>OZ026585.1:0-1357500 GCA_964020215.1 Aurelia sp. 3 sensu Dawson et al. (2005)
CCTACACCCTAACCCTAACCCTAACCCTAACCCTAACCCTAACCCTAACCCTAACCCTAACCCTAACCCTAACCCTAACCCTAACCCTAACCCTAACCCTAACCCTAACCCTAACCCTAACCCTAACCCTAACCCTAACCCTAACCCTAACCCTAACCCTAACCCTAACCCTAACCCTAACCCTAACCCTAACCCTAACCCTAACCCTAACCCTAACCCTAACCCTAACCCTAACCCTAACCCTAACCCTAACCCTAACCCTAACCCTAACCCTAACCCTAACCCTAACCCTAACCCTAACCCTAACCCTAACCCTAACCCTAACCCTAACCCTAACCCTAACCCTAACCCTAACCCTAACCCTAACCCTAACCCTAACCCTAACCCTAACCCTAACCCTAACCCTAACCCTAACCCTAACCCTAACCCTAACCCTAACCCTAACCCTAACCCTAACCCTAACCCTAACCCTAACCCTAACCTAACCCTAACCCTAACCCTAACCCTAACCCTAACCCTAACCCTAACCCTAACCCTAACCCTAACCCTAACCCTAACCCTAACCCTAACCCTAACCCTAACCCTAACCCTAACCCTAACCCTAACCCTAACCCTAACCCTAACCCTAACCCTAACCCTAACCCTAACCCTAACCCTAACCCTAACCCTAACCCTAACCCTAACCCTAACCCTAACCCTAACCCTAACCCTAACCCTAACCCTAACCCTAACCCTAACCCTAACCCTAACCTAACCCTAACCCTAACCCTAACCCTAACCCTAACCCTAACCCTAACCCTAACCCTAACCCTAACCCTAACCCTAACCCTAACCCTAACCCTAACCCTAACCCTAACCCTAACCCTAACCCTAACCCTAACCCTAACCCTAACCCTAACCCTAACCCTAACCCTAACCCTAACCCTAACCCTAACCCTAACCCTAACCCTAACCCTAACCCTAACCCTAACCCTAACCCTAACCCTAACCCTAACCCTAACCCTAACCCTAACCCTAACCCTAACCCTAACCCTAACCCTAACCCTAACCCTAACCCTAACCCTAACCCTAACCCTAACCCTAACCCTAACCCTAACCCTAACCCTAACCCTAACCCTAACCCTAACCCTAACCCTAACCCTAACCCTAACCCTAACCCTAACCCTAACCCTAACCCTAACCCTAACCCTAACCCTAACCCTAACCCTAACCCTAACCCTAACCCTAACCCTAACCCTAACCCTAACCCTAACCCTAACCCTAACCCTAACCCTAACCCTAACCCTAACCCTAACCCTAACCCTAACCCTAACCCTAACCCTAACCCTAACCCTAACCCTAACCCTAACCCTAACCCTAACCCTAACCCTAACCCTAACCCTAACCCTAACCCTAACCCTAACCCTAACCCTAACCCTAACCCTAACCCTAACCCTAACCCTAACCCTAACCCTAACCCTAACCCTAACCCTAACCCTAACCCTAACCCTAACCCTAACCCTAACCCTAACCCTAACCCTAACCCTAACCCTAACCCTAACCCTAACCCTAACCCTAACCCAACCCTAACCCTAACCCTAACCCTAACCCTAACCCTAACCCTAACCCTAACCCTAACCCTAACCCTAACCCTAACCCTAACCCTAACCCTAACCCTAACCCTAACCCTAACCCTAACCCTAACCCTAACCCTAACCCTAACCCTAACCCTAACCCTAACCCTAACCCTAACCCTAACCCTAACCCTAACCCTAACCCTAACCCTAACCCTAACCCTAACCCTAACCCTAACCCTAACCCTAACCCTAACCCTAACCCTAACCCTAACCCTAACCCTAACCCTAACCCTAACCCTAACCCTAACCCTAACCCTAACCCTAACCCTAACCCTAACCCTAACCCTAACCCTAACCCTAACCCTAACCCTAACCCTAACCCTAACCCTAACCCTAACCCTAACCCTAACCCTAACCCTAACCCTAACCCTAACCCTAACCCTAACCCTAACCCTAACCCTAACCCTAACCCTAACCCTAACCCTAACCCTAACCCTAACCCTAACCCTAACCCTAACCCTAACCCTAACCCTAACCCTAACCCTAACCCTAACCCTAACCCTAACCCTAACCCTAACCCTAACCCTAACCCTAACCCTAACCCTAACCCTAACCCTAACCCTAACCCTAACCCTAACCCTAACCCTAACCCTAACCCTAACCCTAACCCTAACCCTAACCCTAACCCTAACCCTAACCCTAACCCTAACCCTAACCCTAACCCTAACCCTAACCCTAACCCTAACCCTAACCCTAACCCTAACCCTAACCCTAACCCTAACCCTAACCCTAACCCTAACCCTAACCCTAACCCTAACCCTAACCCTAACCCTAACCCTAACCCTAACCCTAACCCTAACCCTAACCCTAACCCTAACCCTAACCCTAACCCTAACCCTAACCCTAACCCTAACCCTAACCCTAACCCTAACCCTAACCCTAACCCTAACCCTAACCCTAACCCTAACCCTAACCCTAACCCTAACCCTAACCCTAACCCTAACCCTAACCCTAACCCTAACCCTAACCCTAACCCTAACCCTAACCCTAACCCTAACCCTAACCCTAACCCTAACCCTAACCCTAACCCTAACCCTAACCCTAACCCTAACCCTAACCCTAACCCTAACCCTAACCCTAACCCTAACCCTAACCCTAACCCTAACCCTAACCCTAACCCTAACCCTAACCCTAACCCTAACCCTAACCCTAACCCTAACCCTAACCCTAACCCTAACCCTAACCCTAACCCTAACCCTAACCCTAACCCTAACCCTAACCCTAACCCTAACCCTAACCCTAACCCTAACCCTAACCCTAACCCTAACCCTAACCCTAACCCTAACCCTAACCCTAACCCTAACCCTAACCCTAACCCTAACCCTAACCCTAACCCTAACCCTAACCCTAACCCTAACCCTAACCCTAACCCTAACCCTAACCCTAACCCTAACCCTAACCCTAACCCTAACCCTAACCCTAACCCTAACCCTAACCCTAACCCTAACCCTAACCCTAACCCTAACCCTAACCCTAACCCTAACCCTAACCCTAACCCTAACCCTAACCCTAACCCTAACCCTAACCCTAACCCTAACCCTAACCCTAACCCTAACCCTAACCCTAACCCTAACCCTAACCCTAACCCTAACCCTAACCCTAACCCTAACCCTAACCCTAACCCTAACCCTAACCCTAACCCTAACCCTAACCCTAACCCTAACCCTAACCCTAACCCTAACCCTAACCCTAACCCTAACCCTAACCCTAACCCTAACCCTAACCCTAACCCTAACCCTAACCCTAACCCTAACCCTAACCCTAACCCTAACCCTAACCCTAACCCTAACCCTAACCCTAACCCTAACCCTAACCCTAACCCTAACCCTAACCCTAACCCTAACCCTAACCCTAACCCTAACCCTAACCCTAACCCTAACCCTAACCCTAACCCTAACCCTAACCCTAACCCTAACCCTAACCCTAACCCTAACCCTAACCCTAACCCTAACCCTAACCCTAACCCTAACCCTAACCCTAACCCTAACCCTAACCCTAACCCTAACCCTAACCCTAACCCTAACCCTAACCCTAACCCTAACCCTAACCCTAACCCTAACCCTAACCCTAACCCTAACCCTAACCCTAACCCTAACCCTAACCCTAACCCTAACCCTAACCCTAACCCTAACCCTAACCCTAACCCTAACCCTAACCCTAACCCTAACCCTAACCCTAACCCTAACCCTAACCCTAACCCTAACCCTAACCCTAACCCTAACCCTAACCCTAACCCTAACCCTAACCCTAACCCTAACCCTAACCCTAACCCTAACCCTAACCCTAACCCTAACCCTAACCCTAACCCTAACCCTAACCCTAACCCTAACCCTAACCCTAACCCTAACCCTAACCCTAACCCTAACCCTAACCCTAACCCTAACCCTAACCCTAACCCTAACCCTAACCCTAACCCTAACCCTAACCCTAACCCTAACCCTAACCCTAACCCTAACCCTAACCCTAACCCTAACCCTAACCCTAACCCTAACCCTAACCCTAACCCTAACCCTAACCCTAACCCTAACCCTAACCCTAACCCTAACCCTAACCCTAACCCTAACCCTAACCCTAACCCTAACCCTAACCCTAACCCTAACCCTAACCCTAACCCTAACCCTAACCCTAACCCTAACCCTAACCCTAACCCTAACCCTAACCCTAACCCTAACCCTAACCCTAACCCTAACCCTAACCCTAACCCTAACCCTAACCCTAACCCTAACCCTAACCCTAACCCTAACCCTAACCCTAACCCTAACCCTAACCCTAACCCTAACCCTAACCCTAACCCTAACCCTAACCCTAACCCTAACCCTAACCCTAACCCTAACCCTAACCCTAACCCTAACCCTAACCCTAACCCTAACCCTAACCCTAACCCTAACCCTAACCCTAACCCTAACCCTAACCCTAACCCTAACCCTAACCCTAACCCTAACCCTAACCCTAACCCTAACCCTAACCCTAACCCTAACCCTAACCCTAACCCTAACCCTAACCCTAACCCTAACCCTAACCCTAACCCTAACCCTAACCCTAACCCTAACCCTAACCCTAACCCTAACCCTAACCCTAACCCTAACCCTAACCCTAACCCTAACCCTAACCCTAACCCTAACCCTAACCCTAACCCTAACCCTAACCCTAACCCTAACCCTAACCCTAACCCTAACCCTAACCCTAACCCTAACCCTAACCCTAACCCTAACCCTAACCCTAACCCTAACCCTAACCCTAACCCTAACCCTAACCCTAACCCTAACCCTAACCCTAACCCTAACCCTAACCCTAGGCCAAACATCTAACCCTAGGCCAAACATCTAACCCTAGGCCAAACATCTAACCCTAGGCCAAACATCTAACCCTAGGCCAAACATCTAACCCTAGGCCAAACATCTAACCCTAGGCCAAACATCTAACCCTAGGCCAAACATCTAACCCTAGGCCAAACATCTAACCCTAGGCCAAACATCTAACCCTAGGCCAAACATCTAACCCTAGGCCAAACATCTAACCCTAGGCCAAACATCTAACCCTAGGCCAAACATCTAACCCTAGGCCAAACATCTAACCCTAGGCCAAACATCTAACCCTAGGCCAAACATCTAACCCTAGGCCAAACATCTAACCCTAGGCCAAACATCTAACCCTAGGCCAAACATCTAACCCTAGGCCAAACATCTAACCCTAGGCCAAACATCTAACCCTAGGCCAAACATCTAACCCTAGGCCAAACATCTAACCCTAGGCCAAACATCTAACCCTAAGCCAAACATCTAACCCTAAGCCAAACATCTAACCCTAAGCCAAACATCTAACCCTAAGCCAAACATCTAACCCTAAGCCAAACATCTAACCCTAAGCCAAACATCTAACCCTAAGCCAAACATCTAACCCTAAGCCAAACATCTAACCCTAAGCCAAACATCTAACCCTAAGCCAAACATCTAACCCTAAGCCAAACATCTAACCCTAAGCCAAACATCTAACCCTAAGCCAAACATCTAACCCTAAGCCAAACATCTAACCCTAAGCCAAACATCTAACCCTAAGCCAAACATCTAACCCTAAGCCAAACATCTAACCCTAAGCCAAACATCTAACCCTAAGCCAAACATCTAACCCTAAGCCAAACATCTAACCCTAAGCCAAACATCTAACCCTAAGCCAAACATCTAACCCTAAGCCAAACATCTAACCCTAAGCCAAACATCTAACCCTAAGCCAAACATCTAACCCTAAGCCAAACATCTAACCCTAAGCCAAACATCTAACCCTAAGCCAAACATCTAACCCTAAGCCAAACATCTAACCCTAAGCCAAACATCTAACCCTAAGCCAAACATCTAACCCTAAGCCAAACATCTAACCCTAAGCCAAACATCTAACCCTAAGCCAAACATCTAACCCTAAGCCAAACATCTAACCCTAAGCCAAACATCTAACCCTAAGCCAAACATCTAACCCTAAGCCAAACATCTAACCCTAAGCCAAACATCTAACCCTAAGCCAAACATCTAACCCTAAGCCAAACATCTAACCCTAAGCCAAACATCTAACCCTAAGCCAAACATCTAACCCTAAGCCAAACATCTAACCCTAAGCCAAACATCTAACCCTAAGCCAAACATCTAACCCTAAGCCAAACATCTAACCCTAAGCCAAACATCTAACCCTAAGCCAAACATCTAACCCTAAGCCAATCATCTAACCCTAAGCCAAACATCTAACCCTAAGCCAAACATCTAACCCTAAGCCAAACATCTAACCCTAAGCCAAACATCTAACCCTAAGCCAAACATCTAACCCTAAGCCAAACATCTAACCCTAAGCCAAACATCTAACCCTAAGCCAAACATCTAACCCTAAGCCAAACATCTAACCCTAAGCCAAACATCTAACCCTAAGCCAAACATCTAACCCTAAGCCAAACATCTAACCCTAAGCCAAACATCTAACCCTAAGCCAAACATCTAACCCTAAGCCAAACATCTAACCCTAAGCCAAACATCTAACCCTAAGCCAAACATCTAACCCTAAGCCAAACATCTAACCCTAAGCCAAACATCTAACCCTAAGCCAAACATCTAACCCTAAGCCAAACATCTAACCCTAAGCCAAACATCTAACCCTAAGCCAAACATCTAACCCTAAGCCAAACATCTAACCCTAAGCCAAACATCTAACCCTAAGCCAAACATCTAACCCTAAGCCAAACATCTAACCCTAAGCCAAACATCTAACCCTAAGCCAAACATCTAACCCTAAGCCAAACATCTAACCCTAAGCCAAACATCTAACCCTAAGCCAAACATCTAACCCTAAGCCAAACATCTAACCCTAAGCCAAACATCTAACCCTAAGCCAAACATCTAACCCTAAGCCAAACATCTAACCCTAAGCCAAACATCTAACCCTAAGCCAAACATCTAACCCTAAGCCAAACATCTAACCCTAAGCCAAACATCTAACCCTAAGCCAAACATCTAACCCTAAGCCAAACATCTAACCCTAAGCCAAACATCTAACCCTAAGCCAAACATCTAACCCTAAGCCAAACATCTAACCCTAAGCCAAACATCTAACCCTAAGCCAAACATCTAACCCTAAGCCAAACATCTAACCCTAAGCCAAACATCTAACCCTAAGCCAAACATCTAACCCTAAGCCAAACATCTAACCCTAAGCCAAACATCTAACCCTAAGCCAAACATCTAACCCTAAGCCAAACATCTAACCCTAAGCCAAACATCTAACCCTAAGCCAAACATCTAACCCTAAGCCAAACATCTAACCCTAAGCCAAACATCTAACCCTAAGCCAAACATCTAACCCTAAGCCAAACATCTAACCCTAAGCCAAACATCTAACCCTAAGCCAAACATCTAACCCTAAGCCAAACATCTAACCCTAAGCCAAACATCTAACCCTAAGCCAAACATCCTTGTTTTCCTTTCTTTTCATTCCTTGTCCATCTTCCCTCCCCCCGCCCTTTCTTCTTACAAGTACTTATATTCTAAATTGTAGTAGAGTTTTGTCATTATGAGTATTTCCATTTCCATACCAGTTTGAGCATGCGCAGACAGCATTTTATTGATATTTTTCAATCTTCTTTCATTTCAGTTAGTTTTGAACTAATATTTTGCACCTTTAATTATTCTAATGTTGTATTATAGATTATTGATTTTTTGGAAGATATATCAAATACAAAATGGTATGTTTCATTGTATTCGCTTTTTTTGTTTATTTCTAGATCATCTTCAATAGTCGATTATTGATGCCTTCATTCAAACTATTTATCTCTGCAATTATTTATTGTAGTACTTTTGGCATATTTTTTCTTACTTTATACCTTTGTCGTTTTTCACCCCAGCACCTTATCTCTGGAATTACAAAAGATGTTGCGATAAGAGTTACTTCTATTGATCTTTAGACAATTGGTTTTTGAAATATACTAATTTAGTCATCTGTTACGTTGCTGGACAACCAAAAACAAATTTTAACTGACATTTTTTACTTTCTTAACTTTTATCCAATTTTCTCTAAATATGTTTAAAATTGTAGGAAACAAGTTGGAAATTTTTTCTATTCAGACCTTTGATATATTTTGAGTTACTATTTTTTGCACAATTATCTTTTGTTTAGGTTTTTGTTGCTTGTACAGATTTCCTTAGCAGTTATTTATTAGCCTTGTTCTTCTATCTTGTAAATATAGATTCAGAAGTAAACCAACGAATAAGTTAAAGCAAAAAGACAAAAATTTTTATATTCTTCAATTATTCATTAGAGCAATAACGCCACAAATGTCATTGATGCCATCAATATAAATTTTTGCTGCAAATTCTAAATATTTATATATTAAATGAGACTATTTTTTAAATGGAGTTGATGTTTGCTTGTTAAAGATCAATTGCACAAAGGGAACAAAATCTTTGGAGGTTTTAAGAAATTTTTTGTTGACCACTCTCCTAGTATGGTATTTCTGTGGTCTTGTGCTCAGGGTTAGTGAAATAAAATGTCAAAAATTCAATTGTCAATTAAATTTGATTTAAAGTCACAAAGTTTGGTGGTTAAATTACAGGATGTTTTACTGCAATGTAGAAAAGTGTAGGGAGGAGCGAAAAATACCCTCCCAGTACTAACAGGATTAATAATATAAGAGTTGCTTCTTCAACAAAGGTTATTTATTATAAAGTAAATGATATTGAAATAAAGTAATTCTGTTAATTGTATTGTTCCAGTATTTAGAGCATCAAAATCATATCAAATTAGTAAAAGTAGAACTAGGCCCTTAATATTTTTCTAAATCATACGCTTATTCCACAAAAATATTGTCAGCTAATACCTAACAGACAATATGTCACGGATATAAAATGATTAGTAACAATTAATATTTTTGGTTGTTTCAATGGTTCAAATTTAAAGGGACAAGCAAAATTTTGGGGGTCAGGTCATTTGTTGGGGGGTCAGGTCATTTGTTGGGGGGTCAGGTCATTTGTTGGGGGGTCAGGTCATTTGTTGGGGGGTCAGGTCATTTGTTGGGGGGTCAGGTCATTTGTTGGGGGGTCAGGTCATTTGTTGGGGGGTCAGGTCATTTGTTGGGGGGTCAGGTCATTTGTTGGGGGGTCAGGTCATTTGTTGGGGGGTCAGGTCATTTGTTGGGGGGTCAGGTCATTTGTTGGGGGGTCAGGTCATTTGTTGGGGGGTCAGGTCATTTGTTGGGGGGTCAGGTCATTTGTTGGGGGGTCAGGTCATTTGTTGGGGGGTCAGGTCATTTGTTGGGGGGTCAGGTCATTTGTTGGGGGGTCAGGTCATTTGTTGGGGGGTCAGGTCATTTGTTGGGGGGTCAGGTCATTTGTTGGGGGGTCAGGTCATTTGTTGGGGGGTCAGGTCATTTGTTGGGGGGTCAGGTCATTTGTTGGGGGGTCAGGTCATTTGTTGGGGGGTCAGGTCATTTGTTGGGGGGTCAGGTCATTTGTTGGGGGGTCAGGTCATTTGTTGGGGGGTCAGGTCATTTGTTGGGGGGTCAGGTCATTTGTTGGGGGGTCAGGTCATTTGTTGGGGGGTCAGGTCATTTGTTGGGGGGTCAGGTCATTTGTTGGGGGGTCAGGTCATTTGTTGGGGGGTCAGGTCATTTGTTGGGGGGTCAGGTCATTTGTTGGGGGGTCAGGTCATTTGTTGGGGGGTCAGGTCATTTGTTGGGGGGTCAGGTCATTTGTTGGGGGGTCAGGTCATTTGTTGGGGGGTCAGGTCATTTGTTGGGGGGTCAGGTCATTTGTTGGGGGGTCAGGTCATTTGTTGGGGGGTCAGGTCATTTGTTGGGGGGTCAGGTCATTTGTTGGGGGGTCAGGTCATTTGTTGGGGGGTCAGGTCATTTGTTGGGGGGTCAGGTCATTTGTTGGGGGGTCAGGTCATTTGTTGGGGGGTCAGGTCATTTGTTGGGGGGTCAGGTCATTTGTTGGGGGGTCAGGTCATTTGTTGGGGGGTCAGGTCATTTGTTGGGGGGTCAGGTCATTTGTTGGGGGGTCAGGTCATTTGTTGGGGGGTCAGGTCATTTGTTGGGGGGTCAGGTCATTTGTTGGGGGGTCAGGTCATTTGTTGGGGGGTCAGGTCATTTGTTGGGGGGTCAGGTCATTTGTTGGGGGGTCAGGTCATTTGTTGGGGGGTCAGGTCATTTGTTGGGGGGTCAGGTCATTTGTTGGGGGGTCAGGTCATTTGTTGGGGGGTCAGGTCATTTGTTGGGGGGTCAGGTCATTTGTTGGGGGGTCAGGTCATTTGTTGGGGGGTCAGGTCATTTGTTGGGGGGTCAGGTCATTTGTTGGGGGGTCAGGTCATTTGTTGGGGGGTCAGGTCATTTGTTGGGGGGTCAGGTCATTTGTTGGGGGGTCAGGTCATTTGTTGGGGGGTCAGGTCATTTGTTGGGGGGTCAGGTCATTTGTTGGGGGGTCAGGTCATTTGTTGGGGGGTCAGGTCATTTGTTGGGGGGTCAGGTCATTTGTTGGGGGGTCAGGTCATTTGTTGGGGGGTCAGGTCATTTGTTGGGGGGTCAGGTCATTTGTTGGGGGGTCAGGTCATTTGTTGGGGGGTCAGGTCATTTGTTGGGGGGTCAGGTCATTTGTTGGGGGGTCAGGTCATTTGTTGGGGGGTCAGGTCATTTGTTGGGGGGTCAGGTCATTTGTTGGGGGGTCAGGTCATTTGTTGGGGGGTCAGGTCATTTGTTGGGGGGTCAGGTCATTTGTTGGGGGGTCAGGTCATTTGTTGGGGGGTCAGGTCATTTGTTGGGGGGTCAGGTCATTTGTTGGGGGGTCAGGTCATTTGTTGGGGGGTCAGGTCATTTGTTGGGGGGTCAGGTCATTTGTTGGGGGGTCAGGTCATTTGTTGGGGGGTCAGGTCATTTGTTGGGGGGTCAGGTCATTTGTTGGGGGGTCAGGTCATTTGTTGGGGGGTCAGGTCATTTGTTGGGGGGTCAGGTCATTTGTTGGGGGGTCAGGTCATTTGTTGGGGGGTCAGGTCCTGTTTCTTTCTATAATCATTTGCTTTGTCCATCAGTTCTCCATCCTCCCACCACCCACCCTCTCATCCTTAATTGATATATTGTCTTTATTTTAGTCACATGCTGTCATTATGGGTAGTTGAAGATCAGCCTTTTTCTTTATTTAGAGATTTTAGACATTTCCGGTAGAGTGTTGTATATAGCATAAAACTTTAAAATTATTACAATAGAGTGCTTTCTTTTTTGAGCTTTATCTTTTACTAATTTTCTTCCCCACTCTTTCTGTAATACCTTGTTGAGTTGCTTGTTTTACTAAACTGATTTCTTTGCTACTTAGGTAATCTCAATCAAGTTGAGAGCTATTTTCAACAGATTTTTTAAAAATCATCGTTTATGTGATTAATTCTCACATCTATTAAAATTATGGGTACTTAAAAGGAAGGGTACTTAAAAGGAAGGGTACTTAAAAGGAAGGGTACTTAAAAGGGTACTTAAAAGGGTACTTAAAAGGATAGGTACTTAAGATGTCTTTAAACATCACAGATACTGGGCTTAATTCTCACATAAATGATTTTGTAGCCAGCTGATTCTTACTCAACCTTGATAATTTATTCAACGGATGTCTTTGGTATTCTAAACTTTCAAATAAATTTGGCAGCGATTCTTACAAAATGTTTTTAAACGTCACAGGTTCTGGGATGAATTATCATATCTAAGACATAGACGTTCCTTGCATAGGTAATTGTTATTAAACTTTTATCTTTTATCCAACTGATGTCTTTGTTACTTCGAACTTTTTGATCAATTTAACAGCTATTTGTACAAGGTATTTTCAAACATCACATATTCTGTAGTGAACTCTCACATCTATTGAATAGATGATTATTTGCCCCAGTAATTCTTAGTCTACTTGGATCATTTATTCAGATCTTGCTTTTTGTATTATGAAGTTTTTAATAAATTTAACAGCAATTTATAAAGATGTTTTTAACATCACAGATTCTGGGATGAATTCTCATATCTATCAAATAAATAATTTTTGCCCCTGAAATTCTTATTCTACTTTTATTATTTATTCAAGTCTTCCTTTTGGTATTTGAAACTTTTTAATGAATTCAACAGCCACCTTTAAAAGATGTTTTCAAACATCACAGATTCTGTGATGAATTCTCACATCTAAGAAATAGATGCTTTTTTGCCTCGGTAATTCTTACTCGACTTTGATCATTTATTCAACTCTTGCTTTTGGTATTATAAAGTTTTTAATCAATTTAAAAGCTATTTCTAAAATATCTTTTTAAACATCACAGATTCTGGGATGAATTCTCACATCTATGAAATAGATGGTTCTGCCTCGGTAATTCTTATTCAACTCTTCTCATTTATTCAATGCTTTTCTTTGGTATTTTTTTCTTTTCAATCAATTTCTAAAATTCAAGCTCTAGGCTATATTCTTTATTTAACGAAACTTATGTATTCACTGGTTGTCATAGGCTACATTCTTTATTTATTTAACGAAATTTTTTGTATTCACTGGTTGTTATAGGCTATATTCTTTATTTATTTAACGAAATTTATGTATTCACTGGTTGTTATAGGCTATATTCTTTATTTATTTAACGAAATTTTTTGTATTCACTGGTTGTTATAGCCGCATGTATAAGCAAACACTTTATATCATAGTTGCTTTATATCTATTTCTAATCCCAGTTTGCAATCTCTTCCCCTGAGTTCTGGGATACATGATGCCGTTCGGCAATCTCATGGACTGTTCGCAATTTTAGGCGGGGTAAAAATGCACGGGGTAAACGACCTCAGCATGTCAAAATTCGAGGTAAAGCCACATTCTGTGCCTATTTCGACCATCATTTACGACCTATTTCTGTAATTCGAAGAATTACGAGCCATTTTATTTTTACAGCTGCTGTGAATTTTTTCTATATTTGCAACTTAGGCTGATTATCGCTCCAAAGAAACTGAGCTTATTTTCACATTAAACACACTTGCCGACCCCAGATTATTGTTTAAAGGAGAACTGACACGCAAAATTAAGTTGGGCTTAAATCGTTCATTATGATGAGGTAGTCATGGAATCGAAAAAATTTTTGATCTACCTTTTACCGTTTTTGAGATATAAACTAACAAAGTTGAAAAACGACAATTTTTCCGAAAATTTGCGACGTGAGGCGAAAACAGTGATCAGTGGGAGAGAATTTGTGACGTCAATGATGACATGTTTGCAAGCGCATTATATTGCTCCATACGAATTCTTACCAAAGCGCTGCTGACAAATCTTCATTTCAAACATCAATAACACGGCGTTCTTGCATTTGAAATTGAAAATTGAGTTTCTCGATGGATTCACATTCAGAGTCTGAGTTTGGTTGCTCAAATATGAAAACAAATGCAAATATGCAGCCGTTAATGTTTGAGCCATTGCTAACAGCGGCTGCAGAGGTAGCCTCAACTTACGATTTCGACACAGACATAGATATCAACAAAGTAGAAATACAGATTGGTGAGTTGTTAATCCAGAAATAAACATATGCGTGTCAAAGTTCTAGTTCTAATTACTTGCTTTAATTCGTCGAAGAAGCTTCACTTTGGGCCAAGCACAAGTTCCCGTGGTTGGGCAAGTCCAAAGTTCCCGTAGCGTTATTTCCCGGGAAATTTTCACAGCGAAATTCTCTTTGGTGACTTTACTTTATCTTTACACTGGAACCAGGCAAGGAAATGAACCTGGCTGCAAGTTTAGTTCTCATTATTTTTGTGATTAATCACAACAGCTTCAAACTGAGTACCCTGAGTAGAGTTTCCCAAGGAATTTAATAGGCCATGCCAGGAATGCAAGTGAGCTCACAAGAAGCAAAATGAAATAAAATTCAGGCAACATACAGAAACGTTTTTGGAGGCCATTGCTGAATGCAAGCAGTAATGGAATGTAGGGTATTATCCTTGTGCATTGAAATAAACTAACTTAGCGAAACGATATTGAATTTATTGCAAACCCCATAATTTCTGGTATGATAGGGTACAATCATCAGTCATGTCAGGTTTTATGAGAACAACAATTAGTCATAAGCATATGGAAGTTTCCCTGCATCTGAATTCTGTTTCACTCAACATGTTTGAATGCGGAAAGTTAATGGTAGGAACGTAGGAAGTTGTAATTTTTCACGATGGTTGAACAGCGCACTGCTGTTTTTGAAAATTCATTACTTTGGAACACAGATACACGGGATTATTCTGTTAGGCTTTCCTGTCGATTTTAAAATCTACCTTTTTGTAAAGCAAGGTCGGACTTAGGTTCTCTGACCGAGTTTAGGCAGCCACACGGTACCAGCAGCAAGGATAGGTACACGAGAGCATGCAAATAAATTCAATCAATTTTACTAAGAAATATAAACATTTCCTTTGGATTCCTGACTCCAAAACTGCGAAAGATCAGCGGGCCTAAAATGTTCGCCCGCTATGCTCAAAGCCAGCCTTTCAACAGATCTGCGTTTGTTGGAAAACAAGTAAGAGACTCCGTTTTTCGTGCAATTACTGTATGAGATCTGCATAGAAGTAGATCGTATGTCTATTGCACAAGTCAACCACCAAATGCGAAATATTTGTTGCATTTTCAACCTGAGTGATGCTTGTGTGTGCTGCCTAACCAGTGTCTATGGCCTAACAAACATGTCACCTTTGACGTCACCCGATCATTTTTATGACGCATGCCGAGAATTTTGTTTTCACTTCGGAGATTTCCCGAGGAGTAGGAATGATGTCATTGACACATAAACGTGTAAATAACGGGAAAATGAGGGCATAAATGAGAAAAATGGTTTCAGATTTGAGATCACAAGCGAATTCTGAACAGAATGAGCCCAACTTATTTTTGCGTGTCAGTTCTCCTTTAAATACAGTAAAACTCGCAAACAAGAACATACGTTTCTAAAAAACAGACTGACTAGGTTCTTATTAATGAGGTACTTATGAAATTTTCAATGTGTGGTTCTTATCGCCAGGACACTTGTTACTATGATGAATACATAGCTATACAGTGTGTATTGGATAGACTTGAGGGTAAAATGACTGCATTTAGATATTAGAGGATGTGGTATTTTGTTGTTGACAAAGCAATTTATATCATGCAGCTTGGAGCTTGATAAAACAATTTGCATATATATCCCAAGGTGTTCAGTTATCAATAGTTGGGAGTTTGTTTACACTGATATGATGAAGTTTCTTAATTAAGTATAGGCCTACTATCTCATAAGAACATTGCAGTAAATTAGTCTGTTTATGGTTTGAGTGCCCTTTTTCACAAAATCAGTCTGCAGGTTCTTATTTTTCTATGTTCTTGTTTGCGGGGTTTTACTGTACCTAATTCTGAAACTGCAAGATCTCTTTCACTTAAATTGCTTAGTTTTGTATATGAATGTGTTTATAAGATCTCACCTTCTTGTTTTAATTCGTTCTTCGAATTAGTTGGGTCTGTTCTGTTCATTAATATGGTACTCGGCAAGTCATCAAAAGAAATATTTTCCTAACCCAGAAAAATACCCTGCAATATGGTCTTAACTCATGAATGAGTTAAGAAAGATAAAACTTCTCTGCTTCCACTTTTCCACTTTTCTTTTTCAAGAGAAAACTATCCGAAAAGTTCCCCGGGCCTTGATTCCCCGACCTGATTGCAGTTTCATTCCCCGTTCCCCATTCCGTGTTTTGAAGATCGCGAACCAAAGCAACCTCCTTTCATCGCAAGACAGTGTTGAAGTCAGTGGCAACGAAGTACAAATACTTCAGTTTCAGTTTCAGTTTCATTATTTAAATTCCACAACATACAATTTATGAAAAAGCTAAAATACAGAAAATTACTACATCAATAAGCAAAATTAATACAATTTACAAAAGATTAAAGATGATAGGAAATTAATACAACATACAAATACAAAACAAAGAACAAAAATAAATTGTATGCAGGGAATTACTTAAAGCAAGGAGGAGCTCTCTCAGTAGGTAAACTAATCGAGGAGAGAGCCCCCCCCTATCCTAGAATATTATCAGTTGACTTTGGATGAATCAAAATTATCCTGAGAAGTAGACGGAATTGCATTTGATCACGCTATGGAACCCGTGCACCAAAACACAGCACACAGGCCCCACAGCATGTTCGCATCATGATTGTGAAATTATTCAAGATGGCAAATATATCAGCTTCATCGGTTAGCCTTGCTCAATAAGTAAAATTTCATTTTTGTTTTAAATGATACTTTAGATGGAGCATTACGGAGTTCCACAGGTAAAGAATTCCAGAGTTTAGCACCAAGATAACGAATCGATTTAAGACCATATTGAGAACTGTTTTTTCGGAGTAAATATAGATCACCTTGACTGGCCTGTCTTGTGGAATATTGATGAACAGATGAATTGAATAAGAAAAAATTATGAAAGCAACTAGGTGAAGTTTTGTTGACAGAATCAAAAACAAAAGTTGAAAGTCTGAACTCAAAAATCTCAGAGAGTTTGAGAAGTTTAAGATCTTTGAAGATAGGAAGAGAGGGTGACAAACGAGACTGAAAAGAGATAGCCCTGACTGCTTTTTTCTGTAATTTGAATATTGGTTCAATGTATGATGCATATGTTCCACCCCAGACAATAAGACCATATTGCAGAAAAGAAAGGAATAAAGCATTATATAAGCACAGCAAAACATCCAGCGGAAGTAAATTTCGAATTCTGAAAAAGATTCCACAAGTTCTGGCTAATTTTTTAGAGAGTTCGCTGAGATGGTATTTCCAGCTTAGGTGCTCATCTAAGAGGAGTCCTAAGAATTTAACAAATTTAACTCTTTTAATATGTTTTTTACCTATTTTAACAACAGCATCAGAAGGAACAGATGATGATGAAGAATGGAAAATAATGTAGTTTGTCTTATCAATGTTTAATGATAATTTATTTGCATCAAGCCACTTTTTTTACTGATCTCAACTCTCTATTTACTATTTTGATCAAATTAGACAAATCACTGGATTCACAGTAGATGTTGGTATCATCAGCAAAGAGATAAAAATTCAATTTCTTAGAAGAGCTTGGTAGATCATTAATGTAAATAAGAAAAAGTAACGGACCCAGTACAGAACCCTGTGGTACGCCACAAGCAATTGAAAGTAAATTAGAATTACTACCATTAACAGAAACATATTGCTTTCTATCAGAAAGATATGACCTAAACCACTCAAGAGCACATCCCCGAACACCATAGTGTTCCAGTTTTGATAATAAAATTTTATGATTAACAGTATCAAAAGCCTTTTGTAAATCTATGAAAATACCACAACCAAATCTTTTATTGTCAAGTGTATTCTTTACAGTTTCTGTTAGGCTTACTAGTGCATGATCAATCGAGTGGTTTTCTTGAAATCCAAATTGTAGAGAAAAGAGAACATCATGTATTTCTAGAAATCTATATAATCTTCTATACATTAACTTCTCAAATATCTTACTAAAGATGGGCAAAAGAGAAATTGGCCTATAGTTTGATGGTAGCTCAGGATTACCTTTTTTGAATAATGTAATTACCTTGGCTATTTTAAGTTTATCAGGGAAAATACCAGTCTGAAAAGATTGATTAACAAGAAGAGCAAGAATTGGAGAAACAGACGGTCCAATGATTTTTAGCAATTTAATAGGTATACTGTTGGGTCCTACAGATTTAGATGGATTTAGAACTTTGATTAGGTCATAAACTTCTATGAAAGTAACTGGAGTAAGGAAAAGAGAATTAGAAGTTCTGTTAGATAGATAGTCAAGAGGAGATTTAGGAGTCTTTGGGATTGTCTTTGTTATTTCATCAGCAACATTTACAAAGAAATCATTAAAGATATTTGAAATTTTGCTAGAGTCTATAGTTACATTACCATCCTTATCTTGGATTTTATTAATTGAGGAAGAAGTAGAAGATTTATGAGAGATAATTGATTTAATACCAGACCATAATTGTTTCATATTTTGACTGTTAGAAGAAAAATAATTGTGAAAATATCTTGATTTACTTTCTTTTATTACATTGGACACTCGATTTCTAAATTTTTTATACAGATTAAGGTTATCATCAGTTGGCTTCTTCTTTAACTTCAGCAAGATTTTGTCTCTGATTCTCATCATCTTTTGTATTTTACTGTTTATCCATGGTTTTTCTTTTAACTTTGATTCCTTTCTACTCCTCTTTTTAACTGGTGCATGTTTGTGTGACAAAGAATTAAGTTCACCCAAAAACCTATCAAATTTGGTATTCATATCCATGTCCATGTTATCTATGTAAGTAAAATCAGTCTGGTTAAAATCCTCAAGAAACTTGTCTTCTTTAAATTTGGAGTAATCATGTTTAAATGATACAGACTTGTGATGACTAATCTGAATACTTTTCTTATCAGCTAATTTCTTAAATATTTCTGTTGTGTAATTTCAGTTGGAAAGACATAGCGATCATTGTATTGTCTGACGCATGATTGGCCACTCACGCCATGAAATTGAAATTCAAGAAAAACTAGTTTTTCAGACTTGTTTTCTGATGGCAAACCGGCTGAAATTTCTCGAGATTTTGAGCCCACAGCACCTTTTATTCTCTTACGTGCGTTGTTCTACATAAGCCCCGCTTCGGCGCGGGGCAAACACCCTGGGAACGAGGTTGATTGTTGCTGTCGTCATTATTGTTGTTGCTGTTATCATTGATAACTGCGACCCATATCGTGAGTCTACAACTATACTATTGACAGAAGAAAAGAAGGCTGTGGTTTAGGCCCGGAGATCAACATTTATATACTGTGGTAGACCAGCTGCATATGTTCAGCGCAGAATCACAGCCAAACGAAGCAAAATGCCAACAAGAAGTAAAAGCAGATCTCCAGTAAGACGTGGTAGGCCTCTATTTGAAATAAGTTCACTTTTATTTTACTTACGTTACATTGAGAATGGAGAAGCAATGGAAAGAGAGAGACAAAAAAAGAGACAGAGACTTTCGTGTCCCCAGAACAAGACTCAGATTCAGGATCTCATTCAGATTCAAAATCAGATTCAACAAATGCAGGAAACGTTGCCCCCATTACCCCCATGTTGTTGCAAGATATCTAACCAAAACCAACAGCGCAGAAACTGCGCACGCATTCACGAAAACTCGTGACCCAGTATGGAATGTTTGATTTTCGTGCACAGGACGGATATTTATACCTAACGTTGTGTGCGCCATGAACCCGGAGATTTATACCTAACTTTGTATTATTGCACCAACATAAAATCGCATTCTGTGCGCCGATTCGTGCGCCATCAACTAATGCTGTGTGCTGGTCATGTCCGGCGCACACACCTTTCATTCCATACTATACTGGCTCGTAACCAGAGCCCCCTAGCCTTAGCTATCTTGCAACAGATCCCAAAATTAGGCAACATTTGATACTTTCTTCCTAGGGCATTCAACTCTAGATTTATCATTTCAAAAGCTTATCTGTCCACCAAACACTTGTCCTTATCTCAGATTTGTTGATGACATCATTTTACGCAGTTTCTGCTCTGTCACCCTAAGGGGTCGTCCAAAAATCCACTTGTGATCGCTCAGCGGCATTTGGCCGCTAACTTCTCAACCCCTTCCACCCCCCTTTCTTAGCGGACTTATGTATTTTCTATTCCGTCATTCTGATGATGCAAGCTTCCCGTCATCTCCAATAATTATGGGCCTAAGTTGACCGCTCATTAGATTGCATGATGTCTTGAAGCAATGGCAGCAAAAGCTTGCAAAAATCATCATATAGGGCGTCTGAAATCAAAAATAAACATAACTTTGCTTGATCAAGATTCCTTAAGTTCCACCAATGATCACTTAACGGATTTTGATGAAATCCCCTCCCCCGTAGCGGCTCAATGCTGCTAAGCGATCACAATTGGAGTTTTGGATGACCCATAACCTGAAATACAAACAAGCTTAACAATGCTGTCAAAGTTCTGTGCAATTTCTGAACAATCTCCACCAGGGGGCTTTAGCAAATTTTGCCTTTTTTTCTGTCCTTCCTCACTTTAGCTACCAGACTGGAAGAAAAGTTTATATCTTGTGCAGGCAAGTTGAGATTGCCTAAGTAAGATTGTGCAGAAAATTGGCAGTTGAGAAGATTGAGAACAATAGATTAAAATAATAGCTCCTTTGTTTATTGCCGACTGCGCGGTTCAGGTTGAAAACCCGCATATGTTCCTGCACGTGCAAGATATTGCCTGCTTGGTGCACACTTTCAAGTTTGGTTTTGCTATAAGTCCGATGTCCAGAACATTGTCCCCATTACCCCCATGTTGTAAGATCTGGCGAGCTGCATCTTCCTTTTATTCTAGGCCTTGCAGCTTGTAACTTGTATCTTACTCAATATGTCCACCAACTGTTCTATCTTGCCATTGACATCTACGCATAGCTTCTCCAGCATAAGGGTGAATCCATATCTCCAATATCTAAATGATAGTTAGTTAAGCTTGTTTGTATTTTAGGTTTGGGTTGGATATCTTGCAACATGGGGGTAATGGGGTAATATTTTGGACATTGGTCTTATAGCAAAAATGAGTGATTACAACCAAAAGACAAAACTTGCACAAAGCGCCCTGGGGGGAACTTTTTTGGAACTTGCACAGAACTTTTACAGCATGGCTAAGCTTGTTTGTATTTGAGGTTTTGGTTGGATATCTTGCAACATAGGGAGAGTGGGGGCAATGCAGGGGCAGCTTGGAGGGGAAAGAGTAAGGTAATAAAATTGGTAAAATTTTTTGGGACCATGCCCTCTTATTGCTGGGAAATGCCCATATTTTCCAAACAGCAACCACGCCCATTACCAAATCACATCAGATCTTGTAAAATTGCTTATCTTTACAATAACAGAGGGTCAACATCTTTATAACACTAAGTATCTTGCCAAAGACAAAATTTTCAAAATATTTTCATTTTATTAACTTGTTGTAGAATAGATTCCAAGGTAAAGTTCCGAGGAGAGTTTTAACAAAAATTAAATTTTATTGACTTGATGAAAAAAGCACATTGTAGAGTCCATAGCCCATTCTAACATGTTTAGGTGCATCTGAGTCTCTGTTGCAACCGAGGGGCATTTCACTAGACTTATGACGATTAGTCTCTTGTTTCCCTGTGCTCTTTGACTTGATGATGGCGCTTCGGTCAAGAGCAAGGTTTACCGCAGGGATACAAGGGACTCATCGTCATCAGTCTAGCATTTCACCACCAAAAAATCTCGTACACTTCTGGCAAAAATCATTCGGTTATATATCGATAAAACTCTATGAAATAGCCGTAAAAATTTTTTCGTTTTCAAAGAATCACGTTACGCTTTTTAGAGTCAGTGAAATACCCCTTGGTTGCAACAAACGAGGGGCATTTCACTCCCAAAAAATCTCGTACACCTGTGGCAAAAATCCTTTTGCTTTCAAGAAAAATCCATCAAAAATCCGTATAAATCCTCTTGTTCTAAAAATATCTCGTACGCTTTTTCCTATGAGTGAAGTGCCCCTCGGCAACAAATGCCAGTAGTTCAGTAGTAGGATCATGTTGCAGTAGGAGGCTGAAGGCTTGTGTGTGGCGGCCTTTCTCTATAATAAGATTTCGAAGATATGTGTGAGGCCCCATTGGCTTGACATTCCTATGCTAGTCCCTAAAGGGTTAGGTAATCAAAAGTAGATTTGTTGCGAGGATGTCAAGTGAACATAGATCACTATTTTTGGTATGATGTTCTCTCAAAACGATCCAACAATGCTTATGGAACTTCAGAATGATTTATGCTGTAATTTCAGTCTTGTTCAACAAATTTCTGCCACATATCCGTGGTAAAGACCAATACACTGAAACACTCGTTCTCCCAGCATACTCGTTCTCATTCTCTCGTTAGCTATAATGAGAGCTGTGCTGATCTGTGTGCGAGGCACGAGAAGCAACAGAACAATTACTGGACACTATTCGGACTATTTTAATCTGGCAAATTTTTATTCAAGGGTAGGTTAGAGGACAGTTTTCTTTTTCATACTTTTCTTTTTTTTCATATTAATCTTATTTTTATATTTCACATTATATTCGACCTGTGAGGGACAATAAGGTGAATTTGACCTTTTTAAGACCAGCCAAACAATTAAAATTAGGGGTGTTTTTATGAATATTTATTTATTGTGTATTAAAATTGTTTGTAATCATAATTTATATAAGTTAAAAGGAGCTGAAACCACCTGAAACGAGCTGAAACCATCTTAAACGAGCTGTCGAAATCGGGATCGAGGCTGAAACGACTTGAAACGACCTAATTATCCTAGCAACGAGGTGCAGGTGTCAGGGGAGTCCTTTTGTTCTCTGCGTATTGTCGCATTCTCTTTAAGAAACGATAGAAGCAAATCTAACGGGAGTCCTTTTTTTCGCTTTGTATTGTTTAATTCCCTATTAGAAACCAAAGAAACAAATCTTAAGGGATTCTCTTGTTTTCTACGTATTGTCGCATTCTCCTTAAGAAGCAACAGTGACAAATCATAGGGGAGTCCCGTTGTTCTCCAACAAATCTTTGGGGATTCTCTCTGTTTTTTACGTATTGTTGCATTCTCGTTAAGATACGACAATGACAAATCTTAGGGGCTTGCTATCTAAGCCATGGAATGATAAGGGTAGCGTCAATGGTTTATGAAATGTTAACTAACGACGAAGGGGTGAAATAACCAATCAGTGCTTTTGAGTCGTTAATCAGGTTATTTCAAGTCGTTTCAGCCGCGACCCCGTTTCAGATGGTTTCAACTCGTTTCAGCTCGTTTCAGGTGGTTTCAGGTGGTTTCAGCTCATTTTAACTTATATAAATTACGTGTATGTAATGTATAAATAATGATATTGTCAGCTAAAAAATTTTTTAAGACTTATTACATTATTTTATGAGAGGGTTTCTAAGCCAGGGCGGCATCTAACCTAATTACTACAAACATACTCTAAGATGACTACAGAAAGCAAATTAATAAAAAGAATAAATTGTTTGACAAACATACATAACGGTAACCTAATTTATATGGTGACAGTTACGCTAGTAAACATTAAGTGGTGCATGTTTATTGCAAGCAAGATTCTGATTTCAGTTTGAAACAATTTTTGATTTAAAAGTTGCCACTAAATTCAAACAGTACTTGTCCTCTTGATTGAATAACCAGATAGATTATTCAATCATTGTGTTTGCTTACATCTGGATAAACATTGGCTAGTTTGGTTTCGAGACCTTCCTGTTCTCATGAAACTGTGGAAACTTCAGCATACAGCTCAAATCCCTACTGGTTGCTGAAGCACGTGGAAATCATCCAATTTCATGGTCTTCAGCCAATCAAATAGCCACTTTCCAACCACGTGATAGCAAATTGGTCATTCAAAAAGAATTCTTGAGTATCCTCACGAAAATTGAAATGCCTACTAAGTTACAATAATTACATGGAATTTTCTTTGAAATCAGTAGAAGGGATGCCCCTCTACAGTTTGTAGCGTGTTTGGAAAAATATCTCATTTGGAGCCAAAATTACATTTCATTTTCCTGTCAAAGAGTATTGACATTCGTTCAAACATCAATAAGGTCGCTGCAAATAAGATATAAGGATAAAAATCTCAACGATTATGGACATTGGCCTAAGCAATAACTCAAGCACTGTCCCTTCAATTTCTTCTCTAAACTGCAGGTGACTTTCAGTGGTTTCTGCCAAAAATGTGATCTGGGCCTACACTCCTTACTGATTAAAACTCATTCGTTGCCGCAAAAAGGTCTTAGTTTGCATTCTTGAGCTAAATGATTTACTTACCAATGGCTCAAGGATCAATTTGACTTCGTTTTCTATTTATATGTCTCCAAATTTCATTAAAAACATCGGCCAGGTCAATAACGCGGAACGCCGAAATTCCGCGGAACTTTTTGAAAGTTGAAACAATGCGTTTTAATGCCACAGTATCAATTTCATTTCATTTCATTTCATTTCATTTATTTGTTGTTTTCCTATGATCTTCCTGTCCCCAAAAATATCTTATCTCATGTTAATTAAGCTTTACGAAGATCGACATTATTAGGACTTTGCTTAGGCCCATGTCGAAGAAATAATCTCACTTCTTTGAAGATTATCATTGCGTCAAAAAGTTTGAAATGGCTTATTTTGCTGTATTTCTAACACAACGATAATAAAATACTTCAGTTCTTCATCAAAAGCCGTGTAATAGGTCTCTCCACAATCGACTTACCTGTCCGACGTGTTCCGCGAGATTATGCAAAAATCAATAACCCTGGTGTCCATCTCGCTGAATTTAGATTCCGCGGTTCCGCGGAATAGACCTTTTAGCTATTCTGCAAAAGAGCCTGGATCGAGCTTCGACGTTCCGCATTATTGACCTGGCCAAAAACATCCAGTCTTGAGCAACTTCTTGTAAATTTATCTCGTTCCATATTTTCTCTGCAAGTGCCAGTAATCTCCTCAAACAGGTTGCATCGATAGGCTTTGTGTTGCAGATAATGTGATTAGATACAGTTTAAGACTTGTGAATAGATATTGCATGCCTGACTTTGCTCAATTCATTCAAATGGAAACGAAGCAGATAAATAATTGTTGGCTGTTTGGTTCACCAATGAATAGATTTTACACAAAACAACTCCTAGGAAAGTGATTTCTGGAAGATTTTGGTCAACATTGGTGCAAGCTGTATTGCATGGTCTTTTACGAAAGTATCTGGGCCTAGTGCCTTGTGCCCATCAAGGTTTTGTAATAATTTAACCAATCCTTCCTCTCTGATGTCCAGAGTTTCTAAGCTCTGAATCTTGTGTGGTCCAATATCTAATGATTCTTCCCCTGTCATATGATCTGTAATAAATACAGCCTCAAACTGTTTGTTTAAATGTTAGCAATGCGCAAACAAACTTCTTTTATGCTTGTTGCACAAATTGATGACAAAACAAATAAAACTAACATTAATTGCGCTATGAAGAGCTTTGTAATGTATGACGTTTCGGGCTTAAACCCAGTATATTTATCATTACCCATTATCATTAAAATGTTAGCCTCTGTCTTCTTGTATGTGTAAGCATGTCAATCAATTGCTCTGATTGGTTACTTTACACAACCCAGCCCCTTTAAGCTTGTGGATGACAACTGTCAATTGTGATTGTTCAGTTAGCATAAAGCAAACAAATGAAGTATGAAAGGAATTATGGGAGAATCTGCATTGAAGTGATATATGCAGAATGAAAGAAATATTTCTTATTATTAGATGCAAGATTTACAAGATCAAAATCAAAATCAATATCACCAATAAGAGACAGAGGTGAAAGAAGAGCTGACAAACAAAGAGACCATGACAGAAAAAAAGATGGTGAGGGATTGCTCAATACTTTGTCATATTAGTTGTAGATTTTCTTTCTCAATGTAATTTGGCAACAGCTTTGTCATCTAGCATACCAGATGTCTCAAAGAAGTACCCCCTTTGACTAAACAAGTGAGCAAAGCCATGAGCTATGGGGACTTTTTTAGTTCATAGCAACATTTGTTGAGCTCCAAATTGAATGCACATATTTTGCATTTTGAAATCGTCCACCAAACACTGGAGATATGAGTTCATAAAGTCTGGAGTGCACTTGAAACTAGACGTTTTGCAAATTGATATCACAGGCATTTTGCAAAAAAGGTTTCAACTTTGACCTTGGTTTTTACTTTTGAAAAGAGTTATACCTTGCAATGCTTCAATTGTTCTTGAAATGACTTTTCTTTTGAGGATTAGGTCCTTTTATTGCATTCCATCCCAACTTTTATTTATATCAAAGAAGAAGAAAAGGAGCACATGCACACTTATTTTGGAGATTTGGCATGACTTTATCGTTCTTGCCACTTTTCTATTATATATTTTGTTTATTCAGGGTGATATCCATGAGTCTTTCATTCTTTTCAAGGCACAAAAGGGAAAATTAAAGTTTACAGGTGCTTTGGAAGATGTCCATGCTACAAATGGCTTGGGCCATTTTCAAAACCTCTTTTCTTGGAATGCACTGTAAATTTCGACTTTTCAACCTTGTATATCTGTTGTTTGATGGACAATTTTTGCAATGCAAGGTTTACTTTGTGCATCTTAGTTGAAGACTGAGCAGTTGGAGAGTTGTCAAAAGGGTGTACTTTTTTGAGACAACTTATGTAATCATGAAATGGCAGCTGCAATATATAGTGTTTCCTTACTTTATGCAACAAAAACAAACATTATGAAACAGCCATGATAGAGTCATGTATCTAACAAACTTCAATTGATTTCACAAATTTATTGACATATGAAGATTAGGCTCATGAAATGATTTATATATGCTTTCTGCTAACTGAACTCAACTGAGATGGAAATATGGTGTGATAAGCAGAAACATAGCACTGCATGTGGAAACATGTTCATCTCAAAGTATCTACTGACCAGAAACAATCAATTCATTTCTGACGGTGCATGATACAGTAAATTGAGCACTGTATATCTATATATAAATATCTATGGCCATTATGAAAACTAATGACCCTTTTATTCACATTTCTTATTTTTATTTATATTTCACTGAGTCAAAGTTTTTATTGGTGATTTCTTGAAAATGCTATTTAATGTATTATTCATCATGGTCTTTAGTGAAATGGATGGGTGAAATCAAATCCATAGATTTAGCCTTTTTGCAGATTAAGAATTGCATGATGTCATAAATGGGGAAAGGAAAAATTCAAAAACACTTCACCAAGGACATATGATTATTGAGACTTGTCAAGTTTGATCATAAATCATGGACAGTTGATATCTGTCAAGATTACGAGACTTGTTTGGTATCAAATTCCAACTTGTGAAACTCGACCTGGTAATGTATTTTTAATGAATAACTCAGGTTGAAAATGCACCCGTCAATTTTGATTAAGAGGTATTCATCAACCTGCTAACGACGTCAAAAGAATTTATATCAGTACGTAAATTGGTGACAGCAAAGTGTTAGAAGAAATTGCCTACCACAGTGAAATGATAAGGCCATTTTGAATTTGCAGACAGAAGACGAAGTAAATCGAGGTCACCTCGAAGACATCGATCAAGATCACCAAGGAGACGAGAAAGATTTAGAGACGGGGGAAGAGATCGTGAGAAAGAGAAGGAAAGAGGGAAAGAAAGGTTTGATAAATCAATTTTATTGTAACTTTATGGGTATGACCAAGCTATAAGCTTCTGAGTGCCGCGTAGGTGGCTGGAAGATATTTTCATTGACAATGAAAATTTTTCATGGCCCCTTTATCTCCCCACAAAGATTTTCAAGGGCCCCTCATTTTCTAGCTATGATATGTCATGGCCCCTCTAAATCAAAATTGATGACATATTCCACAAATATATTTTCTGATGACAAATAACGTAAAAAGAGGATAGAAATGATTTTAAGGTAAAACATTGGCAGCTGGAGATTTATCAAAAATATTGATGATAGTTGGAGAAGAAGCACAAGACAAAGCACAAAGATAATAAAAGAAAGAAGTTTGTGTTTCATACTGCTAAGATCAGCTCAGTTTCAATGGTCCCCTTTTTTGGACTTAAGAATTTTGGTGGCCCCCCTTTCACAGCCCAGAATGTTTGGTGGCCCCGCTGAATATCTTCCAACCCCCTACCCTGTATTAATAATGACTGATCCCGTAACTCCTGTAAAAGAAAATCAACCAAAATAAATCTGTAACTGGAGAGAAAAGCGTTAAAACTGCAAGAGAAAACGTCATACCTGCCTTAACTTAAGTAACATTGTGTATGAATTTACTTGCGATTGCGATGCTTACTGCGTAGGCAGGGCATCCCAAAAACTTGTTGAAAAGATGAGACAACATTTGCCCGGTTGTTGTCAGCCAAAACAAAATTTAAAGCTAGCCTGGCTAAACCAGATAGTTAATCTGCGATTGATACTCATTTATTGAGTAGTGATGAGCGTGGGAATAGCGAAACCAAGGATTGTTGCCGAATTTAACAAGCGACAAACTCTACCTTAAGCCTCAAGGTTTTAGTAGCCTGCGTGCAGTCTCTACTGAATTCTTTTCAGAGAGGCTCTTTTCTGTAGAGTCTGCGCATCCGCGGTGAAATCCTAGGGACACTGCAAAGTTTATTTTATAACATGGCCGGTGCAAAACGTAACGGGGCAACTACTTTTTTTGAGTTTGTACACAACTGGGTCAACACTTTTTGCTAAGCAAACATGAGCAGGCTTGAACAGGGCAGTAACTTTTTATGAGGTCAAGATAAGATGAACTTTAAGATATAAAATGGCTCACCTTAGGACAAAATTGTGAATCATGCAAATTGCGACATGCATGCAAAGATATGTACAAATGACGCCAAATTTCCTTGTTAGTTTCTTGCAAGAAGGATTCATCAGCCATTTACAAAGACTCTTATAGGATGAAATGCCTTCTTATGGTCTTTGGCTAATTCATCGGTGGTACTATAGTGCTATAAAACATCTGTTGTTCATGAATACGGGGTAGATGCATTTTTTGAGGGGGCAGTTTTATTTTTGCGATGATTTCATACGGGGCGAGCAGATTTTTTTGCAACAATTTTTCTTCTCCACCGGCCATGTAATATAATAAATTTTGCGCTGTCCCCTGTTTCCTTTCTTTCATGAGCATCAGCTGCCCAAAGAAGCCTCGTTGTGT
The DNA here is from genome assembly GCA_964020215.1 of Aurelia sp. 3 sensu Dawson et al. (2005). NCBI lineage: Eukaryota > Metazoa > Cnidaria > Scyphozoa > Semaeostomeae > Ulmaridae > Aurelia > Aurelia sp. 3 sensu Dawson et al. (2005). Next base: position 28,816 of record OZ026585.1, read on the forward strand.
GTGGATGCTATTTCTTCTCTCTCTAAATGCCGCTCTATTAAATCTAATTCAATGAATGGGTTCCTCAAGCATGGGAACTGTGCGTGACTCAGAGCAAGGATTTGGTCGCCGATGCGCAGACTTTTAATGTAGAAGAGCCTCTGAAAAGAAATCTGCACGCGGGCTAGACTGGCTCCACAATCTCTGTATTTTCCTTAGAGCCGATTTGTCGCTAATACAGAGACTTGTTGCCAAACAGAGTCAGAAATCGGACTGATTTGATAGCCTCGTTTTCAAAAACGTTGTATGCTTAAAATTCGGACCACGGAATTAAGGTTTTGCGGTTGTTGTTGCTGTGATAAGTAATCATCAACAAGAATACTCTTGGAGACAACACATTGATACCAACGTTGTATTGACACAATACGAAACTCTGAATTCCTTGCTCAGTTTAAAGCAAATATAAAACATTGGAAGAGAGAAAATTGTTCTTGAAGCTGTGTCGCACTTTTATTCCGAATTCAGGCTTTTTATAATGCTTTTAGAGATTGTTTTTATTGTATACTTTGATGAATTGTAAATAGTTTAAATTTTTTGTACATTTTTATCTACACTTGTAACATACATTTTTAGCGTTAGACTTAATTAGATATATATTTTAGCTATCTGTTATTTAAACCAACGGAAAAGAAATTGATTATGATAGATAATGGCTGTCCGTCCACGGGTTGTGGGAAAAGTAGAAGTTTTTATTGCATTAATTATCGTTGCAAAGAATCAGAACTGTTAGGCCTACCTTTGTGTGTTCTTTGTTTTTCCATCTTCTCCGTTGTCTTGTCGATTGAACATTTTCAATTTGCTCTCATTCACTTTCTTCGTCTCGACAGCGGCCATGTTATTTTAAATGTCTTCAACAGCCTCATTTCGGCATGTGAGAGCTCCCTCAGCGGGGAGAGTGCGGAGCCACAGCGGAGTGAACTCTCCTCCTCTCTCGCTCGTTCGTTCCGCTGTGGCTCCGCACTCTCCCCACTGAGGGAGCTCTCACATGGCTGTTGAAGACATTTAAAATAACATGGCTGCTGTCGAGACGAAGAAAGTGAATGAGAGCAAATTGAAAATGTTCAATCGACAAGACAACGGAGAAGATGGAAAAACAAAGAACACACAAAGGTAGGCCTAACAGTTCTGATTCTTTGCAACGATAATTAATGCAATAAAAACTTCTACTTTTCCCACAACCCGTGATAGGTGTGTGCACATAGAAATTGTAGCGCTATGAGCATACACCTGCGTTGCATTTCGTACCTGATACATCGAGGGTAAGCCATTTCCATGGATAAAATCAATCATATCAAGCAAATCAAATCTTGGCCGATGACTGGTTCAGGTGTGATACATAGACGAGAAAATAATACAGACGTCATTTTCAAATTTATTTTGCTTTTCTGGCAATAAAGCGGCATGCTTGTATCATTAATTTGTCTTTGGCATGAACCGAACTGACGAGTGCGTGACGAAACGCGTTTTAGTTATTCAAAATTGTTCTGTTTTGCAGTTACTGCTGAATTACTAACTTTATTTCTTTCCTTTCAGATATTAAGATTAATTCAATTTTCTCTTGCAGATTTCAACAGTTTTCATTCCTGTTACAGGTTTATTTTGGTTGTTGTTCTTTTACAGGAGAACAACAATCTTCTTTGTAAATATTATGGTGTGTGCATAGGTCTAGTATTATGAGTCTGTTATCTAAGGTTATTTTCAATATGTTTCATTAGTTATTATTTGCATTTGCTTAACATGATTTCATTGCATTTAGTTTGTGAGGAATGATGATTAAAAACATGCCAAGCTAGATAGTGATTCGATCACCATGCGACTGGTTTCACTCTTTTATGGTGAGGCTCTGTAATGAAGGTTTACCACAAGGATAAAAGGAAATCCACGCAGACAGTCTACATTTATGTAAATAGAGATGGTGTGCGATGGATAAATACTTATAACCTTGAAACCTAACTGTTGACTTACTTTTGATTATCCTAGGACCTTCATGCCAATGGAACCTTATTTTCTTTGGAATACGTTGCGAAATTGAGCTTGATACTGCTCTTAAGTATTTCAAAAATCATCACTCTAGAACCACGAAATGTAACGTCCGAGGCTTTGCTTTTTAATCTAACTATGGTTGATAACAGTAAACAGCACGCTTAGTCAATGACTGATACTTTTGTATTAAGAGAGGAGCAGAAGTGTGGGAAATAGTTTGCCTTCCTCCGAATGAGGTAGTTCTTGGTCAGTCAAAGCTCTGTGGTTGTCATCAGGAATGCATAGTGATTGGAAAATAGGACATCTAATCAAATTGACCGTTCAGTAGTTTTGCTGATGGCATGAAAATGGTACTGCCCAATTCTAGTTCTTTATTTCGTACCTTTTCCAGGCGAAGTCAACAAGAACCTAGTACATTCCAGAATGATGAAGGTAATGCCCTTCTTTTTAGTTGCTGTTTCATGCGTGTAGAAGTTGTTAGGGTATCTTTCTGTTTGAAAAAAATCAACAGATATTTCAATGCAAATGGAAAGCGTATTTTTTAACCGGTTTTTTATTTACTTTTGATTATTCTATTTAGAAACTGCTTGTTCTATTTCTGAGTCGTAGCTATTTCATGTTGAAGAAAGTAACTTTATCAAATTGTAGCGTGCAGTTCTTGATACATTCTAGGTTCTAGTTCCGGATTTACCTTTGCCACTGAGTTAGTTTTCAGATGTCATCGTCTTAAAATAGCATGATACAATTTTACCTGGACATAGATTGTTAGTTAATTTCGGAATATAATTACACATCTGAGAAAAAGTGAACGAACATTATGAGTTTACTCGAGTTAGCATTGCAATTTATCCATGAAACTGGTCGGTTAGATTACCTAAGCTCATTTCAACCTTTGTTATAAGCCACGCGCAGCCACTAAGTACCTTCTCTGCTCAACGTTTCTATGTTGTTTGATTTGGTTTTTCTCTTTCGTTTTCATATTTTTCGTAATAGTCTTTCTAGTTCATACAGATGCATATGAATGTATTGTCGATGTTTTTAAAGGCCTCGGGATTGTCATAGTATTTTACTCCTCTTAGTGTCATCGTCATAGTTTTATAGGGCATTTGATTTCTAGATGGAATAAATCAGTGGGTGCCCCAGAAAAAAGGTAACTGGTGTGATCAAGGTTAGCGCTAAGAATTTAGCCCAAATCAATTGTATATAATCTTTAAACTAATCCTCAATAGCTGACTTGAAGCTAAATAGCTATATACCTTGTTTGTTGATATTGGAGCATCGAGAGTCGACATTTTATCTTGAAAGCCTAGATGTCCCTCCACCTCAAAACCAGAGCTTTCAGGTTTTGGCCTAAACTACAAACGCGTTGTTTTGGGAAATCTCCTCAAGGACTGGCATAACGTGTAAATTCTGAAGGAAGACCCGTGTGCTTAGGTACACACATGACTAGAAATTTAAATCTGAAAATTGACAAACATATCAATGAATATAGTCACCAAGGAATGGCTTTCTTCAGTCAAAATGAATTTACAAAAAAGAAACAAATTAAGCACGAGTGAGCACTTTCAAGGATCTTGCCCTTGTGGATGTGTCATTCTGTGGGTATATGCGACGATTCATTTTTTCGTAATAATTCCCATCATAACAAATGCATTTTATTCAAACAAGGAAGTTCTTTTTACAGCCATGGGAACTATTTCCCTGTTGGGTAACTTTATTCGGCAGATGTAATTCAAAGCCTTTGTAGAATGAACAGAGATTTCTCCTCGGGAAAAAATCATGAATTTTATTCTCCAGTTCTTTTTGGATTTCTATCAAGAATTTTTCCGAAGCATGGGGCTTGTTCCGTGTACTTTGCCATGAGTCAGGAGATTCCACAGCAATCATGTCAATAGCTTAGGCCCAAACGCAAAAGCTCTGGTTTACAGGTGGAGGCAAATCTGGACTTTCAAGATAAATAGGTCAACTCTCAATGATCCAATATCAATAAACACGGTATTTATGTTCAAGTTGACTATGGTGGATGTGTTGAGAGATCATGTCCGTTTTGATTCGAGGTAACTTCTCAGCATTAGCCCTGATCAAATCTGTTACTTTCTTTCTGGAACTCCCGGTACAATTTAGATAAAATATAATAAATTGCAGTCTTCATTTCTTGATGACATATTGAGACTTTCAAAGTGAGTGAGACTTCTTTCTTGAAACTTAATACTACAGAATGAATGTATCGATTTTTGTGAAATCAAATCAATGCAACCAAGTTACTTTGTTCGTAAATGTTTCAAATTGGATCGTTTTTGTCAACGCACACTTCATTTCAGTTGATACAGAAGAAGAGAGTTCTATGATGCAGTTGATGGGATTTAGTTCTTTTGACACGACCAAGGTAAATAACTTCAAATTCCCTGATTTCATCTTATATATTCAGCTGTTATAATGACATCCAATTGAACTATTTGGTATCATGAATGTATTTCATTTTATATCTGTTTAGTCTTAAGATAGCCTTGATTACATAAGCGTTGTGTTTGATTTAAGATGTTCTTACTCTCTCCTTCTCCTGATTCTTCTTGCACGCTACTTAGAATTATTGTAATGCAATGGTGTTATCTTCTGACTTTGTAGTTAGAACGGGCAGATAGACAATGTTCAATCCCCGGTAGAGCCACAACATTTGAATGTCATGGTAAGGGGTCGGGAACTCGATTAGATCTTCCCTACTTTTGTGATCTGAGCGCTCGGTGCTAAAAAGCGCAACTTCACCTTCATTTTGATTAAAACTGTCGTATCGTCTCTTTAGGGTTAATATGCTGTTCACATATCACAACTGCTACGAGAGAATTGAGATTTATTTATTGTAGTATTTGTACCCAATGTTTACATTCAAGCGAGTGATAAAATCATTTTCCAATCGTCACAGGGTAAACGTGTTGCTGGTCAAATGGAAGGCAGTGTTAAAATTGAAAAGGCTAAAAAATATAGGTAGGTGCCACAATCATTAACTTTGATTTCTGACATTTAAATTGGTCAATAATTGCGGCCGAAGAACGCTTACTAACCTGCAAGAAGCTGAGTGAATTTGAGATTTGAGCAGTGCTAATAAGGCAATTGTTAAAACAATTGGCAGTCACATGCTAAGACTTTATGTGATTGGTTGAAAGGAAGAATCAAAAGGTTTTCATTGTCTCGCCTGACAGTTGTTAGGGTCTTTATTGGCTGATTCGAAGAAAAGAATAACAATCCATCGGGCGGCACAGCAACTGCGATTGTTAGTTAAAAATTGCAGGGAAGTTGAAAAGGGGTCGGAGTTGAAAGTCCAAGTTACGAATGAACACTTGACATCACTTGGAAATTATAGACCTGGAAGGTGAAAGCTTTTATGGAATTCACTTCCTGGTCAACAACGAGATAGATCAAAAACTGACAGTGATACGAAGCTGTACTCAACGCCAGTGAATCACATAAGAAACCAAAACAACTCACTTTTAACCCTCAGTTCCTTGCAATCAAAGCTAGTTGCATGCAATTCCACGTGGGTTTGATACGTTCGAATTTTCCAAGCGCTGCAAAGTGACAAGCATTTGGCGATCCTCCTTCGAGATGCTTCCTAAAATCAACTTCCTCTTACACACTTCTGTTTCAACACAAGTCAATGAAAACAAATTTGAATATCAATGAAATTCGTTTCTATGGTTGTAAGGTCAGAGTACTGAGGCCAAATTCTATGTTTCAGTCAGATGTTTGTTCCATTATTTCAAATCATCCGCAGAGGCAATCCAGTTGAAAGTGCTCCTTGCTGTGAAACAGCATTTTTGGGGAACGATTTTTCCTAATTCAAAATCATTTTATATCCAACATTACTATGATTCAGCTACCCGGCCGCATGTTTGTAATTTACAAGTTGCTAGTATCTTAATTAGGCGATCGATCGATTGATTGATCAAATTTCTTATATTCAAGGCAATACATGAATCGAAGAGGTGGATTCAATCGACCGCTGGATTATGTTACGTAACCAAATCTTGTAAAATATCTGCAGACAAAGAACTAAAGAAGAAACTGAGCATAAAAGTAAACACTTGCATTTTCGTTCATTCGTCCTGTCCTGTTTTGTACATTGTTGGTAAACTTATTACATTCGTCTCAGTTTTTCTCCTTGATTGACTGATAATCACAAAAACCAGGACACAAAAATTGTTCGAAAAATCGGCTAGAAATTGATAACCCTAGCTTTAATAACGAGCGTCATGAGGTTCGATTAATTCTAGGTAAAACTTGTTGAGAAAACAAAGCCGTTACAGTGCCAAGATGAGCAGTTTTCTATACATTACTTGAAGATTCCTTTTTTTGACACTAAAACCTGCTTTTAATAGTCCTTAATTCTTCGGGTTTTACCAATGGTATCGGAAGCTATGGAAACGGCTTTTTCGCCCTGATGACGAAAGGCTGAGGAAGTCTACTGCTGGGAGATAGTCAACTTTTGTTCATAAGATTCCAAACAGCAGCTATAAGGGATTCAAAATAATCATCATAATGACGATACTTGATATTGGTACTATTCCTGCGGTATTTCCTTGCAATTTTATTTCTGTTCGAAGTCAAATAGTACGTCCACATTCCTTGATTCTTACGACAGGTTAATTAGTCATTTTTCTTGCTCAACCAAATCCACAAATCTATTAAAAGCCACAAGTATTAAGGAGGACGTTGGCAGCTGATAGCAAAATAACGTACTTGACTAACAACACATTACAGATTCAAAATTAAGTACAGAGTTAGGTTTTGGATTTTAATATCATACGATGTCGCAAGGTAGATATGATGTGAGTGAGACCAGAAGCTTATGAAACAAAATATGCCTGACTGAAGGTTAAAGAAAACTAATATAAACTAGCAACGCATTGTTACCAATTTCCGGAAAGCTAATGAACAAACTTACGCAAGTTTTTAATCAAAATGCATCCTACCTTTGATGAAAGATCAACTGTAATAACAGTCAATGATTGCCAATTGCTTCCAAATTGGAAGCGGCTAACTCTAATTATTATAAATTGTTATAGCTATATTGACGATTTGTTTGTTCAGTGTATACCAGTTTCATTGTTTACCTAGGTCATTCATTTTTTTCATTTCATTTTTTATTTTTTATCCACGGTAGCCCCGTCAATCTGCATTGATTGCTTTACAGGGGGCCGTGCAAAAATACATATAATTTCCAAATTTAAAACCTAATCCTAATTAATTTACAATTGTGTTTACAAAAACGAAAAAAAAAATCAAATGAATGTACATAAAAAAGATCTTTAACCCTCCACTACGTCTTTAAACCTCCTTTTGAAGGTAGAAAGGGAGGGTGCAAGTCTGACATCAGAGCTTAATTGATTCCACAGCTTAGGCCCACGAAATGATATTGACTTCTGCCCATTTGCCGTTTTGAAGAGAGGAACACGCAAGTCAGCTTCGGTATTTCTAAGTCTCATTGTGTTAAGCGCTGAGTTCTTTACAAACAGCTCGGAAAGATATTCAGGCGCAAGACTATTTGTTGACTTAAACATTATGGTCGCTGTTTCACTTAGAATAATGTCCGAGATTGTTGGCCACCCCAGCTTTTTAATCAGACCAGTTGCTGAAACATGATAGCTGCTATTCGTAACAATTCTGGCAGCTCGATTTTGTAGTCTTTGGAGGGCATCAATTTGAGTTTTGCCGCAACATCCCCATACTGAGCAACAATAACGAAAGTGGGGCTCAACAATTCCTCTGTACATTTTACTGAGCGTTCCCTGTTGGAGAAATTTCTTTGCATATTTCAGAAAGCCTAAAGCTCGAGAGACTTTGTTTCTCATACCCTTTATATGCTCATCCCAAACAAGATGACAATCCAACTGAACACCGAGGTATTTAGTCCTCTCGACAGTTTCTATCTGTGTGCCATTTATGAAAAAGGACGGCTGCTCACTGACTTCTTCGGAAATCCTCTTGAGCTTTGGACGGGATCCAACTACCATTGCGTGAGTCTTAAGGACGTTTAAAGACAGTTTGTTTCCCTGAAGCCAATCTTTTAAACAATCTAGATCTTCGTTCATAAATTGGTTTAGATCATCGATGTTATTTGATGCAAATGAAAGACTAGTGTCATCTGCATACATGGTCACTTTACAATTATGCAGAGCACGCGGGAGGTCATTAATATAGATTAAAAATAACAGGGGACCAAGGCATGAGCCCTGTGGAACACCGCAAGTGACATCCTTTATGTGCGACAATGCACCATTAACTTTGCAAAACTGCTGTCTGTTATTGAGATATGAAACGAACCAAGAATGTTCCAGATCTCTGATACCATATCTAAGTAGCTTGTTAAGGAGAATGTCATGATCTACAGTATCAAATGCTTTCTTAAGGTCGATGAATACATTTGCTGTGTATTTTCCGTTATCCATATTTACGTACCAGTCGTTAGTACTTGCAAGCAGACAGGTTACAACAGAATGTAGCAATCGGAAAGCAGATTGATTCGAGAACAGTAGATCGTTTTTGATCAGAAAATCATAGATCTGATTATAGACCATCTTTTCGAACAGTCTAGCTAAAAATGGCAAAACAGAAATAGGCCTGTAATTTGAACTGTCATCTTGTTCACCGCTCTTGAAGACAGGGGCAACACGCGCAATTTTCCAGCTGTCAGGAAAAACTCCAGTAGCAAGAGAGAGGTTGAAGATGTCGCATAGGGATTCAGCTATCACAGGCAGTCCAACCTTTATGAAAAAATTGGCTAGACCATCAGGGCCAGACCCCTTTGAGGTGTCAAATTTTCCTAAAACCTTTTCGATTGTTCTTAAAGTTGTGGCCATTGCCATAAAGGACAAAAATATCCCACGTTCTCGTTTTATGTATGTTATTTGTACAAATTCAAATCGCTGTCAGATTATTCTTGTTAGAGCAAAAGATCATTGCAATTTGGCTTGCTTCCATGTAAACAGGGCCGCCTTTGAATGGAATCTGTTCGCCACGCTGAGGATATATGCTATCAATTGCACAAAGTATTGCACAGCGAGGTAAGGGAAGCATATTCCCCCTGATAAATACAACCTTGCTTTTGGCTCCAAATGACAAGCAGGCAAATGATTTCTCCCGTATCTCGTGTAACTAGCCTTCCCCTCCCCCTGGTAACATGTGACACACACAAGTAAGATTTTCAACAGTGCAGGAATGACGACCAATCCGTCCGGTCCACAAGCAGATACAAGCGCGATTCCAGTCCAACCCCCGTCACAACCTACTTTTAGCCAAGTTAGTATCGTTACCATCATTCACAATTAAAATTGACTGATTTCACTCGTCCTCGTATTTTCACTCCAATTTCCCTTTTTATGCAGAAGTAATTATACAGAAGTATGCGCTGCCACGGAGGAAAATAGAAGTCAGTTCTTTTACACATTTGTGCTCATGACCTTTTTTGGCGCAGTTTTTTGCTCGTATTAATGCTGCATCTATGTTCTAAATTTCCAAATTTTTTTATTTGGTCTCAAAGTCAAGCTAAGCCAGATTGCATTCCATTGTATTCTCCACCACATATTCCCATCAAAGAAATATGATCTATTTTTTTGTTTTGTTCCATTGTTATAAGTCAGTCATGATCAAGCATGGCCAAAGAATACGAGTTAAAATCATGATTCTCTTTTTCAGCAATACCATTTCAATTCTATGCGAAAAGGGTATATAAGTTTGCCGTTGTTGCTGTTGTTATAAAGTAGCCAATCTAAAAACATTGTAGCCCTTACAATCGTCCAAGCTTATGTGGAAGACCTTGGTCTGGGCAAGCACGTAGCAATCAAGGTAGAAAATCAATACAATTCCTAATGCTTAATTATGTTAAAATATCCGTTAAGTTATACCAAAACCCTCAGAACAACCTTCAGTATCTCTACCTAAAAAGTTCAAAATCTCTACCTCACATCCACCCCGAAATTATCCAAGCATTGTTAATCTACGAGCTAAGGTTGAATGAAATTCCTCAAACTGTAATCTGGGAAGCAATTCAACCTGTTAATGGATATACGAAGCCTTTAAAATCGATAAGAAGCCCTTTAGATCAACGTTTCATTTTAAAATCTATATTGATAACCTTGAGTCCCTTGTTTCCCTGCATTCCTTGAGGAGCAATGTGACAACAAATCAAAGATCACAGGGAAAAAAGGGATTCAAGGTCATAAGTCAGCTAAAATCACAGAAAACATTACATGGAAAACCTCATTACGAGTCTCGTTTTTTATGTCTAATTTTCTGCTTCGTTAAGAAACATGAGACCATTTTGCTGTTGTTTTCAACTTTCTTTGATTTATTAACTTTGATGACTTTGATGACTTTGATGTATGTTGGATGACCTAATAGTTCTAACAGCACAGTGGCTCAAGCCTAGTAATCCTATTTTTATATGGAACAGAATTCAAAATTCGCTACAGTTCACAGCTCACGTCAATTTGCTACATTGCAGAATTCAACAATATCCCAAATCTTTAATTCCAATTAAAATTTCATACTTTAACAACAACATCATGAATAAGTCCCCCCTCCTTCCTTATAAATCTCTCATAATTTCATCAATTCCTCCTGTGCGCAATTAAGATGAACTGAAAGTGTATTAGCCCTTTAGTCCCACATAGCAACCCCTGTATCCCAGCGAATCGTTTCTTCAAGTTTCTTTTTCAACGGTAGCTAAACTGAAGTCATTTGCAACATAGAACTTTCATGACAACCATTTACATAAGCCTGTGGCAAGAGACATCTTTCATCGGACAACCTTCTCTCTCTAGCATCTGCTACGGACAATCTGTTTGTTGTGCAGCCATGATTTCTCGTCATATCTCGCTCTCTCGTTGCGTCATCATTATGAACGGGAGGTACAGTTGAAGATAAAGTGGATCTGATCGAGGCTGTTCTTTGGCGGTCAATCTGCTGCTCAGCACAACATGTACATTTAAAGAGTAGTCGCTTGAAAGCATGGCGATAATCGGGATAGCGGTACGCGTATATGATGGGATTCATAAGGCTGTTGGCGTAGTGCATGTACTTCACAAAGGGGATGAGATGATACAGATAATGGCTGCTGTTGCATGGGCAAGCATGATGCAAAAGAATATTCAGCAAAAAGAACGGAAACCAACAAATCAAAAATAGAATGATAACAATACCAATCATTACAGCGAGACGCATTTCTTGTTTGAAGCGCCAATGTTGCTCTTGCCTCGTTTTCATTGTGTAGAAGATGATGATGTAGGAAGTGATGATGACGAGGCTGGGCAGAATGAATGCAAACACAACGACGAGATAAGTGTAGCTTGGCCAGAGATTCATGATCTTCAGGACAGACAGGCCAGCCAACGTGAAAGAGAAACCCCACACCATAATCACGCCTGCGATGATAACACCTCGGTTGTGTGCTACGTTGCGATGTTTTGCAGGAAAACGAACGGCATACATTCGCTCCAGGCTGATCACTGTAAGATTCATGATAGAGGCTGATCCACACACGATGTCGAGGCCAATATATATGAAGTAAGGGGTGGAGTTTTCAAAGAAATAACCTATGAGCAAGAAGCTATAATTGAATTGAACAGATACTAAATGATCCAATATTTTACCATAAATTTATTTTATTTTGAAATTAAATCATCTTTTTACCCGCACAGAAGTGATCAAGTACTTTAAACGCTGTGAAGTTAGCAATTGTTTTCTAGAGTTCTTTCGTATAATTAAACCATCTTTTGCAACACAACAAGAACCGTTCTTTATTTAAGCTTTCTATCTAGCTTATAGCTTTTCAGATTATGCAACGCTGAAGTAAAAGTCAGGCTGCACGTAGAGGCAATTTTGAGATCATTTGCAAAGTAAACTTAACGATTCCACGTGAGAAGAAAATCATTCCATTCAGTCTTCGATATAGCAAAATGGCAAAAGAGGGGCAAAGCTTTCAACGTGATCTCAAGTGTTTCTTCTTCGTCAGATGTAATGAGTAATATTGAGTCCTGCTGATATGAAATATTAATAAGGTGGGGGAGAGGATAGAGACAGATAAGAATGTCAAGCTGTGTGGCTTGTTAATTTCACTCATAGGCAATTTGGTTCGAGTAAGCAAATAAATCAGGGAATTATGTCCGAATCGCATTATATCATATTTTATCCTGTGACAATTGAGGTATCTTTTTTATTGTATTCATTACTCGGTCAAGTTGTTCACATTTCCACAAAATAAGCGGCTGTTTGTCATCGTTGAAATAATTTACGGAGATTAATTAATCGTCAATGTGGAGTATCAACTTTTGTCTTTCTTTGCAACTGAAGTGAAGTAAGAACTGCCTTTATGTCATTGACAGAATGTTTTACCATTATACTATTGATCGTATGAATAAATGGTTAGAGCTAAAATAGGGAAAATACCAGGCTCGACTGATGACTTTGAGTAGAAAATAATTAAGGTCCTTTTGGAGGCAACGAGAAAGCCAGTGCTCCTATTCATAAGTAAGGTTAGGATCAATGATGAACAAAAGAACAAAATGACGGCTTTCGTTTTTATCCATTCTTAATGAAAAAAGTTAAGAATGAAATGAATATAGATGACGAGTTTATCTTCCTCAATTTCTTTAACAAATAGACGTAAAATGAAACTGTTCTCTTACCCATTGTTAATGACAAAATCAACTGCGGTGGAAATAAAATGATGCCTTTTTCTTACCCATTCTTATTGCTAACCATAACGGCAATGAAAATGCTCCAACCAAAATATCTGACATCGCTAGACTTATAACGAATGAGTTCGTGATTGTCTTTAGCCGCCTGCTGACAGCTTTGAAAGCCAAACACACGAAGCTGTTGCCAATAAGGATCGCTGTTATCAGCAAACAAAGCACAACCAACTCGAAATAACTTGCAGTGAATGCATATCTGACAGGCTGTAGTTTTCCTGGGTTCGTTGCGTTGACCATGTTCATGTTCAAAGAAGAATTTAAATCTACGTAACTAGGCCGCATTCTTAAGCTCGTTGATGTTTGGAGCTGTGTTTTGGTTAATGTCGTCTTTTGGATCTTTTCTTCCTTGAAACTAAGCACAGCTGCAATAAAATTTATACTATAAATGCAGATACCATAAATGACAAACAGAACAAGGATTCGATTCACAAAATATCGGAGAATTGTGGAACAAAAAGGAGCAGAAATTTGAATAGCATCTAGAGTTTGAATTGGTTCAAAATGAACGGTAATGTATCAAAGGTATAATTGAAAGAAAACTTCTTTAACACTCGAGAGGATAACGAAACTATGTAAATACTATTGGATACGAGCATATTTTAGGTGACAATATCAGTCATTTTCACTATAATCAATATCGATGGTATTTTCATTTAGTTGCAGCTGATCATTTGGAAACCATGATGATTATAACTTACGAGTTAGCAGCCTTTTGTGTATCTGAAAGTTTCTTGGTTGTGTGCTGCATTGTCTTGGCTTGTTTACACCACTCAACGACGATTGTAGTCTGATACAGTACAAGAAATGTGGCGTTTTCTCTTGCTCATATCAACGAAAGCAAGTGAGAAAAACAACTCTGTGATTTAAATATTGAGCAGCTGAAATTGAGCGGCGCTTCTTATCTCTCCAAACTTGTTCCTAGTGAGCAACTTCACAAACAAGACAGATTTAATTACGAACGTTTTCAAGATTGAGGCAGCAGCATGTCCTCACTATTAAGAAATGAATAACATAACTGATAGTAAATGTGATGAAATAATCACAAATAGATAAAGAACTCACGCTTTAAAATTCATTCATCCAGGTTTTTTCTCCGACATCTTTCTGCTTCATGATATATTTTGACTAACGATGATTAAATGATATCTAGCACCAAGTTCGATATTTGCGGTTGTACTGCCGTTGAACAGGTCGTTGAGAAGATGCGAGTGTGCGATAAAAGATCAAAGCACGATTGTCATAAAAAATTAAGAAGTGACAGAGATAAAATTTGTACAGTAGGTTGTTGTCTCTGCTCTTGGATTGACCGACGGATAGCTGCCAACCTCACACAAGTTCATTGTTCAGTTCAGTTCAAAGCAAGTAGCAGGCCAGCTGTTCCCTCTTAAATATATCACGATTCGTCATTAGGCTACTTGCTATGAAACCGTCTGCCGTAAGCAAGACAAGTACTACCAATCTTAAAACATATTATAATTTATGAAATTATGATGAACCAGTCTTAAAACTTTTGCATCAACAGGCTCAACAACATGCTACTATCACGTGTCTTTTGCCAAGTACAATTATAGTGCCTTCTATCTTTTTACTGAAATATTTTTTAAAACATCTTGCACAAAAAAGGAATGGTCTCAACAATTTATGGCCTCAGTACCACAAATTACGTCACGTTGAAAGATCTCTTACACCAAAAGAACTAAATCAGCTCCGTATGACACGGCAGCGCGGTGCAAATTTTGTCATCTGAAACGAGAACTATGCCATTAAACAAAACAAAGTATCTTTGCACGCAGAATTATTGCAAAATCTGATTTGGGTTTCTTGATTTGACATTTCATGTAAATTAATAATGAATGAACCACAATATCGAATACAGAGCATAAGGTCAACGATTGTACGGTACTGGATGTGTGAAAACGACAAATAAGTAATCGATTTTAAGTCGGCATTGCACTATTCTTTTATCGTATGCTATCAAACTGCATCTTTGGTTTGCTATGATTTTGCATGCTACGATTTGATAATAAAAACTTGCTTATTTGTATTCATACGACATTAAAAAATTATCTTCATAGCTGTCATTTGCAAGAAATGAAGGTAGAATAATTCCGAAATATGTATCCACGCTTCAAATAAATCTCCGAAATAAAACTCGACATTTCGAATTGGATTGATGTTTTTGATCTTTTATTTGAAATCTCACAACTTTCAAGTTGTAAGAATGCTTCTCAAATTCTGAATTCCACATCTCAAAGTGTTGCCAAAATTAGATTGGCAGCGTCCCGTCCAATGGACAACCTTCATGTCTAGGGTTCTCCATATCCCCATGTGCGGAGCGACAGCATCAGAAGGTATTTGATAAACATACATAACGCTTCATTGAACTTCTTTAGAATCATTGTTGATTGCATTATATTACGCAATCTTACAACTTCGTTCGTCAAATGCTTCCCCCACCCCCAGCCCCCCCCCCCCGATGCCATCTTTTCCTGTATCGTCTATTGAAGAATTTATTCAATATAATAATCTTTCACAGTAATTTAGGTACCAGAGTAATAGCAAGAAATCTCAACCCTGATGTTCTCGGACATTTGCAGCGTCAAAGAAGTTTAATGTCTGAAACGTTTTGCAGTCCGAAACTCTTGTACGCACCTAGAAAAGGCCTAAAGAAAGAGTATTATGGACATTAATCTGACGAGAAACAGAAGATAAAAACTTTACAAACAATCTTAGAATCTAATTCTGGAGTTTTGCTGAAGATTAAGTAATAAATCTTCCTGCTCGGTCTTGTAGCTATATTGTGGCCTGCTGTCAAAGGTGGATTGTGTTTCTTGCCGCACTTGGTATATGGATAGAGAGTCGATGTTTCGATCTGGTGTCAGCTCATCAACTCGCAATGAAAACGTTATGAAATTTTAAGAAACTTTTAGTACTATGGTCTGATCCAAGTTTCCTGCATAAGAAGATCGTATACGCTTCAATGAGTTTAGCTGAAACAAGCTTGTAACCTTTACAACAAAGCAATCGGTCAAAAAAGCCTGAAAGTCGTTCTTGGCTGGCCGGAATAATCTTTTGTTCTATTTTCATTTTGTGCGAAAAGAGCCATGATCCTTTCAGATTCGTTCGTTCAGAACAGTTCGCTGTTTACGATCCTTTAGAAAACTTCGAATAAGAGAAAGGAGTTGTCCTGACACACCACATCGTTCAAATTTTTATACAAGACCATCATGCCATACTCTGTCAAAGGCTTTGGAGACATCAAGATAAACAGAACGAACATCACGCACAGGATTACAGTCGAATGCCTGTGTGCGTTATTATTATGGAGTGTTGTTTGCGTCCGGATGCTAATGGTTAATTTTATGGTCTTTCTCTATGGAGTGTCGTTTG
This sequence comes from Aurelia sp. 3 sensu Dawson et al. (2005), assembly GCA_964020215.1. Taxonomy (NCBI): domain Eukaryota; kingdom Metazoa; phylum Cnidaria; class Scyphozoa; order Semaeostomeae; family Ulmaridae; genus Aurelia; species Aurelia sp. 3 sensu Dawson et al. (2005). Next base: position 44,976 of record OZ026585.1, read on the forward strand.
CATCTTAATGCTAATGGTTAATTTTCATGTTCTTTCTCAGTTACATGCACTGTTTTCTCTTTCCCTTTCTGTTTCTTCATCATTCCTTTTCTGTTTATTCCAATCTCTTTGTGCAATTAACAACATTTTCCTATTCCCTTTGTCAAATCTCTTTCCCTTTGCTAAATTCTCATTCCCTTCATATTTATTTATCATTCCCTTTCTCTTTAATGTGTTATTACAGCATTTCTAATTCCCTTTGCTATTCTGTTTCCCTTTGCCAAATTCTAATCGTCTTTCTTATGTGCATTTCTTATTTGATTTGATCATTGCCTTTCTCTTTGGCATTCCCTTTATGTTTGTGTTCATGGCCTTTCTCTTTTATCATTACATGATGCATTGCAGCATGGTATGATGCATTGCGATTTTTGGCGCAAAATTGTAGCCGAATCAACACACGTAGAAGGAACGGCCAACGTGGTTTCCAAAAAGTAAGGGTCAACAGTCTCAGCATCAGCGTTTGAAAGCTCCCTGAAAACATCTTGAGCAGTATCGATAAACCCCACAAAAGCTTCACCAGGATCAGTCATGGCCCTTGCAAGCCGGTCACGAATCAACAGGCGGTGATTTGCCATAGTTCTGTATCACTGAACCAGATCAAACCGAGAATCGACGTACACGTGTTGAGCATCGAAACTTAGGCCATTCCTTCCACATGTATTGATTCGGCTACAATTTCGCGCCAAAAATCGCAATGCATCATACCATGCCGCAATGCATCATGTAATGATAAAAGAGAAAGGCCATGAACACAAACAGAAAGGGAATGCCAAAGAGAAAGGCAATGATCAAATCAAATAAGAAATGCACATAAGAAAGACGATTAGAATTTGGCAAAGGGAAACAGAATTGGCAAAGGGAATTAGAAATGCTGTAATAACACATTAAAGAGAAAGGGAATGATAAATAAATATGAAGGGAATGAGAATTTAGCAAAGGGAAAGAGATTTGACAAAGGGAATAGGAAAATGCTGTTAATTGGACAAAGAGAATGGAATAAACAGAAAGGGAATGATGAAAAACAGAAAGAGAAAACAGTCCATACAACTGAGAAAGACCATGAAAATTAACCATTAGAATTAAGATGCAAACGACACTCCATACGTTATCGCGATCATTTGATCAATTGTCGAGTCTTTCGTATCGTGGATATGACCTTAATTTATTTTCAACAGGATTGTCAATTTTCTTTCATCATCATGTAGCTGCATTGTCTTTTCATCACGAAAGCGAAAATCAAGATGTCTTTTCTTTATCTTTGTTCTCGTTCTAAGATTTATAATCAAGCTTCGTTTTCTGTTGATTCATCACAAAATTCTGGACTAAAACATAACAAAGCAATTTTGCCATGTAATTGTGTCAAGGAAGACTGACCTAGATGCATAAATGCGACAGTGATCTTGTACAAAGTAAGATCCTAGACTTTATAAAATAAGATCGCATCATATGATTCACACATACATGCTCATGCTACGGACATAGTAACTATGCTGCAGAGAACAGACAAGAGAAAAAGTCTTCTTGTAGAAAGATTTGGATGGAGAAGTAAGTTCCCATCTAATACCCCCGGGGGGTGCACTTGACCAGATTTTGGTCGGGGACGTGCCATCGAGGTTTCAAAAACATACCCGACCTTATACCAATTTTTCGAGAAAGTATATCCTACCTTATATTTCATACCAAAACCTTGAAAATCGATACCGTTCCTTATACCAAAATTGTGAAAAATGATACCGTTCTTTATACCAATATCTGGAAAATCGATACCCTTCCTGATGGCACGTCCCCGTACCCAAAATATATGTAGTGCACCCCCCGGGCTAATACCGTGATAGAAAGTACTTCCAATTTAAAACCATGAGAGGAGCACAGTTCCCAAACGGAGGGAGCTGCTCTCACGTTAAAACTGAAGAATAACTGACTGGCACAAAGGGCATCTATTTTGTATCTTCAGCCATTTTTTGAGGCACAGCTTATGAAAGATATGACTACAACGGGTGATTCTAGCAGAATGCAGTTCTTCCAAACAAATTGGACATATGTCATCATTATCAAGAAGTTCCTGCTCTTCTACTACCTTTAATGCATCGAGCCTCTGATTGACAAGTCTGCGATGAGAAATGCTTTGCCATCCGTCTCTCATAGGTAAGTATACATTGAAATATAAGTGGAGACAGATCATAATACACCAGAAAACTGTCCATTCCAATGAGGTATCGGTAATTCGATATCCCAGTACACCAACGATCAAAATGAATTCGAGGCTTTTGCATCCGCCTTTAACGTAGTATACATAGTCATCGAGTTCTTCCCACGATGCAACGCGCCACGAATCATACATATACATGAGATGCAAAATGAATGCCGATACTATCTGAATGATTGTTATTATGTTTGGAATGCTAAATGGTAATTGCTTGCGTAAATTGTACAAATAAAGTCCAACATAGGCAGCCAAATACATTAAAGTGGAGATGAATACTAAAACAAGTACGTGTTTTCTCCTGCTGACAACTGGAGCACTGTGTAACAAATGCAAATATGGCTCAACCACTTCGAAGGAGGAACGAATCAGTGCTGATATCAGAAGTAATTGAATGAGTTCTACCAAAACAATTCTTTTAGAAGCATTGATATTTGGCAAATCTGTGTAGAAGCCAAGCAAAAGAAATCCAGCTGCCTCTCGAAGTCCAGTTGGCCTTTCCTGTGTTTCATTATGCAAAAAATTGTCATTCACAAACATCCAACGGATGATGTATAAAATAGACTTTGAGCCAAAATATATAACATAGCAACATGCAAATATTCTCGTATATGTATTGCAACTATACGAAAAGCTTGCTAACATAATCCCATAGCTTAATCTTGCTTGTGTGAACAGCATCAGGCTGACAAGGTGAAAGTTTAAAATGATAGTCCAATAGACAATTAATGACGAATGCAATGATAAACGTCGCCAGTAGAGTATCGTTAAGACAAAAATACCATAGACGCGCAGACGAGCCATTGCCAGCCTCACTTGATGTAATAGATAGTCCTTGAGTTTCCAAATACATACGTAAATTGTTTGTAGGATAATGAAATTGGAAACAGCAAAACCAACACAAGTACTGAATGATGGGTTTATTGTACCATCACTTGTTGCATGATGAAACATGATTGGAAGCAAAACGATGGATAAAACTGCTGGTTTTAAGGAATGAAAAGCTTTGGCATACATAAAGATAGAGAATATGAAAAATATCCATGATAATATCACTGATGAAATAGCCAGAGTTGCATTTGGTACTTCTAATAATCCCCCGTAATGACTGGCATCCGAAATGATGTCCACAGTGTTTAATACATTAAGGCCAAGCACAAAGGAAAGGTCGACGATCAGCATTCCAATGTAGTAGATGGTAAACAGCTGGTCATTGGTTGATACTGTTAGAAGAGCAGATACAAAGATACCTTGAAATAATACAAAGGTAATGTTATTCATAATAATACTTTGTAGAATTTTAGTACAGTACATGGTGTCCAAAATACTGCGAAGGAGTTGTAGCTTTTTGCCTTGGTTTTTATACAGTTGCATAGGTCATAAGTTTCAACTAAGCACTTGAGAATTTGTCTGAGTCAATGTGACAAAGTGGTTGCTAACTTACCTCTAAGGAAACAGGCAAAATAAGTGGTTGCTTCAAAACAGCTCTTAACTATTCTTCTCCAGTAATGCAAAATTAAGTAAATTTTCAAAGAAAGGGGCTCTACTATTGTATTCAACTTTTTCCGCATTTTAAAAAGGGTTTAATGTTCTTTTTTAAAAAGATCAACAACTCTTCTACAAATGTTGAGAAAATTTTATTATTACCTTAAAACCCTTTCTTTAAAACATTTCTGACTTTGACATTGCTGGAGAGCAACAGAAGTGCTGTTTTAAAGCAGCCACATATTTTGCCCTTCCTCTCCCATATATCAGAAACCATATGCCACATGGACTCAAAAAAGATTTCAAACTGAGAGCCTGGTTTACGTAGCTTTTTTTTCTATTCATAATAAATTAAAATTAAACTTAAATACATCAATACTGTACCGTCCTTGGTGTAAGAAGACACAAGATCATCTGGCCTACACCAACAACGGCACTTACAATTTCCAAATACAACTTCAAAAGTAACGAAAACTACTGGGAACAGGAAAAGAAAACAGGTAAACGAAGCAAACATTAAAGGAGAGAGAGAGACTGGCAGTTCCAAACCAAACTCAAACCATGCTATGTGTCTAATCCTTATATCGTAGGTCTAAGATCAATTTTGCACCATCACATCGAAACTGATGGTACAATGACAATGGACGTAAAGCACTATTGGAGCATTGAATGGTTTGGTGTGGAACTGTCTAGAAGATAGGAAGGAAAGCTGCTAGATCATTGCGTTATGCCAAATCCATTTAATGCTGATCCACAGATACTAGCATGCCACCCAAGCGATAGGACAAAGAAAACCTGTCCCCTCACTTAGGCAACACGCCAGCACCCACAATCAACTTAACCTGTTTGTTTTTTCGATGTACTCAATCGTTGCTTCAATTATTATCCTGTTGTCAAACATATTCATATTAGGACTGCCATAAAGAAGCAAGTTGCACAAGGTTTCTGAATCCAGGTTTGCGATATCAATACCGGACACTTCAGTGACAGTGCCAAAGAGATCCTCTCGCAATTGATTAAAGCGGGGGCAATGCAGGAGATAGTGCTCATTGTCCTCATTAGCCGCACCACAATCATATATAGGCCTAAGGCACTCAAAATTGTGATGAAATTTGTGCTGTGTTTACGTAGCTGTGTAGAAACTAAGACAAAAAGCAACAGCTCCTCCATAGCCATACAAATGAAGCAAAATTTTTGGAACACCTTCCTAACAGGACGATAGGCCCTTAAAAATAAAAATGCATTGCTATAATCATATCATGTGTAATGCAAATATAGGATGGGAAATGACAAAAACTGCAAAATTTCATCTTCTGCATCTTGATTGATTGCAAATTCAGAATGGGGATATCAAAATGAGATAACATAATACTGGGTGTGCAAAAATAAGCTATGTTCATTTGACAGACCATCAGATTTTGAAGAATTTAATGAGTTAATCTTTAGCTAAGATCCTCAATAAGATGGTTGTATGTTTTGGACATTTTTTAGTCTTCTGCTTATGGAGCTAGTTTCTTAAAATTTTCTCTTTGGAAAAACACTGAAAACAGTAAAAAATTGTTGATCAAATTCTCTAAAGACACGTTGCAACCGTCTGGATCCGCCTCTGAAGCTGTGCTAACGATCATGATGCTGTTGTATCTTGGCACAATGCTATTGGACGCATTTCATTTGAGACAAAACCTTTTAAAAGCATTCTGCTTAGCTTGATTTCTGATAAATGCATGAAGAACGGTACTGTGGGGGTATACAGACACTCCAAATAAGGGTGTTAACAATTTAATAAAGCAAATGGCGATATTTAATCATAAAAACAAAATTTGTGGAAAAGCTAAAAACTATCTCTTGAAAATTATTGGTGGGGCTAAAGCCCCCCCAGCCCCCCGGCTCCGCGGTCCCTGCTGTACACATTTTACCACATGGCAAATAATTTACATGAAGATTTCTTAGTTTGACGTCTTATAGAGCATTCTTTATTCAATTGTGAATTTTATGATTTTACATGTCCAAAAACTCTAGCTTGGTCAGAATGTCCTTGGACCTTTTCAGCACATACTAGTGGCCAGCAGAGATGTCTTGTATTTTGCACAATATAATTTGACTTCGCAGAAAATTTTCCCCCATTTATCAGGTTCCCAGAAAGGAAAATATTTTTTACAGCTCTGTAAAGACTCAACATGAATGGACAAAGAAAGAACATTTTCATCATAAGCTTACAGGGTGGGGGGCCCGGATGGCAGTAGCCCTCCAGCTTTGGAAAAATTCTGAAAAATGAGACCCACTTGGGCAAACTTTTGCCCTTAGTCAGGCAAAAAATGTTAGTAAACAATGGGCTTAGTGTCAGGCAGCTCCCCTAGATTTTGTCTTCCCTTGAAGGATTTAGTCTTCGCTTACAGTTTTCATGGTGATATGGGAAATTTAAAAATTGATCAAAACTCCATGCTTGTCTGACCTCATCATTTCACTTCACTACTGTTTGCCTTTTAACCCCCTTGAAGTATGAACGCGGTACCTGCATGAAAGTATAGATTCAATAAATTTTTAGAAGGAAATGCATTTCTTTGTATCATCAAAAGTATATTTAGATTCCATCCTACATAGATCTTAAACTCATGCATTAGATAATAACTGATCAATTTCTAGATCTACAAATCACCATTAAAAAGTTTTCCCTTCATCCATTCACATTGTTCAAGGTTCCTTTTTCATAATCTATCATAATTCGAGGCCTACATTTCAAAAATCAATATGGCATACCACCCTAAGAAGAGCCTCCTTCAGTGGACTTTTTGCCTTAAGGGACCTTAAAATCAACAAAGTTTCCCCACTAATACTCGTAGTAGTTTTTATAAGTAGTTTCTCGGATATATTTAGGCATGTTTTCTTTGACTCATAATTTTTTCCGTAATCTGTAATTTGAGAATATTATTATTGAAATGAAAATTTAAAATGGAAAACATTTATCGTATCACCAGGCCAGAGGCCGTTGTATTGCATTGAAGACTTACATGCTGCTTGGATGACCTTTGAGACCAACCATTTGTCACCAAAATGATTTGTTTCCAACGATAATGAGAAGTCAAGTGCAAAAATGCAAGGAACTCTCAGCAAAACAGCGCACCAATTTTCGCCCATTTTCTTTTCATTTGTATGGTCTTTTGAAGCTGCCTCGATTCACAGCTAACTGCATAACTGCAACCTCATTACCATTCACAAGATCATGTGATCAAGATCAGACAACCACAACAACCACCAACAACTGTTATCACCCATGGGCAGGATGGAGTGGAGTAGCAAGAAAATCTGCCTCGCATTAGAAGTTAGGTAAGATTTGCGATAATGCAAAATTACTTATGAAAATGATTTTAAGGACATGTTCTTTCTTGACTGGCAGAAAATCCGCCATTTTGAAAGTTGAAAAATCATAAAGAGGAGCAACAGAGGAGCAAAGCGTAATGAATTTGTATGCGAATGTGGTCAAAGATGTACTTTAATAGATTTAACCACACACATAAAAGTAGGTGAGAATATGATTTCTGAATACTTTGTGCGATATGAGTCACTCTCGGATTTTGCTCGCAAGGTATCCTTTCTTGACCAAGGATTAGTAGAACTGAAGTCAATACTTCACGGGTAATATACCTTCGTCAATTCTGAAGGCGCAGAAGAGCAGTTTTTAGTTAGAAATGAGCATTCTACGAGCGTCGTAGTTGCTAAGACTACAAAGGAACATCCCAAGATGATAATTGAAAGTAATGCAAATTGGACAGCACATTTTATCTTTTAGTTAACATACGTACAGTGTCCTCTCCGCATAGCGGATCTGCTGTTCAGTGGACTCTCGTTTTTTTGAAGGGCCCATTTTCTAGGGACATAAGCCCTTGCAAACTAATTATCAGTTCTCAGACCCCTTATTTAACGACGATCCAGAGTCATTCATGAGTTCTCTGACGGTTCGTTGTGTGGAGTGGTCACTGTTGCGGTTCTTTTTTTCGTGTAGTTCCTGTTAGATTATTTTCCTTTATGTGTGTATTGGTATTAGTAGTAGCATCCATGTTAAGTAGGATTTATGATTTATGTTAAGTGTAATTACAGTATGTTATTAGTGAGTAGTGAAATAGTTGCAGGGTTGCAATGCATCATCATGCTCCTTGCACTATCGTCTTGTAATGTAATTTGTTTGTTAGTTAGTATATTGTAAATTTTTGATGAATATATAAAAAAAAAAACAGCACATTTGCAGCTTTCCTGTACACACGACAGTTTTTCAGTCGTTTCTCCATATGGTTTCTCATTCGTCAAAGCGAAAAAGGTGAATGCAAAGAAAAGTGATGGATGCCACAAAGCAAGAGCACTAACAATACAGTCTTCAGGTGAAATGCAATGTTTCGCAGACAACATACTAAGGACTTTTTAGCCTGCGCACAGCAGTAGGCCAATACTGTTAAGCTCATTCCATAAGCGTACGAGGCGTGGAGGCTGGGGGGCGGTAGCCCCCCAACTTTGGAAAATATTTCTAAAATCAGCACCACTCAGGCAAAATTTTGCCCCTAGTCGGGCAGAAACTGTTGGTAAACAATGGGCTTCGTGTCGAGCAGCCCGCCTAGATTTTCTAACGGGGGTGGGGGGATTGGGGGAGAAGAAATTGGACTTAGAAATTCAATCTCGTCTGAACGGTAACCCCACTAATACTTGAAAAAAAGGAACTACGATTTCACCATTGTTACTATGGTTTCACATAGCAACAAGAATGCAGAACAAACATGTCATTTACAATTTTACTCGCATGACATCTGATTTGGGCTAAAACCATAGGCCCATCATAGATCAGTTTGAGGACTAAAACCATAGGCTTTGAGGAACAAGCTATTTTACCGGATATTCAAAGCATGCAACAAAAATAAACAGCAAAATGATGTATTCGGTTATCAGTGATTCCCGAACCGTGAACTGATCCGGCCTTGAGTTTCTTTGACCTGTTTTGATAAATTCAGTTTGGTCTACTGAATCAACGTCCCAATTCGTCCTTGTCACATATTTCATCATTTCATTCATACCCTCATCAATGACACGTCACAATCATGGACAAACTCATGTCTGTAATGAATAGTGAATTGGGAGGCCAGCGGATATCAGTCCATACTCACGCACCACAAATTCCTTCCTGATCCTGGTCTCCCACGTTCTTTGTCATGAAAGTGAACGATGGCCATTGAGAGTAGGATCTGAGATTTTACTGAGATATTCAATAAATTTATGTGGGAGAGCCTGTTTCAACTTGCCGAAGGTCATTAGACCACATAACAGTGGAATGACAGACAGGAAAGTTCAACAATTACATCACCGTGTGGGGAGAATGTTAACAGTGTCAATTGTAATTCAATAGTAGACAGCTTTGCATCATGAAAAACAGCTTGAAACAGTGGGAATCATCAGTATCTTTTAAAAGCAGACTTACACGCTTCAACTCAACACAACCAACGTGATGCAAGACAAAGAACAAGACCAAAAAGCTCTTACACAAAAATTCTACATAATTTGGTTTTCATCACTTCATGGAAATGATCAAGGTAAACTTATATAATCTGCATAATATCATTAAAACTACCTAAGATGTCTGCAGCATCCTCATGACTTCATCATAGGTCCTATGATACAGATAGGCCTAATTCTTAAAATTTCCCTCTGTTTGTCGTGTCGCAAATAATGTTGTCTAAAAATTAGTGCATGAATATACTTTTTAAACTCTCATCTCATTATGAGTTTACAACGTTCGTTGCCACCCATGTTATGCACTGATATGTTATTGCAAATAATGGAGTTAGACTGGTTCCTTTTGTAGCTAACAGGTAACAGGTAACAGGTAAAAACAGGTAACAGGTAACAGGTAACAGTTATTTCGATTCAAAATAAAACTGATAGATCACTGCTTGTAAAAGTTAACATCAGAAACTCGTCGTAAAATTATCACGAGAGAGAAATACGAGAAATACCAAATGATAATACAAAAAAGCACTTATTTCGAATCAACCAATCAGCAACGTAGTTAGCCAAGGTCACACCAAGTACTCCCTGTCTGCAGTTGCGCAGCAGCCCGTACATTGGTTAATGCTTTTTGGATTTTGAAATAACCTATTCAAAGGATTCATTTGTTGAAGAAATCATATTGATGACAACAGCTTGCATACGGGGGCCAATAGCTTGATTTGTAGACTACGCACAAAAATTGTCAGATGATGACTTAGCGCAACAATAACTATCTAACTAGAACTACTTACAAACGGTATTCCCTTTGTACGCCAGCCAGCATAGAGTTTCCGAATATGTGCACGGTTTTGTAGTGACCCTCATTTACCACTGGATATGTAGGAATGTCTCTTCAATCAGATTTAAGAAACAACGAAAAAATCCACCACAAGAACGGGCTAACTTAAAGGGTCTGTTTCATCCAGCATGCCGTGCACGTGTCGTCTCTTGGTTTGCCTTTGTGCCATGAAAATGGCGACAAACAAAGGCCAGCCAAGAGACGACACGTGCAAGGAATGCTGGATGAAACAGACCCTTTAACAATTTCTGGATACAATTTCGTAGATAAACCACTAAAATATCATATTTCACACAAGGATTGAATTGGCTCTTGAGGATTCGAAGTGGTGTTTCTCACAGCAGCTCTATTCCTCCCTGTATCCCTGTGCCGTTTGTAAACATGCAAGGACAACAACCTCCAAAAAGACACTATTCGTGACGATATACAAGTTGCGGCAAACAGCCAAACTTCGACGCCTTTTTCGTCTACTGGGACTACTTGGAAATTATAAAAGCCCCTTCCTCCTGTGAAGGGTATATACGAAAGTATTACATCACCAGTGATTATTCTATTATAATAGTGCTCTTGCCTGTTCCAGAAAGAGTCTGAGTATCATGATATTTTTCTACATTTTGAACTCTCGAACCTCCCGCATAAAATGCGATATACAAATTATCGGTATGAAATTGCTAAAAGGTTAACTTTGTTATTATTCGAATTAACCTTGTTTCATTTCGATGATGTAATTGATTTTCTCTTCTAGTTTGACTTTATGTTGACGGTCATCTGGCTGCTGCTACAGTTTGGGGACCATCTCCAGTCAACATCAAATATTGTTCAAGCAAGTGATGACAGGATAAGAATCACATCTAATAATACAGTTAATGGTTCAGCCATTGCTCAAGCCGTCAAATCCATGATTTTAAGGAAAGCTGCAAGCTCAAACTCAGTTGCAATGTCAGCGGTCACAACATGTCTTCCGATAAGTTATTCAATGTTACAAAGGACTTTTGAGCAATATGGTAGCCCAAATCCAAACTACGTTGCATCAACGAGGGAAGAAGCTGCCTTATTTCCAAATCTCCTTTGGGATAGTTCAAAGAGAGAGACATACATGAAGATAATAAAACAATTGAAAGCAAAGATTTTGCATTGGGCTGGCAAACGAATTCAACTTATTTTGTTATTCAAGAAGTTATTGTTGATAAGACTTCATTTGCCTTTGAGAAGCATAATACAGAGGCTTGCAATGTTGAAAAACCTTGCGCAAAGGAATGAAAAAAGATTATCTAGTATCACAAGAAATAATGACTGTTTCAATGCAGGTACAGTGGATCAATTAACACAAACAACAAGGCTTTGTACAACTTGTATGTCTACTACAACATTACCCGAAGACAGGTGAGTACTCTCATTTCTATATGAAACTATTGAGAACTTTTCAAGAAGCACGATGTTTTTTGCCAAGTTTCTCAACAAATTTCAAATATATATTGCAGAAGATACATCAGTACATAAGCCATAAGAACATACATCAATTGTTTATTTTCGATTTGCAGGTTTCCTCGCTACTTAAATGAAGTTCTTTGCCAAGTCGGTTCTGGATGTTTCCAAGGAGAAGGTATCTGCCAGCAGAAATATTTCACTATGAAAATATTAAAGAAAACGGGAAATTGTGTTCCACTTACTCAGAATGGTCAGACAGTTTACATTGAAGAATGGATCACTACATGGCAGAATATTCGCATTTGCTGTGAATGCCAGCTAAGAAGTAATTCATGGATGATTAACTTGATATAAAAGCATTTTCTCTTAATTGCGTTATTTTCAAACTTGATATAAAACAAAAGTTTGCTTTATTTTAACTTACAATATTTATCTTTTCACTTAAGCATCAAAAATTTCTGTCCAATCAATTGAATCATTCATCTGACCTGTGTTATGTTTATTCGCGTGTCTATTTCTCCATGTGGACATAATCAGCTGAACACTGAAACTACTACTTTATGTAAGATGGCATAACACAACTACTTCATGTAAGATAACATAACAACCCACGTGCCAGTGTGACTTTACTATTTTCAGCTGTACTAAAACTTTCCATTTCCACAGAATTTTCAAAGAAAATTGTTCAACGTTTGATTAACTGTGGAAATAATTATTTGATCAACGGACTCCATGGTTTGATGGCCCTTTCACCAAAACCTTGCATTAAATTCAATGAATATTCTTGGTGGTGATATGAGTTTTGGAAGCTAACCATTGTGTGAGACTGAACCAAAAGGCTGGCTTCTCGCAATCATTTTTGTGTAATTGGCTTGGGACTATTGTTTGTTTCTTATGTATTTCAAAGCAAAACCAAATGAGACTTGGAAAGACTATTCGTATTTGGCAACCTAAGTTTTCTAAAGTTTATCGAAGTGTGTTGATGCTTTGAGTGAAGCAGAGCTTTGAAATGACAAAGTCTTTATTTGCCCTTCGATACTTGCAATCTTGTTCTTACGCAATGTACTTTGACCATGGTTACAAGAAATAAATTACTTCATAAGATACTGTTTAGTTTGTTCTCATATCAACTGGTGCTATGACACAGATAGCCTTTGTTCACCTCTGAATAGGAGCCGCTTGGATATGAAGTCATTTAGGGATCTCTGGCTTCAGCTGTTAAACAGTTGAAAATGTACAATTCAGTAGTGAACTGCAAAATTATGCAGTCTAAAATCAAAGCACAGTCTTTGTTTGGAACACTGTGAAAATAAGAATATACACCAGTATTTTAAAAACCCTATTGAAACAATTCTCCACCAGGATCATGTCTTGCCAAAACAAAGTGTTCCTTTTCAAGTTTGAAGGCAAAAATGTCTTCCATGTTTGTTCAGAAGCTTCCCCACCCATATTGTTCAATTTTCCATTAAAATACAGCAAGTCACCATCATGCTGGCTGTTTATGAAAACTTTCCCATTGTGATTTTTCTGATCATTATTTAAAAAGTATTATTTAAAAATTTTCCCCAACTCTCTTTAGTCCCTAACACAGCCCTTACTGGGGAAGGGGCAGGGTGAAGGGTACGGAAAAGCATCTGAAAGCATAAACCATTAGACTGTTTCCTTTATTTGACATTTATTGTTTCTAATTCTTTTAGAGGTACTGATTGATTTAACTAAAAGCAGACTGTGATCTGATAAGAATTCAAAGTGCATGCAGTCCTTTTTTTGGTAATTTTGTCAAATCATTCATTGAGCTTCTAGATCCAAGGGAGATCGCACATTGTCTTTGATTATGATTTGACATTTGACCTCCTGTTTCTAACAATTCACACGATAAAATTCCACTGAAACTACTGATGTATAGTTCTTTTCAACATCACGTCTTCAAGACAAATTCTGGGCATATAAGCAGGCATCATCTGGCCGAAAACGAAGATACCAAAAAGATGTGAAATAAGTTAGTCCTGCAATAAATCAGAGAACATGATTCTGCCACGATGATTGAAGCTATAAAATGACGGTCTGTTCCCGAATGTTTCCCATGATCTATCTGCTAACTCAGCTGCAGAATGAATGTCTTTTAATTCGCCAGCCACTCTCACTATCCCAAAAATTGAGATGAGCAAACTGAACATCACTTGCACAATTATGTCGACTGGTAATGTAACAAATTCTTCCTCAGTTAACTTCAAATATGTCTTGAATTGAACCGCAGAATATCCAGCATGAATTAATGAAAGTATTCCAAATGAAACAAGTGATTTGCTAAACAAACTCATCTTCAAATCACCTCCTCTTTTCCTTTCAAAGATCCTCTAGGCCAGCTCACTCAGTTTATCTTTTGGTTCCCTGTGCTGTCTGTTGGTCGATCTCCTCCACAATTCCACCATATAATTCACTGATCCAGTGCATATAATTATTTTCTCGAACTATTTAGTGAATACATATTTACAATTTATAACAAAAGATTGCAATTTCATACCGATATTCAACATAGTTAATTCACAGAAATATACCTCCATTTTATGTCACGGATACTCTGATTTTACTTTGATTTTACGAATAATTTAGTTATATAACCCACATACTAAATTGTTAATAGAAAAGTAGAAGTTTAGACCATAATGGGTCTACGCGTAGGCTACAAAATATACCTTCTGGTCTGGTTCCCTGAAGTCATTTTCGACTGGGGAACTGGGCTCCACGGAAGCGGTCCAAAATAACGGCTGGACAAAAACCGTAACTATGGCCCGGGCTGCCAAATCAGGAGACATGGACATCTTGGAAGTATATGCCTTTCATATTTGCATGTTAAAGTAGCTCAAACTAAACCATGGTGACAGCGCAGAAACTGCAAACAAGCGCAAAAAATTGTATTTTTCAGCCCCCCTAGCTCCCTAACAGATCCCAAAATTAGGCAACACTTGACATTTCAAAAAAGCTTAGTTTTCAGCCAAGGTATTGTTCCTTCTGTGCCCTATTTAGTTGTTCTTTTCATAATTCTAGCAAATGAATTCCCTTTATTCTTCATTTCATTCTTTATTTTGATTTACATTACAATGAACCTTCAGTGTTGAAATTGTTGATTTAGCTGTAGAATTAGAAGTACTAATGTATGTAATAAAAACTTCTACAGAAGATTCAAAATCATTATTCTATTCAGACTTTGGTGGCAAATACAATAATTAATGATAGACATGCTTCAAATCCATTATTTCAACTTCACCTGACTGAAATCAGCCATTTGATTCTGAAATAATGATGGATTTTCTCAAGAAAGGCCCGTCAAGAAACCTTCAAAATTTGCCTAAAATCATGAGCAAATTTCCGGATCCACTTGGGAGGATGAATTTGCATTAAATAATGTTGCTGTGTTCCCAGGGATGACACATTTGTCATCCTAAAGGGGCCAGATGAACTATGCTAGTCATTGTAAAGCCAATAATGTGCAGTGGCGGCCTGGCAGGGGGGGCCAGGGGGGCCATGGCCCCCCCAGCGGACTTTTTCGAAGGGGCGCCAAAAACTTTATGAAGTTTGATGGCTCGATCACGTTTTTCCAGCACCACGTAGCAGGTTACACGGGCATTCCATACAGATGCATCTGATGCAAATGCATCAGTCATTGTCACAGACAAATCATTTCGAATCCATGCTAAGTTTCGTAAAACTGACACAAAGTATTATTCCAGTAGCCACAGCTTTCATGTGAATAGAGAAATTTAGGTCAGGTAGGAAACTCGAAGATGTCGGGGCAAGTTTCTCTGACATTTCTCGACCCCTACTTTTTCATTTAGCCACATGTACTCTGCTAGATGTCGCAGATGTCTTATCTGCAAAAATTTTTGATTCAATTCCAGTTTTTTTTTAAGAAAGAAAGGCATGCCTTACATCTAAAAAATAAACTTCTGTCTCTTTTTTCATTGGTAGGCCATCACCCATTTTTACTCTTATATTTTGCTTTATAGAAAGCCAGGTTTTGCATCCTCTCTAAAATTTGAGAACAATTAAATACCTTTCAAGTCGTAATGCAACAAAAGATAAAACTGGATACATGAGACAACAAAAGATACATGTGAAGCAAAAATATGCTATGAATCGCCGGAAAATTCTCTATTTTTGGTGACCTGAATGTTGTGTGTTTATACTTTTTTAAAACACTTGAACTTGTACGCTATGATCAAAATGATTTTGATCCTTGAATTGATATTTCGATCTGAGGCCTGCTACTGTATTTTTGCCAACAAAGCAGCTGAGCTTTACGTATTTTTTGCAGATCAGACATCTCCGACATCTTCGGCAAAGCTTGTAGAACCAAGTAAAAAATTCGGAGTTGAGAAATGTTGGAGAAATTTGCTCGGATATCTCCGACATTTCAGAACTTTTTAAACTGGCCTAGGAAATTACAGGACTATAGAATCCAGGTTATTCCTATTGTGCCAAACATTAGCGATGATTCTTTTCACTCTGTTGCCAATGATCCTACGTAGCAACATTGTGAACTTGGACTCTGATGCAAAAGCCATAGCCAAGAGTTCGACCCAATTTTATCCAAAAGAATAAGGTGTCCATGAAACAACTACGGTCGGAGAAGATACTTGCAGAAGTAAAATATTTTTTCTTAGTACATAAAATATACAAATTTCGAAGGAAGGTCTTCCTGCACCAGAAAACGTCTGAAAGGACAAGGCCCTTGTTTTCCAAGAGTTTGAAGGGCATGGTAACGAAAAATTTTCCTGGGGGCTTCGGCCCCAGACCCCTTCATTTGCCTAAGTCAATTAAATGTCTAAATTCAGCCCCAGACCAGGTCAAGGTGTCAAAGAGTACCATTAAGGAAATCTTTAAAATTGCAAGGGCTGCCAATCTAGTCAGAGACTTCTAACGATGTTTGATTTGAAGGGGCGCCATTTTGCTTCTGGCCCGCCTGACGAAAAACGCCAGGCCGCCACTGATAATGTGATTGTGATTTGGGTCTGTTTTGAAAGAATTCTTGAAGCGGCTTGCTTGGCAAATCAAGCCAATCTTAATCATGTAGATTTATAATCTATTTGAACATGTTCACTATTGCCAATTGCCTTGATATCCAGGGAGTGCTGCCTTTAAAAAACAGGACTCTTCCTATTCAGCTGGTATTATATTTCCATACTTTGCAAAATGTTATAAGCAATCTTTCATTGAGATTTCTAGCATCAGAAACCAAAGCATTCCTGATCAGAGATGTTTTCAGCAATATTCATCTGCTTACCTAGTAACTGTTTATACATTGCAATAACAGCTCTTTTTTAAATAGTTAAGTTCCCTGCAGAATATTTTTCTTTTTACTTTTTCACTTCTGTGACATTGTTGGCTTTGGAAACTTGTAACTTGCTGTCCACTGTATGTATACAAATATATCAGTATAGTAACTAGTAACTTGTCGTTTTTAAATAGCAGCTTTTGGATTTCATGTTATTGCAGAGCACAGCTGCCTAGTCCTTGCAGTTCTTTCAGAAATAAAGTTAATAAACCCTCTTTACTCCAGTATTTCTCCTGTTTCAAATTTTGCAAATTTCAATGTCTCTTCCATTTGCCAGCATTCCTTTACAAAACATGACAAGTCGTATCTTTACACAATGGAATGCTTTACACAATGACATGTTTGTATACATCCATCAATGGCCATTTTCTCCATTATATGCAATTGTGCTATGGAATTTTTTAAATAGTTTGGCAACATTGGTAGCCACTGGTATCCTGTGTGTTTATCAGTGAGCTCTTCACAACATCATCTGCAATGAAGACTGTAAATTCCAACGAGGATTAATTTTGTGTTTCTTCAGCAGAGTGTTAAAACCACCATTCATGTCCATTCACAAGGAACATCAACTCTCGATGCAGTGACCACCAACTCCGAATTGAAACTGGCAGACACCAAAAACTAGAAATAGCACAACGAACTTGCGACATGTGTAAGTCTGGCAAAGTAGAAAACGAAATTCATTTTCTGATTGAATGTGAGGCATATCGTGATCTTAGGCAGACTTTTCTTGGACCTAACTTAAACAAGATACTAACGGCAACACAAATAGAATATGCATTCATCAACGTATTGACAGCCCAAGATATCAGCAGGCAGAAAAACTTCGCGCAATTCCTGCAACAAGCAACAGAACTTAGAATAAAAACCTTAACAAATGTTCAGCGACAAAATGTTTGCCCGTGAAAATGCTCCAAAACAGAGTAGATTTTAAGCGAAGAGTATGTTCCATTAACCCACGATAATAACTCGTTATATTACACTTTTATTACATATTTTCGTAGTTTTTCTTTCGCTGTAACATTCTATCGTAGTTTGTTAGGAGTGTATCTTTTAAATAATGTTCCTGTTTAGGTGATATACGATGTTACATTGTATTATGCTTTTTTGATAAATGAAAATGAAAATGTAATCATGCCATGATACAATTGTTCTGCATGCAGTTCTGAAAAATATGAACACATAATTGAGTGGACAGATAATTAAAAATCAAGCAATTACAGAGAAATATTGTGCAAAACACTACAAAAAGAAACTGAATACTAAAGCTTGCAAGACAAAAATAAATCAGGCTGGGCATGGCTCACCCGAGTCTCACCCTTTGGCCTATTAGCTACCTTTGAAGCAAAATCATCTGTGATATGAATAAAACGGAGAGAAAATTAAAAATGCTAGGCTTGAATTGAAAACGATATGTCAAAGCAAAAAATAAAATGATTTATCAAAGACGAGAGACGTACCTTCCTTCCTTCGCAGTTGTTTGTGTCTTTGTGCTGTGCAATGTGGGAGTCTTCCTGTGTCGTATTGGCCAAGATTTCCAACGAGCGCGCGGCGTTTTGAGCGTTCAAGCGCCTAGACAATAATTGCCTCTTTGGGAAGCGATCTCAAGCGTCCCTGGCCTGAACCTGTTTTATCCCGTAATGTTTATCGCGCGGGCATTGCGATAAAATTTATCGCAGCACCCGCGAGTGCTCAAACCGCTGCAGCGCTGACCTGTTAATTGTCATACATCTCGAGATCACCAGACCCATAACAAGCTTTGACCTCGTTTCCCTGTAAGGCTTCTTATTGGCTTAACCACTCCCTTCAACCCATGACAAATAAGACATGGTGCACAGGAATTTGCTCCCCCTCATATAGACAGAACTCCGTTCGTCAAAAACTTAATTCAAAATTATCATTCCACATGCTAAAACAAAGTTTCCCTCTTGATTGATACGTATTTGAGGGAAAAACTGTTGTTACGTTGAAGAATCTGTACGGTTGATTTGATAATTCGATAAGTTTCCTTGTGTCCATTAAAGTTCGTTATCACAAGCTGAAGCTACAAAAATCAAATTAATTCGACGTAATTTGCGGGAAATAATCCATTTCGACCATCTGGTCCAGTCCCCCTCCACCATCCCTCATCAATCTGTTCGATGTCATATATGACGTCATCAGGATCGAATGTAATTTCCGTGTCATCACCTAAACGGACGGAAAAAAGCGAATAAAAAGCAGCTGTTTGGGTCTTATTGCGAATAAACAGAGTTTAGAATGGCATATTTCACTGGCTTACGTTGAATGACAATGATGCAGCAAGGAGACAATGTTAAGTTTAAATCAAATGAATATTTTGTACCTTGCTTTGGCAATCCAGTTGACAAGTTTTAGCGTTATCATATGTGAGAAGCCTTCCGTCGTTCATCATTTCTTAACCTATTTTGGTTGGGGTGGCAAGTTTGCCCTCCCTCCCCCCCCCCCCTTTGTCGATTTTTTTAGTAACGCTGTCAGGAGGAAGACCATGGTCATGAACCTTTTGACTTTTTGCTGTTACCTCTTCTGCAATCTCTCATGAAGTTTCATTGAAATGTTTTAACAAATGAGGGGAACGGAGGTAATTTTCCGGGACCAGCCCTGGCAAAATCGCAAAAATTCTCAAATCTCAGTTTTCGGGGGAAAAGTACCAAAATTGCAATATGTAGCAACTTTCGTTCGTAAAGTAGTGTTATTTGATGCATTCTATCATAAATGTCTGGATAGAAATTGCGGTCCAAATCTAATTTCATGGCCGTTTTCGCATTTTCGTTCCGTTTTTGTGGTCTATTGCGCCGCCTTCCTTGAGCACACAAAAGACAAATGATGGCTAATTTAACGTTGATATCTATATTTTCACTAAGTAAATGCCTGAGGCTAATCGGTAACTAAATTTGGTTGCTCCATCTATCGCCAATCAAGAGCTAGGTGGGGAGGTTCCTTGGCCCCCCCTCCAACCAAAATAGGAAATGTAAGATAGTCCAACCACTATAGTATTAGAGACTCAATGATGTCTCCTACTAAATTATATCGTTCTTCGTTATCTCTGCTGCTTTTTGTATATTAGGTTTAAGTTTTAGGAAATAAACCACGCAGTCTTCTAGCATATAAGTCTTTTCGTCGTTTCTTCTTTTATTTTGTATCTCTCGATTTAAAACCTCTGATGCCATTCTTTACAAATGTCCTCGGAATAAAAACCTGTTCTTTGATATCTAAGCATAATCGAAAATGTTTAATTCACTACTCACTTGCTTGATAGTCATATATTGCACGTGCCTTGAGTCCATGTGCCCGGAACGCATCTTCCGCGGGCTGGTCTTCAGTCGAATCGTGTTCAACCTCGCCCTAGAAACGAGGCATTCATAACTGGATTACTTTCACAGGAAACTCTCCGTCACAAACTTCATAATACCAATGATATATCAAATCCATGTGAACCAGTGGCGTCACGTATGTCACATCTACATGATCAAAAGCTTCCTCGTGTTGAGTGTAGTGCAATTGTACAAAGATAAACAAGAAAATAAGATAAAATATATCTTATCGCCTTGTGAAAGTCCCTACACTTTACTTGCTTTCATACCTATATGGTTTGAACTCAAACCGCATTTTGATGACATCCGACAGTATCTTTCGAAACTTTGCTGTAAATATATCCATATACATTCTCACCTGATTTCCATCAATTAGTTCGACATAATTTGCTGGGAACATTCCATATGCCCCATTTGATGCCCTTCCCTTCCACCATCCTTCGTCAAATTTTTCAATCTCTGTGATTATGTCTCCAGGATCAAAAGTTATTTCATCTTCTCCTTCTACAAAACAAAAATAAAACAGGACACTACAATCAATTACTTGGACATTTTTGTGTAGAGAACACAAGATCAGGCCACACGGCATATATCGGGACTGTTAACAAGAGGACACGCCAAGGAAGAGGATGCCCAACGTATGTGGGGGGGGGGGGTTATCATGGATTTCACCTGAATATGAAGGCTTCAGTGACTTGAAAAGGGTTCTAATGGAGCCTAAAATGCAATAAATTTTCCCCCATTAGAGGGATTGTCCCAATATACCAATAATTTACCACAGTACTCTTTAATACAAATTCACAAAGCTGTTCTAAATTTATTCTATTCTACGTTGTAGCACCACCAACCTTTTTTAGAAAATATCCATAACGTACCTGCCTGATAATCATAAACCGCCTTGGCAACCAAACCTGTTGTTGTTATTGCTTGTTGAGCTTCAGCTTCCTGTAAGGCATTCCAAAATAAAAAAGTCTGTCACACTTGACATGAAGCAACAAGGAAATGGGAAGAAACTTCTGACATGTTTATTTTTTGCATTCTGTTTGTGCCTTTTTTGCCACAGTTGGTAAATGTCCTATTATATGAACATAGTTTCAACGAATATATCACTGCATTTGAATTGATTTCATGAAATGAAACTAAAAAATCACTTTCTGGTATTATCTTAATTGTTTCATGTTTGTTATTGGCAGCTTCTTCATTTGGCTCCAAGGATAAGAAATGTTTTGATAATTCTTTTGTCATTTCATGATTCTTACCGGGGGACCCACAAGTACTCTATTTCAAAAAACATTCGATTGCCAAACATATCATAAAGTTTTCTTTCCATTTCTTTTATCAAATATCCAGATATATTGAAAGATGCTAAAAAGTTTCTCTTCTTCACTGAAACGTTATCAAATGACGCGATAAAAACCTGATTCTGTTTTGAGCTATGCTTTTTAAGCAACATCTTAAAACTAAATGCATGATTTTTTGTCTTTTTGGTACCCTTTGTTACTGCCCTATTTAAAAACAAATGATGGAGATACAAGGCAATTTAAATCAAGGGGCCTGGGCAATCTAAATATAGTCTATTGTATTCTATTGTATTTGATGATATGGAGACATTATCTAAATAATTGGACAAATGACGACAGGCGCCTATCTTTTGTACTTTTTTTAAACTAGACGTAAGCATCCGTCATTTGTCTTTAATGGCTGTCCATGCCCAGTTTTACACGCTGATGGTGGATCTTGGAATGGATCCGAAACGTTCTAACTAATTAAAATTATACTGTGTTATGTCTAAGTATACTGACTTAATATCACTGGATTAGTCAAATGTAATATTCTTGGACTGTCATTTTTGAAAACAATGGGCCAAAAATACAACGAGAATGGGATTCTTTTTGTCATGATGACAAATTCCATGATGACAAATTCCCTCTGATTTATTTTCAGACTGCGAATTCCACGTGATGTTCCAATCATAAACCTTGCCCAAGAGCCATGATTTGAGATTTGTCATTATCCTTCAAGACAGCTCTTTGTGGTAATCATGCCCTAGTTATAACCAAAGCAGAAATTAAAATTTAGAAATAAATAAATCCGCTAATCATCAGCAAACCAAGGCAGTCCCCAAAAAAAGAGCTAAACCAACTACAAGTTCAGTTTTACCTGGCGAAATTTTTTGGTCTTTGATCTTCTTCTCAAACAGGAAGAAATTTACAGATCGACTTGGTAGGCAAATTTTGGGGGTTTTTCAAAAAGGAGTACTTATTTAGGACGCAACACACAATGCTACATTGATCGTATGTGTTTTGCTATTTCATGATACTAATATTTCTATTGCCAATTAAATGCTTTTGAAAAAAGGTCTATCTACAGTTGTTTGCCTCAAACAAATTATGCTGATTTTACCGTCACAGGATCAGCAACAGTTTCATAAAAATCTTCTTCCGTTGCTGCAATTTCCTAGGAACAAAAATTTTTTTACAAAATAACATCCATTTAGAAGAATGCATTTTCACAAAAAACGATGCACAGTTTAAAACATTTGCAAACGATAGTTGCAGCAATTTCTCCTGCACTATTGTATCTATGAGTGATTTTAATGTCGCGAGTGAATTGCTGCCACATAAAGACATGTTCGATAAAACAATAAACACACAAAAAGTGATAATTGAGTTTGCATGTCAATTTTGCGGCAACGCATAAAAACGTATAGCAAGCGTTGTTGTTAATGCTGCAATAAGTAGAACTATGTAATACAGTGACTCTAGCAAAGCAATGAAATCAGAATTCTACAAAGCCTCAGTATATGATAGCATATTAAAGATAAGATAAGATAAGATAAGATAAGATAAGGAAATCATCCCTTGCCTGAGATGGCTGCAAAGGAGGCTGTGCCTCCTTCTGGATTTGTTGATCTTCATTATACGATGGCTGTGCGGGGGTGTCCTCGACTGTTTCGTACAAACCGTCTTCCTCCTCAACAACCTTTTCATGAAATTGATAAAAGTCATTAGCTAAAATACGAAGGTAAAACAAAAAATTTTCATGATATAGTAGAGATGCTATCAACGTTTCACTTTCATTTCATCCATGATCAGTTGATCGGTTGGAGAAGCAGCTAATCGATGTTAGCCAGGATTATAGGGTGATCAAAGAGTGATCTATCATTGATCACTTCAACTGATTCAGGACTGATCAACAGTTGATTTCCTGTACATCTCAAACGAAGCTGACGTTGATCTGTTGTTTTAGGCATAGATAAATCTCATTTTGGTCTGTTTACAATTTGACCTGTAATCATGAAAATGGACTTCTTCTTTTCATTCATCTGTGAACACAACTGAATAAATATTGACGAGAAATAATTCCAAGCTTCAAAAATATGACATGCGCTTCCAGATTTGGACGTACGAGGACATATTCCATGCAAATATGAGCAGAAATTGTGTACAGACTGTTCAATCATTGAAACAAAGAGACGCCTACTTATAGTTGAAAAGGAACAAACTGAAACAAATCTAACAAAGAAAAGTTGGCAATACCATGAGACCAAAATGAAAAAACACTGAAGCAAATTCGAATAAAAGTTGACACTCCAACAAGTAATTGGAAATACTTTCATCCTTTCATGAATCCGTTTTTGCATCAATTTCCTGCATGAGGAAAAGTAGAGAAGAAGAGAATGTAAGAGAACACAGTAGCTTGAGGGTTTACGAAAACTAGGCAAAACCAATCGTGACAATGCAAGATGTTTTTAACTGTATTATTAGTCGTGGCCGTCGTGGCATAACAGTCAACATATTTGCCACATTTTCCTGCTTTCACTTTAGTGAAAAGGAAAAAGTTTGGTCAGTGTCAAGCTCCATTATTTTCGTGCTATCTGAGAACACATTGGAGATGATAAAAAAGCAATCTTTCTATTATTCTTTTAAACTTACTGTTGCTTGTACTTCATTTTCGTCAATGGATCCAGAATCAATAATTTGTTGCTGTTGTTGTTGCTGTTGTTCTTGTTGGTTTGGCTGATCGAATTCAGCTGCTGGTTCATGTAACGTCTTTTCTTCTTTTGTTGGCTCAAAACTTGTTTGCAATTTCTTTTTGGGAGCGGTGGGGGGAGGTGCCCTTTTTTGCTCCGGCGCTGCAGTAAATTTTTTACGTTCTTCGTCAATTGATTGTTGTCGTGAGCCAATCAAATTCTGTGCTTCCTGCAACAAAAGTGACGATTTCGTTATTTTACATTTAACTGCAGTGTTCAGTGTTCAGCATTAGTTTACTCAATTCTCCAAACAAAGCGATGCTCAGATACACCATTGCGTTCCATCAGATCAGACGGTTTGATAGCCAACTGTACATTGGGATGATTAATGGAAGCATTAAACATCAGCAAACAAGCATGTATGTAAGCAACATCTAATTGTTAACGCAAGCTAGCTTTCTGGCAGCTATGCAGTTGATGTGGGACTGCGTGCCTCTACGACTTGTCAAACAACGCGCCACTACGAGCTACCTCTGAGTACTGAATAAGTTTGAAGATCAAATATACATTCCCTTACTTAGCACTAACCATACGCATATTATGCTCGAAATCTCTCATCAAAAGTTATATGCCATTCCCGACACCATTTAATTCTATCTTATTCACATTCAACATGTTTTTATTTGTGCCTTTCATGGTTAGAACTTTGGTAACCTAGCATCTATTCCCGCCAAGATCGGTACAGTAATTGTACTTTTTTAGTTTTAGTCTTGTAGTTGATAACAAAAACAATTTCTTTCCAAAGTTTTGAACCAAGCCAGGTTAAGATATGGCCAAGCTTTCTCTCGCTGATCTAGGTTTTGGAAGGTCTAACGACATGCAGATATGCAAAATTGGCTTGAGAACACGAAAATAGAACAAAGTAAATATCAGTCCTTTGCAGAACAGAGATGTCCCACGACAACCCTGAATTTTTCTGTGCTGTTTATTAACAAATTTTTAATTACAAAGTGATGACTGGGAAAAGATGACTAATATTCGACTCTGACCGACAAATGAAAGAGATAAAGTGTCTTTTATTCAATCTTTTTTGGGGGGGGGGAGTCAAGTTGCAACTTAAACCGATCAAGCAACATCTCAAAAAGATAGCCAAGCATTTTAACTAAGAAGTGATACGACACTCCCTGGCACTGCAAGATAAATCAGTTTTGTATATCTTTATAGTTGCTCCGTTGAATACGGCCTTTCGAATGTTTCTAAATCATAATACATTTTGCTTTAAATTTTCAAAAAACCAATTATGAACTCTGGCTATTTCTCACGAATTCGATTTTCAGTCTCTCTTGTGAATCCTTTTTCATCTTGAAGGTAATCTACCTGATATCAAACCTCCGTGGGAACTGTCGAGCTGGAAAGGAACAAATGAACATCTTCGATACAAAATGATAAGAGCATGAAAATATGAATCTAAACTTATTCATAACGAATACATTTTTACAACAACAACAACAACAACAACAACAACAACAACAACGACATCAACATCAACATCAACATCAACATCAACATCAACAACATCACAACAACAACAATAACATCAACTCCGTTGTCTGAAATTCGATGCAACTAAGCAACAGCAGTATTTCAATAATAACAGTCTCGGTAAAGTAAATGTGAGCCCCGCAATATCATCAATATTCACTGTAAAACATGGGCAAGACCGTTCTCTTGATATACCGCAAAGATCTCAAGTTGGGGGCGATGGGGGCAATGTCACCCAAAGCGAGAGAGCGAAATGATAAAGTCTGTACTGAAGAAGCTAAACTCTTTATGAAACAAAACAAACAGAATCGACTGCTTAAAAACATGAAGAATCACTCCTCTGCAATTTACTATGACAAAGCTAGGAAACAAAATGAAACTGAAATTTAGAAGAAGCAAAGCTAAGCAAATCAAATAAAGTCTACTTCATAACCCTAAATAGTCTTTCAACAGTCCATTGATACAGATGTAATTTACAGCAAATCTAATTGTCCTGTCTGATGAAGCAAATGCATTTATACAAACAAAGCAAATCAATGTATCTTCAAAAATGCGGCTGAATCTAAATTTGAAGACTGAAACGAGTATCATGATACAGTTACATAAATTAGCAGAAAATATGATAAAGGAAGTCTTCCTTGCGTCGACTAGGTTTTTCAGTCACGTTTGACACCTGATGTGCTGTTGTTACTTGTGTTTTGTATAAGACATGCAGGCCCGTCGGAAGCGGGGGGGCTGGGGGGGCTTCAGCCCCCCCAATAATTTGCAGAAGTTTGATAATTTTGTAAGTGAAAAAGGCTGTAAAAGCCAATGTCCTAAGAATGAAGATTCAAACTCGTATATATTCGAGGAAGCTACCAGAATCTATCCAAAATGCAATATCTTTTGATATCATACAAGTCAAAAATTTCAAAACTTTCATGGAAAGACCCTCATTAGTCGTGATCCTTTGCCTCCGTCAATGGCACATTTTCCAAAAATGGGGCGTTTTCCAACGATCTAAAGGGCGTGGTCATGAAAAATTTTCCCGGGGGCAAGCCCCCGGACCCCCATTTTGGCTCGCTTTGCTCGCACCTCGTTTAAGCCCCCCCAATATCAATTTCGTTCCGACGGGCCTGGACATGTTGTAATCTCAAGTACTTCTGTACTTATTACATTCCCACAAATTTGACCACATTATAGCTTTTCCTTGAATGATTAATATCAAGTCATGCCTACGTTATTTGCTTAATACCTTTTGCTTGATAACAGGCTATGCTCAAAACATCATGCTTAACATAATTCACATTTATCGTCCTTAAGTTGACTATAACATGCCTTGAATTCCTTGAACGAAAGTAATTCTAAATGTGAAACACTGTATGACTATCTGAGCGAAATTTCTTCCAAAAAATTTTGAGAAGAATACTACAGACCGTACTTCGGATTTTGGATTGACTTCGCATCCAAACGCCACCAATATTTCAAGGCAGAATTTCTTTTAAGGAACCAGGACTGGGGGCAATCAATTGTTCCTTAAGTAAAAGAGCAGAAGATCTAAAGAATGGACTATGGGGACAACTACCCCTCCAGTTATTATCTTAAAAGAGGCCCTGTAAATGTGGATTTCTTGATGAGCATTCTCCGATCATTAATCAATAAGTTCGAATCAGATTAATCGGGCTTAATCATTTAGATAATCTTGCTTAACGTTTCTAAATTCAGCTTTTTGCAATCTTTTCCTATCGTACATCATTGTCTATTGAGACTTCATAGGCTGGATTCCTTCCTGCACTTTTATCTGACACTGCAACGACTGGAGATTCCTTTGAGGCTTTCGGAGATCGTTTTGCAGGAGATTGAGTTGCTTGACTGTGCATTCGTGCATTTTGTGATGCTGAACTGCTTGATCTTTTGCTTCTCTGCGTTTTTAACTTTGCTCTGAAACGCTCGACAGTATTTTCTTCAGGATGGAAAAGGATAACTGTCAACTTAGGTCCATACAAAATCAGTAGCCTTGCAACAGTTGACAGAAATGAAATGACCAATATGACGATTTCCTTGTCCATTTCTGTTTCCATACTAAAGTAGAGAGGCAGGAAAAACAGCCAAGCAAGGCAGAATGAAAACATCGCAAAACTTGTGTAACGGGCCTCGTTGTAATTTTCAGGAAGTTTCCTTGCCCTGAATGCAAAGATACTGCATGTGAAAGAAATGCCACCGATATAGCATAACAAAATCAGAAAAAGAACTTTGAAATCGTTACCACAAGAGAATCGCATCTCTACACCACTTTTATTTCGTTCAATCTTTTGAACTAAAACTGGTTGAAAGACGAAATAAAATATGGTGCATACAACACAGGCCAGGATGGTTAAAGCTGCAACGGTCAGCAACTGAATTCTGTTGTTCAAGACACGACTGTTTTTTGACAATCGCCCTGCCACTGAAGCTTTGAATATCCGCAATAATCTGTCAGTCTTGGTGAAAGTGACTGATACTGATATGGTGTAGAAAATGACAAAATAGAATGGTCTTAGACCACATGTAAAGCCACTTGGCTTGATCATATAAAGAACAGGCATTGCATATATGAAGATCATACTTGATAGTTGCAATGTGGACAGTTCACGATTCATTGCTTTAATCAATGGCGTATTCCAATTTCTTATCATCACAACGAAGAAGCATAACACAATCAATAAAGCAATAAGACTGCACACCAACATAATGATTCCCACAACACTTGTGAACTTTAAATACTTGTAAATGGGGATTACACACTTTGTTCTCATAGCATTTGGTACGCTGTCACCCGCACACTTTCCGCATGATTTCTGGCCTGCTTTTGGTTGTACAGTATTTACAGGGCACATAGCACATGTCCAACAACACGGCTTTGATGTGAATGTTAATGCATGATAGCCAGGCTTGCAGTTCTCGGAACATGTTGAATTTGGTGGCATTGAAGTCCAGTTTGCAAACACAATATTCGAATTGGGCAATATCTTCAATTTTCGCGTTTTAGAGTTCCATCCTCCAACTATCTTGTAGCCCATTCCACCTTTTCTATCTCGTTGCAGATTTGTAAGTGAATATGAGGCCACTCCTGGATCACCATTTGAATTGAAACTAACAGTTAAGTTCGCTTTTCCAACGAATTGTACTGTCCGCAAGTGATTTAGCAATTGTTCGGGTGAAATTCGTGGCTTGATGTTATTTTGTGTAAACAAAGCATTATGTAATGCATTTGCAACAGAATACACAGCATCCATAACATTTGCAAATTTATTTCTTGGAAGACCATTTGCATTTGGCTTTTCAGTTTTATCACATCTGTAGGTTTTATTATCGATAGCTTTGCATCCCATCTTTTTTTCCCAGAATAAATGTAGCCATGGATTGTACTTTGAATTGTTTGGTGAAAGAGACAGTAAATAGTTTTCAAATGGTTCATAGACGACAGATGTAGGGATGATACCAAGCAAACCACTAACTACTCTTTGATTTATATTCTTTACCAATGAATTCGATCCCCATGTTTCTGTTGCTATCCACATTCTATCATAAAATTTTTGTTTTTCTGCTTCTTTCAGAAACACCTCAGCTTGAGGATATTGACACCACAGGACAGTGACCCTTGAGCGTTTGTCACGTGACAGTCTTCCAACGATCTGAGCAACTTTCTCTTTCCCTTTATTTGATGTGTCAAATACTTCACTGATAGCAACACAGATCCCTTCGCTTTCTAATCTGGGCAGCAAATTCTCCACACCTAGTCTACCATATGCGTCATCCGAGGCAATAAATGAAACATATGTCCATTTGAATTCTTTCAATATATCAATGATGAATTTTGCTTGGAAGTCATCCGGTGGTATCGTTCTCAGAAACGAGGGATAATATTTCTTATTAGAAAGTACGGTAGATGTGGAGGAGTAACTAATTTGAGGCATGCGCACACCTCTGGCACCCACCACACTTGCAATTCTTGTACTTGATGCCGAAGCAGCATCTCCTACCATTGCAATAATTGAAGGTTTCGTTTTATTACAAAAGCATTCTGTGGCATTCAGTTGTTTACTTTGATTATAACTTTGTTTCATTGTGGCTGCTGGTATGACTGACGGCTCTTTGATGATATCTAACGTGGCTTGCAAACCAAAATCTGCTGCATTACATGAGTCATACAAAGCATAACCCAATTTGATACCTGGCAATAAACTTGTATCGTTGTTGATTTCATCGATTGCTAACAGCATAGCTTCAACCCATGTTAAACCAGCAGGGTTGAAAACAAACGCAGATTTTCTTGATGAATAATAATGCACTGGAAATATTCCAGCTATGATGTAATCACCACTTAAATCTTTGTGCGACGTTAATCGAGTGCAATGAATCTCATTCCCAAACACCAAACCAAACGAGTTCAATACAACAAACAAAATTAAACTGATTTTCAGTTCATCCATGACCCTAGATCTTCCTGCATCCAACTGAAGAAATAACTGTATGAATATGTAAACCACAGCCTGGTGTTGTGAACTGTCTGGCCTACGAAAATGAAATTATCTTGTCTCGTTGATGTGCAAATCGCACTAACGTAGTTAAACTCACGCGGCTCTTCCAGCTCAGGCAAGGTTCTGCTTGGCTGCACGATCTAATCAGGTCAAAATCGCTATCCAAAAGTGAAACAAACCAGATCTTATATCTTTGTTTCTGTTACAGTGTTTACATTAAAACAATGGTCTATTTCAATCATTCAAACCCTTGATTAAACTACAATTGCAAACTTTGACAGCACAATCAATGTATTATGATACAATCTTCATTCAAAAGAAAACGCTGAGAAAGCCGACCGTGCAAAAGCTGCAAATGCCGAGAGCCTTTTGAGCATGATGATAAAGGGATTTTTGTCACGCATTGTCATCGCGCATTGTCTGCAATTTCTTGGATCTTTTCAGGGGGTGCGTGTACTCAGGGGGTAAAGTAGATACAAGAAAGTGGAGTGATACTTCGAATGTTTGTTGAATCGATAAATCACAAAGCGAAGAACAGAGACCTGAGAGGGGCCTGAGAGACAGAAAAATAAGAAGACAATATGGGGGTGGTAGTCAAATGCGCAACAGGATATCATCATTCCATTCCTGTTGAATCGAATCCTGAAGGCCGTGGCCAGTGATAAGCCCGTAACAACGAAACACAACAGAACCAAAGCAGTTTAAGTTGAACGACGAATCAGTGTTTGATCAATGATCAGTGATTGCATTCGATATGAATAAACAAACAAACATGACCAATATCAAATATTATCAAATGCAAACGCAGCAGGTGTAAAAAAACAACACAGCCAACTTTCATATTCGTGTAAAATGATCCAAATTAGATTGTTGAGAATTCAAACGAAGTCTTGCATGCTGATCACATTTCAAAGAGATTTTGATTGTTTGATATACATTTCTTTGGCTGCCGCTAATTCATCAATGAAAGCACTATGATGAAATCGAGGAGGGCTTGTCTCGGGGCCTTTTCCAGTGTTGTAAATAGTTATTTCATTGCAACAGGGATCAAATAAAGAATTGAGATTGTCCAAGAAAGAATTCAGGGTTTGCTCAACCTCGAACCCAGGGTAACAATGGGCGGCCATTTGTGTGTGCTGAAGAGGCGAGGCTGAAGACAATGATAGCCCTGGGATCGAGGTTGGGGTTTGCCGAGGTTTGCTATCAAAGACTAGACTTTTTACGTTGAGTCCTAGTAATCACTACCACCCACCCACCCCTCGCTCATACTATAGTACTATAGTATAGTCACTACTATAGTAGGAGCGAGGGGTGGGTGGGTGGTAGCGATTACTAGGACTCAACGTAATAAGTCTAATCAAAGACCACATCTCATTGCTAGCCTGTTGTTGCCCCGCGCCGAAGCGGGGCGGGCTTATGTAGAACAGCGCACGTGAAGAGAATAAAAGGTGCTGTGGGCTTAAAATCTCGAGAAATTTCAGCCGGTTTGCCATCAGAAAACAAGTCTGAAAAACTAGTTTTTCTTGAATTTTCAATTTCATCGCGTAAGTGGCCAATCATGCGTCAGGTAATACAATGATCGCTCTGGAAACTGGTCAGACCAGTTCCTAAAGGAAGTCTCAGAGAGCAGCAATTGTGAGGGTGTATTGTCGTTTCGATCATGAAACAAAGGCTATCATGTCTTCCCAACTGAAATTACACAACAGAAATATTTAAGAAATTAGCTGATAAGAAAAGTATTTGCACTTCTTTGCCACTGACGTCAACACTGTCTTGCGATGAAAGGAGGTTGCTTTGGTTCGCGATCTTCAAAACACGGAATGGGGAACGGGAAATGAAACTGCAATCGGATCGGGGAATCAAGGTCCGGGGAACTTTTCGGATAGTTTTCTCTTGAAAAAGAAAAGTGGAAAAGTGGAAGCAGAGAAGTTTTCTCTCTCTTAACTCATTCATGACTTCACTCTGATCAAGTCGAATACTGGGGAAGGCAAGGGGCACTATAGTATTTACTATTGCTGGTATCTGATATGGTCTTGACACGTTCATCAATGAATGAAACGATGCCAGGAAGACAATGACGTCAGTTCGTCTTTATCCTATTCAGTTCTCATCAAGGAGTTGGCAGCTTGATATCTACATCACATATCAACGTCTGAAATCTAAAATCTGAAATCATGCCAGCTCAATGCAAACGATACACGTTTTTTTTATAAGAAACCGGTTTATAAGAAACTAGTACTAAGATGGCCAAAATTTTAAGAAACTCTAGTACTATGTCTCAGAAGTACTAAGAAACTTTTCAAAGTTAAAAGCATGACTTTTATAGCAAATAGATCGTTGAACCTTTATCATTGGGCAATATTATCTAACCATTTGTGTTTTCAACATAACAGAACACTGTTTATTCCTATATGATGTTTTGAATATCAAGAAACATATCTGCAGCAGTGTTAGTGACCACATTGACAATTCATGCATTCAAAAAATAAGAAACCAATTAAGAAACTTTTAGTACTAAAATGGACAAAATTTCAAGTTAAATTAAGAAACTTTTAGTACTATGGCCTGATCCTAGTTTCTTATAAAAAAAACGTGTAATACTAAACCGGCTGTAACAAGAACAGTATTGTCTTTGTATCCCTTTCAATGAAAGTTTAGCCTGTGTTCCAGTGAAAGTTCCACTCTATTGGTTACTTTCGTCCAGATCTTTGATGATACCTAGTTTGCAGTATTTTGCAAGGCCGCCAAGAGGGGGAAAGGATGGGCAATCTGCCCCAGGGGCTCAAGGTCTAAGGGGCCTCATAATTACAGATTTTTGACATGATCCTCATGATGATGATGATGATGATGATGATGATGATGATGATGATGATGATGATGATGATGATGATGATGATGATGATGATGATGATGATGATGATGATGATGATGATGATGATGATGATGATGATGATGATGATGATGATGATGATGATGATGATGATGATGATGGTGATGGTGATGGTGATGGTGATGGTGATGGTGATGGTGATGGTGATGGTGATGGTGATGGTGATGGTGATGGTGATGATGATGATGATGATGATGATGATGATGATGATGATGATGATGATGATGATGATGATGAAAGATCTTTGTCAAGACTTGCATTGCATGTCAGAATCTCGGAAGTAAATACATACTATAGTTGTTTGATTTCTTTGATAAAATGCTTCAAAATAGGTGGATAGCAACTTGATTCTTTCATGCTAATTTTAAAAATGATAATCCCTGCTTTTATCAACCATCAATCATTAATATGTTAATTCCAAGCAACCTTCCTTTGCATAAGTGAACAAACATCAATTTTCCATGTCTCATGCAATGCAGGTCAATCGTACTGAAGAAAATTTTTTTAATTAAACAGCTGATACGAAGGAGTGTTAAATCGCAGTGAAACTGAGTGAATTCAACAAGTTTACCTCAAATAAATTTATGAACAAGCTCAAAACGAAGCCACAATGATCATAAATATTGATAGTTAATCCTGGATTGATGTGACCACACTTTTTAAAAGACATGTATTTCACGTGAATATAGTAACATCAGGAAACAATCTGCTCGAAGCATCTCACCAAATTACAACTTACATCGATCTTAATGCTCGAATTCTTTTAAGACATCATTACCTGTAGTCTCCGCCTCCTTTCTGAATCTGACCTCTTTCTGAATTCTTGGTCATCCTTCTCTTTATCTTGTAATGTTGCTTGGTAACGTCTTTGTTCTTCTTCTTTTCGTTTCTTGTCTTGTGTTCGTTGTATCGCTCTGAAAGCAAATATTTGTAAATGGTCTTCTTTACTTTTATATTCAATTAGGGAAAAAATATTTGAAGAAAGAACACGCCAGGTTAACTTATCATCTCTTCTCCATCTAGAGTTTCGCTAAGAAAGAAGCAAATAAACTATTTCCAATGTCATTCTTTCAGAAGATCGTCAACAGTTTCATTTCCTTTACTTATAACCCCCTAACACTGGTTTGTAGGACGTGGACCTTAATGTATTCAAGTAACTTTGAAAACATTCAGAACTGTGCACAATTTGAGAAATTTAAACAACTTGGCAGCGAATTGTGCAGAAGAGTATCATGTTATATTTTCAAGTTAACTTATATCTGTAGCACAAAAACTATCTGTCTTGATATAAACTAGAAGAAATATTTCGTCCACTTTCAAAACAAATATAAGATACTTTAAAAGTTATCAAAAGTACTACTGTTGAGTACTTTAATCTACTTTCATCATAAGGATGAAGTAAAGGAAATGAAGTAAGAAGATAATAGGAAATGTCTACCTTTGCTGTTCAATTGATTTCGATCTCTCGCGAATAACTTCATCACGGGCGATTTCTTCACGAGCCTTTAATAAAAACAAAACAGTAAGTATGTGAATGAATGTATAATGTTTTAGGTTTCTAAGAATGCATAGCAAGCAGGGCGCAAAAAAGCGACGTTGCGTGGTAGTGGGGCTGCTAGGAAGGTAATGAAATGCTCGAATTTCCCAAAAAGGAAGAAGGGAAAAGGAAACAGAAATGGGAGGATAGGGAAAAGAAGGGAAACCGATGAAAAAGGGAAAGGAAGGAAGGATGGAAGGGAAAAAAAGAAGGAGAGAAAGAAAAGGGGATAGAATTGGATGGTATATTGAGAAAGAAGAAAAAACGAAAGTGCTTAGCTTGTTGAATCGAAAGCTTAAACAGTGTACCATACCACATCATTCTTAGAAACCAAACTTTATGAAACCAAGGAGCACAAAAATCTCAAATTTTCTTCTGCAGTTAGATCATAAACAAGATAGACAAATAATTAGAAAATAAAAAACCTCTCTTTCTTTGCGTTTCTTTTCTTCTTCTTCTCTTTGTTTTGCAACTTTTTCTTTTTCATCTGTAACTCTCTTTTGTTCCTCTTGCTTTAAGAAACAAATCAAGTTGATATGAGAACAGTATTCACAACACAATTCACATGTCATTCTTATTTGATCATCAAATGACGAAATTGACGGTCCAAATTCAATGGAACATGAACATTTTGTACTTCAAGACACTGATCACATTTAAGATGTTGTTCCAAATTGTTTTCCTGATACTGCAAGATAATCTCTCTTGTTTTCATGGTAACACACATTCATTTGAAAGGTTATGCTTTCACGGTAAAATACAGTGTAACATTTCATGAATTATTGAATGTGTTGATTTCCAACATGGATATTGAATACAGTAGCTGTTATTATAACTCCTTTTTGATAAAAAGATATCGATGATGTAAATTCTTTAGCTAAGGTTAATTCCTTATTTGACACTTTCTTCATACCAACGACTTTGACACTTTTTTCATACCAAGAATTTTCTTTACCTCTAAAATTTGTAAGGTTTTCTATTTTTTCATAGGTACTATGTAACATTGTTCTCATTTGTATTTTAATCTTAAAAAATTAATATCATATCATATTATATCATATCAATTCCAAGATAAAATTTCAGTTGCCCGAGAGCAAGGTTAAGCTCATCTGTCATACCTCTTGTTTGCTCCAAAAACTATCTCGCTTGTTTACATCGATTTCTGCTGTTGGATTTATTCTCTTGTAAACTGCTCCCTAAAATCAAACAAATCTCTTTGAGAACAAATCAGTACCAACTGAGCACACAAATGGTAAAGTTGCAGTGGTTGAGGAAAACGCTTGATACCAAAAGGAAAGAGCAAACCATATCTTCGATTTTAAAGTGAAGTAATTATTTTCACTAATAGAACCTGCATCATGCATAAATATCACATCTTGTCAATGCTACGAATATTTAGCAATTGAACAACTCAAGATTGCCAATCCAAAAGTAAAAGTACAGTAGTGACGTACAGTTTCTTGCAAAATAAATCCAAAAAGAATCCAAATACATTACAAATAAACTATTTCATTTCAAATACTTTGAATTTCTCCTTCATCAGAATTAGAGAGTTACTGATAAAATGAAAATATTAAAAACTTCCAAAATCATCTTGTATTTTTTCTTCAAATTCTTTTTTAAATATCTTGAATCTCAGAAAATTGCTCCACTCACGAAAACGAAAAAACAATTTATCAAAAAGTAGTCTATGAATTGACAGTAATAACACATCTTATCAGCAACAATTAAAAAGCTTCCAAGTAAATGACAGGGAGAAAAAATAAACAAGTGAAATTTATCATAAGAGAAACATCAATTAATGATGGTAGTAGGCTGTGCCCCTTTCTTATTCTCAACTTGCTTTATGATATAAACAATGCAACTACCAAACTGACCAAACATGCAAAAAACAAAAGTGTTTCAATCACATACAACTGGTTTTATCTTTTCCATTGGCTTCGGTTTCTCTTTATGAATACTGTAATTTGCACCAGATGAGTTTTTAACTTTCTCCAATACAGTATCATAATTCAAATCATCCTCTGATCTTGCATTAATTGTCACATGACAACCCTGGTCATTATCGAAAAAGAATCAATTACTGTCATTATTCTCCTCAATCTCTGTATGTTAAAAGAAAAGGAACAGCTTAAAGAAAATATTCAAATTGTACACTCACACATAGAACAATGTGCAGTTGACAGTGAGTGATTAACCCTTTGAGCCCTGCAGTCGCAAATCTGCGACAAGAATGCACCCACCCGTAGGCCTGCAGTCGCAGATTTGCGACGAGCGTAGTACCTCGCGTTCTCGCGCGTTTTCAACGCAGTAAAGCAGCCATTTTCATTCATACGGGACTTCTTTCGAAAGGTTACATAACAAGCTTCAGAATGATGTGAAATACGGATGGTGGTTCCAGTGAAAATTTCGGAGCTACGGCGAGTTGAAAGTTTTGAGAATCCTACGTTGTTTTTGCTTGCGAATCAGCTGATTGAAAATATGGAGACGTTTGTATCGAATGCAGAGCAGTGCACAGAGATGTTTGGTGATTCAGAGAGCAATTTTGAAAGTTTTTATGGCTTATTACATGTCGAAGAGGCCTTGAGATTCGCGCAGTGCCGAAGGAGAAGGCCTTATAGGCCTTAACTCTAAAAACATCGAAGCAGAAGACGACGCGATGTCAAGTAGATGCAGCAACTGGAGCATATCGTTACCACGGCTGGCTGAAGAAACTGGCCACAAACTGGTCCTTTCCTAGATGGAGAAACGCTGAGGAGGCCGATGCATAATTTGAGAGACATAACTGATTGAGAGATTGTACTGCTGCCCTTTAGCAGCAACTGTTATCCTAACTCTGGGGAAACCAACGGACAACTAAGACTTTATTTTCACTGCTATTACTTATTAGTTGCCAGCAACTGGAAGGTAAAATATGGAGGAATCTAGATCTTACGGTGTCAAATCACATGAAGTTTTACTTTGAAATTCATTCTTACGAAGCCATGATCTGCTTGAGATATATAGCTTGAAATGGGCATAAAACTACAACAAATGTACATAATTCGAAGTTAGTCGATATTTTTGCTGAATTGTGCCCTTTGGTTTTGGGGATTTTTACTCGAGAAATAAGTTAGAAAAACAACGGAACATTTTGAGATCAAAGGTCAACTTCTTTCAAATGTATTCTCTGTGTCATACATCTGAGGCAGGTTTGATGAAGAGAGAAGAGACCAGAGAGGCAAAAACATGCTCATTTCTTTCACAAAGCAAGGCTTATGACATTTAAAACTATAAATTGGATGTTGGGAAGGAACACGATGGCCTACTCCAACTTTTCGCTTTGGTTTGAGATCGTCTTCATCCTCAAATCTCGTCATTTTTGGTGATCTTGAGAAGCTGCAACCTAAAATGCCGAGGAAATCACCTGCAACTTGAAGGAAGATACTTATAGTGAGGTTTTGTGTTAATAAACAAAAATTTCAGACAATTTTGAACAAGTTTGTAATACTTCATTTTGTGTTTTGATAAACTTTTCGCGCCGAATTTTTCATTTTAAAGTTAGAGGTCAGTTTTGGCGATGCGTCGCAAAACAATCCAGGTGGGCAGAGAACGCATGCAAAAACAATGCAGGGCTCAAAGGGTTAAGGAAGAGCATCCCCAAGGGAGCACCACCATGGAGAGTCTCATTCTTCAGTGCTAACATCAGGAAGTTTCACACAGATAACCAATGTACTAGCACAAGTCTTGTGCACATTTTAACATGGTTTTCTTGACTAAGAGTTCTTGCTTTGAGAAATTTGCAGTCTTTCATTTGGCCAAATAATTTTTATCATAATGTAGAGGATACTTGTTATAATGTTGATTTAAACACAGCCTGTGAAAATATTTGGGTCATATGAAAAACAAACTTCCATGGTACAATTCTGCATTGAAATTTGACACAATTTTTCAAAGTAAAATTCAGGCAAAGCAATCTATCTTGATAAGGAATTTACATAGAATCCACATTAAGGAAAACAAAGTTTGCAACATACCCTGAATATATTTGTCACATCCCTCAAATGGTTTGCACAAACCCCTTTGACATTTGCTGGAACACCTTCACCTTGCTGAAAGGATCATATAAAAGGAATATTGTATATTGCGCCTGCATTTTTTATATACCGGGCGAGCCAGAGAAAAGTTCCCACTTTTGAAAATCCATAACACCAAGGCTACTCCATGGATTTGAATCATACAAATTGTAATTAAAAGTCAAAAGATCAAAGTATTTTTGTGATTTTTCTCGCTGTTCTACCAGCACTACAAATATAGGTAAATTCAACTTTACAAATATTTCATGGTTGATTGATTACTGAAAAATGGCCCAAAACATCGATCAATTCATAAATGACCTCTCGCACAGAATAATGAAGGAAATGCAACTTCTCATGGGTGAGAGATATCCTCTAGGCATTAATTTCCTTGGCATTGAAAATCTTTCATATTTGTTTGAAAATCGATGTCTTATAACTCTTGAAGGAGGTGAAACGCCCATGGCCTATTGTTCGATTTGAATAGAATCCTTACAATTTGATCAATGTTTTAGGCCCTTTTTCCGTGATTTTGCAACCATGAAATTTTTATAAAGTTGAATTTACCAATATTTGTAGTGCTGGTAGGACAGCGAAAAAAATCACAAAAATACTTTGATCTTTCGACTTTTAATTACAATTTGTATGATTCAAATCCGTGTAGTAGTCTTGGTGTTATGAATTTTCAAAAGTGGGAACTTTTTTCTGGCTCACCCGGTATATACCTACTCATCCTGCAAAAAATTGGTTAAAACTACAGTATAAAATGCTTTACTCTAACATTTGTAAATCAAGGGAATCAAATAAATGATTTGGTAAAACTTACCCAATTGACAAAGACCATTTTTGGCAAATTTGTATTGGGATCATTCACACGACAAACAGCATACATTATTTTGCCACCGCTGAATTCATCAACCATCTCTTCAAAACCATCCTCTACATGAAAATTTCATTATTAACTTTCTGAATCAGAATGCAAAATGGCTTGTGCACCAAAACATAGCTCAAAGTACTGCACCTATGCTATGGTACAGTACAAGTCTTGTACAAATTAAGAATTTTTATGAATTTTTGAGTTTTCTTCAGAACTTTTTAAATTTCTTAAGAATTATTATTTACAAAATTTTAAGTCTTTCATATGGCTCACAAAGTCTTAACAGAATGTGAAGAGTTCTTGAGAAATCTTAAAATTCTTGAGAAATCTTGTCATGTTATGTGTGCAAGGTCTGTACCATAGAGTGCTACGGATTTAAACAGTTGAGGGTGCTTATTTCAAATGTGGTTGTAACTGTGCATCACAAGTTTATTCCTTCCTTGTTTTTGATAAAACTATGAAACATCACTATCAATGGCTCCTTTACAAAATAAACTTAAGTGATAAAGATGAAAGCCCCCCCCCCACAGGGGCGTCTTCTTCCACAATAAAAGTACTGTATCTAGGGATGTGCCAACTGCAAGGGTATACTATTTTAGACTTCTAGGAAGGTAGGTAGGTAGGTATTATATTTAACGTGGCTAGCCTGCGAAAATCTGAAAGACTTGTTTCCAGCAGGGGCCACGGACGTCTTACCATCAGTCCGCCACAGCTACCCGCCGCAGCTACCAGATTTCCCTCACATGGCACTGGTCGACCCGGGCTAGAGTTACGGACAGCGACCAAACTGTCCAGCACGGGATTGGAGCCTACGGCCGTTCTGACCTTTGGCTTACGAGTCAGACGCCTTAACCACTCAGCCATGCGCTCTCTTGCCAATGGTATACATTTTAGCAATTTTAGTGTGGACAAGGGTATCCTTTTTGGTATTCTTGGTCAAAGAAAGGTCACATTTTGGTAACTCCTTTATGGAAACAAAAAATTTTGGTGATTTTGGTCTAGAAAATGCGAGCTCATTACACTTCTGATATAGAATTTAGTCTAGCCAGGAGAATCATTTTTGCAAAAATTGGTCTAGCCTACAGTACCCTTTCAAAACTGTGGGAGGCACACTCCTTCCCAAAATTTAGCCAAACCCCCTCCCCCATGAGCATCCCTTTGGTTATTTCCACTTGAATGCACAAAAAAAGATTAACTTACCTCCAATTTCAACAACTTTCAAATCATAAGTTTTACCATCATACCCAAACACTGCCCTAAAATAATGAAATACTGAATGTCAGGTTTCACTTATAATGTAACATCAAAATGGTACTGATAGGTGCAACGGTCGTTGTCAACCCAAACGGAAATGTAAAGAAAACCAGCCTAAACCGGAAAGTGACTCTGCCATTGGCACCAATCTACTGAGCAGTGTTTAATGTGGTAACAGCTACAACGAGGATTGTTTCCGTATTTTGAGTAGGGCAAGGTCTGCATTTCATCTTAAGGTTTTGGAAGCTGTACTTATTAAACTTCGGGATCCCTCGCTTTGCCAACAGAAGGAGTTTGTCTTCGCTCTGCAACTGTTCTGAAGTTGACACCAAAGTTTTGGCGCTTGTTGATTGGATGCCTTTTGTTTGAGATTAAGCCAATCAGTGGCTCAGGTGTCGACATTCACGTGATTCTCAAATGTCTTTTGTTTTGTTCAGTATAAATCAGCCCGGTTGTGTCATTTATCTGTTCTTCGCATGAACCAAACTGATGAGCTTGCGACGAAATGCGTAGTTGGTGTAATAACGTTGTGGACAACTGATTACTTATTTCCTTGCAGGTTTAACAGCTTTCTCTCCAGTTACAGGTTTATCTTATATCATTGCTGTTCTTTTACAGGAGTTGATAGTGTTCTCTCACAGGATAAAAGTTTATTGTGCGTCCATTGTTTATTCAGATGAGTCCGCTACTTAAGGTCATATTAACATCGAAATGGTTGAACTAGAAGAAAGCAATCACATTTTTTGTTTCTTTACGACTCTAAGGACAATGGATAGATCAATAATGAAAAGATATACAAGTGTTGGTACCCTCAGTTTGATCCTTCAAATTTCAAAGAATAAAAGGGGCTTTCAACTTGTGATTCTCACTTAATTTTAGCAGAATTGAGCTGTTGATGGGCCCTGGTGGAAACAATGAAGAGTCCATGCTGGAGCTTTTGCCAAGACAATCAAAGAACAAAAGATTTTCATGACTCCACGCCGGAGATCTCAGGCATACCGTAAAAGCTCTATTAAGCCCCCCCTCTCTATTAAGCCCCCCTCTCTAATAAGCCCCTCCCCTGTGAGTCAAAATTTGAAATAAGCCCCCCCTCTCTTTTAAGCCCCCCCCCTTATACAAAATTCTAGAATTTACCAAATATTTTCCATTCATTTAGCTACACTACCTTCCATGTTAATTTAAATTACACTACCATTTAGCTACACTACCTTCCATGTAAATTGTACCTTGATTCCGCAAACTATGGGATAAAAGAACTGAAAGCTACCAAATATATCCTTGTCACTTGATTTTGTGAATAAGCCCCCCCTCTCTAATAAGCCCCCCTCTCTATTAAGCCCCCCCTCTGGAAGGTCCGAAATTAAATAAGCCCCCCGGGGGCTTAATAGAGCTTTTACGGTCGCTGCATGGATTCCACACCGTGGTATAATGGGGCTGTTCACTTAAAATCTTGCAAAATATCTCTTGTCTTGCCAAATGCCCAGGTTGGAAAGTTTGTCAACTGCGCACCGAATGCCATGAGACTGATGAAATTTTGCGCACCAAAGTTGGAATTAAAGTGCGCACTAAAATTACAACAGAAATAGTAAGAGATGGCCCAAGCCCGATTTTCTATGATAATGTTTTATAATCTTATCATGTTCAGCGAGCTCTCATTCACATGCGTGCCAGATATCACTAAAATCCCCGTAATTCATGCACGCTGCGCACCAATTTTTTACATTTGCACAGCAAAGTTTTGAACTGCGCCCCAAAGATCTTCAGCTCGCAGTATGAACTTTCCAACCTGGCCAAATGCTTCAAAATCTTCCATTCAAAGTAAATTTCAAGCCACAAAACAACTCCTTCCGGTTGGAAAATATACATTACCACCTATTTTTTCAATTTGTTAACAGTTAGATTTTAATGTGATGACTTTTTTACTGAGTAAATTTTAAAGTTTTTTTAAAGCTTTAAAGTTTACTCGTTTGAAACTGAAAATGGTAGCCTGCTTTCGATATCTTTTAGGTGGGTATGTAGAATAAATGGGATGGGCCTAAAAGAAATGGACTTCGCATCAAGGAATAATGAAATTCTTATTTACCAATCATTTTTGGACTGTGGATTCGTAACTTCCTTCCAAGCATTATCAATTTCATCTTTGTATTTATTCAGATTAATTCTGGACATTTTCTTTTCTCTTTTTCTTCCTTTGATCTTTTCAATTTGAACTCAACCAAGAAAGAGGAAGTGACTTTTCAGGAGGCTCATAAACATCCGTTTCAATTCGAGGCTAAATTCAGCTCAATTAATCTTCCGTTCCAGAACTTTGAATCCAAGATGGAGAACAAGATGA
Organism: Aurelia sp. 3 sensu Dawson et al. (2005); assembly: GCA_964020215.1. Lineage (NCBI taxonomy): Eukaryota > Metazoa > Cnidaria > Scyphozoa > Semaeostomeae > Ulmaridae > Aurelia > Aurelia sp. 3 sensu Dawson et al. (2005). Next base: position 88,085 of record OZ026585.1, read on the forward strand.
GTGGTTGCTTCTTATCTGAAGACGTTTTTGAAACATTTAAAGACATCTATGGCCCTTTACTTCAGCATTGTGGTTGGAAAGAGAAGGTATGTTACCAGGAAACCAAAATAGATATATTTTCTATTAACATTTTTATACTGCTGGCTGGCTGGGACACATAAAGTTTTTTCTTAAGAAAATAGGACTCGCAGTCATTACGGTCGTGCGTAGGTAGAGAAGTAAAAATTTTCCAGAATCTAATATATATATGGGGATGGCTGCACTTTAGCGGGCCAACCCAAGGTTCCTTTGCAAAAGCTGTGCAAGGTATGACAACTGCACACCAGAGATTTCAATAGGGTACCTATTCAAAAAAGACAACATAGAGAACAAAGGAAATTTCTCCTTGCACACCGGAGATCTCGTTGAAAAGTGCCATACCCTGCAGACTGTGCAAAACGGAAGTTGAATTGCAAGCCATTTGATCAAAGCAATCTTGTAGCATTAATTATGGTCTATTATGGTATTATTAACTGGGGAGAGGAGCATATCAAAACTCACTAGATTCTCTGAGCAAGAACTTAAAAAAAGCATCTAGGATCATTTTGTTTGAACAATGAAATGAACACAGCAAACCCTGTTCAAGACACGAAAGTCGCTTTGCATGACACTTAAAAGCTAGAATGTGTCAAATTCATGTATGATATCTCCAAAGGAAACTGTGAAATTATATTTTATTGTGTATTTTAGATCTTTTTGTCATTTGAATTTTGTATGTTGTGGAATTTTCAAATATTGACAAACTAAACGGAACTGAACTGAACTGAACGTTTTTCAACGACCTACTCCAACTAACTAGTAAAAAACACCACTTTAAGACCAGACAAACAACTTCTAGGAAATTTTCTCTGCCAGTAGCTAGAACAAATTACAAAAGTACTCATAAAAATTTTTGGTGTAAGAATCTGGAATGATATTCCAAAAAATATTAGGACTTCTCCTACAAAAAAGATTTTTGGAAAGCAGTACAAGTATCTTTTACTCCAGACTTACTAACAATTGAATACCCATTGGTTTAAAAACTTTCTTTTGTCCTTTCTCTATTATTTCTTCTTCCTCTCTCCATCCTCCTTTTGCCTATTTTATATGCATAGTTATAAATTTTGAATTGTAACAAAAAAGTATTTTTAATAGTATAATCAAATTTCTCATATTCTCATTAATGTTATCATCCATAACCATGAAACTGAGGGCATATGGCTTGAAAGCTCTATCAGAGAACTGTTGTTGGTAGGAGATGTATTGAGCTGAGTTTTTATGAAAATCCATTAAGAATTCACAATGGAGAATGAATTGAGAGTGAAATTACAGTTAAGACAAATTATTGGAATACTTCTTCAAGATAGGGGCAGTGCAAGATTCAATGAAAATTTGATGGACTGGACTCAATACACTTTAGAGTTTATTTTTTGTGACAAACCTGAGCAAGGCATGTCAATTTACTGCCCCCAAGGCCCTTTTGATTGAACAATCATTTTTTTATGTGAGCTGTGATCTTATTCAGAACAAATTGTGAACATAAAGAAATGTTGTTGTGGCCTGTTTCTTAATATATCTGTCCACCCTGTTGCTCACATTGTCATTGCTTGGTATTAGCAATTCAATTAAAGTTCCTACCAGGTAACAGAACTTTGCCTGCTAAAGTGCAGACTAGACAACAACTGTTGAAACAGGTTGTTCACTCATAATGATCATGTTGATATTTTGCTATGTTTCAATAAAACTTTTGTTTTTAAAGGTTTTACATGAAGAACTATCAGCAATATTATCAGAACCACCACTCTTCTCCACTCTTCGAGTTAACTTGCTGAAGAGTAACATTTCCTGTGCCAATGAATTCCTGGAAACCATGATAGAAAGGTAAAGCAAGCCATTTGTTTAATGTATCATTTAAAACATTGAATAAAAAACTACAGACTCTACTGCCATCTTTTTCTTGTTGTATAAGTCTGGATACATGATTAGTGTACAGTATATCTTTTGATAGTTGATTTCTTTTATAAAGACAGAATGGTGAAAGATGTTTAAACATGAAAGTGGCAAAGCATGATCACATCCCAGATGTTCTCATTGTGTATTCAGCTAAACAACCCAAACACATACAACATGTTTCAACAGATGTTATAGTTGATGAACTTTGTGGAATGGCTGCGTTAAGAGGGGCAGATGTCTTTGTACCAGGAATATTGGGTTCCTTTCCTTGTAAGTTGAAAGATATTGTTAATTATAAACTATATGCAGCCTATTTACAATGATGGCAGTTCTTTTGATATGCCTCATTTGCCTCAAGATAATGTGGAACTAAATCCCAAAAGCATGCATTGTTCTCAGCATTGCATGAAATAGTTTTGTACATATATCTGCATTGAATAAGGATGGTGCAAATTTCTTGGTGCATTGGGATTTGCATCATTTGCCTCAAATTGAATTAATTGTGAATAAGATCTTTTTCAGAGGATTTACTGTGTTTGATATGACTACAGGATTGCTTCAACTACTGTGTTATTTGTGCTACATAAATGAAAATTATATAAGATTTTAATTCAAAATGATTGATGTCAAATCAAATCTAATTACATAGAGTAGTTGAAATTTTTAACTTTCTTCTAGATATGAATAAAGGAGACATTGTTTCAGTTTATGCTGATCTTGATGGGATCTGTAGAAAAGGTTATACTAAATGTTTTGAGGGCAGAAAATATTTTGTCGGCAATGGTGTTGCACTTTTGAGCAGATCAGAAATTTTCAAAGAGTCACAATCAAGGTAATTTAACCTCTAATAGAACTGAAATAGAATTCAGTCATACCTCTTTTTGACAATTGCCTGTCATCTAACATCAACCATTCTGAAAATTGCTGATCGTTTGAAAACTTACTGAAGTGTTTTGTTTTAGAAGTTGCAAGGGAATGCTGAAGGAGGCATGCCAGCACCCCTTTCAAAACAAGATTATTGTGTAAACATGTTCATATCTTTTCTTTCATAGGGGCATTGCCATTCGAATGGATCAACCTCTTTATGCACATCCATCATTCAATGATCTCAGTGATGAAATATTCTTTGCACAAAATTTGCCATCTCTGCTTGTAGCTCATAATCTTTCTCCAAGCCCTGGTGATACCATTTTGGATATGTGTGCAGCACCAGGTTTATTTTTTGTAGCACTATCTATTTTTGTAGAAAATTAGTTTATGGAAACAGTCATTTTCAGTCCCTTTTGGTTTGCTATAAATACATGAGAAATAAAACAAACCATAGCCCAGTGCTACTTTCATTACAAATGCTTATGAGAAACTTCTGGTTTCAGCTTTTGCACAAACTTAATTTCAAAATCTTGTAACTCCTTGGAAAGTCATTGAATTTTCGAGATTGTGGGGTCTATAATCATTTCAAAATCTTAGGGACAGCGTTTTTTTTACCAAGGAGCCAGTTCATTTCATCATGTTTTTTTCAATTTTTAATGAAAACTTCTGACTGTTTTAGGACACCTTGTACATAAAGAGAAGGATGATTTTTTATGTAATTCCTATTTTTCATTTCATTGCAGGTGGAAAATCAACACATGCTGCCATCTTGATGGAGAACAAGGTTTAAATCGCATTTTGTAAATTATTGTGCATGCAGTAGATCTTACTCCTATACGAGATATTTCCAGGGGGCCTCAAACAAGTGTTTTTACTTATGATAGCAAGATCTTGTACTGTGATATTCAGACTCAATGATGTTAAGGAAGTTTTACATTTCATTTTATGAATATAATCAGTTGCATTTGAGCTTTTAAAGAATCAACCAGTTGTTTACCTATATTAGTAAGTAAAAATTTACGAAAGCATAGACCCTAGCCTGATAACCAGCCCATTTTTAGGCTTCATAGACCGAAGATTAGTCAGAAATTATGTTAACTTTTGAAACCTATCTAGCAAACTGTTTCCTTGGCACACAACTGTAAATTGTTTCTTTTATACAGGGCACAATTTTTGCAGTCGACAAATCAAAATCGAAAGTCAAGAAAATGAAATTATTATGCAAAAAGCAAGATCTAACTTCCATTCATTGCGTTTCATTTGACAGCACAAAATTGTGTTCAACGATTAAAGGTATTTGTATTCCCAGTTTTTTTTTACTCATGGTAATCGTGGAATTACTTTTCAAAAGAGGAACTAATTCTCATTCCGTTGTTTTGCTGACTGGTACTTGTTTGAATCAATAGAAATTTAGCTTCAAAATCACAAAATTAAGCCTCGCATCATCACTCCTTGCGAGGAAAATGAAACATGACACAGAAAGCAAAGTCATGATATAAACCAGCGTAGGAGCATTTTATTCATGATTCAATATGAACAACAGCAAGAGGCACGGGAAAGTTCAAGAAAAAGAAAACTCATAAATATCCACCGCAAATTAACTTGTAGTGTTACGGGTGGAGAGGGCCTGGCTACTTCAAAGAAAACAGGCATTAGTCTCTCCCTTGCTTATTTTTCTTTCAGTGATTTCTCCCGTAAGGGTACCTTGAAAGCAATTTATTTAAACTAACAGTAAGTTTCAGTTGCTTGTGGTGAGGATATGGTAAGATTTCAATCGTAGAGAACTATCGCCCTTATCAGACCACTTTTCAGAAAACTAAGATTTTCGTAGAGGTCAAAGAAGCTCTGGAAGAGAACTCACCTTGAATAGGCTTCTCAACTCTTGCTATAAACCTCAAAGTGAGATTTTTTCCATCCGTTTCCTTGTTGTCATGCTGGAACCATACACATACGGACAGGTCTGAAACGCATAAATTAGGCCGTATCGCCCTTATCAGACCACCGTAGAACAACGATGAATTTAGCACATCAAAATCTTTTCAAGGCCGTCGTCAGTTCACCAAAGTATTTTTTACTTTCCCAGAAAGCCAGCAAGTTACATGACCAATTCTAATTTGATTGAAAATGATTTCAAAATATTGTTAATTTCACTCCCTCTTTTAACTCTCTAAGCCTTGACCTCAGTCAACTCTAACCACACGATGCGTCAATAGTCTACAAAGCTAAAGGGTTTCACGTGATGGACGCACCTGGGCGGCATAATGTAAGTTACAGTACTCTTCCAAAAGGAGCCTTAGGTCTCGCATTTTGTGTGCAATTCTCGAAATTTCTTTGGATATGAAACGAGAAGAGTTGGAGGAAACATTCATCAAGACCATTCTACGTTAATTGAAAGAGATATCGAGAAACGACACAAAATAGACATGGTGTGTGGAAACATCGAAGGAAATGTGAATTGTACTTACACCTTCGTTGCAGGTAGGTCAACTTCAAAACTTTATTGCAAGACTTCAGAGCAAAACAAAACAACGAAAATGAAGAAATATCAAAGAGATGACATTAGCAAACAACTTTCGCGCGCTTTTTGGATTAGCTAGGCCCAAGCTCCCTTTTAATTTTAACATTTTATTCAAGGCCGTTGCACAACACGGAATCGATGGTGGTCTGATAGGGGCGATATTACTCTATATTGTTAGTTTAAATATTGATGAGTTATTTGTCTCTTGGATTACATATTTCTTCATGCTTCAAGTCTATCCCTATTGAATACGAAATATCAAATCAAAGTCATTCATCATCTAGGTCTAACCTCATCCTCGTCGAAAGCAAATAAAACTTACATATATTTTCCACAATTTAGGCCATATGGATGAAAACAATCGACCACCATTTGATCCAGAAACCTTTGATAAAATTATATTGGATCCGCCATGCAGTGCCCTTGGTCAGCGGCCACAGCTGCAATGCAAATCAACAGCTGCCAACTTGGAATCGTATCCGGTCTATCAGAAGAAGCTTTTACAACAGGTTGTACAAAGATGGTTCTTTTTATTGCTATACAGTGAAATCAGCTGTCCTTCGGATGGAATTTTATCTTAATTTTTTAAGAACTGTGCTTTGTAAATTGTTTTAACACGGTCATTTCCAAGGGTTTAACTCTTTGCGTGGAAAGGATTATTTATCGCTGCAACACCGACGATGTAAAATTGCTAAATCTGGACCACTGTACCACCCTCTCAATAATTACATAACATTGATGTGTAGTGCTAAATTTGTATGTACAGCACTAAAACTATAGGCATCTGCTGTTATATTTTACCAGCAAATACAACTTCAGAACTTTACATTAATGTTATATAACTATTTAGAGTGGTTTAGTGGTCCCAATATTGCAGTTTCACATCGGCAGTGTTGCTGTGTGTAGACAAGATTGACAAACAAAAGCTATTTTAGTGATTGCAAGCTGCAAGTATGAATTTTAGAGAACAGAGTTGTATCATTCCGAAGGGGTTGACTTGCTGATAGTAAGCAGTTCCCTCCCTAAAATGCCATAAGCCACTATGTCATGTTGTAATATCAAAGACTATAAATGTTTAACTTGAAACGACCGACATTTCTCATATTTTAATTACATTTTTCATTGCAGGCAGTCAACTTACTGAAACCGGAAGGAATTCTGATGTACTCTACATGTACGTTAACAATCAGTGAAAACGAAAATCAAGTTGCATGGACGCTGAAGAATTTCCCTCAATTAAAACTTGTTCCACAAGTAAGAAGTTACATTTTTGGTAGTAAAGTTGCTTACATAGCAAAATTTCATCATTTGAGCGTTCTCCTTTTATTGTTGAGTATTCTATGTAAGATTTTATCAGCACTGCAAAGAATACTAAGAACAGACCGTAAAACCTAACCCTTGAGGTGCCTGGGTGGGTGGCTGGGGGTGGTGTCTTTTCTTAATTCTGATTATATGATTTTCAAGCTTTACTTCAACTGATTATTATCGTGAACATTGGATTTTATATCTTAGCTTCTCTCTCTTTTCGTTGTAGAATCTCCATTTGGGACGGCATGGTATCAAGGGACATGAACTGAGTGATGAAAACTGTGTATTGGTACAAAGATTTGATCCTTTTCTATCGAAAATAGAAAAATTCAAATCAGATGAACGACTGAGTTCAGATGAAGATACCATCGGTTTCTTCATTGCAAAATTTGTAAAAATTGAACATGAACCATGATCTACAGTGTGAGAAAAAAAAACAAAATCCCTACGAAAGGTCACTTCTCCCAGGATATCGGGACTATAATATCGGCAAACATATTAATAATTATTTTTTAATGGTGGACGCGTTCAAATCCTTTGCAGAATTTCCCCGAAGTCGGCCACTCTGTTCTGACATTATGAGTAATTTTTCTCGAGAAAGTCCCTTCAAGTAATCTTCAAAACTTGCCTGAATTCACGAGTAAATTTCCCACACATTTCTGCCTTACAGTAATAACTTTAAAACATTTTTTCAGCACGTGTTATGCCACATAGATAACACATGCTAAAACACGTAAAAGTCATTGCCTTAAAGTTAGTTGACGGAGCTAAGAAGCGATTATCTATGAAAAGCTCAAAGAAACTCCTACGCGCACTATTTTTCCCCTAGCTGAACGAATTCCACAAACGTGTTGACTTGTCCAAATACTATAGAATACAATAGGTGGCTAAATTTAGGTATGCATATGCAGTTCCTGAGTTAGCTATTTATCTCCGTCAGCTAACTTTAAGGTAGAAAATTTGCTGGTGATTTCAGGCCAGCTTGAACGTTTATTCAAGGGTTCTAATGAGAAAATCCCTCATTATTTCATAACGGAATGAAGCTAATTTCAGTTTGGTGAATTTTAATATGTACTTCAATATGTCAACTATTGAGTAATGTACCAGCTAATATTATTATAATGATATCAAGTGTGCAGTTGTCTTTCAAATGGAGACTCTTTTCTCTTGTTCACACGATATGGCATCTTATTTAGCTTAAAATGGTCCTGAAGTGAAATGTATAAATCGAGCTAACATACTGGAGTATTATGTAAGTGCTAAACCAGATTTCAGAACGATTCAAATCGTAAAGAAGTCTTGAATGGGAAATGCAAGAATTTGGTACCTTTGTTTGTGCATCAAGATTGAATGGAATGAACTGAATCTGTTTCATGCAAACGTATTTCTGTTGAACGTGTATGAGATTTAATTTCAATGCTAATTCGCTTGAAAACTGATGAGAATGTAAAATGAAAGTAACATCTGAACACAATATCGTTTCATACAATAGCAAGTTCTATAGATGAAAAAATTGATCCAAGAAACATTCAATTATTTCTAAATCGTCCACATTTTTCAATCCACTGATTCACAGATTTTTCAATAACTGACCACTAATGTACAGAAATGTAACATTCAAGACTGTCAGTGAATAATGCATAATCAAAATGTCTGTAAATACTGAAATTTTAAGTCAAATATCGAACTGAGTTGAATTCAACTCCTACGAAACATTCATGTTGTTTTTCTGTGCACTGTCTTTGTCTGATTCCATTCGATCGATTCTGTATGTTATCAGATATTCTGGATACGCCTAAAGTTTAAAATATTTTTTTATAAAATGTAACATAAATCAATTACAAAATTTGTTTGTGTGAAAATGATACAAATTGAAACGTCGCTCAACAACGACTCTTTACGTTATTCATCAAAGTGGGGAGGAACAGGTCATTAAATCACCATGTCCTTATGGTCATGGAGTGCAAATTTTCCACATTCCATTTGACTTAGCATGACAAAAAACCTCAATTCTATAAGCAAACAAGAACATACTGTATAAGCTCAGAATATAAAACCGCTAAAGTTACAGAAAACAGAATTAGACAGAATTTGATACTTCTGACATATCCTATTTGCCTGAAGAAATAAAGCTTTGTTTGACTAACAAAATACAAAACATTCGTCACTGCAATCTGAGATGCAGTAACTCCATTAATAATGAGAATATATTTCACTCTATTCCTGCAAAAATTCATCATTTGTAATCCCTACTTTGTAAATAAACAGAATTTCGATTGAAACATCACCGAAATTCTCTTTTGCAAAAACACTGAAATTCTCTATTTGTGCTGTTGCATCTTTCTTGTGACTAATAGAAATTTTGCGACAGACTGCAGTGATGCAATGGAAGTAATAGAAAAGAAGGTTAACTAAAACCAAACTTTTCTACCGGGTGAGTTTGACAAAATGCTGCTCCCTAAATATCAAAGCAATTATATTGACAACTGTCTTCTTTTATTCCCGACATTTTCAAGTAGATTCAGTAATTCATCCTGTTTTAATCAGCCATTCCCTCCCGTCAAAAAAGGAGATGTTCTACAGAAAACCCCTTTCCAAACGTGCCAAAATGAGTGAAACTGCCAGCAAGATATTCTTTCGTTCTCCTTCCTAGCAATAATGACACTAGGATGCATTCAAGCATTTTGTCCTATTGGTAGGAATCCCATGATATTTCATTCATACTACAGGGAAGACTTGTTCATTCCCTCAAGAGGATAGCAAGTGCTAAAGCGTGCTCAAGTCATCGCTGTGAGGTAAACATAAATTAGAATCTTGCGCATAATTTTCGTACATTTTTAAGGTTTCTTCAAAGAGATTTTTTAGAAAATCTCTTGCAAAATCTGAACGAAGTGACCGATTTCAGCCAGGAAAAATTTTAAAATTAATTGAAGATGTTTGGTATCCAACGAGCTATTACAAAATATCATTACTTATCTAGCCAGGGAGCAGTAACCTTTCAAGTGCCGTGCCATTTTTTGACTCAGCCGGTATCACTTCAATTACTGCAGAGTAGATCTATAGTTTCTGCTTTGGCAAAATTAGCTTTTCAGACGATCTGAAATTGCAGCCTGTCCGCTAAGGATCCTGGGTAACAAGACCCCGCTATGGACCCTGGCTTCTAACTTAGCTGAATATGACGAACAGCTGCCTCGATCATCATAAAAATAATCGGCACTACGTCAATCGCAAAAGCATGCTCCTCCATAAATGGTATGTTGCTATAAATTACCTGTTCTCCTCGATAAACAACATACTCAGGATAAGATAGGCCACCAGAGTTTGGCTTGCCAACGACTGAATGATGTCCTGGTGGGGCATGTGCCATTTTTACCGCCGTAAATTGAAAAAATGGTTTGCCAAGCGTGACACGACACAGAATTATTTGCCTGTTGAAAAATGAAATTAATGAGCGCAAATGAACATAGAATAACAAAGAAAGTAAGTGAAAAGAATAACAGAATACTTTTATTTGAGATCTGACATCAATCGGACATGCATAAAGAAATTAATTTGAGGATATTACGAAAGATGTTCGATTATAACTACAATGCCTGCCAAAAGTCTAGGAACATCTTGGCGAATTTTTACTCCTTTCCAATTCCCCCCCCCCTCTAACCAGCACAAATCGTCTGGGAGTGCTTCAACTAATCGCTACGGATCGAACAATGCGGGAAAATGTCTTTACCAAGTCATAGCCCAAATGTTGCAAAGGACCAATGGCAAGAATCGTAGGTAGCAATTAAAAAGTAATGTTTGATTTATAACATAAATAAATTGTACATCAAAAGAATCTGGTGGGTATCCGGTACGAAGCGGAGAATGATTACGAAAAACACAGTTAGATAATGATAAAACATTGGTGACTTGTAATAACATTAAAAGCGTGGTGATCCTCTCACGTGGATTTTCAACACACGCAATTTCTAAACGTTTTCACCATCTGCGTCAATGATATATCTTTTTAGCATGAGGTTTCAAGTTCGCGACAAGCAATCAGACCTGCAAATATAAATCTGAAATTAATCGTTAGTGTAATTGATGTTTCATCGTCATAGACTCTGTCTGTCGTGGGTCTCGTTTCTTCGTCCTATTATATATTTGCGCTTCTGCCCCAACAAGAACAACATTTCAAAACCCAGATGCAATGCTCACTGAATCATACGAAATAATAATCAGCTATAGTCACTGAGTAATATGAAATAGCAATATACGATCACCGAGAAAAGAAACATAATTTCGGTGAAAATGGTTTGTAAAAAGGAAGGCAAAGAAGTCCTTCTCCTACCTATGGCATTCATAACATGATCGATCTTTATGTAATGGACAGCCAGATCCACCTCCGATTCCATAAACATATTGATTACTTTTACTTGAATGTTCAGCAAAATAAATCCCTGAAATAATAATATAAATTTAGTACAAAAGCAAGAAATTTGAAGAAAGCAAGGATTTATAAAAGTCATAAGCTTAGCAGAAGGATATTACCTTCTCTATTCTCGATCAATGTTTATCGTTGAAGACACCAAAAATGCCAAAAATAAGCTCAAGTTCCAAATATACGGTTTTTAATCGGCAAAACTCATACATTTGAAATCAGAATAAAAGCATAATGTCTTCATTGTATATGATCTTCATAAATGCATTAATTTTGGCTGCATAGATGATGAACACACCAAACTAAAAAAATTACTTCAATTAGGTTTACGATTTTGCTAATTACTTTTAATCAACGACACTATACCAAATGTATACGGTCTCTGAAAAATAACTCAAATCTACAAATATACAACAACTAATAACAACGACAATAAATATTACCAGCTCCAAACATTCCACCAATGTAAGCATGTCGCTCATCAAAACCTTTTTGAACGATTGCATTCACAAATGGCGACCCTTAAGAAGAACAAGGGATATCATCACAATCTGAGAATAAACTAAAATGAAGTTTAGGCTAAGAAGGTCCTCTCTCATTGCGTTTCTTCACGTACTTACTTCTTGCCTAACTTCTCAACTTTTGAAACTGCCTAGAATATGGGCCATCGTATTCTAAGTTACCGCATGTACAAAGTTTTGAGTCCAAGATGAATGGAATCTGATCTTATGCAGTGTAACATTGAATTTGAATAAGACTTTCGATTAAGAGCCCGTTTACATGAGAGGTATGGATTAATTTTGATCCTCGCATTAAAGGAAAGTTACACCGTGTTTTCGTGTTTACACAGAAAAGGATTCAACATGCTCAAAATATACAGTAATTATATATGTTGTTGTTGTTGTCGATGTTGTTGCTGCTGCGATAACTAGGACTATGTAATGAGTCTACTCAAAAGATATGGAATCTGTTCTCATTAAAAACGGTCGAATTTTCTACAAAGAATTTGGAATATACTCAGAAACAATTACTGTACATTGGCAACAGTTTCGATCATTTGATATGAATATCTTGGAAAGAGGAAATTAAAATTCATTAAAATCAAAATTCAGAAATTACCGTGAAATAACATTCTCTCATTTGGATTATTATGATTACTCTCTGCAACCTGTCACATTAAAAAACTTGTCACATTAACAAAATTAATAAGGTAAGAGAGAAGAAAATAAAACCTTGGCAATTGATGATCACACAAATACTGTTGGAAGGGTTATAAAAATGGATTTGTAGGTCAACCATTTCTCTTCATGTTGAAATGGCACAACAATCGTAAACAGGTATTACAAACTTTGCATGATTGATTTTCCAGACTTCATCGTTAGAGATTGACTGACCTCCTTCAGAGTTTGGTGAAGGCTGTTCAAAAAGGCTGTTCAAAATTTGTAACAATTACAAAATCCTTGGTTATTGGATGGTAATTTAAGAAGCTGCTGGTTTATCATTTACAAAGAGAAGAGATGCTCCATTTCATTTCCTGAAGCTTAAGTCTGCAATTCAGTTCTAACATTAAATTTCTATTTTGATTCTTGATCCTCGCTTGAGAGATAAATATCTGACTTCTCACCTCTCTCCGACGATATGCATATCTTTCCCACAGCTTTTTGTTGATAACTCTCTCGACCTAACATTGAGACAAAATATTTAAAGAAAAGGCTAGAAGAAATGGACCATTTCACGAACACTTAATAAGGCACATAATTACGCTGCTGTTTAAAAGTGTCGATGTAATGCAAATATAAATAAGAATATTACCTTTATAATTGTGTATGATTTGAAAATACCACCAGCAGCTCCGCCATCTTTATGCTCAACTATTGTTGACTGGATCTGAAAAACAAGGAAAGACTTTTGGAAAACTGCTGATTCAAACATTTCTAAATAACCATTTCAAATTAACGAAGTCATACAGTCCTTCTCAGAGTCATACGTTCCATAATGTCATGGCTTCAGGGTATGTAGCAACACACAATAACACTCACTCACCCACCCAGTCAGATTAGTAGGTCGATGCTTAATTAACCCTTTCACCCCCGGAAGGGCCATATGGCCCAGCAGTATTCATTGAGAACTGCGAATTTTTCCAGGGGGGAAAGCTTTTAGAATTTGAGTGATTTAAGAGGTTATGCACATTGCATTTATCTATTGCTTACTCAACCACTGATTACGATACCCCCTGGAAAATGATGATCTACATTAGGTTTTCCTGTTAAGCTTAATTCTAGCCGGGCGTGAAAGGGTTAATATACATATTCTGCAAATACTACTGGCTCTAAGGCCTGGTTTCTATATAGTCCTTACGATCGTTTGTATCGCTGTAAACGATCCCAGCAATCCCAGAAATCGCAACGATTAGGATCGCAGGGATGGAAACTTGCTCTATTCCAGCGATCACAACAGTCCGGATCGCTGGAGTCCTTCACAGCGATTCAAACAATCGTAACGATAATATGAAGCCCAGATGTAAACGTTTTCAGAAAACTTTTTTGTTGGCAATCTTGATTCACTCGTAGGGTCTGACTTCTTCCTTGCATAAAATACTATGCTACTGAATGCAGCAAATATCTAAAGTTAGTTGACGAGCTAAGTGGAGGTATAGGACTAAAAAATGGCAACGCACGCTATGGTTTGTCTAGCGAAACAGTATCCAAGTACGTTTCAAGATCATCAAAATACGATAGGCTAATTTCAGACATTCATATGCAGTCTGTCACTAAAAACTTTACGAAGTCCACCAAGATGTTTACCTCATGACAAACAGAAACAAAATCTTTGTCATAATTTGACAATTCTTGAAGAATGGTTGCATTTCCACCGCCATTTATTGTTGAAGGAAATAGAACACCAACTGCAAAAGCAAAATTAAGACTCTGAATGGAAAGGAAATTAAGACTCATAAAATCTGGACGTTAGAAAAATAGATAGAATAGGAAGGGGATAAAATTAAATAAACTGTAAACATCTAGATCAATTCAATGAAAATTAACATAAGTACAAATTGATAATATAGTTTTACACCCATGAAATACAAAAAAATGAATCGTTAACAGAAATATTAACCTTGCTTTATCCCAGAGGAACAAATCGCCCCATCCAGCTGTCTTGAACATGCTTAGTATTACCAAGTTAAGCAAGCATGCGTCCAGATCACCAAATACAACAGTATGTTTCTACGTTGCCCTAAGTTTTGCAGAGTGCCCACTTTCCAATCCAAAATTATTCGATTATATGACATGTCATACTATTTCTGCCTAAAACATAACAAAAAGCAGCTGCTACGGAAAGAATATTCTGAATAACATACCAGTTGTGCAGCCAGTGCCCCCAAGTCTCTCTTTCACAGCTTTTAACAATTTATGTCGATGTCCATAAGCAATAATACCGACTTCTTTCAATTCTTCATGGCCCATGTCAACAAGAACATCCATTGTAATCTAAAAACAAAACCAAACAAATAAAACTAAACAGAGAAAGCCACAAGCACAAAAAATGTTGAATGAAATTCAGCGTATAAACAGATAGGGGCTTCATGACATGCAAGAGAACAAAAGTATGGTGAAATGAATATTTGTTATTTGTATTCTTCAAATGGCTCAAATTTAGAATGAGTTACCTTCTCTTTTTCGAATATCTCCCGCAAGTGCTCTAGTTGTGATGTTGCTAAAAATTCTACGATATCAACTTCCATCGAGCTATGACCTGAAATTAAGAATAAAAGAATTGAATTTTTGTCCAAATGTACATTGTCTTATGACTTCATCATTCAACTAAAGACTGCCATATTCAGGTAGTTTCACTTTTCAGCTTGTCACCAACTAACTCTGCACAAACGCGACAATCTGCTCTAAACTTTCCAGTTTAAAAATCAAGAGCGACTGAAATTTAAGCAAAAATTTAACTACTTTCAGCTAAATCAAACTAATAAAGAACAGTTTAGCAGGTCTTCAATTTTGATAACAAACTTCGGTATCAACAGGCGAGCATCGAGTTTCATCTTGCTTCAAACTCTCAACTGCATTCAGGCTGGATATGGCGAGCCTCGAATTGAAATTTAAGTGTCTATACCTTCAGCCTCGACTTTAGATCTAACAGCAGAAACAGCATCACTGGCACCTCCTACTGGATTGGCTTTTAAAAGACTCTGATTGGCTGCTGATGGCTGCGTCATACATGATTGGGTACTTGTGCTACTTGATGCTGATACCATTGGCTGCGTAGACGCTGCAGCCTGCGCAGATGCACCAACAGAAGGGGTCGGTATGGCTGGCCTTGCAGGAATCTGTGTGACTTGTGATTTGCTTGTCATGGCATCCTGGAGAAGGATTTTGACGTCATCTTGCTGCAATATGATAGAAAATAAAACTTTAATAAAGCATCGACAAAATAGATATAAGAAAAGCTCTTTTGCCAACAATGAGAAATCAAAAAAGAAATAAAAGTCAGGCTTGCCCTTTGTAAACCAAAATAAACTTTAAATCGACAATTTGAAAGCAAAATGAGTTCTTCTCCATAATCAACAAAAAAATTTGGGGAGACAAGAGTAGGAAAAATAGATTGATGACAGTATTTCATCGAAATATGAATATCATTTACTGTTACCCTCCCTATTCTTCATAAATGGCTTTAGGCATGACACATAAAATAGAGAAATTCGTTGTTACCGTCGCAACATCAAGTGGTGTATGTCCTTCTTGGTTCTTCATATGCGAATCAGCACCATGAGTTAACTAAATAAAAATTTTCAAACTTAAAACAAATGAATAAATGTATCATTTTAAAATAAAATCATTCATGTAGTTGGGCTTGCTTCTGCATTGGCATAGCATTGTTTCTATTTCAAAAATCCTCAAAACTTCTTGGTACATTAGTGAAGAGTAAACTTTAAGCAACAAACAAATAATGTTGCTGATAAGAGAGATCTATTAACTCCACGAACGCGAAGAAAAATTTGAGAAGAGATTTATGGAACATAATTATGGAAAAAGCACACACAAAATAAGTCATTATGTACCAACATCGAGGTATACGTTTGACATCAAATTTAGAAGTACTGAATGAAGTTATGGATAACTAAGCAAAAATTGATAAAAAATAATCCTGAAAAGGTGTTTGCAATCAACTGAAGGCAAAAAGATTAAATAATCACTTTTGTCCATTTAATGATACATCCATTTTCAAAAAAACTAAACCTAAGAAAGTAAGATTATAGTAAATGCTTGCATATTGAAGCAGAATCTTTAATCCAGGGATTAAATTCTAAATCTTGGGAGGATAGAAAACAAAATTTCATTCTAAATGAGTTATGTTAGCAGCCAAAAACGATAAAAAGCGTTAAATTAACTTACTAGTAAAGCACATAATTGTGTTCGTCCTTTTTGAGCAGCTTCATGTAAAGGAGTAAAAAGCCATCGATCGGTCGCATTAACATTTCCTTTATATTTTATAAGCAATGCAGCAATGTCCACATGCTATAAAAAGAAAAATTTGATGAAGCGAATGATCATGATGAAAATAAAGAACTATCGTGAATACTAGTCATAAACAACATGGATTTCATTGTCTCTAATCTCTACATATTTATTGGAATAGCTATAGAAGATTGATACACGCTGTAGAAATTCACTCAAAAATGCTTCCACTGTTGTAACATTGCCAACGTCTAATAGTGAAATAAAAATGTGAATATAATTGAAAAGAACATCCAAAAAGATCCATGTAACAGTGCAATGTTACATTCCCCACCAACAGCCTTCATTAAAGATCACAAATAACACTGAAATACAAAACCCAGTTTCTACGACGAGGAATGGATCAAAACAATATTTGCACTTAGATATGATATGCTATATGTAAGACCTCTCATGAAAGCTTTAAAGGTGGGTTTCCACTTCAGCGAATTTGGTCGTGTGATCCCGCGACCAGTTGTCTGGGCATGCGTAGTTTGTTTCAGAGACGAGGATTACCCAGTAATTCGCGATCGTGCGACTGATCTGTATGTATATTTTTGCCATAAATAAAATTACAATTTATGATAAAAAAGAAAAAAACGAAAGCGAAATCTATTTACAATAATACTAAATTTTACAGGCAAAAAAAGCTAAATGATTAATTTAAAAAATACCCTAGGCTAAAAATGGTAGGGATAGCATTAAAAAGGTCAATGCAACCTTGTTTCCATAATGGTCCCTCCTGAGGTATAACCAAAGAAATGTGATCTGAAAAGGAAGGCTCTTGTCTACAAAAAAATGAGAAATTCAAAAATCGGTCCTTAGTAAAAGACATATATGTCATCTTTCTCTTTTTGTAAACTTCGGAAAAAGTTTCTTTGATCTTATGTTTGAATGTATTAATGTAGCTAGAAATTGGATTGACTTTAACTTTTTTGGGAACTGCAAGAGCAGAGTCATTCAAATTGCTTTAATTCTGCAATCATTACTTAATATGAATGCTCAGGCGATTGGTCGCGCAGTCGCACGATTAGTTCGCGAAACTGCTTTTCCGCCATCACACAAGTCGCACGGCCATATTTGCACACGTGGAAACTCGCGTTAAGACAGGGGAATGCTGTCAGAAATTTCACGGATAGAAGGAAATGAAGAAAATTTGATGTAAAGTAAACACACCCCATATGATGAAGCATTATGCAATGGAATGAGACCTCCTTTATCTTGAGCATTTACATCAGCACCTTTCTCAAGTAAAAATTCCGCAACTTCAAGATGGTTGTATCCCGCTGTTGATTAATCATGAAGAAGTCAATTTATGAACAAATGAATTAATCAATGAATCAAGCAATCACTTAAGAAATCAGTAAGCTAGTGAAAAACAAATTAATTCAATAAATGACAGTCACAGTTTTTTGTACGAAATTAGAATTTCAACAACCGACTTGATAAATAAGTAAATGATATAACGAATGAACAGAATGCATTAATTAATAGAACTGAAGATGCTTCTAATCTTTGAAGCAAATAGAACTAATGATAACTGAATAAAATGAGTGAATTAAATCCTACCAGCTAGATGAAGGGGTGTAGAATTCCTTCCTTGTGTATCACGGCAATTGATGTTATCTCTTGTTACAAGTTTCATCACCTTAGAATACAAAATTGGATGAACCATCATGAAACTAAGCTACTACACTCCCGTAACGAAAGTATCCGGACAGCAGAAACAAAATGGCGTCGAATTTGACCGTTAGCCCTTCGACCCCCAAACGGTTTAGCCGTTATGCGGCCATTTTAGGGACTGGAAACCAAAGATTTTGCCGCCAAAAGTTTGTTTATCGATCACGCAATCACGGAAGAAATTTGAAATTGAAAAAGAAACCAAAGTAAACGTATTTTGATAGCAAAACATGAAGTTAGCTGTGAGGTAACAAAGCAACCGCAAAAGAAAAATCATCCTAACTTGAAAATGGTACTTCAAATATACTTCCAAATAAATTGTTTACTTGGATAGCATCACTTTGCGAAGAAAAGTCTGGACTTTGCAAATGTGGAAGAAACTTCAAGTCATATCCCGACAGGAAGGAGTTATTGATAAACGAAAGGAACATTTGCTGCAATCGAGGTAAGGATTTGTTACAACAGAATTATGGCCCTCACATTCAAAACGGATTTTTTGCAAATGATATTTGTTAGGGACCTGATCATTTTGCTCAAGTTGATTCTCCTATGACAGATAAACAAACTGATACCAATTTTAGGCCAACCTTTGCTCTTATTTATATTTGTGAGGCTTTGATACAAATTAAATCTTACCTTGGCAACAACGATGTCACAACCCTTCAACCATGCGAGACTTAAATTTATTTGCCATTTTCTAGGCAAGTGTCTTTTCCATGCCATTCACACGATTTTCAAAACTGAAATCGTTTCTGCTTTGTTTGATAGAAGAAACAATCACATCCACCAATGTAGCAGCCTCCAAGACTGGCAATATATTAAGCATACTGTCTTGTTTTCGGTTGATTTGTTTCCTCGCAGCTAACACCAAGTTTTGCTTTCAAAGCAAGTTTACTTTTCTTTGTTTTTTGCTTTTTAATTTCTTCCTTGATTGCGTGATCCATAAACAAAGTTTTGGCGGTAAAATTATTGGTTTCCAGTCCCTGAAATGGCCGCATAACGGCTATACCGTTTGGGGGTCGAAGGGTAAACGGTCAAATTCGACGCCATTTTGTTTCGGCTGTCCGGATACTTTCGTTACGGGAGTGTATACTCTACTAAGTGCAGTATAAATTCTGCACTTAATACAACCAAAAATGCTGGCACGTAATTAAACGCACATATAATAGATGAAATATGGTACTCATGTGGAGGCATGTATAGACAACTATTAGAAACAATGAAAGAGCATGCTTCAAAATTTGCACAATGGAGACTAGTGTATACATAGGAGAGAATCAAACTTTGGTTAATAGCCAAAAAGCTTGCGATCTTTTGAATATCAATTCAATGGAGGATCTAGAACCTTCATCAATTACGCATTCGAAAATTCCATTTTACCATCTTCACAGGTCAGAAAATTATTTTTAAAACATTCATAAACAATGATTCAGCTTTATGGTAACATCTAAAAACTGATTCAGTCTAGTTGTTTAAAAACTGAGGGAAATTTATTGTCAAGAGAACCAACTTTTCTAGCACACCTAGCATAGAATTAATATACCGTCACATCCAAGGATAGTCTTAAGGTAGAAAGTGGTTAAATACAACGTTATCAGATATATCTAACCTTAGGCATATTTCCTTTCTTTGCAGCCTCAAGTAAAGCAGCATCTCCTCGCAATAAATCAATAACATCTGGGAAACATTCCTTAACAAGATCCAATGGGGTATGACCATCTCGATTTTTCTTTTGTGCATCTGCACCATGCTAATAGTAACAAATAATATTTCAATTTGTAAAAATCATTTATAATCTGGAAATCAATAACGTTTATTGTGCAAAGGGAACTAACAACAAACATAACCATTCTGCAGTGCATTGTTTTGATAAGAATAAGCATGGACTGACAATGGCCTTCAAGAACAGATTCATCATTGCCAATAAGCTTCATTTTTAATCAGCACTATTTCTCTCGAAATGAGACAGGGAAAGAAAAGAAAGCTCTGGAAATAGGCACCGAAAATAAAATGAAAGATAGAACGAACCAGTCAAAGAGAGACGGAGAAATGGCAGAGAGAAATAACATACGCACCCCAAGTAAAAGTTTACATATTTCAAATTTTCCTTTGGCTGCTGCTTCGTGCAAAGGCGTGAATTTCCACAAATCAGCAGCATTAACATTTGCACCATGCTAAAAATATGATGTTCATTCTTTAATTTTCCTGCTTAAACTTACTGACAAAGAGAGAAAATATTTAAGATCACAAAGCTTAACGATGAGCAAATCCTGATCAAATAGTACAGAAATTCATTATCATGATTAGTTAGAAATGAAAAAAGAAACAAACTGAGGCCAAAATTAGAATAAAAAAGATTCCATTTTCATATTATCATGTCAACATTTTCAAACCTGTTCTGGGTACCAATTCAATTAAAATGAAACGAAAGATGAAATTAAAATGAAATGAAACGAAATGACATCATAAATGAATCACCTTGACAAGGAGCTCTGCAACTTCATAGTGGCCGTATGAGCAAGCATTATGTAAAGGAACAAGTCCCCTGTAAGAGAATTATAGTTCTTTGCATCATTATGAAAGGAAAAGGATACTGCTTTCTGGTTTAAGTATAACTTCAGTAATTTAAGAAAAAAATTTGCTTCAGTGGCAGGGCTTTCAGTGGAGAGCACACGATAGTGCACGGGCACGCATGCACGCACCCAAAAGTTCATTTGGGACCCATTGATTGCGTGCCCGGTGATAAAAAATTTCCCTATAAAGAGAGCACTGTCCCATTTGGAAATTAACACTGAAAAACATATGGGCAAATTAACCTTTGCTTTAAATCATACGTTGTAAAGCCCTGATGCTGATTTAATTTGTAGGATGCAGCTGAGCTACTTTATTTGCTCATTCCACTGAAGTTTAATCAACCTCATTTTTAGGCCATCTTCTTCCAAGAGATTCATGCTGCTTTAAATGTCAGACTTCTCAAGCAGGTCGTGTTTATGCCTGTGTCTTACTCACTAGGTCTCGACAAGTATGACGCATACCTTCCTTGCCCTTTGATATTTCTTTTGCATGCCCCACACAGTTCACGTCAGTTTTTGGTTGCGCACCTTAATTTCTGAACGTCAAAGCATGAATGGTCTCTATGTAACAAGCAAAGTACTTTCTTAATAAATAACTCGTGGTGTAAAAATAAAAAATACAGATTGCATTGCCCTTTGGGAATCTAATTAGTCCTATCATTAAGTATTCTTGTTTAAATGCGGATAAATGATGCATAAATAAATTGTGTTCTAATATACCCTTTATCTTTAGCATGTACATCAGCTCCATTTTGTAATAAAAACATGACTACATTCAATCGATTATAACCAGCAGCAAAATGCAGAGGAGTTGAATGACGACCATCCACATCTTGACAATTGACAGTTTGAGGTGTTGTTATTCTCTGTGAAGAATCGACAAATAATTAAACGAAAAGAACGCAGTTCACTCATCGTATAATTGAAAACTATTTACTGTTAGCGTTCAAACCATGTCAAAAGTATATAATCTCAAAAGAAATATTGGAGATAAAAAACCTGGACGGATTAATTACATGTCGTAAAAATTTAGACATTAGATTTTGACAATTTTTGGTGAATACAATAATTGTCGACTTTCAACAGAATCAACACTGGAAGTAGCTGCAATGGCAATTCAGGGAAAGTGAGATATTACAAGAAAGAGTTTAATGTCTTGAAAGTTGATGTAACAAATTTGCACCTAATGTATTACCATATCCAGGCAGATTAAATTTCAGCCAAGCAAAGCAATTCGATTTTGCCACTGACCAATTAGAATGCAACCTTTGATATCATGGTTTACAGAGCAGAAACTGCCTGCGTAAAATGACGTCATCAAGGAATCTGAGATACGGAAATGACTGGATACGTAAGCTTTTTTGAAATATCAAGTGTTGCCTAATTTCGGGATCTGTTAAGGAGCTAGGGGGGCTGAAAAATATAATTTTTTGCGCTTGTTTGCAGTTTCTGCGCTGTCACCATGGTTTAGTTTGAGCTACTTTAACATGCAAATATGAAAGGCATATACTTCCAAGATGTCCATGTCTCCTGATTTTGCAGCTTCTAATAGTTGCTTATCAGTATCCTTTGATGTTGGTTCTTGAGAGGCTGCAAAACAAAACAACAAAGTTCGTTTTAAGATACCTTTCTTAGACCTGTGATATATTCCTATATCAAATTATTGTGCTAAATGCTGATGGAATACTTTATTTCTGCTATAGTTTCTGCTGGAAAGACGTATCTTCTATTTTTCATAACAATATTTATAGGGACAAAAAGTTAATGCCTGTAAGTATTTTGGACACTTCTTGCACCACTGCAGCTCTTACGAAGCATACAGAAGAGATCTTCTCGATAGTGTAAATTAAATGTTGCAACCGTACGGTTTTCTAAATCTTTCAAACTCTGTTATTTGAAATGATACTGTATGATGATTACAGGTTGTCTGTTGATGATTCTAATTCAGAAATCCTTGAAGCAACACAAATTCAAACACAACTTCAGTGACACTACAAACCCAACGTGCCCTACCAACGATGGCATTGAGGATACGGAGCACTTTTTGTTGCTCTGCCCTTCTCTGGAAGTACCACGTAGGGATCTTCTCGCTGGAGTCTCCGCTTTATTACGACCACTTGGACATACCGATCTTTCAAACGAGTTTCTAATGCAGATTTTATTGTACGGTGATAAAGATTTTCCCGATAGTCTCAATAAGGATATACTTCTTTTAATGCTCCGTTTTATTCATGAAACTGGTCGTTTTGATTAGAAAATTAGATCTTAGCTTTAAGCCATACAACCACCTAGTCCCCTTTAAGTAAACGTTCTGTCCTTTTTGTAGTAGTTATGCGTTAGCAGTTACATGTAATTTATGTGGAATCTTTGTCTCTAGAGTCGTTACGTGCAGTGCTATGTTCGTGTTTTCAGTTTTCTGTTGCCATTTGGTAGACGTAGTTTTTCGCTCCAAATGGTATTGTTTTTGTAGTAGGGTATAGTATTTTGTAAGTAGTGGTATTAGGTAATATGTATTGCAAGTTTTTAGATGGAATGTATATAAAAAAAGCAACTTTAAGATACATATATGCAACACAACGTTTTAAATAAAATGATGATGCTACTGAAACTTAGCTGCTGCAACCAGCATGAGGAATTAATGTATTTATTGCATTACGTGTATTGTTTTTTTTCTTTGTCAGCTTCATATTTATTTGTTGTAGTTTTAACTTTATGTTAAATGGCCGCAGGGTGGACACAGCCTTGTGCTCCCAGCCACATCGTTTTATAGTAGTAATGTAACTGGCAGGGTGATTTTGTAAGTAGTGTAGCTAGTAATATGTTATGTAATTGCTTATTTGATTATAAAAAGTATTTCAAAGAAATATAAAAAGAAACCTTGTAAGAGCTTTTTGGCAGCCTCTGTACCAATTTGTGCTGCTGTATATCCTTGAAGAGAACATATCGATGCATCAGCACCATTTTCCAGCAATAACTCACAAATTGCAACATGTCCATTTTGAGCACTTCGATGAAGAGGTGTCTGTCCAACGTTATCCAAATCATTCACCTGAGGAAAATAAGGCAAACTAAAACAAAACATGAAACAACTGTCATTGTGAGAATATGTATCAAATCATTAAAAATGATTACACAATTGGCAAATGCATCTTTCGTCTTATTTAATTATTTAAAACGAACTCCATGCTCTTTGCTATCCGGGGTCACTGGGAATCCTAGATACATGGACAAGTTAACTGATCTTTTCCAACATGAATTGTCTTTCACAACAAGAACGACAACAACGACAGATTTTGTAATACAATAGTAACAGTTAATTTAGTTGACACTTCAATTCAAATTACAATTCAATTCAATTCAAATGCGAATAATGACTGTAAACAAAGGAAATTCTCTCAACCAGTAAATCAAGCCAAACACGGCCGCAAAAGTTGCCCCAAATCCAGCAGAGCAACATCTCGCTTTGTGCAAGCTAAAAGTGGTATTTAAGAAAAATGATAAAGAAAGAAGAAGGGTAAATCTAAAGTTCTGTCTCGCGGATTTTGTTTGTTTGATTGAGAAGCTGCGTGGTAATTGCTTCATTTAAGCCCTAAATACCCAAGAATTATAATGTCATCTGCGCGGCCACTGAATCAAACAAACAAAATCCGTGAGACAGAACTTTAGATTTACCCTTCCTCATTGGTTATAAGCATATAATCTCTAAAAAATTTCCTTTCGCTTGCTTAAAGCGAGAGCTTCCCCAATTGGTTTCGGGACAACTTCTGCGGCCGTGTTTGCTTTGATTTACTGGTTGAAAGAATTTCCTTTTTCTGCAGTCATTAATTGCTTTGAATTGATGTGTCAATCACATCAACTGTTGCTATTGTATTACAAAATCTGTCCTTGTTGGAAACGACGATTTACAAATGATTCGTTTATAATGGTGATAAACAATGTAGACACTTTTCTACCACGACATATCCCCAGGGCTCATAGGCGCTTAACAACATCATTACTTGGCATAAAATTGGAGTCCAGAATACAGCTAGTTTACATTAGATTATTAAAGAAATTTACTAAAAATTGCTGACCTATCCAATAAAGAACTCCATCACAAAATCAAATTAATCAATACTTTTTAAAACGTTGTTGAGACCTAGTCGTTCCTATATTTTCTAAAATCCAATAGTTACATCTAAAAAAGTCATTAGATATATCTAGAGTAATATCATCTAATCTAAGAGTAATAGTTATGTCTTTAGTGACTCCTTGAGATTACACAGTGAATCTAATGATCAAATTGAAATGAAATGAAACGGAATTTTGTTCCAGGAAGTTGACGTAGCATAACTGAATGAACGATCTCC
The DNA here is from genome assembly GCA_964020215.1 of Aurelia sp. 3 sensu Dawson et al. (2005). Taxonomy (NCBI): domain Eukaryota; kingdom Metazoa; phylum Cnidaria; class Scyphozoa; order Semaeostomeae; family Ulmaridae; genus Aurelia; species Aurelia sp. 3 sensu Dawson et al. (2005). The sequence continues at coordinate 113,275 of OZ026585.1, forward strand.
TGCTGTTTTCAAACTTGTCCAGTTGTGTTTCTCTTTGAAAATGTCTGTTGTTTTTCTTTTTGAATCTTCAAAATGATGCTCATTTTGGTCCTTATACTGAAGTTGATAATAAAAGTATGACCTAATGTAATAAAACTATTGTAACAACGCACCTCTGCTCCACTTTTGAGTAATAATGTAACAATATCAGATAAGCCATTTTCACAAGCTACATGAAGCGGTGTCATTTTCCTAAAAAGATCATTTTAGTTAAGTAGATACTTAGCTGACAAACTAAAGTAATTAGTCTAGGCTGCATTGATAGCTGATACGAGACAAAGCCTAAGTACCGGACGAGTCAAAAGGACAGCACGGCGCTGGATGAAACAATTTTGATCTAAAATGATTCAGTTCAGTCTCACAGATTAGACTTCACGTCAAATTTTTGAATAACATAAAATCACTCTAGCAGAGCATTTTCACCATTTTCACTTCATAGATATTATGACGTTGTCTTTAATGTGAGACAGACTGTATTATCCTGGGAGTCATCAAAGTTCGCGGATACAGGGAAAATGGGTAAAAATTTAAAGGATCAGATGCTATCACTTGATATACATGTGTTGATATTGTTCTGAAATAAAAACAAATAAATCATGAATATTCTCACTCTTTATTCTTGGCATTTGTATCTACACCCTTTTTGATCAAAAATTCAGCCACATTTCTTCTTTTCTGGATGTTTGATATCGCTACATAGTGCTGCAATATAAAAAAATTACAGAGTAGTCATAGGATCAGGTAAATAAGAAAATTCAAAATGGAATCATTGATATTTAACAACAAAAGAATCTCTTTAAGAAGTCTATTTAGCAGGTTTCTTTTTCATCCTTTGAAACCTGAAAATTGTAAGTACAATGACTTTTAAACTCTACATTTTTCCATGATTTTCTCGAGGAGATAACTCGGTATCACTTAGTTTGAGACGAGAGTGTGATTGAGTTTTCTGAAGTAGGCGATTTGAACAGACAATATCTCCTCGGGTATCGGAGAAAATTTAGATAGTAACCCCCTATCATCTCCTGGAAATGATAAATTAAACGTTGAAAAAGACTTAACATGAAATAATCCGAGCTCTACAGATAATCATCAAGTTTCAAATCAAACGCACTTTTCTCGTGATATATTTTGGAGATACCTTTCTGGTGTCTTGTTAATAAAAGAATTCTTACAATCAAGATTGGTGTAAAGATCTTCACTACTAATTTATCGAACATATGGTTTAATGTAGCATCGGCTCAAAATCTTCAAATAGGTGTGAAACGGTGGGCGTAAAAATCCATGCCCTATTTGTTTTGATTGAGACGTTCTTTTGATACCATGCTATGGACATCCATGGACTGTGGCCTTCTTGAAATGAAATATATGCTTCATCAAAAAGTTTAGTAATCACGATGGTTTTAAGTTTCTCTCAAAATCTTTGTTGAATCCAAAAAACGAAGAAAAACACTCTAAATCTGAAAATATTGAAGATCCCAGCAAAAATCCAACGGTGGAATTACAGCTAATGAAAAATGGCTAAAGAATCTTTGAAGCCATTCAATTCAAAGAAATAGGTCATCGAATTTTATGCCCACCTTTTCAAGATTTGGAACCTATGTTACCTAATGTATATGATAATAAAATAAAAAGAAATAGAAAGATGAACATACAAGTGACATATCTTGGGTATATGGATGTTGAAATGAAATTAAATCTTGTGCAAATGTTTTCTTTACTCTTCCCATGTCGCAAGATTTTACAGCATCTAAGAAACTGTTCCCTCTAAATTCAACTGTAAAAGAATTCAATTTCACAATCAACTAACTTAAATAACTGCCTTCTATCAGGCAAAATCTAAAGAATAATAAACCATAAGATCATTCGCAAGATCTAAAGACAAATTTCAGAAGTTATGACATCTTGAAATGACTCGGAGCCTTTGCAGATCGTTAGATATATACAAGTCTGCTATATGTAAAGAGAAATTGTGATTAAGCAACAGCAAAAATCTAGTTGAATGAAATATGTCTTTTGCACGCAGTAGCATCAAACTCAATGATAAAACAATCAGTGAATGAATATAAAACCATAAATTAGCCTAGTTGTAAAAAACATGATGCTTGACTTACAAAATAATTTTTCCTTTAATTCTTGTGTTGGTGCAACATCAATAGCACTCTTTGAATGACAATTGACGATAGTAGGATCTGCATTGTAGCTCAGCAAAAATGTACATACTTCAATTCTGTAAAAAAATTGTCGTTTATAATATCTTACTTGAACAGGCATTGGAAAAACACAATTACTTTTCTGATCGAGTTCATTCTATCACAAATATCGACTAAGATCTTGTTAATGATTGCCTCAAAAAGGTATGAACATTTAAAATAAACAAAATAGAATTTCAGTCAGCATGATTTGCTAAAAGGTGATGATTTCAAGGAGAATATACCTCGACTTTGAAGCTGCTTCATGTAGTGGTGTGAACTGCCATAAGTCCATTGCATTTACGCTTGCACCATGCTAGAATATGAACGGATTTTTTATGCATAGCAGGCATCCCACAGAAAAATGGATGGATTTGGTTAGCTCCAGTGATGTGAATTTATCTTTAATCAATGGCTAATCATTTGAAGAATGTTCCTCGATAGTTAACTTGAACATGGATACCTCGTTTGTTGGTTGGGACTGGTGCTTTGAGAGCAGAAAAATATTTACGGAGCTCAAATGTTTACCCAGCCTTTTGGCCTACACAAATCCTTGAAACACAACGAATAAATCAAAAATTGGCCTTGATAAAATTTGAATAATGCTAGATCTTACTATATTCTGTTTGCCAGATGTCAGCCCCAAGCCACCCAGTGAGCAGTTTCTTAATTTTCCTTTAATTTCAGTTTTCAATTTGGCTGAGCTTCAAGAACTTGCTAAGGCCAGAAGGCCAAAGCTCTGGTTTGCAAGTGGATACACATTTGAGCTTTCAAGCCCAATATTTTTGCTCTCAAAGCATCAACACCAACAAATAAGGTATCTATATTCAAGTTAACCATCGAGGAAAATTTTAAAAGTGATTAGTCAATGATTAAAGTGAAATTCACATCACTACAAGCAACCAAATTCGTATAATTTTTTGAGACACCTGGTATATGTACATGATGTGTTACTGCAAAAAGTTATGCAAAGTAAAATGTAATTTGAAAACTTCCAGTAACAAATAATGTTTGTGCTTTGATATCCACAGAGCAACATCCATTCAAATCTTGTGTATTTTTCTGACAAATCCATTTAAAAAAAGGTACGGAGCCCTTACCTTGACTAGCTGCTCAGTAACTTCATAATGTCCATATGAACAAGCATTGTGTAATGGTACAAGTCCCCTGAAATTAGAAATCAAGTAAACAGCATTTAACATCACCTTAAGCATTTATAAAACCAAACACTGAGGAAAGCATTCAGGATTATTACAAACCAAAATAAAAAAGTTTTGGTAAGGTAACATGTAAAAGATAATTAGATGTAATGGGGTAATGAAACAGAGGAATGAAATATCAAGGAGTGTAACAGTTGATTACCCTTTATCCTTGGCATGCACATCAGCACCACTTGCTAATAACATTTCAACAATGCGAATTCTGTTGTAACCAGCAGCAAGATGCAATGGAGTTGACTGAAATAAACAAAGGTCATAAATTATCATTTCATTTTATTTATGAAGCACCATACTTCTGATAAAACCATAGTATGGTCTTGATGGCTGATCAATTAAAATCTAGATAAATATATAACAAATAATAACAAATAATTAATTAGATGCAAACCTTTCTTCCATCACTTGCATGACAATTTACATTTACTGGTGTGAGCAACAATTTCATTTTCTCTTCACAACCAGACCTTCAAATGAAAAACATTGAGTTGCACATAATCAACATGAAGAACAACAGTACTAGGTAGTTTAAAATCAAATAATCTAACTGAATATAAGTCCTGAATATAAGTCAGATAGCACAAAGAAACAATATCTATAGTATACCTTGCAGCTTCCAAAAGTTCATCTTTTCTGTATTCACCTAAGTTGCAAAGAGAACAAAAAAGATACATGATAACAGTGCAGTTGATTCATAACTTAACATCCATGAATTCTTACAAATCAATGAGAATTAATGACAGGGATATTTCAATGAATTGTAAGAAATTTAAAGAGCACTCATTGGAGTAACAGGAATTATGAGAAGTTAAAGATAAATCAAACAAGGTGATTTAGTAACTTCTTACTTCAATTCTTTATATCCAAAGGAAAGTTTTGATGTTTGGAAAGAACACCATTTGAGAAGATGATTACAATGATATTAAAAACTTGTAACGAGTAACTGCAAAAGAACTAGTTATGGTAAAAGGGCTTCTCCAACAAATACTTTCATATCTATCTTATTTTCATGCAAGAAAGATGAGCAATCCTATACTTGTGTATGATTACACATACATACCAGTCAAAACAAGTTTAGCAGTAGGTTCAGCAAGATCTCCAGCAGTTTTTCCATCAGTATTTCTGATACCTGGATCTGCTCCATGTTGAAGCAACACTGTAAGCAAAAAAATTGTATTCAACAAATTTAGCAACTGTTGAAATTTTTTAATTTAACAGCTTCACTTGTCTATATTTCACGGATAGGAATTTTATTCCACATCCAACATGGATAAAACTGGTTTGCCTTAAAAATCATACTGCAACGTCAACATCATCATGATCAGTACAGAGCACTAGGAAATTGAAAACTGATCTCTTTTATGATTCCCTATCATTGATTGCTTTGCTGAGTTTGCCTCTCAGAAAAAACCTAGACCAGTAAAGAGTAATGCAGATATGATAGAAGCAGTTGACCTTAGGATGCTTCCAAGAACTGTACCATGGTTTATGATTGAAGGTGTTGTTGTGGCGCAGTGTTGTAATCCTCTGACTTTGCAGCCAGAACAGTCAGGTGGAGTTGGTTCAATACCCATTAGGGCTCCATCACTTGAGCATCATGACAAGGGGTCATGGACTCAATAACCATTTAGCTACTTCTGTGATCCAAACACTTCGTGCTAAAAACCGCAACTTAACCATCACCTTTGAAATAGCAATAAGAAATTTCAATCAAAATAAAAAAGACAAAACTCACCCAAACAGACATCAACTTTTCCTTTGGTTGCAGCTTCATGTAATGGAGTGTAGTTCCAGTTATCCCTTGCATTAACATCAGCACTGTGCCTCAACAATAACAAAGTTACTTCAACATGCCCAAAAGAACATGCGTTGTGTAATGGTATCAAGCCACCTAAAAGGTAATCATATCAAAACTTGTTTATATTTCCTCCTTTAGCTTCAGATACCAACTTAACTTTGAAATGTCAAATCATGCATATGATGTGTTTTTCTTATTCTGTGACTTGATCTAAAGTTATCTAACTGGAAACCTTGCTACTTTCACCAAAGTATCAAAATAAATCCATACAACAAATACAGGCTGTTGAAATATCCTCATCCAGTGAAGAATTTGAGAATCATATTGAATAACAATGAACAATTTGGTGAAAGTACAAAAAATTCCAGACATACCATCATCTCTAGCATGTACATCAGCACCACTTTGCAACAAGAATTCAACGATGTCTTTTCTTCCAAAGCCTTAAAATGAAAATGATTTCAAGCAATATCTTGGAAACTTCTAGCAATTTTATGTCTTGAATATCAAACTGGGCAACGGAGATTAATTCAGATTTATCCATCTAGCTTTGTCTTTGAATAGGTTGTCAAAAATTTCACATATCTAAGGCTTGGATGCCTAATTTTTGGGGGTTAGTACTCTTGCAAATGGTCTTACATTTGTAAAAAAGAGCATCTAAAATACTTAGAGCACCAGATTGATACATTTGCAAAAAGCACACAGAAGATGCACGCATGGTTACCTGTTTTAAAAAAGTGACTATGATACACCTTTTCAATTAACGGCCTCGGTTTGGAAATTTTTGAAAATTTCTTCACACAAAGTTTCTGACCATGGATTTGGATTTAGTACCCTAAGCTTAGTCTAATGGAAAAAATTTCTATATTTCTAGAGTTTGTGATTTCGATTTTATGGTGATAATAAATTTGAGAATTCATAAGGGATTTGACTGTGAAAATCATTTGGGATGTAACATCCTCAGTCATTATTCATGGTCAAATCCTTTACAGATTTCCAAATGTGTTATCCTCATTAGATTAAAATCTCTAACACTAACATTGCGAAAAATTGCACTTGCGGCATCAGACTAAATTTGGGTGCTGAATGTGAATCTGGGGTCAGAAATTTCATATGATGGCAAGCTGAAGAAATTTTGAAAAATACCAAAACTAGGCTGCTAAGTTGAAATGGTGTATTGTTGTAGTTCTTTTGCTGTACTTGAAATTGCGCATGGAAGATCTTTCAAACTTGCAACATAAAGAGAAGTCTGGGTAGACTATGATTAAGACAGGAATTGTTGAAATTCATCAAGACAGGAAATATTGCACAATCATTTTGAGTTGATTTGTTGTGCGCACTGAAGAACTTGGGTGCAAATTTCAGGGTAACGATGTCAATACAAAAACAATAGATTAAAGTTGTGAATACAACAGACAGCATTTTGAGAAGATTCCATCCGGCAAGACAGCATTTTGAGAAGATTCCATTTGGCAGCCTGCCGGATGGAATCTTCTCTAAATGCTGTCTGTCGTATTCACAACTTTAATCTATTGCTTTTGTATTGACATCGTTACCCCGAAATTTGCACCGAAGTTCTTCAGTGCGCACAACAAACTTTCCAACCACGGCTGGTTGCACATTGACCGCACAACACACAATGCAATCAATATTTTTTCGTTTCAGTGGGACTAATCGTACAGTAACAGTATCATATATTGCGGTGCCCTGATGAACTCTTTGACACGTTTCTTCATATTTCCCATGGTTACCAGTTACTACACAATCAACTATCCAGCTATGAAAACGTGGGTTCAATTACCTGCGGCAAAGTGCAAAGGAGTTGATTTCCTGCCAGCCGTATCTCGCATATTGACACTCCATTCATTTTGAACAAGGCTTGTAACTTTGTTAACATCTCCAGTTCGACATGCTTCAAATAATTCTCTTCCACTTTCATTTAAATCTCCTTCAGTGTCACTCGATGCTTCAAATATATCCCTTCGGCTGCTACTTCGACTCGAAACTTGCGGTGAATTTGAAATCGTTCCTCTTTCGGCCATTTTGATCCCCGAGAGAAACCAAAACAGTGCGTTTTCCACAAAAGGTCTGGGCACTAGGACTTAAATTTAGATCGAAAACGAGGTTTGTCACATTGGCGGCAAAAAAGATGAATAAGGCTTCGGAAAACAGCTCGAGTGTTCCAATCACAGCTTTACACTTTTTAAACGAAGAATATCTTATTTCAGGTTGGTAAAATATTTCGCGAATTGAGTGTTATGTAGATAGAATTGAATTATACAACCTAACTTGCATGGTGGTTCGACGCTTGCTGTCTCTTTGTCTTCTAATTTCAGCCAAAAAGAGGATGCCCTAACTGCCTAAGAAAGCCCGATTAGTTGTTCTACCTACATGATTGGAATTTCAGTTACTGCAATTTAAGCCTTGGATTTCATTCAATTATTTTCATTCACCCCTAGGATTTCTTCTTCCGACCCCTTTTTTGTCACTTTGGAACCCCTCGGATTCGCACAAAACCAAGAATATTGCTGAACCCCCTCGGAATTACATCTTCCGACCGGGGTGTACGGTTATTAAATGGAACGTCCCCTAATGAGTGATTTTGCGTTGCAGGGGAAGGTTCTTCAGTAAAGATTTACTCAACAAACTTCAGCTGCTGCATTCTCTGCAAGAGAATCTTCAGAGATAGTAGAGTGCACAAGTTCAAAGGTAATTTATTTCTACACAGGGCGGATCTCTAGAGTAGTTTTTCGGGTATTATGGAACACTTAAGGGAAAAACTTAAATCGTCACCTCCAATTCCAGACAAATTTGGCCACACTTGGTGTTAGCAATTAGGTCTAAGCATGCTCCAACGTTTCATCAAAACATTCTATTTCTTGAATGTTTGTTGTCGATAAGCGAGCCAAAAAAATGAGCCCCGGTCGAGTTGGGCATAGTGGAACACTGTTGGGTATTATGGAACAAGGCTTTTCTTTTGTTTGAATAATGGCCTCTATTTGAAACGTCGCAAGAAGATGGCGACCAGAAATCACATTCGTTGGATGTCGTTCGTTATCAGAGATGCAGACAGTACACCAAAAAGTTGAGCAGCCTAATGTCAACAAAAATATGGTGACGGATGTTTGAAGAGTTGCAGCTTGTGCAATTGGTGAGCTTTAATCTCACTTCCAGGCCGCTAGGCTTCATTTTGTGAAAACTGTTCCACAACACCCAATGACCCATAATTACCGAAATCACTCGGGGCCGGGTTGACATGACAGGTTTGAATAAGCCATTCAGATTTCCAGAGAATGCTTTTCTCCTCTTATGTATGTATGTATGTAAAATTTAGCCATCAAAAATAAATATAATTATTGATAAAAGAAAAGAAATCTAATTACAATATCTACAATTTAAAATAATTACAGGCAAAAATTACGTACCTAATTAATAATCTAATTTAAAAACACCCCATGGTTAAAGATGGCAGGGATAGCATTAAAAGGTCAATGCAACCTTGTTTCCATAATGGTCCCTACAGGAGTGCTATTTAAAAGGAAAAGGAAAGAAAAACGTATTCGAGAAAAGAGGATGAAAAGTTTTCATGGCAAATAAAATTTTGACTAGACCGGAAATAAAATCTTTGATTTCAATTACGAATAAGTATTGCTGTTGGTTGTTTTTTAGATTTCTAATAATATATATATAGGGCTATCATTAAGACTCTGGAGATTTCTAAAGAATTGGTCTTTGATCTTGTGTTTGAAACTGTTGATGTTTGTTGCAGATTTTAGTTCTGAGGGTAGGCTGTTCCATATTTTAGGTCCTAAATATGAGAGACCATTTTGTCCTGCGTTGCTTTTTCAGAAAGGTTGAATTAGTTTGTTTTTAGATCCTCGAGTTACTTGGCTCTGGCCAACTGGTAAGAACATTTCCGACATATAAGATGGGGCTGCATTATCAAAAAAATTGAAAACCTTTGCAGCAGTGCATTGCTCAAACCTTTCTTTAGTGGGGAGCCAGTTAACAGTTTTAAATTCGTTTATTCCTACATGTGCTCTGTTACTAAGGTTCAAACAGAATCTGATACATTTATTTTGAGCCGTTTGAATTTTTTTTGGTTAATCGCTTATTCAACATTGGAAGCCAAGCACTGCACAGGCCTTACTCGGAATATTTCAGTAGGGGAGTGGCAAATCGCACTCCTAGTCCATTTCAGGCGTGTGATGGAGTGCAGTTGCAAATCAACATTAAAAATATGTCGACTGGAGTTTCACTTGACCAGTTTTACTAATTCAAAGTCATTCCAGGTGTTTGATTGTTCAAAACATTGATTCATCTGAGTTCACCATTTCGAATAAACTGTAATTGTGAATAACGAAGATAGAAATAGCACAAAACACTCTGTTATCGATTCAAAGCGGTAATAGATGTTTCAGTCTCCTTTTTCTTAACTATCAAGGTTTCTAATAAAGTGCTTGATAACGCACAGCTTATGGAAGCTTTAAGAAACTCGTAAGAAACTCCGAGTACTCAAAATCTGATAATTTTAGCGCTGGTCCAAATTCTTAGGCCCCGTTCACACTGCTCCATTTCTGTTATGTTCCGTTTTTGTTGCATAGATGCTACCCATTCACATTACTCCGTTTCTGCACGAAAATGGAGGGAAAACAACCGTTTTTGTCCGTTCACATTGATCCTTCTCATAACAAATACAGAGCCAAAGAAATCCGTCTTTGTTCGTTCACATTGCTCCGGTTCTGTGAAGTCCATTGTTGAATGTTGGAGCGTTTTCAAAAACCTCCGTTTTTGTGCGTTCACATTGATTCAGAGCGATTTCAAAAACCTCCGTTTTTGTGGATATCCACTTTCGATAGCGTTTTCGAAAACGTCCATTTTTGTGGCGTTTTTGTGCAGATCAATGTGAACACTCTCACAAAAACGGATTTTTTTCTCTCCGTTTTTGCACAAAAACGGTGCAGGGTGAACGGGGCCTTAAAAAATGTATATCTATCCGAAAGTAAGTTGAATTACCAAGAAAGGAACTGGTCTCTCAAGAACAAACAGTAGGTCAAAGAAATAACTCTTCAATTTCAGGATTATCTTTTGTAAACAATTTAATGATAACTATCAAATCATTAAGAATTTTGGATTTAGGACTTCCTGATTGACATATTGTTACAGAGAAATACAAGATTTTAACCCTCGTTTGAAAAGGTAAGGCGTGCGATTTATCGCACTCCTTGGACAGAGAAGGTGTGCGCCAAGGTAAGGCCTGCTGCATGCAAAGTCAAAGTGGGGTTGAATAAGTGCATTTGCTAGTAATCTCCGAGTGGAAAAATCGAGAAAAGTTTGCTTTCTGTAAAGGAATTTGAGCCTGCCATTGATTTTACTAAGGGTCCGGGTAGCCATTGATTCACCAGACAATCCCTCGTCCAGGACACAGCCCAGGTATGTGACTGACGTATATTGTTTGATCTTAACGTCACCTCTTCTAATGTCCAGATTTTTACTGCCGGTTTGTTTATTTTTCCTACCAAAAAGTATCGATTTTGTTTTATCCTCCCCAAAATGAATGCTTAGTTTGTTATCGACGAACCAATCACAAAGAGAATTAAAATTTCTGTTCAGCTGTTTTTCTATTTCATTGACATCATTGTCTCCAAATACAAGACGGGAATCGTCTGCACACAAGAGTAAGTCACAGTCCACTGACTGAGGCATGTCATTTACATATAAGAGAAAGATGAGTGGGCCTAGAATAGAGCCTTGTGGAACACCACACAATAATTCTCCGGGCGATGAGGAATCTTTGCCTATGTTTACGTAGAAAGTTCGTTTGGTTAGGTATGATCGGAACCAGAAAATGACCGAGTCAGCAAAGCCAAGATATTTCATTTTTTCAAGGAAAATTTCATGGTCAATTGTGTCAAACACTCTTTGGAGATCGATCAATATCATGCCCGTAGACATGCCATTTTCCAGCCCCTGTATGATTTTATCACTAAAATATGATAGACACGTGTCTGTTGAGTGGAAAGGACGAAACCCAGACTGGTACCGGTAAAGAATTTTGTTTTTATCTAGGTACTCTTGCACCTGTTCATGGACAAGTTTTTCAATAACTTTAGAGATCTGCGGCAAGAGTGAGATAGGACGATAATTTTTTGGATTGTCTTTGCTTCCCTTTTTAAAAAGAGGTTTCATTTTGGCTTGTTTACAATCATTGGGAAAGCTTGCCAAGGAAATTGAAAGATTGCATAGTTCCGTAACTGGTGTAGCTAAAATTGATGCACCATCTTTAAGGAACTTTCCTGCAAGATTATCAGGTCCTGCTGCTTTTGAAGGATTGATTCCTTCTAGAAGCTTGAGGACGTTATCACGGTGTACATGGTGAAGTTTGAATTTATCTTTTTCGAGATTAAGGTCCTTGTAGTATTTTTTTACGCTATCAATGCCAAATTTACAGGGCGGATCTGGTAGCTTCTTCACAAGCTCTGTAGCCAGGTTTGAAAAGAAGTCCTTGAAAATGTTGGAATTAATTTTATCGTTGAAACAATGCTGTCCATCTTTTTTCAGGCAGATCTTTGAAGCTTTATCTTGCTTGGATGAAAGTCCAAGTGATTTTAGGCTCTTCCATAATTCTTTTGGCTTGCCAATGTTTTCATTTAGTTTGCCAATAACACATTTTTTCTTTTTCTTTTTTATCAGAGACAAAACATTATTTCGAGCTTTTTTGAAATTAACATGGTCAGTGTGGCTTTTAGTCCTTTTAAATTTGGAAAGCAGCTTGTCTCGAATCCTGATCCCTTCAAGGACTTCTTCATCCATCCACTCCTGAGTGTTCTTCCTCACGCGAATCTCTTTCAATGGAGCAATCTCGTTAATAACCGAAACAATCAATTGTATGAAGTGAGAGTAAGCAGCATTGATATTAATTAAGTCAAAATATTTTGGGAATTTAATCAATTTGAATTTTTTCAGGAAAAGGTCTTTATTGTAATTCTTCATTGAGCGGATTTTGATGTGTTTATGATCAAAACTCTTGGCCTTAGTGCTTTTCCTTGTACAGTAGATCATATGGTGGTCAGATAAGCCCAAGTTGAGGACACCATGTTGGGAAACTTTTTGAGCCGAATTGGAAATTATATGATCTAATAGGGTTTCAGATTTTTCAGTTATGCGTGTTGGTTCTTGGATTAGTTGTTCAAGTCCATGGAGGGAGCTTTTAAATGCCATTCTATTTCTGTACATCTACCAGAGGTGAAAACTACGAATTTCTTCAATGAAAGTTTATATCAGCTTTTTTTATTGCTTACCAATGAAATGAGGATCTTAATCACTCTTTAGTTGTACTGTATTCAGAAGACAGAACATACTTATTGTGGTCCTACCACATTTGTTTGATGGCAATAATCGGGGGGGTTGGAAATGGTTCGATATAGCAATAATCGGGGGGTCGGAATAATGGGGGGGGTGCTTGGAGAAATAGAAAATAGTCGTTTTCTTTGGTAAACACGTATCTTTTATATATTCATGTGAACAGTGACGTTACTGATACAGTTACTTATGAACTCTGGTTCTGTTGAATGCATTTATTGAGACTTTTTCTTGCGTTTATTCAGAAATTATGTTTACTACTATTTCATTTTTCCAAAACTTGATAAAAGGGAGGGTTGGAATAATAGCGGGGGGTTGGAAAATTTTTGAAAAATTAATAAGCGGGGGGACGATTATTCGGTACTCGAGAGTAGATCAAAAGGCTAAAACCTTGCTTGTCCACAATTTACAGTAAGTATGCAGCAACTTTATACTGCAGGAAGTAATCAACTTCATATTCATTCTGTTCCATCTCTAATCCTGTTATCAAATCATTTTCAGTTATTTCAAGAAATGTGGATGCAACAGAATCATTGGTACTTGCTTTAGGAGGCAAAACTGCAATTTTGATTAATGTCATTTTGTTATCAAGAGAAACATTGAGGTAATTATGTAACTGTATTTCCCTTTGTTTTGAAACTTTAGAGGCCTTGTGCACATTAACAAAGTTTTCCTGCCAAAGAATTTTCAAGATTCATTCTCTTTTAAAACTACTGACAGTCTTTGAAATGATTAAAGAACTTTGAACAGAAAGTGATGGGAAACTCTTGATGAAGTGGAGGATGAGACAAGCAACAAAAATCATTGTCAACTTCATTTTATAAACTTTCTATGTTGTTAAAATATAATTTGTGATTCCTGGAGAATTAAATGTTATATCAAGATATATAGTTGAAAGAAATAGAATAGAAAATAATTGAGTCAATGTTTTTCATATGTTTCAAACCAAACATGGTTCATGTTCAATGAATCTAATTAATGATACATGGCAATTTTTAGCAAGGAACAAGCAAAATGAAAACATGGTAAACAAGTTTGAGTTGTATTTCCTACACATAAGGGGACATGAGACCTAAGTCTCAGAATGGATAAAGTGAGAGTTCCCACTTTATCCAATCAAGCCTTAGGCCATGGGTCCCCTTACGTATGGGAAATGTAACTCACGTTTGTTTACCATGTTTTCATCTTGTTTCTTCATTGGTTAGATCATTAACTACCGGGTATCTCAAAAAATTGTTCGTTGTTTGATTATATAAATATTGAAAAATAACAATGACATGAACAGACTCATGGGAAGGTAAACCTGTTCCTAAGATTATGAAATAATTTTAGAGACCAGAATTTTGCAAATCGGTTGAGAATTCACTGAGTTGCGAGCTTTCAAAGATCAAAAATATATGATAGCTGAAACCAGAGACCCCCAGATTACCTGTAATGCAAAATTCCTCAAAGACCGAGGTAAAAGAAGCTTGTCTGATGTCATACCTCTCGTTGATATAAGAGCAAACCAAATATACTTCAAAAGTAATTAGATCCTTGCGATCATTGTCAAAATTTGCTTAACATTGCATATGTCCAAAAACAATGGTTCAAAACATAATCAGCGAGGGACTGAATCTGATTCCTCAAAGAATCCATATGCTTCAAAGTTAGGTTATCGAAAACTTATTCAAATCCCATTTGGTTCGCCCTAAAACAATTGAGAAATAGAGCGCGTGGCCGAGTGGTTAAGGCGTCTGACTCGTAAGTCAAAGGTCAGAACGGCCGTAGGTTCAAATCCCGCGCTGGACAGTTTGGTCGCTGTCGGTAACTCTAGCCCGGGTCGACCAGTGCCATGTGAGGGAAATCTGGTAGCTGCGGCGGGTAGCTGCGGCGGACTGATGGTAAAACATCCGTGGCCCCTGTTGGAAATAAGTCTCTCAGACTTTCACAGGCTAGCCACGTTAAATATTAATACCTACCTACCTACCTAGAAAAGATGGGCTATGAGATGTTTACAAAAACTGCCATTTTTCAAGGCTTTTGGTGTCAGTTTTCGCACAAACTTGAACTTCAAAGGCTTGTAACTCCATGAATTTTTGGCGGATTTGCACGATTCTGGCGTCAAAAATTAATCTAAAATCTCAGGAAAAGGGTCATCTGACCAAGTGTTGATTCAGCGTATCATTATTTTTAAGTATTTAATCAAACGTTGAACAATTTTTTTGAGACACCCTGTAGATGTATTGAACATGAACCAAACATACAAGAAACATCTTTAAGTCAAATTACTCAATTATTTTCTAACCGTTTCTGGCAACTATCTATACTGTTTAAGTCTCCTGAAATTCCAGTTATATCTTAACAACATGGAACATTAATAAAATGAAGTTTACAATGATTGTCATTGCTTGCCTCATCTTCAGTTTTATCATCAGACTGCACTTTCCAACAAATCATCAGATCTCAGATTCTTGATACTTCTTGAGAATTTTTTTGTCATATCAATATTCACCAAGTAAACATGTAAATCAAGTAAAATACTGTATTATGGAGCACTTTGATGTGAATTTATAAGCATGATGTTTTCAAGCATAGCCTGCTATCAATAAAAGCAATATTATTGCAGGTGCGTAGTCTTAGAAATTGATATGAAGCCTAATTACAACAGTAGGAATGAATTTTCATTAATTCATTCCAAATTTTTCTTTTCAACAATAGGCGTGATTGTATGTTGACTGGATCTTTTCCACAACCTGTAACAGACAGTAATTGCTGTTAACATTAGCAGCATGTATATTTAGCAGTTATATACAGAATCTTTGCATCCCAAAAGTTGTTCACTGACTATCTTTTCCTTCATCTCAGGTCACTGGCTTTTGAAATATGTTACATTCTGTAGAATTATTTAGAACCATTAATTTGACAATGAAAATTGCAATTGTGTCTCACTTTTTTCAGGATAGACTTGAAATCTGGTGAGAAATGTTTTGGTACATGGATCTGGGATGCTATAAAAGTGAATGATGTAAATTACAAATCATGTCAGAAAGGGAATGATAACTGTGTTGCTCTTATATCATCTGAGAACAAAGTTCTTCTTTGGAATTGGCCCAATGATGAAGTTCATGCAATCTCAAGCTGTGTTGAGCAATGTATTTTGTATCTTTTCACTGTTTTAAGAAATTTATTGTTCGTTTCTATTTCACTGTTTTAGTAAAAGACAAGTTTACATATCAGCCTTGCATTTGATTTTTGTCATTTGATATATAACATATTTGTAGTATTATCTGTTATCTCAAGGGTTTAAGTGATATCTTTTCAATTGAAAATCATTTACTTACTTGTAATTCACAACTCTTGAGATTACTAAAATTTTCTCTTCATTGATGAAAGATATTGTGCTACATTTTGGCAAGATTCATCAAGCAATGTGGTTGTTGCTGTTGGGACAGTATTTAATGAAGTGTTATTATGGAAACCTTTTTACGGTCATGAAGAAACATCTATTCAGTTCGTTGAGAAGAGATTAAAGGGACATGAGGTAAATAAAATATTTGCGACTTACTAATTCTTGTTTACTTCAAACTTTGTATTCTTTTTGCAATGTCAAACAGGTCCATCAAAGAGAAAAAAATTTTCAAGGCAAATTTGAGCATTTTTTTATTACATTTGCTGTGTTTTCAAATCTAAAGAAAGCAACTTTTACCAAATACTTTTACTAGCTTATTTCTAACACTTGGTGAAAATTTATCATTTTTAATTTTGTTTTCTTGGCCATTGGTATATTTGTGTTTTTTCATCATATTTCTTTCAGGGCGTGATTTTCTCTGTTGTTTTTACAAGCAAAGGTGATCAATTGTTATCAGTGTCTGATGATCGGACCATACGACGATGGAATATAGAAACAGAGGAATGTTTGCAGATCCTATATGGACATAAAGCAAGGGTATGGGATGCCATTTTATTAGGAGATGTTATTATCAGCATTGGTGAAGATGCAACTTGTATTGTTTGGGATACGGAATCTTCAATCATCAAAAAATTTAAAGGACACAAGGGTAAATACTTTTCCACTAAACTGTTATCTCATTTTCACTGAAATAATATCATGATGAGCATCAAACACTGTGATATAGCACGTCAATGAATCAGTAGCAAGCAAGATTCACATTTTATATATTCTTATATTCATTGATGGACTTCTTAACTTACAAAGTCAATATTACCTGTTTGCTGGTTTTAAAATGAATCATTAGCATTACTTCGTTAGATTATTGTCCAAGCCATTTGTTGAATTGCTTTGCAAATTATTTCTAATGGTACTCAATTGCTGAAAAGTGTATTTTATTTCATTTGAGCCAGTCTATCAAATATTGTATATTTAACAAGTTTCAGTGCATGTGCAGCTGGTACTAGAAATAATTTGTTATTAAATACTAAAATATGCCTTCTGGCCTATTTCCATTATTATTCTTGTAGTTTCCTAACAGGAGCAACAAGCAGCATTTTGCATTCCCACCGGAAGTTTGATGGTATGAACCTGCCTGGAAAATAATACTTTGTATAGTACTGAATGACATAAAGTTTTCATCATCATCATCATCATCATGACTATTTCACAAAAGGTCTTGATGTTATCATAATTAAATTTTTTTCAGGTAAGAACATTTGGAGCTTAGCTGTAAATGAATCATCAAAGAAAATAGCAACTGGAGGCGGTGATGGAAGCATAAGACTTTGGTCCTTAGCTGGTTCATTTCTCTCCAAAAGTAGTGAGTTATATTTTTTGATTGCCTGTTTGATTTCACTTATGACACACACAGTTTAATAGACAGTAACCAAAGAACCAGGATCTTTCAGCTCTTCCACAACGAAGTCTGGATCGAATGATTTTTCAAATGAGAGGCTCAACTTTATTTATACAGGGTGTCTCAAAAAATTGTTCGACGTTTGATTAAATATTGAAAAATAAGGACAACATGAACAGGCTCATGGAAAAATAACCCTGTTTCTAAGATTATGAAATAATTTTAGAGACTAAAATCGTGCAAATCGGTTGAAAATTCACTGAGTTACGAGCTCTTGAATATCAAAAATATGCGATAGCTGAAACCAGAGACCCCCCAGATTACTTGTATTGCAAAAAGCTCGAAGACGGAGGTAAGAGAAGCTTATCCAATGTCATACCTCTCGTTGATATCAGAGCAAACCAAATACGACTTCTAAAGTAAATTATTTCTTGCGATCATTCTCAAAATTCCCTAACATTGCATAGGTCCAAAAACAGTGGTTCAAAACAAAATCGGCGAGAGACTGAATCTGTTTCCACAAAGCATCCATATGCTTGACAGTTAGGTTATCGAATACCTGTGTGAATCCCACTTGTTTCGCCCTGAAACAATTGAGAAATAACAGAAACGACGGCCTATGGGACTTTTACCAAAAATGCCATTTCGAGGCCTCTGGTTTCAGCTTTCGCACAAACTTTAACTTCAAAAGCTTGTAATATATATATATTTGGCTACGTCAACTAACTTTGAATTGTTTGTTTTGATAGATTCAAATCCAGTCAAAATCAGTTGTAACTTACATGTTTCTTTTTGTAGTTCATTGTACGAATGTTAACCTTCCTGAATGGCAGCATGATGATGATTTTCCGAGAAACATTCGAATTTTGAGTTTGCGTGAACTCTTAGTTCTTACTAATAATGGGTAAGCATGACATAGAAAGCACAACATTACTTACATTTAATTGCCTTGATATCTGCTTGAAATTTACCAAAATTTGTGAAGATGTTCACTACAACTTTTCCATCTTACCTTGTTCTAATATTATTATTGAAGTACAAACAAAGATATTTTCAAGTATGGCTGTTTTATAACCTATTTCTCATTTCTGTAGAGTCTAGAATAAGGTTAAATTCCTTCAGATGCAAGTTTCGTTAGTTAAACTTTCGTCGTTTTATCAAGTAAAAAGAAGCAGAATTTTGGAATTCCTTGCGTTTTTATAACCCGAAAATTAGTAAACCAACCCTCTTGCCAATATAAACCAAACCTTGCACAGGTTTTTAAATGAAAGTTACTGAACCTTCCTCCAAGATGACACTAACTAAGAATCATTTCTCCTGCTCACAGCCATGGAGGCGTAGCTTTTCCTGTATATATCTGTTGCTAAAAATCGATAAATTGTGATTCTCAAAGGAGTTTGATTGCTGTATTTTGTCAACAGATCATTGTTACTGTACTCAAACAACTCAAACGAAGCATGTGACATGCAGTGGAGGCTGCTGTTTCAAGACGAGGCATACTCTAATTATTCTTGCTTTGAAGTAGACCGACAAAATCGCTTGGCTGTCGTTGGAGGGTTGCATGGGAACATTAAAGTCATTTCTTTAGGTACGTACAACTTTTTTCCAAATAATATAATTTTGTCAGAAATTTGCTTTCATAGTTTCATTTTAAATGTTACTCACTGATAGAAGAAAAACTAATATATTGTTTTTGCGACTATTTTACGACCTAACTCCATCATTCATTAACGTGTAATTTTGCTAGACATTGCCATGGAATTGAGAGGAATTGGCTGGAAAATTTGTTATTTGCCAATGATGCTGTCTTGCAAGACAGAAATTTAGTTATCCGTTTTATTATTGATTGTCTAAATGTCCTTTCGTTTTACCATAATACCTGGTAAAAAAACTGCCAAAAATCATATGTGCCCTTTGTTGAGTGATTATAGAATCACTAAATCATCTTTGATAATCGGTGTACATTTATTTAATTTGAATGATGCCCTTGGTAACATATTCCCACGTGCCAAAAATCATATGTGCCCTTTGTTGAGTGATTATAGAATCACTTAATCATCTTTGATAATCGGTGTGCATTTATTTAATTTGAATTATGCCCTTGGTAACATATTCCCACCTGCCAAAAATCATATGTGCCCTTTGTTGAGTGATTATAGAATCACTTAATCATCTTTGATAATCGGTGTACATTTATTTAATTTGAATGATGCCCTTGGTAACATATTCCCACGTGCCAAAAATCATATGTGCCCTTTGTTGAGTGATTATAGAATCACTTAATCATCTTTGATAATCGGTGTGCATTTATTTAATTTGAATTATGCCCTTGGTAACATATTCCCACCTGCCAAAAATCATATGTGCCCTTTGTTGAGTGATTATAGAATCACTTAATCATCTTTGATAATCGGTGTGCATTTATTTAATTTGAATTATGCCCTTGGTAACATATTCCCACCTGCCAAAAATCATATGTGCCCTTTGTTGAGTGATTATAGAATCACTTAATCATCTTTGATAATCGGTGTGCATTTATTTAATTTGAATGATGCCCTTGGTATCATATTCTCAACTGCTACAAATCATACGTATCGTATGTTGAGTGATCATGGAATCAGTGAATCATCTTTCATCATCTGTGTGTGTGTGTGTGTGTGTGTGTGTGTGTGTGTGTGTGTGTGTGTGTGTGTGTGTGTGTGTGTGTGTGTGTGTGTGTGTGTGTGTGTGTGTGTGTGTGTGTGTGTGTGTGTGTGTGTGTGTGTGTGTGTGTGTGTGTGTGTGTGTGTGTGTGTGTGTGTGTGTGTGTGTGTGTGTGTGTGTGTGTGTGTGTGTGTGTGTGTGTGTGTGTGTGTGTGTGTGTGTGTGTGTGTGTGTGTGTGTGTGTGTGTGTGTGTGTGTGTGTGTGTGTGTGTGTGTGTGTGTGTGTGTGTGTGTGTGTGTGTGTGTGTGTGTGTGTGTGTGTGTGTGTGTGTGTGTGTGTGTGTGTGTGTGTGTGTGTGTGTGTGTGTGTGTGTGTGTGTGTGTGTGTGTGTGTGTGTGTGTGTGTGTGTGTGTGTGTGTGTGTGTGTGTGTGTGTGTGTGTGTGTGTGTGTGTGTGTGTGTGTGTGTGTGTGTGTGTGTGTGTGTGTGTGTGTGTGTGTGTGTGTGTGTGTGTGTGTGTGTGTGTGTGTATTGATTCAAGCTTAAATGATGCCCTTGGTATCATATTCCTTTTCAGATCATAACAGAATTGAAGCATTAAAAGCATTTGATGGAAAGATTTTCAGTATCTTCATTCTCAGCGTTAACTCATCAAAAAAAGATGATAATGAAACATTTGTGGCGGCTTGTGGGCCTAACGGAATCATTTCACTTTGGAAACTTCATCAAGCTGAAGGAACATTACAGTTTAAAGAGAAAACATCATTTGAGCTAGCATATTGCAGACAAAGATGGGCTGTTACATGCAAGATACTCAATATTTCTTCAGCATCTTCACAAGAAGAATCGGATGTAGACACGCCATCTTTTGCATGTAAAAGAAGCCTTATTGTTGGAGATCGAAGAGGATCAATTCATGTTTTTGATGCAACAAAATTAGCAGCTTTTGAACCAGAGGTTAGCTGTTATTTGAACTGAAGTGTTGTCAATGCGTCTGATATAGATACTAATAACTCTTGATATGCCGTTTAGCTAATCTGCAAACAAATTTGGATTGAGCGAAATTTTAGACAATTTGATTTGAAGAGTGCAATTGATTTTACGTAAAGTCAAGGATTCGGTAAATGCGTAAAAATTGTCGCTCAATCTGTCTTCTTTCCAGGATAGATAAATGATTTATTGAATGTATCAATCACTTTCCTGATCGTTACTACACACAAAGTTATTATGCGACACTGTGATTAAAGGAGATCAGCTCAAGGTCGAAAGATTTCAGTGGAAAAGCGTCCCTTTTTGATCGTATGCTGAAATATCGAGAAAAATTGCTATTGCATTCACACCATGAGATGTATTTCTTCAACGATCAAATCTTCTATTTCTTGCATCTAGAATTGGATTACAACTTTGATCCTCAAAACTTTGTACCGTCAGCTCCCATATCTTCTTAGTGGATGTGATAGAAGAGAGAGGTTTAAAAATTTTTGTTTTAAAACTTTGTATACTTTCTTTAACAGCCTCGTAAGGCGATTCAGTCATTTATTTCTGCCCATGGTAAAACTGGTGTGACAAATTTACATACAAAGCAAGATTACATCTATTCAACTGGAAGGGATGGATATTTCAGAAAATTTCGAATTACAGAAGATGGCACGTTGGAGGCTCTCGAACGGAAAAAGGTTAGCAAAGCCGTGTTTGTATCTAACGTTTTTCGTAGTTTCTTTTCATTTGAGTGCTGAATTAAGTTCACGTTTCGATTTTTGAGTGATTTTAACTGTTGCCTATGTTGGTGTATTTCCTGAAATCATTTTTGCATTTTGCAATCGTTGAACATGAACTTAATCATAAAGTTTCACTTCGATAAAATTGTGAACAATACTGAATCTTCTTTTTCGACAACTTGGAAGTGTTCTCTTTAAATGATAAAAATATTTAACGACGTATATTGTGTATCATGCCAAGCTCGAGATAAAATTGTAAACGTTTTTAGCTGGAAGGTCTGATGCAATGCAGCCATGGTTTTCATCAGACATGTGCAGCTAAGTAACTCTAGGTAGCTTAATTCGTAAACGCTTCGTATACATTCAACACAGTTTCTGTTCACAAAGTTTATTGTCTGTGAAGATTTAGTCTTTCTTATGGTAATCAGGAAAGCTGACAAAGAACTTTTAGTAGGTTGCATTGAAAATTTGTCATTTCATAGAACATGAGCTCATTTTAGGTTTGCAAAGGAATGGATTGGATTGAAGGCCTTCTGTTCAACGATGAAGATATTTTTATTTATGGATTTTATATGGTAAGTGTTATCAAAAAGAAAACTTTAATTTTAAGTGAACATGCCTTGATATAACCAATACAGTAGACACCTAATGGGTTAAGAACCTACAGAGTGAAATTTCCAAATAGACCCTAA
The DNA here is from genome assembly GCA_964020215.1 of Aurelia sp. 3 sensu Dawson et al. (2005). NCBI lineage: Eukaryota > Metazoa > Cnidaria > Scyphozoa > Semaeostomeae > Ulmaridae > Aurelia > Aurelia sp. 3 sensu Dawson et al. (2005). Next base: position 135,723 of record OZ026585.1, read on the forward strand.
TTTTATAAGAAGCAATCCATTGTATTCATGATGAAACATCTATGCTGAATTGCAAGATCGTAGGTTCTTATTCACGAGTGTTTACTGTATTTCATGTTGCGAAGACTGGCAAATGTTATCCTCTGCTATTACTATCTTGTGTCTCAAGGTGGAAAAATCTCTATGCGAAATACCATCCTGATATTTTTGAATGTTATCGAATAATTTTGATTTTGATTTGTCATCTTCTCTGCCAACTCTTTTATTCGTGAATGACATCACATCTTAGTACATTATCCCTCGGGTCTTTGCAAATGAGACTTCGTGTTGCAGCTGCCGTCTTTTATCTTTTTAGCAATCAAGCTTTGCTATATGGAGTTTGCGACGCAATGAAGTCATTCTGAAGATTAACTGTGGAGGAGGATACAGATCCTGGGATTTATTATTATCATCAGTTGTAAGTCAATTCATTTTCACTGTATTCTGTGGGGGTAGTCACAAAAATATATCTATTGTTTCAAAAATTTTACATGAAAAGATATGATACCGATTTGTAAGATTTTGATTCCATCAGCTTACTGAGGTTTCAACTTAAATTCTAAGATTTTGCTCGTTATTTTTGGTGCATTATTCATTTCAAAGATTAGGAATTAGCCAAAAGCTCAAAAATAACCGACATTGCATGACCATTAACTTCTAGATCTCGACTTTTTGATGTCCCTGAATAAAATATTCTTCATCCTTTCTCGTTGTAGGCAATGGAAAAATCATTATTTATTTACTTGAAGGGGCAAACTATCACATTCTGTGAAATTCCATCTCATTCACAAAATCAAAGAATTATCAAGGTATGAACGTTTTTCATCGTTGTGTTTTTGGGTAATTGACATTTTTATGGAACTTCGTTTTGTGCATTTTCATTCCAAAAGGAACTCCCTCATGGGAGTTGTTTGTCGAGAAAGTTGCCACGCAGAATGCAATGCACAGATTTAAACGCAGAAAAGATTTATTCTCTCAAAAATTTAAGTTTAGCATTTCAGTAAAGCACTGCCATATTATTCCAGACAAATCAAAGAATATAGATAATGTATCTTTGGGCAATATTATCTTCTGACACGGATCACAGATCACAGTAAATCATCAGATAGAATCGAAAGAGATGTGGCAGCATTACATCATTGCTTTTATTTGAGATTTATTTGCTGTGACCAATGTCAGATCTGACAAAGTCTGCATCAGCTGATTCAGTTATTTGGTATGCTGTTCAAATTCCGCTCAGCATAAAGAAAGAATGTAAAACTTAAAGAGTGTGACGTTCGTTTTCTTCTCATTTTCCAATGCTTCATAACATCGAAATGCAAAATTTTATGCAACTGCTGTAGAAATTCATGTTTGTAGGAAGGACTTCATGGCCGTGAGCTGACATGTTTGCATACTCTTGGCCAAATACAAGATGGAGGTTTGTTCATCTCTTTATCCATATCTGTTTATATTTATTTGTTTGTGTACGCTGCTACTTTGCTGTTAAACCCCATCTATCATTCCTTTGTCTACTTAACTACCAGCTACCTCATTGATCATCTGCTGTGCTTCTAACACTAAGTGTTACATTCTTTGTGCTGGGCGGATTTAAACAGCATATTAAATAACTGCCTCAGTTGTTGCGGACCCGTTGTCAGATCCGACACCGGTCACAGCAAATCGCAAGGAAATCTCGAATAAATGCAATTATGTTATTATGTTATCAAACAGTACTTAGTCTTTCGTATTCTTATTAGTGTCCGATGAAACTCATGATGCTTTTGCTTTTCAAAGCAATCTTCAAATCTTTCATCACGAAAACCTTTTCACTGACAAATAAGAAACAATCATTTATCCCCTTTCCAAACATTCAAAAGCGTTCAGTAGGAAATTCTGAATCTGCAGTTCCCAATTCGCATGCACTGTGTTGTCCATTACACACTTTGCATGCAATGTGTTGTCCTTTCAGAAAGTGCAAAAAAGAAACTGAAATAACCAAACTACAAAGATAAATGATACAAAAGACCCAAAATATAATCAGCCAATCGAAATCTACATTCAACGATATGAAACTACCATGAAAGGGTTGGTTAGCAGTCAAAGGATGTTATTGTTTGATGCGCTACCCCTGTTAAAGATACCTTGAAGGTGACGCTTTATTCATTGCTTTCAAACCAATGCTCAGGGTTATATCAGTTCAAAGAAAAAGAACTATCAAATAACCCCAGGGGCTAATCTTTTCTAAACATAAATATGAGGCTTTTTCTCTCTAAACTTGTGACTGTTTCATAACACGTGACTGTTTGGATAATGCTGCTTTTCAAGTTTCTACCGTGTTGCATAAGAAAAATGCCCTGGATTATTTTTCAGCGCCACCGAAGTAATTTGAAGGCGTCCAACCACTAGAATCATGATCAGGAAGGTAAAATGTATGTTTTAAATCAAAAATTAAATTGCTCGCAAAAATTTCCAATGTACACTACAAATTGAAGTACAAATTGACCCCGTGGCGACTGGACTAAACCCCTATAAACTCTTATCAAAACATAGAAACTTTTCAAACGTCAGAGCATAAATAGAAAATAAATGGATACCATTCATCTGCAACACCTGTTGAAACTGAGTTGAAACTTAAAAAAAATATCCACTAGTTTAACACAAGTTGGCCTTCATTCAGTTTCAGTCTATTTAAGCAAGCAAGGTTATTTTATACAAAATCAGGTAAACAAAATAGTTATACTAATGAATTTAATTGATCTGCATTTCCAAAATGGTTAGATGAAATGCACTTGCAAAATGGTTTTCAACAATTCTCCTTTATATTCCTAATTTATGTACAAGGCCCAGTTTTCTAATGAGTGTATAACGCAGACCACCGTTTTACTTGTTTCCCGTTGTTCTGTTGAGGCAGTTCTCAAAATTTCACATCAGCTGCTGGTCTGATTTTTGGACGTCCTTGTTTCTCATTTTCAATGCTATCCAGACCAGAATCAAGACTTATTGTTCTATTATACATTCCATTTGTGTTCTTTTCCTTCTTTTTTCCTCTTTGATATGTGCTGTATATTTCAGCTTGCCTTTGTTCTTGTGCGTTCAGTATGATAACCCTCGGTGTTACAGGAGCTGATGATTTCCTGATTTTGCCGTTTCGTTGAACTGCATCAGATTTCGATTTCTGTAATTTTACATCTCCGTTCCTCCTCATCATTCCATTAGGCAGGAATTCTATGTTATCTAACTTCATGACCCCCCTTAAAGCTGGTTTGCCTTTCATACTTGCTGCAGATTTTGGTGGTGCAGACGGGGGTGCACCAGATGGGCCTAATGGCAATGTATCAATTGTCTCGGCAGTGGCTTTGGACGGTTCAGCGATCTTGAAACCAACTACGTCATAAGGACTATCGTAATCATCATCATCATCATCATCATCATCATCATCATCTGTATCTTGTTTTGTTGCATAACCTTGTTGGCTTTGCACAGCCTCGTATGAGATATTGTCATCAACCTCTTCTTCAGAATCAGAAAACTGTGCTCTTTTTCTTCTCAAACGAATCTCGGTGTCGGACAAGTCTTTATCCTCGGTCATTTCATTATTTGCTAATTGTTTCTTTCTACGTTCTTGTTCCTTCTTCGCTCTCCTGATTCTTGCCTGGCTCACATATCCATCTGGGCTATCTTCCATATCAATTATGATCATTCCGTTGTCCCTGCTTGGTTTTCCTACGCTCTGTTTCTTCTCTCTCTTTCTCTCCAGGGTCGGCAATTCCTCATAACTATCATCCACATACATTCCGCGTTTTATATCACTGCCAATGCTACTCATACTACTGCGTCTGCGTGATAATTGAGTGCTGACAGCACTGCGTGTTGTTGCTGTACTGTTTGTGCTACTGAGTCGCCTCGCTTTGGCCAAGCCTCGTTCCTCGGTATCGCTGGTATCTGAAGTTGTGTACCCTTGCTTTATGATAGATTCATTCGAATCCTGTCTATCAATTTGTCTCATATGCTGTGCCCTAGGCCCTCTTGGTGTTGTGGGCCTAAATCCATGATCCGTACTTCTTCTTGACGTATCTCGATGATACTGAACTATTTTAGAAGATTGTTTCTCTTGGGGCACAATGTAGCAGCAACAACAACAACAAGGATCGCAAAAACAGTACTTGAATATGCAATATGAAATACACATAATTATGACGATCAGTAACCATATTCCAGCAAAAACCAGAACATAAAACCAAACACGTGCCTCACATTTCCAAACAATTTTACGTGAATCAAAAACTTTCGATGTTCTTGGGACTTCGACGACAACTTTACTTGCAGAAGCAAATGGTAGAGAGACACTGCATTGCTTAGCTTGCATTGCTGAACATTTTTCATTGCTTCTTTTATGATCAATGAAAGATCTTTCAAATGACAAAGTTAGACTAGTGTTTGCTTTAAAAAATCCTGGATTATGAACGACGAAAAAAGCTTGTTTATCTTGTTGTGTCGTGAATGTGTAAACCCCCCGTCCAACAATAATAGATTTGCAACATGTTCTCTTGAAATTATAAGCAACATAATTCTTATTGGCTTTCCACGCATCCAGTTTACTTTTTTCATCAAAGATCAATACATCAACATCCTCTTGACTGGAAATCGTGATACGCATCACCCCCTGCTCAATAGCATAGAAACTGTACTCATAGGTGTCTTTTCCGGGGGTTAGTTCAAGTTGTTTTGTTATGTTGTAATTAAAAGATGCTACTTGTCCTTTTGTTTTCTGCAACACCATCAAATTTCGTTCAATATCAGCATGTTCGGTCGTTATTTGTTCACAGAAGTAGGTGGAATATTTCAGTAATTTGACATCACCATTTTTCATCAATGCCTCTCCTGGTTTATTTATGATGAAATAATGAGTAACACCATATAAACCGCAAGCCAGTCCAGCTAATATGATGAAAATCAAAACAGTTAATTTACAAATGCGAAGACACTGTCCTTTCAATCGTACATCCTTGTTTGGAGTGGCTTGTAATTCTTTTGGATCAATGATTAAAATTTCATCATAAACATTATCATCTATGATAGTTTCACCATGATAATGTGGGAAAACTGAAGCTGTACATAAACAAATTGACTGGATATTCTTACGTGATTTGCCAGTTTGATGTTTAGGCCTACTTTCAACTGCTCGTTTGCTTTTCCAATCAGTCGATCTGCTGTATGGCTTTCGTGATTTACTTTCAATGCGTTGTGGTGCTTGTATATGATGATTCTGATCATCATACTCGAAACCGCCATTTTCTCTCCCACTGTATGCTGGAGGTGGAACTGATTCTGTTGCTTTCAAAATACTTTTTTCTTCTCGTTTTTTCGCCATCCTTCTCTCAACTTGCTTGTATCAAAATCGCTTGCTCTTTTACCAAATTAAATGAAATGATCGAACTGCGGTCTGCATTCGGAAACATTAAGGAAATAATGAAGTTTTCTTGGAGGTTGATTGCAGTTTTAATGTGAAAATGCGTAATACGGCTTTATGTAATCACCTTATTAATGGTAGTGGTGTCATTTTAATGTGCTTCCTTTTATTTCAAGGCAATTTTTAATTGCTAATTGCTATCACGTTCATTACACTCTCGTTAATCATCCAGCCTATCCTCTACTGTTTTGATCGCTCGTTCACTTTCTGGCTCGACTATTGTAGTCTGATGGAGGAGATTCACAATGAACCCTTGAAATAGTTTCAAAACTTGTCGTGGGAATTAGAAATTACCTCTCTTCTTGTACGTCAACGTCTTTGGAACTTTTTGACGACGCCACCCGATGACGTCGGATGATGCCCCTTTCTCGGCATTTTGCCCTTACTTTCAATTTTGTTTTTGATCCTTTCCGCGAAAATGATGAATTTCTTCTGACATGTTGTTCAAGGTTAAGGGCTGGAACTTTGAAACTATTGGTACAAAAGAGGAGTAAAGCGACTTTTCATGGTGGCCATTTGAGCATATTGTTTTGTTGAATGTTGGCATGCCAGTGATGGATTGTAGGATGTGAAATGACCACAGCAGAGAGTTTGAGCAAAGTAATCATTAAGTGTTTTTGAAGTCCCATCTTCCCTGAATAATAATAGCAAGAAAGCAAAAATAAAATTGATTTATGAAGTGGGGTAGACTTGCCCCGGTGTCATCTCTGGTAAGTCTATCTGAAAGTTAAAGACGAAACAGACTTGTGGAACACCGGCCCGCATGAATAATCAATGAATTTACACCAATTTTGTGTAAAGCAAATGTTTGTAAACTGCAGTAGACACTTGTAGAAAATTTAGAGACTATCCTGGAAGAGGTCCCGGGGGGTCTACTTAATACAATGACCACCCGGGGATGTGCCTGCCAATAGGGTGTCATTTTCAGCTGAAAATTCCGGGACAGGGTTATACATTTTTCGTCTTTATTCCAGGACAGAGTTATTCTTTTCGGGTCTTTATTCCGGGACAGGTCAAATTGTTGTAAAAAATTCAAACATCTTACAAAAGAGCTCTTGAAGCGTCCAAAGGTATGATTTACGAGTTGATTGAATACAAATTTTAGCAGCGTTGACCTTTTCCCTCACCTGTTTGGATATGGGATACACTCCCATCACACCTGTGTCCCATGTCTCCATTGCTGCCCATTGAACTAAAATCAACAATTGAACAACAACAGCAACTAAAATTCAACTCAACTGTCAGGTTTTGATTTTGGCGGCAAAGCAAAGCCTAGAAAACTGCAAAAAGGCCTGAAGTATGTATGGCAAAGTAAAGACGTTGAAAGTGAAATCAGGGTGCTGCAATCTAAGGCACTGACCAACACTTCATGTTCATGAGATATTGCAACCAAGGAGAGCTAAAGGTGGTATGTTATGTTTAATCTGCGTCAAATATGACTTGATTGAGTTACCTAGGGTATAAACCGGGGTAATTTGGGACAATTTTGTCAGCTTTTCATATACATTTGAGTGGTAAATAATTGATATTGAGTAAAAGATTCTCTTAATTCATTTTGTTGCTGATATATTTAGCGTGTAAATGATGCTGTCCCAAATTACCCCAGATGGGGTAATTTGGGACAGCACTGAGTTCCACCTGCAAATGATACATATTCAAACCTAATGGCAAATTCGGATAAGAAAATAATGTATCTGCCACAGTTCACTCCAATTTAATAAAAATTGGCCGCTTTCATGAATGTACGGTAAAGTAGCCATAGTCAAATCAATGATTCAAAATATCAAAAAAGTACTCGACAGCAATGCAAATGTTGAAAAACTTGCTTAAAAGAATAAATGATTACAATAAGTGATATAACTATGCAATTTTAAGCAATGTCCCAAATTACCCCAGGGGTGTCCCAAATTTCCCTTGTCCCAAATTACCCCGGCTTACCCTATACAAAACAATTTTGACATGCATGGCACAATGACAGGCCGCCGATGGATGATAGTAGTGAAATGTTTGAGGTATTAACAATGTTTAATTTTAAAGTTATATAATTGCACGTGTCGTGGAAACAATTTGAATTGTTTGCATGTTTTCTTCTTGGTATAGCTGGAAGTATCTGGCGTGTGTGTGTTGGCACTTTACTGTAGGAGATTCATGGATTTTTGTTTTTCTATAAGCAGGCCTATGACCACTACCCCAAAAATATTTTTGATAAATGCATTATTTACTGTTGTTTTTACTCTTTTGAGTGCCTAGGTGCTTGGCTTTTGACTATGGATGGACTGAAATCATTTGTGCCATTTTATTTCATTTGTGCCATTGTATTAATACATTCTTATGTATGTACGTACTTTGTACAGGAAACTACCTTGAATTCAAATTTTAAATGGTTTGCATTGCTGATTGATTAAGCTAAATTAAGTGTCAGAGAATCAAGCGTTAGCCAAGTATTTACTAAACTTGTTTGTTTGTAAAAAGATTGGCAGGGAAGTCTCATTTTTTATTTCTGAATAAACTGGAAAGATTTAAGATGAAGTGATAAAAGAAGTACAATCAACTCTGAAAAATTCTGAGGGTTTTCTCCTATTCAATTGATTTCAGTGGAACCTTTGCCTGCTGGACACTCTGAGTTAGGTTACAAGTCACAAATCCTGTCCATTTCATAGAGCTGTTCTCCTTGACTTTAGAATGCTGACAAAAATGTTTTGCAAAATGATAAAAGATGTGAATATAACCAAATAATTTGAAGAAGAGGTACTTTTCATAAAGCAATTGGGAAAACACATTCTCAGTAAAATTATTTCACAATAACCATCAGTTCCCAGAAGTTATTCCGGGACAGGTACTATGTTTTCAGCATTTTGTTCCAGGACAGGGTCTTAAAATTTTGTTCTGGCAGGCACATCCCCGTTGTTTTTCTCCAAAGTAGACCCCCCGGGGAAGAGGTTAATTGCCGGTCAAGAAACTTTTTTGATTGCTTCAAAATGCTTCAAACAAAAGTTTATTACCAACCGAAATGAAACTAAAGGATTGAAACTTTGTTTATAATTTTGTGCTTGTGGTCCTCGGTGAACTTAGATAAGTTCCAAAATTAAGTTTTATGTATATTAAGAGTTCTGCAAGGAACCAAATTTCCTTACAATGAAACGAGTTTCGTCGTGCTGGCTCTCAACTTTTTAATCAAGCTTCGCTTCCCAATAGACAGCCCGATGATTCTCTGAATGAACTGGGGTTTTTGCACCATATTTTCTTCATCACTAAGGCCCGCCCTGCCATTCCGTTTCTTTCACCAACACACAACCATCAAATGTTTTATTACCGTTATTTCCACAATCAAACATCACTGCAGTTTCAAAGAAAATCCGTTTTTGATAAGAGTGAATTAGCTTCCTTTTGTTCATTAATTGCGCTTGATTTGTCACTTACGATTTATTTTTGTTTTTCAAAAGAGAACATTTTCCAGCCCTTACATTTCTGCAAGTGATGGAACAGGGGTGGGCATATATGGGATTATGAAGTATGAATTAAAGTTTTCAGTGTATTGGAAATGTGACGTTATAAAACTGCATGACATCATAGATGATGAATATGTCTGACGTCCTGAAAGACAATAAAATACAACTGCATCAAACGTCATCACATTTAGAACAAAAGGATAACAAGTTGTTTAGTGCTCTTTCAGCCTGATTAAAATTTCTAACTGTTGAGTTGCTCTGCATCTACAATTTTGAAGTACGTTAAATGCTGAAATTCTGCTGAGGAGGAGCGAAATATGCCCAACACAAAATAAGGGAAAGACAATGTAACTGATAACTCTAATGCCCCTCAGATTAAAGGAAAGTCAATTCAAAAATCAGAAATTCAAATACTTTTATTTAGGTTTGGCTCTGTTATTTTGAGAATTATGACTTTTTTGTTTTCAGAAAATCCGAAAGTTTTGATAGCTACTGGAAGTGAAGATACTTTAGTGAATATTATTTCTTGTATCCTTTCAATCATCAAGCTTCTATCATGTTGCAAACATCAAAAGGTATCTTTGTCTCATGTCGACCTTCATTTCTTATTATTGAAAGCTCTGTCACTATCAATTTTTCTTTGATTATGTTGAAGCCTGTGAATAGGCTTAATCTCGGAGCGGCAAAGGAGGGAAAAGATAAGGGAAAACCTGTACGAATGGGCTACATTTGTTAAATCGATATACCTGATTTGAGGTATCTAGCCTTCTTTGTCAGCTTTTCTTGAAATTAATATTCTGAAGTCCAACAATAATATATATGAGTGGTAACACGTAAGATTGATCCATAATACCATTTTCAGCTTTTGTCATATTAAATTTTAGGACGAATAACAATAACTTTTTGTACTTCAGATCAGTTATATACAGTTAAAGAATTTAGCCAGTTCCTACGTGCTCTCTTCCTTCTCTTATCATCAGATCAGATATATACAAATAAAAAATTTAGCCAGTTCCTACGTGTTCTTTTCCTTCTGTTATCATCAGATCAGATATATACAGTTAAAAAATTTAGCCAGTTCCTACGTGCTCTCTTCCTTCTCTTATCACCTTTGACGTGAAGCCTGTCCTCACTCTTTTTATGTTGTCTTTCATTTGCATTTTCCTATTTTCTGTTTTGTAAGTTTAGAATCTGTAAATCAAGTCCTTTTATCATCAATCTGTCAATGTTTCTTGGTTTGATTTACATATGAAAAAGCAAGTAAAGGCAATGGACCTATTAGCTCTTCCAAACAGAACCTCCATCAAACGGTATTGATACACATTTTGTAGAATTTTCGAACGTGCACAATAGTGATAGCAGCTTTCATATAAGGATGTTTATCACTTTTTTCAGACCCTTAATAAAAACGGCTGAAGGTTGGCAACTGCTCCCAATTTAGTAATACAACATGGGAAGAGATGACAGATATATTTGCCTCACTTGAATTTGATTGTTTATTTAGCACATCTTATTTGCATTTATATTTTTAGAAATATACCTTGAATTGTACTTATTTCCTTACATGATATTTGCAACCTTGACCGCCAAGTAGACAATGTAGGAACTAAAGAATTAGAATTGATAAACTCACTGGATGGACACATTGGAAGTGTGAGATCTATTGCAATAATCAATGAAAATGAATGCATTTACCAAAACGTGAAAGGAGATCATCGAAGTAATACCAATTCTCAAAATAAAAACATCACCACTTTGGATTATGATGTGGCTTACCTTTTATTTAGTTGTGGAAGTCGAACTTCACTTAAATGCTCCAAACTCTGTTTCCATGATGATGGTCACGTGAATGTTTCACTATTGGCTGAAATTGGAACACCAATCAATTCAATGAAAAACAAAACAAAGCATTCTGATTGGTCACATGCAGATGACGTCCGTTTCTTGTCGCTACAAGTTTTCTCAGTACCACAATCAGACAATGCTGCATCACAGTGTCCATCTTGTTGCATCGCAGTTGCTTGTTCTGATAGCCATTTGAGGCGAGTTGAAACATAAATTTCTTGTCACTAATTAGCTATACTCTTTTCCTTTTAATAATCCTGTTTGCTGATGTGTTTTCAAGCATCGGGCTGAATTTGAAACGATGGCAAATTCTGGCTGAAATAGCAATAGCAAATACTGTTTTTTATTTGTCTTCTTTTTATCATTCTTCCTAAAATAAAAAGCTCCAGAAGAGAACTGATGGTTTATGGGCAATCTTTTAGGAACCTGCCAAACCTTACAACTACATTTTTTAACATCTTAATCGCCCTTCTGTAGCTTTTTACTTTGTTGTGGTAGAGATGAGGCAAAAATAATCGACATCTATATTGTCCTCTCCTTGAGATTTTCCTATTATTCAAGATTCAGCAGCAATCCATCGTTTCCATTTGTAATTCTTCGATACCGTATTTTTCTTTCAGACTTTATGTTTATTCAATTTTCAACAAAACTTTCAAGCTTCTCATGTCAACCAATTTGCATTCCCGCTGTGTTCAAGTTGTACGACATTTCGTTTGTCGTGTTGGATCACATGACCGGCATCTCTTGTTGTCTGGGGCAACTGATGGTCGAATAGCATTGTGGGATATTAGCGATTGTGTTGAACGTGTTTCGAAGGAGAACGGTATATATTTTGGGTGTAAGCAAAGTGAAGAGACATCAATGAACACAGAAGACCCTGAAGACCATTCTAAAGATGCTTTAATAGCGGATGAAGATGAGTCTCGTGATGATGAGAACATAGATTTGTTTTTAAATGTAGCCAAAAAATGCGAAAGTTATTTTTTAAGTGATCAACTCAATTCATCTGTTCCTGTTTGCAGTCTATCCCATGAACCATTGCATATTTTCAATGCTCATCAGTCCGGGATTCATTCGATTGACGTCATCACTGGCTTCCAAGGTAACTACTTGAACTTGTTTCGATGATTGGCATTCTCCTAAATCTATTCTGTCGCATTATTATCTACGAAAACTGTCAGAAATCATTCGAATTTATGAGAATTTATTTTACTTCAGGTGAAGCAATGAATTAATCCTCATTTGGATATCTTTTCTGGATGACTGAAAAAACACTTCACGAGCGAGATCTCGCTTACCTTCTTGAAAACAAATGAACACAAAAAATATGTTAGCATATAACTGAAGGACTTCTCTGTCTTTTGAGATGTTGGTTAGTCAGTTTCAGCTACGATACCTATGAAAAACCAGTTTAAAAATTATGGTGATAATTCATTCATTTATTGCACTTTCCCCATCCTTCTCCAGCCCATTTTTTGGAAGATGTGAAAAACCCGAATTCGAAGTTTGCCTGGGAGCACAAAATTTGAATTGGGAGCACAAAGTTTGAATTGAGAGAAGAGAATCTTTTAGCAGAAGCAGATTTCCCCGATGACTTCAAATCCATCCCCACGTTAACGTTCACATAATGTTGACGTGACAGGATGAGGGTTATTTAATTCTAAATGAGAAGTGTATGCACCTAAATTTTCTTAGAATCTGGCTTTCTTTGACGATGATCGTACCTTTAAATGGTCATGCAGCACCTCAAAAGCCTTTCTACTGAAAAGTGATACAAAGCATAACATTCTACATGAAAACTGACATGATCATAATTGACTATGATTGATCATTGACCATGAATGATCATTGATTACTCTTCTTGAATCATTCATCATTCATCATCATTGACCATTTAATTGATAACCCACATGAAGACATCATGATTGATCATTGATCATGTTTGATTCATGCATCAATTATCAATGACTGTGATCAACCTGATCATTTCTCTTTTTATCGTAGATTCTTCAATTATTTTTGCAAGTGGCGGTGATGATAATTCACTTTTCTCGTCAAAATTTGAACTGCTACTAGAGGAGGGCAAATTATCTTGTCACGTGATATGGACAGATGAAAATGTTTATGCACACCATTCAACTATAACTGGTAAGTGTTTATTCAAAAGTAAAGGTTATAGTTTGTTTGACATTGCAGCCTATTTGATGATACAAACGAGCCAAAACCAAATGAATATATGATGCATGAAAAGTTACTGATTATTATTATTATTATTATTATTATTATTATTACTACGGTATTCATATAAAAAATTTCTTTACGTTTGCAGTTTCATTAACTTATAATCAATTTGATGACTTATATGGATGAGCTTCGCGTTACTTTTTCAGGAGTCTTTTTCCAGCATAGCTTCTTCGTTTGAATATGTTTAGATCAGATAAGAACTCAAACGATTTTTATACAATCGATTGTTGAACTACAGTTGTCAAATCTTGTTGGTGAAAAGTTTCAGCCAAAAAATTTGATGAAGATGCCTTTACTGTATTTTTCAACTGATTGACGATAATGACATCTTTTCTTATTAGATTCCAAACAACTAAAAATGTTGTCTTCATTCCTTATCCTTAGGTGTTCAGTTGATTGATCCAATGATTCTCGCATCATGTTCCGTGGACCAAAGACTGAAAATTTGGAGCTTCGATCATTCAGTAAGACTTCGGAAATTTCTTTACTGCCAGTGTTGATTCTTGATGAACTGAAAACTTCTGACAATTTATTTGAAATGTCAGATTATGGTTTGATGTCATTCTATTGGTGCATCTTAATTTGTAATGTATAAGCTTCAAGATTATTGGACTGAAAAGATACAATTTTGTATTATTTCAACAGGATGCTACGTCTCGTTCAAAATGGAGGAACTGCTTGACAGAATTTACCGACATTGCAGATGCTAGCGATATGAATATTTTCTGTCATCAGTGAGTGTTGCAAATTCTATCATTTTTTTATTTCCTTATTCACATTATCCGATTTTGTAGAATTTGAAACAGGACATGAAATACCTCATCGCGTATGACAGTGTCCTTTGCCGATGCATTGTTTCTACAGAATAAGTATATTTTCATGCTTGCTTTTCTCCTGAAAGCTTTTTAATCATCATTTTACTTCCTTATTCCATGAGACTAGATGTTCTGCATCGTAGCAGATGTTGTTTTGAATCATTAAATCTTTGCAGTTCATTGTGACCTGCTCGCAGCTTCAAAGATTTCTGTTCAGGTCATTTAGAGCATGCAAGGTCGTTTGACCTGCCAAACGTATACCTGGGTCAAACTACTCAACCATCTGGGTCAGAAAGATAATCTCTCATCTACCATTTCCTTACTGCCTCATTCTCCACTCTCAATCTCGTTTTCAATCATTATGTCATATATTTTTTGTCGCAGAAATTTCAAAATAATTGATAGCAGCATGCATGCTTCTTCACGATTATGATCAATCGATCAATCGATTGATTGATTGATTTCAACCCTTTTTCTATCAATGCTGTACACAGCAGAACTTTTCTCAGTAATGGCGAAGACATCGAAATATTTCCATCTCAATGAATTTCATCACGAATTTTTAGAATGATTTTGACTCATATGATAACAAGTAGGATACCCAAGTGAATAGATCAAGTGACTTGTATTCTTCTGTTGCGTTTATAACTTTGTCCTTATCTTGTAGGGACAAAATATACACAGCGATTTGTGGAGTTGGTCTTCAACTGAAAGAGATTCAAAAAGATATTTGTTGAGCAGACCTAGACGAGGTTTTTATTTACTTATGTCTTTCTTTGTTGATAAGGCACAGATGAAGTGGAAGCAAAAATATGAAAAGCACTTCGATTTGAAACTTATTTGAAGTAAACCTCGAAAGTGACCGATCAGCACTTCTATTTTGAGCCTGTAACCTGCTGTTACAAATGAATATGATTGAAGCTTTTCGACCATCCTTCTTAGAGGTAAGTCTTTCCCGCTGTGCTAAGGTGTTTTAAATTGTATGACCTGTTCTTGTCCAATTTGCGTACCTGTTCGTGTACGTTTGCGCTCAGTGCAGTTAAATGCCCCCTGGATTAAGCGCACCCTCTAGTCTGTTTCATCCAGCATTCCTTGCACGTGTCGTCTCTTGGTTGGCCTTTGCTGTCATGGGCCATGAAAATGGCAACAACAAAGGCAAACCAAGAGACGACACGTGAAAGGCAATTGTTGTGAGGGTGTAACCATCTCTGATATTTGGAATTTGGAGATCTTTGTAAGATCATTTTTGATTGAAAACTTGCCCTCAGGAGTACCGATTTGAATTAAGAGCCGTTGGTGTTTAATTGAAGGAACATGGTAAAAGAATTCTATGTTCGAGATTCATCTTCCTGTGTCGTTGCTGTTGTGAGCTGGTGTGTTCTCATATCTTCTCCAGGTTTTATTTTTTTGATTGTGATGTTTTGCACATTTTTCTTTTCGTAGTGCCCCTATTCAACAGATGTAGTAATAAATTCAGTGATGGACTGTTAACCTTCAGCCCTGCTTGCTTTTGCAGTCGAAACATTAATTATGCATCGAGTTGTTTTTAAAACCTTTGAAAGTAATGATTAATTCATATGCAAATTGTTTAACTTATTTACTTCATTCAAGAACAGCTTTTTGACAATCAGAAATTAGCTGAAAAGCTATGTTTACAGCTAGAATTTTTAAGGTTGACACGTCTTGCTGTAAAAAGATAGCGCACTTTTTGAATGAACTGTTGGTCTGTATTATTCGTATTCATAATCTTGGATGCTTGATGGTTTCTTGCTTGAAAAGCCTGAATGAGATTTATTTAACAAGTAAAATTTCGGCTTAGGAAGTTTTGAGGTTGCTTTTGCGAGGATTTAAAATGCTGAATATCACAAATCTTGTGACCATCGAGTCTTTGAGAAGGATGCAAAGATCTATGGTTAAAAATTTAGAAGATACAAAGATAGTTGTAACTTATAAAAATTTTATGAAAACAATTACTGGCTATGACTTGCTACGAAACAATATGAAAACGATAGAACTTTTAGCTATTCTACAGAAGGATTTAGGTTGATAAATTGTTTAAATATACATTTTTGACCACATTTGAACTTTCATAGAATTTGTAAACAAAATGTTCGATCCAGATTCTTTTTAAGAAAACGTCTGTTAGTGGCTACGACTTGTTACGAAGATCCTGATGACTTAAAAAACTGCTTTAGATATTATTCAGATATCGATAGATTTCCCAATGACAACTTCACTTTTCTCTGCTAATGAAGTTTGAGAAACAGGTCTAAAAAAGATTGGATTTGGTGATCGTCGTTCTCGTTGGCCCATTACTTCTCCTGTCTTTTTCTTTATAAGTGGTGATAACACTCTGAAATATCCCGTAGATCGAGTTGGTGATAATTTGGTATGAAGGTCATGATGTTTATTTTCTGTCAGTTCCTCATTTTTCTTTTCAATCGTCATCTCGCTTTCTTCAGGTATCTGTAGAATAATCTCTCCTGATGAATCTGCCTCCCTTGGACTACTCGTTTCTATAGACGACGTCATTTTTATTTCACCGGTTTCCACTATCAATTCATTGCTACTATCAGTATCCGGCACAACCTCCTTTTGAGTACGAGGTTTCTTTGCTATATATTTGATTATTGAGACATTGCTATCATGTCGATTCATTTCGCTTTGTTTTTCATCTCGATATATTGTAGCAATTCCCATTGGCTGATTTCGATTTCCCATTTCAAGTCCACTCCCGCCATCAAGTTGTCCATTTGTCCCCTGTTTTATTTCTTTTGAATCTCCAGAATTCTCGTCGATTGCCCAACTGTGATATTTTTCAATTGATTCGTATGAGACTGAGTCACGTGGATATGGTTGTCTTATCTCATTGGCTGAAAATGAGTCACGTGCAGATGACGGTCTCATCTCATTGGTTGAATTTAAGATGCTGCTGTCATTTAGTACTGAGAAAGTAGAGCCTCGTTTCTGCTTGTTATTGAACTCCACTGTGTAAAACGAGGCTTCTTTTCGTCTCCTTCCAGTGAACTTTAAATATTTAGAAATAACGTATTTATTTGACACGTGATAAATCCCAAGTGCTATCACTGTGAAAAGGATAAGTATCAATCCAAAAGTAAGGATATAAAACCATACTCTTGCTTCACATTTCCATTTGACTTCAACTGCTGAAGGAAAGGATTTTTTCGTGTTTTTATGCACTGTTTCAATGAGCGTTTCTTCTTTTGATGCGTAGGTTAAAGGGACACTGCATGTCTTTCTGGTAGAAGTAGTTACACATTGTTCTTTTGTTGTTGTGAAGTCAAAAGAAGGCCTAACAAATATGAATGAAATATTCAGATAAGCTGGACTTCCAAATGATTCTCCTCGATGAAGAGCAATGTAATAGTAATCATCTTCCGTTGACCGTAAGTTAAACTGATGTTTTTGATTTTCTGTTGATTCGTAGCAACAAGTTTCTTTAAATAAATATGTTTTTGATTGTTTTCTACCTTGCCAGATTTCAAACTTCTTCTTGCTTTTGAATACTATCACATCGACCATTTCTTTACCATTTATTTTCATGTTAATTTCACTATTTTTGAAAAGATAAAGCATACGATGCCATGTTTCTCCAACCTCGATATTCAATTGCATGTTTATAGTGTACCTTACCACATTTGATCTCTTTACATTTGACAACACCGTTAGCCTCGTTTCTGATGTGTCTGTGTAAACTGCAGAACAGAAATATGTTGAGTAGTCTATAACCCTGATATCACCAATGTTAAGGCTTCCGTGCTCCGGATAATAGCCTATGTAGTAGAAACCAACAGCAAAGGAGATACAGAGTATTGCTATGATGATAATTGCAGCATTTAAGATTCCTTTATAAGAGACGTATCCTTGTGTTTCTGTTTCATTTAAGCTTTTGTCATCTGTTTCTTCTCGTATGCTTTCAAGTGTTGTGTTTCTGCTCCATGGATTTCGATCTACTGTTGAAAGCGTAACCATTGAGACACGTGATTTTACTCTCTCTGATGCAACACTTTGTTCATAACTGTTTAAAGATTTGTCGTCAAACGAATCATACGTCTTGTTTGCAAAAGAATTAGCGTTTGGAGACGTTGTCCTTGATTGGGACTTCAATCTCGCAGATTGTATGCTTTGTACATCACTTTTCATAGATTCGAGATCATTCAGGTCGTAAGCCTTGTTTTCAAATGTATTTATTTTTAGAGGCACTGTTCTTTGTTGTGATGGTGCTTTTACACAGTGAATACTTTGTACATCTCTGTCTGAAAACTTCATGTATTTGTCACCATAGACCCTATCTTTCGCCATTGTGTTCGTACATGGAGAGCTTGTCCGTTGCTGCGATAACATCGATTTTTCACTCTCTGAATTTGTACTTCCCACATCACTTTTACAAGATTTTGCATCACTTTGGTCATATGCATTGTTTACAAATGATTTAAACGACGAGTTGGTTTCTTCTTCTGTTCTGGTGGTCAAAACTTCACTGGATGTTGAATTTCGTTGTACACGATGCTTTAACATTTTAAATCGACGAGAATTCCTTATGTTGAAACAAATACTGTTTTGGGCAACACCCAATAATTTACTTATTCTTCTGGCGAAGTTTGTTATTATATGATTTGCTTTAAGCAGAACTGGTGAGCTCTGCTTAACTAGCAGGTGACTAATGAAAGCGTCAAAACAATCGAATAAAATTTTGATGAAAAACCTTCTGATACGAAAGATCATTTTCAATGGGAAGATAGACAGCCTTGTAAAAAATTCATGTGAATATGCATCAGTTGTTGTCATGGCAGCCAAGACCTCCCTTCGCTAATTCCTCAATAGTTAGATCCCACAATGATACATACCAGCTTCGCTAGCAAATCCTGTAATAAATAGATTTGCAGAGCTAATGATACATTCGCTTGAGTTTGCTATAGTTTCCAATGTTTGAATAGTTATAACAAATACTCTATCTTTCAATATTTAATGAAAATAAGAAGCTTCGGGTGGTGAGATAAAATATATGGCATTTAGGTTCTTCTATATCTTATCTTCATATTGCAAAGTTTTGATTCATTAATCATCATTATCCACCGGCACTATTAGTTGCTTATCACACGTTTTTGTTGATGTGTTGCCATAAGTTTCTGATAAACCATACTTTTGTCCTCTCCATCCGACTCTACATGATCTGTTCAAATTTTTGTTCTGTACATTGTAAAACAAGACTTGTACTGTTACCTTGAATGTATTTAGGTACGTATGTATCTCTTGTTTTAGCCTTTACATTGACAAGTTTATATTTAAGTTAGGCCTTTTATTGACCATCACACATTTCTGCTTCATTTTGCTCACATAACAAATGACACTGATCATCATAAATAGTGTGATACCATGGATAAGGACAGAAACATATTGTGTACAACAGGCTGGAAACACTGGATTAAAAATTCAGAAAATACCAATGTATATGCATAAAAATATATGTTTAATTTTGCATGGCATCAAGCTATTCTTCACTGGTCAGTCTTCCTTGATATTGGTGACATGGCTACTCTTTCCACAAGTCATTTCACAATCAACATGAAAAATACACTTTGAAGAACAGCATCTATTCCATTGTTCTACTTTGATATCATCATCTATTCCACCGTTCAATTTTTTGTTCATTTGTTCTTTCTTTATTCAGATGTGGGTATCAAAATATCCTTGGATCATTGTGAAACTCAAAATACTTCATGGTTACTGGCATGAAACCTATGGAAAAAGAAGACTTAAAAGACCCCATTACATGTGACCTAAACGATCATAAAACGACGGAATATTATATTGATTCACAAATTTCAGAAACTTAAGAATAATTCCACAAATTAAGGAACCTTTCTAAACAGCTGACTGGCTTTGTGCAAGAATACTCTCGGGTGCCTAAAATACAAGGGGGACGCTTAGTAATTTTCAAAAATTTTATCCACCCCCCAGCCCTTATTAAGACCCCCCCATTTATTAATTTTGGCAAAAGAATGGCCAAAGCTCAATATGATTTTGATACGAAATTTTGCTCGAAAGATAAACCATTGCAGTGTACCAACTGTTTTCTTTTAGAAAAGAAGTCATTGCAGTGCACTTCGTAAGCTAATTGGAATGTCTTCTTTTAGAAAAAGAAGTCATTGCAGTGTACTCATAAACTAATTCGAATGTTCTTTCTATGTTCTTATTCTGTTTATTTACATTTGTTTCTTGAAGACTTGAAGAGTTCTAAGCATATAAAATGCACTTGTCTCCAGTAGATAACGTAAAAACCCGTTTTTTGCGAATTTCTGACCCCCCCCCATTTATTAGTTTCTTTGAGGGGTTCTCACCCCCCCCCCCTGTTTATTAAGACCTTCCTTGTATTAGGCACCCAAGAGTAATGCCACAAATGAAGAAATATTTCTAAATAACTGACTGAGTCGTGCTTGCTTAGAACTGACCTCTAAACTGTGTGTGCCAAGATATATAAGCAATGCAAATAAGAACATAGATTTCAACAAGATCACTCATAAATCTATCAAGTTATAATTAGATAAATAATGTATTTTGAGCAGAAGCTAGAACTTCTTTCTCAAGAAGATATTAATGAGAGATCTAGAATTTCAAACACATGTAACAAATTGAAATAGATTGAAATAAATTGTAATGAATTAAAGATAATTTAGTGAATTAAGCAGTTAATTTTCCTTTTTCTCACCTAATGCTCTAGATCTCTTTATTGCTTTGGTTATCTCCTTTTGTTTCTTGTCACACAAACCTACAAGGAAGACAATAAACATATAGTTTAGCTCTTTCTTTTTGTTGGACAGTTCACTTGAATAACTAGCTGTTAAATTTGTTAAGCAAGTGCTGCTCCAGTCTTTACTCCTGAGCCACTGTGATGTGATTAGGGTTTGCTGAAAATAAAAGAGTATGGTTTTTGTTGAAATGTTAAATGGCATTAGCACCAGCTTTAACATAGCAATTCCCTTGAGCAGCACCTAGCAATTTTGAAATACAAACAAGTTATTACAAACATACTCTGGTTGGTATTCCAGTGGTGAAAAAATTTCAAGCTAAATGTAGACTTGCATGTAGAATCACTTCTAAATAGTTTGTCTCATTTAAAATAAACATCATCTAATTTCAGATAAATTTACAGAAAATTGAATTCTAGTACATTACCTGTTAATGCCCTGCCATATATTCGTCCGGTATGTGGTGAAATAAATTGAGACAAAAGCCGTACATTCTGCAGGAAAAAAATGAAAATATCACCTGGCACTGTTCTGCAATCATTTCAAAAAGAAACTATGGACAACATTTTTCACTGCTTCTATTTAGTTACCAATGAAGGTGTGTTTATTGTAAATTAGTTAACAACAAAAAGATTGGAGTCGTATTTAGATCAATGGCTGTATTTTGTTAGCAATCAAAACAGATCTTGATATGGAGAAAGATGAGTTAGGCATAATATCTTTGATGACAAAATCAAAATACCTTATGGTCAATTTCAATGTCACCCCTCATTGGACACAAGATACATCCTGTTGGTCTATCTTCTTTATCAAGTCTCTATAAAAAGTAATTCAAATATTATAATAGTCAAATATATGACAAAATGATTCATGAACAAAAATATACTTTCTATACTATAAAAACTTTATATTTTCTGAAACTAGCAACTTACATCTAATCTAGCTTGTAACATATTCATTTTCTTGGCAAACTTCATCCTTCTCTTTCTCATATCATGATACTTGTAGCACACTGCAAAGCAAACATAGATATTTTACATAACAGTTTGAATTAACATCTAACAACAAGGTGAAACAATCTTCATAGGATTTTCTATTTTTTCTGATTTTGCAAATACTGAGACTTCTTTTTCAAATTCAACCTTGCATTTAACTTTATAGGTTCTCCAGTCCAGTGTACTGTTCTTTTTTTTTAATTAGCCAACTCTTCATTTCTGACTATTTTTATTTTTCCGTATGACCACCAAAATGCCAACCTGCACTCGAATGGAATTCTTTGCTTTGTAACATCACATTAGTTGTTTGCTGTGTCATCTGTGTCTGTGTGTTGCTACATGGCAATAATGAAGAAATCTTCGATCTTGCTACAGCCGATGATGTTTTTGGGAAATTCTTTTCCATCCATTGCAGAGATGCACTGAAGATTGTGCTTTGCAGTTTTAGAATTCCATTTAATCGATTTAGAATCATGTTTGCACATCAACTGATGATAAACAGCAATTTTATGTTGAAATCAAGATGGCAGCCTATAGACTTTGGAGCCATTATGCAGCCACCTCCTTTTGAAAAATTTCCTTCGCAGTCGGCAGTCGATAGTCGATGTTCGCAGTTATTGTACACTGATCTGAAAGCGACATATGCTGGGTATGTGCTATTTCTATCCAGAGTACATAGTTTCGATTGCATTCTTTTTCATTTCGATTGTCAATATGTTTCTTTTCTTCATAATCAGTGTGAAGTTTCATACGTTCAGAAAATATGACAGGCCAATTTTCTTCAACAGTTTTGGAGAAATTTTCGTCGATTGCGCTCAACGGCGCTGCGCCTATAGCCTCGTTTAGAATTAAGAAAACTTGGCCTAAGTTCTAAGTTGGAAATGATGACAGAGAAGTGCAGCTGTTAGCCAACTAGAGGAATGACGAGACTTCGAAGTTCATGCTGAAGGATCTTTTCCGCGCGCTAATAAAAGATGGATCCTGAGATACAAGGACTTGTTTTACAGACTGAGCAAGCTTTGCAAGCATTTTATCAAGGCTCAACAGGCCCAGATGAACGGCAGTCGGCTCACAAATGTTTGATGGAAATCCAAAACTCAACCAAGGCATGGCAGATCTGTTGGCAACTTCTTGATGCTTCAAAATCTGTTGAGTTTCAGTATTTTGGGGCTTGTATGCTTCATCATAAAATCACAAGATTTTGGAAAGAATTACCCCAAGATCATTACATGAATTTAAAAGATGAAATGGTCAAATTTCTTGCAGCATCAGCAAAGGGTGCCAAGATGGTTTTATCAAAACTTTGCACAGCAATGGCTGCTTTCATTCTTCAAGTCATCCCTGAGCATTGGCCTGATGGATGTGAATCAATTATCAGTGAAATACAAAGTAACACTTCCCTTTCCCCACAAGAAGCCAGATATGTAACTTTGGAATATCTCACAGTTTTACCAGAAGAATTCAATTCTGCCATTGTTACAGGTCCTAAAAGAACCGTTGTTAGAGGAAACTTAGAGGGGCTGGTCCCGAAGGTACTTGAAATGCTTCACTTCATCTTAAATTCAACAGAAGCTACATCGGTCCATACTACTGCATTGAAATGCCTTAGTTCTTGGGTGCAATTTGGTGCATCACTTTTTGATTGTCAGAAATTGTTGCCAATAATATTGAATAAGCTGAATTATGAAAGTCTTATTGAAGTGACCTCTTCTGTCATAGTTGAACTTTTAAGCCACCCAACAAGCTTTAAACAAGAGAACAGTGTTTATGCATTTCTTGAACAACTGGACGGTTTTGAGATAATCCTAAAGAAAGCAATTGAAGGTGATGATCTAGGAACAGTTACAAACATTTGCAAAATTCTTGTTGCTATTGGTGAAACACACACAAATCTTATAAGGCAAGCATCAACTGAAAAGCAGCAAAAACATTGTCTTCAACTTGTTAATTTAATCCTCCAGTGCACCGATATAAAAGGTAGTTATCCTATTGATGAAACTTGCAGTGAGCTAACATTCAGCTTTTGGTACACATTCCAAGATGAACTATTAACAGTTGATGCAGAAAATGTGACAAATTATCATTACTACTTAAGGGAATCATTTGTTGCCTTAATACAAATCTTGTTCCGTAAGGTACAACTTCCAGATGAAAGCTTGTATGCAGATTATGCCCCAGAAGAGAAAGAAATGCTTCGTTGCTACAGACAAGACATTCAAGACACTATTATGTATGTTTACAGTCTTTTGAGAGAGCTATGTCTGCACAACCTCACAGAATTGTTCAAGTTTCTTTTATCAGGTATGGCAATATCATTATTTTGAGTTACTGTTATAGTGGCCTGTTTGTGCCAAGATATCAAAGTTGAGGCTGTCAATTGTTGAATCAACCAATAGTATTAAGGGAGCTGTCTTTTTTAATACTGGTTACAGGGGTGGAAGAATTTTTATGCAAATAGCAATTTTTCTTACCTCATTTACAAAGTGCAATGAAATTTGACAACCTATTTCAAGATAGCAAAAATTTTATACCCCACTATTGAGTTATTTAGCTTGGATTTACTATGAGAACTTACACTCTAAGAAACAAGACTCTGGACATAAAATGAACCAAATAGGAACAATTGGAAGATTCATTGAAACAAAAAACCATCACCAACTATTTCAAATAACTTCTTCCTAGCCTAATGAATATAGCGGAAACAGATGAAACTTTTGTTGTGAAAGAATAATAATTTTTACTTCAGTCTGAAATACATTCCCAAAATTTCACAGCCTGTCAGACATTTTACAACTTTTTCCAAACTACAGTATTTCATGCCCCAATCAAACAAGGCCAAAAAATTTGGCACCCCTCCAAAAATTCTTCCACCCCTGGTGCAACTGTCCCTTTAAGCAAGAAGACTGAGTAGAATTTGACACAACAGATGTAGCAACATTTTAAATTATGTTAATTTGCTACCAATTTTGATCAAAATTTAGGTCTGCTCTGAAGGACTCTGAGATGAGGCATTTTTATGAAATTACTGGTGATATGATAATGATAGGCCAATTTTGCCAAACGAGATTTCCTTATCCTAGTTTATGTGTTAGAAGCACCAAACATAATCAGTTTATAGGAATCAAAGAAACAGTTTGAAAGCGACAGTGATTTCAAATGTCAAAACAGTTTTCTGATTCACCTATCCGTAGTTATGGTCATGTGTATGTAGACCTGACTGGTAATCAAAATGTAAACAAACAAGATTTGATGTGCATTTACTTAATGTTGTATTGTTTTTTTATCAAACTTGGTTCCAGTCTTTAAGATGAACTTAAAATCTTGTTTTAGTGATTTGAATTTGAAGTATTTAGTAAATCATGCTTTAAAATAGATGTGACATATGCTTCACGCTTCGTTATCTCC
This sequence comes from Aurelia sp. 3 sensu Dawson et al. (2005), assembly GCA_964020215.1. Lineage (NCBI taxonomy): Eukaryota > Metazoa > Cnidaria > Scyphozoa > Semaeostomeae > Ulmaridae > Aurelia > Aurelia sp. 3 sensu Dawson et al. (2005). The sequence goes on from OZ026585.1 coordinate 160,716, forward strand.
AAAATATATTGGAAACAGACCACAGAATGGTAAAATGTGTCTCCAGCGAAATTTCTTTATTTCCACTTTTCTTTTCAGGTGAAAAGAATTCAAAATGGCAAGAAATTGAAGCTGTTCTTTATTTACTGCAAGGCACATCTGAATTCGTGGAAACCAATGAATCACATTACATCCAAACAATAATTTCATTACTGCCAACCCTTCCTTCTCATCCAAAAGTCTTGGAATCTGCTGTCTACATGATTGGATCTTTTTCCGAATGGCTAGCATGTCACCCAGATCAACAATCATCTGTTCTTCCGTTGTTACTAAATGGCATTAATCAAAATCAACTCACGGCTGCTTGCACTTTATCTTTAAGAGATATCTGCAGGGAAAGTAGTCGATCATTTTCTTCAAATATCAGTTTAGATGTTGTAAAAACCTGTCTCAATGCATGTAAGTCAAATCATATAAATGAAAAGGAGCAAATACGATGTATCGAAAGCATTGGTTTTGTATTGGCTGGTCTTGCATTAGAAATAAGACAAGAACATCAAAAGAACATCACATCATTTCTCATCAATGTTCTTCAATCAGCATCAAAGTTCTCTCAACTCGATCCTGCAGGAATTTCAAGAGTTCAACATGCAGTTAGCTGTTTTACCGCATTTTTCAGATCATCAGATTTCAGTGACGGAAACCCTGCAATTATTCATCCATTGGTTCCCTGTTACATGGAATTCATTCAAGTAATTCAAATGATTGTATGCCTCGATGTTCCAGATGGGTTGGCCCAAGAAATCATGAATGCCATTCATAAAGCAGTTGACACCATCAGAGATTCGTTTTTGAAAGTTCTTCCAGAAACGTCCTTAGTTATTTTTGAGTTGTGTAAGAAAATACCATCGGGTTTTATTTTGGAGGTATGTGCAACAATTATTGGAATGCTGGGAATGGTGGAGGAGGGACATGTCGTCATCAAATCATTTTTTGAAAGACTAGTAATTGATGCGATCAACTGCCTCCATGAAGAAAGAGGAAGAGATAACCCAGATATAATTCATGGTTTCCTTGTCCTGCTCAACCGGACCATCAAAAGTGCACCATATCTATTGTTCCAAAATGGCGAGTTACACGTCAAAGTTATTCAATGTGCATTAGATGCTCTCAGCTGCCAAGAAACACCAACTGTCAAAGCTGCAACGAACTTCTTTACATCATACATAGGAACAGCAGCAGGGAATCAAGGTGCAGAAATGTTGGATCTTTTTGGACAGGACTTGATTACACGTTTGCTTGCTTGCATTGGGGGTCTTTCGCCTCGTTCTAATGTCGATTTATTTGCTGATATTCTCTTAGCATTAAATAGACATTTTATATCAAAAGTTGCCCAATGGCTGCAATATTCGCTCGAAAAAGAAGGCTTTCCTTCCCAGTTCGTAACCAGTGTGCAAAAAGACAACTTTAAAAAGACAATAATTAGGGAGAAAGTTAATAAGCGAAAACTGAAAGAGATTGTTCGAGAGTTTTCATTGGTTTGTAGAGGATTGCATGGAATGGCTTATACAACATAGATGAATGTTTAGGTTTTGAAAGACTTTCTGAAAACTGTAGAGAACTGATGATTGACTAATGTATGTATTAACTTTGGTGAACATGTTTTAAGTGTGATTTGATTCATTTTTGTGACTGATGATTATTATGAAATTACAGATAATCTTCTTACTTCGAAATTTTCTCTTTCAGATCTTACCATCATTTTATATCAAACAAAACGGTTGAACTGTTTGAGGAATTTTTAGGAAAGAGTAAAAATTTCTTACAATTGTAAAGCAGGAAAATGATTTTTTCTTTGATGATTGCGTTGCTGAACTTTTCTTGACCATAATTTAGGATTGGTTGATGCAAATTTTGCGAAATTCTTCGCGTGACATTTGCCAACGCAAACAGTTGGATGAGATTTATGAGCAAAAAGGTGGGATTTTACATATTTTAGCCAATTAAAAGCCTGCCTAACAGAAGGCATGCTGAAGCTCTCAGAATACCTGTGTCGTCATGAGTGATTTAAAACCGCATAAAGATTGCGAACAGTGAGCAGAATGATATTATTGTCGAAGTTGTTTTCATTTTGGTTTCAAATACTGGAATATTTGTATCAGAAATAAAACCCAAAGATAATAGGGTGGAATATCATCCGCTTAAGAATTTATCATTGTTGCTTAGTTACAGTTGAGTCCTTAGCAACAGATCAACAACGACCTGCAAACCGAGGCTAAACATTCATGCCGTCCATTTGGAATGTTGATATGAAAAGTGATCGCCTAAAGTAAAGATATCCTCGCAAGAAAATGGTTAAAAGCGTCCTTTGTATTTGCGAGATTTGTACTTGTGGGTAAGTATCTTCTTCTTCTATCCAAGCTTTCTAATTCCGACGTCTCTAATGTCTGATTTTAGTCCGTGATTGTCTTAGGTCGCTATGCTGCGTTGCTTGCCTAGGCCATATAGGCTACGCACCGGAATATGCAAAAAAAAACAAACACAGACTGTAGACATTGCTTCCGTCGAAAAGGAAATCGCCCACATGATTCCTCCAACTTTCTACTGGTTAAATTCTAAGTGTGTACTGTACGTCTCTAGTCAACAGCGTATTCGATGTTCTCCGTGATTTTCAAGGGAGAAGATAAACTGTTCCTTTTCATTCGAGACTGGTTTTGCTTCCTTTCGAATAGGGAACAGATTGCCAAATTACATATTCCTAATCCCAAGTGGAATGTCAATGTCTTTCTTTTGTGGAGTCAGAGTTTGTGTATGCCATGATCATTAGCTGATGATGCTTTATGAATGAATAAAGTTTAAAGGAAAATGATAGTCCTTTCCAACTATATTTTCAACACCAGATCATGCAGTTACTTTTCACCCAATGTTTACTCACCTGCCAATAAGAGAATTCATTAAGGATTGATGCCAGGGGTGCATTCCATGTACTTGGGCCTGATGACCAGCCATGAAATTCTGCCTCACATTAGATGTCAATCAGAGGTGCTGGGAGGAAAACAAAGTGGTGGGGGCAGCCCATCAAAAGGGCACTGCAAAATTGGCAAAATGACATACAATTCTCCCAGACTGTAAAGTTTGGTCTGCGCGGGGAACGCGTTCCCCGCGCAAAAATTTCTGGCTCGTTTTCTGTCTGCGCAAAGTTCTTTGATAGACCAATTTCTGTGCAGGTTTTCCGAGCAGTTTGCTGCGTTACCCGCGCAGTTTTCAAAAAAAAGGCTTGCAAATTTTGCTTCTGCCCAGAACGGAGCAGTTTCAATACAATCCTAGTAGCTCTGATCTTTGTATGGATGGCTTGATGAAGCAAAAGCAAGAATAATGCGAGAGACAGGCGAGGCGAGGGGCTCTTGGAGTAGGCTGCAGCGGAGATCTAGGTGCAAATGTGGTATTTAGCGTTAGAATCCACGCAAAAATTGTTTGCGATAGAACTGTTTTTCTGCGCAATTTTTCGGAGTTCAAACTAATGTTCTCTGCGCATTGAAAAAACTTTACAGTCTGGCAATTCTCCCAGTCGCTTTCTGGCATTTCTTGGGAAAATTCTTATCTTGCCATACCTGCCATATACTCATCAACTACATTCTACTTTTTTTTTCAAAGAACCTCAAAAACAATCTTTTGAGAGAAAGTTTCAGATGAAAGGGCATTACCTGCCCCTGTGCTGCCCCTGTACCATCAGGGCAACAGGGGCAGTTTCCCCACTGCCCCCATGTCTCTGGCACCCTTGCAATCCTTTTAAACAATTCAAGCAAGATTTTAACTCATATCCACTGATACTCATATGAAAAAAAAATGCTTGAAACTGACATTGCCAGCTTAACAACGTATTCTCCTAATGAACATTGTTCAACTCCAGATCTTCAGTTTTCATCAACATATGATTTGTTCATTCAGATATTTCTCCTTACTTTCTTCCTGTTTGGTGATAGCAGGTGTTCCAGAATAACGCATTGATACATGTTCACTTCCTCAGTAAATTCCCAGTTTTTCCATTTTTATTTTCATTGTGAAAAATTATGTTTTAAAAAGTGATGAACAAATACAAATTCCTTCGTTTTTAGGTTTGGGCCCCTTGTTTGTCAGTAGAACCAAGGACTGTTGGAAGAAATGTAGGTCCAAGAACACAGTTATAAGTTGCACATGTTGAAGATTCCCACCATAATGTTTCTTTGTTGTTTCTTCATTGATTCTTCTCTTTGCTTTGCTTTGTTTTCCAAACGACATAAAACTGAATCCCTCATGTTTACACGTTAGGACTCCGCCAATCCAACGACCGTCGTTGACCAGCACTGGCACACCACTGGCAGCCATTTTTCAGAAAGCAAAGCAAAACCGAGAGAAGAATCAACTAACAAACAACAAACAAACATTCTGGTGTGATTCGTTTATTCTATGCATACAACCGAGAACTGCGTTATTGAGCCTAATGAAGGCTCTCCCCATAGCCCTTGGTAGAACATATTTTGCAAATTTCTTTCAGGCGTCACCACTGTGTACATCGGCCAAGATCTGCTGCTCATGATGAAAAAAGATGCCTGCTTACCGAGTATCATGACACGTACAAGGAATTCCCTGTTTCATCGAGGGCACAGCCCATCAAGCCTCCTAGTCGCACACATATCAGTAAGCAGCCGTTTGAAAAGAGTACAATGTACAAGGACATCTATGTCCCATACAAATACAAAGCTCCGGAGAGACACAGTCAACCGGATTACGTAAAACCAAGTGGAGATATGAATGCATCAACTACGTACGCAACAGATTATTTGGGAAGAAAAGTGCCAAAACCAAAGTTAGCCAAAGCGGATTACAAAGCGGCAATAAGCGATGCGCCATTTGTTGGCGATACAGTTCACAACGAGACATACAAGCCCTGGGATATACCAAAGATAGAAAGTGTACATCCCCCCAAGCAAGCCATTCGTAAATCAAGCGCCAAATTCGATCATTGCACAACTGTGCAGCACGATTTCCCTGGCTATTTCAGAGTAAGAAGAGATACCGCATTTGCCCCTGAACCGACTCTAACGACGGGGGCTGGTCCTATGTCAGATCAAACCACACATCGCATTGATTTTGATAGGAAACATGGACATCCAGAGAAGTCGGCAAAACCCCCGCAACGAGAGATACGCACAGCAGGTCCATTTCAGGATGAGACAACGAATAATCATGCGTATACTTGGCCAACTGCAGCCGTAGCGGAGATTTGCAAGCCAGCATTACCTGCATTTACTTCGGGTAAACCATTTGAAGGGGACACAACTCACAACACTACTTATAAGCAATGGAATGTCCCTCGAAGGGAGGCATGGAAACCTCAAGTTGCTTGGAAACCGCCAAATGGTTCGTTTGAGACAACAACAACATTCAGACACGCTTTCCAAGGCAAGCCTACCCTAAAAGTAAAGAGCGCCAAACCAGAAATTGTGAGGCCTCCTCCCGGTGAATTTAGCGACCATACTACTCACAATGAGACTTATAAACCATGGGGATATAGCCAAAGACCACAATGTAAGCCCAACGCTGGATACCACCCGCCAACAGCCCCCTTTTATGGAAAGACAACCAACCGCAGCCATTTTAGAGGAGATCAGGCAAGAAGACCAGATATTTGTAAACCGAAAGAGAATGGTATTGTTGTGGGAGGTGAGCATGAATTTTCGACAAATTACGCTCATGATTACGCAAATAAGACAGTGCCACCATGCCCGGCGAAAGATCTCAAAGTTTCCGATCAAACCAAAGAAGGATTTAAATTTGCACGTGACACCAATGGACATCAATATTATTATCCACCTAATGCTATGGGGATGGGAGAGCGGATAGAAACACTGGCACTGGCATAAATCCATTTTATTCATTTTTCTGGGATTTTCAGCAGCTTTTCACAATAGACAATCAATACTTCAACAATCGAAATCTTTTACTATGTAATGAAATGGTATAAACGAATTAACTTCGTATGAAATTCTAACAGAAATTAATACTTAAATAATCTGTCTTCCATCTTTTTCTTTTAAGGAGCACTTGGAGAACAAACGTTGAGAAAGCGCTCTATAAAGTCAGCCGATTTCCGCGAAAAAATCATGGATGATTATCTATTGCCTTGATTTTTTGGTAAAAACTGAGCCACTTGAAAACAATCCGATATTGGTCGATATTAGTGAGAACGACAAGGCTATAGATTTGCTTCTAGTGATAGGAATAAGGCATCTGAAAGCCGATTTTAACCTAGAAGCCTTATTTGAAGCCAACAATGAGGATATTGGAGAACATGTATTTTCCTGTAGCCTTTGGTTTTTCGCAAAAAATAGGTGTTTTTGGAAATCCTTTGATTTTTCGCGAAAAATGGGTGTTTTTGGAAATGCTGATTTTTCACAAAAAGTAAGGCTATAGCCTTTGATTTTTCGCGAAAAATTGGTGTTTTTGGAAATGCTGATTTTTGGCCAAGAAGTAAGGCCATAGCCTTTGATATTTCGCGAAAAATGGGTGTTTTTGGAAATGCTGATTTTTGGCCAAAAAGTAAGGCTATAGCCTTTGATTTTTCGCGAAAAATGGGTGTTTTTGTAGGAGCTGATTTTTCACCAAAAAGTAAGGCTATAGCCTTTGATTTTTCGCGAAAAATTGGTGTTTTTGGAAATGCTGATTTTTCACCAAAAAGTAAGGCTATAGCCTTTGATTTTTCGCGAAAAATTGGTGTTTTTGGAAATGCTGATTTTTGGCCAAGAAGTAAGGCCATAGCCTTTGATATTTCGCGAAAAATGGGTGTTTTTGGAAATGCTGATTTTTGGCCAAGAAGTAAGGCCATAGCCTTTGATTTTTCGCGAAAAATTGGTGTTTTGGAAATGCTGATTTTTCACCAAAAAGTAAGGCTATAGCCTTTGATTTTTCGCGAAAAATGGGTGTTTTTGGGAAAGCTGATTTTTCACAAAAAGTAAGGCTATAGCCTTTGATTTTTCGCGAAAAATTGGTGTTTTTGGAAATGCTGATTTTTGGCCAAGAAGTAAGGCCATAGCCTTTGATATTTCGCGAAAAATGGGTGTTTTTGGAAATGCTGATTTTTGGCCAAAAAGTAAGGCTATAGCCTTTGATTTTTCGCGAAAAATGGGTGTTTTTGTAGGAGCTGATTTTTCACCAAAAAGTAAGGCTATAGCCTTTGATTTTTCGCGAAAAATTGGTGTTTTTGGAAATGCTGATTTGTGGCCAAAAAGTAAGGCTATACCCTTTGATTTTTCGCGAAAAATGGGTGTTTTTTGAAATGCTGATTTTTGGCCAAAAAGTAAGGCTATAGCCTTTGATTTTTCGCGAAAAATGGGTGTTTTTGAAAATGCTGATTTTTCACCAAAAAGTAAGGCTATAGCCTTTGATTTTTCGCGAAAGATGGGTGTTTTTGGAAAAGCTGATTTTTGGCCAAAAAGTAAGGCTATAGCCTTTGATTTTTCGCGAAAAATGGGTGTTTTTTGAAATGCTGATTTTTGGTCAAAAAGTAAGGCTATAGCCTTTGATTTTTCGCGAAAAATTGGTGTTTTTGGAAATGCTGATTTTTCACCAAAAAGTAAGGCTATAGCCTTTGATTTTTCGCGAAAAATGGGTGTTTTTGGGAAAGCTGATTTTTCACCAAAAAGGAAGGCTATAGCCTTTGATTTTTCGCGAAAAATTGGTGTTTTTGGAAATGCTGATTTTTGGCCAAGAAGTAAGGCCATAGCCTTTGATATTTCGCGAAAAATGGGTGTTTTTGGAAATGCTGATTTTTGGCCAAAAAGTAAGGCTATAGCCTTTGATTTTTCGCGAAAAATGGGTGTTTTTGTAGAAGCTGATTTTTCACCAAAAAGTAAGGCTATAGCCTTTGATTTTTCGCGAAAAATTGGTGTTTTTGGAAATGCTGATTTTTCACCAAAAAGTAAGGCTATAGCCTTTGATTTTTCGCGAAAAATTGGTGTTTTTGGAAATGCTGATTTTTGGCCAAGAAGTAAGGCCATAGCCTTTGATATTTCGCGAAAAATGGGTGTTTTTGGAAATGCTGATTTTTGGCCAAAAAGTAAGGCTATACCCTTTGATTTTTCGCGAAAAATGGGTGTTTTTTGAAATGCTGATTTTTGGCCAAAAAGTAAGGCTATAGCCTTTGATTTTTCGCGAAAAATGGGTGTTTTTGGAAATGCTGATTTTTCACCAAAAAGTAAGGCTATAGCCTTTGATTTTTCGCGAAAAAATGGGTGTTTTTGGGAAAGCTGATTTTTCACCAAAAAATAAGGCTATAGCCTTTGATTTTTCGCGAAAAATGGGTGTTTTTGGGAAAGCTGATTTTTCACCAAAAAGTAAGGCTATAGCCTTTGATTTTTCGCGAAAAATGGGTGTTTTTGGAAATGCTGATTTTTCACCAAAAAGTAAGGCTATAGCCTTTGATTTTTCGCGAAAAATGGGTGTTTTTTGAAATGCTGATTTTTCACCAAAAAGCAAGGCTATAGCCTTTGATTTTTCGCGAAAAATGGGTGTTTTGGAAAAGCTGATTTTTCACCAAAAAGTAAGGCTATAGCCTTTGATTTTTCGAGAAAATTGGTGTTTTTGGAAAAGCTGATTTTTCACCAAAAAGTAAGGCTATGGCCTTTGCTCTTTGGAAAAGTCTGGATTTTTGCAAACAGCTATTTCTCGGGAAACCCAAAGGCTTTACGGTCAAAAGTGGGCAGTTGAAAATCACACCATTTTAGCGAAATTGGGAAAACTAGACGCTGTTTGTATGGAAAAAGAAAAACTTTGAAAAACAGGCAATTGTTCTGTGAAAGTTTAACATGTCTTACGGGAATAATGACGGCAATAGATGCTCGAGAGGAGGAGGAAAATTGAAGAGAAATGTCAACAATTTGAAATACAATGTAATCATCATTTCATTTAAACAATCCTTTTCTTCTATGTCTGAGGTTATTTCCCTGTCAATCTACATTAATGTTGGCTTTCACTAAATCATAAACATTTGAGCAATCTAAAATCAAACATAGAAAGTGTTTCTAATAAACTGCTGACTCGACGACTGAAGTAAACTTGCTGTCCTTTCCTAATCTACGAACTCCTTTTTGTTGTGCTGTACACGTGTTATTAAAAGTGGTCGAACAACGTTGAAATACAAAGGCACACACAGTTTTATTAACAAACAGACAATTTAAATATGGCAGGTTGTTACGTAACCATTATTCCAAGCTAGACTTTTCCCCTAGATTCTACTTAAATTCTACTGTTCTCGCATCTACTGTTTCCACATCTATACGTCACAATTGCGTTTCGTATTGGCTTGAACGTTAAATAAAGTAACAACAGGAACTCCACTATTTACTGTGACTGATGACAAATACAAAACCTAACAAATAACGTTTTCTATTCTGGTTCATCTTTCTCTAAAAACAAACCAATTGTGATGTGCAGTAACAGTTCATAAAAAAGAACATAACGTCTCACTCTATTGTTTTATCTGTGTTTATTCACAGTTGCCAAGAATTCCAAGATTCAGTCTTTTGAAGGCCATTTTTCCCTTTTCTCCAACCCATATTCTTGACAAATCTCTTTTTACGTATCCATAAGTCTCTTTTCATTGTTATTTTCAGTGTGAATTTTGATAAGGTGGTGCACCATAGCTGGAAGTTGGGCCTCCATTTTGACCGGAGGATTGTTGACCAGATGCTGAAACAAAACGCAAATCACAGTTGATTGGTAATGTTACAACAAAATTTCATTTATTAACAATATCAGTCGAATGTAAATCAGTTCTGTAAAAATGTATTATCTGTTTTCATAAACGATAAGTCCAGGCTTGTTTGAAACAATGGCATTGCTAACCATGTCCTTTGTGCGCCGAATGAAAAACATTACAAAGGGAATTTTGGCCAAAAAGGCTTTTCAGATAATACGAAAGTTGCCTTTGGCGCCACGAAGGAGCATGGTTAGCTATAGGTCTCTTGAAGGGAATCGACATAGTCACAAGCTTGCTCGAACCAAGTTAAAAATATAATCTATTGTATTTGGTAAATATGACATGTGCGGCTTCATTGTGAAGCTAAGGAAACAATGGATGCTTAGGCATTGTCTTTAGTCTATTTACAACGGCTACGAGGTGTAGCTATGTCTATTCCCTTTAACTTGTGTCACGCAAGATTTCAACAGCTTTCCGCAATCTTAACAGCTAAAAACATGTTTAAAAAAGCCTGAACCATAGCTCGATCCGTGGAGCCATTTTCTTGTGTTGAACGAAAAAGAGTCTGCCTCAATCGGGGTGAAGACGTCATTGCGCACTAGAAATCCGTTTTCATCATCTAATTCGTTCAAAGACTCAAAATACTGGAGAAAGAATAATAATAGTATAATAATAATAATAATAATAATAATAATAATGATGATAATAATAGTATCACCATTTATTTCATCATAAATCATGCTAGCACCGGTTTTAAAAATAAAATTAAAGGGAATAAAATTGAGAAATAAAAATGAAATATTAAAAGCTGACTCACCTCCATATCCTTGCATCATTGGCATTTGCCTGAAAAAATATGCAGGCAGAGATATTTTAGGTAGGAACATAATGACTTGAAGAGAATACATACTTGAAAGGAACACATCTTTAACGGAATAATCGCTGCTAAAGCTAAGTCTAAATTAGAGGCAAGTTTAAGATCACCCCTTGCATTTCATGAAATCGACAAGTGCGTGGACATTTTTTCCCTAGAGAAATTATATATTGCGTAGGAATTACATTTGTCCTATTGATAGATTACTCCACTTGGCTGCGTACCGTATATTCACTTCAAATTGGGACCGTTCTGACTAAAAATATCTGAAGCTGACTAGAGAAGGATTTTTACCGGCAGGATGACTCCAAAATAGCGTACGAGATTATGGGATTCTAAGCATCTCGAAGTCATTTCAAAATTTTTAGGAATCTTTTTCTCAGATTTTCAGAGACCTTTTAAAGTCTAAGATATTTAATCTTCAAAAGTTTTGAGATTTTCAAATGTTTTCGAGAATTTAAGGTCTTTTAAAGATTTTGCAAGATTTCTGAAGATTTGACAGCTTTCGCGATTTTCAAAACATTCTTTCAAATTTGTATTATTTCTTGGCGAAGCCTGTCGGATTTTTTAGATTTTCGAAGCTTCTTTAGGGTTTTCTTTTGCATTTTGAAGATTTCGTTGAGATTTATCAATTTTTCAGAACGTATAAGACTTTGTAGTGTTTATCCTCTCGACTTTTAAGATGGAAATAGCAAGATTTCTAAGAAAGAACAATGAACAATATTGCCTGCATTAATCATTACTTAAAATGATTGCTCTCCTTCATTGGCTCTTCTCGTCTAGTAAAGTTTTTTAACTTTTATTGTAAATAGCTATGTGACGTAATTTTTTAATAAACAGACAAGCAATAATGCTGCAGCACCTCTAAGGGGACCATTATGGAAATAAGGTCAGCTTGACCCTTTAATGCTATCCCTGCCACTGTAATTAGGGGTGTTTTTATTGTACGTTTTTAACCTTAAAGTATTGTATTGTATCTATTTTTATATTTATTATAATAGCTTGTATATATTTTTATGTGGCAAATGATACATACATACATACATACATGCAAGGTATCTTCGAAATCTATGCCAGTTAAGACCCATCATCAAAATTATGAAAGAATCTACGAAACAAAAAGCAAAAGCTTGCTGCAGCGGTTTTCAAATTTTCTGTAACTTAATTTATGCTGCTTTTCTCCAAGACACACATTTCACATTTTCTTTGAATAGATGATTAATACAATAAATTGGGCAACCGTAGCGAGCCTTTGTTCTGCAAACCCTTTCTTCATTTAGATAATAGGGCTACTAATATGGCAATGTAGCCAGTCTCAAACATTCCCAGTAAAAAAAACTCACCCATATTGCTGTGCAGAATACATGCCATACATAGGATATTGTCCTTGCATCATCGGCATATAAGCTTGAGCACCAGACTGTTGTTGTTGTCCAGATTGTTGTTGTTGCTGCTGTTGTTGGGACATGGCAGCCCAGTAGTAATACCAAGGATTATACATTGAATAAACACCAGCATTAGATCCTTGTTGATTCTGACCAGTGCTTGATGAAGATGAAGGAACTGAACTTTCTCCGCTTTCCTTGCCCCACCAACACTGTTAACCAGAACACAGCTTGTTAATTGAATTGAATTAAAGATAATTGCTTTACTAGTGATAGCTCGTTTACAACAAATGCAATAACAGTGAGGCATCTACGGAACATCTACTGTATATATATATATATAGTTATGCGGATACTTCTCCTTCTTCAATTCCTTCTACTTGGTGACCTAAGGAATATCAACTTTTTCAAAGGTCATCAAACATTATGTTACCAATCACAAAAATTCTTTTTGTGTTTTTGTATCAAAGATCACATTAGTTTATGGAATCATGTTTATTTCACTCCAAAGGAAAACCTACCATTAAATTGCTGCTTGAAAACATACAAAAAATCATGAACTATACAACCATTTTTTGGAATTTCACGTGAAATTTGACCCCTGGAGAGTTTATTTACAGATTAAGCTTTCATAATCTAGAAGTCACTTTCTGTCACTTTTTAATCAATTCCTGAACATATCTCTGTCAACAAAAATATACAAATATGAAAATATTTATCATAACAAAAACAACAATTAACCTTGATTAAGCATCCATCAATGTCCATTCCATTACATTTAACAATTGCAGTTGCTGCAGATTCATGGCTTCCATACCTATCACAAAGTTCAATGATTACCTCTCTCAACTCCAAGATATTTGAATCCACAATTTGAAGCAATAAAGATGTGGACCACCGGTACTCCCCCCCCCCCCCCTAACTATGGGTATAACTTTAAAACAAGGTTGCAAAGTGATCCTTGACAGATGGGCCTCAAAAATACTCAGAACATCATATTTTTGCAATAACTTGATATTTGAAACCATGGGCAATTAATTCATTATATACATCATATTCAATCTATTTCTAAACAGGAGTTAGATAAAATTCCAACCACATAATGATTACAACTGTTCCTGTTCTAATTAGGCACAAGCACAAATTTTCTTGGATAACTGAAGCAATAGACATTTTTGGGACTTCCTGTGCGAAAGAGAATTGATTGAAAAGTAAATACTCAGTTCAAATATCACTTGGAAGTAAAATACAGTTCCAAGTCCTGTGGAATTCACAGAAATAACATATTCACAGAGTAAGTAATATGCCCAGCTTACTTGATAAAACAATAAAGTTTATCCATAAAAATTCTGGTGTCTTGAATTTGTCCAAATGAGCTAAATGTTTGTCGAAGCTTATCATCTAGAAAGAAAAAAATTTGTTATCTGCCTTTGCAGCTCAAGCACTCAGCGAGTTTAAAAGGAACCATGAAGATTTTGAGAGATTCTTAAATTATATACATACAGACAGGGGCGGCGCTGAGGGGTATTCAAGGTATTCACTGAATACCTATTTTTTTGCAAAAAAATTCTTATATTTTTCTGACCCTCGAAAATACGTTTTCCAATAAGAAAACCTCTCTCCAAGAGATGCCGGGTTTGATGAAAAGACCCTTTTGTGATGTCGGAAATGATGCACAGACTATATTTATCATCCTTTTTGTCTCAAAGAAAGTGGATAATAGATCGCTAATCCATTGAGGAATTTTGTCAATAGTGGATATTGATATCTGGGATTATTACGACCCCGTTGGCCGTGAGGTATTCAGAGGCCATCCTGAATACTAAGTCTTTGTTTCCATGGCCCTTTGTGACGTTGACTGCCATTGAACTTTCAGCAAGACAACAAAGGTTTTCTGAAATGAACATATTCAGTTCTCATTCTGAATACCACGGTGAGGTTTCCTTGTGTCTTCACTTTCGACTGCCATTGTGTATGAAGGATTGGGTTTTGGGAAACGAGTATCGTTGGGGTGTTTCAACAACCTTTTTTTTTGATCAAAATAAAGAAATCAGTTCACTCTCGAGCAGCGTCCAGGTAAGTTTTAGAAGGTGTCTTTTAACCTTGTAGAAGCCATGTTTCAGAGTGTACTCTATGGCTATCCTGTAAGTTACAAAGGGCGAGGGTGCAATGTCACTCATTCGGAAAAGCGTGCAAGATCTTTTCTTAAAACAAATGATTTTTACGGGTTTTGAGGAATTCCCCTTGAAAACAAAATAATTTTCTTAAAGATATACGGATTTTTGGGATTGAAATGCCCATCGATAAAGGGGTCCTTGATTTAATTCAAATTTCTAACATCAAGAATGAAAAAAACTTGCTGATTCTACGCGATTTACTTTGTAAAACATTTACTAGTACCAAGGAATGTTTCAGCGACCTTCAGAATGCAGATGCGAACGCATTTATGAGAAGATGAGGTCCTTCTGAGAGGCCGTGGTATTCAAGTCTAAATCTCAATACCTTGCCCTTTTGGTGGCTTTCTGGAGGCGGCAAGTCTCCGCGAGTTTTGATTGCAATATGATCTTTGATGATAACGGCAACCCTCACGGTTTAAAGCCCAAGGCCCTTTCTCTTCCTCTTGTGCACTTGCAGCTGCTGGGATTCACTGGTACAAGGATTTTACTAGTCTTTTCCAAACTTTGAAGGGTTAGATGTCTTAGAAGATTTTAACAACTTTTGACATTTGACACGTTGTTAATATCTGTTGTATGATGATTGCTGAAGATGATTTTTCTCATGAACAAGTTATGAAGGGCACTCTGCAACGCTTAAGAATGTTTTAAAAACATTTTTTACTAGGGGAGTATGCTCCGGACCCCTGTCCTGGGAAGGCTCCCTTTCCTAATTTTAAATACCTAAATATTTTTAGTCCCAGCCGCCCCTGCATACAGATACATAAATGCACAATCCCCATAGACTATCACCAGATGTATAAATGATAGAGCCATTCTGTGTTACAATACATGGGAACATGGCTCCTAACTAATTTGACAAATTGGATTTTCTTAATGGCATACCATTTACATTTCAATTTAATGCAGCATGTAAAAAATCATAGATATGCCAAGTGTGGCTAAGATGTTACTATATTCACTTTCATGTGATCCTCTTCTTACAATCACAATTTAAAGAATATATAATAATTATATAATTGCTGACCACGATGAATATCAAAAAGGTTCATCAGTCAATTTCCAAAGATGATTTCTATCTTTGAATTTTCTTAAAAGAGGTTATATTATGACTAAGAATCTGTTTTGTCGTAAATCAGTTGAAGCTAAATGTTCCACATACCGGCTGTCATTATCATGTTTTTGTTACTGACCTTTCTACACAAATTTGAGCTTTCCATCTGAAATGTTGATCTACATCCACAAAGATTAATGATAAGTTCTGCTTTATGTAAATTATATACAAGTGATAAAAAGATATTTACCTGTGACTGTGTTTGGAAGATTTGCGACATAAACAGTTGTGTTACTTGAACTAGCAGCTTGATAAACTTCATTATAATTTAAAGATGGAGCTACAAAGAACAGAATAAATATGAAGATTATTGTACTATATACATACATATAAAATAAATATGAAGATTATTGTACTACATGCATATAAATGACAACTTCATTCAACAATTGAAACATGACAGTAGATGACAAATAAAAACAAAGGTGATCAATTTCCATCATTACTCTCCAGGAGTTTATCATTCTTTCCATTTCTGAAGCATTTTCGATCTTTTACAACTAAGTTTTCTTCAAAATGAGAAAAGATCATCAAATAAAACAGCATTATGCCAAATGTTCAGAAAAAACCAAAATAAAAGAAACTGTAAATAAAGAACGTTTGGTTTGATTCTGGCCAATTACCAACCACCTTCAGTATATACATAAGGACTATTATACAACTGCATAGGAACCATCAGCCTGTACAGAGAGTCACAGGATCTTTTAAGCAGGGTCCAACTGTACCTGTATATACATTGATAACGCAACGCCTTTCTACCATTCTAATGCAAGAGCTGATGTTGAGACAACTATGCACATCCTAATGCTAGAGCTTCTTAATTGCATATCGACAGCAGTAGCATATACATTATACATCTAATAAGAATTGGTATCCAAATTCATAGAAAAGTGAGAAAGAATGAAGTGATATTTTCAAACTGCTTACGTTTTTGCTGTTGTTCCCCAGCTGTACCAGGCACTTTATTGCGAGTAGCCCAGTTTGTCCTAATTGCCTTTGCACCTAAAGTTGCACCTGTAAATAAATGAATGTGCTGTGTAACTCTGATTTCAACAACAATTATTCACTGAAACAGATGTTATGAAGAGATCTTCAATAAATGGAATCAAAAAACTGCCATCAATGACATATGCCGGCTGTTAGACAAAAACAGTGAATTCAACTGAATAAAGAAAAACAATGAAGAAAATTCCAAAGAGTGCTTTCTGGGAGATCTCATTTTTATATAGAAACTGATCAAGATACTTTACAAAGTTCATAAAGCACAGGTCAGTCCAGTACGTCCATGGACGTGAGTTTGGCAAGAACTATCTTAATTGAACTGATTGAAAGAAAGGACTCAGAGCATGACATCAACATATTTGTACTTTACCTTGCATCTTACTGATTGCATTTTCCGCATCCTACAAGAGAAACATATTAAGTAAACAATGTGAAGAACTTGACAACTTGACAAAACAATCACACTTTTACATCTGAGAACACAAAATGACATCACTGATGATTTTATGGAAAACCGTTTTTATCCCATTGCCTCTTCTGATGTAGGTTCAAACTTAGAGTAGGGACAATCAATTGATTATTTCTACTGGCAATATTATAATCCTCTAAAATCAGTCACACATATACAGTACGATTAATAATATAACCAATTGTCTTTTTTAGACCTAAATCTTAATTAGTGTAACCTTGGAGTAGATCCATTATATAAATATATCTTGTAGAATTGTTTAAAAAAAAGCAAAAGCTTGCTATTGTAATTTCCAGATTTCTGGAAACTTTAAAAGAATTGACATAGCTAAAGATCTTTGTGGGTGTTTCTTTAGCCTATTCATAGCAGCTACAGGATATTATATTATGTCTATTGCCTTTAATTTGATGCTGCCATTCTTTCTATTGCTTTCATGTATATATTATCTGAATAGAGGTTAACAATAATTCATTGGGCAGCATTAGCATGCTTTTGCTCCTTGATTCATAGACTTTTTCTTCCCCTGGATAATGGGAGCACTCATATACAAAACAGATGGAGGAAACCTAAACTTTTTTGTATCTTAACACATATATACATATGTACTTACAATTTTGGATTTGAATGAAACAAATCCATAGCCTTTGCTCATATTTGTCACTGCATCACGTACAACACGTACAGCCCTTAAAATGAAAATATGAAATGATTAATGTTGACAAAACATCTTCATTCAGTCGGCAGGATTTCAATTCTTCAATGATGCACTTTATGACATCAATTTCCAGCTGAAATGAAGATCAAAATGAGAAACTCAAATAAAGGGATGAAACTGCAACAATTTTATTCAGAACATCTTCACAGAAGATTTTGAGAAGCTGTAATAATTCAACCATCTTTCAAAAGTAAAACTATCTAAGAATACTTTGGTGTGACATCAAAATTGTTTTCAAATCTATAGCTCACATGGCACACCAAACAATGCATTGTGCATCAAACTTCATCACTATGAACTTTTTTCTTAATATTCTTATAAATTTTTGCCAACAAAACCCTGATATAAAGTAAATTAGGGGGTAAGTCATTAATTTTCAATACTTACACAATTTCTCCAAAAATCTCAAAGGCTTTCTTCAATGCTTCTTCGTTGATATCAGCATCCAAATCTCCAACAAATATGGAAGAGCATGCTCCATCTATCAAATAATAAAAGTATAACTGATTACTGAATCATATTGATGATGTCATCTTTATGTAACACACTAGTACAATGTCTCCCTGAATGCCTTTGAATAGCTACTGTGGAGGAGCCATAAATCCAACTTCCTATTTTAAATAAATTATCACAGTAAACTAAAAGTGGCTTCTTCAAAATTTTTTTTTAGAAATGTGTGATTTATCTAGTGAAACATACACACAACTTTTCTCTTCACCCTCTTTGCAAGGTTGTAAATAATATACAATGGAATGCTGCCATGATTTTATAGTTAATAGATCTTTCAGCTATTACTAAAGTGCCTGCAATATTTGCAATATATATTTTTACAAAGTTTTTATACGAGACTAAGTCGCATTCATTGTCACTTTATCTCAAAACAGGGTTAAAATATGTCTCTTATTACTCACAATATTTTTGTCCAGTTTGGGTCTTGTTTGTAGTTCCAGAAGTAGCCCAGTTTACTTTCACTTTCTGAAAGACAAGGTTGAAACAATGTGCATCACTAATTAAAAATATGATGAACACATATCAAAGGACATAGGTCATGAACCTGATTGGTTTATGCAATACAATTCTCTCTATTGTTTGTCACAAAGTATAGGAATGAGGCTGAATTCTCAATGCAATAAAAATTCATGAAGCAAAAATGAAAGGTCACAAAACAATGGAATTCTACTCCAAACTTCTTTGTTGTATCAACCAATTGCTAACGTGACATATGTCCTTTAACACCAACTTCAAACAATTTCTTGACATTGTTAGGCTTGCTTTTCCCACAAAATTCTTTGAAAACTTTGATCCAAACAACTTTCCAATGTCAGAGAGAAAAAGCTCAAAGTTTTGTTGCACTTGTGTTTAAATTCATTTTAGCAGGTGAGTAAAAAAATCTATCCACTGCTTGAAAATCATACTGGGAAACAACTTTTAACATGATTTTCATCAAACACCTTGCTGTAGCTGCACAGTGGGCCAAAATGGTGATTTTGCAGACATTCGTGGACATCTCAAGGGAACTAAATGTTACAGGGGCAGTTGGCAGCTCGTTTTGACGTATGAGAGGGATAAATCAAATGGTTCACAGAGCAGCTTTAAAACTTTTATATTCAGGGGGGTTAATACTATAATCAGGGCCTAATACTCTATATTTACACTCTGAGCCCAGAACCCCCGTTACACTTCTCGGTCTCAAGAAAATCAGCATTGGTGATTGATGGATCTTTTCAATGTATTCGGTTGGAACAATGGATAGAGTTGAATGTTTCACCATATTTTGGGGATTGGGACCCATATCATGGGGACTGGGACACATTTTCTAATTTTGGGAATTCTAACTAAAAATCTCCTTTCTGGTACATTCCAGTATAAAAAAGCTATGTAGAAGTTTCTTATGCACATGATATTACCTAGGGGATACTCAATAATTAAAATTTCTCTAGTGTTCTCAAAAAATAGGCATGGTCTAAATATCTTTCCCTGGAACACCCCAAATTTCCTTAAAAATACCTTTCCCCCCTGTTTATTTGATTTTGCCGCGGGGAAACAAAATGAAACCTTCAAAAATAAAATTTTCATAAGCTGCTCTTTCAGAAAATGTATTGGTGTCATGTTTCTCCTCGTAGTTTTTAAAATATTCTTGATGAAAGTCAAATTTTGCCCTCTGAAGAAGATAACAGATCTGACAAGCTGTCTGAAGAAAATTATTGCAGCTGTACAAGTAGACCAGAAAAAGAATTTTTGTCTTGCTTTTCAATAAACCGTGACTATCTACGACTTGGTTATAGCTATCAAGCATTCTGCAACCCATTTTTCTAGCCGAAAATCATTTATCCGCATTCTCTGCCACTAGAAAGCTGGGTGTAACATTTTGAAAGATTTGTTCAATCTTCTCAGATTCAAATATCTATAACTCTGTGATAACACAAGATAAATGAAAACTTTCAAAGGCACGCTTAAGCCCAGTTGTTCGGCTTTCTAAAACTGCATAACAATTTGCATTTTTGAGAACTTCAAAATTTCCGAATGTCTGCCTCTAGCCCACTGTGAGCTGAAACTTAATTTCCTAGCTTTTGCTCATAATCTGTGCATTACTTCCATCTGAGGCTAGGGATGAGTCACATTTTGCATTTCTTTGGCTGGCCATAACAGGTAAAAAGGCCTTTTCATTATGATTGAGATATTGACTTTTTGATTTCCAAAAGCCTGGGCTGAGCTAAAGAAAAATTGTTTCTTATTTCAGTAATTTAAACATTGATCATAGTGAGATGACCACTACCACTTTAGGCATTCCCTACAGCAGGGCTCAAAAACAAGGGAGCGTGGTAGCAACGCTACTAGGAAGGTAGTTGAAATGCTTAATTTTGCTAGGAAGGAAGAAGGGAAAAAAGGAAAAGGAAACATGAGAAAAGGGAAAAGAAGGGAAAGAGATGAAGAACGGGGACGAAAGGAAAAAAGAAGGAAGGAGAGAAGGGAAAAGGTATAGAATGGGGAGGTATGTTGGGGACAAAGAAGAAAATGTGTAAGAAGAAATGACATTGCCTTGCTTGCTACCAGGAATGAAAAATTTTTTTGAGCCCTGCCCTACAGAAGTAAATTTTTAGGAATTCTTCATTGGAAGACTAAGATAATGTTCTGTAAATTATGATCATATTTAAATGTTCTGCATATCTTATTCAAGTAATCACCATACCTTGCCAAAGACTTCTCTACCATTAAGGAAGCTCATTCCAGCCATTGCTGCTTCATGGTCAGCAAATGTCACAAAGCAGTATGAATCAGTGCCCTGCAAATCAGTCAAATCACAAATCACTCTCGGGATCAATTATTTCAATCCAAATGCAGCCCTTTAAAAAGCCTGATAACGCTGGTTGTTGTGGGGTTTAGCTGAAACTCCCAGCCAATGGGTCTTATTTCTTACTCCCTTCATTGGTAACAAATTACTGGAAATTTTTACGATCTATTGTGTTCTTGCATCTAAAAACCAACAAATATTATTGAAAATTTTGTACAAAACTTCATTACTTTTTCGTCTATTGGGAGAAGTTTTAAGTTAAAATTCATGAGGTTTCATGGGGTCCTTGCCTACCTTTATCTCAGCTAAGATTGCTCTCACATAAGAACAATCCTGCCAGTTTTTCACTTACCAACATTCCTTGCTGCGTCTAAAAACCTGTACTTTCAAAGAGAAAATGTTTGTTACCCCCTGCTCACGTTCCCCTGGACTAGTGGCTGAGACCTGAACAAGACCAAAAGTAAACTTAGTAAGGAAACTCCAAAAAAGAGGAGTGTTGTTTTAGAAAGGTAGTTTTAAAAAGTAATTGTAAAAAGTAAGTAAAAAGTAGTAGTAAGAAGTATATAATAAGAATAAACACTCCTCACTAGCCTGGCAACCTAATTTTGACTCCATAGAACAACAACAGGTCAGAGGCCATGCTATCCTGAAAATAAGATGCAAACAAGGGTTGAAATTTTGAGAACTATTTATGCTCTTGAAATTTTGAAAAGCACCAAAAAAAAGTGGGGACAAAAAAGCACCAAATTTGTGAGAATTCTGCACCAAGATAAAATATGTATGCCGTAGTTCCATATGCGTACGGCATGACTAGTCGAGAATCTTTACATCAACCCCAGGTTCTTAAACATAGTCAATTGAAAATAATGCTAACAACACCAAGAACATTGGTGGAAATACCAACACCAACAAAGTATACTAAACAAGAATCAACAATGAACACAGCATGAAAACAGTGAACATCAACAGATATATAAATATATATATATATATTCCTAACTTTTTCCTTCTAAATTTAAGGTAAAAGTAAGGCACTGACCATTAACAAGAGAAAAAAAGCTACATCAAATGTTTGAAACTTATCAAGCAAGAAAAATTTTAGAGAAAGCAACTACTGAGCCGAATGTAATGAAACTTTGGTAGATTCCACATTTTGTTAAAATCATCAAAATGAATGTTTCTTGTCATCTGCTTCATACTTTTGACTGAAATTCTTCTATAACAACTTGATTCAAACATAAAACTGAACAAAAGCTAAACAAACAATCATTACCATGTAAAAAAATTACAGTTCTGTACTTTCATCTAACATCATAAAAGCCTTTTGCCTTGACTGTAAAAATATGCAATGCATATATACATTTCATGAAATACAACAACATTCGAAAGATGTTACACACAGGAGCAAACAATGACAATTGAAAGTGAAAGAAAACTATGACGTACATCTTGTGGGTGGAACATCTTGGCTCCATGAACTTTTTCTTTCAGATGTGGCAATCCATTCTTAAAAATGTCAATTATCATTTGTTCAGTAACTCTTCTGCCATCTAAGTTTCCAACATACCTAAAATCAGTGAATTAGAATAGTAAACTGCACTTATATACATTACAGGCAAAATTTTAAACATTAATATTATTGGATGTACCAAAGATCCGGAAAAATTAGTGTTCAAAGGAAAGAAATTTGGTGTTAAAGTGTATTGTTCATGAATTTCATTTCATTTCATTTAAGGAGGGTAGCCCTTTGGCAAAAGCCGTTTTTCAAGGGGCCCTCCGATAAAAACATTATTATTACAAAAATACAAAATAAAATTACCCAAACTAACCTAATTACAATGAAAACCATAATATTAAAAACCTACTTACAAGAATTGATTATATACATATATACATACAAGAAATAAAAATACGAAAGAAGAAAGAAAAACAAATCCGCAGTCTCTAACAGGGGCAGACCCTGCAGCGCCAGCACCAGCCGCCCCCGGTGACAGGACAACCCAGAGCAAACAGCGATCAAAACCATGACCACCATTCGCTCCAAGCCAGCCCACCACCCGAGGACAACCAGCGCCACCACCGCAGGCCCCACCCCTGCCGTTATATTTGATGGAACAGGAACATGTTTAAAAGCATTCTTTAAGTGAAACAAAAACATCTTGTTCATGTAAATTGATTACAGAAATCATCATTGCCATCCTTATCAATAATCATGAAAGGGGAATTTCTAACAGATGACACTGTTGAAAAAAAAACTAACCCAAAAAACTGAATATAAACAGGAAGCTTTCCCTTTTGTCTGAAATTTCTCTTGAAGTCTGAAATTCTGTGAGCAAATCTCTGAAACATTTTTTAAACCTAATCAACAAAATTTGTTTGCCCAAAGTTGTAGTTGAGATATGAGAGAGATATAAAAATGATGTTTTGGAGGAGAAACTGAGTGACTTTGAAATATGAAGTACATAACTGAGTTCCATTATGTGATATGATTGGGAACAAATTAAATTTGAAGCCCTCCTACCTTCTGGTGAGGTGACAAATAAGGCTTCCTTTCTGTCAGTATGAAAAACCTTGAAAAATGATTTATAAGAAACAATGTTTCATTATCAATTCAAGGTCATGAACTGCAGAAACAAATGAGACAGCTTTGTGAAATAAGGACCAGTTAAGATGAGAAGATTAAAAAATTTCTTTTCTTTCAAGACATTAAAAATACCATGCATTTTAACTTTGAAAGCTACTAAAAACAATGCAAATTTTTCTCTCAGCTTTTCTGTTGGTTAGAATCATTTCTGGTGGTTAGCTGGCCTGTTTTTTCTTTATCTTTTGTCAATTTAGTTAGTCAATAAGGAATATGCTTTCATCTGTTCAATACAAACTATAAAGGTATACACATGTGCAAAATATCTGAGATTTATGCTTTCACAAATCTGGAAAAATCCATCAAACAAACTTCTAATAATATTCTTACGCACAGTAGGAAGGAATTTAAGTCTGTGGCACCTATCAGTCTCTTTACATGTATTGTTTCCCATTTCCGTGCAGGATAAAATGAAAGCTCCACAGAGCAGAGAAAGGAAGGCTCCACTTTAAAGCCAAGCAAAAATGCATGAAACATGTTCTTTGATGACTGTCAAATTAGTGTTCACATGCAATTGATTGCAATTCCCATCAGACAGTCCTGGGGCTACCATTATGAAAAAGACTCTCTGTGAGTGGTGCTGCCATGGTTATACATTTTGTCAACCTCTGATCAAGTATTTGTAAAATAAGAAATTGCAACCTATATATATATATACATGCACACACACTTACAGTGAGTTACCAGAAGCATCTTGTTTATTCTAAGGGTAAAGAAAAAATAGTTGTTGAAATATATATATATATAACTGCATGATGACCAGAAACAAACTCTTTGCTTTGATCACTATTACCAAGAAACACTTCACCTTCAACAATGGGGGTGCCAAAAAAGTTCACATGTTAAATTGTGGCACCTGCAGTAGAGTGCTGGATGGATTTGAATGAATAAAATTTGCTTGATAGCAGAAAGATTAAAGTCTTTTGTGTTTTCTTGCATTATCCTTCACAATTCTATCAAGTATTGTAAGTCCTTTTTCAAGCATTTTGCAAACAAAAGATTTTGATAAAGTTGAAGGGAAAATCACAAAAACTTTCTGCTCAACCAAAACGCAATTGATTAAAATCCATTCAGAGCCCTAGGTACTATAACTTTTCAAGCATTAGTATGGAGTCTTTGTGAAGATTAGAGTCACTTTTCCAGATAATAAATTGGTAAATGTAAAGGCAAATGTATTATAGGAAAATGAAGAAAATTTCAAGGCCCTTATTCTTCAAATTTGGGCCCAAGCTGTGAAGGGTGAATATACCATGTGACCCAAAAAAAAGTGACCCAACACAATCTGTTGTAGAGAAATAAGTAAGAAACCAATGGGAATGCTTCAAACGTTGTTCTGTCGCTAAAATACTAGCCTATATTATGAGTATTTTTTGCCATTTTTTTCGCCTTGGCAATTTTGCAAATTAAGGATTTTGAGGAAAAGGGCATGCCAAAAATCATCAAAAAGTTATAAAAACAGGGGATCGATTTACAGCCATATCAGATCTTCAAAACAATGAGGAGCATGTTTTAATTTTGAGCTGGGAATAGGCAACTCAGTCAAAAGTTTCCAGAGAAAGTTAATAGTCCCTAGGTATCTAAGAATTGGGAATAAATTCCTTGTAAACTCAGTGAATTTCAAATGAATTCAACTTTCCATGCAATTCAAGAATTCTTTACAGAAAAGCAGCAGTATCCTTGTCCCTTGAGACTAGAATATTTTAGGTATCTAGGGACTATAAACTTGCTCTGGAAACTTTGGACTGAGTTGCTTATTCCAATCCTGAAATAAAACATGCTCCTCGTTATTTTGAAGATCTGAAATGGCTGTAAACCGATCCCATGTTTTTGACGACTTTTAGAGGATGTCTGCCATGCCCTTTTCCTCAAAATCCTTGATTTGCAAAATTTACCGAGCTGAAAGAAATTGCAAAAAATACTTAGTCTTTTAGCGACAGAACAAAAGTTTCAAGCATTCCCATTGGCTTCTTACTTATTATTCTATAAGAGATTGCGTCTGGTCACTTTTTTTGGGTCACCCGGTATACCAAGGGAAATTTTCTTGTAATACAGAGGAAACTGCAGCTATCATGTTATTTCCCAAACCCCCCACCCTGGGATAGGTGGGGCCGATGCGGGGCTATTTGCCCCTTGTTCACTAAAAAATTTGCCCCGGGGAGCAGGGATAACCAGGGCGATTCGCTTCTTCCAAAGCTTGCAGCTTATAAACTGTACATGCGCAGTAGCGTTATTTCTCTATGCAAAATGGCTTCCTCATGGACGTCTCCATTTGTCCCCCGCACAACAAACATATCAGGGCTTTGAGCGGGGCCAAATGTGAGCTATCATCTCCCGTTCGCAAAAGAAGATTGCCCCGATGGGCAGGGGCATCATTCGCTTTCACAAGAGAAAAACGTGAATGACCCCACATCGGCCCTGCCTATCCTGGGGTGGGGCAATAAAATGATAGCTGCATAAGGGCTGATCATCACAAATTGATCTGCCAGCCTCAAGAATAGATTTGACGCTTTCTGTCCATCCTGTCATACACCATTGCCTTCTCTATTTATTTTGATTTGACTGAGTGCACTCAGAGGTGTGAAATCTATTCTTGTTAAAGAGGAATCACTTTGTGTCCTCAGAAACCAAAAACATCTGTTTTAAGGAATTGCCTTTTCTCTGTGGGCTATTTACACCTTTCAATATCTGAGCTGCAAGATCATCAAGAAAACAAACTCTCAAGACAGTTACGGATTCAATAGAGTAACAACCTGAAGAATCAATTTGAATAACGTAGAGTGTGAGAAACTGTTTCCCTGGACGGTTCCTATTCTCTCAATCAACAATTATCACTTTTGCATCTTCTTCAATTGATTCCCAAAGTCAAACTGTTTTTAAATGTACAAATGAATAGCATGACTCATCACTCTATCAATACCACGAAGAATTTCGGCTGCCTGGTTTCACTTCGTTTCTGCAACACCAAACGATGTCAACCATTAGTATTTCTGTTCCTTGTTCCGATGCTATTTCTTGGGACTTGTTTGTCCAGCTTTTTGAAAACAATTCAGTATCAATTAACATTTAAAGTGATAACCCTTTAGCAAAAACCCTACGCAAAGTTGACCATGTTTACACAGCACCAAATTTCTTGGCAAAAAGTAATTTTGAATCAGTTCTCGTGATTGCGTGGCGGCTGTTGGGCCTACGTTACGTTGACCAGCCATATCACCAAATTTACTGCCCGGTTTTGACGCTTACTGGCAAATGAATCACCCGAAAATGTCATTAAAATGTTGAATAAAGAAAAGATAAAGCATAAATACCTCCATCATCATCTTTTGGTCTTGAACTACACAGCTAGAAACTAAATAATTGCGATGTCGAAAATGTCGACCAGTTCACGAAGGGCTTCAGGCGCAAAAAGAATGTCTTTGTCGAAAAGAATCATTGTGCACATGCGCATCGGTGATGACGTATTAGTCTCCTCCGCATCCTCAATTGAACTGGGCGCAGTGCAGACAAACCATTGAACTATTTACGGGGGACTCCCATTTTGTCTGCCCGCTCCGCTTGCAAGGGGCCCAGGGGGGCACTCTATAAAATCTAAGATAGGGATGCTCATTTGGACAGATTTTTAATCTACCCAAAAAAATGACAGGCCCAAAATTTTCAAACCCAAAAAAATGACGGAATTATTCTCGAGCCCCCATAACTATCCTTTTTGTACAACAAGTTAAATTGAGAAAATTGCACCTTACAATTCTGCACAAGATAGTAAAACTGATATTGAATTTGGCAATCATCATGTTAATAACCAACTATTCTTTCCAAAAACTATATCAATGAATTGACACATAGAGTAGGTAAAACTTCTGATTCAGCATAATTGGGAAGAAAGAATTATTCAACAACTTGTAGCACTTCCATTAATTGATTGAGATTATAATTTTCTAAATACAAAGTTCAGTAACCCAAAAAATGACGCAAATTTTCAATGAACCCAAAAAAATGACGGCAATTTTTTCAACCCCAAAAAATGACGACAGCTTAGCGAAACCCAAAAAAATGACGTTTTCGTAAATTTCAAACCCAAAAAAATGACACGAGCATCCCTATCAAAATTTTCACAAGTACCCCCCCTGGGGCAAGGGGCCTCATTGCGCACTCTTGCCCCTGGGACTCCAAAACTCCTCGGCAGCCCTGGGCTTAGGGCTGGTGAATACAAAGGCTTGGTGAATAGAAACCTTCTAGATCTTGCGTTACTGATTTTATATGAAGATCTAGCCGGTCACATTCATGACAACCCTGGGTACCAGCTCTGGTACCCAGGGTAATCATGACAACATACCAAGAACTTGCAATGATCGTTTGGCTTTACTTTCATAAAAAATGCAACATTACGTATCTTTCATTGTCTTATTGCAACTGCAACCCTTCCTGCTAGTCCTTTCGAAAATCTTCTGAAAGTTCACATAGGTACCGTTCGTTATCTGAAAGTTTAAACAAAGCCCCTCCTGAGGAAGAGGACCTCATTTTTGTCAGTCGAGGAGAAATAACGCTCAGAGCATAGTCAGCTATATGCTCAGAGAGTCTAAAGAGCTATGCAGCTTGTAGTGATGTATATATAAATAGCAAAAAAATTTCTTCCATCTGCAAAAAACTAGTTCCATCTGCAAAAAACTTTCAACGCCACAGAAAAACACCATGGGGAAGCTGCAAAAAACAATACACCCATAATTCTTCATGCTAGTGAAATCTGAAAAATGGGAGTTACGTTAAACAGAATATAATTGATTGACACGCAAGGCAATGAATAACAGCATGTTCATATCCGGGGGGGGGCTAATTAGTATAGATTGCTGAGGGAATGTGCACTCCTTCCCGACATTCCCGGGTATCGTTTTCGCCTCCTTTTTCTAATGCCGGTTATCAAAAGAAAGCGATATTTCGAAGCAAGATGTCAAAAGTGTTCTTTCATTGATTTCCTATGAATTTGTTAGGTTTTAGAGTATACTTTTATCTGATTTTTTCTAAAGCCAGCTATCATTTCGAGGGAAAATTCTAAAGGCGGCTGAAAAAATATTACTTGAAACGGACAACCCCATATAATTGAAATTCAAGTAGCCCCCCGGGGTTCATATCCATGTTCTGATGTCATTTATTTTTCCAACGAGAATCGATTGGTAGGACATGCAACTGCCATATCTGCTGTGAGTCATCAAAGCTGTGAGAAGTTTTATCACTTGCAACTTTTCCATCGGTAAAGATGTCAGATTGGATCTTTGTCTGCTTCTGATGTCATATTGCAATAATCCTATTAAAGAAAATTGTGGAATTGACATTTAGGATCACAACAAGATTTTTTTTCTATTTATAATAAATTAGAATTAAACTGAAATACATTAATACTGTACCGTTCTTGGTGTAAGAAGACACAAGGTCATCTGGCCCACGAGGGGGGTTCTTCCATTCCATAGTAAAGGTACCTGGGGATGTGCCGCCCGCGAGGGAATACTGTTTTGGACTTCTAGTCTAGCCAAGGGTGTACTTTTTGGCAACTTTAGTCGAGTTAAGTCTAGGCAAGGGTATGCTTTTTTGGGAATTTTGGTCAAAGAGATGTCAAAATTCGGTAATTTTTGTAAAAAAAACCCAACTTTTTAAAATTTTGGTCCAGAAAATGCGAAAATGTGGCAAGTTTTGCCTAGAAAATGCCAATTCAGAGCACTTCTGAAGGAAAAATTAGTCTAGCCAAGGGTATCATTTTCACTAAAATTGGTCTAGCCAATGGTTACATTTTGAAACTGTGGGCGGCACCCCCCTACCTGAAATTTAGCCGAGAACCCCCCCCCCATGATCTGGCCTACAAGATCATTCTAATGGTCAAGAAAAATCCGTTGAAGAAAAGCTGAAAAATTTTATGGCTTATAACATAGCAGTCATGTAACATTTTTATCTTGAAAACAGCCTAATTGTGATAAATTAACAATTGATTCAAGACCTGTAAGAATATCAGTGCCAGATTTTTCAGTCTAGAATTTGCAGAACATCTCAGTTTCTTCATGTAGTCAATGACTGTTGTTGATGTTATTTCTAAAATAGAGAAATAAATACAAAACATTAGGTCTGAAGAAGTTTATCATGTCTGATCATTTTTCAATCTTTCAAAAGTTTACACAATGTCTGGTTTTTCCAGTAAGCAACTAACTAATTTACTCACAGCCTGCCCTTTTCCCTGTACAGTGCACCTGGGACAGTCCATCAACTATTATTATGATATTTAAGGGAAACTTGGCCTTCAGTGAACCATGACTGCGAATTCATTCAAGTGTCTGTTTCATCCTCCTTGCACGTGTCATCTCTTGGTTGGCCTTCGTTGTCGCCATTTTAATGGACCATGATAATGGCAACAACAAAGGCAACCCAAGATTTGACACGTGCAAAGCATGCTGGATGAACCAGACGCTTTAAAGTTGAAAAGACGGAATACAAACCAGCTTTGCTTTGTGGGGTCACCAAATACATCAGAGTTGTAATTGCATTCAACACTGTGTCTTCGCTAGAGCTAAAATCAGAGGGATGAATTAAAAACTGAAACAGTGTTCAAAACTGAAGGAAATGCGTGGGACAGACTTTAGGTACTTTAGAATTTAGCTATAAATGAATTGAATTGATAAATTGATTGACCATTCAACTAACTAACCTTGATAGACATTGGATGACTGCTTCAACACCATCATTTTCAATTATATGTCTTTTGTTTTCTTTGTCTATTGAAAAATGAAAATGTTACCTATGGTATGCAGACATCAGCAAGGCTTTCCTTCCTAACAATTCTTATCTTGAAAAATTAACTTTCCTTCACATGGTTCAAGAATTCTTATCATGATTTAAAGGATTCTTGTCATACTGGTATGTGCAAGGTCAGCACTGTATCGGCATATCATTCTCTCACTTAAGAATGTTCAAGAAATTCTAAAGAGTTTAAATTCATGTAGAATATAGGGACAGAATATTTTCTTACCAAGACAAAGGTTACAAATTCCAGCAATTCCAAATTCAATCATCTTTTCATCTTCCTCTGTAAGCATATCTGAAAAATAGAAGTACTACAACTGATGTCTCTTGAGGTAACAACACAAATGGTGTCAGTGGGGGCTGGGGGCAGAAATGCACCCACACACTAATTGAGCCCCCTCATTGGAACTTCTACCCACTGTCTGCATTTTAAATCTTGAATAATTTGCTTTTTGTTATATTTCTGGAGAGTGTAATCACATTTTAATCCAATCTGAAGGGCATGATCCATAAAAATTTTGTTGCTTTGCTGACTATCAGTGCTCTGACAGTTTTTGCCCCCCCCCCCATTCTTCTCTTCTGGCACCATCTCTTGGGGATAATGCAAATGAAATGAATCATTAATGGAATGAGTTGTTGTCATGCAAACTATGGTCTATAGAAAGCTTTAAAAATGTTCTAATCATTGTCTTTTTATGACAGATCTTATAAACTATAGATCAACATCCTGAAAGTCTGCTACAAAATTTCATAAAATGCCACTTGTTTACAAGGTAGAAAATGTGAACATTTATTTATACAGTAAGCACTTGATTGTGAGAAATATAAATGATAGAATTTATTTTCAGAACATACCAAGGAAAAGGTCAACCACATTCAGCTTTCTTAGATATTCATAATTGATTGGGTCATACGCAAAATTAGCTAGATTAGCCAAAATCTGCAACTTTGATTCTGCAAAAAATTGAAAAATAGATAAATGTATTTGTTAAGAAAAGCAGTTGCAGTTTAAAGGTTAGTCATCCTGGTGGGTGACCTCCTGATCAAACTCCTGATGGGTGACCTCTTGGAGGCTTGACCAAGCAACTCGCTTTGGCATCCTTTGGAAGGGAACCTCCCCAATGATTAAAGGGGTTGTCTCTGTCTCCAAATTTTGTTGAAATGGTGATTTCACAATTTTTTGAAAGCCAAGATCACAGAGATTTTTCATCTTTTTTGGAGAGAGAGAAAGTGTCATTCTAATGATAAATCCTCATCTTTACAGAGGAACAAACAAAATGTTCATATCTTTTTACCACTGCACACTTCCTGTATAAGTGGAATATTGATGTTAGTGTTTGGTGGCTTGGGCAAAGCCACTAATAAACAAATAGCTGAAAACAATGGACATGTTCTTCAAACAATGCACTACAGATTTGTTTATAATGTTGCGACAGAGCTCCATGGAAATTACCAATGTGGGAAATTACGACGCAGAGAAGGGGGCGGTACATCACGTCTCAATCTTGTACAGTAGGCGGTCTCGCAACAGCAGCAGCGATATTTTATGTCTCAATCTCATCTCACCATGTTTGCTTGTGTCTTGAAATTCAGTTACCAAAGCTTGGAGGTATTCAAATCTCCCTTTTCCAGACAGTGCTGATTTATTCTCAACATACTCTTTCGTTGAAAACATCTCTTATTCCTAACCAATTCAAATACATTTCCAAATCATTGCCATTTGCTTGGCCTTGCTAAAAATCTCAGCAGTGGCTAGGCCCATTGGAATTGAGTTGAATTGTATCACAGGGAACCGAAACTTTTGGAGAAAAAAATCAAGAATCCTTGGGGGGACTCATAGAGCAAAAAATCAGTCTAAGATACATTCTTTACCCGAAACCAATAGTATGTAAACAATAGCATGTCAATATAATTGGCACTGATAATAATATAGTATGAAATGAAAGTTCTATTAAAGAACGTGAAATACTTTGAAAATATGTACCAGCCTTGATCCTTGATCAGACTGACAGTTTGTTTTGACTGGCAATTTTTACCAACCCCCCACCCTGATTCTGTAGGTTAATAGTAAATTTCAATAGGTAAAAAATTTACAGATCTTGGCCTGTGGAGCACCATCCCTCTCTCATTTACAGGTGTCCTATTTCCTTGTCTGATAAATGGATAAAAAATGCAAAGTCCAAGAACCCTTTTATAGTAGTAACCAAATTAGTCGATAGAAGGTCCAAACAGTAAATAGTAGTAAGCAGGTGTTGCAATGTGTTTCTCTTGTTTTTCTGTTGCTTATTGCGGCAATTGACGTCACTATGGAATGATTATTTTAGCGAGATAAATGTCATATAATGTACCCTTTTATTGAAATCTCATCACTGCTTAGAAACAAGCCCTTGCACCGTCAAAAAAGATCTGCACACTGGACGCAGGACAGGAATTAGACTCCATGAGTCAGAAATGAAGTTGAGGGATGCATGCATTTCTCCTGGTGCCACAGGCTGGGCTGGGTTCTGGCAATCAGGGATACATTTACCTGTTTCTGGGAGCAAGGTATTAAAACACCAGCATCCCAGCATCTGCTGCTAAGCAAAAAACGCTTACAGAACATACAATTATTGCAAAATCATGGAAGCTCTTTCATCCGGTGATCATGGCAAAGGAGAATTCAGGATAAGCGATACCAAAAAGGTGATAATCATCGAGGTATACCACAAAAGGTTTTTCTTGAAGCTTTGCAACAGCCGTTGAAGGTTGTAATGAAGTTAAATCTAAAATACTGAAATACTATCTTCAAGGAAGATGCAACTGGAGCGTTTTCATAAGATTTAGATTACCAGGATATAAATATTTGACTCCAAACGCAGTGCTAAAAATGACAGATGTATTCAGTCTTGAGAGTATCTCTGGGTTCAATGTTTAAAACTAATGAGAGTGGACATGCATGAGTAATCAACAACAAGAAAAGTTATAAACACAGAACGCAAACATTGCGAAAGAATTTTTAATAAGAACAGTTTCTTATTTATTGAATAATTGACGTCAAAATCGTATCAATTTCAAAATATTTTTAAGTTAATCTCGAGAAAAGGATGCTGGAGATAAAAACTGATCTGTTGGTGTCTTATTCATTGCCCATCAATATGCAACCACAAAAGGAATACAGTTTGGGCGTCAACTCATGCAACACCTGCTAAATGTTTTGAATTGGAAAACTCCCTCTATTAGTTATTCACATCTTACACTGGCCTACCTAGGATGGCAACGAATTATCTCAAACCTGAAGCTGAAAGAAAATGTTCCTTTAGAGGTAAGACATCGTCGTTAATCAGTTGGAATAAGATTAGCCCCTTTTCAAGAATTAAATTAAACAAAAGCTAGAGTAGCTCAAAGTGGCATCTATTTATGATGCATCGTGTTGAAGTGCTGTTTGCTATGCACACCAATAAACAAATATAGGCTTCATGGAAATATTGGGAAAGCATTCA
This sequence comes from Aurelia sp. 3 sensu Dawson et al. (2005), assembly GCA_964020215.1. NCBI lineage: Eukaryota > Metazoa > Cnidaria > Scyphozoa > Semaeostomeae > Ulmaridae > Aurelia > Aurelia sp. 3 sensu Dawson et al. (2005). The sequence goes on from OZ026585.1 coordinate 194,353, forward strand.
CAAAATGATCGATAAGATGTGCATAAATTTTGTACGTTACACTTGTAAATAAAGGAGAATTTAAAAGCACTTACAGAAGGTATGAAACATAACAACACTGTTGTCCTTCTTTCTTGACTTTATAGACTTTAAACTTCATTCAGCTAGCTTTATGCAACTAAAAGAATCTTCTTCGAGGTGCTAACACATCTAAATTGTCAAGCATTGTCTTTTTTATTCTCCTTGGTAGATTTCTGTCTGAATTAGATTTTTCTATCAACAAAGAGGCCTTGGTAGAATTAGAAGCGTGGATTACTCTTGATCAAGCTTTGATTGAACAAACGCTGAAGCAAAGTGAACAGACTGATAAGATTCAATTTGAACAAGGAATGCGGCAATGATCATCAATGCTATCATTTCTTACATGCATGATTTTGTCTCCGCAATCTTTAGAAGCAAGTTTAATGGATGCAAAGCAGTCATGACTTAAGCTGGATTAAAAGAAGATATAGCAACGCTCTTCCACGAAGAACATCTGTCTGGTAGACACATTTAGAAGGCATTGAAGATGTCTAAACGTGAAGAAGTTCGTATTGGGAAAGGTAATTAAAACAGATGTGCTGAACTTACACTACAAAATTTTGAAACCAAATTTATTTCGAGGTGATATGAAACCATATACAAGTTAGATTATCTGAATGAATTGAAGCAACAACTTGAATAAGGTAGAATGCTTTGGATTGTAAATTGATCGTATTTTGATATGTCTTTGTCCATATCTTGATTACACGGACTTCTGCAGTTTACTCAAATTTGGCTAAAGCAAATCAACGGAGATGAAAGCTCGGCTGGAGAGACTAACGCAACTTAAATTCCACCAACAGTTTATTAAATATAGATGTTCTCAATAGATGAAAGCAAGTAAACAATAGGATAAACATGGCATTTTACCTTCTTATGCTTCATTCTTACTTTAATCACCATGTAACTACTGTTCTTTCCTCATGTTGTACAATTGTTTTACTTCTGTTAGGCTTCTGTTGCACAAGTCTTTTCCCGAATTCATCTTACTTTATTTCAGACTGCGGAAGGGTGAAAGTTTATGTAAGAATACGACCATTTAGCAAAGAGGAAGTTGTGAAAAAGACACAGAGTTCTTTGAATATTTCTGAAGAAACTTCACAGGTATTCTTACACATATTCCTGTTCTTTTATCAGAAATTAGTGAAGACATTTGCAGCATCAAATGATTTACTGTTTTGGTTCTAGAATCATTCCCACTTCATGATGTTAAGAATTGTTCCCCATACGTCCTAAATCATTAAAATTTCTATGGTCTTGTGAAAGAACCACTGTCACCCAGGGTCCCTTGCGGGCAAGATCCAATCACGTTCCTGAACTGATAGAGCATTGCAATTAAGTTAAAACCTTTCTATCAGATTAAAAATCAACTACTGTATTGTGCATCGATGGTTCAAACTAAACTGAGCTTTGTTTCTTTGGACGACAAAATTCCAAATGAATTCAATCCTCTTCTTGTCTTTGGGCTTTGGGCTACCTGTGGTGAAACGTGGTATCGAGGCTGCGCAAGCGCTTTGAAATGTTCTCTTTTCTCAGAAGGCCTAAAGAATCAGCTGTTTTTTGTTCCTGTTGAAATTTGAGCCAGGCACTTCCAGAGTTGTGCAAATAAATACAGATTTGGCCAAGACTATCAATCTAGCAAGCTGAAAAACTTCGCCGGAACATCGCATTGCATTCGCTCTTTGTTGAAGCAAGTAATCAAGAAGGAAGAAATATTTTGAGGCCCCGAAGCGAAGGCCCCGACATGGCCAATAAAATAGCATATTTGTCACGTTCAGAACATTTCTGCGCAAGCCACCGACTTCACAACAGGAATCTGAGTGATGATGAAAACAGAGAATTGTATGGAAAATGCAACAATCCTAATGGACATGGTCATAACTATAACTTAGAAGTAATTCTTCGTGGAACAATAAACCCTAGGACTGGAATGATTATCAACCTTTGTGATTTGAAGAAAGACATTGAAAAAGCAGTTTTGGACAAACTCGACCATAAAAATATTGACCTTGACATTGAGTATTTTAAAGATGTTGTAAGCACAGCTGAAAATATTGCAGTTTTCATTTGGGAGCAATTGAAACAAACTATGACCAAGCCTGAACTTTTATATGAAGTGAAATTGTATGAGACTGCTAAAAATGTTGCTATTTATAAGGGTGAATAATAAATTGTTTTATGATAATGAGGTTATGTGTCTGGTTTAGTTTATTTGCACAATGTTGTGTATTGATTAAAGATTATTATATTCCAGGAACGTCATTGATTTTATCAGCAGCGTTATTTCTGGTTAGCTGTCGAGCAGTGTCTTGTTTACGCTTTTGATCTCTATGGAACCATTCCAAAACTGGTTCATCATTCAACAGTTAGATCACATCCAAACTTTTTTGTCGAAAAACGATCCATTTGTCAAATAATTCCATGTTTAGTTTAAACAAATTCGTGCATGATAATCATGGTTTTTCTAGATTTGCGTTCAAGATTCAAGAAACAAGTCAGAAAAGATTTATCATTTTGATCATGTCTTTTCATCATCAAAAACAAACCAACAGGTAAGGTTGAATTCATATCAACCATTACTTTTTTTAAAAGCACTTGCAAATTACATATGAACAACTTTGTGAATATGACTTCTCTGTCAAGGACAGTATCCAGTAAAAGATTCATTGGAAAGGTATCAGCATTTATGAAATGACTCTTTAATGTCTTGCAGGTTTGTGAGCAGTTAAGCAAGCCAATTGTTAACTCTGCTTTGAATGGTTTTAATGGGACATTGATGGCCTATGGGCAAACTGGCACAGGTGACAAACTTTCAAATTCTACAACATCCTTCAAATTCTTTATAAAAGTACAGTATACACCCATGTATAAAAGCCTACGAGTTTGCAAATGAGCCTGGGTTCTTACACAATTAATACAATCAAGATAATGGATGGATTGTTATAAAATGAGGTTCTCAAGTCACTAAGGTTCCATTTGCTGGTGTTTACTATGATGAAAATCCTGAATGGCTGTGCTATATTCCATCTTCAAATATAAGAAACCCTCCCTCCTGATTACCCTTACAAAGAATATTTGCAACAACATTTTAAAAATTTTCATGTTTAACTGAAATCATAAAGATGAGTGGATATGACTCACTATTTTTGTTGCAGGGAAAACACATACATTAATGGCAAATGATGGAATTACTCATGATGTCATAAATAAAGTATTTGATCATATACATGGTGATCTGAAACATGAATTCAAGGTGATTCAAATAAAAAAGACATTTTAACAAGCATAACATTGAGCAGCCAATGTTTTGCCCTGTGTACTGTACACTGTGTACAGACTGTACTTCTATGCTGTCACAAGTTTGACCTAAATTCTTTCACATTATCAGTTAAACCATCATATTCTTAGCCCGCTTAGATTGTAATATATTCCAGCAGAATGATGGTTTTCACTTTTTTTCATCTTTAAAGGAAGCATGATCTTTGAAACTCTCGACCCTTTTCAGATTTCAGCTTCTTATTTGCAAATTTACCAAGAAAAGATTCATGATCTGTTGAATATAAACAACAAAGTGGAACTCAACATCCGAGAAAATCCTAAAGCAGGTATTTTTGATAGTTGCTCTTTCTTTAATTCATGTGTTCTTGAACTTTAATTCATTTCTCCTTGTCTTGCATTCTATATAACATTCGCAGAAGTATTTGATTAAAAGATAATATATACGTTTCTCGTATGCTCTTTCTTGCACAGTAAGCTTATACCATTTCAGGTGAGTGGGACCGGCTTTACTGCATCAGGAAGGATATTGAGATTTCGATCAAAAGTTTTGCAAAATTTCATTCATCTTAGGTATCTACGTGGAGAATCTGACTGAATACGTGGTTCGCAGTCCATCAGAAGCGTTCTCGTTGATCTCATTTGGAAAACGACGACTTATATTTGCAGAAACGAAAATGAATCGGACTTCCAGCAGGTGAATTGCTATTCTAAATTTTCTCCAATTTCTTTTCGAAGTAGTAATAGATGTTTTCCAGCTTCATAATCTCATATTGCCAGAATCATTCCAACATGGTACTCTATTCTGTATCTAAGGTGCTTCATTTTGAGGCACAAGGGGACAGAACAATGTTTCTTAAGAGCTGAGTAGACAAATGATGCTCTTTTCTGTTTTACTCCAAAGCTTATTTTTGAATCAAATTTTTCTTTCAGGTCACATTCAGTTTTTCAATTGACGATCGAAAAAGCACCAAGAAAAGAGAAACATGGCACAGATGACAACACCAACAAAGGTTTGCCAAAAATTTGATTTTTTTACTTCAGTCTCTTTCAAAATCTTGTACCATTGGCCTCTTTCTTATTGCAATTGCATCCGAAAGGTCTTTAGGAGCATCAAATGTAAAGAAAAGAAAAATTGTGTGCAAATTCCCAAGAACATCTCTCCACACTACTGGACCTTTGATAAACCAAGATAAACAGAAAATCAAAATTTTTCCAAGCACTTCTACCACTACTACACTGTTTCCAAAGAGTCATCAGTATTCAGCGTTTTCTTCCAGCGTTTTGTGACATTGTCCAAGGTCAGTTTACTTCTCGCTAGTCGAGGAACATCCTCGTTATCCCAAGTCAGATCGATCTCTTGCAGTTGTTTTTTGTGACATCAAGCAATTAAATTTTTTCCGCCTCTTGAATCTTCGGTCGGCCTCTCTGATCCACCAGGTGCTTGCCTTGCTCGTGTATTTCCCTGTAGTCTTCCAAACAGAGTGGGCAAAATCTGTTTATAAAACTTATTTCGTACTCTCATCTTACAGAAGTAAAGAAGTTGAAGTGCACAAAAGAAGTAAAAAGTGAGGTAAGCCAAGCTCCATGTTAAGTTAATCAGAAAATTCAAACCATTAACTCTGTCGATTTCTCTTCAGTTCTATCCAATCTGCAATTTCATTGAATCAGTTCACAACCTTTTCAAATACTGGTAATCTTTTTAAAATCTTTAGTTGCCTTTGGTGAGTTGTTGCCTTTGGTCGAGTTGAGTATTGAAAAGTGCTGTCATTTGTTGTTTTTGTTGCCAATAAAACTTTAGTTTTCAGTCACGTGATTTGTCTCTTATTTCCAGGGCGTTGTTCAGTTGATGGATCTTGATGATGATGTCATAGTACGAGGCAAAATACATCTGTGAGTTGAACGCATCATACTTGTATGTAATAAGGCTTTGATATCAAACCCTATCCAACCGTGTATATATACCATATTTTTCTCGGTATTCTGAAGAGAGAGTTGACTTCAAACTTCATCTACCGGTCGTTCTCTTGCTTTGTCCTTCGGCGAGGGACCGATCATTTTGTAGAAAATATCGTCCGTTTTTGACAGGAACATTTCCCTACCAAGCTAGACTTGCTCCAATTCTCAATTGCTTGGCTGAATGAAATGTTATCATTACTAAGAAGTGAGAAAATCAAGGGAGATTGTCCCATCTCATCTGAAATGGTTCCTCTTTCGCCTTACTAAACATGCGAAACTTGGAGCAAGAGTGTACTTGCAAGGAATCTCAGAAATCCTGTAAAAATGCTTTCTGAGGTGGACCATGTTGTCTTGTACCCTCTTGGAGGAATGATTGTTCTCTCATATATTCTTACAAAGTCTTATTTTGTTTCAGCTGCGACCTTGCTGGTAGTGAAAGGGTAAAGAAGACACATGCTGCTGGAGAAAGATTGAGTGAAGCACAACACATTAATTCATCTTTATTGGAATTAGGGTGAGGAAATATAATTTCAATCATTTATTTCATTTTATAGAAACACTTGTTGTTCGTCCTCTTTTATTTTGTCATGTAGTGATCCATAATTACGTCAAGCTGAGTTATTCGTTCGCCTTGCAAAACCTGACTGGGTCAACCTCTCTTTTGTAGAAATGTGATCCAAGCATTGGCAAGCAATAAGCAGACTCATGTTCCATTTCGAAATTCGGTCCTTACCCGATTATTGCAAGAAAGTCTTGGCGGGAATTGTAAAACGAGTTTGATCGTAAGTGAATTTCAATCCCCTAACCTAATTCTTAATATCTGCTTGCTAGGAAAATTTAAACAGGATTTCTTCTGATTTGATTTGATTTTATAAAGGAATAAAGTTTGGCATGTAAAACGCCGTTGATAAAGGCATATCTTCGAAGAGCAGTGTGGTCATTTGGGATCCTCAATGCCTGGAAAACAGGATGTCAACTATATCGGACAGTGAGGATAGTAGCAAGGAATAACTTATAGATTCACATTTTGGCAAATTCAAAGAATTTACCGGAACCTCCCAACCGTTTCAATATTTTTGCTATCATCAGTAACTACAATTTCTATCTGCACTTAAATACGATTCCATTGTTTCAGGTATGCATATCTCCTGGCCTGAAAGATATGAGTGAAACAAAAGGCACTTTAAATTTTGGATCACGTGCCATGAAGATAACCAATACTGCTTACGTCAACATGGAGGTAAATCAAATAAATATTTGCTATTGTTTTTGTCATTTTCATAATTTAAAGGAGAATCTTCAAAGACTTACTTGAGTGTTCTTCAACATTTCTTGTCCTTGGCATATTTGTTGCTGGCGGACATGTGTCTTCTCTCACTTGATCTGCCCACTGCTTAGGCCTTTACGCCAGACTGTTGCCTGCACTCATGTCCAAACAAAGCCATGGCTTTCTATCTAGATCAACAATTGTACTAGATGAGTCAGCAAAATGTAAACACTGTTTGAAGAATCATACTGGATTAGCTTTGCAGCCAATATGTAAAATTTTGATTTGATCATCTCACTGAGGCTTCGATTTGATTTTCAAGCTGTTCCTCATAATGCTCTGTCCTTTTCTTCAGTCTAAAATTAGTAATTAGCCAAAAGTCATATTTCCTCTTAATAGGCGCAAAAACACAACTAAAACTTGCTTGTTCAACATCAATGAGTACGATAGTTTCGAAATTCCTTTTTACATTTATAAAATATAATTAATAGAAAGGAGCTTATGATTTCTTGTTCAAAATCATGTAGATCTTTACATTCTAATGCGCAGCAGCACTTATGGCGAAGCATAAAAGCATTTCTAAGGAATGTGAATCATCAGAAAGCGATCCATGAGTTAAGAATGAAACCATTTTACAGTTTTCAAAATTCAAACATGAATGAGATTGAACCAATAACTAACCTGTATTTTTTTTAAAGAAAATGAAAGCAAGTTTTTCCGGAATCATTCACTGAGATTAAGATAATGCATTTTGAATCATAAATAAAGACTCGAATTTATTTCAGTGTTACAGTTATCGTATTATGACGTCTCAAAGAGTCTCCATTTTTTTTTACTCACCCAGTATGTTTTGTGCCAAGATCTTTATGCTTTCGTAATAATTCTATTTACACATTACCTGAGCGTGTCACTCTAAGCGTGTAATAAAACATCATCAGCTCATTTGATACATTCTGCAACTAATTCTGAAATCTCTTGCAGGTTGACTTCAAAAGGTTATCTGATAGTTTGCTGGAGAAATTGGAACTACAAGGTAAAAAAACTACATTTTCTTAAATTTTCATGCTGATCACGACAATCTAAATTTTGCTGTTTCTTAATTTCTTGGCATTGCTTCTGTAGTGTAACCATGATCAAGGTGTAAGGTACTCAGCGGTAACTCCTAGTTTCTGGCTAAAGTAAATTTGTGCTCCTCCTGTTTCATTCTTTCGAAGTACTTCAATTTATGATTTTAAACTCGTTGTGCAGCATAAAATTTCAAGCAAAAGTTGAGAAGACATAAAAACAACTGATATTGCAGAAGCTTTAGGCCTCCTCTACTATCTATCATTGCCTGGAAAACTATCTTTTCTTTAATTTCATAGATTTTTCTGTTCTATTTGAATGTTTCCTCTTTCAGAACATGAACTGCAAAATCTACGTCTTGAATGCAACAAGCTGAAGCAAATTGATAACTCCAAGTTACTTGGCAAAGTTGAGCAAATTTCACAAGAATCAGAAAAGTTCATAGCATCGCTGAGGAACTGTCATCAGAAACAGGTTTGAAATTTTGTAACTTGCATTAGTAGCTCGTCTGTTTAGTCCTTCAGTCACAGAAAATATATCGGAAAAACTGGCAAGCAAGTATATAGAAAGCTAACAAGTGGTTTGCTTCGAGATATTTCTGTTTTCTTCTGTGCAAAAAATCTTCAGTTCGTTTTAATAATGCTTCAGGAGTGTATTTTCCAAAACTACAATTAACTATCTTTTTCATAAATAATGATTTTATAAATATCAGTACAAGGGCTTTGGAAACAAAATTCACATCGTATGAAAGATTATACTTGGTGAAAAGTACAGAATTATTTCTTTCCTAACAAAATGAAGTTGTCTGTGTTCACAACAGTAAATTTCTCCTGATAACCAGTTTTCTTACAACAGCTACACCTGGACAGTGACGTGTTAACTTTAAACGGGTTATGTTTATCACAGTGCCTACATGCCGTGTGACCAAAGCCATAAAGAAAAGCTTAAAGTTGCTTTATCATTTTACATTTATTTTAGGGACCACAGACTCCAATGCATGTAAAATGTGTATCATCTTAGCTAATCAGTTTTTTAATCTAAGCTATTTGATTCCTTAGATTGATGAATATACGAAAGAGATTGATGATCTACAGAATCAGCTTGCAGTGAAAGACAATCGAATTTCAAAACTACAAGCTGAGCTGGATTCAATGAAAGCTAATAAAATTGACGAGGATAGAATCGCAAAGATCTTACTCATGAGTGAAATCATAAGCCTTGAACTGGTGACTGCGAATGAATTTAGCACATGGGCGGAAAGGAGCAAAGACAAGATGGGTGAAAATAGGGAGAAGACAGTTATGGATTTGTTAGAACATTGTGAATCATTGTTGAAATTTGCACCAGTTGTATTACAAAATTCCTTACAAGGCAATGGCATGGACAGCGCATTGCCAGATTTACTGAATGATGGCCATTTGTTGATGGGCATCGCCAAGAATGGACATAGCAAGAAATGTGATGGAAGTGAAATTGTGAAAAAACAGCAAGATTTAAAATCTGCGTTAATTGGAAGTAAATTACACATGGAAGAACAGATCTCGCAAATCTTTCAAAACAGGAACTCGTATTTTAAAGGTAAGAAACAATTTTCGATATATCAGGCATCCCTTATCAAAATGTTTGTGTGTATCCATTTTTCAACTTTTGGACCTATACAAAACCTATAAAAAACTAGTGCTTTTATCTTCGGGACAAAACTTAATCATGCTACCAGGTGCACCAACAGCACTCTCCTTTTGACAGGCCACGATAAATCGTACAATGAACAAAAATATTTCGATCAAAAATCCTGCTATAGATTCTAAGATACTTGCAAATTTCTTGGTTTTCTATTGCTGGAGTTATGAGTGAATTTCTTGAAATTTTCGTCATTCGGAAACACTAGAAACGAGAACAAAATGTCGATCAAATTTTCTAAAGACTCGACATGAAAAGACAGAGAAAACTCGTTCATGGTGATCTGCAGATTTAGAATTAGATTAATTGTAACCTGCTGCACGAGCGTTGCTGCTATTTTGGCAGAAACGTGGCATTACTTGCACTGATACAAAGAAGTGTCTTTCATCATCATATTTAAGGAATAAACAAATGAAAATTTAATGAAAATGTCGGTGTGTTAACAAGGAAACTGCAGTGTCTGTAAAGTTACATAGCGCAGGCTATAAAACATCAGTTCATGTGAAAACTTATCAGATTTGCTTTATTTTGTAGACACCACTGAAATTAATCCTGGACAGTCAAATCTATTGGATCTATGCACGATATTAATTGATAAAGCATTCCTTGCCAGCCACATTTCATTAGAGAACCAAGAATTACGAAGGAAAATGGCAACTATGATAGATCAAAATGAAATGAAAAGAAATAAAATGGAACAAGAGTTGAAAAATACTGAAATGTTTGCTGAAAGAATAAAGAAAGCTTTTGAAGATCAAATTGATGTTGATGAGAAATTTTCAGGATTTGAGTTCACTTTGAGTAAAATAGAGGATATTCTTGCTGATGAAAAGGTGAATGACGAATCAAAAATACAAATGAATGAGAATTCATCAAAATCCATTATTGCTGAAATAAATCGCGAAGACTTTCCATCCAGAAATAATTTACGAGTTAGTCGAAGAAAGTCGAATGTTCACAAAGGTCTTGGCAGCAAAGTCGATGAACAAACACAAACCAAAATAGATGACGTTGAACTTAAAGTTTTAACTAATGAAAACATGGAAACATTAACTAATGAAAAGATAGATGTTGAGACACAAACAATGCAACGGAAAATAACACGAGAAAATTTTGAGATTTGTGATGGTGAGGCACCTGCAATTGAGCTTGATGAAACTGTATGTGAGTCAGAGACTTCGAATCTTCCTAAAAGGAGAGTATCTGATCCTCTCAGTGATTGGTTGCTTCAACTAAGTAGTGATCCAATCAGCGACCAGAATTCAACTGGCAGGCCATCAGCCTACACTTCCAAAGACTTCAATAGAATGACGTCAGCATTAACACCAAGGCCTGATACAACAGCAGAGAAAGTTAATAACGAGGAACAATTAGGAAATGATCAACTGAAGGATGCAAATAACACAACTTTCTTTGACTGGGATCTTTTTGAAGCGAATGAAGATAGACGATTGTCAGGAATAATATCTGATGCTGCAGAAATGACGAATGAAATTAACATGTATATCAAGGTAGAGTCTGAAATAGAATCTGTCAAGTCAGAAATTGAGAAACGACAACTTAGCAAAAATCGAAGGATGAAAAAGAAGACCTATAAAAATGCACGTGGTACAGATCATAAAGATGACAAAATTCAGGAGAAAAGAGGCAAGACATCACAAAATGAAATCAGTCTGTCTCATGATAATGTTCCCGTTTGTGAAGACATCTTACCAGTCGCTAGAAATATTAGTTCGCCTCCTGCTGGTCAGTTCCCAGGACTAACTAAAGTGAGTAAGACAACGTCTTTGCTCAGGGGGGAAACGAAGGAAGGCAGCACAATGTTTACAGGTGTCACAAAACAAATGGAAACGCAAGCAGCAAAGGAGATTGATCATGAAATATTGCCTTTAATTTCAAAACCACCCATAAATTTGAATCCATTTTGCATACAATGTCAACCATATTATCAACATATTTACTACAACCCATTTTCGCTTAACTGCTACCATAGCAACCAGCCTTTACGTCTTGGCAGCTCTGAGCAGCCTGGGAGTTTTTGTAACTTTCACAAGATATTTGAAGAAACGTCGACACCCATTCAAAAACAAATCATGTGTTTTTGTTCAACAGATCAAGGTGTTATGCAAAAATCAGTTTTAGCAGAGCTTGATGAAAACAAACTTTTTGACAGAAACATGCAAATTGGATGTCTAATCTGCAATAAAGCAACAACGCATCGACTACCGCTTGACAAATGTTTGCAAGATACTCTTAAAATTGAAGATGCTAGAAAATGCCAAGATGGCAAAACATTAGAAAGAATTAAATCAGAAATGAGCTTCGATACAGAGACATCGAGTGATTCTGGTTATTGCGTCCAGGATGGATCTGCTGAGAAACCAGAGTCGAACAATGAAAGCAAAGAAATGATGAATTATCAAGGGGTAGGGTTAGAAGCAGAGGAGGCCTTTGCAACTGATTTACAGCCTGAAACTCACTTTACAAACAAGAATGGCAAAGATACATTAAATAAAGAGAATTTTACAAAAACATCAAGCCAAAGCCAAAGTGTAGACCAGGAGAATCGTCACAAGGCGTCAAAAGAGGAGGCACATGAACATCACAACGTCAATTCTTGCAACAACAACTACAACAACAACAACAACAACAACACCAAAATGGAAGCAAGTGCAGCTGGCAGAAATATTTCGAGTTTTTCAAAAGGGAATGGCGAATTTAATGATGGAAATGAGAGTATTACATCTGATGAGGAATTGGACCAAAGGCTTGGTAATTTATTCGAAGAATTCAATCAGAATGAGCAACGCAGGGAGGAATATAAGACAGGTTCAGCTAGGGAGCAGGATAAGAGAGAAATTGAAACATACGGGGACATAATTAAGGTTGGGCCAGAACAGATGCAGGAAGAGGGTGACAGTGAAAGTATCAGGAAGATCCAACGACATAAGAGCAAAGAGTTTGATAGAACAAATAAAACACCAAAACATCAGAAATTTATAAAAGAAGCTTGTAATTCACTTGAAGTTCAAATCGCATCAGGATATGATGAAAATCGCTATGGTGATTCTTTCCTATCACCATTGGTCAAAGATAACAGTTTTGATATGGTTGAAGACAAAGAATCAAGTGACTTGACAGATGATCTGGGCTCCTTAGATGTAACCACAGGGAACCAATGTGAAGATATTGTCGTTAAGAAATCGTGGTCAATTTCAAATTGGCTTTGGGGTAAAAGATCAAAGCAACATAACATCGAAGAAGTTTCTGTCGTTATACAATGAAAACTGTACAATTCTTTCCAACTAAATTGGTCGAGTAGCTTGATATTAAAACTGTATAGCGACTGTATATAGTTAGTTCTTTGTAGATAGACTGAAATATTGCTAAGGATTTTCATATTTATTTAGCATTCATCAAGCTTTAATCACTCATAAAAGAAAACATCCCAGCCAAAAAATGTCAGTTTCTTTTTCTTTACACGTTGAACTTAAAATCTCTTAAGGTATTAATATTTGTGTTCTGAAAACTTCTTGTTAGTTTTCTTTTGGCAATGTTTTTGTTTCTCAACGTCGGTTCATTATGCCGAACCAAATTCTACAAGGTGGCACAACAGTCTGAAGATCTAAACATAAAAAATTTACCAGTTTCTGAATTGAAACTGAAAAGACAAAACTTTTACCACTTCGAGTCACACATCGACGGTGCACAGAGACAAAGCATTATAAGAAGTCAACATCAAAAGTTTTCAATCTATTTCAAAATAAAGTTGAAAAATGCCTCTTACGATTACGATACATTGTCCAGTTTGAATCTTGCTGATGGTTCCTGCACTGATAATTTGAGTCCCTTGTTTCCCTGTGTCATCTGACGTGATGGCATCGCATCCGCCAACAACGACTCATAGCATTACTTTGAAAAACAAGACCATATTTTGGCCCTCACACAAAAAAAATCGCAGTAGAAATCAGCTCATGAGATTCCATGAGTACCAGCGTTAACTTCACAATACTTTATGTATGCAATGTTTTCGTCATTAACTATGTGCCGAATGCATTATTTTGCATTTCGTTTCTGCGATGTGACAGCTCAGAATGGGCCCAAGCAGGGTGACCCTTTTCACTGTTTTACTATGAGTCCCTGTTGACTTACAGCGAGGACACAAGTAACGTAACTAGTCTAAGTGGTTCCAGGCCAAGCCCAGGTCACTTTCACTATCTGAAAAATAAGATAAGAAACTACAATTTTTAAGTGTTGAAATAAATGCAAGTTCAATAAAAATCACAACTTCTTAAAAATTGTTGGCTTGCCTTTTCACAACCTGTTATTTAAAACTGTCATCGATGGAAAGTCAGATTTCAGAGCGAAACGTTCTGAGTTCTAGTCAAAGCAAATTCTGACAATTCATAAAAAAAATTATGATCTAATTTTATCAAAAACTACTGTAAAGAGCTAGTCATGGAAGGTATTACTGTTAAAAGCAATCAAACACCTTGCAAAAGATTTGTCTACCATCGAGGAACTCCAATCCAGTCTTTGCTGACTCATGGTCTGCAAACGTCACATAGCAGTATGAATCAGTTACCTGAAAATCAATCAAATCACGAATCACCCGTTGGGCCAATGATTTCGATATTAATTTTGAAGTCTTGAAACATATTTCATTCTCAGTGGCTCTTAGAAATTTGGAAAAAGCGCAAACCAGAAATAGGGGACATAGCACAAAATTTACGAACATTTTGAAATGTTGTTTCAAGATAAAGATTTTTAGTTCGATATGTGAACTTTAAAACTATTAAAGAATTTTTAGATCCATATCAGCTTTCAATACACTCAACTTAAAAGATATAGTCAACAGTGCCCTTGTAAGGTTCTATACTTTCATTGATCACTTGTAAAAATCTTTCAGCTTGACTGGAGAAATAACCAACAAATACATTCCTAAAAAACAGCAATATGGAAAGATATAACATTCCAAAATTTGGAATAAAATTTTTAAAGTGCAAGATAAAGAAAACTATGACGTACATCTTGTGGGTGGAACATCTTGGCTTCAAGAACTTTGTCGCTGATGTGTGGCAATCCATTCTTGAAGATGTTCATCATCATTACTTCTGTGACTCTTTCACTATCTAAGTTTTCAATGTACCTAAAAATCAAGGAACTTCAATCTTTAAATTATCTTTACCAATGGAATATAAGAAACATGACCAACTTGGTAATATTGGAGTCTCTTGTGTTAAGTTTTCCCCTCTCTATATGATTTCCATTTTGTTTGTCAATAAAGAATGTCTTGATCCGTTCATTTTAGATTTAAATGTTTACGAGAACTTCTTTGGTGTAACATATAATATTCAAATACATATTTATGATGTCAAAAAAACTCTTAACAAACTAAACTAATAACAAATAAACAAATAAATGCATCCAACATCCATAATGTGAGTCCAATGCAGAACCAGTTTTTTTGCAATACTCATTATGTAGTGAATACTCATTGTAGTGAAAACATTAGCAAGATTTAATAATGAAATGTATGAAAATGATGGACCTGTTACCACCTTTGCAAGTATATAATAAATTCAAATTTTGATTCCTACATATCAAAAATTTTCAGAGGTTCTCAAGATGGACCATTAGAAAATACTTTGCAAACCTTTGATCAAGTATTCATAAACTAATGAATTTAAATCTATTTACTTACAGCCTGTTAGGAGAAGCATCTTGATGACTCTAGAGATAAACAAAATAGTTGTTAAATCTGCAAGATTTTCAGCCCCCCATCATTACAACAGTTCACTTTTTCATTCTTAAGTTGCAAAATTAATTGTTACAGAAGTCCAAATGATGTTCAAATGAAAAAGTGCACAAAAATAACTTTTTTCTCTGAAAACTGATTGAGCCAAACAATCTTTGCAGCTGAAAGACTGGCCTTCACTGTGGACACTAGAGACAATTTATCATGGCGGTGAAAGGCAGGAGCTACAAGGCTCACAAAGATGCTCAACACGACAGTCAAGCTTTGCTCACAATAGGCGCGTAACTGCATTTTTGCTTGCGGGTTAAACTTAAATGCCAAGTGGGAATGACCGGGGCGTTTCAAATGTGTCAAACTGTTTCAGGCTGCTTTGTCTCGATCAACAATAATCTCTTTCATGTCTCATTCATTTTGTCTAAAGGGAGATCTAAAGCTCAAATTGCTTTAAATGTACAAATAAATGGATGCTGTTTCAGTTGGGGCTCACTGTTCCTTGAGCAGATGCTATTCATGCATGGGACTTGTTTCAAAATTTTCAGTATCTAAAAGATATCTGAAGCAAGCACCCTTAACTTGCACCAAGGTTCTCGGCAAAATGACTAAAATACTTTAAATCACACTGTGTGATTTGTGACTGACCTTGTTTACACAGAATCACTGTGTGATTGCGTTGCGGCTTGTTGGGCCTACCAATAGGCCTTGATCAGACAGATCGAAGCCACTGCCCGATTTTGCTGCTAAAACAGCAAATAAATCATGGCAAAATGTTGTAAAAATGTCGAATAATTAAACATGAAACATGCATACCTCCATCGAAATGTTTCTTCTATAACCACGCAGTTAGAAAAAAAATAATAAAGCTGTCTGAAATGTCGAGCAGTACACGGAAGTGATTGCAGCGCAAATGTCAAGGTGTGTCCAACTGGCCTCTGACCTTTGACCTGTGAACAATTGACCTTGTACTCCATTGCAGCCGAAAAACGGTGGCACTGAAGCAAAAGAAACCTCCTAAAGTTTGGTTAGATTAGACGTCGTTCGTTAATTTTCTCATATTTGCTTGTCAATTCATACTCCAGCAAAAGTGACTTTTATTAGATAACAATAATTATTGAGATTTTAATGATCGTGATAAAACTCAAAAAACGCCAAGGCACCAAACATGAAAATCATCCAACAACCTTTCGAGTTTTATTTTCATTTGCATCTGGATTTCTGGCTCGTAGAAATCTCTCTCTGTTCGCAATCATAAATTGCAATTTACTGCAGTTTCAATTTAGGGAAAGGATGCAGGTTTATCGTAAATGTGAATGTCACTAATAAAGCCCCGAAAGCGCGCTAACATCACAACCAAGAATGCCGGGTGCGCCAGGAAAAATTCTTGCCCTCAAGAATTCATAGCACAAGCACAATGAGTACTTCATGGATCTGAATGATTCAAATTCTAGTTCAAAAAAGCCGAATGAATGAAGTATGTTTGTGAATTCTCTCTCGTTCTAATGAGCACAGGAAATAAAGATAAATTCTGAGGGGCATTTCACATCTTCAGAATGGCGTGCAAGATTTTTTCAGAACAGAAGGACCTTTAAGGATTTTCGATGGATTGCTATTCGAAATGAAAGGACCTTTGCCAAAGGTGTATGAGATTTTTTGGGAGTTATGTGTCCCTCGGTAAATTCAATTGCTCTGTCTGATGTGTCCTTTAAACGTAAGGAAAATTACAAAAATAATTTTCCAGTCTCTCATATATCAAGCTGAATTCGACTGATTCAAGCCCATCAAACATTCTTCATGCTATGAATATTCAAAAGTGAGAAGTTTTCCGGCTCATCCGATACACTGGTCGATAAAATCCGTTTCTCAAATTGCATCAACAAGCACGATGTAGAAATCACGAGAATTTGAAAATTTAACATCTTTACAAAACTAATACAGCAGTCTAACAATTTACAATATAGTAAGAATTCTTATTACTTGCTTAACATACAGCATTCAATGTTTATGAACTTTATGCACTTTAATATCTATTTACAAGGAATCAAACATGAAGGTAAATCATTCAAAAAAGAACACTTCTCAGGCAAAAAAATATCATATCTTTTTCTTAAAACATTGTATAAACACGTTAGATAAAGGACACAAAATTTATAATCTTGATATTGGAATTCCGAAAATTTCATGTCGTGAGCTTTTGAAGGGTGGCCCAAAATCTTGCTGGAGAAATTCTAAATTAAAGGGAATGGACATGGTTAAAAGCTGGCCTGACCCAACCCAACCTTTGTAGTTGATTTATTCTATTGTATTTGGTAACTATGACGCATATGGTGACGCATTGTCTAGCTGAAGAAACAACGGATGCCTGGGCGTTTTCCTTAGCCTATCTTTATAGCAACCACTTGATATAGCTATGTCTGATCCCTTCAAGCTTTCTTTTGATGTAGGCACATCTTTAATCTCATATCTGTGAATGAAAACTTACAACATTCAGATATGTCTAACACATATAAATCTATGAAAATGTTATTTAAACCAAAACTTTTAAAGCATCTCAACTACATTTTACGCAATGATGTTTCATCAGTCTCTTTCATAAGCATAATTGTTATCTTTATTTTGCATTGTTCAACTTAGCTTTTTCAAATATTTCAGCTTTGTTCCTCACCCATTTTGACACCATACCTTTCGTAATTTCAAAACTAACTGCAACTTTAGCAGGACATTTTCCAGAAGAAACCGCTTTAATAACTCTTCTTTTGAATTTAAAATCATATGATTTTCTTTTCATTGATTTTTCTTCGTAAGTAGCGATCTTTTTCTCTGCTGTTTTCCGGCGTTGTTTACATTTAGGTTTGTCCGCATTCACGCTGATCTCTTCTTCTGAGTTTGGAATAAATTGAATCTCAGTAGCATTCTGACTGATATGCACATTTTCATCCAAAGCCTCTTCATCTTGAGCTGGTTGATGATGTTCCCCGATTGTATGCAAGAAGAGACCTTGTCGTGAATTGAAATTTTGAGAAGAAATGTCACATTTATCTGTTCCACTCATATCATCAATAAGACGTGACCCTGGAACATCAATGATAATTTCTCAATTTTTGCAGCTTGACAAAGCCAGAATTAACGCCGCTTCTCACAGAAAAATGAGTGCATCGGAATGGGAACTCTTTCTCTTGATATGGAATTGATTACGTAACTTGGTTCTTTGCCGTTTCAAGTATAGTCCGTCAGCATACGTAAGCACAACTGCATATGAGCATGACAATTATTTTTTTTGGGCTCCTTTGTCGAATCATCACCTGCTTCAGACACCCCCAATGACTTTATCAATGACTAGTAAATCTCTCCTACAGGCAGACTGATTTCCTAAGTGCCTTGTTTCCCTGTGCTCCTTGCCTAGATTATGTTTCGGTCAACAAAGACTCACAATATTACTCTGAAGAATATGACCTTCTTTGGGCCCTCACACAAAAGAAACGTTGATGGCAATCAGCTTAAAAGATTTCATGAGTTCCCATCCGATTCAAACTTCAATCAACAGCGTGAATTTCACAATACTTACGTATGCTACGTTCTCCTCATAGATTATGTGCCAAATATGGTTTTTTTGCTGTAATTCGCCTCTGCCAGGTAACAGCTGAGAATAGGCAACTTTTAGCCCTAGGATACAGGGGACTCAGGAAGTCAGTCTACTGTACGTTCATCTCAATCCAAGGAATTCACGCTTTCCTCTAAGAGAGGCGTCCAGAGTCTTTATGATGTGCAACAGTTCTTATGTGTATGAGAGAACAGAAATGAGCTTCTGTGCTCGAATAAAAAGGGGAATCGTGTCAGTTACTGTTTATGATAGAAAAAAACATAAGGCTTTTGTGAAAATGTTAACGTAACGTTTTCTAAATTGATCAACAGGTAAGACGAAGAAAAGCCATCTTGCAATTAATTCGTTGTCAGTAACCTTGTTTAGAAACACAATGAAGTACCTTTCTGTTTCTTGAGCTCCTCTTTCAAAACACCAACGGAATCTTTGACAGCATGATAAATTATGTTTTTCACCTGAAAAGAAAGGCATATATTTCTCGATTGCTCACTACTCCACTTTGAATTCATGCAATTCATATCTCGGAAAAATAGACCTTTTAGCTATTCTTCAAAACATCCTATCGAACTGCTTTATACATTCTTACACGAAAGGTTACATTGAGTTGCGTTAGATTTTCTATCACTATTGTGCACATTGGAGAGTTCTTCAAATCGTATAAAATGCAATTCGATTCTGATTCTTCTTTAGAATAGCTACAGGGTTGGATCAAATAAGATGTTTTCAAATAGCAGATAAAACAAGTCCAACGATAGATTATCGATAAAACTTTTGCTGCCTTCATTATTATTAATAATTCAATTCAACTTTAAAACACTTGTTTTCGTACCTGTAGTTTGTCTTCGTGATTTGTATGTCGATCTGATAAATATCTGAATTCTTGAGTCAAATTAAAACACTGTCCAATACGCTAAAATTGAACGAAAAAATATGATTTCAGACGACAATCAAATATTGGATTTGAAAGGGCCAATAAAGATCACAATATAGAACATACCGAATAAGTCAAATGTACAAAATGCTTGAAAAACCATACAACAAAGTTTCTGGCTGCTTTTAAACAGACTAAGAAATAGGACGCTTGGCCAAATCCGGATTTCAGAAGAAATCAACACACCTTTATCATGGACTGTGCCTCAAAAATTAAGCTGAATTCTCAGTAAGATGATAGGATTGAAATAATACAAATTAGCCGCGAAGTATTTCCTTTACAATCTATTAAACAGTGCAAATATTTTCCTGATTCAGCTGCTATTTTAGAAAGCTTTCTCTCCACACAACAGACGATAAACAGTTCTTGATTCAAACTAGAAGAACCTGGAAACATTTTGGAAACAACACGTTCAGGACACATTACTAAACAGATTATTAAACAGTTCCTAACTAACATTCTCGGCAACCGAGACATTTCAAATCAGAACTATAATTTTGAATAAATCAATCCTGTCAACAAATAGGTTTCTGTCCCTTGTTTATCCTTGCAAACAACAGAGAACAATTGCCTCACCTCAGGGGATACGAAATCTTCCGCAACTTTGACACAACTATGAAGGTTTAGAACCTGAAAGAATAATATCAGTGAAAACATCATTCAGAACAGCCTGAAAAAGCTGCAACAAGGTTACATTACCGAGATTAAAGAATAAGAAGTGACCAAAATGAATAAAATGAACACATATAAGACAAGACATAGAGTAGAAATACCTGATGAGGAGCACCAGCAGGAATAAAAACAGCATCACCAAGACATTGACAAATAGCAAATCCAACGACACCATAATCATCTTTTAATCTTCCTCTCAGATCATGATCCAAATAAAAACTCTGCAACAGAAATGAGAAATATCACTGAAAGCTCAACAAAACAACAGAGTGACTGAACAATGAAATTAAAATATTTAGAAGAGGTGCTCTCCAGATTTCACGGACTTCGAAAATTTAAATAATATAATGCGGGGTCCTGAAAAAGTCACGCTTCCACTCCACAGCCGTGAACAGGATGCGAGTCATTTTGTTAATGTCAAAACAAAGGAAGGTTTAGCAATTTCATAAGAAGCCAAGGAAAACTTCGGGTCATTAAGGCAACAGTAGTAGATTTTAGGCTGCTAAAACCGCAAGGAGTTCTAAAATTCTGGCCATTTTGACTTGATAATAAATATGAAGAAGGTGCAACAGAGAAAATTGGGTATCCAGAGGAAGGTTTAAGTTTTGTCTGGATTGTTGATGCCACAGCTGTTGATGGATTGTTGATGTCACAGGATTCAAGCCGCACAGTACAATGAAAGGGCACTGGACAAGTTTTGGAGGGTAACAGTCTTCCCCTTGAGAATCAGTAACTGGTAAGACACAAGTATTATATAT
Organism: Aurelia sp. 3 sensu Dawson et al. (2005); assembly: GCA_964020215.1. NCBI lineage: Eukaryota > Metazoa > Cnidaria > Scyphozoa > Semaeostomeae > Ulmaridae > Aurelia > Aurelia sp. 3 sensu Dawson et al. (2005). The sequence continues at coordinate 215,374 of OZ026585.1, forward strand.
TTACTTTCAATCAACTTTTCAGAAACTGGATTAATAGAAAATCGAGACAAAATATTTTTCTGACCTGATCATGGATTGGATCATTGTAAATAGAATATTTGAGTTTTCTTTCTTCTGCGATTTTATGCAAAAATTTACGAATTTTATCAGCGTCTTCAGCAGCGTATATGTGCCACAGAGCACCCTGAAACATAAAACAACAAACATTATGCATAAAACAACAAACATTATCAGCAAATTAAATTACGCTACATCATTAAATTGTAAGGTGAAAAAGACAGATCAGAACTTGTAGAAAGGCGTCTTTCTGGTTTGTGACAGCGTAATTGAAGACAGCAGACCGTCAGATCAGTGTAGTTCAAGTTCTTCAGGATGTTATTTGGTTGCGACGCTTTGGTGTTAATTGATGATGATTTTCAAACTGAAATTTTCAGTTTATCACAGATTGAAGAAAACAGATTGAATTAAAAAAGGCCGAAAATGCAGATATATAACAAAAAACCATATACTTACAGGAATAACACCTTTTTGACGAACTCTCTTTTTCGTGGCGTCACAGCAAGCTATGTCTACCGTCTCTAAAGCATCTGAAATATATATATATATACATCATTGATTAATGAGCAAATATCTCCCAATTCCTTTCACGAGAAATGCTGACATTTCCAAGTATAAGTAATTTCTATGACGGAAATTTTGCGTTTCTGATTTCCTGATAGTTTTCCCACTGAAGGTCAATACATCGTAATTTCTATTCAGTTTCTAAAGGAAAGTTACACTTTGCATTTCACAATCAATGCGAATGGTAGCATCAAGCTATGGAATATAAGAAAATTCTATCGGCTGGTATGCAATGTTATCTGAGTGAGGATACTAATCTGCTCATCTTCAAATACGTCCTTGTTAGGGGAGAATGAGTTTTAAATACCTTCAATTTCTTGATCACCAAGGACTGGATCACGTGGAACACCAACGTATACCTGTAAATAAAAATTACATCAATCACATTTCAAGGTTACAGTAAAACCTGCATAAAATAGCCTGTGATTTTCTTTAACAGGCTATACGGTTCTCAAATATATCTATGATGCATCACAGGAAAAAAGCTTTGATATGTTCTTAAATCAGTTCTTAAATGTGATTGCATGCACTGGATAGGCCAAAAATGATTTTTATATGTTCGAAACTCGATGAAAATGATTGATCTTTTCTACTCCATTGATGTGGATTTGCTTAAACGACCTTGTACATTAACATGGGTTTGCAGCAGTGTTTCAATCTTTAGATATCTTTTGTATAAGATCCTGCTTCACTTGCTAGGCTAAGCAGTTCTTATGTAGAAGTTGCTTAATTGGCCAAAAATTAGCATGAAGATTCTTAACCCACAGTTTTCTTTTATGTGTGTTGTTCTGTAATCACATGTGAATTTATGCTATTTAAGGCTATGTCAACTTGGAGCCTGTCTGTCCATTAACACTTGGGAAATTAAAAAGCTTGAGAATGGTAACTGGAAAGACAATTTTTACCATTCCAGAGTCAGCTTTAAGAAAGGATATGCTCTTCATAGGTCCCTTCAGCTTTGAATGGGCGATATGGCGACTAAACTGAAAAAGAATCTGACTTCAGCATCCAAAACAATGTGCAAATAAAGAGTTTGTTAAAATCGCAGTGCCTACCGGTAGAAAGAACTGAAAATTAATGCAAATCAAAACATACCATCACATTAACAGCATCAGACATATCAAGATGAAGGTTAGTTGTACCAGCATTTGGAACAGCAGCTGATCCTAAATAATCAAATGCAATTAAAGCTAGTATATAATATTGATAATATAATATAGTATATACATATATATATATAATAAAAGAGAGAAGATTTAAAGCTATCTGGCAAAATAATAGCCTACTATCAACAGACACTCTACCAATCAGGCTGTGGACAAAAAATTTGAGCGCCCTTAAGACTGAATTCATAATATAAAAGAGTTGCGCAAGGTTGAAAGTTTGCATTTGGAAAGAGCAAAACCATCTAAAAATGCCCCCTTCAAATTGAAGTTGCATTTGTGCTATGATCAATGGATAACCATAGAAACAATGCTATGTCTAAGGATTTTCTTTGTTCTATTTACAGACAGTCCGATCTACAGCTGCGTATTCTCCATATACGATCCTACCCTTCATTGGCAATTCTTTCCATAAGCAAAAAGATGTATTTTTCTTGTCTTTGTAAGAAAAGAGAATTTAAATACTTGAAAATACAATAAAGCAAGGTCTTAAACTTCATCGGCGAAAGTAATTGGGAGGGGCTTTAGCTTGCTAAATACACAATTAGAAATTAATTAAGGTCATCTCACCATAAGCATTGTACATTTTAGGACCAAGATCAGGTTTTATGAAGTGGTTTGTTGGCAGTCTAAAACATATCAAGAATAAATTTAATCAACATAAAAGAATTCTTTAAAATTTTGTACCTTCAGACTTTTATAAACCTAAATTCAAAGATGCTCAAGAGAACATTTTCAGCAGTTCTCGGCAAAAATAAACTTTGGGTAAAAAATGTTACAAGAAGACGAAAATCTTGATTAACATAAAAACTTTACGTAAGAGAACAAACCTTGAAACCAAATTCCATTGACCATCTCTTCTTGTGTAATCAGGAAGTGGAATTGCATTCATTAGATCTTCAAATCTAAAACAAATCCAAAAATACAAGTATCAGAAGCTTATAAATCACGGTGAAACTCTACATCGAAATTAGAATAGTTCACGACGAAACAATATTACAAAGGTATGACATTCTCTTGGTTTTTAAAACAAGATCTGGATGAAAAGGGGTTTCTCGCTTAATAACTAAAAATATATTTACCATTACAATTACATGACAACATACGATTTTATATTATCATCTGTAAAAATAGCCTAATTACCTTCCAGGCATCTTCTCGCAAAAATCTGCACCAGGCGGCCAATCCTGTTGGAAGACAACAATTAATCATTGGTTAAAATGTTCCATTCATAATGTTATCCAAAAAATGAAACCTAGTGCAAGGGATTATCATCTCTCCCTTATGAATATCAACAACTACAATGCGTTTGAAATACTAAAGATTTTGCCCGTTATATCTATATGGGCAAATTACCTTTGAATATCACTCTAGCAAATACACATTGCATACCTTTAGTTTTAACAGCATCGGACGATCTTGGTTGTCGACAGGTCGATCTGTAAATGCAACGACAGAAAATAATGAAACTATTTACCAAAAGCCTTGTGCTTTATCTTTGTCATCATTCTACAGATAAATATGAACTATTTCTGATTTTTCTGACACGTAACTTCGAAATGAATACAAAGAATGTATTCCTAATTAATCTTACCAAAAATTAATGTATTTAAGACATAATTTCGAATTAATACCTTTAACAGATTCAAATCCTTTCCAGAAATCACCAACAGAAAACTGATGCAAGATTTCTCCACTTCGACAATTCACAACATCAGCTACTTCATGACCTAAAAATTGAAAACATAGCTATTAGCGTGCATTGGACTTCTCATTTCGTTAGGTTACAAGGAATGACATCTAAAGGCTAAAACTGCAGCTAATATCAGGAGATGGCTAGAATTAAGTATGAATTGAATTTTCAACTTACCGAATTCCTCAGCAAATGATTCAGGTGCCCAAAGATCTCTGCGCAGCAATTTATCAACACGACTTACAATCAGGGGCTGTTGTGGAAAGAGAGCAGAATGCATGAAACAAAACATTTTCGAGACACTTCCTTCTTAACTTTGATAACCTTTCTAAGCACATGGTTAATTCCTTTCTGGGCATGATAGGTAATTACTCAAGAATTGTAACAAGATAAAAAAGTATTCTTGCAGCAGATGAAGAGAACTTTAATGAACACAAACGTTCTTCTTTTTTTCAGGAAATCAAAAACTTAGGGTTAGGGCTAGGGTATATTTATATTGCTACATAAATATAAATTTTACAAATTCACGGATCTTTAGCTGTGGACATATTCTGCCATTTTTTAATGGTCTCGTATGCATTATTCAAATAACTAAAAATCAATCACAGATAAACAAACCAAATGCACTAAAACTATATAATTTTTTAAAGCACAACATTTCGAGCATGGCCTGTTGTCAAGCAAAGAATTATTGGGAGAGCCAACACTAATCAAGAGGAATCTTTATCAACTAGCTATCACGCCCGGGAAACGAATTTTTATTTTTCATCCTTTTATCTATTCATTCATCTTTTGTTGTTGTCCAAGCACCTCCAAGGGGAGCATTATGGGAATAAGGTCTGCTTGACCCTTTAATGCTATCCCAGCCACTGTAATTAAGGGTGTTATTCCCTTTACGTTTTTAACATTGAAGTTTATATCATATTGTATTTGTACTGTGGCAAAATGATACATAGATACATAAATACATACATACATACATACATACATACATACATACATACATACATACATACATACATACATACATACATACATACATACATACATACATACATACATACATACATACATACATACATACATACATACATACATACATACATATGATGTCAATGTCATGTCTAGTTAGTGAAGTCATAGAAAATAGAAATAGCGAGACTGAACAAAAACTGGTATATATACTTACAAATCCCTTTTTCCAGACTTTTCTGAATAAAGAGACATTGTCTGGATGCCTTGAATAATTAAGCTGAAGCAATGTGCCATCGCAGAGGTAGCTTGAAACTGGATATTCTTCGACAACACTAGTATCTGTATCAACAATGGAGTGAGCAGCAAATGACTGAGAAGACGATAGGGGATCAGACAATGACGGAGGAAGCAACGGGGGCTCGGCCATAGGGAATGACTGCGGAGCCGTGTCTGGTATTTCAACTGGTTTGACATCTTCAACCTCGTTTCGGTTTGTGCTCACTGTTGCTCCAAAGAAACCAGAAGCAACCATAGCCAGGATATCGAGGCTGTTTGAAAAGCTGTTAATTCCATGATCTTCATTAACTGGGGTTTGGATTTCATTAGCAATCGGACTTGTTTCTGTTATTGCACTGCTAACACGATTTATTTCTGTTGTTGCTGCTTCTTTATTCGGTAACAAGCTGTCATTCCTTGCACCTTCATTCATCATAACCACTTCATTGTTCTCAATTTTCCTTGGCATGATGACATCAATATTCTCATTTCTATCTGGTAAAACATTTCTCCTATCTTCAACTTTCATTGGTTTTGGCTGTATGTCCACATTCGGCTTCTCATCTTCTTCAAACCCAGCATCTGTTTCGATCATCGTTTCGCTCTCCGCTTTCCAAATTTGAATATTACTAACAACAGAAGCAGCAGCTTGACAAACACTTTTGTAATAAAGAAAGGCCTCTTCACGTTCATGATCTTCTGGCCTATCTTCGACTACTCCCTTTGGTTCTCGCTTTGTTGTTTCTACAGGGCTACCTGTAGTGATTGCACCACCAACAGTGGCAATATTTGTGTCCATGGTTGTAACCACAGGGTTATCAATTGATAATTTTCCAGCAATGCTTGCTCCAGCTGTCGTTGTGACAAAACTCGGACCAGCGGTTGATGAGTTGTTGCTCTCTTCCTTAGTGTTGAATATTGCATTCGAAAAAATACCAAGGCTGTTCTCAGGGAAGCGTTCGTCACATTTCAAAGACGCTGTTTCACAATCGTTCATTTTCATTTGCGTTGTGTTTGTGATGCAACCCCCATTCGTTGATAAAGGTGATACATTGATAACAGGAACACAATGCTTTGAGTTCTGCTCTAAAGCTGAAACTGCAGACGGGGGCTCACTGGACAGTGAGAATGCACTCTCTTTCTCGATACCTGACATGGGTGGGAGCACGGAAACCGGACGGACAGCGTTACTAGGAAGTGCCTGTGTCCATGTTCCATCTGTTCGTATTTCGTCTGCAATGTCATTGTTTCTTTCCTCTGGCGACGTTGTTTCGCTGTTGCACATTGCTGTACTCAATGATGGGAGTGAGGTATGCTCATGACTTGATGATGCAATGTTGAATTCTGAAGATATGTGTGACAACTTGATAGAAAGACCGCTGTCACTTGGAATTGCAGGCTCCACAACTGTGACGCTTTCTTGCGTTGGTGTGGTCAACTGACTTGGTGTGCTTCTAATGACAGAAGTCCTCTGCGGTGGCGATGGCATGAGTTGGAATGGCATGGACTTTTTCAGGACATTTTCAGATAACTTGAATGGGATATTGAGCACAGTGCATACATCTAATGTTGATTGGCATAAATCCCAAAGTGCTGTCGAAAGAAAAACTTAAGTTGATGCATTTCTCATTCAATATGAAACAGTGATTACTACAAAAAGAATTCAAATTTTGGCAAATGAAGAATTCCGAATGTAAAAAACTAAAATGTCTTAATGATCGATTTTCGATCAAATTACGACTAAAGACAAATTCATTCACAGCAAAATAACAGACCTTTTAACTGTTCCAGGAAACTATCTGGATCAAAGGATAACTTAATACATTTTGAAGAAGTTTTCACTGTGCAGGCAAAGCAGGCATCCTCTCTCTATACCTCTAAAAGCAATATTTAGGCAACGGCAACGGCATCACCTTTCTTTTGTTTGATTGCAATTTTTTAGCATTATTGTGCATGGGTTTTTGGTATTGTATATAAATAAGGTTTTGTAGTTTAATTCAATCAGTAGATTTCTATTTGGTATTTTCGGTTAAAATCAATGTCTTCATTGGAGGGCTCCTTGAAAATAAACATGCTGAAGGTGCATAAGAAATAGATATGCAAAATAGTGAAAGAAGTTATGACGGCTCTCAATCAACACTGGATCAGAGTACCAGGTGATTCAAAAAAAATTTTACGCTTTTGGCGGCTGTGGAATAAAAATATGTGACCGACATTCAAAACTGAAATGTTTATCTATCAGTCAAATGTCAACTTATATGGGAAAATCATGTTTGGTAATATCCCTCATCTTATCGAACCAGAAATGAAGAAAATGCCAGCAAAGAGAATCTTTTGGAACAAAAATTCCACATTCCAATCTGGTCCATGACTTAGCTACTGCTGAAATTCGAATTCTATATCTCGAATTCAACTGCAAATAAATCGTTGACCACAATGGAAAGTGGAATTTTCGAGTGCCATACAAACCCTTTACATGCATTTTGCTAGTTGCTCAGTCTTAAAGATGTGTAAATTTACCAAACAAAATTTTCTCATCTAAGGTAGCCTTTGAGTGATAGATTAACATTTCAGTTTTGAATATCGGTCACATGCCTTTCTTATATACATAGCCCGCGAAAAGCTTAAACTTTTTTTTACTCACCCGGTATAGTTTTTCAATTACCAAAAAGTTCTTTGATCCACTCAATCGATCCTTTGTATAAAATTGAGTGTATAAAAATATCACTTCATCTAAGCATTTTTGTACAATATCAAAAAGGTCTATCAAATGATATTTATAACATGATGTTAACAGATTCATAAAATTCTCAAGAGATAAAATATTTAAAAGTTAAATAACAAAAAATATATACCATCTTTGGGAATGATCTGTGTCACTGTCAAATTGTGTGGTTTATGAGCAAGTCCTGGCGCACAACTGAACCAATGAAATTCGAATGCTTTGTAGCCTTCATCTACAAAACAAATAAAAGATTTGTGTTTCCTAAAATAAGATGGCTGTAGAAATACAGTAAAGTCCCGCCTTTAAGAAACTTGTTTCACAAAAACAGCCTGATTGGTTTCTTGTGTTAAGATATACTTCTTCAAAACAGGGTCTGTATACCATGGTATACGAAACGTTTTTATATATGCCAAACATTTGTCAAGATTGTTAAGAAAACATTTTAAAAATATGACAGTTGTACAAGAAACTGATAGTTTGGGCCAGTACTGAAAGTTTCTTGAAATTATAACAATTTAGAGTTAAAACTTTCATTCTTGTTTCTAGAGAAAAGAGACCTATTGGAGACATATTTAAATATATGCCTGCTAAGTTTACTTAAATTAGGCCTAAATCAGCTATAAATAGCTAAAAACCTTTCAAACTTAACGTTAAATAAAACAATGAATGAACTAATGAATGTATGAATCGTCTGATGATTTGCAAATGAATAGCCAAAATACAAAAAATAGCAACGAAGAGAAATTTCCTAACCTTTCTTTACTTGTTCGTTGATTTTACTCCTATAGCAATCCAGACAAACACCAAATCCGCATTTCTCACAAACCCAATGAATATTGAATATCGTTGTTGCACATGCGTCACACATTTCACGTACACCGGCCACTGCCCTCTTCCAGCCAACTGCACCTAAAGGGAATGATGATTTGAAAATAACCCTCCTGTCATTGTCCCACTGGAATACACTCTAAGAAATCGGAAAATATCAAAATTCAACTGGGCGTGTTAGAAAGAAGACCCCTGATAACTGACAGTGGCGAAATATTCTCAAATAGATGAAACACCCAAAATATTTTCAAAGTAATAGTATGGACGGCTACTTACACCAGTAAAGAAATATATACTAGCATTAGAATCAATTTCTTCTCTTTCGAGAATTCAAGAAAAAATTCAAGAAAAAATCAGTTAGGGAAATATGTCGTAGAATTTTACACCCAACTTTTGTCGCCGTTCTAGAAATTTGGAACCTATGCTGTTCTCAGATAGATGAAACCCAAAAATATCGTGAAAATTACCGTACGCCAGATTTATTTCAAACTGGTAAGATTGAAATTACAGACTGGAAACTGGTAAATGATAAAATCAAACATACCATCTTTAGTTCCAAGCATCAATGCATTGCATTCTTCTTCAACAACAGCACAAAACTGACCAGCTATATTTTTAATGATGTAATGACAAATACTTGCTTTCATGTCCACATCTGAAAACAAACAAATATCTTTAATCTGAAATTTCTTGCGTATATGTTGGCTTTCATAGGGCACGCTGTCAGCAAAATGCAGAAACTCTTGCTATAACAAAATGTTATAAGGATAATATTTCTGTACAGTAAACACACGCACATACGAACCTGGTGGATTCGGAACCTATAAGCTGAAATTATCAAATTGGACCTCCATTTAATAAGAAGTTATCATTGTATTCATCGTAAAAGAACCCAAGCTGCCTCGCAAAATTTTACGTTCTTATTCACGTGTCTTTATTGTCTATGTAAGAACCATAGTACAAAAATTGTTTCTCGCCGTCTAAGTAAAAATTTCCTTCATTCAAGATTACCTTTACCTTTAGCTAATAATTCAATTCTTGTAAAATACTAAAAGGATATCTGCTCATGCCTTTCTCTGATTTAAATACAAAAACAAAGTCCTAGCGAGAAAACCATCGCAACCAAAATGGCCTTCCTCAAAGTCGTACCCTCTCCGATAAATTCTATGCCAAAAAGTTTCTTACCTTTGGTATTCATTGCCCATGGGATAAATGCACTCTCTGTTGCAGATTTGGGTGAACAAAATCCAGCACTCTCTAATTTTCCAGTTTTCAGTTTCTTCCTCAGCCTAAAAACAACAGATATCTCTAAATCTTAATATCAGAAATCTAATCTGTCAATCAAAATGAAGAAAGCAACGAAAAACGATTTTATGACTACCGTAAAAGCTCTACTAAGCCCCCCTCTCTTATAAGCCCTGCTCTCTTATAAGCCCCCCCTTTGAGCTAAAATTAAAAAAAGCCCCCCTCCCACTTACATGAAATTCTTGCATGTTAACTTTGATATGGTTTGGGATAAAACTATGTTGAATTTATTTGACTTGTAAAGTTGTATGTTGAATCCGCAAAACACCGGGTAAAAGAACTGAAAAGCTATCATATATATATATATGCTTGTCATCTTATTTTAGGAATGAGACCCCTCTCTAATAAGCCCCCTTCTCTAGTAGGCCCCTTCTCTATCAAGTCCCTCTCTGGAGTGTCCTAAATTAAATAAGCCCCACGGGAGTTAATAGAGCTTTAACGTATACAGAGTGAGTAAAAAAAGTTGAAAAGTTCGATGTGCTGTTGAATAAAAATTACGTTTTCGATATTCAAAACTAAAATGCTAATCTATAAGACTAAATTAGGTGCAAAAAAATGTTTAGTAAACTGTAAAATCACTTTTCATTTGGACTCGGAAACTTCGAGAACTGCTGGCAAGTGGTCGGTTATGGGCATGAGAATTCCACATTCGCTTTTGTTCCATGACTTACTTAGAAATGAATTTGAAATTCAATACAAGCAACTGTCATTTTCAGCAATAGAATATAAACTTCAACGGCAAGTGAATAATATACCAGAATTAAACGTGGAATTGTCGTTCTTATACTAAACCCTTCTAAGCATTTTCCAACTTTCTGGATCTAAATGATTCGTGATTTCCCAAAGAGAAAATTTTAATACATAAGTTAAACATTTGCTGGTAGATTAATATTTCAGTTTTGAGTATCGTCTAGATAATATTTATTCCACAGCCTGCCAAATGTTTCAACTTTTTTACCCACCTGTTACTTATCAAGGAATATTACCTTCTAAACATGACAAAACGGCAAAATGCATGTTGGTCAGCATCCCTTTTATCAACAACTCTACAATCGCGACACTTTGGCAACTTTGGTGTCTGATCACATGGATGCTCTTGTAAAAATGTTTCCAACTTTTGAGCTGTCTTCTTCCTCACTCTTTGCCGCTGACGTTCTGAAAGAGAAAAATAAATACGCTTCACAGATGCTAATTTTGAAAACATTTGTCTCCTAGAACAAATAAACAATAGGATAGACAAACTTCCTTAGCACTACATTAACCTAATATCAATTCAAACAAAGACAGGGTTCACTGTTCTGCAAGTTGGAAACTAACGATGAATGTTGGTAAACCTTACTGATTACAAATTTCAACCAATCCAAGATATTTTGTCACAGATTTCCTTGACTGTTCAAATAAAGGCGAATGTCTAAGTTCTTTGAATTAATTTGCATTGTAGTAAAATGCAGTAGCAAGATTGACTAAACAATTAGTAATGACAATGACATCAATTTTCACGATGGTCTTTCCATGACACCTTTCCCATGCTTATTCCATCCATTAGTAAAACGTCTAATACTTGCCTTCATTTAACAAAAGAACAAAGAGAAAGAACATAAACAATATGAAAGAACAATAACTTAACAGAGAGAAAGAACACAAAGAATACAAAAGAACAATTACTCAACAATGAGAAAAAGCATAAACAATTTAAAATAACAATTACCTGTTTTGTTTTTTGTCTTAACAGCTTCCTCGACCAATGTATCTAAATCAACATTTCTTCTTTCTGCTTCAGCGAGCATTTTCTTCAAATCTTCTTGCATACTTTGATCTAAAACGGCAGTTGGTTCATTTCCTTTATTTCTTTTAATTGCTAATACTTGTGCAACAGTCAATGCAGTCAATGGTTTCTTGCTATGTTTATATTTTTTCTTTTGATATGCTGCTTGTTTTTCTTCTTTCGCTGCTAACGCTGCCTTCTCAACTTTTTCTAAAATCAATTCAACATCTTTTTTAGACCAGTTACATATTCCTCCCAGTTTATTCGATTTAGAGGACTTATGACTCCCTGCCTCCTCTTGGCTACTGGCGACCTTGTTCGAATTTGGAACTAATTCAACGTCACTGCTTCTCTCAACTGGTTCATCCTTCACAGCGTCTTCATGCACAGTCTCCGCAGCACCACCATCTGTAATTTCCTCTGACTTGCTTGAATCAGTATTGCATGAATCAATGACGACATTAGCGGCCTTATCCTCCGTCTCAGTAGAGCTATCTTGAATAACTGTCAACGTTTTCTCTGCAGATATCGCAAAATACTTCACATTCATTTTCTCAGCATTTTCAAGCAATTGAACATATTCTAAATGTGTTGGACTTGGATCTCTCTGTCTTTCATTCTTCAATTGCTCTCTCAAGTCATTGACATTAACAATCTTCAAGGCCCCTGATCTGATCTGCTCTGCTAGACCAACTTTTCTTTTCTTTTTAGGAACAATTTCGTCATCTCTTTCGTGTGATCTCTTTCGTGGTCTTCCACGTTTCTTTTCCTTTCGCCTCGCTTCAACTTCGGTTGCATGCTTATCCACCTTAACTTTCTTCCTTGGTTTGTCTTGAATCTTTGTCAGTCCTTTCTTTCTGGCAGATATTACTTCCTGCTTCCGGGAAGCTTTGTTCTCCCTTTCCAAGAAATCATCTGCAAGTTTTGATATATCGACAGTACCTGGTCTTGACACTTTGTTTCGTACGCGGCCACTGAAGCTCACAGACATATTTCCATTATCGTCAATATAATCATCCTCCTCCATGGTTTCCCTGTATTTTCTTTTCCTCTGTTTCCCGCAGCCACTCTCACTTTCAGAGGCCTGAATAGTAATAGTACAATAAATGAAGATTTCTATATTTTGAGTTGGCTTCTCGGGTGGCTAATACTAATTAACGCTAACCAAACCTAAAGTACATGTTAATAATAATTAAATCTACCTTACAACGAGATATCAATCTACAATTATAAAACTTTAAACTTTGAGCATATCGCTTACGTAATCTACAGTTGCGATCAAACCAGTGACTTTTAGGAAAAGTTTACACGGGACCTGTTGGAACCGTCCCGTATGGAACTGATTGGAACTACTCGGAACTGTTCCCACTGTATCGCGTTTACACGGGATCGGTTCCAAAAAGTTCCAAGGGCTTTGTTAAATCATAAATATTTTTCAAAACAAAGACGTTGGCAACTCTTTTGTTTTTCAAAACAAGGATGGAAATTCATTGGATTCCATTGTTTAAGACGTCTTTTGTTTCTTTAAATGCTTAAACAATGAATAGAAGCGTCATTTCCTAGCAGTTTCCGTTTGGAACCGTTCCACCCGTTTACACGAGACCTTTCTGGGAACGGTTCCAAATGGGATCGCCTTCGTAAGTGGACCCATTTGGGTACGGCTTGCAGTTCCATTTGGAACGGTTACAGTGGGTCCCGTGTAAACGCAAGGCCTAAACCTACCCATTTTGGTACGGTTCCAAATGGGATTGACTTCGTAAGTGGACCTATTTGGGTATTGCTAGCAGTCCATTTGGAACGGTTACAGTGGGTCCCGTGTAAACGCAAGGCCTAAACCTACCCATTTTGGTACGGTTCCAAATTGGATCGCCTTCGTACGTGGACCCATTTGGGTACGGCTAGCAGTCCCATTTGGAACGGTTACAGTGGGTCCCGTGTAAACGCAAGGCCTAAACCTACCCATTTTGGTACGGTTCCAAATTGGATCGCCTTCGTAAGTGGACCCATTTGGGTACGGCTAGCAGTTCCATTTGGTACGGTTCCAGCGGGTCCCGTGTAAACGCAAGGCCTAAACCTACCCATTTTGGTACAGTTCCAAATGGAACCGATCCCGTGTAAACGCTGCCTTAATATTTCTTTTTAAACTATCCAGCGTGTGGGGCACTTTTTAAAGAGAATCAACGGAGTCAAAGCTCCCCGTGCAAGGAATCTGCGCATTCTATTATTGGCCTATTGTCATTGATGATTTCCACACGTCTGTTGTTATTGTTTAGCTAGAGGAAGAATACCATGAATAGGAGCTTTCTTTGTCTTATCTATAGAGTGCCTCATCTTACCTCCGTTCATTCACTCGTTCGTTCGTTCATTCAAGATGGCATTAAATACAATATGTTAGGTCCAAGAAAACGTGCATTTTCTATACCATACCGTGTCGTGTTTGGTTTTGGTGCCAAAATATTTCTGCTACTATTATTGTGGACTTTCGAGAATTCTTCGAAATTTACAAAAACTATCGCTCAACTTAGATTCTTTTTAAGAATGATTTTATCGACAACAATTCCTTCTCACCTGCTGATCTGAAGATGCTTCTGAAGTCTTGATAGAAGTCTTTGTATCCAATTTTGCACGACGGGCTTTGATGTCCTAACAGAAGCATGATAGAGACATTTCACATAAAAATACTTCTTGTAAGCAAATGATGGAGAAATTACGACAAAAACCAATCCAGAAGAAAAACAAAAACATGGCTTACCTTAGGGAACATTCATTTCAAAGTAAGAAAGGCAAACAGCCCAAAAATCTTCAAACAGATAAGTACAGCGAAATTCAGTCCCATCCTCCTATTGACTGCGCACCCAGCATATACCAATTGTAGGATAGATCCAGTAGATAAATTGTAGTTTAGTTCAATTCACGAATATGTTGTACGTTGAATGTTTCTGTTCGTTGGCATTGACTAAGCTGGTTGGATATCCATAAAATTAAGCTGAAATTTATACCCAACGTTAAATAGTGTTTGAAATTAATAAAAGTTAGGCCTTTCCGCATTTTCAATTACATATTCCCATGAATGCATTTATTAATTCCAGAATTACTTAAAAATTATCAATGCAATCAGAAATCAACAAAATTTTGATGTAAAGTTGAAAAAACAAATAAAGTAACTTTCAAATATGACAAATAGAAAAAAACCTACCTCTCTCACTAGCTTTCTGAAGTTGTCAGTAACACCAGGCTCTTTGTAGTGTTTGAAGAGCTCAGTCAGTTTTGTACATTTCTTGCAAAACATCTTTTTGTGTTCTGTACAAAATACACTATTCGGCCATTTAGCTGTCCAGTGACTGATGATGTCATTTCGATCATTTTCTCCTGGCCACGAGTTCTCTTGTACAAATCTTGACATACACATGAAACAAGGGAAAATGTCGTGTAATTTGCAGTAGAATTTCTTTGCAACTTTTAACTTGTATTTTAGTTTCGTTCCTGGGACTTTACCGCTGGCCTCATTTGAAGATTCATTGCCAATCTGTGATGAACTGTTTTCCTTCTCTGGGCTACCAATTTCAGCCTCTGTTACAGTTCCTTGGCTCTCATGTGAGGCCAATTCCTCCTCACCGTCATTCTCGACACCTCTGTCTGATCCCCCCGGCAATCTTTCCTCATCTTCAGCGTAGTTCGACAATAACGTCTCGAAGTATTGCCATGAATAGGCAGCCTTTAACTGTGTATAAAAATTTGGGAATTCTCCTTCAGTAATGTAGACGGGTGTACAAAACTTGCAATACTGTCGCCGATGTACGTCGCATCTTATATCTTCAATTTCCTCTCGAAGTTCATCCCATAGCCCCTCTACAATGTCTTTATCTTCATTTCTCGGTGGTTTTTGATAGCGATGCCAGAAATTGAAGCATGGAAGACAAATTTTTTGCGCATGCAAAACACACGAATTCCAACTTTCAAGTGAACTTTTCTTCAATTTTCCTCTTCGTTTGTAATTTCGTTCGACTGCCAAATGATCTTCAGGCCATTTTCCCTCATTTTGTCTTAACTCAAAACATCTGATACAAAAGTAATGTTTGTGTAGGATACAAATATCTGTCTTTTTCACTCTAACCCCATTTATTAATGATGTTTCTTTAAGGTTTTGCGCCGGCTTTTTATCTCCTTCTTTCTCTGTTTTCTTCTTTTTCATTTTTACCCCATTTTCATTGTTGTCTCTTGTTTGGTGTCCTACTTTGTATTTTCTTTGTCCCTGTTCCTTCATTTCTTTCGCCTTCTTTTGCCCTTGTCCCTTTTCTTTTCTTTTTCCTTGTTTCCTTTCAACGCTTCCCCTTGCAGACCCTTCATCATCTTCCTCCTCTGTTCTTACCTTCAATCTTTTACTTTCTCTTTTACCCTTTTTCGGCTTTTTCATAGAGCGTCTTCTTTCTTCTTCTGAAGCAAATTTCTCCATGTAGTATTTTCCTTCAACTTCATCTCGTCTCAGCCAAGATGGCCATGATCCTTCTTCTATTTTGAATGGTGTGCACCGCACACAATTATTTCTAAGATGTATCCTGCACTTCTTTGTTTCTAATCCTGAAAAATCTGATCTTGATTCCCATGCAAATCGTACTTCCCCCCGTCGCGCCCAAGAAGGCCATTCTCCTTCTTCTTTGTAAAACATGCCACAAAGACCGCAATGCAATCTTCCATGAATTATACATTTTCGCTCTGGCAGATCAAATTCTTTCTTTTCTTCAGCTTCTACTGTTTTCTCTTTTTCCCGCTTTTTCTTTTTGCTTCCTTCATCATTACTATCTCTGCCGTCTCTATTCCTTGTACCAACTTTTTCTTTCTTTTTATCAGACGTATCTGTCTTCCCGTTCTTTGAAACTGTTTTTGTCTTTCCTTCCACGCCTGCAGTAGTTTTCACACTTTCCTTTTCATTATCAGAAGTGCTATCATGAGAAAAGTCTGTTTTGTTTTGTCCATCGGCACTGAAATTACATGTCTCCGTTACGACATCCTTTTCAGGAACATTTTTGCCTTCGTGTTTGGCCTTAAGTTGTGAGCTTTTAAAAATATGTGCAATTTCATTGTCATGCTTCTTGCTAGGAATTGATTTCCTTTTTGACTTCCTAACGACAATGCCTTTTATTTTTTCTTCAACATTCGTATCCTCATTATGGGAATCAAAATCCGGCGAAATAGCTGTGTCTTTGCTCTCAGGATTCTCTACGTCCACAGCTAAACTTGATGCTTGATTTTGATCGATCGTTTCAATCTGTAGTGTGCTATCAGTCTGTTCATCTCCTTGACTATCTTTATTATCACACGATAATATATCCTTGAGAGTAACATCTCCACTTTTTGGTTCTTCAATCTTCAATGTTTCTTCCTCTTCTCCTAATACCCCATCCTCATTTATCCCATGAACAATTTCGTCAACAACTGCAGCATTCTCACCTAAACTATTTTCACGTTCAAGAATATCAAACAAACTTTCAGGAGTGGAAGCGTCTTCACTGTCAACAGGGCTTTCAGTAGGGAAATTCGTCACCGCAGGGGGTCCACATGAAGAGACCAGTTGAAATCCCTGATCTTTAATACCCACAGGAGCATTTCCACCATCCTCTGTTTGATCTGTTTGCTGTTGACAACTATTTAAAAGATCTTCCGACGCTGTTTCTTGTGTTGCATTGCAGTTGGATTTAGTTGATTCGTTTGTAGTGTCATTTTCTCCTTTCTGGACAAAATCTTCTTTCTCCCTTGATTCTCCACTGTCTCTGATTGCAATCTCTACTGTCTCTTCAATTTCTTGTTGATCTGATACTATCAATTGGCTCTTTCCAGAAGTCTTAACACTCTCTAGATCTTCTTTTATCTCATTCGCATCAGGATCAATTGGTTGTGTCGTTTTATAAGGAGATGGACAATCATTACACTTAGAGACATGATGTTTTTCACATTTCTTCATGAATGCTCTCCATGCGGCATTAATTTCTTTGGCTCTCGATCCGGCTGGCCATAAACCTGCCTTGTCCTTGAAAGGCGTGCATTTCTGACAAAACAAATCATGATGTACATCACAACAATCAAACATTTCATCTTTACTCGTCATTATCGTTTTCTTATTTCCATCTCGTTTTTTGCCTATTTCAATCTTTCTTCCACTCTTGTTTTCAGCTCCTTCTAAATTGGTTCTCTGCTTGACAAGGCCGCTTTTTCTTCCACTAGATCGTCCACTCCGCCCCCCTTCTTTCACTTGGATCATTTGTGGTGAATAACTAGGATCATCAGATAAATCACCACTGTTCTCACTTTCAGAAGCAGGGAACAAACTATCAACAATGTCTTCCATTGATTCTCTGAAACTTTTTCCTGTTTCAGAATCAGATACGTCGGATCTTGGTGAAAATGGCTCACTGGTTTGGTTCTTCCCATGAAATCTACTACTTCTTCGAGTCGCTTTTGCTTCAACTTTTGGTGACATTACTTTCTCTTGCGCCTCTTTGCTGTTATTGATCTTACTTTTACTTTCCTTTATTCCCAATGTACCGTTGATATCATCTGACGAATCGGGACTCTCTAAAGATGATTTTATTTGCCTTCTCGTTCTCTTCATTGGCTGCACTTCAGTTTCATTCTCTATCCGTCCTGTCTCTAATTTCACACTCTTAATGTTGAGATCTGGAGGAGGGGTAACCCCCAATAAAACTGCATTAATTACACGTTTTTCTCCACTCATGGTAGACGTTGTAGATCCAAAGGCTGGCTTCAATAGCTCTTGCTTCTGCCCTTCACTCTTCACTCCATCTACAGTCTTTACATCCATCGGTTTCGGTGATCCACTTGTGACGTTGTTACGTATTTCAATGATATTTGCTAACGTGAAAGTCTTTCCTCCGTCAAAACTCACATTGACGGGGGTTCCTTTCATTGGTATCAGAGTTTTCTCAGGGCATACAATCTTAGCTTTAGTAGTGATCTTATTTCCAGTACTGCTTAGCGCAGCATTAGGTATTGAAATGCTTGTGGGTACACTAATCGTAAATGAATTACTGCGTGCAAGAGGTAGTGTCAACTCACTCTTGGATGTTCCTGAATTTATATCATTGGACTGCTCTGCAACAGTCTTCTTGATTGAGGCATTACTTCGTTTATTTGTCTCAGAAGACTTTGCTACATCTGTCAACGTTGATGTGTTAATTGATGTACTTGCCATAGATTCTTGAATTGTCTCTGTTGATGAAGCATTCGACGCTCTTGTAATGCATGAAATTTCTTTACTTGTCTGTGCAGTTTCACTGTCTTGTACACCTGTATCAGAAGACTCAGGCGCATCAACCTGAGCAGCTGTGGCATTTCGTGTATTCGCCATAGTTAACAATCCTTTACTTTTCAGCATGGATTGGCTGATTTCCGTTTTAATTTCTTTGCTTTTCTCGATGATCTTTACCTTCTTCTCCTTTGCATCCTTCACTCCCTCATCTGATTTCGTCTTTTCCACGATTCTAAGCTTTACCAAGCCCTTAGCAGCGGTTTCCGAGTTTTCCTTGGACAATGATTTCTTATCATTTGGTACAGTCTCAGTGATCTTCGCAGACTTTCCTTTGGTGACTGTACCTCCACCATCAGTTTTCTCACCTCTCCTTTGTCTTCTATGATCAGTAGCAGGTTCACTTTCGATCTGAATTACGTCATTATCTACAACTGACTTTTCGCGACTGTCAACTTCCTTGGATATTGCTGATGCTGTTTTTGCAGGAGAAGTTTTCTTGGTGGCTGATTTTACTCTTTTAGCTCTTACCTTCTCTATATGTGTTTCTTTCTCTATCTCTGTTTTCTCTTCTTCATTTTTGCCTTCCATAGTGTCATCTGCAGGGATCGTACCTTTCATAGCCTCTTCCTTCACAATGGTATCTTCCGTACCACTCTCCTTCACAGCAGTACCCTTCACAAAATTATCCTCGATAGTAACATCCTTCGAACTGCCATCCTCCATAGTGGTACTTTTAGTAGCGACTTCCTTCATAGTGGCCTCCTCCGCAGAAATACCTTGCGCAGCAACATCTTTAACAGCGGAATCTGCTTTATCTTTTGAATCCTTTCCTCTGAAGGAACTAACAAGTTTTCCAAACAAATTTGACAACACTGACTTTTTCTTGTCTGTAATGGAAAGGTTTGGCTTACTCGTTGATAAAGATCCTTGAGATTCATTTTCTCTTTTTTCAACCAGTTTGACTTCAGAAACAATTTGTGTTTTCTGCTTTTCATCAGGGACAATCTCCTCTTTAACGATTGGTTGCTCTGTTTTCACATGTGTTGTGTCGTCATTTGGTACATCATCATCGATAACTGAATGGCGTGTAGCTTGCTTTGTTTCTAGCAGAGATGAAGCCATTTTTGCCACATTGCTTACTCTGGGCTGATGCTGGGGTGTAGCATTGATTTTCTCTCCAGTATCTTTCCCTGATTTGTCACTAACAGCAGTTTCTGCCTCGCATCCCATATCCTCTGCTACGTCAAGAGACACTTTACTGAATCGATCGTCATTCTTTGCGCTGTCTTCGATCTGCGTTTCGTCACATGTTGCCTTCATCATTTTTTCTACATCTAAGCTTTCCATGGTGGCGAGGGACTGGACAACAAGTTGTTCGAATGTCTTGTCAACTGCTGGCTCAGAATTCAGTTTTCTATCTTTTCCAGATTCAAACGGAACTTGAGCATCATTAGATAGCGAAACTTTGAGCTTATCCTTCTCTGTATTGATTCTATTTTCTGGCAACACCACCAATCGTTCTCTATCATTAGCTGGTATACGATTGGATCGAATAATTCCAGTAATCGGTCGTTCTGGTTGAATGATTACATTGTCTCTCTGATTTCCCCCGTTTTGATAAGCAAATGCATTTTTAATACCATCATTTTCATTTCTGGCTGTGGAATATGTGCTTGTCGAATGTGGAATTGAATTTTGTTGATTTGTGGTCGTTGGGTGGCCTGATGTCAAACCAAGGGCTGCATAGGCTGGCAAAGTAAAGGTACTACTATACTGGTGGCTGGCAGTTTCCTTCATTCCACATGTTTCGATACTTGATCTATCCTTTTTCATAACACTCGCTGGATCAATCGATGTGCAAGCAGCCGAAGTCGATTTTGCATTCATAGCTGTGCTAAACACGTTGTTTGTACCCGCTGTGTTTATGTAACTGCTTCTAAAGTTGAAAGGGATTGCGCTAATTCCGATATTCTGCGTTTTAATAGGCACAATATCATCCATCCCGTTTTTCATAGCCTCCATTCGCTGCATTTCATTTGACGGCATTGTTTTTCCACCATCATTAGGCAAGCTTGTAGTGGGCTGTACATTTGTCTGAGGTAAGTGAAACTGGTGTTCTTGTACCTGTGTCTGAGGTAAATGGAACTGGCTTCCTTGCGCTTGTGTATGAGGTAACTGGAAAAGGTGCCCTTCTGCCTGCGTCTGAGGTACATGGGACTGATGTCCTTGTGCCTGTGTCTGAGGCAAGCTGAACTGGTGTCCTTCCGCCTGTGTCTGAGGCAAGTGGAAGATGTGTCTTTCTGCCTGTGTCTGAGGTAACTGGGACGGGTGTCCTTCTGCCTGTGTCTGAGGTAAATGGGACTCCTTTGGTGCGGCCTCAGTTGCCACATTTGCACCCTCGATATCACATTTGCAAGGTTTTCGTTTATGTCTACATGGTTTAGGTCCTGATGAGCGAGTTTTTCTTGGTCGTTTCACTTTTGGTTTCGCTTCCTTTGAATCTGTACGTGAAGAAATGACCGGGGTTGCAGTTAATTGCGATTTTGTAAGTGCCAATGGCGTCCGTACCTCCGTCTTGCTAGGCTGTTCTCGCTCTAGCGAAGCAGGGTCGCTCATGAAAGACAACAATCTTGTGTCTACATTGAACTGTCCAGAATCCAATGTAGAAACTTGAAGCTGCTTTTCGTCTCGTCCCGCTGCCGTCTGTTGATCATTTTCGTGAACTTTAGCTGCACCAAATGGGATGATGTCATTCAAAGACTCCCCAGGTGATTCGATAAAACCCTGAGACTTCTTTCCCGGGACCAAACTCTCTGTTTGCTTTTCCGTGGCTAAGTTTTTTAAAGTTTTAGATATTTCCGCAAAGCTTGGTAGAGGTGTATTTGTTGATGTTCCCGTCCAGGATGCAGTTGTATTAATACTTTCTATTTGTTTGGTATCCGTCGGAGCTGAACTGATCTGCGTTGCGTTTGTATCAGTTCCTTGTAATGTCGACATTCTATTTACTTCATTTTGCGCTTGCAAGTCACTGATCTGTGACGATGCTACGATATCATTAGTATCATTCAGCAAAGTATGAGATGGTGACTTTTCAGGACTATCTTCGATGCTTTTCAGGTATTGAATTCTGGCATCAATCATTGCCATGGCACTTATTTCACATTTGCAAGGTTTCCTTTTGTGTCGGCATTTCTTGACGCTTGGTGACTTTAATTTTGGGGTGCTTCCTTGGAACATGCTCTGAGATTCCTCGGCATGATTTCTCTGAAAGAACGAACCGGAGTCAGTTTGGTAACTGACTTGATCGGAGATCTTTGCATTGCCAGGGAATGATGCTTCCATGTATTCTACCTCACTTAACGCCACATTTCCCTGCTGGGGCTTATTTCCTTGGGGCATTCGATTGCTAGCTGCATCCCATGTTTGTCCTCCCCAGCCTTGATCTCTGATGCTCCCTTCATTTTTGCTTGACTCAACAAATTTGGTATTCCCCTGAGTCGTTCCCTTGGCAACAGATTCTGCAAACGCCGCAAGAGAGTCCTTTATTGCAGAAATTGAACTAGCCTCAGACTGAAAGAGAGACTGAGATGTTGATGGGATCGAGGTTGTTTCAATATTGAAGACATCATCCTTGATTTCTTTGCTTTCAAGTATGCTAAAAGATGGTTCTATGGTCGGTGTTATGTTAGGGAGGGAAATATCATTGCCAGAGAAGTCAAGAAGTGATTGTTGGTTCTTATTTTCATCCATTATGCCAGAAGTAGATAAATCTTTCATGACTGAAGTTTCTGAGAAATCAAATCTGCTTAATGCATTGCCTTGATTTTGAATGGGAGTACTTTCCGGAGGGGAGAACATTGGTGATTCTGCTGTGAAGGTCCTATTTCCATCCACAGGTGCACCAGGATGCATTTCAAGTGAGGCAAGGCTCGCCACTGCTTCCAAATCGCATTTACATGGCTTTCGTTTATGCCTACAGACTTTCTTTCGCTTTGATTTATCTTTAACTGTAAGTTTCTTTACCTGATTTGATTTCTTTTCCGCTCCTCCTTTCTTTGTATAGTCAGATTTCTTCGCATTAGCACTCGATGCCCTGTCAAGCAACTCACTAAGACTAGTTGGTATTGGTAAGGTTGGCACATTTGCGAGTACTGTCTCCAAACTAGTCGCTTCAGTGTTCATGGTCAACAAATTCGCAGTCTCTTCTTTCGTACTATCTGGCAGTTGCCTCTCTTCTGGCAGTTGTCTGTATCCTTGTGGCACTCCGGTCGGGTCGGTTTGTAAATCGTTACAACTCTGTTCTTCCTCCTTAGGCTTTTGATTGACACTTGCTACTGCCGTTGAAATATTTCCGCTGTCAAATGGCTTCTTCAATGCAAGGTCGACCAATTTGTTTTTCCTTTCATCAATAATCTTGTCTGTTCGCACATGCTGTGCCAAATTAGGTCCTCTGGTTTGACCAGTATAATAAAGGGTGCGACCATACATATTTTTCACAGGTTTCATCGAGCCTCCCCCATTGTCTTTATTACCAAACATGGTAACAGGGCTAATACCAAGTGATGTCACTGGTAATGATGCAATTGGAACTTTGGAAAAACCTAAATCCTTTTTGATAGACGACTGCATTGAATCTGAGTCATATTTAGAAGTACTTTGATCACCAACATCAGTTGGTGCTTTCATTTCCTTTGTTTTTGTGCTTTCCGATTCATCTCCCTTTCTAATCATTACATCACCGACCACATTCTTAAATGACATTTCCCCAAGAGTTTCTCGTGTCTTGACCGCAGTACTATCACAGGCATCTGCATTTTGCTGCTCTTGCTGGAAATATCCAGTGCTGGTTAACGCCCTCGAATCATTCATCTCATCAGGGTGCTTTTTATGTTGATCCCGAATTAATGATGGCATTTCAGTTGGTAACGCAGGATCTAGTGAGCTTTCCTTGTCAAAATGACTTGATGTTGACTTGCTCTGTATGCTATCTTTCTCCTCCCTTGGCATATCAACCACTTTCGATATCGCTGAGACTTTCTTGAAAAATTCTTCATTCTTTTCAAAAGTTTCTTGTTCTGTAGTCAGATCCGTGTCTTTATCTTTAACAGGTAAGAATTCAGGCGAAGGTGGTTGTTCAATGGTATCATCATCATCATCATCATCATTAAAAACAGATAACAATCCTTTGGACCCTATGTCTTTTAACATCTCACTTGAAATGTCTCGGTCAGCATGCGCCATAGTGTCTTGCTGTGTGGCAAATGGTTTGCTTTCCACTACATTTTCAAACCATTTCGCTTCTGACGGTAACTTTTGTTGGTTTTCATTCAATCGAGAGGTTTGCTCATTTGCACCATGATGAAAAGCAAGTCCATGGTGAAAACCAGCAGCAGCTAAGGCTACCTGGGCTGAAATGTCACTTCTGTGGACATCATCTTCAGTTCTGTTTGCATCTGGAGCAGACACAGCCTCTACACTTCTGTTTACATTGGGAGTAGGCACAGCCTCCTTGCACTCATTACCCTCCGATCTATTCGTAGCTTGAGACAAAGTATCCATTCTATTTGACAACTGTGCTGAATTTTCTTGAGCATTAACTTCGCTGCTTCTAACTTCAGTTTGAAAACCAGTTTCATGCTTAAAGGTAGCGGTATCGTTCAATCGATTACAGGTACCGTCTGGTGCTGGCTGAGGAACATATTCTGCTTTGGGTAATGGAATTTCTGTAGCCTGCACCAGCTGCTCTTCTTGTTTCGTTAATTCAGAATTACCTTGTGGTTTCATGGATACAGGCTCAGAGGCTTCAACATTCGAAATATGCTGAATCGTTTCCTGTACTGCTTTGGGCTTTGGCTGGCTAAGCTCTTCAGCTTTTGATGGTGTGATTGGGTGATCGATCACATGGTCTTTCACTCCAGGGCTTTCTTCTTGACTCAACGACAATGAAGAAATTTTATTTGAAGTATCTTGTGAAGTTTCTGCTGTATCATCCTTAGATTTTGACCTCCTCGGTTTTCGCTTTGTTTTGGTTTGCTTTGGTTTCTTGATAAGTCCAGTTGGCGGAGTCATGCCACCGAATGGAACTGAACCAGTATGAAAGTTATCCACACTCATACTCCGTGACAAACTCTGGGGAGGAGCACTTGGACAATTCCGTTTGGATGACTGCAAAGCCATCAAATTCTGGTCTGTCAATTGCTGTCGCATCTGACGATCGTAGAAATCTTGAAACTGCCTCAAATCAGGTTGATCTGATGATTGGATGTGTGAATAATACGAGGCAAGCTTTTGTTGAAAGTGTGCTAGCATATCTTCTCTTGGGAATTCGGGATTTTCTTGTGTAGTGTTGAGCATATTCCGTACAACCTGAAAATGTTCCATTTGATTATTTGATAAATTTAGAAAGTTCTTTATCTGACTGTGAATATTTTGTGTTTGCTGTGGTGTTCTCGTCGGGACGTTAAACCAAGCATCTAGTTGATTCAAAAAATGTGATAGATCACTCTCAGTGATATTCATCGACTGAAATTGCTGCTGCATTGATCTATCAATTGATCTATCCATCAACATATGACGTTGTCGCTCCTCCTGTGCTGGATGATGAGTAGAAAATGCTGGGTGATGGCCGTGTGATTCAGAGAAGGAAGCACTGCTTGGTGTCATAGGTCGGGCTGGAAATTCTGATCGATCACTAATCGGAAATTTATCTGGTAAAGATGATCGTCGATGGTAGTCAATCGATGTTCGATCAGGATTCGACGATTTCCTTGGTACTGGTTGTCCCGTTGAATGCCGTTTTTCCAATCCTCGATCAGCCCCGAAGTAAGGTGACTGTCCACATGAATGCATCATTTCCTGGGTTGATGGACTGTTGCTATGCTGTGATTGTCTATCAAAACTGTAAGGTGAATTGTCTAGGCTGCTTGACAACCTAGATGGGCTTTGGTACATGTCAGTCATCGGTGTTTTCGGCGACGTGAAAGGAGACGATGGTGAAAACTTCTTCAAAAGATTTGTATCAATGCAAGGAGCTGTCCCCGGTCTTTCTGGAAGAGGAATATCTATCCCATGAGCAGGAGAGCCAATAGAAGATGCTGGCGAGCTATAGTGCTGTTGATCTTTTGGAGCAAAGGGCAAACCTGCTTTTTGATGCAATGGGGAGACATACCTCGGGGTAGGCTGGGCAACTTGATGAGCTGGTGATACTAACGACGTAGGTGGAGTATGTAATGTTTTCGGAGATAGGGTATTATGAAGATTTTGATGCAATGATTCATTTGTGACCAACATTTTGGCAGGATCATTGTATGAACGTGAATCATGTTGTTTTTGTATTCCATTTTGAAGATCAATCATTGGTCTTGTGTGATCTGCTATGCCCATCATCCTGTAAAATGAATTCATATAAAATTTAAAATCTTCCTGTGACATGAACATTGAAACCTGCTAAGCTAAGTTTAAGAAAAAGGAAACCATTTTACAGAAAAGTTTTCGTCTGAAAACTTATTTCGTGTAATTTCTAGAATATTAAAGGATAAATGAGGCAAAACTAGGCCGAAATAAACCGAAATGAAAGATCTTTAAATAAAAAAACATGGCAGACATCTCAAACAAAGAGAATGAATCTTAAAACTATAAAAACTCCAAAACAGTATATATTCACAGACTATGTTAAACCTTCATTACATCAAGAATAAACCTTGCAAAAAGAAATTTTAGCCATACATATTAACAAGTAATAGAGAAGACTAACATAAGAGTAAGACCGAATCGATCAATCAATCAATCAATCAATCAACTAATTGGATGCCCTGTACCGAGTTCATACGCTTTTTCTAGTCTGTTCTTTCATATCGAATGGAAAGCAAAACACTCAAAGAATTTGAAATATTTTGAAATTTCCCAAATCACGGAGACTGAGTGTAGATTTAACCTTACACATGAGCTTACCCCATAGTTGTTGTTTCCAGTCCCCTTTCATCACAAAAAGGCAGCATATTGTTTCCCTGTGGCCCGGGTACATTATTCTCAGCTCGATAATCTTGATGCAGTGATTGGTTGTTTTGATATTGATCCGGGTTCATCAAAGAGTTGTTTGTCATCCACTGAGGTAGCGTGAATTGTGACAATTCGTTATTGGCCGGTTCTCCTTGAAAATCGTGCATTTGCGATCTTGAACCTTGAACCTAGGGAAGAAATAGGCAATCCATTAGGTACCGTAAATGCCCTATTCAACCTCTGTCTCTGTTAAGCTATCTCTTTTATGAGCCCTTCTCTTCTAAACCAAAAGTCTGAACATAAGCCTCCTCTCTATTAAGTCCCCACCTATATCAAATGATACATATCAATCATCCAGCTAATCAAGTTTGCACGTTGATTTTGATGGGGTTTTGGATTTCGTATCTGTGTATTTGATTCGGTAAATTGTCTCTTGAATCTAGAAAATATGGAGTACAAGCTGGCTGACAACGATCATGATGATGATGATGATGATGATGATGATGATGATGATGATGATGATGATGATGATGATGATGATGATGATGATGATGATGATGATGATGATGATGATGATGATGATGATGATGATGATGATGATGATGATGATGATGATGATGATGATGATGATGATGATGATGATGATGATGATGATGATGACAACGATGATGATGATGATTATGATGATGTACTTACCTGATGTCCATAACGTGAATATCTGGTAGGAATTGAATTTGGTGCTTCACCATACATCAACTTGTCAATCTCCTCGTCTAAAAGTTTGTAATAAAACATCAGATATTCGACAGAACGAAAAGTTTGCAACCAAACCCACATTGAATTATTTCAAAGTTATCCAAAGCATATCACAACTATCGCTGGTCCCGAGTGGTATCTATCGCCAGAGGCCAACTAAACAAAACATTTGTTTGAGTCCTGGCATATAACGTGAAAAGTTAACCTGAACTAAATCTACAACTTAGAACAACCAATCTTTTAACAAATTCTAAATAAAAGCCTTTCTCGGGACTCTGCTTCACTAAAGTTACTTCAGCAATTCAACTTTTTTTATGTTTCTTGCATTCTGAGGGCAGCATAAAATTTCAGCCTTTTTTGAACAAATCTCTCACAGCCTAACAATAATGCAAAAAATTCCGTGGGAATTCCATTCCTCTGTCCTGGCCCCTGCCTATCACTTTCTTTTTTGCATGGATAGATGATATCACACATAACAACATTCAAAAACTTTCATACATACCCGACGCTAAAAAGTTGATTTGTATCAATCTTGGGTTGATTTTACGACTTTTTAATAATTGATCATCCATCACATCCAAAACCTACAAAAAGCATAAAATATCACATGAAGATCATGTATTAACAACTGCCTGTAGTCTGCCTCTAAGAATCTGCCACATGAAAATGCATAATTATAACAAAAATTGAAGTGCTTTACATTTTGCATTATAGCAAATCTCATGTGACATAAAATCGCAGACAGACTAAGGTATGGTAAAAGCTCTATTGAGCCCCTTGGGGGCTTATTCAATTTTCGACACTCCAGAGAGGGGCTTAAAAGAGAGGGGCTTCTTAAAGAGGGGGGCTTATTCACAAGATCAGATTATAGCTTTTCAGTTCTTTTACCTTATCTATTGTGGATTTAACATACAATTTTGCAAGTCAAAGACATTAATTTGAGACAGTTCTGTCCCAAATGACATCAAAATTTATAATGCATACTTGCTTAGCTAATAACAGGAATATCTTTGGTAGCCTCTGCAATTTTATATAAGTGGGCGGGGGCGTTATAGCGAGGGGGGGATTGTTTCAAATTTTGGCTCACTGGGGAGGGGCTTATAATAGAGAGGGCTTCATAGAAAGGGAGTCTTATGAGAGTCTTTATAGTATATATTTGAATAAACTGAATGTCATTGTGATTTACAGCAAAACAGTTAATTCTTTCATTTGAAAATGGACATTAAAACATAGGCAAACAGTAATCTCTAAACATACCCTTTTCATATAATCATGTTTGATAATGACAGCTCTGAAGCATCTTCCACTTGATGGTCTTTGAGAAAAAATTACACGATTAAACAATAAGTGTATTGGAAGAAGAATATCAAACAATGTTTCAAGAAATAATTTATGTTTGTTGTTTAGTTTAAAACTAAATGGTGCTGAGAAGCATCTGAGCTCCCATCAAAGTACTAGTTACAATGTAAGAACATCAGACTCTCAGTGAAAACTGAACACTGAACAATATCACAAAATTTTCAGACAGCTGTAAATCAAAGGATTTAAATAATCTTACTTCCTGCTCCAAACTTCTAGCTCCTCATTAAACATTGCCTTTTTCAGTGTACAGATTTTTCGGGGATACGTTTTCTTTTTCAATTCAAGATGAAGGTGAAGTTACAATTTATAGTGCCAGGCCCTGGGATCACAGAAGTCGCTAGGCACTAATGGAGTCTGCAACCCCGTGTCATGATACTCAAGTAGAGGGGCTCTACTGGGGGTGTTGAACGCTGTCTACCTTACTGTTCTGGCTGCAAAGTCAGAGGATTACAGCACTATGCCCATAACACTTTCAAAAACATTCCAGACCACTGGCACAAATTTTACAAACATTATAAAAATTTATCTATACATATACAGTGGCAAAAATGGAGCCTTACTCAAGTATTTCCACTCTGCATCCAGTCAATGAATAAGGTCCTGAAAAGCAAAATACACCATAGTAAGCATTCTATTATTGCCAGCAAACCTAAAGTGTTGTCTAGTCATCTGCAGCTACCAGACAGGATTATGATGCCAAAGTCTTCCAACAGACTCTACTCTCAGTTCCCTTGTAAATCATATGGCAGAAATATGTCTAATGATTTAAAGAAAACACTGGCAAAATTGCTTGCATTCACCGAATCTTAAACCAAATGAATTTCTGATAATCTACCACTACTTACCAAAAAGTAAAATCATTTGCGTTTTTTGGATCCTTTCCCATCGTTGGTAATCATCTTTCAAATATCTGTCTTGCTGCACACTTTGTAAAAGCAATGTCTGATCCTAAAATGGACGGGAAAAATCCAATTATGTGTAATCCAAAATGCTTAATATAAGAAACTCAACCTTCAGATCACCAAAAAATTAAGAAACTCCAGAATTTGGAAAATATAACTTAAGAAACTATTCATTTTGATAAAGGAAATCCTTAACATGTCTTTACTTCATTTTCACTATTTCCTGTATCATATTACGCAGAAGCTTTTGACTTATGTCAAAACATTGGAAAGGCTTCAAAAAACCATGTTTATAAATTTTAACAATGGGACAGGCAATGAACAAAAAGATTGTTTTGGAGCTTTAAGAAATCCGTAAGGAACTCCCGAATACTCAAAATCTGCAAATTTAAGAAACTTTCAGTATATATTGGCCCAAATTCTTAGTTTTAAAAAGAAATGTATATATGTCTGCTAATGAATAAATCAAATTTGTAAAGTAGGATTGGAAAAAGATTGGAAAAAATATTTAAAGACTTTCAAGGCATCAAACTTGCTTCAGGATGAGTTAATGGAGGATCACATGCTTCAGCTGACATCTTTCATTGACTAGCTTGAACATACTGCTGTGCCAATCAATATTATTGATCAGAGTTCCTCCTTTCTCGCAACATATTAGAAACAACACTTCTTGGGCTCACTAACAATTTATGGATGGTAGACCAGGTGCTAGTTCATCAGAAAGTAGGAGAGCGTAATAAAGGGAATAAAAGCATTGAAAATAATACCTCATTTGGAAAAAGCTGGATTATGTCTTCAAAAACAATGAAAGACCTGATGGGGAAAAAAGAATCATTTAAATGTCTGCAAATAAATTTTTAGATTCACACCATTGTATACAGAGTGCCAAGAACAAATACTCAATTTTTGACAAACCACAGTTGATTCTTCACTTCTTGCCGATCTGCCCTTCCTTTGAAGTACCACAAAGATGTCGTCTTGCTGGAGTTGTAGCTCTATTCAAACCATATGGATATATCAATAATTCAAACGAGGCTCTCATGCAAGTTTTATTGTATGGTGATAAGAACTTTCCTAATGACCTCAATAAAAGCATACTTCTTCGAACTCTAAATTTTATCCACCAAACTCGTCAACTTGATTAGAAAATCTCAAACTCCATCATGACCTTTTCAATCACAATAGCAACTAGCAAATTTTCGTCGTTGTAGTTATGTGTATTGTTTGGTTTTCTTCCTTTGTCTTGTTTAAACATCAGTAGCTTCTACCATTTATGTTATGGCTGCAGGGTAGACACAGGTTTTTGCTCCTTGTGGTATCGTTCTAGTAGTAGAGTAATTTTGTAGGTAGAGTATTTAGTAATGTGTCATCGTAATTTTTTATTGGAACATAAAAGCTTTTTTACTGATAGATTCATAAAAGGGAACCTACTGTAATAATCATACAAACAATATTACACCCTTCATAATTTTCTGTATAGATCTAATGAATCAAATTCTAAAAACTTCAAATGAAACTTTGAAGGAAGTAGGAACACTCACAATTCCTTCCTTCCTCCCATGAATTCCACTGGGATCAAGTGAGGATGTTCATCCAAGAAGTTCTTGTCAACGATTGGCACAAGGCGCTGCAAAAAGGAGGGTATTCAACATATATTTCATAGTTTCATACTTTTAATAAAAGGGGGAATTCATTACACTGTTTACAAATCAAACAATTTCAAGATACCTGCAAAATAAAATGCATGACTGCTGTATGCATAAAAAAGAAACATCCACTTTTACTGTACATGTCTTGTGCACATTAACATGAAAAACATTCCTTACATTAAGATAAGAATTCTTGAACCATTGAAAAATGGTCAATTTTTCTAAACAGGAATTCTCATGCATGAAAACCATGTTAATGTTTGCAAAGCATGTAAATTCATAGAAGATGGTAAAGAAAAAATACAATAAAAGATTTTTACGGGAACCTAAAATTTGGTCTTTCAGATTGGGCTGCTGTTATCTTTGTGCCTAAAAATACATTGATCTGATCCATTATAAAATAAAGCAAACATTTTCTCATTGTATTCTTCCCTTTGCAGTAATTCTCAAAATTTCAACACATAAAAGCAGAACAATCAACATCATAACTGAATGTGACTCTGAATGTTTTAGCATATTTACCATTTGTATTTTTGCCCAAAGAAAAAGTTAGTTTAGCCTTACCAAAGCTGGCCATCCACAACTTGCAAGAGGATAAGAAGAAGGACTGCTTCTCTGACACAACACCAAATTCTCTTCAATCAAAAATATTCTGTAAATGCCAGAATATAATTTGATCCATTCTTTTGGCAACTGATATCTGCCATCATATTCAACAAACACCTAAAGAATAAATATATACATGCAATACATTAATATCATTTTTTGCACAGAAAGATGCATGAAAAAAGAAGAAAAATGTTAGTAACTTTTCATGAAGACTTGCCTTTTCTTTACTGAAGATCATTCAAAACTTAAGGTACTGTAAATCAAGTATTATTCTTTGCCATTCCATTAATACATCCATTAACAGTTGTGGGAAAATAATCTGCAAAAACTGATCTTATATATGTGCACATGTTTTTGAGAAGAAAATGACATAACCTCTTATGTAATCCAATAGCTTTCTTCCCAAAAAGATGCATGTGCAGCCTGCCAATCTTTGAAAATGTTAACTTGTGTATTGATTAGGTGGCACTTGTTTATGTGATCAATCTACTGCTAAAATCATGATCAATTGAATAACAATGAAACAATAAATAAAAGATTATTAACAATGGCTAAACAATGACAATGATTCTTTATTAGAATCTTCACATAATGACATTCATCAGCTTCAAAAGTATTGCAGAAATATTGTAAAGAACTTTAAAATTGCACCAGGTTGCATCAAATACCAAAACTTTCATCTGACACTGGTCACAGCAACATCTTCATTTGATAAGATCAAATCAAAGCACGCACGTTTCTTTGATCCTTTTGTTTTGGATCTTACCGGACAAGTTGCTGTGACAAGTGTCAGATGATTTCTTTCATCATGGGGTGTGGCTGCCACATAGGATGTGAACCCATGATAGGAAAACAATTACCTTTTGTTTGAAAATGGAACAAAAACAATGCCTCTTCAACTGAGACAATGAATTTGCTCCTATATTTTGCAAAGTGTCTGCAACTACAAAAAATATTGATTTGGGCACATGGTGCCAAAATCTCATCTTCTGACACCCTGTGAGTCTATTTTTTCATTTTTTTACAGTGTCCAAAAAATCATGTAACACCGTATTCATATTCAGTGCGATGAACTACATAAGTTTTGGGTGTGGCACTATTATCCTCTTGACACCCTGTTGATAAGAACTTCATGTATGGACACCCTATGTGTAAGCTGTTTTGCATATCATTATCCTCGGGGTACACTTTGCTAACTGTTTTGCATATCATTAACACAAGAGACGTGCACTGGATCATTCTCGCCAGCAAACCGCCATCTTCTTTATACAATGTGCGGCTTTTAAAACCACCCTCAAACTGAAACAACTATCCTACAATTTGACGCAAACAATTCCTGTAACTTATTAGCAGACATAATTTCAAATTCTGATGAGAAATTCACGTTATCACAAAGAAAATTGTTCGTTAATCGAAACAAATTCTGTGTCCAAACATAATCATTTGGAACAAGCAAATACCGCCTGTTTGAGTTCAACCTAAAATGTTATCATGAAGAAACAGAATTTTGGGAATTGAAACGATCAAAATATTTGCGAAATTACTGCTGGTCAATGCAGCAACATTGGAACGAATTTTCCGGCTAATTCAGCAACCATGCGACGTAAAATAAACGCGAGCTCCACCAACAAAATTAGACCGCCATTTGTTCTTTGCCAGATTAAGACCACACTTGCTTCACACTGCTTTGCCAAACACATCGCTTTGACCGCCATTTAACATGGCTATCATCCATCAATACACACCTTGACTTTTTTAGATACAACTGATTCATTTTGTGCATCTAATGCTTCGATGTTTGAAGCAAGAATCGTCCCAGTAACCCAACTCAATGTATTCCAGTTCTGATGTAGGCCTGCTTGCGACCCTCGATGTCGTGTTCCAGTTCGACCATCACCTCGGATAAATGCAAATCTTTTGCCAACTAGTTCTTTCCTGACGGGAAACATCTCCTATCTTATGTTTCTTTTATATTTCTTCATTCTTCTTCTGTTGTTTTGATATCTCAGTCCTCAAGCAGTAAAGCAAAATAATGATTTAAAAATGTAGTACTTCGGTTTCTCTCTCTGCAAACAGCAGCAGCGTCCAAAAACGTTCTGGATGGGATGACATGACGGCCTTCTATAATATTATTCTGATTTATGCATGATTATGCATATTGTTATGCAAATTAACATGAATATTCAAAAATTGTCATTGCAAATAGGGGAAAAGGGGCACCTTCTGTTGACTGTTTCATTCTCTTCAAGAGGGGGGCACTTTCCGTAAGTACAATAATCTGTTTTGAGAGACACGGCACGGACCCCAGCAAGCTCACCTGATTAAAACAGTGGCAGATCCATGGGAGGGTATCAGGGGAAAGACACCCCCATTTCATAAACCTGCTGAAACTGAAATAGACCTTTTAGCTATTCTGAAAAGAATCCGAATCGAATGAAATTTTGCTACAATCTGTAGAATTTTCGAATATGCACAATACTGATAGAAGCTCTAACGCCACTTGATCGAATCTCTCGCGCATAAAATTGTATAAAACTAACGCTCGATCCAGGCCCTTTTGTAGAATATCTAAAAGGTCTATTGAAAGTGTAATAACCCTGTAATAAATTGTCTCGGTTTTTTACCCCCCTCCCACCAAAGAAGAAAATTTTGTACTTACCCCATCACTATTTTGCGTTGCTTTGCTCCGTAACTGGATTCAAAATTCTCTGTTCCTACCATAATGATGGATACAGCGTCTGATGGAGGCCGGCCAGAAAAATGATTTTTCGAATCTCCACTTGAAACTTTCATCTATCTGGCTTAGAATGGTCTACTAGTTTCATTCCCAACAAAGCGTAACTCTCTTTCTTGCTTCCAGCCTTACACCTATCTTAAAAATCTTAATTTCATAACCATTTCTAAACTTTGAATCTCTGTGATGCGTTATTTTTGGGATGGCGATCGACAACCTCGTCCCCATGGCCCTTAACAAGCCCGTTGGGATATTACAAGAGCCTAGGGATAAGACTGTGCGATCGAAAAAGGGTTCAGCAACGAGGCCATATCAACTTCGTAACGTAAGTGGGAAAAGCTAATTCAACTCTTTCAAATTTGAAAATGTGAAACAAATGGACTTGCGCAGGCTGCAAGGAAGATAAGATGAAGAGAAATCAAGTTTATTGAATCGTATTATCTCTTATAAGAATCATAAATATAAATTTTGAAACATTATTGAATGTGTGTAGTGTGTATGAACAGATCAACAATCTAATGAACATTGCAAAATTCAAATTCAAAACAAGTTGCGAAAAAACCGAAACATTAACTTAAAAAAGTAATTTACAACAATGTTAATTATAAAATTATTTGGCTCAACGTTAAATGGATCAATAATTCTGTAACTTTCATGTCGTTGAGCTGACACAGCCCAGGAAGAAATTTTTCCAAAATCCCAGTTCCGAAAAGGAAAGAAAATGGGGTCTGGGACACAAGCTACCCTGAAAATACCAAACTCGCGGGGTAAGTCCATCTCCTTAGCTGGCCTTAAAATATACACACTGTGCTCTATTATTCAGGATCATTAGTTTCATGTGCGCAAATTTTATAAATTCCACTGTGCCGCATGACTCTAACCTGTCCTAGAATAATTGATAATAGTTTTAAATTTGCATTTGAGGCAAACAGTCTGCACTTCATACCATTTTGTACAAACACAAATGATGCCTAAAGAAAGACACTCTCTAACTTTTGGAGAGCACCTATCGGCCTATAAAGCGCAAGGGAAATGATATTGGATCTGTAACCTTTAATAAACTGGACATATAGAATTTTGGGGAAATGTGACTGTGTCCCAAACAATTCCGTTCGCCAATGTAAGTTTAGTACAGTGATCAAATGGGGCATAAATTGCCTTTTTGCTCCATGTCTGTCAAATACCGGCTGAAAATATCATTTCCAGGCATTTTCAGTGAGCATAATTAAATGTTGCAGATTTAAGAATATTTGCTGATGTACCCATGATGATTTTCTGTGCTTTTTGATTGATGTCCATGGCTTGTACGCAATGATTTTCGCCTGACAAAGTATCGATTACCTAAAAATGGAGTAAAACATAGTATCATCAGAATGTATGAATTCTACTTCGATTTCATTTCAATAATTTGCACATCATTGTTATAACCAAGTTAAAATCGCAAAATATAGCTTGGTTAAAGATGTGACGTTTTTCGGAAAATCCTATCGTTCATTTAGTTTTCACTCCGTTTTTCCCTCACATCTCTCCCAAGAAAATTTGATCCTAGATACAAATCTCGAAAAAGCATTGGAATATTGGCAAGATGATCAAGTTTTGCTGAATTTTCAAAAATTCATTCTTTAGACGTAAAAAGTCATGTTGCAACGAAGCAAAGCCTGACCGTAAAAGTCCCTTTTGGTTTGACCTGAAACAAT
Source organism: Aurelia sp. 3 sensu Dawson et al. (2005) (assembly GCA_964020215.1). Taxonomy (NCBI): domain Eukaryota; kingdom Metazoa; phylum Cnidaria; class Scyphozoa; order Semaeostomeae; family Ulmaridae; genus Aurelia; species Aurelia sp. 3 sensu Dawson et al. (2005). The sequence continues at coordinate 251,696 of OZ026585.1, forward strand.
TGAGAAACAACAAAAACGATGTACCATGGGACTTTTACCAAAAATTCCATTTAGAGGCCTCTGGTCTCACTTTTCACACAAACTTGAACTTCAAAGGCTCATAACTCCAAGAATATTTAGCGGATTTGCAAGATTCTGGTGTCAAAAATTAATCTAAAATCTCACGAGATGGGTTACATAGCCAAGTGCCCATGCAGCATATTGTTATTGTTTATTATCTAATCAAATGTCGAACAATTTTTTGAGACACACTGTAGATCGCTTATCAAACGTAACATTTTATTCAAAATCAAAGTGATATTTTCTCTCGCAAACAATAGACTTCAAGTCTGCTCGGATGGAAAATTTGACTGAGTGGAAATAAGGCATACCTCTTTCGAAAGTCGTTCAATGATTTTCACATCATTACTACCACTGCCACCAGCAACAATTGTTTGTGAATTCCAAAATCTTGCACAATAGAGAAATTGTCCCTGATGGTCGGTAACAGGAAAGGGAATTTCTTCAATTATTTTGCCACTTCCATAATCCCAGACCTGTAAAAAAATTCAAAGGCCAAATCAGCCTAAAAATCTCTTACATTTTTTTTGAACAATCCCAAAAGTCTCGAAAAATTTGCAAGTCCCTTAAATGTTTAAAAAATCTTAATTAGAGATCTTGAAAAAATCTGAAAATCTTCGAAAATTCGTAAAATCTTCAGAAATCCCCTCTGACAAGTTACATTAGTCTCTAAAATCTGTTTTGAAAATTCAAAGATATCTAAAACAAATTCAAACATCTAATCGATAGAAAGTCTTGTTAGGTCTCAAAAATCTTCAAAATGTTGCAAAAATGTTGAAAACCTTAAAAATTGTAAAAAATCTTAGAAGTCTATAAAAACTAAAAATTTCAAACAACGCCATGGATCTTTAAATAATTCAAAAACTCTTCCCCGAAAAATGATAAGAATTCTCAAAAAATCTTCCCAAAGTCGTGGAACAAATCTAAGAATCTGTGAAAATTTCATAAAAAGTTCAAAAATCTTTATTCTAAAATCACAAAGGCAGTTTTTCGATAAATTTGCCTCGCAGAAAATTTCAGGATGATCGAGGTCTCAATCAATCACAACAGTTTCACAGTTATAATCAAAGGAATTTGCATCGAGTTTATAATTTCCAACTGCATCGAAGAAAACAATATGAAAAATTATATTTTGAATTTGATGCTTCGGGTGAATTCTGAGAAGCAGACGTCAGGTTGATGGTGGGTTCATTATTGAACTTATTTGAAATCATACGAATCAGACGAATCAGACAACCCTGATGATAGTAAACACGTAATGCTTGAATGAACGAGACAATGTACCTACCTGTAATGCGTTATTAGCTAGCCAAGAACCGGTGAGGACTTCATCTCCGAGTACATCCAAACCATCTCCACAAACGAATGGTCCTCTAACTGTCCGTACGACGCCGTCTGCTCGTATGTCCCAAATCTAAAGGAGAGAAGGACCATATTACAAGGGATACGGGGGTTCATTAACTGATAGCCAAGATCCGGTAAGGATTTCATCTCCAAGTACACCTAACCCTTTTGTGATGTGATTGTCCGTACAATTCCTTCTGTCCGTAGGTCTAAAATCTTACGAGATACAAGTAACTTGGTGCTGCAAAAATAGTTTGCTGTCTTAGAGTGAATTACATGATAACTGTTCTCGAGCCTACCCATCTCTCAGCTGTCTTATCTTGCCCACTTTAATTCAATATTTCGTAGAGGAACGGCGATGTCAAGATATACATATCTTAAATGATACTTATGATATTTAGTAAATATTACTTAAAAACAAAACAAACCTTAACTGCATGATCCCAACCAGCAGTCAATAAAATATCTTTGTCTTCCGGATGAAATCTCAAGGCAAGAATTTTCCGGCAGTGTCCGGATTCGGAAGATGCAACTTCATCGCTCAAAAAAAGAAACAAATGCATCGCATGAAACAGTGATTGTAATCAGTGGCAGCACCATGCGGAGGGAGGATTGGGGAGGGCAAGGCATTTGCGCATATCAAAGTTACCTTTGCTGCTTGGCCATAGCTTATGGGGGGTCCAGAATGTTTACATCAAAATGTCGTCGTTAGCCAAACCCAAACAAATTTGGCAAAAACTGAAGTAACAAGAGCGGTATTTATCAATTTCAAACAAATTTTCGCCCGCAACCTGTGGCTTTGGCATGAAAATTGGCATCAAGATATTCCGTTACATATACAATTCAAACTCAATTTTGGACCAATTTCAGAAGCCAGTTCCCCCTACTCTTTACGGAGGGCAATGTCTATGATTGTATTTTTTCATTTACACACAGGAGTTCCAACTTCCGACAAGGTCGAGGCTTAAATACCTAAAGGAAGAGTTTCTGCAACAGTGGTACTCTCTTTCTAAATACTCATTAGCTTCCAGATATATTGTTGGAGTATCAAAGAAACGAGACTTTGTTCAGAAGTTTTCTTTCTTGGATCTGAGTTTGCACACCGTTGGACTTGCCCAAGTCGACGACTTGGGCAAGTCTAGCACACCGTACACAATCCAGCATTCCATAACAAACATGTTTCTTCTCCCTCTTTTATAGAATGATAATATCAATCGTTTGGTATAATTCAAATGTTTTTTTACCATCAATTGCTAGAATTCAGAGAATATGAGAATGAAGTCGAAATTTGTGGTAACCCAAATATAATTTCTTATCATTACTTCAAACTCTTTGCTTCTTATCGTGCATCAAAACAAATCTAGCTCACAGTTATTACATACATAATTTGGTAGAATGTTATCTCCATTAATCCTCTTTTGATTCAATAAACTTTGTGAAAATCGTGAAACCTCGACATTTGGTTAATCGAGAGATTCAAGGATTTCAGCTCTGGTTTTCCATGCGTTCAAGTTATGTGGCTTGGAATCCTTCTTACCTAAAGTCATGCGATAAACCACAACATTAAATCTATGTCCAAAAGTAAATCGAGGTTCTAGTTTTGAAGCAAGGCAGGTGCTCAAAGACCCCCTCATATTTAAAATGAAAATCGTGATGGATATTTTCGCGGTAGAATGGATGCTTGGTGGGGATTAAGAAAAATTTCATCTTCTTAGGAAATGGGGTCTGACGGGCTGAGTATCTAAATAATGGGAATAAGGAGATAAATACTTGTTCCCATATTATTGCATGAGACTTGTGAGTAGAGTGTATAAAAGCTTCAATGTTACTGCGAGGTTTCTGTCAATCTTCATGTCTCTGTCGGAATTTCTGATGTAATTCGTAGGTGCAGGCCATTCCAAATAAGACGGCGCAGTGCTTATAAGATTTTCCAAGTCCTTGATCTGGTCTTTCAAATTGACTTTTCATTTGGGGAGGGTTATAATGAATAGATTGTCAGGTAGAAAAACTGCAACATGACGAAAAATATATAGTGAACATGTATGAATTTAAAGAGTATTTGTGATACATATATTCCAGTCATTTTGTAAATCTAGACATATTCGCTGTTGTTTTTCGGTTTTACCGACGATCAATGTTTGTATCCCTGCCTTTCCTTTCTATTTTACCTAGGACATGTCGTTCTAGCCGAATCATTGGAACATAATTTACCAGTTGCTACTCTGTCGAAAAACTCGTAGGGAATGCATGTTATCAGATAGGAATGTATCATTTCCATGAGAAATCATTGACTAAAATTATGTTTAGTTTCAGCTGGATTCACTCTTAGAGGCAAACAGCTAGAACCATGCTGTGAGTGCAATTAATAACAAAGTTGAATAAACCACAGTGGAAAAGAATTCATCCTTTGCTTCTCTTTTCCAATAATGTTGATTCATGGTTGATTCAGTTCTAATGAAAAGGAAAAATAAATACCTTTCCACTTCCAGCAGATCAACACCAAAATATTTCTTTTTGATTTTGAAAGTCTCACTATCATAAAGTCGAACATTTTTATCCTGCAAGACAACAAGACCAATATCATAAACTTCCCATTTATAGCAATGTAAAGACTATTCATCATCACTCTAGTACCCCAAGAGGGTAGATAGACACACAAGAGTGCAATATAACAACACATGCTGGATCCGTGCATGCAGCACAGGCATGGTGCACATTAAAATCACAATAATTCTTTAGATTATGACAAGAATTCATCAGTCAAATGAAAGACAAAATTTTTCTAAACAAGAATTCTCAGGTTGAAAAACCACATTAAAGTGTGCCAGGCCTGTACTGAAATGCATTTTTATATTTCTTTCTGACAGTATGCATATACTCATTGCACAAACAAACTTCTTCAAACTATAAAGCTCTGTTCATAGCACAATTTATATTACTTTATTTGTTTTGCATATACTCATTACTGATCATGGATTGGATTTTTGAGGGACTTTTCCTCCAAACCATTAAGAATTCAAGATTTCAAGGACTGACATAGCCCTGAGCTTCAATCCTTTGGGATTGTGGTTTAAATATTGAGTGATTATCTTAAAAAACATCATGCAAGAAACAGTGTAAAAATTATAAGAAATGAATCTGATCCCTCTACTGACTGATATACAAGAGAAATAAATAATGATCACAACAGAAATTTGAATAAGTTACTTTTCCAGCAGTAGCAAATGTTATTCCATCATTTGCAAAATCCATGGCACCAATTTGATTTCCAGGTTCATCTATAGTTTCAACATGCGTAAAACTATTCATATCCCAAATTGAAACTGATGCATCCGCACCTATAAAAATCGAATATAGCGCAATTCATTTATGACATAAAAGTTCTCTCACAGAAACTCAGAAAATCTATGCCAGTTACAGCTTCCAGCTATGGGAAAAGCCAGACATTTTTAGTGTTGCCAAAATTGTTTACAGCTATGGAAACCAAAAGAAAAAGCCAACATTATTCTGTGATTTTATAAAACGAATAGATTCTTTTAATGCCTAGCAGAGAACACATCACTCGGTCTCTCCTTTGAAGTTATTTTAAAATCACTGTTTGGGCAGCTGAAAATGTGTTTATTCTCATCCAAAATTACATTTTTCAAACCAAAGGATGATGGCAAAATATCTTATCAAACAGGTTGCAGCCAATCTGCACTTCAAATGGCTATATTTGTTTGCCATATATTTATTTCTTTTTTGGATTTTCACAATTTTTGAAAGCTATCCTGTAAAGCTGCAATGCCTTCTATCTAGTAGAGAGATAAGAGAGAAAATCAAAAGGAGGAACTAAAAGAGTATCTACCTGCTGCAAAAAGAAGATTTTTTATTGTTGTTGGGTAGAATTTGACGCTTGTTATTGGGAGCCCAATAAAGGACCCTGGCAGCAGTTTACGTATTCTGTCCAGCTTTTCCATTGAATAGAGCTAAAATGAAATAATAAAGATTATTGCGTACCAATTATTTCAATGTGTTTAAGATTTCTGACTTGAAATCTACAAGATGTGTGCTGTTATCAAAATTAATATCAATTTTGCAGTTTAAGGACTAATAGCACTTGCAAGCCATGTTGAAAACTACAAAGCACATCACAAAACATAACAAAAACCTCAACATTTTTAGAAATAAAACAATGGTTAAATTTTCCTTATTGTATATTGTGCATTTGACTACAAAGAAAGCTGGAGAAATACAAACAAATGATTGAATCTTTATGTGCTGATACCTGTATGCTACCACTGCCCAAACCAACAGCAGCTTTTGTTCCATCAGGGGATATTTGAGTACTGAATACGCCATTGACATCTCCAAGTTTGAATTTGTTAATGTTATCAATCAACCTCTTTTCTTCCCTTTGGGACAAACATTTTGTGTCATTTTTATTGATTTGTTTATGAAAGAAAAGATAATGATTGAGAACATTGCAGAATATTGGTGGTGTATGGAAAAATTCCTTAGGCTGGTGCTTAATTGTTTTCTAATTCAAAGTTTAAATACCAATTGCCAATGGATGAAGTTTTCTAAATAGATTTACAAGAGAGTTATCTGCAGCTTCGTTGGATGAAATTTCTGACAACATAAACTCTATAAGCTTCAGAGCTTGCCAATGACATGATTTCCCTAATCTACCATTGCACGCTCATACTACGCACCACAAACCAAAATCTTGACCCAAAGGAAAACCTCTTTTCTGTTTGCAAAGCCAAAGGACAAGGGTTATGTCACTCAAAAAAAGTAAAAACCCGCATAAAGAAACTGTGGTTTATAAGCGCTTCCAGGCTGATTTTTTGCCAGACAAAAACCTTTATTTAAGAACCACTTTATAAAGGTATGGTGGTAATTGTGCAGAAGATGCAAGTTCTTTTATGCGAAGTACTGTAAATTGAAATGCAACAGGCCCTAAAAAATTTAGAGAACATTACATATTCAATTATTGCAAGGACAGGAAGAATTATTTTTCTTCATCATGACATCATTTAAAATTAAATTTCTCACCTTGGTTCTTCTCCATTGGTAGCGATTTCACGCCCTGCAACAAGAGCATCTTCTAACCTTTTCTTAGACCCAGCAGACATGGTTGCAACTGAATTCTAAACTATTCTTTTGCGGTTAAATACACGACCAACCATCTGGCCACACCATCTGCGTCCTTCGCTTTCCATTTTTGCCCTCTCTACCATTTTGAAGTCGTTTATTTGTTGCTTAGCAATACACCAAAACGAGGTCACAGCAAGGGCCGTTTGGCATTTCTTTTTCTTTATTCTCAGCACTTTTACCGTTTTTTGGAATCAATACTTTGTTCGACCTTTCAAATCATTCAGAAAATTTTCACTGAAGAGAAGGTTCTCGACTGTTTTACAGATAACAGAGCTAAAAAGTCTTTGTGTGGCTCTTAACGTTTTTTAAATTGTATTTAATCTCTTGGTTGTATCTTTACTCTCTCGTAGTCTAGTTAAACTTTGCTAAATAAAAAGGAATTTCAATTTGTGACAAGCTCATTGCGAAAGTTCAGGCAAAGGTGGTCTCCTTTTGAACTCCATCATAGCAGTCATTTTCGCAGTGTATGAACCGTTAAATATAAATATTTTTACTAGCATTTCGCTTTGAGACAACAAGCGAGAACGATTTAGCGGCGGGCCAACTTCTTAGTGAAAAGCACAGAAATTTCTATGATGAAAATTAAGTCAATATTGGTCTTCTACTGTTATCCTTAGCATTAGCAGCCATTTTTGAAGTAGTACTGGGCAAAGGGAGATTTGTGAAACTTTATCATATTTAAATCACGAAAGAGATTATGGAACTAAGAGAAAGCATATTTTTACTTGGACTTGCCCAAGTCGTCTTTCATAAGACGACTTGGGCAGTCCACTCAAACCTACGCACTTAGGCTGTAGACAAGCAGAGAAAGGCAAAAACTTGATAAATGCAAGAATGAAAAATGACTTAAAGCGCACTTTGTATTGTAGCTTATCTTATCATAGTCTTGTTAGTTTTCGTTGGTTTAGCTTGTGGCAAAAGTTGTGTTTTGCTAGCTTCAGTAGAAAACAGTCTCTTGAGTGCTGTATTTTTTTCATAGATCTTTAGAAATTCTGCACAACGAGTTAAAACTAGTAAATGTCAGTAGGCTACTGTACATCTGCGAACACATTTCAGCATACACAGACGATGCAGAAAAACAAATCAGTTACAGAGTTTTAATATTACTATTTTCAAACAACTAATATGATACATCTTCTGTGCAATATTTTCTTCTTTGAAGAGAGCAGGGAAAGAATCGCTAACAAATAGAATTGCTAAAATGATTACACTGACAAAGAGAGTGCATGCAAATTTCCATGAAAAATTTCTGTAGAAAAGGTTGGGGAGCTTTCATTCAACAATTTTTCCAGTAATTGTTCCTCGTTATTCTACGAGTCTGTCTTTGGAAAAGTTCTTAAGCTGTCAAGGATGGGACAACTTTGCTACAGATATTTTGTTTCCACAGTTAGTTGGTACGAATAAATGAAATTTTTGATGCAATACAACGGTCCTAAATTCTATTGAGCCACTGTCTATTTCTTTTCTTTCTGTTGTTATTTACTGGGCCTGTAAATAACCATTAAGAATATATAGAAGTAACCCTCCAGGGAACCTTCAGAAGATGCAAATCAAATTGTTGCATATTCACTTTCCAATTAATCGCACGTTTTTTGAAGTGAAAAAAGCAAAATGAAATATGTGTTCTTGCATGCTTTCTGCAATCATTCTGTCGGGAAGAAGCATCGGTAATTCTTCAAGATATATACAGTATATCATACTTAGCTTTAAGAGGAGCAAAACATAATAGTTAGCTCCTGACTATTACGGTTGGTGCAACTGGTACTTGAAATTGGCTTTAAATGTGCATTACTCAATACCAAATCCTTCTGAGTTTGAAATTGCAATTGTTAATTTCTGTTTTAAAGTCTTTTTGCTTTTATAGGAAGGCAGGATCAATTGATTGAAGCATGTATGTGCCATTGGAAGCCTGTTAGAAGAAAACAGTATATTTGATGAATGTCGAAGAGAAATATGAAATGTCAAGCAAGGTAGCGTAGAAACAAATTTTAAGTGACGATAAAACGATCGATCATTTTCGAAGTCAAAGAATGTAACAATGTAAAAAAGTTGCTTAAACATAGGGTAGCAAACAATTTGTTATTCTTTGGGTAATCAGCAGTTTTCGTTCTCCTTGTCGCATATTCATAACATTGCAATACTTACATCAGATAAGTGCAAAAAATTATTCAAAAGGTGTTCTCCACCAGCATGCATCGCATGCGCAATCTCTTGGTTGGCCTTTTCTGTTACCGTTTTCGTGGCCCATGAAGATGGAAACAAAAAAGGACATTCAAGAAATGGAACATGCAAAGCATGCTGGCTTAGACAGAGCGTTGCACAAGATTTCTGACAACGAGCTCTTTAAGCATCAAAGAAAGAAGCCAAAGCACTAGAGAATTGCAAAAGCGCCCTTCTGAACTATCGTTCAATAACATAGCTTTCATTTCAGAAATCTTATCCATTTTTGAGCAAACAAGGATAATTCTCTCACTTACATTCTTTCGACATTTGCTCCATCCATTTTTGTGATTTTGAACTGCATTTCACTCATACCACCCACTGGTACACGATCACTTCCAGTTGTGAACAAAAGAAACTTCTTTTTCAGTTGCATGTTGAATCCACAAACAATCTCCCAGAAACGTCTAGAAGAACAACAATAACGCTGTTTTCATGTCCACAGTAAATTTTTCATGAAGTTGTTACTGGAAAAATGAAATATAAATTATACATGAACAACAAATCTTGCATTTGATAGTTTTGAAATGTAATAGCACATGTTTTTTTTCAGGACCAAGGATTCCCTTTTGCAGTACACCAAAGTATCCTTTAGCTATAAATGAAATGGACTCCTTACATCGTTTATCTCATGCTTAAAGTTTGTCTAGCAATAACTGTCATAGCATTTCTTCTTAACTCCAGCAAGCATTAGAATTTCTTCAACCATAACCTCACCTTATCAAAGGATCATTTTTTGAATATCCATCATAGACTGTAACCTTCTGCAATGCTTCTATGTTGAAGTTTGGATTTCCACAAACCAGCATCTCTACTTCTTCAGGTCGTAAGAGCTAGAAGAATTGAAACAGAATTTTCAACCTAAAGCAAAACTTATTCGAGACATTACCATCTATAATCTTCTGCCGTTTATGTCGTTCAACTATTTTTATTAGGGTTTCAAGGTAAAGTTAAGCGAGAAGGAATGAATAAAAGAAAACAAGGATTGATATAAAGACGATTGAAGATATGAAAGAACTTACGATCAAAGCATTTGAAGCACAGACGCTATGAAATCCATGATAAAATGCATAAAAGTGTTTGTAAATTGATTTGTTCAAGATGTAATTAACATACAGCTTCACATATTCTAAGAAAGAGAGAGAAAGCAGAATCAACAACAAAGATATTCAAAGAATATCATCTTAGTTAAGGCTATTGCAAGCTAAGATCTGACAGTTTGCATAGAAATAAACTTGTATAGAACATATTCTAAAACGGATGAAATGACATGACACAGCGTAACTGACATAATAAGATATGGCAGGACATAATGACCTAATGACTTAATGACGAAAGGATACAAAAAGACATGAAGTCAATGGTCATTTTGACAAAACATGACATAGTACCAGAAATTTTGAACTAACCATCTCTGTTTTCATTTGTAACAGCAATCTGAGATCCATTTCGCTTCAAATCTTTTGTTACAACTTCACCGTAGCTTGTGTATGAAACCTGAAATACAACTGATTCAACGTTACCTACTCTATCTTGATCTAGCAAAAGAGGGACAATTATAAGAACAAAAAGTTAACAATTCATTGGTCACCATGTCCTTTCAAACAAATAACACTCAAAAATGATTCTTCAATGAAGACCTGTTCATATAGTTGAATATCCTGAAGAATTTTATCAACTTACCTGAAATGTTTGGCAAAGATCACTTTCTACATCACCATCATAAGCAAGAAGCTCTTTTAAACCATGCGCTAATTCCTAGAACAGACCAAAAGACCAAAACAATTAAAAAAATAAGTGTGTATCATTTTGTTAGTGTCATGACCGACTCTTGTACTACTGTGCAAAGACTTATGAAGTTAAAGAAAGTTTTCTATCTTTTCAATGAGACAAACATATGCATTTTTCTGTCTGGGCTTCAAATTTTACAGCGTTTGCTGAAAATGCAAATGTAAGCAAGATTATCAAAGACGGATTAACAACCACGAAGACTGTTCAAATTAAACTTCATATTCTTATGTTTCTGATGAGCTAAGTTGCTCAAAATATTGTCTGATTCTATCCAATAAAAAGACTGATACATTACAGCATGAAAATCTTTAACACTCACGGGATTGACATCATTCAAATCATCCAATCCTAGTTGTGCCATACCAACGGGAGCATGTGGATTTTCAAATGGCACAACTGCTGGACTGAGCAATTTTTTGTAGCAACACAATGGCAAACGAATGTCAAGATTTATGCTGTTGTAGACAGCCAGGCCCATCAACTTAAGAAGTGTTAAGGAAGTTGAACAACGAAGGAACATAATTTTCCAAATCGTAACGGTACTTGCTAAGACTGGGTCCTTTGATGAAGTGAAGTTAGAGTGAACCTAAGGGATTTTTGATTTTCTAATACAGAGAAGCAAACTTTCTTTTACATAATTTGCATAAGAATTGTTTGATCCTTCCTGTTATTCCAAATTAAGCCTTATGATTTCTTTCTGTTACAAATAAAAGCATTTGATTTGAAGGTATTTGATTTGATTTCTTCCTGTTACATTTAAAAGCATTTGATAGAAACAAGACAGACAAAGCTTGACAGAAATATGATAAACTGTTGGAATCAGGCATAATGACTGAAATTAATCAAATTAACATTTAAATATATTCAAATGCGAAAAAGATACAACGCCAAGAAGATTGAATTCATGTTCTGTATCTGTACTTGCACTGTTGAACCACCAATTTCGAATTTTTTGGTTGTATGTAAACATCCCTGAAACAACAAATAAATAAATAAACAAATAAATTTTCAACTTGAAGAGCTTTTATCAAACTTTGGTCTCTAAGCAACCAATGTCTGCTTCTTTATATATGATTAGGATATCTGAAAGGAGAAATTTAGTTTTCCAGCTTAGCAGATATTTTCAACCTAACTAATCTTGATTTGATGATGGAATCTTGTTGACATGAAAGGACGAGATATATTTCAAAAAGAACTACTTGCAAAAGGACAGGAATGCTGCTAGGGGATCTATATAGTTTGCCATTCAACAATAAAGTACTCGACTTAAAAGCTTATAATAAATAAGGGTTCAGCTTGAAAGCCATGTTAAATGTTTGAAAAATCATATATGATAAAGTACGAGCGTTAAAATGTTCGTTTGAAGTTCTAAACTTTTTTAGATGCAAATGTTTTATCGTTGCTTGTCATTATAATATTCTTTTGTTCATTCAACGAAAATTGTTTCGATAGATCTTAATTCAGTTGGCACATAAACCAAGAATAGAGTAAAGACAACTGGTATGGGCAGAATGTTTTCATGAAAGTGCACAGTCAGTTGTTGTAAACAATGAATGTTGGGCTTAGTCTGCTTTCTGCAAGAAATAGAAATGTTGATTTGCGAGTACAAAGAATGTTTTATTTCTAGATCTTATACGGTATAATTGTAGATCTTATACGGTTACATGTAGGTTATTACTCGTCTGACTTAGCATATTTCACTGGTATAAGTTATACCAGTGAAATATGCTAAGTCAGACGAGTAATAACCTACATGAAAATCAGTCTTACCATACTCTTCTCTGAATATGTTTCTAATCAATAAAAGAAACCATTCTTTTGTCAAACCACCAAGGTCCAGCCCTGGCTCACCATGAAAACTCACTCGTAGCTTCTTTTTCAAATCTTTCTTCTTTTTTGCAATCTACAAAGAATCGTTAAGGTATCTTCAAAAGTTTGCAGAAATTTGTAATCATAACCAAAGTTTTGATGCTATATATGGTCAATACTAAATTATATGATGCTAGTTGTAATTTCAAATTTGAATTGTTTCCTACATCTGTTTGTATTGCAATTTTCCAGCTGTCATAGAAGACTTCAGGCAGAAAAAATCTATCTCAGATGGAAGAGTGAAAATCTGTCCGGGATAGATAACTAAAAATCCATCCTGGACAGATGAATAATAATCTATCCTGGACAGAAAGGAATCCATCCCGGATGGATGAATACAAATCTGTCCTGGACAGAACGAAATCTATCCAGGGTAGAAAGCAATAATTTAAAAAAGCTACCTTGTAAAGAGAGATCAATACAAGACATACCTCATCTAAAGAGTCAGCAACTAAATGCGATCTACGAACTTTCAGATTCAGAAATAACATTCCCATATTTGGCATCTCTCTTCTTTTCACATGTTTTACAATACTCTCCTAGAAAGAAATGTAACACTTTTAAGGTAGTGAAAAGAAGTATGAATGAATTTATGCGTTAAAAAGATTTGCCAACGGTCAACTGTCTATTTGGAGAACAATCACAAACCTTCCCTGCATTGGGATCAAACTCTATGAAATTCTTACATATATTTCCTCTTGTGCATCATTCTATTTCCTTTCTTACCTTGTATTTTTGTACTATAGTACATCAGTTCTGGGCAGTAGATTATTCCCATGCAATTGTTTTACGTTACTTGTTAAAGCGGAGAGGTTGCAATATATTCTCATGCTTCTTGTGGCACTGTCCTGTAACTATGTTCTGTCATTGTAAAATTCTAGATTGATTTATGTCTATATGAAAAACTTCTACGACCTTTCGAGGCAATAGGTATGGGAGATGCAAGACGTAGGAGGAAAATAAAAAGGCATATGTTTCATACTCTTGCTTCAAAGAGCATCTTCATCTCTGAATCTTTTTGCATTACAAATCTTTTTGAACCAAGGCTGAGCAGAAATGGGTACTGGCAAAATGAAAATTTCCTGAAAGGAAAAAAGTTAATTTCGAACACTTCATTTAACCAAGAGGCAAGCATCGTTTTGAATCGTAGAATGAATTTTTCGTTATTCACTGGCTTCAACTCTAGGTTTGTGAATCTGTAGGGACTGCCATAGCATAGCATGCAGCCAAAGAAAAATTATACGCCCCTGATTAATTTCTTACAGCAATTTTTCGATCCAGAATTAAATAATGAGTTTAAGAAAGTTATTCAGGCTGCTTTAAGTCCTATAGTTCAGGAGATATTCCACACTTAGTGATATGTATGTATGCATGTATGTTTGTATGCATCTATTTGCCACAATAAACATTTTACAAGTTATTGTAATACATGTAAAAATAGATACAATACAATATATAAACTTTAAGGTTAAAAACGTAGATCCCAAAGGTGTTACATCTCAGATAGACAAGCTCCCATTTGAGATAAAAGATCCCTGAAATATTTCACTGATTGATTTCTCATAGCAATGTTTCAATGCAAAATAATAAAGCTACGCTTTTCCACTTGAAGAGGTAAATTTTTGTAACTTGTAAAGAAGTTATATGAAAAATACCATAACAAACGCAGTGAAGACACTTGAAATTGTGAATGAATGAATGAATGAATGAATGAATGAATGAATGAATGAATGAATGAATGAATGAATGAATGAATGAATGAATGAATGAATGAATGAATGAATGAATGAAACAATTTCACTCACAAAAAGACCATGTTTGTTTTTTAAAAGTCACGGAAGGCGAAGGAAAGAAACGAGAAGAAAGAAAGAAATAAAAGGTAAAAAAATATAGAGATAGTGAAATAAAGAAAGGAATAAAGAAAGATAGAAACAGAAGTGAAATAGGAAATAGAGAAATAAGGATACATACCCTTGCTGTCTTTGCCAAGTATCATATTCTCTCATCAAATCCATCTTATCCAATTTTTCACAATAAAAGAAAGTATGTGGTACAATTGAGGGTTGAATCATCCAATTCGCTGTATCTAGAAAGAAATATGATCTACTGTAGTAAAAGATTTTTTGTAATTGTTTACTTATCCGATTACAAAAACTCTGTCCTTGCAAGAATCAACACTGCTTGAAGATTCAGTAATTTATTTTAAAGAAATCAAAACTTCTGATCCAGAAATTATATCATTGCCCATAGAAAGAAGCGTCGATGTAATGTAAGCTACGAGGAGGGAGAGATATTCTTCTGCAAAATGAAATTTCAGCTGTTATGGAGAACTTGGCAAGAAAGCAAAGGCTCGTAAAGAGATTGTCCAATAACGAGAAGATGGTGAAGATTTTTTTACTGTTTCTTGTTGAAAGAAAATACTTTAAATCTTTGAATCTTTGAGTCTTCTGCATCGTCAACCTTACTTTTTCCAGGAAGCACAATCATTATTCCGGTGTGCGAAGCTACATCATCTCTGTATGTACCAGTGAGTCAAATAATGCTAATACACTTTGCGTGCTGCGGAATAAAAAGTGTTTGGCCGACATTCAAAACTAAAATATAATTCTATCTATCAAAGGCTAATTTAGATGTGGAAATTTCGTGTGGTAAAAAATTACTCATCTATTAGACCCAGAAAATCGGGAAATGTTGGTAAGGGGGTTGTATTGGAAAGAGAATTCCACATTCCATTTTGGTCTATGATTTACTTGCTACCAAAAATTTGAATTCAATACAATTTTCAGTTTAAAAAGTAGAACTTGAATTTAGAGCACAAGTAAACCATGAAACTGAATAAAACGTGGACATCATTTTTCAATACAATTTCCTTACCAGAATTTCCTAATTCCTGGATCTACAAAAAGAGAGTAATTATATAGAGTAATAAAATTAGAATCTGAGTTAGCCTGTGGCTGATAGATCAACATGTCAGTTTTGATTGTCTGCCACGTAGTTTTTATTCCGCAACCAGCCCGCCAAACATTTACACTTTTTAGTCATCCAGGATAAAGATGGATAATGAAAAATAGAAATGTATAATGTTATCGAAATGTTCCTCAAGATAATGAATAATGAAAATTGTTATTTTAGAATTTAAAAGTTAAGTTCAATTAATTACTCACTCATCAAAGCTAAAACTTTGACAGCAGTTTGAATCCACCAGCGACATTTTTCAACTGGAGGCATTTCACTCACATTTGTCGGGAATAATCTTTCTCCTATGAACTGAAAAAGGATTTAGTTTCAGATACTAAACTTTAAGATATGAGAGATGATTAGAAATAATGTCGTAAAATTGCATTAGTGTTTGTTATCAAGTATTTAGTTACCTTGTGAATTGTGACAACAATCTTCTTGAATTGTGCCACTGGAATCCTATAAGACAAATATATTTTTCCACGTAAAGTAAGTTAACATGTTTTCGAAATTTTAGAGATGAAATGCAGTTCACATTTTATCTGCTCAATACAAGCAGAGCCTTGTTGTATCCTATCCTGTGGTTTTTCTTGAGTGTTTCCAGTCTTCTTTTTTGTATATTTTTCTTGTTTTATATGTATTTTTAGTTAGTAGCATTGCCACGCAATTTTCTTCAGTTTTTT
This sequence comes from Aurelia sp. 3 sensu Dawson et al. (2005), assembly GCA_964020215.1. Lineage (NCBI taxonomy): Eukaryota > Metazoa > Cnidaria > Scyphozoa > Semaeostomeae > Ulmaridae > Aurelia > Aurelia sp. 3 sensu Dawson et al. (2005). The sequence goes on from OZ026585.1 coordinate 267,760, forward strand.
TCAGTTTTAGCTTCATATTTTAAATTCGATTACATACAATTCAGCAAAGTCAAGATAATAACTTAACTAAAAGAATATAAGGCAATATTACAAAAACATGATAGATAACAAAAAGAATATGCAAATACAGAAACAATAACAAAGATGGGAAGCTCTCTCTGTAGGTAAAGTATTCGAAGAGAGAGCCCCACCTATCCTAGAATGTTATCAATTGACTATATATAGATGAATAACAATTACCCTAAGATGTAGATGGATAAGAAATAACAAATGCGTTATTTTGCATTGCATACTAAGATTATGAGAAAGATTTCCGTTTCTCTTGCAGCAGCCTAAGTCGGTGTCAATCCATTGAAGAAACTTTCACTTCTACTTCTCTCCAAGCAATGTCAAATAAAGTAAGTTTTCAAAGAAAGGGTTCTAGCATCATATCGAATTGTTTGCTAAATTTTAACAGGGTAAGCAGTGTCATCTCTTCATAAGAGAGCACTCTTTACCTTCTAAAACTAGAAGTAACTATAAGTTATCAACTGCTCGCACTCTTTCATATTTGTGAACTCAGATAAAGCCACACTAAATTCGTAAATGAATGTTCTGCTGTCCCCTTGAAGTGGAATTGTTCGTTCCATTATTCCGTATTCCATGTTTTATGAAGGTAAAGGAGGGTATGGAACGCAGGTTCAACAGATTATTGCTTATTGTGTTGACTTAATCCTGTTGAAAATGTGATTGCATGTAAACACTGAATGACGTCGATATCATTGTTGTGCAGCATTTGTGAATGTTTCGTATCGATACCACACGCCGCTCAGGGTCAGGGCTCATACCAAGCCAAGCTTCGTTTCGTTGGGTGAAGTTGAATCTTGTCCGTCTACAGTTATTTACGCCGTGTTTGGTATCATAGTCTTTTTATGGCCAAACGAAGTAGCGAAATGTGTCGATGGAAGATCTGAAAGTAGTGTGAAGGTGCACAAACTTATTGCCTGTGTCTCATGAAACGTAAGGGAAGTTCAATTTAGTCGCCCCTTCTCTGGGATAGGCCCGATCGCCATCACAGTATCTTGGCAGGCCTTGGCAGACAAAAGAATATCATGACTATTGATCATTGTTCACGAAGACAAACACGTACACAATCAAACTGTAGTGACAAAGGAAATGTGGCCAGCGAATCTTTCAATTTAAACTAACCAGCGGTAATAGATAATCAGAAGTAACAAAGCAATACAATAAACATATGCGTGGACATCACAGAAGGTTGGCTGGATCACTATAGTAATCTCGCTCCTTCGTCGCTCGCAACAATGCAGTGAAAATTTTAATACGATACTAGAACCTTTTCTTTGAAAACTTACTTTATTTTGACATTGCTGGAGAGCAACAGAATTCCAGTTTATCAGGCAACTACTTATTTTGTCTTTTTTCTGCCATAAATCAGCAAGCACTTGTCGGATTATCTCGAACAGGATCTCAAATTCTAAGTTGAAACCTTACCTATGCAACTGTATAAAAGATGAGATAATAGAGCCTATAGCTCCTCCACAGCATCCTAACAAAAGGGGTACAATTTTTTAAGACACCCTGTTAAGAAAAAACTTCTCCATCAGCTCAGCTACTGTACTGCGGATTCATGGTTTCAGTGGTTTCCGCTGTGGCCAAATTTGATTTTCCAAGATTCTGGTTGACAGTGGCTCTTTAAAATTTGAAATTACTTACGATCGAAACCAGAACATTAAAAGCCGTTGGTCTTGATCTTGTAATGTTGATAATTGACGCAGGAGATGTGCAAAGATTGTGTAAGTTGAAACTTCCATGAATTGAGGATTCTGCAAAAATAGGAGATCGAAAGATCCAAATTCAACTCATCGTTACATCTTTGCACCTATCGACTGAAAATTGAACGTTTCTTCTGAAAATTGAACGATTCGTTGAAAAATATATATCAAAAAGATTTCTTGTTGTGTATAGATATATAATTTATATATATCATAAGAAATAAGACGAAATGAAGTGTTTCTGTCCATTTTGTATGATACTCATGGCGAGTGAGTGAAAATCATCCCAGAAAGATGAAACCAGATATGAATTAATGAAGCATTCTTACCATAAGCAGGATAAGAAGAGCTCTAACATCATCAGTAGAGCCATTTCTGTAAATAAAAATGTATTAGTTTTATCAGGAGGAAATGGCAATCAGTGGCGTCACAAGTCCTAAAAACGTCAAGTGAACTTCTTGGTAAGGAACTAAAGGCACAGCCAGGCATTTCTACAATGTAATTATTTAAATGAATACCACCCTGAAGAATTTGAGCAGAGCCTTCTAGTGACACAATGATCACAATGATGAATTAGGAATTTACTCTTTTATTTCTTCTTCGTTTCATATGATCTTCAATTTGGAGGGGTCAAAAACTTTCTTTTGAAAAGCTCAGTCGACATTACACTTATGCACAAGTAGAGTTGAAAGACAAGGGCCTCTAGCAAAAGAGTAGCCACGGAAAAGTGCCTTAACGATTGCATTTGAATTAGATCTACATGATTTTTCATCTTTTTAAATGGTCTACTTCAACCAGCATGCTTGGGGCGTGTCATCTCTTTTCGTTGGGCATTGTTGCCACCTACGAAATAGTGACAACGAAAGGGATGACACATGCGAAACCCTACTGGTTGAAACAGACCCACGTATAGAAAAACTTGGAAGCTACAAGAAGAATAACAAAATCTGCATACCGTTTCGAGTCTTTTAACAAACAATTGATAATTGTCCTCAATGCCAATTTCTGCATATCATTTGGCTGTGGAATAAAAACGAATGTTATGCTGTTCTCAATCAAAATAGAAGATGTCAGTGTTGCGACAGAACACTTAATTTTGTTGCCTACTTGACAGAATGTCTTTTGGTTGAGATATCAAATATCCCTTAGATTGTTCCTTTTAGAGATAGACTTCGTCAGACTACGCTCTGTGATTTTCACAATGCTTCATTTCCATGAGTTCTGAGCGTTCCGCGTTTTCGACCAGGCCAAGAACATTAAACATTGTGACAAAAAAGAATGTCGAATATGTCGAATGTAAAAAGAAGACTTACAAAGTGATGGATTGAATCGTAAACATATTCCAAATATTCGAAATTGATTCCTGGATCATAAGAATCGTCGTCTCCTGCTGTTGTCGATGACTGAAAAATCAAATTTTTACGATATTTATTGTCAACTTCTCATTGAAAAACAAGCGACAAATCCAACAGATAGTTACAAATGCCAGCCATCTTAATACATGAACTAAGGATACACGTATTCATCTTGAACACAGGATAACAATGCAAACAATTAACGATATGGTAAGTTTTCAAACATCACAAAACGATTTGGCTTTTGAATCAATAGATTTCACATCTCTATCTCTCTCTCGGTGCAAATCCAAATCAAATCAAATCAAAACCAAAATTAACCGAGAGAGCAAAACAGTACAGTCAGCTGCACAAGGTGCGAAATTTACTCCCCAAAATAGCAAATCGCTTTGTTGGTGTCCGAGAACTGACTCCTTTATTTCACAAAATTCACCCTTCCTTGTTAAATCAATTTTTAACAATTTCAGACACTTTCAGCGACAACAGACCCCAACAGACCTGAAAATTTTCTGATAAATCTTGTCTCATTAAAGTCTTCTCGAAGAAGAGATTTGTCAGCAATTAAAGCTGAAATATGCCAGCAGTCACTTCAAGGTCTGCTTCGTCAATCGTTCAGTCAGAATTATTGAGCCTACCTTGAATGTTTTATTAATCGAAGCAAATGACTGGAAAGTGGAAGCAAGATATTTTTCTACTTCAGTGTAATCTTCTGAAACTCTTGCGTTCGTTATTACTTCACTGTAAAAGAAACATTCAGCTAAATTATAATGAGAAGTTTTGTGATAAACAAAGACAGATCATTCTACAATAGGGTCAGCTGCTTTTGACACGACAGATACAAGTACACAGTGAATAGCAATTGCACAGAAAGGGAATTCTATTCCTGATTGGTCAATTTGTGAACTAAAACAAAGCAAGCTGCAAAAATTGCTATGAAACCCAGGTAGCTAGCTCAATTGTTGTACACTCCATCATGGTATCTTACTTTTTTGGTTCAGGAGCTGAGCACCCAAGAAACGAGAGAATTTAATTGCCTAACAATTGGTTTCAGAACCAAATAAATGAATTGCCTAGATGCGAGTACAGGCCTGGTCGTTGAAGCTCTAGCGCCACTTAATCAAACTTCTTGTGTAATAATGTACAAAAAATCGCTCGATCCAGACTCTTTAGTAGAATGGCAAAAAAGGTTCTATTGAATACCTAAGCTCTTCAACAGTAGTAATTCGACTGATTCTGGGACTCGGTGTCCCCACTCCCTCTCTCGATTTACCCCTATCTGCTTTCAGATGATTCAAATCTCTTGTGGGTTCCTCATGTTTGAATTCTTTTTCCACAAACACAGGTGTCAGTTGTCTTGGAGACCGTCTGTTCTCAGCAACAAGTCTCTCTTGTGCATTTTCCAGTGAAAGATGTTTTGAACCAAGTTCTGTCTCACTTTTTGCTGTCAGTAAACTTGTAAATGCAGGACTGGCTCCATCTGTCGGTTTTCGTAACTTTTGTGATGGCGATGATGATGCTGATGATGTAACTGGAGATGAATTTGATTTCTTTTTGAAAGGATTTGTAAATCCACCAAATCGGCTTGTTTTTTGTTGCTTTGGAATCCTGTTTGTCTGCAAAGAAAATGACATTTGCAACATCTAATAGCTTGTACTTTGGATTAACAGGAAACTGCAGAAGAGCGCATTCTTAACTTAACATCCCTGAACTCGGAAAAGTTCTTTCCAGGATTCACAAGATTTCTTTCTTGCAAGGGATCAAACCTTGACCTCTTTCCCACTCATTGTTTATTTCAAGCGACCACAATTGTGACATCAGAATGCGGAGAAAATTGTGCAAATTTTAAAGAATTTGAACGGAAAATTTTGTCACGTTGCAAATAAACTGTATCATAGGTATGTGGCTGGTATAAATATTTCTGTAGTAGTTTTATTTTTGATAGGATTCACACATGTACCAAAACTGTTTGTTCCTTGTTTACACCGTAGGGGATGCTTGTGCCTTAAGGGGATGTCTTAAGGTTATTCAGGAGGGCGGAATTGGTTCAGTGCGTCAGAAGAATAGCATAGTCTCCTTGGAGGGATAACATACAGTAGGCTGGGGGATAGCATCGTGTCATTGGCGGGATAACATCAGGAAGGTGGAGGTTATTCAGCTCTCGAAGGGATAACAAACAGTGAGCTAGAGGTATAACATTGTGTTGTTGGAAGGATAATGTCAATTATTTGGAGGTTATTAAGTTACAAAGAGGGACAACTTGCAGTAAAGCTGCCAGGAATGTAAAGGTGGCTGATAGGGCCAATGTGGTAGATTTTAGCCTGTATTCCAGACCACCAGGCTAGTGAATGTATGCTTTTAATAACACTTGAATTTTCACAATCTTCGTGGCAATGCGAGTGATATTAAACATGCAGGTGGTTATTGCATCAAAATAGTAGATGATATCTGTTTCACAATATTTATATTGTTATTTCCTTGATAACAATTCATGGGATGTGAATGCTAGATTTTTAATTCTTCATCAGTCTCACACATCTCACAAATAAAGCGCGAGAACGAACGTTACCAGTTCAGATGTCTGCTTGTTACAAGTCTCATCCTCTGATATCAGACTTGTAGCTAGTCCGTTCAGATGAAAATTATGATTCTCTTTGGCCGAAGAATTTTTGCAACGCTTTCAGGATAATTGATTTGTTATTGAGTTGTCAGAGCAATGCCTTTCCTTATGAATAAATCATTACGAATTAATTCATTCATTGACTTGATATTTGTTTATTTCGTGAAACGTCAGGATAGGAATAAGGAAGATTCTTCATCTACAAGGACGACAATACGCTGAATATTGAAATGAAACCGTCATTTTCAATGATTCAGATTCAGATTCACAGTTTGGAGTTGAATGCTTTCCATTGCGTGCATATCAAACATGTTATATGCAGGCTTAAGTTTATCAAAGAAGGTAAAGTAAATCATTCCATTTCAACGTCAAAAGACATCAACAAATTGTTATCATGTTGAGTTTGTTAGTTTATTTCTTGCATTATTTACTTTGAAAACAAATATAATTTCAAAATTGAAGAAACTTCAGTAATATCAAAGAAGAATATTGATAAATCGAAAACATAAACAAATCAACGTTATCTGCACTTACACTATCTTGACTTTTACTTGAAGCTTCTTCTTGCTCACTGACTGTAACCGTACTCTTCTCAGTCAAACTGAAAACTGGATTTTTTATTGGAGGAAGAACTTGTCTTGATGTGCCACCAAGAAGAGGCATTATTAGGTTTGCCTTCTTCACAGAATTAGCTTTCCTTGTAGAACGTCATGATTTCTGAATTAAGTTGATTTTCAATGAAAAGTTGAATAAAATCAAACTTGGAGATAAGTTAAATTCAGATTCAGATTAATGCAAATGATTTCTTGGTAGCTATGTTCGTTTCTTCGGATTCTTGTCGATTCAACAAGTTCTTAAGACGTGTATTATCAAATATTCTATATCGTTCCTGGTTGCACTTCCATGGGCTTCGAATTTCTCCTCTGCTTCACACACCTGAAGATTAATCATTACAAACTTCGTTTAACTTGATTTCTTCTGCCAAAATTTTGTCAATATCTCATTCAACCCACTTTCTACAAAATCAATTTTGCTGCCAATTTCTTGAATTTTCTGTCGAATTTTTCTGACTGTCTTCTTGTTTCATTATCTAGCATGAACTGCGCAGACCTTCTCAGCAACTTTTGCGGTCTGTAGTAATATCTTCATGACACATAAAGTTTGTTATTCTTTGTGCAAATATTCATTAATCAATCAATCAACTACAATCTACAGCCAACTTGAAAGTTAGGCGAATTTCAAAATGATAAAGTATGGCGCATGTCGTTCAATTTCTTCCAAGATTACAGATGACTAATAATTTGCATATTTGATAAACAACGAAGAAACTGCTTCAGTTCTGACCCATTAAATGAATCTAGGAAATATGAAGGCAGGTTCCTCTATTTATATTTAATAAATTATTAATTTGTGGCAGGTTAAAAATCTTCAAAAAAGCAGAAATTCTTTGATATTGAAGCAAAATTGGATCGGAATTGGAGAGCGTGGTTTTCAAAACGCAGATCACCTGTTTACGGTGATAATCTGTAAATCTTTGTCACAGTTTGTTTAGAATTGAATCAACATTGTTAGGTGCAAGAATTAGCTTTCGGCTGATTCTTTTACGAACGTCTGATGTGTTGCATTCCAGTGGCACACATTCACTCGCTCAACTTCATTGTCTGATCAATTTAGTCTGTGAAATTTCATATAATTTTCAGATATCCAAAGAATTTAAGGAGAAGTCGTCACCCAGGGTTCTCTGCGAGCAAGCTGGAATTTTAAACTGTCTGAAAATCGAATTTGGCCTAAGCAGAAATCAAGGATCCTCATGCAATAGCTGAAGTGAAGAAAAAGTTTTCCTTTACTTCAACTATCTTTCAGTTCAGCTACTGCATTATGGATCCATCGTTTCTGTTTAGGTCAAACTTGATTTTCAGACAATTTGAAATTGTAACGTGTCCGTAAAGGATTCTTGCTAACAAATGGTCTTTGATCAATGTTTGAATGCAATACAGATAGGGATCGCAAAAGTGAACACCTGATTAAGATGTTGCCATTTCTGGTGATATTAAAAACATACTATCTTTTTCTTAATTTCATGCAACCAAGAAACAAATCCCCTCGATGAACATTGTTTTAATGCGATTTCAAACAGAACAAGGAGATACAGTCTACTTACTTGACTGAAACAGACAAAGTTTTATGTCACCTGCGTTGTGGTGAAGATGCTGAAACTGGGCGTGATATCAAAAGTATATCATGTCTTTCTAATTTTCATCCAACCAAGATACAAATTCCGTCGATTACCATTAAAGTAATGCCATTCCAAATAGTAACAGTGAGAAACAGTCTTCCGACATGATTGCAAAAGATCAACTTTAATAGCACCGTTTTTGCCATCAATATGCTGACATTTGAGGTGATATTAAAACAGTAGTATCTTTTTCTTAAATTCATGCAACCAAAGATACAAATCCCGTCGATTAACATTCAGTTGATGCCATTTCAAATTGTAGCAATGAATGAGAAACAGTCTTCCGACTTGATTGCAAAAGATCAACTTTAATAGCACCTTTTATGTCATCAATATTCTGACATTTGAGGTGATATTAAATATAGGTATACTATCTTTTTCCTAAATTCATGCAACCAAAGATACAAATCCCGTCGATTAACATTCAGTTGATGCCATTTCAAATTGTAGCAATGAATGAGAAACAGTCTTCCGACATGATTGCAAAAGATCAACTTTAATAGCACCGTTTTTGCCATCAATATTCTGACATTTGATGTGATATTAAAACAGTAGTATCTTTTTCCTAAATTCATGCAACCAAGATACAAATCCCGTCGATTAACATTCAGTTGATGCCATTTCAAATTGTAGCAATGAATGAGAAACAGTCTTCCGACATGATTGCAAAAGATCAACTTTAATAGCACCTTTTATGTCATCAATATGCTGACATTTGATGTGATATTAAAACAGTAGTATCTTTTTCCTAAATTCATGCAACCAAGATACAAATCCCGTCGATTAACATTCAGTTGATGCCATTTCAAATTGTAGCAATGAATGAGAAACAGTCTTCCGACATGATTGCAAAAGATCAACTTTAATAGCACCTTTTATGTCATCAATATGCTGACATTTGATGTGATATTAAAACAGTAGTATCTTTTTCCTAAATTCATGCAACCAAGATACAAATCCCGTCGATTAACATTCAGTTGATGCCATTTCAAATTGTAGCAATGAATGAGAAACAGTCTTCCGACATGATTGCAAAAGATCAACTTTAATAGCACCTTTTATGTCATCAATATGCTGACATTTGATGTGATATTAAAACAGTAGTATCTTTTTCCTAAATTCATGCAACCAAGATACAAATCCCGTCGATTAACATTCAGTTGATGCCATTTCAAATTGTAGCAATGAATGAGAAACAGTCTTCCGACTTGATTGCAAAAGATCAACTTTAATAGCACCTTTTATGTCATCAATATTCTGACATTTGAGGTGATATTAAATATAGGTATACTATCTTTTTCTTAAATTCATGCAACCAAAGATACAAATCCCGTCGATTAACATTCAGTTGATGCCATTTCAAATCGTAAGAATGAGGAACAGTTTTCCGAATTCACTTCATTAGACCAAGTCTTTTTTCACTAATATCCTTGTGGACTGCCTGTCTTCCTCTCATGAAACTTCTTCTCCTTTTAGATTCCAATTTCTTATTTCGGTTAGACTTGCCCCAAGTCTATTTCGTCATCTGTAATAAGTCTGCCTGAAATAGACTTGGGGCAAGTCTATCTTTCGGTAGACTTTGATTGTATTTCCTCTTTAGGTTCTATTTTTTCCCTTAGCATGTTCCAAGTATTTTCCTTTATAGATTTTAATTTCTTCCTCTAGTAGATTCCATTTTCCCCATGGTAGTGCCCCTTTTTTATTACAAAGTCCAACTTTGTAATCTAAGAGGGGACTCGATGTCAGTCAGTAAAGTAATTCAGTCACGCTCGTTAATGTAATTGATTGCCGTTTTATCTCTCAATTGGTACTCACTGTGCCCCTGGAGAAATGATATTTTGAAGATGAATTTTTCAATCGTTAAAAGCTAAATTCGGGTACTACGAATCACGGTATATTTTGCGTAAAAAGTGTTACTATTTTTGTAGGCTATAAAGCGAAATAAGACTTGGCTCAGTTGTAACACTCATGAATGCAATCATAAAACTGTTGCTGTTGTTGTTCTAGTTAATGATTTTCTATCTATCTATCTAAGTGCCATGTCCATCGACGTTGACGATCATGGTAGTCCAAATATCTCTGTCCTTTGTACTTTGTATGATTTTATTCTCTGTCCAAGATTGTTCCACTCTTCTTTTCATGCTAGCAACATAACCTTGTCTTTGCCTGCCCCGTGCTCTTTTCCCTTCAAACTTCCCTGTGCTGACCAAATATTCTAGTTTCTCTTTTCTGCATACATGACCAAAAAATGACATTTGTCGTTTTGTAATTGTTGTAACTAAAGTTTTGTGTGTTTCTACCCTCTCTAATATTGTTTGATTACTTAGTTTATTCATCCATGATACTCTTAGCATTCGCCTGTAAAACCACATTTCCACAGATGACAATCTTTCTTCCATGTTTTTACTTATATTCCATGTTTCGCACCCGTATAATAGAACTGACCACACATAGGACTTTAATATCCGTTTCCTGGTATCGAAACTGATCTTTCTGTTTGCTAAAATATTGCTCAGGTCTTTAAATGATTTCTTTGCGATTCCTATTCTTCGTTTGATTTCTGTCTCACATCTGCCATCGCTTGTCAGCATACTACCTAGATAATTAAATTGTTCTACTTGCTTGATGACTACACCAGCTGATTTCAAATGACACCTGGGAGTTTCTTTCCTCTTTGATATAACCATGCAGTACGTTTTCTTTACATTTAATGATAATCCTAGTTTTTGACTTTCTGTAACAATTTTGTCTACGATATCTTGCAATTTCTTCTCAGAATCTGCAATGAGTGCTGTATCGTCTGCATATCTAACGTTAGTGATATTTTCTCCATTTAAATCATCCATTTAATGATTTTACTGAGTAAAATTTTGGCTCTTTGCCCCCATATGTCCTCATGGCTGGTATTGTCACTGGGAACACAAGGAATTTGTGGCATTATTGCATTGGCCCGCTCTCAAAGAGTAACAGACAAATTTGTGACAGTGACCCCCCACTCTCTCCCACTGATATTCCGGAAAACAACAGCAACAACAGAAATCATCTCGATCTAAATACTTGGTGTAAGAAGTTGATTTAGGCCGAAGCGGTTGGTGTTGCAGCTGAATGATTTCCCGGCTTTCGGGGTTTCTTTATGGAGGCCCCACAAAATACAAGAGAAGATTGCTGTGTATAAACTCAAGTATGGAAGCACCTTTGAATGCTGTTTGGAAACAGATGAGACAAGCCGCTGAAAGACATGCGAAGGTAATTCTGTCAGCAGGTCCCCAGCTGTGCTCTGATTTCTTCACCGGCTTTTTAGGCCTTGCATGCAGCTGTGTGTAAAGTTTGGGATTGAGTGCTGAGAGTACATGGCTTCTTTGTGAATGTACCCTATTTTCAACAACAGTCTATTCTTCAGGTCTTTGCTTGTGATAGCAACGAGAGAGAGAATTAAACAATTCCACTTGAAAATAAATGCTATCTATCTGGAAGCATTTTTTATTTGCAAACAAAAGATGAAAACGAAAAAGTTGGAATGTTTGTGAACAGCTGGATGTGTGGTGTAGAGTATTTATGGCACTTGCATATCGGACATTTGGCTACAATTGTTGATTCAAAAAATAAAACAATAATAGAGAACAAAGATATTTCCTTATGCAAACCCAGATCTCATCTAGAAGTGCTATTACATGCACACTACAGACCAGCAGGGTCAATGCTGGAAATCTGAAGAAAGCCCTAGTATATCATCTTGGTGTCCTAAGGGGGGGGGGGATGAATGTGCCTTTCTATCTACTTTATTAATGACGAATGAAGTTTGAAGGAAAGCTACCCAGATTCTACAACAATTTTTCATTTCAGCCATAACCAAATCATGTTGTTGAGGGAATATTTGCCAAACCAAAAAGCATGCATAAAGATTGCAGATAAGCTACTTTCCAATACGTTTTTCATGCAGTTTACTGATTTTTGAATGAAGATTTTGTGGTTCTGCACCAGTTCTGCACAGTGCAGACCATGTTCTATGTTGCTCCAACAGTTTAAGAACACATTGCAATAGATAAACAATACAAGCTGCAGTTTGATATGGATTGTGTTATAAATCGTAAACTTTGACCAAAGATTTGAGAAGTCAGACTGTGGGGAAATAATTGTGAACCATATTTCTTGCAAAATATTCTTGTTAAAAACACCTCAATGAATTCTCCTATTCATTTTTTGTCATTGAAGGATAATGGATTGGAAGAAATAAAGCCACCAAGATTAGTTGCAGTTAGCAAAACAAAGCCAGTAGAAATAATAGAAGAAGCTTATTCATGTGGTCAAAGAGTTTTTGGTGAAAATTATGTAAGTGCAACAGACTGTTATAGTCAAAGCAAGAGTAATGTGACCAGGATAATTCTAAAATATTTGATTTTTCCAAATCATCAATGGATTATTTTTTTAATAATAATTCAAATAATGATATGACATGTGGCGTAAGACCCTTGCACTGCTAAATACATGGAATGACTTTGTTTCATCTTCCTCAAGCAAACACATTCGCTGAACTATTGCCCAACTTACACAGTGTAGGGGCGGTCAGTTGAATGAAAACATTATCATTATTTGATTCTTGAAAATCAATATTTGATTATTATACGATTAATATTCGCATAATCTATTTGAATTGGTCACACTACTCTTGCCTTGACTATAATTCTATTTAAAAAATTTTCGAAAAATATGCTGCAGTAACAATGTATCTATTAAGAAATCTTTATGTATTTTTCATATTTTTCATTTATTGTTTATTCGTTATTATAAAAAGACATTTGAATGAACCAACAGTACATTAATTATATCATGATTTTCTTCACACAGGTTCAAGAATTGGTACAAAAATCAAAAACATTAAAAGTAAGGTTGAACTTTTTTGATAAGACAAATGATTTTATGTATACATACTGTAGTATGTTCTTTTATCTTCAATGAATCTTGTTTAAAGGCTGAATCTGTCACGTATCTGATTATTTAGAGCTCAACAACAGATGTCTTTGTGAATCTGTGGATTTGATGGAAAACTGATCACTTTCCATAGTTGTAGAGGGCTGTAAAGATTTGTAGCCATTCAGTTCTTATTTTTTCTGTCATTATCTTCCAATCAGATCCATGACTGATTGCCGTTAATTTTCAAGTAGATTCTTTGTCAAAGATGGACTACCCAAACTGATCAAATTTAGTTTTGTTCAGTCAGCCATAAAAGTTATGAAATGTTGAGGAAAAATTACTCCATCTTTTTTTATGTCTTGATCAAGGGCCATTGGTAATATCTGAATGTCAGTGAAGTTAATGATAAATTTTTATTTTCCAGGAGAAAGGAACATGTGAAGATATCAGATGGCATTTCATTGGTCATCTTCAAAAGAACAAAGTTAATAATTTGTGTAGTAAGCACTTTTAAATTATTTTCTTGCTGTGAGATTTGGATGGGATGGTGCCATAGTAAGCAGAGTACTTAGATTTTAAGTTTTTCTTGCTGTCCATGAAGATATGAAGAATTTTTTATAAATATTCTTGAGAATTCTTTTCATGCTAATGTATGCAATGTTGATATTTTAGTGTATCAGTGAATGGACAATAAACAATTAAATCCTGAAGGTCTGACCCTTCCAGCAACTGATGATATGGAATAAGAACTGCAAAAAGATGAAATATAACATTGTTCTCAACGTTAATTCACAGATGCTCCAAATTTACATATGGTTGAAACTGTAGACTCAATAAAATTAGCAGATGCACTGAATCGATCATGGGGCAGGCTGCAGAGTAGTCACAAATTGAATGTCATGGTGCAAGTGAATACAAGTAAAGAAGAAAGTAAGTCAAAAGTTAAAACATTTCTTTATTGTCTTTAGTTCTTTGCTTTTTTTAAAGTAAGTAAAGTGACTTAAGAACTTAGCTGTAATATTTGTAAAAAAAGACAATTGAAATGAGAAGTGGAAATTGAGTCAGAAATTACAAATCTTGCAGGTACTGTTTCAGTGTTTTGCTGCATTCCTTATTTTTTCTGAAGTTTTCTGCAAATCACTCTGGTTGAAATACTTTACCAGGATCACACCTTTATACCATATGCTCCAAAAACAGTTTCAAACATTTGAAACTTCAGTTATCTTGAATATTGGAGGAGTGGAATGGATGAAATTTTCCTTGGTACTGTAGCTGAAAGACTCAAGCATTTGCTTGATTTTGTCATGGTTTTATGAGCAATGTGAATGTGGAGATCTTTGTTCCAAAATTTATGAAAAAGGACCTAGAACTTGAAATGAATCACCAAGACGATCTTCACACGGAACAATAGGTAAGGAATGAACAGCTGTTTGATTTCTTTCAAGAGATATGAGAAATGAATCTTTAAAAAGTTGAATCTCATAGCATTCAGACAGTACCTCTTATTATTGAGAAGAATGTAGTCCAATGTTTTCTTTTTTGACAACTGTCTGTTCTGTATTCTGTTTCAGATAAAAGTGGATGTACTGACTTACCTTGCTGTATAGAGCTAACAGCACATATCAGAAATAACTGTCCAAATTTACAATTTGCTGGTTTAATGACAGTTGGAGCTCTTGGATCAAATCATGTGGACAACTCGTGCCCAGATTTTAAGGTGTGTGCCAATTTCAAATTATTGGTTCATTTTAACTTATAACTCTTTTTGTAAGGTAACATGATTTTATTTTGCAGCTTGCTTTGGATGAGTTTCAAATAATTTCTTCCACAACATGATGATACATTTTCTTCTTCTTTTTTCAGGAACTTGTTTCATATAGGCAAGAACTCTGCTCTCATTTTGGTCTTCCAATAAGTGATGTTGAGCTTAGCATGGGAATGTCCTCTGATTTTGTTCAAGCGGTAAGTCTGTGCGTTTGTCATAGCCTACTCATTTATTCTTTCACTACTTTTCCCTGCTCCTGAAGTCTGGAAACAATTCCTACCAGAATTGTTGCCAACTTTTTTCTTGGTTTTCGTCTAACTTTCTATGTAAGATTATTCATGCTGATTTGAGATGAAATTTGATCAAAGTCATGTGCGGGATGAGAAAAAGTTCAAATGTTTGCAAGCTTGTAATTTGCTAACTATTCAACAGCTTGCTTGAAAATAGTTCATGTTGTGGAGCTAATATGTTAAATCAGATAACAAACTTTATTTGGTTAGAATTGGTCATGTTGTTCTTGAGTTACAGGCCATTGTGTTTTAGGGTAGAGTCTTTGAAAAAAATCTTTAAATCATGGATTAGATTTGTAAGCAGATCGGTTTGAGGATGTTGGAAACTAACTTAAAATCAGATCTCTTGAGAAACCTTTTAGCTATTATATTAGAGTGCAAATCGAACAATGGCTGCGGTCACACAAAGTGATTTATCCCGTTGTTTTCTTTCGAAACAACTGGCTTACAACGTTGTTGTTGCATATGACTGCTCTTCCTGTTCACATACAACGCCTTTACAAGGTTTCGTTCCTTGGGCAAGAATCCTTAAAGCACTTTAGTATCAAGAAAAACGGGATAAACAAGGTGCTGACATGAAGCACAGCCTTGTTGAAGCAAAATGAACCAATCATGATTTACCAGATAATCACATGACGATTACTTTCGCGCCAGAAAATTAGCTAAAGCATAGGCAGCTTTGCAAAAGACAAGACGGGCACAGTGTGACCGGGCGTATTTGTATCATTATAGTGCCGTACTTTCTGACGACAATGTTAAGTGAAACAAAGCAGATTTAACGCGATCAGCTTCTAGTGTGACCGCAGCCAATGTTTTGAAGATACATTTTGTAGTTTTTTTTCGAATGTGAATTTCGAATGTGTACAGTAATGACAGAAGCTCCAACTCCACTCAGTCGAACCTTGCATGTAGACCAGTCTGTTGAATAGCTAACACGTCTATTGGCCAATGTCGAATGTGTGTCATACATATAGTCTCGTTTCTTCTCTTTTGCATCTCATTTGACAAGTACCTCATATTCTTAGATTCTACATGGCAGTACAAATGTTCGAGTTGGTAGTACATTATTTGGTAAAAGAGACAGTAATGACGCAATAAGTATTACTAAAAAAGACATGGCTTCTGTAAACACTTCAAGCTCGAATAATTCTTCTAATGTAACCACGGAGTCATCAAGTATTTCAAAATCTCAGTAAACTTCTTCATATTTAGTTATGTATACGAGTATAATCTTACTATTCATTGTATCGAATTTTGATAGAAATCACCGATTATGCTCGAAAAAGACAATCAACAGTAGAATGGAATGTGGTCCACCGGGTGCCTGGACCATTTATGAGTTAAATCGAATGAACTATTGTTATTTTAATCTGCATAATTTGCAGTTTTAAGTGTTATGTTTCTCGTCATTTTCTCTAGCATTGTACGGCCTGCCTGCCACTCGCCTGATTTTGACCTCTGTGGGGGAATTTCAGTGATTTAGATTTCTTTGTTTTGACATTGAAAAATTAGGTAATGTGATATTTGTAGAGACATTGTCGAGTTTCGTTTTGTTGTGTGTTTAGAGGGTAAAATGAAATAATAGCTCTATGAAATATTCTTCAGGACTATTTTCTTCTCGTTTGATCGGGAATAAGCGTTCCATCGTGGATTTTTCCCTGTTCCTATTGGCCAAGGTTGGTTCTCGTTTATCTACAGCTATTTATTTAGGAAATGAAATTCTGTCTTCGCTTTATCGTAAAGTGTTTTTGTTCTGCGATGCTTGTTCTCTCAAGTTTTTTAGTGAACACTTGTTTCAAACTATTTTTCAAAATTAGTTTCACGTTTCTCTTTTTTCATAAGAAAAGTATTCTGCTTAAGGTTTCTGATGAAGAAAAAGCAAAATGTTCTATTTTCTTGGCAAAAGTTATCGTGAAAAATACTCATACCCTTCCTGCCCTAACGAATGGACATCAAGTTTGGAAGTTTTCGTTATCTTTTTGCCTTAGGTCAGGAGAAGTGTTATGGTAGTAGTAGTTAGTTAGCATTATTTGAAAATGCAAATGATTTCATGATCATATACTGTTTGATCGATGGACTTGCCCTAGTCTTCATATGCCCATTTGATTGATTAGATGTGATTTTTTGGTTTGCCTAGAAGAGTATCATTTGATTATAATGTGATTGTAATTTATATATTTACAAATTAAGTTATATCGTCACATTTAAATCTTTTTCTTTGTTTCTTCATGTTTGTTTGATTGTTTCGTCAACAATTATGGTCTTTTGTCCATTCACTCACCGCTGTTATGGTGCATCTGAAGTTTTTGTAATGCACTTCAGTTCACGATTAGGTCATTGCGTTTCATTTGCTTCTATTGATCATCACAGACTCTATCAAAAACACATTCAGTGGATCACCAAAATGAACGTATTACAGCTGAATTAACATTTTTAGATCAAATTTTTAAAGCAGTTATTCTTCCATAGCACAATGAAAGTCGAAATCATGCACAAAATTAATTTTTCAACATTATGCGTAAAGAAGAAGGAGGCAATAAAGATTGAAAGATGGAAAGCATTAAATTTTTGCATCAGTGTGTTTTTCCAGACTATTTTATATATCAGTTTTGGGTTTGTCAATTTCATATATCAATTTTGCTATTGTGTATACTTATATCAGTTTGTTATTCAAATTTGCCATTAATCCATTGGAGGGAGATGCATAGATATTTTATAACAAACAGAAGCGTCTGCTTCTTGGCTGAATTTCATGCAACAGAAGATTCACTTTTCTGAGAAGTCAAAGTGATTTACAGCTCTTATGAAGAGATTTGACATCTTTGCGTGCTCTCTGTTACATAAAAATAAACAATGAGAGTGAGTCCCTTTGTCTTGATCAAGCAAGTCTCTATCCTTTGTTTTATGAAATTCACCCTTGTCCTGTCTGCAAGTGTAGGAGTCTCAATGGTGTTGTTGCGTTGTCATTGTTGTAAACAGCAGAGCATATTTCCAAAGCCCGAACACTGTTTGTTGCTTCGTTCTTAGGTACAGATCTATACACAGTCGATTCGTTGTTGTGGGCAGGACTTAAATGCAAATCTATTATGAAATCCTAACGGAATGCTGACCACTGAAGATTGTGTATTCATTAGGACGTTCTCTGGTAAAATTATAAGACTGATCTAGATAGTTGGAATTCAATTCCAAAGCACAGTAAAGCTTGACAGACAACCAGAACGAAAGACTGTAATTTGTTCTCAATCAAAAACCACAAAAGTTTCGTAGAGTCCTAGATCTCCTGGCTGAAGAAGATTTGTTTCAAGTGACTGGTTGCTTTGTCGGTATTCACACATGTTTTGTTAAAGAGTGACCTCCAGCAAGTTTGCCAAAATTTGTATTTGTAAAGGTGTACCGCTATCTACCAGTAGGCTCTTTGGCGTCTCGGATGTACTTAACTCCCCCTACATTCAAAATGACCGACAATTCAGTTCTTGAAGGATGAAACTCCTGTGTGCGTTGGGGGTTCTCTAACCCCCTCTTCTTTCCGTACTTTTTTTAAGGATAAACCCTTTGAATGCCATGTAATCTTCAAAAGAGGATCAAACTTTGACCAGAGTTGTGCGATATTCGCAGAAAGAATAGCTTGACTTTGCTGATGAATTCTTACTCGAAATATATGACGTGATGTGTTCCGCGACTGCAACAATCATAAGCATCGATGCCCAGTCAAATTTATGTTTGGTTACACGTTTTTTATAAAAAAACTAGGATGAAGCCATAGTACTAAATGTTTCTTAATTTAAAACGAAATTTAGTCAATGTTAGTACTAACAGCTTCTTAATTGGTTTCTTATTTAGTGAATGCATGAATTATCACTGTGGCCACTAACACTGCTGCAGATATATTTGAAACATCATACAGGAAAAAACAGTGTTCTGTTATGTGGAGAACACAAGTGGTTAGTTAATAGGTGCTCAAGAATAAAGGTTTAAGTATCTATTTGCTATAAAATCCATGCTTACCACTTTCTTATATAAAAAGACGTGTAACTGTTTTTGTTGTTAAATTCAATGGAAGAGCCAGGGTGGTAAAGGAGCGGGTAAATGCACCCCCACTTTGAAAAATCTTGCTAATATTGTAATTGAAAAATATAATAAAAATGGATGGGTATACATTTTCACACACCCAGTCAAAAATTTTTCATGAACCCTTTATTGGAAGAAAGAAATTTCTTTGAAAATTATTTGAGCTTTACAGAAAGAAACTGCAAGGGCAAACCATTTTTTCACCAAAAGTGAAAGAAGTCGACGTTGCATGTGCGTATCTACTTGGCAGGGATTTGGTATCATTTTGTTTAAAAATATATGTTCAAAATGCAATGGTAATATTTTGATCGTATCGCAGTGGTGTGGATCACTCTTTTCTTTGCCCTTCGTGTTTTGTTGTTTATTTTGTTTACAGATGTTTGTTTTTCTCCATAGCATTGACCAGCGATGTTGGAGGTCCATTATGACTGTGCATCTTACATTCTTTTGTTTCGGTTCAAGTCAGCCACTTTCTTTTGCTCGAGGAACATCGTTTTGTGGGTGAAAATCTTGAATACAACACGCTGTGGGCTTTGTCCCCTCAAAGAAAGGCACCCTATGGAACACGCTCCTTCACAGTGATGGTATTTGATGAAGTTTGAAAGGCGCCGTTGTTTGGAACAGGTGGAGATCGGAGGAGTCGAGGGATCAAAGAAGTTTTACTAAATCTACCAGCAAGGTATTAAACTGTAAACGAATGGTGATTTCATACTGTTTTCTTTTTCCTTACGAACCAAAGAATACTTTAAATGTTATTGCAATAATTCTTGGTCGTTAATCTTTGGTTTGGTTTGGTTTAGCTGCGGTTCACAAGTCACGCAAATTAGACAAAGCGGAAGTATTAAGAATCTGCTTGGGAAGCAAAAAGACGAGCATTGTGGAAGTATTTGGTTTTGAGGAAAAGAAAAAGAGCAGGCCAAATCATCAAATCTCACTGTCTGATTGAAAGACAAAGCAGGAAAGATGAGTTCCATATCAATATTTATCATCCTTGTTGTATTTGGTAAGTATTATAATTTAATTTTGATAACAAAATGCGGGAACCGATGGTTGTGGACAAATTGGCTCTGTAACGGTAACGCGGAAGGTAAATCAAGATCCCATTTGTAAACAGAAAGAATTCTCCCAAATAAAACAAAAGTTACAGTTTCACTTCCCAAGTTTTATTCATGAGAAACAGCTTGTTTGTGTAAAAAAAGAAGTAAAAAAAATGTTTATTATTTACAGCTTCAGTTTTCTGAATTCCCGTATGGAAAGTTAAATTTCTGTGCACTGCACTTGTGCACCTAGAAACAATAGGAAACAATAGAAAACAATAGAAGCCAAGGACTCTGTGCACGGCACTTGTTTCTTTCACTTGTTTCAATAAATTCAGACCAGTATGGAAAGAAACACTTGTTTCTTTCCATACTGGTCTGAATTTATTAAAAATGTTTTTGAAACTGTGCTAAGCACTAAGCAATCGTTAAGGGATTATTTTGAGCAGACTCTGTTTTGAGTGCTAATTACGTTATTACATGTTTGAAGTGTTGCCAGTAAATTTGGAGTGGGTATGATAAAACTATCTCTCTACACTTCCTTCCGGCACTAGACCGCATTAAAATATCAGAAAAACAGATGGAAACTTTTGGTAGCAACTTTCCTCAAAACTGCCTACAGTACCAGCCCTGGATCTTGTTTTTTAATGAAAAAATGAATGTAGTTTGAATAGTGCTAAAAATCTGTGTCTTATGTCTTTCTCTGGGAAAAGTCTATTGCTTTGTTCTTGATGTTGTGCAAAAAATGATGACCTTTGACTAATTATTTCATCATCTTTCTTAACTGTTATTGAGTTTGGATAAACATTCCATAAAGGAGACAAATGGTTGTGTGAGTCTCAAATTTCCTTGCCTGAATGAAACATATCCCTGCCCCCAAGGGTTTATGATTTCATTTCATTTGAGGGTTGCCCTTCAATGATCAACTTCCCTCTCCCCTCCCCCCCTCTCCCCAAAATATTGTCCCTTGTCAAAGATATGTTCTCTTTGTATTTTGACTTGCTACCTTTATCAACTCTGAAACCACAGGAAAAGTGAACAAAGTATGTCTTTTTGAAACAATGCAAGACAATATTGTCATAATTTTGTTTCTGTTTGACAAATACACCTCCACACACTCTCAGAGAAATATTATTAGTCCTGCCAAAAGATCAAATTTCTTTTCTTCTATTTGTTTGCAGAAGTATCTGTCCTTTGTAGTAGCATGTGAAGTTGTCAGGACTGTTTAGATGTAAGGGAAGCTCAGCAAGAAAGATCACTTGACAACAAAGCGAAGGGCACAAAACGCTATGTACTTCACGCATTTATGTTATCTTCAAGGGCACAGAGGAGTGATTGCCCTATGTGCCCCCATTTTGATGTTACTGGTTAAATTTCTGCAGAAACTTCAGTATTTTTAGCTCAAGGTGGATTTAAGTGTGGCAAATGGGAGCAACTGCCCCTCCTTCACGATAATAACTCAGCTTTGCACCACCCCCTTTTACTGAGAAGTACGATCCTTGTTGTGACCCAAAGACACTGATTTTTCAACTGTTTTGATCAGAATGTGCGCCAAACAAACAAGTCAAGACATCGTTCATAGTAGAAACCATCAGCAAGTTTTCTCTACAAAGAGTCCAAAAAGTTTTGTGCACCTTTGGCACACTTATTCTCTGTTATACTTTAGGCACCTCTCTGTAGGCTGCATCTCCTTCAACTTTGGGCCAGATCCGCCCCTATCTCAAGTGCATTGTCTCTTCAGTTACTGTGTATTCTCAGGGGTGATGCTAGATGCTGTCCAACAAAGGGGCTAGCCTCCTCAATTGGTGCTAGTATTTCAAATTTAAAACATATTCTATTTGATGTCCCCAACCACTTATTGATTTTATCCTTACAGAGGGCTAAGAGCTTCTGATGGAGGATAGGGCTATAGCCCCCAACCCCTTCTAGCACAACATTCTTTTTTATAATTTTATCGTTTTTGGTATGACTTGAAAATTCTCATAATTTTTTAACAGTTTTGGTATTGACAACCGAGGCAGCTCCCATGTATGTGCTGCAAGCACAATTTAGCATGGGTGGCATACGCGGTGCGATACAATTTTTACAAAGAAATAAAACACAGATGTTGGAAATTAAAGTTCAATTTGATCAGTTCTCTGGGACAGCAGATTTCGGAATTTATTCCAGTCCAATGATATACAACGGTAATGCTCAAGACAGCTGCAACTCTGATATTGTTGGAAGTATGATACCAAATGGAAACTTGACAGCAGAGCATGGTCCAATGACATATAAAATGACTGTGAATAATAGGAATCTGAAAGCTTATGGAAGAGATGGTATTTATGGTGAGTTGAGTAAAATTACTTGGAAATTTATAGGAAATCTTGGGATTTTCTGGGTAATTTCTGGGGAATAATTTCCCAGCTTCTGGAATTCTTAGGATAATAAAATTGGGAGAAAGAGAAAACTTCCTTGGAATGATGAGTGACTTCTTTGCAGAAAGCTAATGACGTCCTGCCATTATATTACAGCTTTTTTGGCATGAGAGATATTTTTAGAAAAAAGGAGGGTTTAAAATTCGATGACATATTTCTTCTAACTGAATGGCTTAAAAGAAACTTTTAGTTATAATTCTACTGTTTGACTTTCCAGAAATTTTGAAATTACTGGCCATTTAAAATTTCCACTGATTCAAGGATGTGACATCATCAACTTTCTTAATCATAAACCACAAAAGTGACAGACTTTTGCTTGATACCATGTTGTAGAATATTGTACAGATATCCATAATCTATTATTTCCTTGGAAATTATTTCATGTTGGGTCAAACAGTTTAGGAATTACGACAGTCTTAAAATTTATTGAAAATTTTTCTTGAATTCTTGAAATAGAAGAAAGACACTCTAATTCTGGAAATATTGAAGATTTTAGAAAAGTCCAATGGCAGAATGATAGCAAAATAGCTAAAGTTTATTTGAAGTACTTCAGTTCAAAGAAATAGGTCATTGAATTTTACATCGCACCATTTTAAAGGTTTGGAATCCATACTCTCCTATTCGTACTTTGTAATTGTGAATCAAATATGCTGCATATAACGACATTCCCGTTTTTACACTGTTAATCTGTAATTTTTGCTCCATAGTGTAAAATTCTCTTGAGCCATTACAACTATAGCAGATCAAAACTTTACCAGTACGTTGTGTGGTATTAAGGTTAGAGTCAATAAAATTAATTTTTCTCTTCAGGACGTTCAGTGGTAATACGCAATTCCACACAACACATTGCTTGTGCCACGATATTACAATTTGACAAAGAAGTTATCTATGCAACAGCAAAGTTCAAAAGCTTGATTGGTGGTGAAATTCGATTTATTCAAAACAAAAATGAAGACAACAGCGATGTTTTAATCTCAGGGGAAGTTTATTTCACTGATTTAAGAACAACGGCGTCGGCGAATCATGGGTGGTAAGTTGTTTTTTAAGATTTCATCCTTCCAAACGAAGTTTTACGTCTGGATTTGGTATGACCAAATAAAATATTATACTGTGATGAATTATGTATCATACTTTTCCTACTATCTCTCGTCGTTTCCTTGCGAAAGTCACCGAAAGTACGTACATCCCCGGGGGTGCACTATACCAGATTTTGGTCGGGGGGACTTGCCATAAAAGCTTCGAAAACATACCCGACCTCATACCAATTTCTCGAAAAAGTATAACCGACCTTATGCCAATTATGCGAAGAGCTTAAACTTATTACGTTGAGTCCTAGTAATCGCTACCATCCACCTGTCTTAGTCGCTCATACTAGTATGAGCGCGTAGATTGGGTGGGTGGCAGTGATTACTTGACTAAACTGATACTGCTACAACTGTGACTCGTTACCCTATGCTTCCAGAAACGGATTTGTCTGCATACCTAGTTATGGCCTAAAGAAGGCCTAAATCGCCTGCATTTTTTTCTCTCAAAACCAACGAGCGTAAAACCCCTCAGAAAGCTACCCTCTTCTAATTACCGACAGTTGCCATCATACCCACCTTTATGATAAATTTTGGCTGAAAACTACCCATTTTTGACAATTTTTTTGCTAATTTCTGGAAAACCCACTCATGTTTAAGGAAAATCTGCCGAAACAGGGACCCTTGTTTAGAGAATTTTGGACCCAAAAACCCACCCATATGGGCCGCACATGCCTGTACCCTCGACATGTTATGTTACCCCCCCCCCGGGGGTTTTACAACTCAAGGGAAGTAGAGAAAAATGGCTCTTATTGGAGCGACAACAGCAACATCAGCTCCATGAGATTGTTGGGGAGACGAAGTACTGACCCTTTTGTGTTGACACTTTGTATTTCAGCTTTGTTGATAGCGAATCAACGCTGGGGCTCACATTGTCATGCGCATCGGTACTATTTTTTTGTGCTCTTGTTCTCAATGGTTAAGCTAATTTGCATATTACATAATTGAAGTAAATCGTTAGTGCGCATGCGATCTGGATCCCTTTTGGGGGATTCTTTAAGGCTCACAACTTAGCCTGTTCATATCCCTAACAAGAGATAGGGTGAGCGTTTGTCAGTGCTTGTGGAATGAAGCTATTGTTCCTGTGTCCTGTGTCCTTTATGATTATTATTATTTATCATTATTATTATTATTTCATCCAAGGTATATCAGCTCTTCATCGTCTACCGAGCTAAGCGATTGCTCAAAACTCACATCAATTTTCAAGACTGGCACACCAGGCAGTGGAACATGTAGTATCCATCAACCTCAAGCATGTGATATGGGTGATCTATCCTCAAAACACAACAACATAACAGTTGGTATCGCCAATAACCGAACAATGACAAGCCAAATCAGATATATAGATTTAAATCTAGCAGTATCAAAGATTATTGGTCATGCGCTTGTCATTAGAGACAATAAAGGTGCTCCAATTGCTTGTACCAATATCGTGAAAAGTGGACCAATTTCAGTTTCTGCAGTGTTTGATGCCAGTAGTCATGATGGAGTTGCAGGCAGTGTTTCTTTCAAACAAGATTCTCCTTATCATCCAACGATCATAAATTATGTATTGACTGGTTTAAAGAGCAGAGCTAACGGACATCATGTGCATCAGTATCCTATTCCCAGTCCTGAACCAAAAAGCCCTTGTGCAGGAGCAGTTGTCGGGGGTCATTTGAATCCCTACGGAATTTCCAAAACTCCGAGCTATCCTGCAAGCGGGAGTAACGGTATGGAGTGATTTTTGATATTTTATTTGATCGGTTTATCGTCTTTTCAAGTCTCTCCTGTTCGATTCAATTGATTTGATTTGATTGATTGACTGATTTGATCAAGGGTACGGATTTATTTTTTATATTTTGATTGACTGATTTGATCATCTATTCGAGTTAGCATAGGTTTCAAATCTTTAAAAAGGGTTGATGTAAAATTCTATGAACTATTTCTTTGAGCTGAACGACTTCAAAGAAACTTTTGCTATCTCCTATAATTTGCTTTAATTCTACCTTTACACTTTTCTGATATCTTCAATATTTCCAGAATTAGAGTGTTACTTAAAACCCTCGTAATTTCTAAACTGTTTGACGCAATATGAATGATATTTAAGAAAATAATGGTTTACGGATGTCTACGATATAGTATAAAGCAAAACTTTGTCCCTTTTGTGGTTTATGATTTAAAAATTTGATGATGTCAAATCCTAAAATAAGCAGAATATTTCTAAAATATTCAAGATTTCTGAAAAGTTCAACGGTATGATTATGGAAATAAGAGAAATAGGTCATAGAATTTTACAGCTGCCTGTTAACACCGATCTAAAGATGCTATTTGAATCTCTTTCGTTACCTTGATACGTTGAGAACAGCCGGATGTCCCAGCAAAAAGAATACGGATTTAGATTGGGTCCAACCATGAAAACTGAGGATCAATAAATACCTAATCAAGCTCCTGATGTTCCTTCATAGTAACTTGAACAAAGATACGTCATTTGTTGATATGCTAGCGTTTTGAAAGCTTTGTAGCTATGAGAGAAATATAAATCTTAAACGTCAAAGTTTACCTCCACATCCAAACTTTTGGCCGTTTGGCCTAAACACATTTTGAAGCGCATCAAAATGTAGCAAAGAAAAATGAAAACGGCACAATGAGTGACTACTAGCAAGCAGAATATGATATGAAATTTGTGACTCAAATTCGAGTCTCAAATTCATTCATGCTTCAGAAGGCTTTTAGATGCTCCATTGCTGCAAACTCCCATACATTAGCACCTACGTTTTGTCCGTTTGCTTTGTATTCGTAGTTAGTTTACGTTGTTCAGTGACATTTGTTCAATCTTTGTTTAATGTTGTGCATCTTTATGTATTGGCCATGGGGTAGTCGTTATCTTTCGCTCCTCATGGTGTCGTCCCTTTAGTGTAGTACAATAATTAGGGTAGTAAAGTGAAATGTAAGATCTGTATTGTAATAATTTGATATGACTAGAAAAGAACATGATAAGATATGACTTCACAGTCGCTCGAATTTCATCAAGGCAATATACCTTTTAGCTATTCTGAAAACGAATCTGGATCGAACGATATTTCATAGAATTTTGTAGAATTTTCGAATGTGCACAATTGCGATCGAAGCTCTAACGCCACTCAATCGAACCTCGTGTATAAAATTGTATAAAAATATCGCTCGATCCAGGCTCTTTTGTAGAATAGGTAAAAGGTCTATTGTTGATTTACTCGCCGAAATAGAGAATTTGCTTTGGGTAAAGGTTTACTGTTTATCACAAACTCCTTCAAACGTGTTTGTTTTTACTCACTAGGTAGATGTCATAATTAATCACGAAATAACACTAGTTTTGTATAATTTGCTTTCAGCTACGATGGATAAATATGAAGTCGGTGATATCAGTGGTAAATTTGGCACTCTGGTTGGAAAAGATAATTTCAACGCTCGATTTGTTGATGTGCAAATGGATCTATTTGGTCGTTACAGCATACTTGGGCGCGGTTTAGTTATTCATCGGAATGACGCTGGAGGATCAAGATGGATTTGTTCAAATATTTCTCCAGCTACAAACTCAAAACAGTTATCTGCTACTGCAAATTTCGCTGCTTCGTCGGCACTTGTTGGAACTGTCGTCTTGGTAAGTTTCATGTCGTTTTACTTCCCTTTTGCGGAGAACTTGATGATAGCCTGATGACCAGATCCTTCTTTTGAAACTGGGTCTATCTATCATGCTATTTCGACAAGCATACAAGCAAGTAATTTTTACCTACTTTGTAGTAATTGAGCAGATAAGGTGATGCCAAGCCGTGGTTATCAGATAAAAAAGATCAGTCAGTGAACGCATTACCATTATAAAATTATCTTGAAAGGACATTTATTCCAGAATCTTCGATTAATGTTAATTTTCAGCATTTTTTGCCATGTTCGTTAATGTTGGTATTAATTTGTGTCTACTGTGGTTATACTTTAGACGCAGTTCATGTTATCTGATGGAATTTTGACAGACACTGGAATAACTGTTCATCTTGGATACAGTGATACTAGCAAAAAGGTAATATTTTTCTCGAGATTTTGTTAAATCAATCGAAATTAAACCATGTGTTAAGGTTGTGTCAAATAGCGAGGGGAATGTGGGGCGGTACCAACTTTTGTTGGGCTGCTCTATCGTTGTTTGGAACTTATCCAAAGTTTTTGCATGGGACAGTCGTCTCAGGTTTCATTTATGAATTTCAAGTCATGTGACTTTAACCTTGCGAAGTTTCCGTATTATGATATAGACTACATTACATAAGCCCCTCTAACTTACGCTCGTTGTTGTTGTTGTCATCGCTTCAGTTGAGGGACTTATGTCCTTACGCTTCAGAATAGGGACTAATTAGGCCAAGTCCGCCGCGTTCACTGCGCGACCAATCAGATCGCTATGGTCAACCCACGTGCCTATTTGTGGCGTTTGATTGGCTCATTAGTTCAAAGTTCGATTTCTCGAAGCGAAGCGACGCTCGAAATGACGTTCGAAGGGACGTTCGACTTTTCTTTCGACGTTCGTAGGATGGAAGATGTTCTAAGTTTCTTCTGATTTTTCGTAAGATTTTAGTCCCTGTTTAGAATCTGTTTGGTCGTGAGTCCTTTGTATGAGTGAAATTAAAACATCTATATTAATATTTTATGAAGCAAATTTTGTTGCACGAAAAACTCGAGCACAGTTGAACCAATCCCCGCCAAACTTTCCCAGTATCTTCGTCTTCTCCGCACCTAACGCAATAGAGATTTCGTTTTTTCAATTTCACCCTAAAAGCGGGGTAATGGGGCAAAGCGGCAAAGTCAAAGGATCGATGGACTCCCCTTACGAAATGGAGGCTACAGAAAGCGAGGAAAGCGAGGACCGGGATAATGGAAACGGTTGATAACTTGAATACTGCTGAACTAAGCCTCACGAAACCGAGGGGCATTTCACTCCTTCGAAAAAGCGTACGAGATTTTTTCAGAACAAAAGGATTTTTACGGATTTTCGATGGATTTTTCTTGCAAACAAAAGGATTTTTGCCAAAGGCGTACGAGATTTTTTGGAGTGAAATGCCCCTCGCACGAAACTTTCTAAATAAATAAATATTTTTCTTCCCGCTAGATACTTTCCCTTCATAGTTTCCCCATGACGAAGGGGCAAGGGCCAGATAACACCTTACGTGCCTCAACCATACGGGATTTCCACTCCAAAGAGAGAGAGAACACAAAACACAAAAGAAACCTTACGTGCCTCTACGATAGGGGATTTCCACTCCAAAGACAGACAAAACACAAAACTTTCTATTGTTCTTTGCCTTGCTCTTTAATCTGAAAAACTGTGCGGTGAATGGCCAGGAAACTGACTCATTCATTGTAAAGAATCAATATACATCATTGCAGATTTGGAGAACAAAGTTGGGATAGTTCTTTTAACCGGACCACACGACCCTACGACCGCGGACCTTACGACCCCAGACCATACGACCATACGACCCTGGACGCGAGCTTAATATATTTACTTGGCAAGACTTTGGTATGATTTATTTATAATCATGAATTATTTTCACGTGATTTGGATGTTTAGCAACTGAAGCAGATTTCAGAATAAGACTGACAGACAGATAATATCAGAAGGAAGGCATTTTAAAAACACGTAGTTTCAATGTAAATATAGCTGTTCATCACTGACTGAGGATCTCCATGAGAATGGAGAAATGTTTTTGTTCAATTCCCAAGCAAATTGCACGGGCTAGGAAGATCCAAATATCGCAACGTTTATTATCATGCTCTCCCAGGGGGGGGGGGGGTACTCCCTCACTGTATTCCATGTGAAGTCAATGCAAGACAAATTCCACGATTCTTCCTTTCTTCATATTCGTGGACCCCAAATATTGCAAATGAATATACGTTGAATTTTGGTCCATATTGTAATTCACAGACCCCAAACATTGATTTAATGTAAATTTTCGCACTCCGAATATTGGCATGGACGGTGTATTGAAAGTTGTATTGAAAGTTGTATTGAAACGTTGTATTCCCGAGTATTGAAAGTTAGGGAGTACCCCCCTAGGCATGCTCTGCAGTCTCCTCCTGTCTTTTGTTATTTTCATGGCCTTAAACTTATATTATACGTGAATACATTTGATTTTATGATTTGAATCAAGCAAAGAAGCATATATTTGTGGATGTTTGACATATGTAGATATTTCTCGATTTCATTTTCATTCAGCGAGGGGACAGTATTGTTTACAAGACTGGCTTCCTAATGTTTGGGTTTCTAATGTCTGGTGAGTACGAATACATCAAATTGTGCCTGGCCAGGTAACTTTGACACGTACTGATGTCTTCCACGTTCACTAATCAACCATAAGTGCTGATAAGGACGTGTCAGCTAAAAATATAAACTTAGGTCCAAGGTCGTATGGTCGTATGGTCCGGGGTCGTAGGGTCGTAGGGTCCGGTTAAAAGAACATCCCATATTTCACAGGAAAGGTATATAGCGCAAGTGATTTAACGGATTAGCTAACTATGCTAAACGGCAGCAAATGCCTCCTCAAACAATAACTTGCCACGACGGCTGTGTCACACAGTTGAATAAGCATTTGTTCACAGCAAAGGTATTTAGCCCAAGTGATTAAACGGATTAACTAAATATACATTTTTGGCATGCAAAGAAAACAAACTCCAATTTAGCCTTGCCAATTGAGCTGTGAAATGTAATTATTTACAACAATAGTTTATCCTCTGATTTTACCGGAACTGGACTGATTACTATGAGTCAAGGCTGTCGCTCCTTCAAACAAGCAATCCCAAATCTTTCCGTTATTGCGCAGGGGGCGCAACTTTAAATCAGGTTATCAGTCTATAAAATCCTAAATTCTGCGCATGCTTCAAAGACTCCAGTTGTCATTGGCCAGGACTTACACGATTTTTGATTGTTTTGACAGTTGGGGTATTGGACAGGAACGGTGTCTAGCCATTAACATGTATTGCGTATTACCCGCTTTCCTCTTATCCTTAAATCTGATTGGACAGAATTTGCAATAGCCTTTTCAGCATTGTGCAACATGAGCATGAGTGCACTCTGCTATTTGATCGGTACGCCTTTGGGAATAAGTTTAGATTGCTACCCAGTTCAACAGATTCAGGGTCTGTGATTTTAGAAGGTAAAGAGCGTAGATATTTACAGGCAAATTTAGCCAATTTCTTGATGCAAATGGTAACATTCTTATATGCCTCAATAGATTGCTGCAAGTGTTAGGAGACGCAGGAGACGCCACTAAATTCATGTAATAGTATAAGCGACCAAGGGAGGAAAATAGCTGTAAAGTACATGGAAGAAAAGGGAGAAACACGTCAGAAAAAGCTAAATTACTATTTATATCAATTGAAAGCTGCAATGTGACCTATATGCAATTTAAATGGATCATGTGCTGGAATGGTTCCCATAACGGAAAGCATCAAGCATGAAAAATCCACTTGCCTTTTAACGGGGTAGTGATCAATGACTATATATAGTACAATTCAATTAATCGGATTTATGCTAGCAACTACATTTGAGATTATAAAAGGGGTAGTCGAGCAATAGAAGGAGAGGCTGGAATCAGGAATAGTATGAAGTTATCTCGGAACAAGACCTTTCCAAACTGTGGCTATAAGTAAAAGAAAACAGAACGGGGCTCCAATTGAGCAAAGTCAGAGCCTTGGTTAGATACCTGAAACTGAGAGATATGATACTTCGCGAGTTGAGAGTTGTCAGTTGCGAGTTGGTTTTTACTTTTATTTTGCGAGTTGCGAGTTGCAAGTTGCGAGTTGGTTTTCCATCATATCAATTCAGTTTATTCTTTCGTTCCAATTCTAGATTCTAGCCAAAGCTTCTTATGAGTTTCTTTGATGAATTTCTACTTCTCTTGAAGGAAAAGGGTTATATTTTGGGACTAAGATTTTAGTTGAATGTTTCTTCTTCCATACTGCCCGTTGCTAAAGTAATTTCAAAGTTTGCGTCGACTGTCTTTCCTTTCAAGGGCACTGCAAGGGGAAAGTGAGATCTGGATTTGCTAAAGTCACACTCAAGGAATGAGGTTTTGGTGTTGGTGCTATGATTTGATCACCGACTATAAATAAGATTTCATGTACAATACGACTGGGAGCAGAACGGGACTGAGGTGCACCCTTCAGGAACCTTCTTCTTTGTACTAATATTTATTTAGAGAGAATTTTGAGATC
The DNA here is from genome assembly GCA_964020215.1 of Aurelia sp. 3 sensu Dawson et al. (2005). Taxonomy (NCBI): domain Eukaryota; kingdom Metazoa; phylum Cnidaria; class Scyphozoa; order Semaeostomeae; family Ulmaridae; genus Aurelia; species Aurelia sp. 3 sensu Dawson et al. (2005). The sequence continues at coordinate 299,524 of OZ026585.1, forward strand.
TCAGATCAGAAAGGGGTTTCCTCCACTTATGTTGAGTATGCTCAGTGTTTGGGGGGAAGGGCTTAGAATGGATCTTGCCCAAAGTGAGCCTGAAATGCGATAAAGTTTGCTAGATTAGGTATGATGCAGCCCTCCAAGACCCTATGTCTCAAATGCCTATGGTTTTGCCTGACGCCGACAAATGTTTTGACACTGTTTGAGAGAAATCTTCCTAAGTACCTTGAAGGCCCCTTGATCAGACAAAAGTATTTTGGACATTTCTTCATTTTAGGAAGTAGTAATTCATTTAAGAAAATCATAAGAAACTTTGGCTGGAATCTAAAATTAGAACAAACGTATAGAATTAATTGATATGATGGAAAACCAACTTGCAACTCGCAACGTGCAACTCGCAACTCGCAGAATACAATCCCTCTGAAACTGAGGGAACAGAGTGATTTTAAAACTGTTGTATGAGGAGGACAGAAGGAAAAGGAAATGATTCAATTAACGGTGAGTGCAACATGAGAAGAAATATTAAAAACGTTGCGATAGTTAAGTTTCTGAGGTAGATAACACTTAAAATTCTGCTTCCCAGGGATCGCTTTCTGAGATAGATGAAACAAAAGGAGAATGAAGGGGTTCTTGAAAGTGGCATCGTAGAATACCTACAGAGAAAAATTCACTTGACTTTAGTGATTGTAGCACTTTCTGCGCAAGAAATGTTGCAATTTGAAGGACAGCTACAGTATGAAATATAAAAAAGTACTAAAAAAATGAAGGTCAAGAACAACCAAAAATCGGCACGAAAGGTTTATGTTGAGTTTGGAAATGTAACAAGCACAATGGGAAGAGGCATGTAAATAGGTAAATGTTACAAAGACTGCATTGGTTTTTACTTAGTATATGCTTCGAAGTCGTAGATCCTACTTGAGTTTTCCCTTTAACCCATCGGTTGTTAGTGAATTCTTTTACAATGATCCGAACAGTTTTTACAACCTTAACTTGGCGAGCGGATGAATTTGATATACCAAAAAACTTGGTTGATGCATAAATTTAAATATCTTTGAATAGGAAAGTATCAACCTTTCCCTTTCCTGCTAAAAGCATTTCTACACTGTAATGCAATCCTTTAAATCACTGTTTTGTAAAGAACAGTGCATTACAGAAACAAAAAGACAAACGCAGATAATATAATGTCAAGATCTCATTAAGTCCTTTTCCCCAGGAGGCCCATTTCATCTCCAAGGCTACGGAACGAGGCTTGAAATGGAGCGGAATTTCTATAGAAGGACCTCATCCATTGAGTCAGTTGTCAATGCTAAGAATGATAGCATTTGCTTCTTTTACTGTACCGTATAGCCTCCGGAAATAAAAACACTAATCGAGCGTGGTATGATTATATATGAACATCAAGATCGACATCATTTTAGTTCAATAAATGTTACCCTGGGTACCAGACTCTATCTCTTAGGGAGTCTGGTACCCAAGTTACAATCATGGGAAACATTTAGGACGATGGTTTATAACGTTTTGTGTTTCATATGAGTGGAAGGAGTAAATAGAATGGGCATATCTATAAGTATGCCTTGAAAAGGATTGGGTTTATTAGGCAAGGAACGTTATAGGGCAGGACTGAGCAGAGTTTCTCATTCCTTTCGTAATCGTTAGGAAAGAAAAGTACGACGGCGGGCCGGCGCGGCGCCGCAGGCGACGCGCGGCAAGCCTAGTCAGATTATAAATGTTGAACGAATACAAGGAATCACGTCGTCAGTCTAATTCTGATATTTCATGCATTCATGGTACATGTTTTCATCGTGAAAAATGTGTTAAAGAATTCGAAATATGTTTTATCAAGAAATTGATCACCTGACTTGAAAACAAGGTGTAAACAAACCTTAGCTAATTTTGTCTGTTATCTCGATGAAATATTTTATGATCCTAGTCAATGATAGACATTGTTCTGTACAATTTTGCCATAGATTTTGCCTGAATATCTTAAATTTTTGCCCAAATGCCGGCGTTTTGAAAATTATTTGGTGGCATAACTATTTAACGTCCAGTTGCTGCGCTGCAGGAAGGAAATAGAATGTCACGTTTAGGCCAATTCGGTTCTTTAGAGAGCAATTAAATACTTTAAAACTGTATTACATGTTTTAAAGGGAATATGCATTGGTCAATAGGCTTGTCTATAGACGAAACAAAGAAAACACTTGGACACCGCTTTGTGCTTCTGGATATCCATTGTTCACGGAACATGTGCAACTTCAATTTGAATAGGATGATATCAAAATGTTTCACTCTTTTCAGATGCAAGCTTTAAACCTTGCACAAACCCTTTAAGATTTGTGTGTGTTGATTAAGTGTACAAAAGAGTAATCCTGAATTTTTAAGTAAATTTGGTATATTTTTATTGAACAGACATTGAATCACAATTGGCATGTTCATGTAGAGCCAGTTGGTGCAGATGGAAAGTCATCGATACCTGCAAGATGTCAAAGTGTTGGACCTCATTACAATCCATTTAAAGTCAGCACTGCCGTAAGTCCTCTAAGAATTTACCAAACAGACAGACCCTTATAGGTCCTGTTTACATGAAAGTTGAGTGGCATACAGCATAGGGTCGTGATCAATTCTTAAAAGAGTTGTACGATTCTGTCTTGAAATATCCTGATTGAATAAAAGGGCAAATTTAAGGCCTGTTGTTTTCCTTAGCCTTACCAACAAAATCTATTTCCCTGTGTTAGATCGAAGTCTTTTCATGATGATATTATTGTTTAGAATGACAGTTTCAACACCAAATTTGTTTGAAGGTATGTATCCGATCTCTTTATGCAACAGGGAGGATACTCTCAGCAATGCTCGCCCCAAACTCCATACAGATGCGAACTTGGTGATTTGAATGGAAAACAAGCTCGATATGATATTGATGGTGGAAAGAAATATTTCTTGGATATTAATACACCTCTATTTGGAGTCACTTCAGGTTAGCATCTTTTACGGCATTTCTATGCCTTTCCTTCACGTATTATATCCTTGGTACCAGACTCTCTCAAACTTCTCGTATAAAAATGTATAAAACCAACTCTCGATTCAGGCTCTTTTGTAGAATAGCTAATTGGTCTATTCTTAGTTCATAGAAATTAAATCTAAATTTCAATGACAAGCAAGTAAATTTTCGTACCATACAACCCCCTTTTCAGCATTTTCAAGATTTCTGTGTCTAAATGATGAGAGATTTTACCAAATAAAATCTTTACGTCTTAGTTAGTCTTTGACTAGTACCTTATCACTTTGCTTTTGAATATCGGATGCGTACTTATTATTCCACAGCCCGTTAAATATGCTAACTTGTTTTACTCTCCTTTTTTCAGTGATTGGACGTTCAATAACATTCCATACAGAAAATGCTGGTGCTCCTCGACTGGCTTGTGCTGACATTGTCCCTGATTCGATTGCTGCTGCTTCGCTAATTGACTTGAGCTTCCCAGAGGCTGTTCCTTTCAATAAGTAAGATGTCATCTCTTGACAGATATATTGCCTGTAATGTTAAGGGATAATCGCTGTCCTACCTCGCTTTTACATACATGACATAAAGTATACATAAATATGCTAGTGAACTGAAGTACGGTAAACATGCTCAAATTGAGTCGTAAATAGGGCTGTGAGAGGAGAAATATAAAACTGCTACACAACGTCTTTCCTTTCAGTATATGAAAGATGTCATCTCTCGAAAGAACTATTGGCCATGATATTAAGGGATGCGCTTATCATCGCTGTTCTGCCTCGCTTTGAAAAATGCATGACATACAATAAACATAAATATACCAGTTAACTAAGTTCCGCTTAAAATGCTCAAATGAAGTCGTAAATAGAGCTGTGAGAGGTGAAATTTAAAACTGTTATGATGCTCTCGAAAGAGTTGCTCCCCTCCCCATGACATTTTAAGGGATGTGGTTATCATCGATGTGCTACCTCGTTTTGACATGCATGCCTCGCAGTGATATACAATAGGCATGAATATATTAGTTTGTTAAAATATGTTTAAGATGCTCAAATTAAATGGTGGTTGGAGCAATTTGTTGAGTGAGGGTAGACAGAACCAGATTAATGTCGATTGACTTCAAGCCTCTTGTCTGTATTTACACCGCAGTTAAGTCCAATGAAATTTAAATTAATCTTTAAATGCTGAATTAGTAATTATTTTTATTTGTTACTGGCCGATAAACTTTCGCAAGAAGTTTCCGTTAAATGATGAAGTAAATACATAGAGAAAAATAATCATGAAAACAATTTTCATCCGCTTAAAATATTTAAATAAAATTATTTTATTAACTTAGATTTAGAAGTTAAATGATATTTTGCTGTGATATTTAGTCAAATGAATAAAGCTGTTTGTATAAAGTTTGTTTTTCTTATGAGTGCTAAAGTATCTTTCAAAGAGAAGAGAGATTGTATTACTGAGCAACATGTGCAATGTGAGCAACTAAAAACGATCCTCATCCGCTTGAAGTCTTTAAATAGAATGATCTCACTTACTTAAAATTATGAGATAAATGATATTCTACTTTAACATTTAGTCAAATGAATAAAATTGTTTGCAATTTGTTTTTCTCTTAACTTATAAAGTATCTTTTGGAAAGAGGAGAGAATCATGTGTTTATCTGTCAATAGCTGCAATGTGAGCAACAAACAATAAGAAGTTAAAACAGCGATGATTTTCGTTGTTTGAAAATAGCACGATAAACAATTTAAATGGTAAGTTTTGAATTTGGTTATTAGCTTTTAAAGTGTCATTTCTATTTATAAACTGTTTCAGTGAAATTATGTTAATGCAATCGTAAAGTTTTAAAAAATCATTCACACAGTATACTTCCTGATCTAAATTTATTTATACTTGATAAATACTATATATGGTAATAATAATATTGAAACCTTTTTCTTCATTCAACTATTGTTTCAAGCTTAGGATGTGTTTGATTAGTAATTCCAAACTTTCCAAATTCTGAAAACTGTAGGCTTCGCAGAGACGAAAACATATTTCCCTGTTAAACGCAAAATTCTTCAAAATGGTAGGTTTTCAGATTCATCCTGACGAAAACGAGGTTTCCAGTTGTAAAGCAAGCACAATTACAAGTCTGGTGCTTGGCAACAGGAAATAAAGTTGCCGATTACCCTAGCAACGGGAGCAAATCCGCATCTTGTTCAGAGTTTAGCAAGTGAAAACGAGAATCTCTTGAAAGTCTCCCAAAGATCCTGCCATTTGGAGCAGAAAGTTCAGACTTCTGTCTTCATTAAAGTGTGGTTACTAAAAAAACTATTAAATTAATATTTTTCTAACTTGCAGCTTGACTTATCTTATGCTAATCCTTCTTTCCATAGAACTGATTTAGTAAAAGTTGTTGCAACAGCATTGAACATCGAAGAATGGCAGATCAGATATGTCAAAAACAGAGGTTTGGCAAAACCATGCAGAAGGGCATCTTTCTATGTTTTGGGTATGTTTTGTTACCAATTTCAATTTGTTGGTTTACCCCTCCACGTTCTATCTCTTGGTTGGCCACAACCTCGTTCCCAGGCCCCAAACGGTCTCCTCGCAATCTCAACTTTCGACATATTTGGGCCCTGGTACGGATTCCTACTTCATGGCAATATTTTCAACCGTTATGGATAGTTAACGCAGGAATCATGGCCGTTGCATTAGGGTTGGGTTGGCCGCAGTTGTCGCCATTTACTTGCTACTAGTAAGATAGAAACAACAACTCGAAGTAAGCATATCATCCAGAAAAAACAGAGTTTTGTTTTAATCATTTGGATAGGTCTCGCAAAACATTTTGGGCTTTTTCTTCCCTAGATTTAGATTCAGATCTTCATTTTTCCATTAGTAGCCTAGTGCAAGAAATTTTGCATGCTTTAAGCAGCCAGTATGGAAACTAGACACTTCTTTTTTCTACCAGAATGAAATTCGCAATTAGACACTGACTGTGTAAGATGAGAAGCAAAAATCTGTCTCTAATCACTTGATATTGACGATGATGCAAAATTTATCATTCGAGGCACTTCAATAGAATTTATTCGCAGGCATTTTCACATGGCTGATACAGACTTAAAAGCGTTTGGTCATATATGTCTATGTATGTTGTGGTAGGATTCTCTTTAAAAACATCATATCCTTTCGTTTAAAATCCTTAGATAACAGGCAGCCAGCAAACGCTTCTTACTACAAAACAAGACTCGAAAATATGGTAAAAGCAAAGACATCTGGGAAATATTTGCCATGTAAGTAAAATCAATCAGTATTTCAGCATAGCGTTCTAATTCCAATTTTCGAAGTCTACGTAAACTAAAGTTATGACAACAGAGGATAGCACGTGTTAAAGCATTTTTGAGTCATTACCTTAAAGTAGAAATGATTATGGAAATTTGCTTTTGATTTTTGCACGTTTTCGGGTTGCTGCTTGAATGATCATTCTCGAGAAAATCCTTGTAAATTGTGAGCGGAGTGACCGATTACAGATGGGAAAAATGCGAGGAATATTTGAACATGTTAGCTATTCAGTCAGATGTCGCTCTGTGTTATATAGGGAGCAGTTAGCCTTCAAAGAGCACACATTTTTTTCTGAATCACACACCTCGTACGGTCTGGTTAACATTATGAGGCCTGTTGTGGTAGAACGTAACCTATCCGTCGCATTGTTCTTAGGAGAAATGCTTCTCGTCTCAATTCAATAAACAGTTATTTTGCCTTGTGCAATGAGAGTTTTCCCATTCCTATTTTGATCTTCTAAGGGATGAAAGATCTTTCGGCACCCACCAATCTTTCATTTTTTCAGGAAGCCAATAAATGATATAATCAATAGCTGTTTGGTTCTCATTTTCACCTATCGTTTCTCCATAGGTTCTGTAAAACCAACTGGTAAGTGTCTCATCTTCATTTTGCCTTCAGATAGAAAACACGTATCTTTTATCTGAAGTCACTCATGAGAAACAAGAAACTATGCTACCTGAATCATATCGTAGAAGCTAACAAGCCGCTGTAATTTGCAGTTTTGATTTTTCCAGATCATGCAATGTTTTTTTTTTGAAACACTGCCCAACGTCGAGGAGTGTTTTGGCATCATTGTGACTAAAATGTCTCTTATATTTGTATTTTGAGACCCTAAAATTAGAAACGGCTTTAACCAAAATGATAAAATTCGACATTTTTAGTGCAGTGAAAATTTGACGAACTCATGAGAAAGTTTTAGAAACAAGAATGGTGTCAAAACTTTAAGAAACTCGCTTCCAATCCCGGATCTGCCTTTCTTAAAACATGCAACCATGTATGTACCGGGTGTCCCAAAAAAAAGCATACAGATTTGGTCGACCCTAGCGGCTAGAATATAGCATTCGAAATGATTTTAAAAACATACCTCGATAGCTAACTTGAACATAGATACCTCACTTGTTGATATTGGTGCGTTGAGAACTAAAATATTAATCTTCAGAGGACAAATTTGCCTCCACCTCCAAACCAGAGCTTCGACGTTTAGGCCTAAGCAGATTCGCGAAGCACGGTGAAATTTGAAGCACGAAGGGGAAAACTAAAGACGGTACAACATGTTTACAAAATAAAACTTATGTGACACCTATCGTCAAGGGAGTTCCAAAATCAGCTTCATTCATCTCAATAGCTACAATTTACCTTAAACATGGTGAAAGTACTCCCTTGAGCATCAACGCACTCATGGAGCGGTCAAATCATTCCTTTAAAAGAATAAAAGAATTTGTTATCAGATCTCTCAGGAGTCTAAGACATAGATCTAGAGATCTTGGGGGCCAAAAAAATATCTCCTCCTTCGTTGTTGACTCACCCGGGAAAGCAGCCTCAAAGATACGGCATGTTCAGCCTGATCCCGAGAGATGTGATGACAAATTCTTTTCAAGGAATCATTCCACGATGCCAGAAGTGCATCAATGGTCAAGGGAGTAATTTCACAGATGAATAGTATGTGTAAACTAAATTGTTGATACTGAGATGAATGAAACTGATTTCGGAGCTCCCTTGATGATAAGTGACACATAGATTATATTTCATAAAACACATCTGTTGTGCCGTCTTTAGATTTTCACTCGTGCTGCAAATTTTGTTGATTTTATTCTCCGTGCTTCAGAAATTTGCTCAGGCTAAAACGGCAAAGCTCTGGTTTGGAGGTGGAGGTAAATTTGCCCTTTGAAGATTAATATCTCCAGTCTCAACGCACAGATATCAACAAACGAGGTATCTATGTTCAAGTTAGCTATCGAGGTATGTTTAAATCTTGAATTGATTCACGCTACATTCTTATCGCTAGAGTCGACGAAATCCGTTTACCTTTTTTGGGACACCCGGTATGTCAACATTTATATATATTGTGTAGCTCAATGTTCCACATGCTATTTTGGAATATTATCTGGAAAAAGTTTTAAACTTTCATATTTTTTCATGGACTGATTATTTGGATAGATAAAGGTCGGACCTTTTCCATTTCAATGCATTACTCAGTGAAGGAAATTGTTCTTTTGACAGGAAATTCGTGGAAATTGGCACCATCGTCAGTTACTGTTATATTAATGGCAGCTTTGCTCTTCGTGTTGTCCAGGAGCTAATGATCGACATCAATCTTTGTTTTTGTTTATTTTTTGTTTGATGATACAAAAATGCTTCAACAAGGATAAGTAAGGTACCTCCAAAGGCGTCATTTTCCGAATTGTATTTGCTTTTCATTGGTGTGGCAGGACTCAGCTACGTATGAGGAAGTTCAGTTAAATTTCAGTTAATAATGTTCTCTGGCTTGGAAGAAATTTTGAAGAGAACCAATGGAGATAAGAGTCTCACGCGAAAGGAATCTTGGTACGCAAAATTGCCCTATTTGTATCTTATGATTTTGACACGTGCGTGATGACTGTTTAGCTAGAGGAACGATAACTTTCGTAGGCATTTTCTTTGTACTATTTATAAAGCACCTCTAAGTTTCCGTTCATTCACACAAAGTGTTTTCATTGTAACTTTGCCGTGAGCACTTTGTACATCTTTCTTATTTGCGACCAAACATCATTTTTGGTTTTATGAAAAAAGAACTAAGCCAAGCCAACGAGAGATAGAGAAAAGTTAGCAATCCAACAAGCTCATGGATTGCTTAACAAGAGCGAGATAAATGAATATGAAAACGTTGTTAACAAAGAGATTATTTTTCCACTTAACTGTACTAGGTTACATTTCATAGGACGTTTGAATATGGGCAAATATGATGGAGAACGTCATATAGATAAGTACCAACGATAGCCGGAAAGTGACATTGATGATATAATTATGAAGGTAAAGCTAGGAGATCAATACGAATCAAAACCTTGAGTTTATAGAGGTATAGAAATTAACAAAAATAAAAGTCAAGCACTTAGCCTGCCACCAAAGTTTGCTGTGTTCTCCAAAATAAAACCACTCAAATGTAAGGCAGAAGTAGAGAAAGACTTCATGAAGTTCAGATGAAAGCGAGAATTCGTACTGAGCTTCTACTAAAATCGTCGTAAATTTCGACCGTATCTAGTTGATGAAGGTCTTCAGTATGGTTGTAAGCAGAAGTTTTTATCTTTCATTGCTACGTGTTAGTAACTTGATGACGTCTCAATTTCAAAACTAGCTAATATTTGCGACAGAAAATGGCGCCTTTAAAGTTATCATAGAATATACTGTAAATCGCATGAGAAACTGATGCACCTAGATTTTGTATGTATTTCTAAAGTTGATAAAAGAAACTTTGGTATTTCCTTTAGTGAATGATAAGGGTAAAATGCCTAGTAAAATGTAGAAAATTTCGAACAAATTTGTACAATGACTAAATTCTATCAAGTTCGTTTTTGTGCTTTTGTTTTTTCTTTCCAAAGAGGAAAATTCATTGGAGGAGAGGAAAATGTCTTTGTTTGACCATGGTATGATTTAAAAATTGTCACATGCAACAGACGAAATCGGCTAGGGTCTGTTTACACCCATTTCAAGTCATGTGATCAATCCCTTGATAAAACATCTTTTGAATTTTGTAACATATTTTGTGTCATGCAAAGTTGTGTCCAAGAGTACGGTCACATGACTTGAAATGGGTCCCAAATGGGTAAACAAAACTTAGGCGATTCAGTCTATCCCAAGATGCAGCCATAGTTAGAACTTAAGAGCCATTATGACCATGGGTGCAGATTTCATGCTGTTTGAAAATCAAATTTGGCCTGCACGGCAAATGTGAATCCCCAGTGCAGTGGTTGAGTTCATGGAACTTTTTTGAGTACAGTAAAACTTTCATACAGCAGTCTGGGCATTCTAGGCCATGATTTCCACTAAGCCCACATTTGATTTTCAGACAATCCGAAATTTCAGCGTGCTCGCAAAGGACTCAGGTGTCAGTGCTCTTAAGATTCAAAGCCAATGCAAATTTCGGTATGAGTCACTAAGATCAGCAAGCAATGGAGGGGCCGATTGATGCGGTCAAGCATAGGATCGAAGGAAACTTTAGGTCGATGGCCATAATTCCGGAAAAGCAATTATTGATGTCATCATTATTTTTGGAACTGCAACGTTTTAAAGTTTTATCCAAGGATGGACTAGAGAAGGTATCGAAATAAAGGCACCATAAATTGTAAACTGATTGAGGAAATACAAAATGACCCATCCAAAAAACACCCAGTTTTTGAAGATCTACGATATAGTAACAAATGAAACTCTTTTGCTTTTGTGGTTTACGATTCAGTACCCTGGGTACCAGACTGGTACCCAGGGTAACGGTAACGATTCAGCGATTTGATGAAGTCACAACTTCAAAACGAGCAGAAATTTGAAAAAAGCTGAATATGGCGAACGGCGTAAATAAAGTTCCCTTATTCAGTTGAAAAAGTTATGCAACTGCATTTTACACATTAAATTTTAAAGTTTGCTAAGGTTTGAGCCCTATGCTATGACCACAGGGTGCAAAATTCGCAGTTCACAGGCAGCTCCTCACTTCCAGTCTCTTCATGACAACGAGTCAACCTCGTATTCTCTCTCCATGTGACATGTGACCAATGGCTTTGGGCCTAAAGTGAAGAAGGAAAGTCTAGTCACTTCATCTTCCTTCATGGTGAGTTTTGTATGTTATAACTAACTGATCTGGCTTTATACAAGACATTCCAAAATGCGAATCAAAAGAAAGAAGCATTGTGATAAATATCTTGCTTTTTATCGAAATAAATTTAAGATACACGAGCCTTATCAGATAATTGTGGATTTAACCTTTTGTCAAGAAGCCCTTCAGAACAGAGTTCAAATTAAAGATCAACTCACAAGGTATCTCAGTGGAAGTTTTAAACTTTTCAACACTTCATGCATTTTATCAGAAGGGAAAGAGCTTGGACCCAAACTGCATGGTGCAGTGGTGATTGCTGAAAAATTTGAGACGAGGAACTGCGGACATGAAAGAACTATACCAGCCAATGCCTGTCTTGCAAGCCTTGTCAAAAGAGGAAATGAACATGGTCTATTTATTGCAACACAAGATTCTGAACTTAGAGATTCACTAAGAAAGAAACCCGGGATTCCACTCCTACATGTTAACCATAATGTTATTGTCCTTGAAAAACCATCCAGTGCATCCGTACAGGCTTCTGATAAACAAGATAGCAAAAGACTGATTTCAGAACATGAAAGAGATATGTTGAAATTATTAAAGAAAACAGAAAACCCTGGGAAAATACAAGGTTTTAGAAAGAGGAAAGGACCAAAAGGGCCAAATCCTTTGTCTGTTAAAAAGAAGAGGAAAATCGAAGAAAGTTCAAAAGATAAAACTGAAGGAACAGCAAAGAAGAGAAGAAAAAGAAACAAAAAGAAAAAGTCTTCATCACTGGACATTTGAAACAATGATAACCATAGATTTTAATGATCAGCTACATAAGTCTATTGTAAATTTTATTCATAACACTTGGAAGCGTGTCACATGAGGTATCAAAGGATGAAAGATATCATTTTATAAAACCATCCTTGGCTCCTTTCTGGTGATGACTTTGAATTGTTTGTACAAGGCTAGAAGATAGTTTTTGCAAAGGGCAAAATAATCTAAAAATACCTGATTCATACTGTATGAAAGTAGCATGTGCTCATTAATAGTAGATTGTGAAAGAAACAATGTTGTGTCTTTTTGTTTTCTTTGTTTTTATGTATAGATGGGCCTATTTACCATTTGCACGTTTCCTTCAAAGTTAATTTCTGCTAGATAGTAGGATTAATGAAGCAAATTTGTGACAGTCTGATTTCTAATTTCTTCTTTAAGCTCATATGAGAATTTAGGTTAGCAGGACTGTTGGAGGATGCCCTATCTAATCAGTTCTTTGTGCATGATTTGCTACAAGAATCAGATGAACACAAAACTATGTAATTGCCTTAAAAAGTACTATTCATTGTTAGAGTTTACCAAGCACAATGGACTTCTGGGAGAGTCTGTTTAGTAGTAAATTAATCACAAGGAATTAGCATCTTAAGCATGTTTTGAATTGCAAGAAATTGATGCATTGAACTTTTATACTTTCTTCAGGATCTTTCAAAAATGAATGCCAATATAAACAGAAGAGGAGTATCAGTATTTGTAGCCTGCTTAAAGTGTTGGATTAACCAATCAAGGGTTTGGAAGAGCACCAAGGAATCAATCAATCTCCAATTCACACAAAGGAAAAACATTGGCACAAATTTAGTTATCTGTTCTTCAAATAGCAAGATTGATGATGATACCAACCAGCATTCTCTTGAATGGGATTCAGACAATTATGGAAAGGTGAGAACGAAGAAAGATCATATTTGTTGTGTTGCATGAAATAGCTAAGGGGAACTAAGCTTTTGTGACGACAGTCAGACGTACCATTTCCAATTACAGTACGAAAGCTGTGGCTCAGGATTTCTGTTTTAATGATAGAACTTCGGAATACACAGGCAAATTGAGGACATTGAGCCAGTATTTGTGTCATACGCAGTTACCTGCAACAAGCTATACATAGCATAGATCAAAGTCCATATGTAAGGGAGAGATGTAAAGAACGTTAGATGAAGTTTTCTTTTCAAAACTAACTAGAATTATCCATCCGACGCTTTTCATTTTTAATCACTGATCACTAGCGAGAATGCTTTTTAACATTCACCTCAAACAAAAAGCACTCCCCTGATTCTTTTAAAACTTAAACAGAATCTTATTTGACAGGACAACGAAAGAAAGTTTATTGATTGGATGAAGATAAATGTGACAGCTGGAAATGGCGGAAATGGATTGTCACATTTGAAAAAAGGAAGGTATGGAATAATGACCTTACAGTGATCACTCCAAACTCTTAAACTACGTTCACGTGATGCCGACGCAATTTGAAAACGCCATGAAAATACCCTAGGTATCATTTCCCAGGGGGAGGGGGCACTTAATACATGTACATACGGGGAGACAAGTCCGATATTTTTGGTCAGAATATTGCCAAACGTGACATTTTTGGCTCCAAATAAAACTGAAATTAGGCCATTATATTTTTGGCATCAAATTTTGTCAAAATGATATATTTTGGTTCTTCAGAGGCAATTCTGACCTCCGTTTGCATCTTTTCAAGATATTTCATGTTCATGTTCGTTTTAACAGTTGTCAGGGTATAAAATGAGCTGATAATTTTGGGTTACAGTGGAGCTAAGGTAATATTTTTGGGAAGCCTGAAATTTACCTCGGACTGATATGCGGGCGTCTGTGCTGAGTGCTCCCCTGGGTCTTATTTTGGGTCTAAGCGACGAGTACTTTCACCGAACAATATTTTCGTATCAAAGTTAGCCTTTGACTGATAGAGAAAATCTCAACTTTTCTCGAGGTCAATGGAAAATATGCCTCACGCAATAAAGGTAACGGTGTGTTCTAAGTAAGTATTTACCGTTCCGGTTCCAAGGAGAGTTATCATGCTCCGAGCCAATAAGGGAAAAATTTCAACTTTGTTCGATGGCTTCGAGGTCAATGGAAAATATGCCTCTCATACAATAAACCTGGAACGGTGTGTACTGATTTATGTGTCGAAGGTGTTGTGGTGCAGTAGTCTAATCCTCTGACTTTGCAGCGAGAAAAATTAGGCGGATACTTGGTAGGGCCCCACCACTTGAGCGTCATGACGAGGAGTCGCGGGCTCACTTAGGTCTGCTCTATTTCTATGATCCTAGCCCTTGGCGCTGAAAAACGCAACTTCACCTTTACCTAAACACCGTTCCTGTTACGAGAGGAGTATACTTCGAGACATATTGAACATGGGTCACGTATTTTTCCACAGCCGCCAAAATTGTTAGCTTTTATTTACTCATCCCTTCGACTCACCCAGTACACGGAGACCCCATACACAAGATTTATAGCTTATTTCCTGTTGATCCGTAGCCAAACCAAACCGATATCTGGTCTCCTAATGACGTAATATTTATTTCTGTAGGAGCCTTCAAGGACCAGATGGAGGTGATGGAGGGAGAGGTGGTGACGTCATCATTAAGGCAGAACTATCCTGTAGGCAACTAAGAGGGGTAAAGCGACAATACAAGGCACCAGATGGGGGTAAAGGGCAAACCAATCGTTGTAGAGGTAAAGATGGAAAACATGTTGTAATCCAGGTTTGTATTTGGTAATAAACCTTAATTGATGCAAAACTTGTTTTTTTCAGACAACATTAGTAACTTTTACAAATGCAGAGAAAATTTGCATACAATCATCAACCTCGTGTCAGATTGACTCAAAAGGTCTGTCTCAAATTCCCAGTTGAAGCCTGTTCCATGCAATTTTGTAATATAATAGACGTAGACGGGGCAATCGAACTTACAGCTCCTCCACAGTTGCGAAACATACGGGAAAATTTTTTCCTACAGCCTGTAGTCAATAGCAAGATACATTTGAATTTTATCCCTTTCCCTTTTTTCGAAGGTACCAGTTGGAACAGTAATCACAGATTCAACAACAAATGAAATCATTGTCGACTTGAATGAGGCAGGAAATTCACACGTTGTTGCTAAGGGGGGAATTGGAGGACTGGGTAACACTCATTTTAAATCATCAACCAATCAAGCACCGACAGAGGCAACTCCTGGAGAAGATGGTGAAAATGCCATTTTGGAGCTGGAAATGAGATCTATTGCTGATGTCGGCTTAGTAAGCTATTATTGATATCATCAAATCAACTTTCTTACTTGATAAATGCTGGAAAATGTCGCAAACGAAGGAATCTTCCTCAAATTAGCGAGCGTGAATTTGATTTTGTTCATCGAGAGGTGTGAAATCTATTGTTCAGAAAAGCAAATTGCTGTGTTTTTTTCGGAAACCTGAATCATTTATATCAAAGAAGTTAAACTTACTTGTCAAAATAGCATTTTTACATGGGGATCCTCCGAATTAATCCTTTTTTGCAATTGTAATTTTTGAATCAATTATTTAGCAATTGATTTCGGCTTTCTGCGAAGAACATCCGATTTTGTTGGATGTCGAATGGAAACATTCGGAAGTTCACATTTTCGACATAAAGTCGGCATAACATTCTATCATCCAAGTGCCGATATTTAAGCAATTTTAAGTCGCTGTTCTTTAAGATATTTCGCTGTGCTGAATGTTAACTAAACATTTCGCACGGTCGCTTGACGGGGGCTTAAAATTTTGCAGTTTTTAACAAAGTATACTCTGTTCTACGATTTCTTCCCCTTCTGGTCTTTGCTTATTCGATTTATCCATTTTTTGTGTCTATCGCAAGTAAGTTTAAAGTACTGCATCTTTTCGCTTACAGGTTGGTTTCCCAAACGCAGGAAAGTCAACATTACTGAGAGCATTGTCCCGCGCAAAACCCGCAGTTGCTGCATATCCTTTTACAACACTGAAACCGAATATTGGAATTATACAGTATCGAGATTATTTGCAAATTGCAGGTAAAATATTTCAATTCAAAGCCTGCTCGGGGTTTGTTACACTTAACTTCTTCATATGTTTCTGTTCTGAAAAATGACACGTTTTTAATTTGTTTTTTATTTTTGTTTAAAATTTAGCTTTATGGGTTCCTATGCCACTGCCAAGCATGAAGAAATCTAGGTCTTTGTAACGTCTTGGTTGTAATATTGAAGGCGGTGCAGCAGATTTAGTCCAATTCTTTGGAACAAGGGAATCATTTGTCTTTAATAGACTGTTGGTGCCAAGGAAACATTTCATATTCCTTTGTGTTAAATAGTTTAAGAATTTTATAGCAGACCTCTGTTTTATCTTAGGTCTTGTTTTATTTTGCAGTTGCCGATATCCCTGGTTTGGTAGAAGATGCACACATCAACAAAGGGCTAGGCCATGCATTTCTCCGCCATATTGAAAGATGTTCTTCCCTTCTCTATGTAATCGATTCAAGCCAAAATAACCTGTTACATGATTTCAATGTTCTTAAAAATGAGGTAAAACTTTATAACGAAGAATTGTTGAGCCTGCCTGCAGCACTTGTTGCAAATAAAATTGATTTGGTTGAGAACTATGAAGACAAAATCAATTGTATTGAAAAAGAACTTGGCATACCTGTGATTGCAGTTTCTGGCAAACGTTTGATGAACATCGAAAAGTTGAAGGAAATTATAAGAATGATGGTTGATGGTGTAAATGAATTGAAAAAGTAGAAGCGTAATATTGAACTTTAGCCCTTAAGAATTTTTACTGGTCAACTGTAAGTTGTTGTGTGTCTTAAGATGTATGTTGGATGCTAGATGAGAATGTCTTAAGATGAGATGCCTTAGTGCCTTCGTAGTGACTTCGTAGTGAAAACTAGTCAGCACTGAAGGAGAGCCAGAAGCGCAAAACACGATGTCATTTTTCTTTAATGGTCGTCCGCTCCTCAACCGTACATTGTATACAAGATAAGGGTGTGTCTCAGTCTGAACATGAAATAAGATTTTGGGGCATAGTTGGGGTACAGTTACATTGCAAGATATTAAAATGCTCCTGAACGTGTATCATTCATGTGGTGTCTTTAAGTTGCAAAAAAAATCATAGAACAGTACACCAAATTCATTTTTGAGGCTGTAATTGGCTGGATTAGGTACTTGCTCAATAATTTATTTAAAATTATTTCTCTGGGAAACGAAACCGAATCACAAAGCACAAAGACATCCAGATCTTCCAATGAATTTATTTTGTGGAAGTCATATAATCCTCTGATTCTGACTTTGCAGTCTGAACGGCCTAGCCGACAGGGTTCGATTTCATGTAGTGCCCCACTACATGACACCTGTGACACCTGCGAATGCGATCCCCGCGCCCCCCGCGCTTGTAGCCTACGCGTGTTTAGCTCCCTGGCGTAGACCCACTGCATGCTGCACCTTCACCTTGTTTGAGTTATGATCATTATGATAATTGAAGCGTGAAGCTCAAACGAGGCCAGCCACAGGGATCACAGACTTTAGAGTTAAAAATTCATTAAAATTTCAAACTGAACTGAAGAAGATGGCCGCCAAAGAAGATGAGCAGGAGGGTAAAGAATTCACTTCTGGTGTTGTCGAGGGTACGTCTATTATCACTATCATATTATTTGGAATAAACACAGATGCATGTCCCATGCAAGGAAGACTTGTTTGACTGTGGTGTGAAGAATAGTGAGGAGTTTTGCATCAGCAGTCAATCAAGTCAAGAAAAGGAGCTCGTGCAGCTAGATTGACCTTACTGTAGCAGACAGAAGAATATAAAGAAGGACCACAAAAAATACGGGAATTCCTTTAAAATTTTTAAAAGGGAAATGTAAAACGCCTGAAACTTCCTTTCTCTTACCAGTGTGGGAAGACTGCAGCTGCACACCCAACAAGTCTCTTCAACATAAAGTAATAAATTTTCCTCAGCGGACAGTGTTTAATTCCACATTTTAGCCATTATTGCTGCTTTTATCTTTATTGGCTGCAGGATGGGTGAAATGGAAAATTTGTTTGGAAACTTGAAATTTATATTCTAAGAAGCCGCAAGCAGGCAAGGGAAAACTAGATAACTAATCTGAATTCAATGATGCCCAGTGGAAAGAGGTCAGTAAGATATCAATTTTGTCCCCACTTAGCATCATTTTGATGGTAGCTTTTGGACCCCCCTCCCACCCCCTATCCTTATCCATTCAAAACTAGCAAAAGGCCTATCAGGCAAGGTAGGCCTTTTGAGAAAGGCATTGGAAGTACCTAGTCTAAACTTTGACACCCCAACATCACTTCAAAAACCATTCTTCAACTGAGCAGATTTTGTGGAAATGGGGCCAGGGAAGGAAATGAATCATGAATGATAAAAATTTTTACAGTATATGTTACAGAAATGTATCTTCATGAAAATTGAAGTCATTAATTTAGTTCTTATTGTCATTATTATTGAAGGTTGTTGACCCCTAATGTTGCAATGACACTAAGTGGGAACAACATTGATATATGACTAACCCCAAAACAATGGATTAACAAAGGAAAAAGTTCAGTTGAAAAGATAATTAAAGTAAAAAGGAGATGATTGATATATCAGAGCTGATTCTTGCTGGGTTTCTTTTTAGGATTTTATGGACAACCATGGACCCAAGGACAAAGACTGGATCTCTTTGCAAGGTATCAATTTTGACAATTTATACCCAATCAAGATATAAAAAATGTCTCATTGTACAACCATGACTTCAATACAATAACAATTTCCTCATCAATTTTCCTGTTATTCTACCAATCAAAATCCACTTGCCACCCATAAGTCTCAGATACTTTTGAGAAACTACTCTTCTAGCTTCAGCTCAAATATCTAAACTTTGACCTTTTGCCTTACAAGGATGAAGAAATTGGGATTAAACACATACATGTATGCACCAAAAGATGACACAAAGCATAGAAAACACTGGAGAGACAAATATGTTTCAGCTGAGCAAGGTCAGAAATTTGTAAATCCATACCTTTTACCATTGCAATTGAAAATTGGTCTTCAATAGTAGAAATTGAAAAAACTCTACAATTTATATATACTTGGGTTTCCTGATTTGAAAATCATCAAATTCCTTGTTACCTTTGACAACTAAGAGTGCATTAGGAAGATTACAGTAAACAGGTGCACCAAAGATGACATCAGCGAATTCCTTCACAATGATTTTTCAGCTGAAGGATTTGGATTTCAGTTGACTTGATTGGTTAATTTATTATAGTAAAAAATTCAGTGTTAAGGTGTCTTTAGTGCAGTCATCTATCATGGAATTCTAAATGTCACTCCTGGTGGCTGAAGATGAAATCTTTCAATTAGAGTACCCTAAAAACTCTATTTAGCCCCCACTCTATTACACCCCCTCTCTAATAAGCCATTGTTACATTCCCGCTCTAATAGGCCCTTCCCTTCTAAGCCAAACTTTTAGATGAGCTCCCCCCTATTAAGGGCTGCCCAATATTCACTGGAAGTTACCAAAGATTTTCCAAGCTTTTACTTATCACAAAAATGAGAAAAACATAACTGTTTTGTAGATTAAGCACAACTGCTCTGCACAGTTCATAATCAAAGCTGTAAAGATTCACACTTTTGATTGAAATTTTTAAATTTGTTTTTATTCAGAGAGCCTGAAAGTACTTATCAGGAGTGCAGATAAAAATGGAATCCGTTTTGTTTATGCATTATCACCTGGTGTGGATATCATATTCTCCTGCCCTAAAGATGTACAGTATCTAAAGAGAAAAATGAAACAAGTATGTATTTCTATGAAAATTTCTTTGTCAAGAAAGAAAATCTAGGAAGTCACTAAGGGTTGTTTCAATAGTCTTTTAGTAGTTTTTAAAAGAAATTCAGGGGTGGACAAAACATTGTAACCATTACTTCCAGGAAGAACTATGATAACAAAATATCGAAGTTATTCCACAGTGAACCTTGGTTAAGACATTTTACGTCAGACAAATGAAACTTGCCTGAAGAAATAGAAATTACAAAATTTTGCATCTATCCATTTGGCTCTTAGGAAGAAAATTTTTCCACATCCTGGGAACATGCCTAATGATGTACCTCCTGTGAAGCAAACATTGTTGTTTATGTGGGGAAATTAGCCTGTTTTTGTGTTGTTTGAATTTGCCTCTACAAGAATCAGCGAAGTTTCTTAGGAGAGAGAATTATCTTCACTGATTCCTGTTTTGACCTTGAATTAAGAGACACCTGCCTGGAAATGATACCTAAAAGTTTCAAAGTTATGTTTTTATGATTTTATTCACAGAGCAGAAACTGTGTAAAATGACATCATCATGCAATATGATATAAGGAAGTGTTTGGATACATAACCTTTTTAAAATGGCAGATCACAAGATTGTGGCCCAAAGAACAACATATCAGGTGTTGCCTAATTTTGGGATCTGTTGCAAGTAGCTAGGGGGCTCAACGTTGTCAGTTTTTCTGCTTGCATTTACAGTTTCTGCTCTGTCAATGTGATTATAACAAGTGTATGTCAAGGAAAGTATGCCTGTAAGAAATTCACTTTCTTCAAACTTCAAGAGCATTCTTGCATGATTAGTTTGTAGCTTTCATATTTGATGTTTTCCTGTCTCTAGGTTGCAGAAATGGGATGCAAATATTTTGCATTACTCTTTGATGATATTGAACAAGAACTCAGTTTACCGGATAAGCAGGACTTTGACTCTTTTGCTGATGCTCAAGTTGTTATCACAAATCTTGTTTATGAACACCTTGGAAATCCAGATCTTTTTCTCTTCTGTCCAACAGGTGAGAGACCTCTAACTTCTAACTCATTATCTTCACAGTGCTAGAATCCTGGTTCATTATTTTTCAACCATTTTTTTCCATCCTTTGACAATTCCTATATGCGCTGCCATGTCATATTCAAGTTCAGCATGGTGACCAGAGCAGAAACTGCATAAAATGATGTCATTGATCAAGCTAATTTATGGATGTGCTTGTATGTGTAAAGCTTTTTGAAAAGGTAAATCAAGAGTTTAAGGCCCAAGGAAGAAATTATCAGGTGTTTTCTAATTTTGGGATCTGTTGTAGGAGTTAGGGGATCAAAGTTACAAATTTTCATGCATGGGCACACAGCTTCTGCGCTGTGTAGCTACACATGAGGCAAGAAATCAAATCATTTTGGAGATGCCTTACTTTGCCATCATGTAGCCAATGATAGTGAAAGCAGAACAAGATGGAAGTATTTGCTTTGTATGTGAAAGCACAAATAGCCCTCTAGGTTTGCAGAAACAAGCTGCAAAAACAGCATGAGATAAGCAATCAACATGCTATGAGTTATTCATTCAGTTCTGTCTCTTTGATACCATCTATATTTTGCATTCCTGTGATTTTAGAGTATTGCACAACAAGAGCCAAGCCATCAGTTAAGAAATCAGAATATCTGAAAACACTTGGGAAGAAACTGAACAGAAATATTGATATACTTTGGACAGGTAAGAGTTACAGCTGATGGTAAATAATGTGAAAGCTCAATTTAGCCGCCATGGGGGCTTTTTTACCTTTAGATACCCCATGTTTGGGGCTTATTCACAAAAATGAAAAAGATGTAACTGATAGCTGCTTAGTCCTTCTTCACCATATTTTGAGGAATCAACAGATCATTTTTCGGCTCATATGCATATAAATTGGACAACTAGCTTTTATCCTAAACCATATTAAAATTAACATAAAACTTACTTTGCTAAAAAATGTAAATTTTTGGGTATAACTTCTGGTTTCTTATGTAAGTGGGGAGGGGGGGGGCTTATTTGAAATTTTGGCTCAGAAGGTCTACAAATTGGTCTAGTCTAACAACAAGTCAGGTTTAGCCATTGTAATTTCATCATGGTTTTAATCATTGTACTACTGCTAAATCTCACTGCAGCTTCATGTAAAGAATGTCTTTGTTTATTCTATATTTTTAGGTCCTAAAGTGGTATCCAATAAAATTTCTATATCATCATTACAAACTGTGACAAAAGTGCTGAAACGAAAGCCAATAATTTGGGATAATATTCATGCAAATGATTATGACGACAGAAGAGTATTCCTTGGCCCTTTTGATGGAAGAGAAACTGAAATATTCGACCATTTAAATGGAATTTTAACCAATCCAAATTGTGAATACGAATGTAATTTTGTTGCTATACATACCATGGTGACTTGGATTAATTGCTGTACCGGAAGTGATTATGTTTCCCCGAAAAGTCCTGATGAGGATTCTGAGAAATCAGATAAGGAAATGGAAATTGCGGATGAAACGGATAAAGTTGCGGAGGAGGTCGAAATGAAGCCTGTTAATGAGAAGACCGAAGGACCAACTGAAAAAAATAGTTCTGAAAGAGAGGCCATGGAGCCGATGGATGTTGCCACAGACAACGATGTAGCTGACCAATCAGGAGAGAAGATGATGGAAGCTGACGAAGTTATTGATGACGAGGCTGTTTCAAAATTGCGGCTACCACCAAAGGAATATTGTCCAAAGGATGCTTTAAGAGAGGCAGTTTCTGCTTGGCTAAAAGAATTTTATAAGGAAAAGGGATTAAAGAAAGGGTCATTAGATATTTCCAATTCGCCATCAAAATTAGCAATCACTGATGATACCAATTCATTAGTTGATGATGTTCAGGAGATTGATTCATTTAAGAAGGTGAGGCTTCAAGGGGAAATGAAAGATTCAGTTTCATCAGATACAGACGATGCTTCAGAAGGAGAATCAGAATGTTGTCCTCACCATTCCCCTGGTAATTGTTGTTTTTCTAGTTTTTCTTTGACGGGTTTGTGTATGGGTAAAAACTTGCATTTGTTAAGGGCAAAAAAATCTACAAGTATCCAATTCAAATAGAGTTGGCACACGTGCCATGAAGAATGGATACCCAAAGAAACAGTGCTGTCTTCGAGTGTTTCCTTTGTTCTGTTTATAGACAAGCCTATTTACCATTATTGCACATTCCTTTTATTCTTATAATATACTTTTACAAAACGTTGCCCAAAAAGTTTCTAGCAGCAGTCATAGCATAGCAAAGGAAAAGGAAAAGCATCCTCAGCGTGCAACAGAACCACGGAAGTATCCTTTTACAGACTGCTTCAATGAAAATCATTTTTTAGAGCGATAAATTATGATATGAAGTGACAAAATCTTCTGACAATCAGTCAATTTCTGATGTTTTACTTTGCGTACTTTCAAATGATAACCATCCTCTCTCCTTCCAGATAAAAAGGCATCTCACAAGAAGGAACCAAAATCTACCGATGTGACATTACCAGATTTGATGTTATTAGCTGATCTGTTTTATTTGCCTTATGAATATGGAAAACAAGCAAAACATCTCGTCTCCGAATTTAAATGGCTCAAGAAGAATGCACCACCAATTCATGCCACGAAAAAGAAGTCAGAAAAGGTAACGACTTTTTATTGCAGCATATGATTTCTTTGTCTTCTTTACTTTTAAAATGGCATTTAGGATCTGACAACTTGAAAATATCTGCCTTTTTTTAAAATTCAATCATTTCCAAACGAAGCTTCACCCGAGGATCAATTTTGGTACTTGTTTTTCTTATCGTGTGATTACTTCACTTTCTTGCAATTCATTGTCTTCGTCAGAGAGTACGGCAATATAACGCCACAATGTTGAAACCTCGTTTTGCGTGTTGTTTACATCTTATAGTTTTTTCTTATGGAATCATCTCCCAGGAGCCACATCGATGTGACAGCGTTGCATGTGAAAATGAAATGCGATCACATGTTGCAGTGTGATTATCCTGTTATTTTGAACTGTTACAGTGAAGTAAAAAGGCCCAGTGTGACCGCGGGCATTGTGTATGACATGAATAAAGTAGAAGGGAGGCTGATTTTTTAGCACTGAACTTCCGTATGCAGTGAAAACCTGAATGTAATAACCTACTTTTCTCAAACCAAGCTGTTTGGTTCTTGTGCAATGAATAAGATTCATGAAATCAGGTTTCTGCTCGTATCAAGATTCAAATCAAGTCAGCTTATCGTATTGTTTACTCCCTAAAGTTTTTTCAAAAGTTTTTCAATTCTTTGAAGCAATGGAGGTGAGAACGGAAAAATCACCGAGAATCTATTCGTGATTTCGTAGCATCTTCAGATGTTATTTTTGCTATGATCTTGCATTTTAAAGTGTCAAAATATTGCTCAAATTAGCTGAAGTATTGATTTTAAGCTAAAATGGTCTCACCTTAGGCCGAAGAATGGAAAAGAAGAGCTGCTGATTACCATGACAACTGCCAAGCCGTTTTTGATATGTTCCTTCATGTGTCTCGTGCACCAAATAAGCCTCTTGTTCAAGAATTGTATCCATATATCTGGGATGTGAAAGAGGTTGTAACGCTTCTTAATGCCTTCATTAAGTGGTTAGGTAAGATATCTTTCACTTTTGTATACTTCCCTATTTTCTTGTGAATACAGCGTTAAAAGTCATGCTTGTGTGATGTTTAGCCCATCCAGTTTCCCAACTAAGGCACTGATTACAGATGATTTCTCTGCAGAAGAATTATCTTTGAAAACGTATGATTTTGTTTTCTGTACAGGAACGAAAGATCGAAAATGTAAGGAGGGAACAACACTGCTACCTGAAGATCCTGAACCATGGATATTCAAAGGTGGAATTGCAGAGGAACTCGAGGTAGTCAATGGCATTCTGCTATTTTGTTTTTTTCTTTTGTTTGAGCACTTGTGACCTATAGCTAATGTGTTCAAAGGTTGTCATTTTAGATTGAGAGATAAGGTATTTGTTTACAGTAAGTCGTTCTAATAGTTTGGACCACGTTTTCGATGACATTCACGTGATACTGGCATTATTCGAGAACAGCATAAAAATTTCATTAATAGGGCTTCCGTTCATGCGAAAACAACGGCGCACTCTTTGCCGGCACCATTTGAAAAATTGTCACCATCGGAAAATGGCAGAAGTTGAAAATGGGACTCTAACCGGTACAAAGTGAAAATGGCGTAATATGAAGACTCGAAAACGATGAAAACAGAACTGGTTTGACGGTTTTGGAGCTAGGCTGATCATTTTTTTGGCTCTGATGCACATTTTTGGCGCCAACTTCTAGCCGCTCAGCTGGGGAGATTTGCAATGTTCTGATTGTTGCTGTCACATTTTGCCATTGCAGAATGTCTTTATCTTGTGCACGTAGTGCCAAATAGATCGATGCAGTAAAGCATGTAGAATTTAAACAGATTTTTGGCAATATTGTGCTTTTGAGGTAATTCTTTTTCATAATCTTTTCACAGCGTTTACTGCCACTTGATGAAGCAAATACTTTATTGTCAAACAGAAAGCCCTCAGCCATACCTGCTACAATTTACACAATAAGGCCTTACCTAGATTCTGACAAGGTAAGCTCACAACAACAACAACAAAAACAGTAATGACAACAATATTGATCATTGGAAACCATTGGAAACATATTTGTCTTACTCCATGAATTACACAATATTCCTGTGAACTCGCATGTTAGAGCTTGATCATGGCATTCTACTGTAAGTTTATCTCGTCGACATCACACCGACAGCAGACACTTTAGGAGGGAGCTATTGTTTTTGATATTGTAAACCCCTGCTGCATATACGAGCCTGATGGATCTGAAGCTACAGGCTAAAACTGTCAAATTTTCAATTGTATTAAGAACCAGTTCATTGTATTCATTGTACCAGACCCAAACTGACTTTTTAAATCTTAGATTCTTATACCCAGGTGTTTATAATGATTGCAATTTTCACTCCTGTCGTTTCCAAACAAAACATCTTTGTGTCTTCGGCATTTGGAGGACTCCTTTACCCATCTATTGTCCGCAGTTGCATCACACAAAAATCCATTCTTTTAAGAACTTGCGGTGACAAAAACATTTTCAGCTTCAGAATATTTAGCTAATGTTCATAACGTTAAATTCTGTCGTAGGATGCAATTTACAGCCTTTGTTTACAAACACATTTTGAGAATGATGAAGGAAAAGAAGGCAAATTCCCAGATCTTGCTGGCGATAGGTGAGTAAATCTAATTTGGAATTTTTTTTCAGGAATGGCAAGAATGAATTCAGTTAAACCTTAGGATGTTGACCTATCTCCAGTAGATTCCAGAATGGTAAAAAGGCTTGTCTATGAATAGGACAAAAGAAAGTATTCAGACACGGCAGTTTTTGGCTATGCTTTTTTTATGGCACGTGTGCAACTTCAATTTAAATGGAATATTTTTAGATTGTTTTGCACATTTCAAATGCAACCGTTTAACATTGTACAAGGCCGTTTAGAAACGGTTCTTCAAAACAGCATAGCCTTTCGCTTCAACGAAACTTCTCTAATTTTCAAATCTACTTCGATAACCTCGATTAGATGACCTTGTCTCTTGATGTAAAGCGATTCTGTCTTCAATTTTGGATCCGTTTTTTTCTCATTTAGATTTATTGGAGCTTATTTAGAATATTCAAAAGCAAATACATTTGTTGTGGAAGATGATGATGGTCTATGTGGTTACTGCGGAGCAGCTGCAGATGCGAAGGAGTTCAGCACTAAATCCACAGAATGGTACAAACAGGTCTGTTATTGTTTTTGCTTGGTCGGTCGGTAGGAAGGCTTTCTTGAGAAAGAGGACAGAAATTGCAATATAGAGGCTTCAACTCTGTGCAAAACTTTAGAGTTTGTCGTAAATTTGTGTAAAATTAGTGTAAAATATTGTTGCCCTTTTCCTTTAAATGAATTACTTGATGGAAACTTCAGTCAGTTTCACATAATCCGAGAGAGCATTTTTTAAATATCATTTTGAGGGTTAACAGCATTTCTTTGTATTTCTGCTAGGTTTGAAGTTGTGACGTCATCAAATTGCTAAATCGTAAACCATAAAAGCTACAGACTTTTGCTTGCTACCATCTTTTAAACCTTCAAAAAGTGAATATTTCTTGTCTAGGTCATATTGATTTTCCTCTATCGGTTTAGAATTTAGGATGCTTTTAATGTTTGTTGAAAAAAGGTAATCATCCTAATTGCTCTCGCTGGAACTATTGAAAGTTGCATAAACTTTCTTTCGAGCAATTCAGTTTTAAAAAATGGGGCAGTGGTAGCATTTTATACATTTCAATTTTTGTGATATTCAACACTAATGGTATGTTGCTTTAAAATTTCTTGTAGATATCTGAAAAATATGCAAGACCAACTGGAAAATCAGAGAATTGGAATCCTGAAGAAAAAATAATCGAATATTTGCATAATCCAAATCATTTTATTCCTGAAGATCTTTTATCATCATTTCCAGCTCAAATTGTTATTAATTTGCTGCCCCGTGCCAAGGTTAGTGTTTTTCATAATTTGCTTTTCATCAATATCAGCAGAAACTTTCAAGTCCGCCCCTTCAAAAAATCTTCAAAACTGATTTTAAAATAAATGAAGACAAAGACCTTTATGTGCTTTAAGAGTGCTATTCCTTTGGGAAGACAAAACATCATAGAAAGGAGCAACATTATTCTTGGCGATTTCATCTTCCCAAGAGGATAAAACTTGCTGAAATGTGTTGAAGTCGTTACTGTAAGGCCGAGTTGTTGGTAAAATTTGTTCTTGATTTTAGCCTTGTTTTGAAGTTTTCTTGAAAGAACTTTCTTGGGACAACCCCGCTTAACTTCAAACGAAGTGGCTGATTTCAGTCAGGTAAATTTTGAAATTCATTTGAAAATGTCTACTCCTGAATGATTTCCTAGCCAACATTATAGTCTTGATATCCAGTTACCAGTGGTCGTTCAAACAGGGATTGCTTCATTTGCTCATCCGATATAATTTTTACTTTCATTTGCAGGGTACAGGCATTGGTAAAAGACTTTGGGCCTGTCTTATGTCTGTTCTGAAAGCAAATGACGTGAAAGGTGTCTATTGTTTACTGAAATCATGTGACAAAGCTGCTATTGACTTTCATTCAAATCTTGGATTCAATGAAATGACTATTGTATCAGAGAAAGCCCCTGATGACACTATGGTCATGGTGAAGAATCTGTGATAAACAAGAATTGAAATTAGCTAGTTCAAGGTAAATGAATTTTTTGTTAAATTCAGTGATTTCATTATTTGTGTTGAAAATATAGAACATGATAATTGCACGACCTTCCAACAGATTTTCTAAGTTGTTTGAAATCGGTCAATATTCAATAACATGTAAACCGTTAATATCTTGAACTCTTCTGCAGTTGGGTTCTTATCTTGAAACTCTTTAAGATAGAGCCATCAGTTTCTGGAATTTTTCCAAGTCGTCATGAAGAATAAAGAACGAATTATATGCCAGATTGCTTTCCACCCTGCAAGACGGCATTTGATCTTGGTTTCTGAGTAATAGTGATAAAGATTTTAGCAATTTTAGAGAGCTTGCAGCTGGGTTCTTTTTCAAATATCAGCAGATTCTTTACCAAGGAGGCTTACATGTCTCATTCGTGGTCTCATTAATAAGTAATGCGAAGGTTTTTGGACAAAGTTATACTGCTTTGATTGACTGAATATTGTTGACTAAAACGTCATGATTCTATTGTTATCAAATTCTTTATGACAGTTTAATCAGTTCTCTTGATTTGGTGATTGGAAAATAGAAGATTTTTTGCACAAGGTTTAACTTACTATGATTACGTGAAAATAGACCTTTGACATCTTTTGACTGCAAGTTCAATGAATTTTAGTACCCTTGACGTAAGAACAGCACACTTTGAATCATTGTTCTTGTAACTGAGACAAAGACTAGACCCATGAGTATTAGATTAAACGATTTCAGGTCGTACTGTACGTTGATAAACACGAAATTAATTGGGCAGATATCTAAGAAAAGTTCACTAGTTTCCTTAAGTTTTCGTTTCTATAACACAAGTTTTCTGGAAAAAATTTATTTGTCAGGATTGCTTTAGTAGTTAAGAACACGCAATCATTTGTTATATAACTTAACTAATGTTATAGAACTTTGTTATGTTATGTAACTCTTCAAGAATAATTCATTAGCTTCTTAATTGGTTTCTCGGTACCTGAAGATTTTTAAAAATTTATTTTTATCAACAAATGATCTAAAATACCTCAATTCTAATCCTCATAGGGCCAAATGCATTTTTTATATTTCAAAATATTGACTTAAGAAGTACCATTCTTACGTCAATGGTACCTAAATCTAGTGCACTTGCAGTCGAAATGAGAAATCTGATTAGTCAGGCAATCTTTGAACATTGAATTTTCAAAAATTCCCAAGAATTGAAAAAAAAACAAATTAAGGAAACTGCTGCATTTATCTTGAAGAGTTATGTAACATAAGAAAGTTCTTTTACATGAATTAAGTTTTATAACAAAATCATTACGTTTTGTAGATTATTAAGGCAATCCTAACAAATTGAAGTTTCTTACAGAAAACTACTGTTAAGAAGTGAACTTTTCTTAGATATCTCCGCAGCTAAATTGATGTTTGTCAACAAATGATCTGAAATTCTTCAGTTTAAACCCTCGCAGCCTAAACGCATTGTTCTTATTACAATAAGGTCCTTCTTAATAGCCAGAGCCGAGCGAGATCCGAGCTACAAGCGGGTCAACTCGCCCATGTAATAAGGCCCTTAAAGGCAAACCGTCATGGCGCTGATTGGGTGAATAAGACAATCCGAAAGAAAAGAATTAATCATGCTTCAGTTATTTCAGTTACCAGATAGATAAATGCATTTATGATAATGATCTGCCTCCTTTTATCCCGGAAAGAATGCTAGACTCCAATGCCCAAAGGCTTGATAAATACAAACCCACAACATCGTTTTTTATTGATCTATCTGAAGATCTTGCCAATCACATCGGTGAAAGTGTGCCTTTAAACTTGTTGTCGAAATATATGAAATATTGAATATTCAGGTAATTCTAGCAAATGCGAAAATCCTTCTATTATTTAATCAACAAATCAAGCGAACTGATCAATCTGTCTTGAAGAGTTTAAGGATTATACAGGGTTTTCCGAAAAGAACATGTCCTTTGTGTGGCTGCTGTGGAGGAGCTGTAATTTTTATTGTCCCATTCTTGGTACTGTTGCCTAGGGTGAGCGTCATCTTAGACTTCGATACCTTGTTTTAGCTAATCTTACAAGTTTTCGCTGGTTTACGCACATGAAAATAAGAAAGTGATTCTTTCAAAAACAGCACCTTCTTTATTCTCTTAGAATTTCAAAGTCACGTAGATTCTGAAAGTTACAGTTCTAGTTCTTTATTTACATTTCTTCTACATGTGACAATGGCTCAGTATTATCATGTTGACAGTGAAAACACCATTAATCCTTTTAAACTGTAAGAAAGATGCATACATAGCAAAGGAACCCGTTCTCACATTATTTTCTCGATTTTGGCATTTTTGGATAACAAAGAAAGGGGGAGGGGGGTTTACAGTAATCACTTGTTTACTTTCTTGTACCATAAATCAGCAACCACTTGTTCGATTTGCTAAAACGAGGTCGAAAGCCCGATGTTAATGTCTTTCTTATGCGACTGTATGAAGAATGGGACAATAGAACGTGAAGCTCCTCCGCAGCAGCCACAGAAAAGGGACACAATTTTTTGGGACAGTTTGTAGAATCGTGACATTTTGGTAAAACTCCAGTCAATCAAAACAAATGAACTCTTTCGAAAAATTTTCTGATGTTATCCAAAAAACAAAATGAAAAATGAAATGAGAATGGAAAGAAAAATAAAAAGAAAAATGATTTGAAAAGTGCCTTATAAGCAGATGTTAATTATTAAGCACAATGAATTAAGAAAACTTAAGACGAAAGAAGATCATTATCTTCTGTAATCCAGACAAAAAAGTCTGCCAGACAAAGCTTTCAACATAGAAAAACAAATTGAGTTGACTGTTGAAATGGTTGAACTAGTCTTGGCGTGTTTAAAAATGGATGAAATTATTGCTTTTGTTATGAGAATAGATGAATTGTAAGTTATAAATTGATTGATAGATGGTAGTAGCCTGCATAATTTCTTGGATATGATGTTGAGAGTTGTTCAAACGGTATCCCTTCTACATGCTGCCTGCATTCCTCTCGACATATATCACTATCAGGATTTTGCAGTTGTATTCAAGCCAAGTCAAACGTCATTTACAAGGATTACTAAGTACCATATATACAACTAAGAAAGGCAAGATTGATGTGACTGGAGCTGCTTTGAGAGCCACAAAACAGAAAGTTTGCGAAGGAGATAAGACGAGCAGCTTCAAGCTTTGGTACAAGAAGCACAGCTGTTTACTGACACCTGATGATAAATCACAACATCATTAATTGCTTAATAATTTTCGAAGATATTTTCGCTTGAATAGTAGTTTGTAATAAACTCTGCCGTAGCTCTAACGGTTGGCCAACCTGGAGCTAGATGAGACATGGTTTTGTCTACCCTAAAATGTTAGCAGCTTCCGTTGAAGATTTCTTCCTCAAACCAGTGCAATCATTCTGAAATTAGTGGTCAAATCAGTACAATCGCTCTGAGATCAGTGGTCAAATCAGTAATCAGTTGACAAACAGGTGGATTCTTTTAAGTGAAGTCAGTGAAATGAAGGCAACCTATGACAAATGAATACGAAATGGTAAGCAGAATGTGGCTGCAATCAATTCAGTAATCGAAAATCATTAATCAGTGATCACAATGTATCGTTGAAAGATGGACGAATTGACAATTCATGGCTTTCCGAAGATTTTTACTAACAAGAAGATTGCAGGTAAAGTTTTCTGGTCCATTACCTTTCTGTTGTCATGCGCATTCCTATCTAGTAAGTTGTTCGGTTCCGTTCAAAAATTCTTTCGAAGGGATTTTGTGACAAAGATAGAAATAAAAAGAACGAAAGAACTGGATTTCCCAACTATTACGATTTGTGACTCAGACAAGGATCATGCACCTGTGGTGAACAACTTCTCAGGTCAATGTCTGCCAAACCAATCCAGAAACGAAGAACTCTTTAATTATGGTTGCAAGTTATTCATGGCTGGCATGAAATATGCTTGTGTATTCGATTCATTCCGTCAGTGTAAATTCCCAGATGATTTTACGCCGGACCTGAATCCATCGTATTGCTATTCCATGAACAGGAATGGTTTGCTTCAACAGTCAAACCCAGATCGTCTGTATGGTCTTGAAATGCTTATATTTAAAAACGGTTCTGAATTCAAAGCTGTTGATAATAAGGAAATGCATCCTCTTCGATGGAGTCAACAAAAACGAGGGCTTTTTCTTAAGGTGCATGCACCTTCTGTTAACATTGGCATATCTTTAGAGGAAGTTATTCCGCTCGCTTCCGGATACTACACAGAAGTTGCTTTGAAGAAGAAAGTTTACACACACCTTAGGCATCCTTATCCTACAAATTGTTCATCATTTTCCTCGGTCAAGAATGTTTTCGGAGGCAACTATACTGTCAAAAACTGCCTTATCTCATGTATTTTGCATGCCATGTATCATGATTGTGGCAATGTGCCTCCTCATTTTTGGCGCTACATGCCTCCTAAAGAGTACCCCCGTTGGCAAAGTCTCCTGAAATCAATTCCTTGCCTCAAAAGAGTTTACTTTGAGTCAAGCAAGATAGAATGTGACTGTCCTCAGCCTTGTTATGAAGAGAAATACGAAACGAAAGTGACCATCAGTCCATTAATCCATTCACATTTCACGCCAAACTTGATGAAGGAACTTGGCGAAAGATTTAATATAACAGAAAATGGAAGTGTGGAATCATTTAAGCCATACATGGCACGCTTAAGTGTCTTCTATGAAAGTTTTGTCACAGAGAAACACATTGAACAGGAGTTATATGAAGTGGAGAGCTTGCTTTCTGATTTTGGGGGCTTGATGGGGTTGTTGGTGGGGGCATCTGTTATCTCATTGGTTGAACTCGCAATGCTTATTGTGACGTCATTGTTTAACCGAATCACCGGTGGTGGAACACAAGTCAATGATCGTACAGAATGAAATTGGTTTTCAACTATATTTAATTCTCCAGGCTATATATCATATTTTTAACCGTTATCTTCTTGAATTTTCAAAGAATATAGCCGCACGTACAAACAACTGATATATTTATCAAAGACTAAAATACTTTGAGGGAAATGATTTGTTCGATGTTTTAGCTGTGTTTTCTTAGATAGTTATTAACTTTCCAACAAAATTGATAGATAGTGCCGTAACATTTTTATCCTATTACCAGAATAGTTGAAATAATATTTATTTGTGTATCAAATGGCTACTTTTAAATGCTCAAAAACGAAAATAATAAAGCACCGTGTTATTTTTCAAACATTGTTGGTTAGTGATTACTTGATTTACTTGCAGGTTGAACAGTTTTCTCTACAGGAGATGATGGTGTTTCCCTACAGGTTACAATTTATTGTACGTCAACGTCTTTATTATGATGCGTTCGCTATTTAAGGCTATTTTAAAATTTTGTGTCACAAATCATTTGCAAAATTATACGTTTCTGCGGAGGAGTACTGATGTAGCGCCCACGTAGTTGCAAATAATTTCATCCATCGCAAAATAAAAAAGCGGTTGAAAAGAAGCAAAGCTTCGGTGTCCAAGCATCCGTCGTCTGATTAGGCTTTTTTCAGCCCGTAGGTTCTTAATCCTCCAGGATCTTATATTCGGGTTTCTACTGTATTTGACAATCTATTGTATTTGACAATCTATTGTATTTGACAATCTACTGTATTTGACAATCATTTACACAAAAAGCTTAAAAAACTAGGGAACTTGTCATATCATGACTTTTCGTAATTCTAACAAATTAAGTTTCCCCCGAAAAGCTTCCGCAGTATGCAAAACAAATTAGATAAAACTATTGAACCTGCCTTGAAGTGTTTAGAAATGAATGAAATTGTTATGAAAATAGATAAATTGCCAGTTATATATGGAATTGAAAAAGAAGTGCAGCTTGCTTAGGTATATTATTAAGTTAATCAAACATCAATGCACTTTCAAGTTGCCTGCGTTGCTCTTGAGTTTTATCAACACTGCAATTGTTCAGTTCAAGCGAGAGATATTTAGCCTTGAACCGCTTCGATAAGAAACCCAAGCATGCACTCAAAGCAAGAAGATTGCTAAAGATTTGAGATGATGGGCATCTAGCTTTCGTATAAACATCAAGCACTAAAGTTTATGGAAACCTGGTGATCAAAATCGACATCAGAAACAGATTTTTAAAAGGAAGATTTTCTTTGTGACACTGTGTCATAGATGTAACGGTTAGCCAAGCTTGGGCTAGATGAGACAAGAGTTTATTTGCTATATGTTATTAAAATCCTGTCAAAGACTTCTTTGTTGAATCAATGCAATCACTCTCAGATCAGTAGCCATATCAATAATCACTTTGGTGGATCAATAATCACTCTCAATTGAATTTGATGAAGTGAGCCAATGACGAACAATAAAGAGTCAATATTAAGTCTGTGGTTGTAATCAAATCAATCACAGTGAGTTGAATCAATAATCAATGTGCGTGTGAGATTACGATCAAACCATTGAAAGATGGATGAACTGACAATTCATGGCTTCGGAAAGATTTTTACTCACAAGAAAGTTGTTGGAAGAGTCTTATGGGCGATAATCTTCTTGTCTTCATGTGCATTTCTGTTGTCACAGTTATTTGGCTTCGTGCAAAAGTTCTCTCGGAGAGACTATGTTACAAAGATAGAAATAACACGAGCAAAAGAGCTGGACTTTCCAACAGTCACAATTTGCGACTCAGACCAGGATCATACACCTGTAATGAACAACTTCTCAAGGAAATGTCTGCCAAGTCAATCCAGAAATGAGGAACTTTTTGACTATGATTGCAAGTTATTCCTCGCTGGCATAAAATATGCTTGCGTATTCGATGCATCCCGTAAATGTAGCTTCCCTGATGATTTTACTCCAGCGCCAAATCCATCTTATTGCTATTCGATCAACAAGAATGGTTTGTTTCGACAAACCGGTAATCGTATGTATGATCTTGAAATGCTTATGTTTAAAAACAGCTCTGAATTCAAAGCTTATGATAATAATGGTATGCATCCTCTGCGCTGGACTCAAGAAAAACGTGGCCTGTTTTTAAGGGTGCATGCACCCTCAATTAACATTGGCTTTTCTGTAGATGATGCTATCCCTCTTGTTTCTGGCTACTACACAGAGGTTGTTGTGAAGAAGAAAGTATATACGCACCTTGAGTATCCTTATCATACAAATTGTTCATCATTTTCCTCAGTCAAGAACATTTTCGGAGGCAACTATACTGTTAAGAATTGTTTTGATTCATGCATTTTGCATGTCATGTATCGTGATTGTGGTAATGTGCTTCCTATTTTTCGCCATTTCATGCCTCTCGAAGAGTACCCCAGTCGGCAAAATGTTTCCAAGGCATATCCTTGCTTCCAAAGAGTTTACAATGAGTCAAGCAAGATAGAATGTGACTGTCCCCGACCTTGTTATGAAGAGAAATACGAAACAAAAGTGACCATTACTCCGTTACTGCATTCCCATTTCACGCCAAACTTGATGAAGGAACTTAGCAAAACACTGAACATCACAGAAACTGCAACTATGGAATCATTTAAGCCACACATCGCACGCTTAAGTGTCTTCTATGAAACTTTGGCCACAGAAAAACACATTGAACAGAAGTTATATGAATTGGAGAGCTTGCTTTCTGATTTTGGGGGCTTGATGGGGTTGTTAATTGGAGCATCTGTTATCTCATTGGTTGAACTCATATTGCTCCTTGTGACGTCATTTTTTAGCCGATTCACAAGTTGTGGAGCACAAGTTGGCAGTCGTTCAGAATAAGGCGGGTATTGTACTGGAGGGGTTTTATGAAGTAATGGGGGTTACATTCCGATTTTGGGTGCTTAATGGAGTCGGGTGGTGAGGGCATCTGTTTTCTTTTTGGTTGAACTCATAATGCCTATTTTGACGTCATTATTCAACCGAATGTTGTTGTTGTTCATTTATTTTAATTCGATATTTACATAGCTAACAATATATACAATATATACAAAGTTAACTAATCTAAATCGAATGAAATTAAAATGTTAAAAAAAAGTTATTGTTCAGTAAAAGTAAAACTACAGCAGGCACTACATTTGCATTCTGGGTTATTCCATTGCTTTATTGTAAGTTTGAAGTTTTTCAAGTTTTCTGCAGATTTCATTTTGTTTGGTAAGCCATTCCATATTTGAGGTCCAACGGACTCAAGACTGTTTGAACCGAAAGTTACTTGATTTGGTCTTACATGCTTTAAGTCATAAGGCTTTCTGGAGGAATAATGCGAAGATCTGAGTTTGAAGAAATTTTTCATAAATGGCGGATTTAGATTATTCATTGTTTTGTAAATTTCAATGCAAAGAGTTCTTTGACGCGAAACTTGCATAGTACATCTTCCTGATTTTTGGAGCAAGTCCTTATATGAGCTCTTACGATCATTATAAAGAAACCTTAGTGCACGTTCTTGTAACTTTTCAATTTTTTGAAGCGACTTCATAGAAGAAAAATACCAAACCAATGGACAATAATTGAAGTTAGAGTAAACAAAGCTCTGTACAAGTACCTTTTTTTGTTCAAATCCAATAAATGATCTTAACCTTTTCAGAACGTTTAGTTGTGTCGCAGCTTTTTTACAAAGGTTTGATATGTGTGTATCAAAATTCAATTTATTATCCAGGGTTACGCCCAAAAGTTTTACAGTTTCTTCTGACTTGATGGCATGATCTTGAAGGCTTATATTTTGTCCAGTAGTATTTTCCCGATCTTTTCTGACCAGCAGAGCATGAAATTTATCAGGGTTTGCAATCATTTCGTTTCGGTCTAGCCAAGTTAAAGCGACATTGGTTTCATTCTCCAAAACCCTGACGAGATCGGGCATAGTTTTGGAAAAATATGAAAGTGTATTATCATCAGCATAATTATGAAGGGTTGCCTGCTTTATAAAAAGAAAGAGGTCATTTATGAAGAAATTAAATAAAATTGGACCAAATACAGAACCCTGTGGAACTCCTGATACAACATCTTTAAAGGAACTATTTGAATTATTTATCCGGACACACTGTTTTCGACGTTTTAAATAAGAATAAATAAGAACTAAAGCGTTTTCATCAAAACCGTATGCATGTAATTTTGCTATGATTAGATCATGTGGAATGCAATCAAAAGCCTTTGAGAGATCCATGAAGATAACCGAATCACTGGAGATGTGACACAAGGATGCGCCCGATCAGAATGAAACATGCATTGGACTGAAGGAGTTATATGAAGTGTTTTCTGATTTGGGGGTCCTTGATGGGTTTGGTGGAAGGGGTATCTGTTGTCGTTTTGGTTGAACTAGTAATGCGTATTGTGACGTCATTATTTAACTGAATTACAAGGAATGGAATTCCGGTTCGAGATATTGCAGAAAAATTACGAAAAAAAGCAAAGAGTAGACCCTTTTGAAGGAAATGATTTGGTTCAAATCCTTAAGTGTTATCTTAGAAAATAATGAGCTGTAGTTTTATGCGCATACTAACTGATTTTGTGTTGTACAGTGTCATGTCGTTTGAGTTGCTTCTAAATCTCACTGGCCTAAGGCAGTTGCTATGGCGACAAAATGCGTCCTTTTATCTCATTATACAAGGCTACGGGAAACTCGGGGGTAATGTGCGATTGATTAGCCAATAGGAGTGGCGGGATTCTGTATTGCCTCATTTTGAAACTTCAGTCCTTTTAAGACGTTAGATCCATTTTAACAGACGATCACGCTAAAAATTGC
The DNA here is from genome assembly GCA_964020215.1 of Aurelia sp. 3 sensu Dawson et al. (2005). NCBI lineage: Eukaryota > Metazoa > Cnidaria > Scyphozoa > Semaeostomeae > Ulmaridae > Aurelia > Aurelia sp. 3 sensu Dawson et al. (2005). The sequence goes on from OZ026585.1 coordinate 337,228, forward strand.
TGCCACGACGTTTTTTCTAAGATGCACTGCGTTCCAAATACGAATCTTTAATGAATCTGCGAGAATTCATGTTGGTAAAATTGTCCTCGCCGCTGTTCTTAGTGAAATGATCTGCTTTGGAATTTGTGTTGTAAAATGCTTCAATTCAATTATGAAGTATTACTGCAATGAAATATAGAAATTATTATAACAGAAATAATATTACATTAAAGCATTGAAATGCTTGTGTGTAATCAAGGAAGCTTGAGTTAACAAAATTAACAAATTTAACAAAAAAACATTCTTGCCTGTTTTTGCTTTAGCCGAGATAGACTTTTGACTTAAAGCATTAGAGCATTGGTGGTGCCACACAGCAGTCTAGCTTGATTCCCGTAGCTTTATGCTTCTGCGAAGGAGAGCTTAAACAAACTGCGACGAAATCTTCTCATATGTTTGCTGCAATTGCAGCTCAAATACTCTGGTTGGCCAGTGCAGCCTCCGCCCCCTCCAATGAATCCTTTAACATACATATTGGTGTGAAAATTTCCCACCAGCCCCTTGAATATCCCCATCAGTCGTGCCTGCTTTCCCCTCCAGCAAGGTGCCCTTTTCCATTAAAGAATCTTTTCATAATATGATCAATGAAGATTAAAGATAGATTTGATAAAAACAACCACAACAACATTTGCGTAGCAACCCTTGGAATCAACAGTTATTCTCTGACTAGGAATCCAAACCCGCGCTGCGCGCGGGTTTGCAATTCCTAGCTCCTGCGGAGGGCTCGGCGCCTTCGGCGCCTGGCCGCCTACGGCGGCTATCACCGATTAAATGGCGCGCTTCGCGCGCCACTTCCTCACTGCCGAGCGGCCTAAAATGAAAGCATTGAAACATTCATCCAACTGATGTGACACAGACCAAAAGTCATAGTGACCAAAACGATATTTAATAAAGCGTCTTGAAGATTAACATGCACAGAAATTCTTTCGGAATAGACCTAATCGGCTAAGGTTTGTTTTATTCATTTCAAGTCATGTGACCATACCATTGGGAAGTTTTAGTATTATTCTACTTTTTGCATTCATGGCACAACTTTGCAGGGTACGAAATATGTCAGAGAAATCAATGAAGTTTTATCAAGAGATTCATCACATGACTTGAAATGGGTGTAAACAAACCTTAGCCGATTCTGTCTATGGTACATATTGGTCACTTCAGTATTTACCCATGCAAAAAGCATTGATTCTCAAATTTCTTCCCAATGAAGGTTCTTTCATTTCCCCCTTCAACTATGGCTAGTCTAATTAGCTTTTTTAACCTAATTTTCTCAAGGTATGCTAATTTGTGTCCAGTCAAATCTAACTTCGGGTTCGACTTCAGATGTTACCCCCCCCCCTCCCCTCCGGGTACTGATTATTGAGAAATACCTTGCACTGATTATTGAGAAATGGTACCCTCATATTTGTAAAAGAAGTGACAGAAAACTTGTACAGTATTTTATTGGAAAGTGAACAGGTGGCTTTGAGAGAAGTGGTTTTCTGCGATAATCTTAATATTACTTTTCTTATTTACTGTCCGGTGTTCCACTGTTCTCTTTTATACGATTCTTTGACTTCATGATTAATCGTTCACTCATCAAGTGGCGCGCTTCGCACGCCATTTTCTCGGTGCCGACTGCCGAGCAGCCTAAAATGAACGTATTGAAATATCCATCCAACTGATGTAATAGAAAGCAAAAGTCACAGAGACCAAAACGTCAATGTCTTGAGCATTGACAGGCACAGAAATCCTTCCTGAATGGTACATATTGGTCTCTTCGGTATTTACCCATGCCAAAAAAATCATTGCATTGTTAAACTTTTACCCAATGAAAGTCCTTTCTATTTCCCCTCCACTTTGGCCATTGGCGGTTGATTAAGGGGATGCAGTTGGGGGCAACTGCCTCCCTTCACAATGAAAACTCAGCTTGGCGCCCCCTCTTTACCGAGAAATGCGCCCCTCGTGATTATCCAATGATACTCCTATTTAAATTTTGTGATCAAAATGTAGGGCAAATGTATAAGTCAAGACGTTATTTGGTACAAAAATTAATGAATTTTCTCAATCAGGAGTCCAAAAATTTTCGCGCGCTTACGGTGCGCTTCTTCTCTATCATCCTTTGGGCGCCCTCTTTTCTGGCTGCTCCTCCTTCAACTTTGAGCTGGATCCGCCCCTGACTTTGGCTAGTCTCATATAAGAAACAAAAGAAATTTGTGCAATATTTAATGGGAAAGCGAACAGTTTCCTTGGAAAGAAGTGATTTTCTGCGGTACTTTTAATGTTTCTTTACTTTTTTACTGTCCGTCATTCCACTGTTCTCTTTTATACGATTCTTCATTTTCCTGGTCATTCCTTTGTTGTTAGAGCCTCTAAAATAGAAACTACTACAAGACACCACACCCTAGTTCTGTTGAGAAATGGTACCCTGATATACTTGACTCAAATGGGAAACTTGTATGAGAAACTTGATTCATGTTGGAAACTTGTACAATGTTTAATGGGAAAGTGAACAGTTTGCTTTAAAAGACGTGGTTTGAATTTCGCCGGTCCTGTATGTTCCACATGAAACTCTGATTACTTATAAGCATAACACTGAACAAAAGTAAGGCAAACAACTATGGTTACATGCAAGATTATGATTTAGGGTATCAACTTTCAGTCACGAAATATGGAGAAGCTAAATTCACTCCGTCGTGTAATTTCTAACTATAGCAACATAGTAAAGGCCCAGTAAAAGCTGTTTGGTTTATATTTTTGAACTGGGATTTCAGCAGCACTCAGAGTAATAATACAGGTAAATTCTTCTTTGTTATCTATAGATTTCAAGTAAACTTAAATCTTTAAAAACGGTGAAAGTAAACAGTTATGAGGATAGTTTCCTTCGCTGAAAGAGTTGGCAAGCATGCTTTGGGTCAGTCTAGTTTTTCCACCAATGGACGGAAATCCGTTCTGTTTTCACAAGCCTGTTGATAGTTGATCTTGCTACAATAACGTTCTCTTGTTCAAAACAATCTATGTTCTCAAGGACTCGAAGAACGAAGTTTTTTGCAAAAAGTTCACTGTTAAGACTCGTAGCGGACGATGCGGTTTCCACAGGGCGAGGGATTTTGTCCACAGGGCTAGCTCTGCAGATATCCAAGTGAAACCGCAAGAAGGCTTTTTCGCTCCTGGCCTTGCTGCCTGGCGTTTTTGGGCGAAAAGAAGCAGACTTGTGGAACTTAGGTATTATCGCGGATTTTTTGACGCGTAAATGCAGGGGCTACCCGGACGGGAAGAAGGAGATCTCAGTGACGTATGGATTAGCGTTTTTCGTTTGATCTCACCGCTCACCGCTTAGTTATAGTAGATTTTTCATCTCGTTTTACAGTTTACATTGTTCACTTGCATTTAATATAATTACTTTGTTTACTAGGCCAACAACTACAAAATGCTATAGATAAAAGGTAACAACGAGATAAAATTTTAGAAGTTAACAAAATTAGCACTTGTTGCAGAAAAGATTCTATTTCACGAAAAATGTTTATCATAATCGTATGTGACAAGCAAAGTAACGTGCAAATGCAAATCGATCGCTTTTCGTAGTCGTTTTAAATTTTTCAAAAAATATCCGAAATTCTTTGAAAGATGCTCAAAAAACATTTTGTCAAAAAACAATTCATCAAAAAGTTATTTATCTAAACTTTCTGCTCTTGGTGTACTTTGATTGGTCTTGCTTCTATTGATAAACATCAAATAGATTTCAGATGTCGAAAATTTATTTCAAAGGATTTATTATTTTGAGAATTTTCCCAACCTCAATGATATCCACTAATCCATTGCGTACATAAAAATCTTGATATCAGAACGATCCTTCGCAATAAAGATCAGTGAATTATTTTTGTTTGAAGAAATTTTGTCACCAGTTTGATTGAATTTATGTCATAATGCCTCATTTTGTGGAATAGATTTTCTTTCTTTCCAAAACCACACAAAATACAGGTGGACTATCGAAAACAGAACAAACTTGATTGTGTTGCCTGTTTGATTTACCGAATGTGGTCTGGTCTGCCGTAGGAATACTTATCTTCTGAATAAAAGTTTAATAAGTGAAAGTCTGGTTGTGTTAATACCTGGTTATAAAAAAGAATTTGAAAGGAGGCATTGTCTATCCAGTTGTATGATGTTAGGTTATATGCTTGGTGTCTTGTGATTTGAATTTTAGATACAATCCTATCACAAAAGAATAGTCATTTTTTACAGCCTTGTGATTATTATATCTCAGAGATTTGATTAAATCCACGATACAGAAAACTGCCAAGTGATTCATCGTAATTTGAGCAATATTCTGTGAATTTACAATTGATCCTGCCGCTCTGGATAGTAGCTATGTTTTCGTGTGGTTGCAGTTTAGCGAATCAAAGACATCAAAGTTAACTCGACCGATCAGTCAATCAATTACGCTGATCAGATTTTGAAGAAAATTTAGATGTCAATTCGATGGAAGCAGTTAGATTACAAAGCCGACAATGGGAAAAGCCATGACAGTCACTTAAAGCATTTTCAGTATATTGACATTCCATATTGTCCTTGTTGTAAGACACGAATTGCGCGAATTAATGTTCTTTCATGGAAGCTGTGATGGAAGTGCAGCCAAACAATAGTCACTATATGAAGTAAACGTTCAGAATAAAGACAGCAGTTTTTCACAGCATTAAGAAATGTTACTTTTTGTTATGAACAAGCGAAATCACGAAAAATGGATGACCTGACAATTCATGGACTTCCTCGAATCACCAAACACAAGTCATGTGTCTGTAAGTTATTGTGGGGGGGATTGTTCATAGCTGCCTCTGGTTGGCTGTTATATGTTTTAACTCATTCGGTACAAAAATACCGTGAGCGAAGCTTCATCACCAAAATCTTGAAAGAAAGACATGACAAAATGCAATTTCCAACTCTTACAATATGTGATACAGACATGACAACTGATTTTCATGACTTGCAATCTTTCCCTGCAAATTGCTCTGAATATCTGAGCAAGCAAACTGGAAATAAAAGCAAATTATTTAGTTATGGATGCAAATTATTCATGGCTGGTTTAAAAGATGGCTGTATATTCGGAACGAGCAACAAATGTAATTTCCCACGCAATTTTACAGCATCGAAGAACTATGATCTCTGTTATTCTTTCAATCGTGAAGGCACCTTATATCAAGCTGGACGGGAAAGGATGTTTGGCCTTGAGATGTTGATGTTTAAAAATGATTCACAATTGGAAACAGACAGTGTCGGTTTTGTTCCCTCTTTACGCAAAACTCAGCATGACAGGGGACTATTACTCAATCTCCATCCTGCTGATGAATATATTGGACTTTCTCTTGAGGGCACTGTGCCTCTAACTCCTGGAACATACACTGAGGTTGTTTTGCAGAAAGAAATCCATCATCGATTGAAGGCTCCATATTCTACAAACTGTTCATCAAACAAAGCAACCCCATTATTGTTTCCTGGACGTCCAACGGTAAATAACTGCCACTACTCTTGTCTTCTTTATGAACTGTACAAGGAATGCGATGATGTTATTATCGAGGCAAGACCCTTTATGAGTGTTGAAACATTCCCACCTAAAGAGGAGAATATATCCAAGTTTAATCTATGTTTTAATGATTTGTATGCGAACTCAGGTTCTATTCAATGTGACTGTCATTTACCTTGTTATGAAGAGAAATATGCGACAAAGGTTTCCAACACACCTTTACGTAAGGCCTCTTTCACTGCAAAAATGAAGACAGATCTTGCCAATGCGTTGAATATACAGCCAGATGACTTTGATATTGATCAAGTCAAGGAACACATCATTCGTCTAAGTGTTTACTATGAAAGTTTCACTACAGACACCTATATTGATCATCCGTTGCAAGATATCGAAGGTTTGCTCTGCGACTTTGGTGGATTAATGGGCCTATTCGTGGGAGCTTCCCTTATTTCGATACTGGAAGTACTGTCGCTGGTTGTGACATCATTGTTTGGAAGACTAGTGAAGAAACGAGAAATAGGCAATGGCGATTCGATGACTTAGAAGATCCAGTTGGCATTAAAGTGAATGACCTGAGATATACAGCGTTTGTCTAAAAATAGGACAAAGAAGCGCCTAATCCCTGCATTGTTTTATTTCGCCTTGCTTTCTTTCGCCATGAGCTAGATTACTAAATACAATAGGCTATTTATAAACCTATGCGATCTCATCTTTTAACTCAGGTTATTCACTTTAAAGGGCCTTTGCCACCTATAATCCTTTACCGTTTTACACTGACTTTCACATTGTTTGATAATAGTTTTGGCCTCACAATCGCGAAGCCCATTGTTATGCGTTGTTTTAGTGATTCAAGTACATGCAAACGATCGTGGAGTAAGTATTGTAAATGACAATGCTATTGTTAGTGAGAATTTGACAAGAAAGAATTGATCAATAATCATTGCTGCAAATTGTTTATGATTTTTAGGTTTATTTAATAATTAACAATACTTGTTCAGTATTACTCTCAACCAACATAGGTATCAATTTATTCTGGAACGTAATTGGTTGTATCTCCTGACAACAAAGTCGTAAAAGACAATGCTATTGTTAATAAGAATATAATCAGAAAGAATCGATCAATAATCATTGCTGCAAATTGTTTATGATTTTTCAATTCATTTAACAACGCTTGTTCAACATTACTCCCAACTAGAACATCGATGTCATCTTCTTCCCGTCGTTTTCGATATTCTTTGTAGTTCTTATAATGCTCATGAGGCTCTGCTGTCAGTGCATGTGTACTTGTGTGCTCTAAGATCTCTTGCAGAAACAACCTCTTAAATGGCATTGGTTTTTGTTGTTTACGTTTTACGAGCTGCGTAACTTTTACGCGTGGTTTCGGTGTTGATCGTACAGTTGTCTTAACATCTTCCGGTGTATCGACGATTGTAACGACGCTTTCGTAATTCATTGTGTTCCAAGTATCACTATCATCGCTTCGCCCTGCTATTGTATCGAACTGCGACGGGGTTTCGTCCTCCTCGATATAAGTTTTGATTATTTTCGACAAGCGACTCGTACTGCTAGGATGCTGCATACAGAAAAGAGGTGCGATTACTTTCGCTAGCCAGGCAATAAAACTGACACGGCAGAATCTTGGCATATAATTCAAGGCATCGTCTCGGTAGAAATAATTTAAACTGATGCAGTTAGCAAAGAGTGAAAGACCAATCTCTGACATCGTCAACATATAATACTTCGCAAGTAATGGTACAGATTCTGACGTCACAGGAAGGCGTGTCCATGCGAAATTGAGAAAGACACTCATTGCCAACATGACAGTAATACTGAGGGTAATTCTTTGACCGGATAGTGGATTGATGCAGAATGCAAGAACTGCCAATGTTGCAATTATTGTGCACGGTAAAATCAAATTAAAAAGGTAATATAATACTTTACGTCTCATTCTAACTTTATATGTTACTTCTGAAAATGTTTTTTCACAACATGAATATTTCCTTTTTACTCTGGTGACTGGAACATCAACTATTTCCCATTCGCCATTTTGAATATAATCACTCATGTCTCCTTTAGACTGAAATTTAGAAATAGAAAGCTGAAGAAAAATTTCATCCGGGGTCATTTCCGGCTTGGGGAAATTTCAGAGTGGTGTGAGATTAAGTTCTGGCCTAAACGGAATCTATGTCGGCTGAATTATAAAAAAGGCCCGGGGTTTGAGCAGGTACAGCTCCTTGAGTACATAAGCAATGATGTTTTGCAATATCTGGTTGAATAGCTAACATGTTTAATTATTTTTTTATTTTTTCCTGGCTTAAATCGATCGATCCGTTCAGATTCTGCAAGGGATTTTCTTAAAAAAAGTTTCCTTGGACAAACCTTAAAAACGTGTTAAAATCATAATTGGCCTTCCCTGATCTTTTTACCACACAGCGATGTCTTCAGCACGCTTTAGCAGGTGCTATCCTCTTGAGAGAATAAATAGTCTTCTAGCATGAATAACTTTTTCAGGGGAGTTCCATTCTCCCAATAGGACAAAATACTTTCATTATTGATAGGCAGGAGAACAAAGGGAAATCTCGCTAGTTGTTTTCACTCGTTTTTGCAGGTTTTTGGAAAGGGATTCTGGAGAAAATGTTCCATTTGAATGGGAAGGAACAGCAGATAAAAGCCTGGTGAATTACTGGACCTAATTGAACATATCGGGAATAAAATAGGTTAGTTTTGAATATCATTGCTTTGGTATTCAGGGAGCAGCATTTTATCAAATGCAGGGCCTTTTTATTGACTCACCCGGTAGATCCATATTGCAGTAGCCGAACTGATTGAGCAATTCAACTAAAGTCATGATTTTTTAACAGTTCAACTGCTGCAATGCAATATAGATCCTTGGTTTCCGTTTAGGCCATATTGTATTTTCAGACAGTCTGAAATCTTACAGTTGCCCAAAAGGACCCTAGGTGAAGGTTGCTCTTCAAAGAAAAAAACATATAAGAGTTGACTCAGGACATCGTCCTAGTTATTGCAACAACAACAACAACAACAACAACAACAACAACAACGACAACAACAACAACAACAACAACATTGTTATTTTTGCTCACAGCGTTTGTTTATGGCTAGTATCACTGAAAACTTGAATTTTGATGTGTTTCAGCGTCAGAGATTTCAGCCGGCAACTTAAGCCCATCCACCATTGCTAGGAGTTCGTACAGTGTTGCTATTGTTTCCATATCTATTTCCTAGGGGGAAACTTCTTCCTTATTTTCACTGTGAAAGTCCACGAGGCTTAGTTTGAGCGTCCATCAGTTTATCATGCAATCAGTGTAAAATGATAGCTGCTGATTCTTTCAAAGTCTGTGGAAAAGAAAAGCCTTGTTTCCCTTAGAATTTAATTGTGTGTCAATTTTTTTTTCACCTGATGAGCCAAAATTTCCTTGCAGCGTCAGAAAAATGAAGAATCTTTAATAGGATTTGTGAAGGACCGATAAGTAAAGAGACTGGAATCTCTCAATCCAAGAAGGTAATACATTTTCCATTTTGAACTTTCAGATACTTCAGAATTCTGATATATACATAAACTTAATACAAACTCACCCGAACAGGGATTAAATCAAGTTTCTCTGAATTATAAGCCCAAGATCCAAATGTCAACACACATTCCTTGAAAAATAAAAGAACATAATGATTCATGTTGCACCATAGTACTTCCAAACTGTTGGTTATTGGTAAATCACTTCCCATTGAGCTAGGGATATTAATTATGCTCAAAATTTTGATGTGCCTCGGGAATGTTGGTAAGTAGACGTATGATTTTCGGCTAAGTTTTTGCTCCATTGAATTGAATTTTTATTTACTGTTATTTTTATTTACTGTGAAGCGGAATGGGTATTGTTGGGGTATCGTTGGGGTAAATTGAGCGAAAACAACGGCTCATGTAATAAGTCTAGTTGGTAAGTAGGGCTCTTAGAATTTCTATCATACATAATATTGGCAGGTTACTTAGTTTTAAATACATTTGACTGCAGTGTTTAGAGGAGGAAATGTATTCGTTTGAGACCAGAGGGTGATGGCAGATTTGTTAGCTTTTCAAAAAAAGAACCTGGAGCGAACGATTTTTTATGCGTTTTGATACATCTTTTAGAATTTTCGAATGTGAGCAACAATAATAGCAGCTGTAACGCCACGCAATCAAACGTTTCGATATAAAACGTATCGCTCGATCCTTAGTGGGGAGATGAGATAGACTTCGCCCGAGGATAGTTATGTGCCCCCCCCCCATGCAGTGGGTTAAAGCTCATGCGCAGTAGCGTTTTGTGTTTGTATTGCTCAAAGCTCCTACTCCAAAATGCTACTGCGCATGAGCTGTAACCCACTCCACGGACGGGGGTACACCTGAGCTTCGTCAGACAAAGCCTATGTTGTCTCCTAAATAAATCCAGGTTCTTTTAAGAATAGCTGAAAAATCTAATATCATGATTCGTAACAAAATTTACCTGTTCATCAAATGGGAAATATCTGACATCGAATTTGCATGAACTTTTGAATGAAACTGCAGCGAACCAAGTGTGGTTTCCTTGACTGTCAAGAATGACTTTTGTCTTGTATTTCATTGGTCCACCAGAAAATGCTTGGTCAGCACTAAAAAATATGAGTATAGAACTTAAAATTGGAGCTAATAAAAGTTATTGGCAATTTTCTCCTCTGCCTTAGATTGCATCGCGATTTATGATCATTGCTTGAGCTGATAAATGAAAACAATTGGCTGCTAACATTTGATATCTGAAGCTGAACCAATCAAACTCTTTTAGCAGGTAACTAAACTGTGTTTTCTACTCTGCATCTCATGTCTCATAGCATCAGAAAAAGAGCTCAATAAGATATGCAACTGTAAACTTGGTATCTACCAGAGAGACTAGGATTTATTCAAATACACTGAGGCCTTTTGTTTTGGACTGGTAGCTGATCAGAGTTTGGTTTAGATTTTGGCATTTAAATGACCTTGATTTTTTGTTTTCCTAGTAAGATACAGTTTGAAATATGCCTTTAAATTTTAAACGGTAAAAACCCTTCCGATGTATATTCATTTACAGCGAAAAGTTGGTATTTATGAATGATACCTTTAATTCCCAATCACAATTCAAAAGGTAGAAAATCCATTCTGCAAATAGTTTCTTCTAAGTAGCAGACCATTGGATTGCAATCCAACTAAAGCTAGATAACACTCAATCTAACTTAATCCGAGGGGAAACCAACTATATCCTTCGCAAAGACCAAGTTTGCGTTCAGTAATCCTTGGCGTAAACCGTTTGATGGAATTGTTTCACTTACTTGTTATATAAAATGATAGTAGGAACCCAAATATCTTGTGAATCGATGTTGAGATTCGATATTCCGTTGTATTCTGATGAATTCCATGTTATAATTTGGTTTTCCCATGTCTGAAATGTAAATAATGGTAAATGTAAATAATGATACACGGAGCAAAACTGCTATACATCATATGATAACAATCTTCAAATGCTGTCATTACGAGAAACACATTAAGAATTACAGAGAGTTGGCGACTCTCCTCACTCCACGTAACAGGTTCAGCAGGATGGGGACTCGAACCACCAACCCTCTGATATGCAGTCAAGGGTCCTTCCCACTGAGCTATCCTCGCACATGAGTCATCCCCGTATTATAAATTCGATACTTTCAGAGTCTGCTTACCTGCGTTATCCAAACATTTGTTTGCATCTCCTGATTCTTTTCACTCTACAAAATAAATTGAATGTGATCACACATACAAACAATTTTACTATTGATTGATCATTGTTCAAAGTCATCATCTTGTATGCTAAAAATTCTGAAGAGGATGCCTCAGAATACGGACTTAGTCTTTACTCCATATACTTATTTCGGTATCATAAGCAGAACTGAAATTAGAGTGTCTCGATACCTTGAAAATACAGTCATTCATTCTATCAATTTACGTTGTGAATATAATTTTTTTGGCTATTTGTTTTGCCCTCTTTCATTCAATCAACCTCTTGGAACACCTTCTTGCCCTTGTCCTTTGTCTCCTGTCCTTTGCCTTCTGTCCTTTGTCTTCTGTCCTTTGTCTTCTGTCCTTTGTCTTCTGTCCTTTGTCTTCTGTCCTTTGTAAACTTATTAAGTCCTTCTTTTGCTTGCGGTATTCGCAAAATAATGTCTTCTAACTCTCAGCAACATACAGTACAAAGTACGAAGCTAAAATAAAAAAATTTGAGAAGTAGATTTAATTGACAGCTAGATTACTCACCACTGACACAACTTGAATAAGTTTCAGTTCAAACCTGACGACAAGTGTGTTATTAAAAGTCTTTACTGGTCGTGATTCTTTATCATAATTACAAAGGAGGTCATGCAATAATCTTTGTTCAGCTGATCGAGATGGCCTTGTACCTGTGGAAAAGATAACAATTAGGTTACATTGAAGCCAGCCAGCCTTGATTGTCTCAGTTTTACAAAGTTGCATGGGTCATGCTTCAGATCAGAGTTTGAGATCTTGTTTGAGTCAATCTGACATATGATTGCTAATTTATGGCTAAGGAAGGGGAAAATAGATAGTCGCTTCAAAAACTGCATTTGCATAGTTATCCAGTAATTTCAGAATTAAGTAAAGTTTTGAGAATAATGTTCTAACCTTATAAGGATGTATTGGTGAACCAGTCGAGTCTGCACGCAGGCTATTTTGGAATTGATGTGAAAAATGCCCGTCAAAAGATACTTTTAGTCAAGCTTCACACATAATCAAAGTCTTTTACCGCTCACTCCTTAAATATAATATATATATATATATAGATTAAAACGAAAAAATGCATGCACAAGTAAAACATTGACTGACATTTTACTATGTGAGACTGACGTCAATAAAAAGCAAAACATTTTAAGTCTGCAGAAAATCAGTGATGCCTGAACTCATTGTGTATTCGTTTTAACATATATATATATATATATATTCTCAAAAGCTCATTCTCAAAGATGCTTTAAACATAAAAAAGATATTCAAAGAAAAACACTTCTGGTAAACGTTTCGGCCAAAGCCTTCATCAGTATAACTTTTCAAAATCAGATGGAGCATACATATAGATAATGAATTACAAAAACAATACAAAACAATAGCCTAAGCGGGTCCTACCTATTACAATGCGTAATTAAATTGTGTAAAAGCAGCTGGTAATACAAAAGTGGCGGGAGAAAGATCAAAGAAAGCGCAGAGTTAAGAACTGCTGAAGTCGGTGGCTGTGTCTGTCTCGCCGAAGCTGAAAAAGATCGCATGTAACAACAAAACAAACAATAGAAAGATCCGAGAGCGGATTGGCAGAACAGAAAACCCTAAAAAACAGCGTGTGTCCCTTACGAAAAGCTCAGCGCTAAAATCAAAAAAACACAACAACCAAAATGTGAACAAAAATAAAATCTATGTATCAACCTGCCTAGTGTTTAAACCCTTAGGGGCAAAGCAATCTAGCCGATATTGCCAGAAGCTTTCCCGCATCCTATTTTTGGGGGGATTGATAAGAAGGGATGTTCTCGTTGTGGTAAATCTCGTTGTCAAGTGTGTAACGTTATCAGTAATAGTGAGCATTTTCATTCTAATATAGATAGCCGGGAATATAGGATAAACTATTCGTTTAATTGTGACTCGTCAAATGTTGTGTATTTGTTGGAATGTACTGTTTGTGGTGTTCAATATGTTGGTAGCACCTGCACGCCTTTTTGGCTTAGGTTTAACAATTACAAGGCGTGCAGTCGTAAGTTTAATTTGGGGGCCTCAGTACCCCAGGTGGAATTCTTCAGGCATTTTACTGAAGAAGGCCACCACGGGTTTCTGAAGGATATTAGCGTAAAGATAATCGATAGGCTAACGGGGGGAACTAGGTTGCGGGAAAGCTTCTGGCAATATCGGCTGGATTGCTTTGCCCCTAAGGGTTTAAACACTAGGCAGGTTGATACATAGATTTCATTTTTGTTATAACTTTGGTTGTTGTGTTGTTTTGATTTTAGCGCTGAGCTTTTCGTTAGGGACACACGCTGTTTTTTAGGGTTTTCTGTTCTGCCAATCCGCTCTCGGATCTTTCTATTGTTTGTTTTGTTGTTACATGCGATCTTTTTCAGCTTCGGCGAGACGGACACAGCCACCGACTTCAGCAGTTCTTAACTCTGCGCTTTCTTTGATCTTTCTTCCGCCACCTTTGTATTACCGGCTGCTTTAACACATTTTATTACGCATTGTATTAGGTAGGACCCGCTTCGGCTATTGTTTTGTATTGTTTTTGAAATTCATAATCTATATGTATGCTCCATCTTATTTTGAAAAGTTATACTGATGAAGGCTTTGGCCGAAACGTTTACAAGAATGTGTTTTTTCTGAGTTTATATATATATAAATTTAATTATTTTCTTATCTCTGCTTTTTAGCTTTAAAGAATACAATCATTCACTGCTATCTTCAGTTTTCTGATCTCTAGACCATGAAGTAACTCTTTGCTTGGTAATTCTTCCATGTAATAATGATAATGATTCTTTGAAGGAAGTTATTCATTGCTAACGTCTCAATCTTCTTATGAGCTCTTTTTATGATGATTTGTTGGCCTTGCCTCGGTAAACATATATGGCAATACACGAGCAAATGAAATAAGTGTATCAAATTCTGATTGTCTGACCTTTGTTTGAAAATCTGGAGTTTTTGCATCCTTTGGCTGATTTGGCGTCACCAAATTGAACAGTGAATAACAGCAAAAATACGATTAAGATGCACTGAAATAAAACGACAGAGAGCAATTTTTTCATAGTTTAAAGCAGATTTCACCTGATTACATTGTGCTACGATCCAATAAAGCAAAAGACGTCCAGGGTTCTAATAATAATTCAAGTCAGTGGACAGAGCTAAGCAGAGTAGATTCATATACATGACAAAGAAAACACCTACACACGCTATTGTTCTTCTTGCTGAACAATATCCACACACGTATCAAAATCATACAATACAATAGGCTGTAACTTTAGACATGCATTTGCAGCTCTTAAGTTTGCTATATATCTCCATCAAGCAATATTGAATTTTCTAAAACAAATGATACAGTTCTATGTAAAACAAAGCGAATTGACAGCCTAGAGAATAGATTGCACATCTTCAACGCAGTAGATCATATGCGTTGCTTTCTATGATCATTTTGATTTGATTCATTTGATTCATTTGATTTGATTCATTTGATTCATTTGATTGACTTAGAAGTGTGAAATATGGTCTTGAGAAACGCAAATCACTTTGTCTCTTCGGAAACCGGAATCTCATGTTTCGCATCATTTGCCCATTCTTTTCGGTCAACTAACTTTAACAAACAACATAGCGTTTGACACAAATGGTGTTGGCCGTAAAGCCATCAAGCCTTCGTGATTTCAACGCAGAAGTAGATATATGAAATTGTTTAAACTGACAAAGTATTGAGAAATTTAAGTGGTTCTTTGTGCAACTTACCATCAAATCGCGATCACGAATACTTTGTAAATGTTCCATTAATGCAATAAGTGAGCAAAGTCCACTATCACTTCACATACAAATAAGTTCTTGTCCTTGTACCTTAGCTGCGTTTAGTATTCGTTAACTTTTCATCTTCCAATTAGATACACTGTTTCTTTCACCAATTCTCTTCTAGCTTACTATTTCTTTTCTTATAAAAACATATAAAATTACATTTTTAACAAGATTTCGTATTGTTGTGAATCTATCAAAGCAATCATTCAAAATGCTATCTTTCTAAATAGACAATCAATTATGAATGGGATGTTTCGTTTGAATCAGGTAGACTAATAACTTGTTATGATTTTTGATTGACAAGCAATTTCGTAACATTGTGAATGAAGACAATAGAAACAATAGAAATGTTTACAGTAAAGACAATAGAGGTTGGAAAACAATGAATGATTGCATTCAATTCATTCATTCATTTATTGTAAATAATCGTCAAGTTTCATTATTCTTTCGAATTCATTATTCAATGAATATCGTAATGCTTGTATAAAGCCACTGTTCAAAACAAAGCAGTCAGATTGCGGAGTTTCACTTACAGACAATGACCTGCCGACTATACCCCGTTGAGGGCATGTAAGCAATCACCAATCCCCCTGTTGTGTAGGTTTTCCTATTAAAACCCCCTGCTATTGTTTCTCATGAGTTTCTATCAGTTGTTTAGAGTTGAAATTCAATACCCAAATTAGAAATTTAACATCTTTCGTACATAGTGGTGGACCTGATTTAAATGAGTGCTATTATTATCATGGTCTTTCTATCAAGCAGAGAATCAAGCAGAAATAAAATCAACTGCTGTGAAGGAGCCTTAGCTCCTAATTGTCTAAGTTTTTACACAGTTGTGTAGGTCAGGCTTTCAACTCAGGGTGAGACCTTGTATGAGTCAATCTGACAAATGGTTACTGATTTATGGCAGAACTACAACCGAAAGTTTCGAGTGTTTTCAGAACTTCAAAAGTCTACTTGTGTCGGAAATACATGTCAGATTTCTTTCGAATTCTGAATTATGTCGAGGAAAGGAATCCACCAAAGGAAAGGAATCCATTTCACTTAAGTAATGCAAAATACTAATAATATTTGACAACATATTGTCAGTTCTAAAATGCCCTGTGATGCAAAATTGATACAAAAGATTAAAAGGTGATATTTTCAAATTAGCATGAAATAAAAGACATTTACCTCAACTGACTTCATCATGTTGTAAACACAGGCTTAATGTATTTTTTCTAAGTCATCAATTTTGCTTTCGTCTTTAATTAAGAGTTCTCTCAATCCGAATTGTCAATATTTAAGTATCTGATCTTGTTAAAATCATCCAGCCAAATGCTTTACGTTTGGTTCTGTAACCCAAATTTAGCTCTTCAACTATAACGATCATTTCGCAACCGGGGGATGCTTTTCACCCGTCTGTTCATCAATGCACAACTTTTGTCTTACTTTAGAAGACTTTCAGAAATGATTCAGCGCAATGTTTCAAATTTCTTTGAATCATGAGCAAAGAGAAACATATAATGTACCTCCCAAATGTGTGTTTTTGTGAAGTGTGTCAGTGTGTTGTTTCGACTGCCCCCTCAACCGCCTGTGCAAAGTACTTCACAGTGCAATGTGTCACCATTGAGGAACAAATGTGATGACTAGACTAACGACAGCGAGTCCCTTGTATCCCTGCGGTAAACCTTGCTCAACAGGGACTCATAATGAAACAGTTAAAAAGCTGACCCTATTTTTTGCCTTCATCAGTCGCATTATGATGGAATCACGGCTTCGTATCTCGAATCCCTTGGGAATGTTGTCAGTTCTTCAATCGAATCGAAAATTCTATCTTATTTGCCGTAACTATAGTAATTCACAAATATAGCAGTCTCACTGATACTCTAGGAAGCGCAGAGTTGGGGCCTAAATAGGGTCAGGTCCTTCAGAGTAATGATATGAGTCTCTGTCGACTGAAGCGTCATTATCAAGCCAGAGAGCGCGAGTCATAAGTCTGGATGATGACAGAGTGCACTGCCATCCGGTTATAGGGCCTGTCAAAAAGCAGGACATTGCACACATAACACACATTGAGTAAGTCGAACACTTCTTATATGCATGCTACATCCTGACATTTTGGTTGACCAGCTAGAGTGTCTATAAGGTAAGATTCAAATTCTATTTCCTGACAATTTAAAGATCATCCCCAGTTTTGGATAGAACCTCCGTACTATTTTTAAAGGGAGCACCTGTTTCAACCGCAATAAGAAGCAAATGCATGAAAACAATCGAACCGAAAATTAAAATTTCATGAACGAATTACAATGCTATGAGAGTTTTCCTCAAGAATTTTGAAATATTGGGATACAATCGTGTTGATTTTGTTGTAAGATGGGATAGCAAAGCTCGAAATATTTTGGTGTTTTGGTTTCAAAATTGTGATAAATCATATTTGAATTGTGAAGAGCTACCATTGAATAAGCAAGGACGAATTTTGTATGATAAGAAATTTAGGTATACGAGAAGAAAAAACGATTTAAAACGAATATTTTTCACGTCTTTGAGTGCACTCAATCAAATCAAAATAAACAGAAAAAGACGAAGGATTATGGGTGGGTGCACAGAAAGTGTGAAATACATTCTTAAGATTGTCGAATTGCTTTGTTTTAATCAGACTTTGTGTTTGTATTTTGTTTTCTTGTTTTGTAGCAGGTATTTGTCAGCTACAATCTTCCTATGATGATTTCAATCAAAGATCTAGGATCTCCAATGGCTGTTAGTCAAGACTTTGGAATCTTCTGCTGTCATACAAAAGTGTTCCTGAAAACACCAAGGTATACCTAAAGTGTGATTACCAAGAATTATTTCGAAATTTCTTTCATCGCACAAGATCATTTCTTACAGTACAAGTCCCCTGTTACACCATACCGGATTGCTATCGGAGCGGAGTGACTTTCATATCGGATAGGGGTTTGAGTTACACTACGCCGCACCATTGTGATACGAAACGCTCCGATTAGCGTCGTAATGTAACTGCTACCCCAAATATCACTGCGGAGTGAAAGTCAATCCGCTCCGATATCAATCCAGTATTGTGTAATTCTAGCCTAAATTTGAAACACCTTGTGAGCACTTTACTAGAATCTGCATGATGGTGTCTCAGAAAAATTGTGCCCGTTTGTGTAGCTGCTGTGGAAGAGCTATAGATTCTGTCATCTCGCTTTTACACAGTTGCATAGGCCAAGCTTCAGCTTAAAGTTTGAGACCTTGGTTAAGTCAATCTGACAAATGGTTGCTGAATTATGGCAGAGAAAAGGCAAAATTAATGGTTGCTTCAAAAACAGCACTGCTGTTGTTCCCTGTTGTTCCCCAGCAATATCAAAATAAGGTAAGCTTTCAAAGAAAAGATTTTGGCATCATATTAAACTTTTCACTGCATTTTTTAAAAGACAGAAAGTGCTCTCCGATGAATAGACAGCACTTGCTTCCCTTTAAAAGATTTAGTAAAAATTTTGATACAGCGTTAGAACCCTTTCTTTGAAAACTTACTTTATTTTGACATTGCTAGAGAACAATAGAAGAGCTGTTTTTGAAGCAACCACTTATTTTGCCTTTTCTCTCCCATAAATCAGCAACCACTAGTCAGATTGATTCAAACAAGGTCTCAAACTCTGAGTTGAAGCCTCACCTATGCATTTGTGTACAAATCGAGATAATTGAATTTACAGCTCCTCCACAGTAGCCACACAAACAGGGTGCAGTTTTGTGGGACACCTGGTATTACTACACAAAAGATGGCGTAAGAAATTTTTTTCTCAAGGTCCTTTGGCTGCCTTGACAGATCATCAATATAGATAATTAAAATTTTGTGAGGTGCAAAGGGTCATGGTAACATCACTTTGTTCCATCTCAAGCGCAATCATCTTAGGTAAAAAATAGAGATTTTAAAGATGTCATCTGTTCATTTCATAGTCCTTAGTTTCCTTTTACCTGTTAGCTGTTCTAAAATAGAATCTGAATCGAACGATAGTTTTTTAAGTTTTGTAGAATTTTCGAATGTGCTCAATAGTGACAGAAGCTTTGATGGCACTCCTTCCTTTGAACCTCTCATATAAAAATGTGTGCAAATATGCCTCGATCCAGACTCTTTCGAGGAAGAGCTAAAGGTCTGTTTCCAATATTAACAGGAAATGAATCGCGAAAAATCTTCAAATTTTAAGTACATCAATGTTATAAAATAAAATTATTTACAATCTAAAATGTACAACACTTTATCAATCACAATCATTTTAGATTCTCGTTAATATTTTAGTTAAGATTCATTCATAAATCTTCTTCATATCTAAATCGTTCAGAAGTCGCTTTTCATGTCTCTCTGCATTGTGATAGACATTCTCTGGCTTTGCAAGTTCTCGGAACAATTGCCCCATCACTGTTCCAACTACAGCAGCAACAACTTGTGCGCAGAGGTATGCTTCTCTTGATGGTGCGGCAAATCTTTTCTTTCCGTATTCAAATGTTTGATCAATTGACGAACCATTGGGTATTTCATGGCTAAAGCTGTTTGGTTTGCATGCGGATTCCTCTTCTGCTTCCAACGTTCCTTGGTCAGCATTTTCTGCACTGTCCTCCCTTTCCTCAACGGACTTACTCTTATTACGTGGTGATTCTAACTCTGATGAAGACCCGCAATCAGGTTTAACGAATTCACCACTTATTTCTGAATTTACTTTTGATTCTGTATCTGATTTCAAATTTTGCTTGATTTCAATCGAGGGTTCAGTTATTGTGGATGATTCAGATACCATCGATGGATTAGCTTCATATTCAGAATCATGAACCAATCTAGATTCAGATTCCAAATCTTGTTCTAATCCAACAGTGGTATCAAATACAGTTCCACCAGTAGTTGGTACATGAAGCAACATTTCAGGAGTATTTTGAGTTTGCTCTGTTGCCATTTCTGAGCATGCATTTGGCTCAAAATCTGTTTCTTGATTTGAGATAATCTCGTCAATCTTAGATTCTTCAGATTTCGATGTTTCTTCCACGTCACTATACTTAGATGAGTATTCAGATAGACAGGCATCATTTGAAGTATTCTGCTGCCTTATTGGCATCACAGAAAACATCAACGAGTCTGAGTCGAGATTTGAAACGGAGATTTGCTCAGTTTTGGATCCATGATCTTGAATTAATCCAATATCGAATTCGAAATCTGAGATATCAATTGATTCCTCGGTGAATTCGAAATCCGATAACATTGTTACGATTGTCAAATCAAAATCAGATTCCGCATCATTGTCAAGTTTCGATTCATGATCGATAACTTGCTTAGTTTTTGATTCATGATCTTGAACTAAACTAGTATCGAATTCGAAATCTGATATATCGATCGATTCCTCAGTGAATTCGAAATCAGATAACATTGTTACGATTGTCAAATCAAAATCAGATTCTGAATCATTCTCAGATTCCGTTTCATGATCAAAGTTAGATTCTCTTTCACGTTTGAGTTCAGAGCTTTCTCGATGAAACTGTGCTTTGACTTCGATGTAGCGGATGGATTTAATTGGGGTGTATCGGTCGAAGCTGCTGCTCACAATGGCCTAGAATTAAAAAGAGAGAATGGTTTAATAATTAGATCAAGAGAGAAGACCACTTGAGTAACGTACAGCATTCATTAATAGGTGTCGCTGGCGTCTTTGTTAAACATAGCTTCAGTAATATCTTGAAGCTGGTTATTTAAGGGGGCTATTTAGATGTGTGAACAAGTTGAGAGTATTTGGACAGCAAAAATAAAAATGTTGTTGTTGTTATCATTGTCATTGTTGTTGTTGTTATTGTTGTTGTTGTTGTTGTTGTTGTTGCGATATTTGGGACTACTTTGTGAGTCGACGTCTATTGAGATCCGTTAAAGTCTGTTGACTTCAAGCAATATTAGAAAAAAGTGTTCATTTCCAAATCTACTCACCAGTTCATTATTATTGGAAGATCTTTGTGGTATCGGTGACATCTTGGCCGGGACATTGTCATCAATATCGGATTCTTTTGGAGTGTAGCTGCTGCTCACGATGGTCTAAAGTTAAAAAGAAAAGAGTGATTTTATTGACTAGATCAAGAGGGAACACCACTTAAGTCCTATACAATCTACATTCGTTGTTTGATGGAACTTTTTGATGCGTGAACAAACAGAGGGCATTGTATACAAGTAATATCCTTTCAACTGATCATTCATCGATTGAAAACTTTCAAAATTTGTTGACTTCTTGTAATTTTAATAAAGAGTCTTTAACATTTCTAAATCTACTCACAATTTCACTGTCATTTGAACGTCTTTGTGAAATAGGTGACATCTCGGCTGGGACAATGTCGTCGACATCTGAATGAAAGAAGGAATAAAATCAAAGGGTTTCTTATTTCCTTTTTAAAGCAGGCACTCTGTATATTTATCTATACATCGATCATTTCTGCGCCAATTTTCTTTTAGTTTATCATGCTTTTTTGTACAGGTCTGCGCATCAATGGCCCTTATCCAAATTCATTAATGCCGTTAAATGTTGTTTTGCCTTCTTCCCTTGAAACTTATCTAACATTTCTTTCTTTGAATAAAGAGATTCACATTGATCTATAAAAGCGGAAGAAACTGTGTCATGTTTCAGGGAAATACCAAACATTATCTGTGATATTGCCTTCTTTCCTTGAAACTTATCTAACATTTTTTTCTTTGAATAAAGAGATTCACATTGATCTATAAAAGCGGAAGAAACTGCGTCATGTTCCAGGGAAATTCCAAACATTATCTGTGATATTCTTCATTCGTAAACATTGTTGATACCTACTGTAGGTTGGTCCAGCCAAAGATCTCGTCATTCTTATTTCACTTCCTCTCTTTCTCCTGTATCGTCCAAATCTCCTAGATGAACTCGACTTTCTGGAACTAGTCCCTGCAAAGATCATATCATAGCTTAAACTTCCATCAATTCAAGAACTTGCTTCATCAAGCCACATAAAGAGTTTCCTTAGAAATGTTTCAGATTTAAGTAACAATTGGTTTTATGCCTGGATATTCAACCTTATGAGACAATTTTTGTTTTGTTTTCTTATGCTTAACTACAGTTATTACTTTTCCAACACAATTTCTAAAGAACAAGATTCAACTCTATGGCATCAAAAGCAGGCGGATGTAACAAAGGAATTAAAAAAGGAAACCTTACTTTCTTTTGTCTTTTGTTTCGAGAGACAAGAACCCATCTCGGTGTTCTTGTAATCTTCTTTCACAATCTTGCGAACTCGATCAAACGTTACACGAACTCGATCAGGCTTGACACCAACACGATCTTTCTTCACACGAACACGATCTATCTTCACACGTACACGATCAAACGATGTTTTGAACACGATCTAACGATGTTTTGAACACGATGAATAACGATTTGGAACTCGTGAACGAAAGCGCACTTCACTTCAAGCGATCAACAAATTAAAGTGATGCCTAGCTTGTTCTGAGTTGCACTTTTATAGGCAGTTATCAATGTGACGTCACAATCAGCAAATTAGATTACGTCACAATCAATGAATCAAAATTACGTCACAATCATATTTTTGATGGAATGGATCAGGTCGATAACTATAAAAGAAGTGCATCAGCTAGAGCTTATAAGACCAAGCGTTTCGGGCATTTGAACATTTGTTCACTAATAACGAAGAAGAATGCGTTAAAGCGAAAGAAGCAGAGAAAGAACGATTGAGATATAGTCCTTGTTTACAAGAATAATATTGCTATTTATCAACCTTGTTTATGCCTGCGTATAAGAGCTTTCGGGAAAGCAAATTTTTGTTATTTTTGCTAATGCTAGTTTTATGTCTGGATGATACCTCCTTATTCTCCAAGATTTTTCATCAATTCGTTATAGCTTCATACATCTTTGCATTTATTTTCCACGATCGATGAAGTTCGAGATGAGAGCGTGTTGCAACCTGGCCTATTAGATAAAAACTGTAGGCCTTTTGAACTCTAGCCCTGTGTTTATAACTCGTATCTCTATTTTTGATGGCCTAGACCGCTTCTTTGTGACAAATGAACGGTTCCGGACGAATTCAGTCCGGCAAAACTTCGTTATTCAAAATTTAAACAGTTGATATCGCCTTCCATTTTCCACCACTTGCCAAAAAAAAGAACTGATCATTCTTTATGCTTTGTAGAAGCAGTATTGTTCCTGGCAATTTAGTTTGCATTTTGTATACTTTGTCAAGACACGTCAACGAACACTTTGGAAATTCATTGTTAAGTGCTCGATGATGCTATTGATCTCGTTACACCTTGATCATTACTGTATATAGAAAATCGGAAAATAAGAGACTTTTCTTTGCACACCGATCACATTGTTGATCCTACTTTACAAAACCTTCTCATGCTATCAATGATACATTAAGTTACGTTTATAAGACAACTGAAATTTACATCCTACAGGCACGCCCAAATTTAATACTATCTAGCTAACTCTCTACATCTGATATTTCAGACTTTTTAGGATCAACTCCTTGTAAATAAATTAGATATAAATTGAATTAAAAATGTACCTATGTAATAAATAGTTGTCCTCTTAGGGATAAATTCGTGAAACATCATAAGGTGCGAGTGAAATATAATTTGAAATATAACCTAAAAATGAACAAAATTCAGATGTGCTACTAGAGGTTTTCTTGAAAGTAAGAAGTCCATTTTATGGGGGGGGGGAATGATTTTCCCTACTTTCCTACGAAGGGCTGCTATCTTTCTCTAGTGGGTTTTGATTGACATTATAAAAGAATTATCTTTTTTGTTACTAGAAAAACTCAAGTTGTTTTATTTAACAGACCGCAGAAATTATTTTTCTTTCCTCCCTTTCTTCCTCTTATTCTTGGAATGCCCGCGAATTCCTGAGAATTATTCGTCGGTTTGGCAACGTAAATCTTTCTTTCCTCGTAAAATGTGGTCGCTTTCAAGTGTAGTTGATGAATGCTGGAGCCCCCCGCCTCCCCCCTCGAAAGAGCGTGCAAATATGCCGCCAAGTTTAAGCTTGGATGGTACATCGTGAGATAGATATATTATCGATTTGTTTATCATTATTTATTTTCATGGAAAGTATAAATTGAATTAAAATAGATATGTTAAATGAATGTGAAATGAATTAGATGTCTAAGCGTAAATGAAAATAAAGAATTAAACTTTGATTTAAAATATTAATAACCCGAAAAAAACCTATGACCAAAATAACAAATCAACAATCAGCTCCATAGCTATCGTCCATTGATGTTTCAGATTGACTTCTTTCTTTATATTTTCTGCTACTTTTCTTTGGACTTTTCTTTTTCTTTCTAAACGGTAAACAAGAGCCAAGATTCATTTTCCCCTTCCCTCTATAAGCAATCTCAATCTCCTCCTCCGCAATCTGTCCATCAGCTCTCCCTTTGTTCGTTGACGGACTGATGATATTTTCGTCGCCATCTTGACCACATGGCGAGACGCGTTCCATGGGGACTGGGGTCGATCTGAAGTCTGATGACGTACAACTTGAGATATCAAAATCGATTGAAGATGGTGACAATGATGACTGTGTCAGAAGTGACGAATGACAGAATAAGGAAGATGACCGAGGGCTCAATGTTGATGATGGTGTTTTGCGCATTTCTTCAAATCTGAAAAATAGATCAAATTTACCTTCTTTTGACGTAGTTGAAATTTTCACTGACCAGTTTAATCATTTGCTGCTCATTTTCGCCTGACAAAAAACTGCTAACTCTGAATTAAATTCTTTGTATGCTGACACTGTCTTTGCCCCAAATTCGTTTGCAAGGCTTTTTCCTAGGGAATCTTAAATGAAAGTGTGTGGCGTTCTCTCTCAAACACTCTGTATTGGTAAAGTGTGAACGGGGTCTTCATCGATGTTAAAGCGATGATGATAAATGCTAGATAATAATAATGGTAAACATGAAAG
Source organism: Aurelia sp. 3 sensu Dawson et al. (2005) (assembly GCA_964020215.1). Taxonomy (NCBI): domain Eukaryota; kingdom Metazoa; phylum Cnidaria; class Scyphozoa; order Semaeostomeae; family Ulmaridae; genus Aurelia; species Aurelia sp. 3 sensu Dawson et al. (2005). The sequence goes on from OZ026585.1 coordinate 362,267, forward strand.
TCATACCTCACACGTTGTTGTGTTGCTCTTCCTGATTCACTTCCTAAAAGAAATTACAAAGATCAGACTCATTCGTCATAATCTTTGAGTCTCGTTTACTTTAAAATATTCACGAGAAAGCATATCAGATCCTGAAATATCTTGTAGATAATAATATTTGAAAAGGCAAATTTTTTTTAACTTGTACAGTTTCCATAAATACTCGGTTGCTCTCTTGAGAAGTTCGTCATGAAGAAGATTTTATATCGAAACGTTGTAGCTTTGAACCACCTGTTTTTATTTATTGTATTTTTCTGCTTAATAATGATGCTGGTTTAGTTTACATATTTGAAAAGGCATTAAGTGAAAACCTATTCCACACCACCCATGTCAAATTTATGCACCAAGTATACTGGAATATTACTTCTTTTATATCCACTCTTCGTAAATTCTATCAAGAGTTATAAAGATTACAAAGATCGCTTGCAGGCTAGGTACACGGCATAAAGATAGTAAATGAAATTTCCTTCAACTTGACAAAAAATTTAATTCACTTTTTATCGCATTTCTTATCTCATATTTATGTCTTGAATTTTGATTCTTTTATCACAGCATCAAGCACACCTTTGATCACACAAGTTACAGCAAAGCGAAATGGAAATGACAAAACATGTACCTGACACTGAAGGAGCTTGCCTCGCATTCATTCGTCGAAATGGAGATGTAGGCTGGAACTGCAAAGATATGAAATTATTGAGTCAAAACTGTGTAGGTTAGTTTGAAATTATCATCTTTTTTATCCTTATCAATTTGTTGGTTCTGTTCAAGCTTGACAGTTCTTTTTCGTCGATTGTTTGTTCTCAGGATTTGTTCGGTTGATCACAACTTTTCAAATGTCGTAGAGGACACACAATCTCTCAGTCTTATGTCTTGAATATTGTTGGTTTAGCAAGGCTCCTCGCACAAAAAAATGACATTCTGTAGACTTTAATCGGTAAAGGTTCTGCAGAAATATCGAAAATGAGCCCTTAATCCATTTCCACTACCACCTTGCTTTTTTCTGTAGCCTACTGGAAAACAAGGCCTTCACCTGTTTATGTATTCTTTTTTATTTACAAGACCTTATTCCTGTTGTAGTTAGGTGGAAGGGTCTTTTACTTCAAAAAATGAATTGATATTTAAATTCACTTACAGGATTTCCTGGATCGTTTTGAGGGATGTTCGTTAAACTTGCAGTTGATCGTAAAGTAGATGTCGAGGATGTGATTGAATTAACTGACATTTGTCTAAATCCTTGATCCACTTCCGTTGGTGATACTCGCATCATGACACATGACAACATGGCTTCCAATCGAATTTTCTCTAATTTCGTCAATAATAACTCTTTCTTTAACTCTGCATTTTCAATTGCTTGTAATGTAAGTTTTTCATTTCTTTTCGCTTGTTCTTTATTGACTAAACTCCTTCTTGAGACCCATTTTGCTTCATTAGGGTCCATGTCTTCAGTTATCATCACACCTCTGTGTCTTCGTTTCGGTCCACGTCTCCTTGGTAACGTTGCTGGCAGTCGTTGCAGATCTGAGATAGGGATATACCCGAGCTCCTCCTCAGCTTCATTGAATGAATCATATCCTGGCTTCGCATATCGAGGTGATCTACGATATTTTGAATCTGATTCACTTTCAGGGGATGTGTTCGTTGCTCGTTCTTGGACATCAGGGGTCGGCCTTTTTCTCACATCGCTGTGTGCAACCCCGAGTAAGCTTTTATTTTGTATCGACATCTGTGTATCTTTAATCCCCTCTCCAACTGATCCACTCTGAGTGCTGCTATCTCGCTTTGTTCCTTTCGCAGTTGGTGGTACAGGGGTAGACTTGCCCCTTGGGAAACCCCCACTTTCATCAGTAATATCAAATGATCTGTCCGTAAATGATTCACTGTCTTCTGAGAATTCGTATTCACTCGATTGCCAAAATAGGCTGCTATCTGATTGGTCCTCATGAGCTGCAACAACAAAGGCTAATTGTTCTCTGGCTTTTGTTATTTCCATTTCTAACTCCTCTTTGCATTGTAAGGCAACTTGATAACTTTCTTTTGATATTTGCACGTTTTCATTTCCACTCTCTGCGCCATTAGTCGAAATGATTTTATCAAATTCTTGTAAAAGTCCTTCATACTGGTTTTTAACAGTGCTTAATGCCTTTTTCAATTTATCTTTTTCTTTTAGGGCTACTGTGAATTCCGATTCTGTGCTGGTGCCCGAAGGTGTGGGCGAAATTGAGCTTTGCTCTGAATATGACATACTATCACTTAACGAGTGTGTGTAAATTTGAAGAGGTGCTAGATGAGTGCCTTCTTCCTGTAATGAGCTTTTTGTACCCCTTATTCTACCAGTTGCGTTCCTTTGCGTATCTGAAGCGATTGCCAGCAAAGCAGTAGCATCTCTGGTAGTAGTGCGTGATGAATCTCTTTCTTCTGCTACTCTCCTCACCTCTCGTCTGTCCTGTTTTGTGTTAAATCCGCTACGGTGATCTCCGAATTCTTTAAACTGAACTGCTCTCGATTTTGGCGGGATAATTCTCACTTCTCCAATTGATATTCGTCTCATCCTTTCCTCGTTCTCGACAATGACTGCTTCTTTAATTTCAGCAGGTCTTTCTTTTCCAATACAACTATCTAACAGTTTGTATTCATTTTTCTCACTCTGTACTCCTTGTTCCTCTTCCAATCGATTACTCATCCCGCGTGTTTCACGCTCCATTTGTGCATTAGTCAGCTTTCTAGAAGCAAAGTCTTCTCTGCCACTTCCTATAGTCAATAGCCCTAATACCAGTTCTTCAGTCTTTTCAATACTCAACTGTGTTTTGATGGTTTCTTTTTTCACAACACTATCAGCTGTATTCTTGTCACTTTCCCTCGTCTTGCTCACTACCTTCTTTGCGTCCTTTTCACCTTCCACCTTTGTCATTGTCTCTTCCCCTTGTTTCTTTCTCACACCTACATTCTGTTTTCTAGGCAAAGGTGGCATTTCATCCTTCTCCTCTTTACTCCCCTCTCCTAATTTCTTCCTTTGTCCTACAGTTTGTTTTCTTGGTAAAGATGGTATTTCATCTTTCTCCTTTTCCTTCTCCATCTCTTTTGCTCCTAATCCTGCCTCTCCGCTAGTCCTCATTGAGTTTTGTTCATGTTGTTTTTCTCGCTCGTAGACTTCAGGCTGTTGGCCCATAGCCGGTCTTTCGGGCATCACTTCTATTTCTACTAGTTGATTTTTGGTCCCTCGTTCTTTCTCGGTAACTTGGACTGGACTTTCTCTTCCTGTTTCCCTTTTCTGTTGTCTAATTTGCGTTTCTCCTCCCATGTCATTTAGCTGCGTCAGTTTATCCATGGGAAGATCTCTATCTTTATGGGCACTCTCTCTTTGGGTAGCATGCAAAGCTCTTTCTCCTTGATTTCGTTGGCCTTCTACCTCAACCTTTGCCGATAACTGCTGATTTTCAAAACCACGTTCCTCTCTCTTACTATCATCGTGAAGATATTCCCCTTCTGTTCCTCTGTTCGCCTGCTTGATATGATGTCTTCTTTCAAAATCATCTAATTGCTCCGATCCATCTCTAGAAATCTGTTCATCCCCACTTGTTTGCCCTTTTCTTTGACTCGACTCTCTAATTACGTTTTCCTCCACAAATTCTTCTTCACTACAGACTTCAATTTGAAGTGTCTGTGTTCCATCCCTGATTTCCTCAATTTCTAATTCAAACATTAACCTACGCTTTGCTTTTGGAGATATCTTACCCAGTCCTTGAGCACTTGATTCTGCAATAACCGTTTCTTCATCTTCTATTTTCTTTTTCTTTTCTACACACATCAAGTTTTGCTGCGATGATTGAGTTTGTTCATCTGTAGCATCTACTTTTGCGTGTAAATAACTATTAGCTTTCTTAGAAATGGCAGTCTCAGCAACTTCTATATCAGAAAACCCCTCATCAGGCTCGCTTGCAACAGACATCACAACATCTTTGAACTGTGAGAGCGAAGAAATTGCAGTCAGCGAAACTCTTCGTATACTTTCTTGCCCTAAACTACTTCGTTGTGATCTGTCATCAATATCAATTTTTGCTGTCTTTGTTTCAGCTTCTAACGGCTCATTTAACATCGAGGAACTGCTGTCTGTCGTTGCTGTTTCTTTCGATTTGGATTTCACCGCGTCGGTTGGCAGATAAGCTACTGTTTCTTCTGAAAGACTGAGCTCATTTGTGGGGAGAACAGCCTCAGATACCATGCCCTGACCAGACAGCCTTATATTAGCGCCTTTCCTGATCTCTTCTTTTCCGTTTGATTTTATCGTGACATTAGGGTTCTCAGATGTTTTCCTTTGCTCCTCCCCTTGCTGCATCTCAGATCGTGCTAAGACCTTGCCACTTAGGGCATAGGCTGAGACACCTTCATTTTGAATCAGTGTTGGTTGTTTTATACGTGTGTCTTCCAGTGATCCCGTTGTGTCTTCACTGAATTGATTAACTCTTATCTTCATTGCTGGATGTATTATAGTGCTGTGAGTACTCTCCTTGTCGGTCAACACAATATTCGTTTGCAGGTTCTCAGTAACAGTGTCACTGGCAAGCTGCCTTGAATCAAGGTCTGGTTCTATTGTCTTCGTATCCCGCAGCTTATCTTCAGCTATTTCCGCATTCGGTCCTTTACCTTTATTGGTTGCTTCAGCCATTTGCTGTGACAGAGGCCATGTTCCGTCAGTCTCGTCCTCGCCTTGCACAGATAACAGCTTTTCTTTTTCTGACAATGAAAACCTAATTCCAGCATCATTTCCTCTAGACGTAGAACCACTTTGAAGTTGTGCACAATGGATCTCATTATTTGAGTTTTTATCAACAATAACATAGTCACTCACAGTTTTTTGTTCGAAAGTTACATTTTCAAATTTCTCATGACCTTCAATATCATCCCAGATAACTACATAATCTGACGTCTCGTTATTGTTGATTCTATCATCACTCTTTTCTTGCTTTATGATAGTCATGCTGTTAATGACTCCTCTGACTGGCTGTCCTTCAGTTTTAGGCCTATCGTCGTCAACACTGCGCTCGTATTTTTCTGCTGAAATAGTCCTTGCTTCTGCATTTGTCTCCCTGCTGTCTTCCTTGCCAGAATAACTGAAATTGTCTTTTTCTGTTTGTTTACGATTTCCTCCTCCATCCCATGTAGATGCATTTTCAAGTGACATCTTATCTTCGATTATCTTATTCTTGTTTAATGTCACCTCTCTTTCATTACCTTGAATAGCACCTGCAACTTTTTTGTCTTCCCCTTTCTCTAGGAAAAACATTTCTTCAAACCTCACTTCCGATTCTTGGGATCCAGCCTCGATGCAGGTAGGTATTTGCTCCTCCACAATGTTCTTTACATGTGCAACTTGATGACTCTTTACAGTGTCTTGTCTGGAGGACATTATTGCATCGTCAGAAACTGTTGTTTCTCTCGTTTCTCGTTCATCATTTGATTTTTGCGCAATTTGTGCATCTGACGTCGGACCAATTTGTGTTTCTTTACCTGGCAATGGTGGCCAGGTCTCTCTTAACACTTCTTCATCTATTGTACCTTTTCCATCTTTCATTATTTCAGGAGCAGCTTCACTGGACAAGAAAGTTTTGTTGGTGATGTTAGAAGGGAAGTCTTTTATTTTTGCTGTTTTTGGTTTTGAATCTGGTATCTTTTCTGAATTGAGACTGGGGCTTGCTTTTGTCTCTGTTAATGATTTTGTTTCCATGATGTCACAGATTTCATTATCATCTAAAAGAGCTTCCTTTCTGTGAATCTTTGAATTCATTGCAGAACTACTTTCGAAAACATCACTGTCAGGAACTGGCCTACTTGAAGTTTCATTTAATCTCTGTTCTTGTACGAGCTGTAACCCAGGAGATGTATTTCGAATTGAATCTACATTTTTCTCATGTTTGTTTGCTGCTTTTAACATATTGTTTTGCATCTTCGAGCCATCAATAGTGTCCCTGAATTGACCTGTTTCTGCAGCCACAGGTGATATGTTGCTGATTGATGGCGCACTTTGTGAAGGTGACATGCTCTGTGAAAATGAATCACTGTTTAAAGATGACAATATCTTTGCATTCTCTTCCAAACTAAAGATCTTTATAATGTTATCTTCTCGATCTACCTTCTCCGATTCTTGGATGTCCGTCTGAAAACTTGACAGATGTCTTTCATCATCTTCCTTATCCCTCTCTTGTCCAACTGCTTTTTTGTTTTCATGCAATTCATGTCTCGGTTCGCTGGATCTTGGTAAAACTTCTTCATGAATAACTTTGTGCTTCGAAGCATCTGATCCGCCTGTCTTTACGGCATCCTTCATTTTCATAGGCATCCCCACGGTTCTTACTCCCCTCCTTTGTCCGACTTCATCTGGCAATGTTTGAAGGCATGTTTGCTCAATGCTGTCTGCCCCTTTATATTCATTCCCTTCTGTTTTTACTAAGGGGGCGATTTCATTTGCCTCGTTCTTCATCGAGCTATCAGAAGTATTGTATTCGCCTTTAACTATCTGTTTCTCTCCTTTAACGTCATCTCTTTCATTTACTCTTCCCTTCATTGAAGTATTCTTAATGAGGCTTTCATCCCCAATGCTCCTTTTCGCTCCATGAGAGGCAGAGCTTTCAATTTGCCCGTCCTCCATTGAGCTGTGAGTCTTCAAATCTACTTTATTCATATCTTTATCGATCTCCTTTTCTTCCATTATCTGCAAGTGAGATGCACAAATGGTCTCCCCATAATTTGTCAAACCTAAAGTTCTCTTTTGCAGGTGATTCTTATCTTCAATAATTTGTTTCCGCCCATCTGGTTCTATCCCACCGCTTTCATTAACTCCTGCTGTTCCGACTTCCCTTTGCAGTAGGTCATCTTCTGTGTTTTCTAACCGAGCTTTGAATTCTGATCCTTGACTTGAGTCTGTACCGTCTGCTGGTGACGCTCTGCGTTCTTTGCCTTTACGAATATCAACAACGTCTTTCGTTTGAAATGATTTTTCTCTATCTGCTGAGAATGCGTCGCTAAGTACAGGAACATTTGCTGTTTGTTCTAAATGACCACTAATTTCTGAATTTTGATTTTGCTTCTTGTTGTTTATTATTGACTCTGCGGTTGCTATGCTTTTATGATGTATAATAACTCCATGTTCTTTCTGACGTACTTCGTGCAGATGAGCTGATTTTGCAACGACAACTTTCTCAGCAACAGCTATGTTTTCAACCTGATCTTTTACTTCAGTGTGTTTAATAATTTTTGGTATTTTTGTTTTAGATTCCCTTCCAGCTTTGCAGCCTGTTTGAGTTACATTCTTTCCATCTTCTGTCTGAGATGCCTCTTCAAAAGTAGCTGGTATTTTATCGCTGAGCTCTCGGTCGTCCACGGCATGTTCTATCTGACGCCCTAATTCCAAGCTTTGACTTATCTTGCTCTTCATTATTGCATCAGAGATTCCTTTGCTTTCAGCAGACACATCAACTCTACTTTCCCTCTCATATACCTCTTTTGCGTCATGTGATATTTCATTGCTCTCTCCTTGCTTTGAGATGTTATCACGTTTTTTAATCGTTTCTCCAAACCCAGTATTTTCACACGCAATCTCACTAATCGGTTTCTCTTCCAGAATTTCGCTTTCCATCAATACTTCAGTCATTCTATTTTGATCGTTGGCATATCTTTGCTCACTATCGCTTCGCCCATCAAGATGTTGCCTGTGAGCAGAAGATTCTTCTGTGTTTTTCTCCTTTGATTCAGGTGTCACCATCTTGTCATCTTTAGTGTTATCAATGTCATATTTCTCAGATACATTTTTGTAATGTCCGCAATCGCTAAGACTAGACTGCTTTTGTACTTCTATTCTTCTATATGATGCATCGTCTTTAGTAACATGACATGAATCAATACCTCTGGCTATACCTGCTTTATCACCCCTAATGTCATGTAAAATTTCGTTTCCTATAGTTATAATCATGGTCTCTATTCCTTGATGCTGGCTGCTGTATTCAGTTACACAAATATGTTTTGTTATTGGCGAATCGTCTTTGATTACATCCATTATTTGAGCAGTTTGTGATCCAACAATTTGTAATGTCACAGCCTGTTTGTTGCAGTTATCTTTAAATTCGCCAGACCTGTTTTCGGTGCTATCAGGTTGAATTAAGGAGGTTTGCGTTTCAGAAGGAATCGATTTTCGTGCTGAGTTTATCTCATCAATTTCTGTTACCCCAGTTCGCAATGTCGTAGGTTGTTTATCACCCCTATCTAGAGCTTCTCTGGGTTTGTTTTCGATGTTATCAGATGTACTGAAGGAACTGTGTGTTTCCGAAGAAATCGATTTTATTGCTGATCTTATCTCGTCGATTTCCCTTTGTCCACTTTGTGGTGTCACAGTTTGTGTCTGCGCCTTATCTAGAAGTTCGCCTAATTTCTTTTCAATATCATAGGGAGCCACCGACAACTGAGCGAGTTCTGCTGTACTAAGTTTTTCCTGCATGTCATGAGAAATGTCGTCACTGAGGACAGAGGCAATCAAAGGCAATTGTGACCATTCACTAGTCATCATGTCATCTGTCATTGTCCCACTTGTCATCATGTCTCGTGTTATTATTTGACTTGACATTATGTTACTTTTCATTCTTTCTGACTCAAAATCACTCCCGTCCGTCATGACATAATTAGCATTTTCATCTGTCTGACATGACATCGAAGAATAACTTTTAATTAACTGTATTTCATCCAAAATCATTTCTCTCGTTAGCAACTGAAGATCATCATCAGTACATGTTTCCATGTCAACCTTTGTCTTAGCAACAGTTGCCACTGGTGACTGTTCTGCATTATCACTAGAAAAACTTGGTAAGGATGGTTTCTTTATTCTCGGTAATCGTGATTGCTTCCTTTTTCTTTCTTGTATTTCAGGAATATTCTTGCTATCTACAGATTCTTTTCTTTTTGTTCCTTTCACTTGTTTTGGTTCCTTGCTACTCGACCTGGCACTTGTTGGTGCGTCTGTAAATACTTCATCGTGTGCTGTGTCCATTTCCTAGTTGTAAACAAAGAAATGAACATCAAGTAATTTAATTTTTTTTAACAATCTTTGATCCCTTCCCAAACCTTTAATTCTACGTTCGAAGGACTAACGTAGTTCTTACTTGTCTTCAATAATTTCACAATTGCATTTATTCAACAGAAACGTGCTGCATGCAAGCAAACTGAGAACAAGTTTGAGAGAAATCATTGCCAAAGTGTCATCTCCTATGAGTCATAAACTTGTCTTGTATCACGTTATTTGAAGTCGTTAGGGAAGGTTACACTGAGATTGTTTTCAGATGACTTAAACATGTGCTTGATATTTCTTCCCCTGTCTTAATGAGTCAACACGTTTATTGTTAAATACATAAAATTTTAAGGATTCTTTTCCTCTGATCTCTACAACTTTTGGACAGCAAAGATGTACAATTGTTAGAACTATTCAACGGAATGAAATCAGATTTACAATTCCTACCTTTTTATGACTTGAAGATTCTTTTGATATTGTTGATGTTCGTCGTCCTGCTAAAACTGGAATTTTCGAACTTCCTTTCCTTGATATTTTCATTTCTTCTTTCATTTTCTTGAAACTCTGTTTCTCTTGCTGATATGCCATTTCTGATAAAGAAGACATTGTTTAAGAGTTTGAACTTTTTAGAACATAGAAAGAGCTTTAACCCACTGCACGGTGGGACACATAACTTTCTTCGGACACAGCCTATTTCATCACCCCAACAAAAAAGTAATCTCATACTCACCGAGTTCCTTCAATTTCTTTGACAGATATTCTGACAACGCTTTGTAGTCAATCTGTAAGAAGGGTTAGGAACACCACTATCAACAATGTGACACAATCCATTAATAAAGTGTAAAAAGAATTACCAATGTCATTCAAGATAACCAAAGATTTTTGGAATTTTGAGATTTGTTAAAAATCATTTTTCGAAGAATACTTATCAACATTAATAAGAATATAAGAATACTTATCAGCCGGGTGAGTGGCCGAATGGCTTATACAGTCTTCGTCAGGTGACTAAGGTTAAGCTCGGTCGAATGAGGTCACCTCGTCGTTCTTTGGAAGGGACGTTAAACTAAGGGTCCCTAGGGGACCTTGATGCGGCATGTACAGTGGGCCTAAATTAGCTTTCTTTAGCTAGAAATCCTGACAAGCCCGCTCAAAGCAAATTGAAAACAAAACAAATTGAAACAAATAAGAACATTAAAAGATCGTAAAATCCAACATATGTTAAATTTCAACGAAGAGATCTTACTTCTTCGAACCATAGAAATTTTGGAATTTTTGAAGCTTTGAAATTTGTCTGATTAATTGATTAATTATTAGATAATCAAAGGAAGATGGAATACGTATGTGATGAGATGGTATATGGTTTTGATTTTTCTTATGACTCAGATCACTGTTCGAACCGACAGGAGGATAGAATGTAATGTTTTAGTGAATAGGATACGATGGAAGGTAATGTGTCAAAGAATACCTTTGGGTACAGCATGCTAGGAGCTCTTGGCTTCATAATTGGATATGCTTGTGCAAATTGCTACAAACAATACACATAGTGCGTAATTCCTTGTGCAGAAGATATCTAACCACGCCAATCAGAAAATGTTTTATTTATGTTTATGTTTGTGTTAAATTCAGCTCAATTTAACTTTAATATGGTTGTCATAGAATGAATAATTTTCTGTAGATTCAATATTTTGCTTTCAAAACATGCACGTTATCAAATTAATATTTGTTTATTTTCATCCTTAGATTCTAGTAACCTTACCATCATTGTTGTAATGTTAGAGTCAATGTTATGATATTTATGGTGTAATTATTGTTAATTTGCTTTTAGCGTGGGGTATTTTACTGTCACATTCTATTTATTTTGTTTATTTTCCCTATTAGTTCTTGATTACTTTAATTTTTCATTATGTTGTAAGTTATATATTCTACTTTTCGCTAGCTCACAATAGTCAAGAAGAAAGAAAAGATTTATCAGCTTCGGAAGAATTTGAACTGAAAATGGTAGTAGAGGGTGATTACATGGTATGAATATGTTTTGGTTATGTGACATGCATACTACTGATAATGGAATTAATGGGGTTAAAAATTGGCATATTGATCAAGATATTACTCGTCGTGGTTTTTCATAAAAGGAGTGGTATGAATAGATCATCAAAAGGATGAATTGATCAATAAACTAATCAATTTTTGAGAGAAGAAAAACTGAATGAAGGAATGGAGGAATGAAGAAATGAAGGAATAAATGAATGAATGAATGAATGAATGAATGAATGGATGAAGGAATGAAGAAAGGAATATAAACTTTAATGATTTAGATTTTATAATTGAATGAACCAGCTGAAAGAACAAAAAGTTGTTGACAAAACAAATGTGTCGCATGAAGAAAGAGTAAAACGAAATCAGCCTGTGTGCATTTAAAATTTGACATTGTTTACCGGGTGCGCCCAAGAAAAGAGTACCCACGTTTAACAGGCCACGATAAATTGTACACTGGATCAGATTCCAGAATTTTTTCGAATTCCTTTAGCATTATAAACGAGTTTCTTGAATTGTTTTGTTTTTAAAAATCTTTGACAGTACATGAATAGACAAGGAAATAGCTTTTTTTCGTCGTTATTTGGGAATTTAGGAACTGATTAGTTGTAATCTGCTGCACGAGTATTAGTAATTGGTCCTGTTTACGATTCATTAGGGCCTGTCGAAGGTTGATAGTTTTTTTTTTGGCACATCCTCTAGTTTATGTGGTCACTCCGGAGATGGAGCTTGGCGAAAATTGTTTTGATTGCAATTATTTTTGGAAACATCTATATGATAGAAATAACAAATTTTATGAAATAGGTTTATTACCTAATTTATTGAAATTTAAAGGATTTTAAATCAAAGCTTAGTTTAAATTACCGATAATTGATCATGGATTTCTCTGTCTGATTCATCAGCTGGCTGAAATTTAATTCAAATTTTAATTTTATAGTTCAATGTTTATGATTTTAAAGTTTCAAAATTTCATCCAAAAATTACCTTCCCTTGAATTACTATTTATGCAGTTTACAGGTTTGCTTTTTAGTAAGACATGCCCTAATTAAATGTGAATGTAACGGAGGAATTTGTGATCGCTAGTTTTACTTCAATGCTGAATGTTATTGAATAAGTACAGAATGGAAATAGAACTTGATGTTGCGATCAAATAAAATCATGAATTCGTTACGAGGATTACTGATATTGTTATTGATATCCGAGAGCATTTCTACATTTTCACTTCTCCTTTCCCAGAATATTGTAGAAAACATTGAACTTAAAACTATCAAGAAATTAGCATAGATCACTGCCACAAAATAGTTATATGGAAGTTTACCTCTACATTCGGGCTGGAGCTTTTCGTAACTCGCAATGCACGTTGTCCAAAATTCAAGGAACACTTTGTTTCACTGATATGTTGCATTGACGAGGACACACAGATCTGAAAAGAACGAAAACAATAGACATTGTAGAGTAAACGGATGACGTGAAATGATTTTAAGCATTCAACTGATAAGGCAGATAGCACCTGTTTTTGGTTTCTTGTAAGGAACCCTTTTCGATTACACAAGTGTATCTTTATTTTCATTACAAGGAAAACCTTCACAGTGCGATTCAGTGTGTATGATTTTTCAAGTAGTTTGTCTTTAGGTTAGGACAATTGCTAGAAAATGTTTCATTTCTCAGGCTTTAGGATCTCCTTTCTTTGAGTGTGCAATGGCCTATTGTAAAAAAAGTAGATTGCTACTGCAGTAACCTACCATTAGACTTGCCCTGCTATTTCCTCCCAAACTTTCCTTCAGAATTCTCGTGAGAGTTGAATTTCGGAATGGGACATGTTGACTTTTTGCAGCAGATAAAGCGTGAATCACATTCCTGTAAAAACAGTTTTTAGGTGATTGAGTGAGTGATTGTAGATCATGTATCTTTTAGTGATATTGACTTTTTACTGGAAAAAATGACGGATTTCATCCCGAACGCTGGAATTCTAAGATGTCATTCTTGTCGACTGCTTGCAAAATCATGTTTCTAATTTAAGGTTTTTTATTTGATCTTCTTGAAATTCATGCAACCAATGAACTTTGGCTAGTGACCTAAGGTATTTGAATAATAATACCTTGATGATATATTTTGGAGTATATTTTTATTTTGTTTGCAGTTTTCATTTATAGGATTTTAGTAAACTTACCCAAGCTCCAATAAAGATGAATTGATATATCTTGCTTCTTTCAGTCTGTCCCCTGTTACTCCACTTTTCTTCAATCGCTCAGATCCAGCAAGATCACATCTGAAAATATTATTATTGATCCTCATTGACATTTGATATTAGCTCCATGAAAATGTTTCTTTAATGATTTAGCATTTCATATTTATTTCGTTGAATTATAACAGATTTTTAGATTAAGCAGTTACATTATTAAATGATTAGCAAAATACATTTGTCAGCCAAGACTCGAATTTTCATTCGGCGTTTACAAGTAACGCATCTTTGATTATATTTCAATAAGTTATAATTTATAGCGATACTTACAGATAAAGTTTTCCTTTCAGAAATACTTCTGCACCTTTGAAAAGAAGTGGATCCAAGACCTAAAACAATGACAGAAGGTAAGTTACGTCCAAATTTTGCCTTCATTTCATTCGTTAATTCTCGATAAAAATATTTATTGCACAAATAGCGCTACGTTATGTTCAAGTTATTTTTCAATTTTTTGCACTTTATCAATATTTAGACACGATACTCCTTTCAGCTAACCTATTAACAATTAATGTTAAAGAATTAAATTAGAAAATAGTACAGTACGCTGTTGTTAGAGGCCATGTTTGTGTTTGGGTCTTGCAGGTTAAAAAGATAATCTCTAAAGTCTATTTTAAATATAAGGATTGATACTTAGTCTTGAATGTTCTCTGTTAAGTCCTGGAAAATAAAATGTTATATGGGCTTCCTGTGGCGACTCCTTGTGCAATCAAATATTTGTTTGTACATTGAAATTATTTCACTGCTTCGTTCTTTCAGGAGGCATACCCAATATTTTAAGTTTTTCATATCATAACCAACAATTTCTTGTAGTGGCCACAGCAGTGCATTAAGTGCCAACTGACTTGTAAAGAGGCTAACAACTAAGGATCCGTTTAATTCAATTTTGAGATAATTTTCTGCAATTTCCCACGTTGCTTCAGATTACCAAATTCATTTTTAACCAAAAGAGAAATAATTTACGTTTCATACCATTTCATCTTCGATAGATAGAGGCCTTTCCAGCTCTTTTATGCGTCTGTTTTTATCCACTCTGATGATACATAAAGAATGAGACCTGAAATGATAACAAATGGCACGTTAAATAAATGGTAATTAATTAATATTAAATGGTAGATGCATTGATATGAAAATTGCTCGATCAGCTTCGCACCTAAGAACTAAAACATGCATCTGGAACTGTTTTGATAGGCCAAGAATAGACCACTTCGACAATGAAGAGAGAGAGATTGGTGAGAGCGGTGTTTTCTGGTAAATGGCAGACACAAATCTGGTAAACGGCTGCCTCAGAGCTTCTACGAATGATAGATTACGGAAAAAATGCTTCATGTCTCTCTCCGTGTCCAACATTTAATGGAACAAACCGCTCTCCCTAGTCTCCTTTTTCAATTTTCGAAATGTTCTATTGCTGATGCAAATACAAGGATGCTATGACGATATGAAATTATGCAGACAGACCTGCTTGATAGACGGACCATCCTGGTTTCGGCGACCACAAGTTGTCTCCTCCCAAACTGCAGCAACTCGTCCGCATCTTGAGTTGTCTTGATGTTGAGCTCTGACAATCCTTCAACTATGACACCTTTCGAAGGAAACATTAGTGATCAAAAGGCTGCATAGAATGCAAAATTTGGAATACTCTCCCGGTTCAAACAGACTGTATGTTATGGAGAAAAACTGAATTTTCGTGGCACCTCTGTATCGCACTGCACCATTTCATCATCTCTAAGAGGAAAGTATCTCTCGACAAAATTTATTATCGTTATCTCCAAAACACTGGTTTTGATTTTATCATATTTGGCAAACCTATTGCAGGGAGCAAATCGCCTCATAGTTGTTTTGTTCTCGTTTCTCATCCAGAATGTGCAATTTCATGCTGAAAAGCACAAATCACTAATTCTTTGGTACAAAACTTAATTAATATAAAATCTTTAATGTAATTTTGTATTTTGATGATATTTCAATTTAATTTCCAGACATACCTTCATCAGGATGTTCCCTCAAATGAAGATCAGTTTCTTTTGATGGATCCAGCAGATCATAAATCCGTTCGTGGTAAATTTGGAGGTATGATAAATAAACTTTATAATTATGGTTTTCATCTTCGTTTATCTGTGAAAATAATTGTGTAATTGTCGTTGTTATGAGGCCATCTTCTGCTTGAACTGTGAATGTTTTTCCTGCAACAGATCACAGAGAAATAACCAACAATCTCATTTGCTGCTCATTTTATGTTACCAGAGGACTTAGCTGCTTATTTTTGTTGGGATCGGAAATGAGAAGCTTTAAGAAGCTTGGCAGATGTAATGTATAAAAGAATTTGAAATTAGTTCATGGAGCAAAATGTTTGTAAATTTGGCTATGACGTAAATATTGATGGAAAGTATGTCTGTTATTATGTAGAGCTATTTTAAAAGCCATTGAACGAAAAACACTAATTTTTAAGGATTGGTTGAGAAGGAATGAGTAGATTATGGGAAAAACCTAGTAGTAACTGGTCAATATATTGGTTAGTAATACAGGGTTTCCGAAAAATTATGCCCCGTTTGTGTGTAGCAATGTTTTCTATTTATAAGAGAGCATTTTGTATCTTTTAAAGAATGTAGCGAAAATTTTAACTCACTTTATTTTGCTAAAGAACAATAGAAGTGCTGTTTTTTGAAGCGATCACTTATTTTGCCTTTTCTCCATAAGTCAGCAACAACTTGTCAGATTGACTCAAACAAGGTCTCAAACTCTAAGTTGAAGCCTGACCTATAAAACTGTGTCAAAACAGAGATGATTTAATGACAGCTCCTCCATAGCAGCCACACAAAGTGCTCCAAATTTTCATGATGGAATATGCAAGGACGCAAGATATTCGTAAAATGCTCTGAAAAAGAGAACATACCACTTCCTGTTTGACCATAAACCATGAAACTGCCATTGTATCCATCCAAGACGGAGTTGATTAATGGTGAGCAAATATAATCACAAACCTGATAAATGATAGGTGATTCTGATTTAAACAATTGTTACGTTGAGACATTGATAATTTTTCTGCTTTTGTGCTGCTGGCCTGAAGCTAAACTCTCTGAGAATATTAAAATTTTGGCGTTTACATGTTGTTGACAAACTTCATTCAATTTTGAAAGAAACAATACCATTTGAGTGGGAAAATCTGTAGAAGTCATTGCCTTCTTGTTGGCATCTATGTAATTGCTGATGAACCAAGTTC
This sequence comes from Aurelia sp. 3 sensu Dawson et al. (2005), assembly GCA_964020215.1. Lineage (NCBI taxonomy): Eukaryota > Metazoa > Cnidaria > Scyphozoa > Semaeostomeae > Ulmaridae > Aurelia > Aurelia sp. 3 sensu Dawson et al. (2005). The sequence continues at coordinate 378,842 of OZ026585.1, forward strand.
TATGAAATAACAGTCCATTTCGAGGGGCATTTCACTCATTCGTAAAACTGTGCGAGATTTTTTCAGAACAAAAGGATTTTTACGGACTTTTGATGGATTTTTTTGGAAACAAAAGGATTTTTGCCAATGGTGTACCAAATTTTTTGGGAGTGAAATGCCCCTCAGTTTATTTTGATTGTGGGTTTTGTTTTTATTATGTTTAATTAGTTAAGACTGAGTTGATGATTTGGATCGATTGAAGTATAGTTGTTACATTTTGACATTTTAACGTCAATGGTCAGATGTTACTAGATTGTTTAAGCAATGCTGCATTGTGTGTGTGTGAAGGAGTGTGAAGCAAATTAGAGCATAGTTGAAATGATACCTCTTGGTTTGTGATTGAAGGTGGAAATACATGGTCGAATTTGAAAGTCGTTTCTTGTTTTGGATCTGTCAGTTTTATCTGCAAATAAAGCAAATATTGTAAGAATTTCAAGACTGAAATAAGAGACAAGTATCAAGGTGCATAAGACTTGTATAGATGGAAAATCACGTAAATTGATAGCCCCACGAACGTTTCTAAGAATTGTTACCACCTCGAAAGTTTTGTTGGTCCTGATGAGAGAAATCGGAAGAAAAAGGCTTTTCTTTTGAGGATTTGCCAGACATTCTTGAACATTGCTCTGTTTCATTCAGAATGATATCTTGAACTGGGATCGATTTTGAAGAAGATCCAAAAAAGAGTTCAAAATTTAGTTGCTATCAGAATTTCGTACCTCTCTGTTTGATGGAAATTCCAGGGAAGATTCTGTCTCATAGGTGTCTTCTGGTGGCCTTGCTCGCACAAATACTTGAACTCTCGTATCTGTAAAGGAAATAATGGAGTCGTTAACTGACTGATTTGTTGATTGGCTGCTCGATTAATTAATTGATTGGTGATTTGGCAATTGATTGATTGATTGGCGCTTGATTGATCAAAGGATTGGTTGGTGATTTAGTGGTGGATTGATTAATGAATTGATGGACTGATGAATTGATTGATTAGGCTATTTATTAAGTTGTGAATAAATTCTGAAAATTAAGTTAATCCCTCAGTTTAGCAATAGAGTTGTAATTTTTAAATCGGCCCTACAGTTTTTGTACCGAAATGTTTTAAAGAGTGGATACATTTCTCTGACTTGATAACGAGTATACGCTCGAAACGTCGTGCTTTGAAACATCTCAGCTATTTTTTGTACCAGAATCATTTATTCATTATATTGTCACTTGATTGCTATAGTGCCAAAGAACATATTCTTATTGAACATTTCACCAGCAACCGGTATACTTGAAGGTTGCTATGGATAATTTTATTCAAGATTTATGTACCATGTTTAATTGATCCTGTGGTTGAAGTGAATGAACTTGATCTCGAAAGTCGTCTAAGTTTTGGTGTTTCTGATCTTGACGTTGAAGTAGGCTGCATTCTTCCTTTTTCCTTTGATCCTCTGTCTTAAATCATGTCATCTCTGAAACAAGATAAATATAGCCATGATGCTTTCTTTCTGAAATTCATCATCATGATTTTGCATTCGTGTAACAATATTACAGTTCGCAAACTGACAACGTAATACTGTCATACATACTCAAGAAAAGCAAAGCTTATCGAGTCTTCGGCACTTACAATAAGAAAGAAACTGATATGTAATACATAAAAGAAACCAAGTAGACTTGTTTGGTTAAAAACTCACCAGTTTGAAATTCCTGAATTCTCTCAAAAACAGTTAAGTTGCATTAAGATTAGACGTCGCAAGTAGCAAGTCTATCATCAACAGATTGTTAAGAAATTGAGGCGAATTTCCGAAACGAATTGAAATTGAAAATTGATTTCTATTCTCGTTTGCTCAATATTTTTACGGCCATATTAGATTCTTCGATTTATGTATCAATTCTCGTTCACAATTTGTTACTGATCCTCGTTTCTTTTTGCCAACTTCGCTATTGTTTACTTCCTTTTCTTGTTTGGAGACAAACGCTGTTTATTTGGTTTCATATACTGAAAGGACAATATTTTGAAGAAAATTGTGAGAACAAAGTTATCTTGGTGTAACTGTGTTTCCAGTTATGGTTATGGAAAGTCATAATAGCTACCCAAAGCTATGAAGCTACCTAAATACAATTGACAATATTTTATTTCTGTTCTCTTGCCATCTTATGATATTTTTGTATCTTCAAACAATTAATTCTTATAAACCATATGTTTTCTCGTGTTTCATTTTGTAAACAATTTCAGATTATCAAAAAAACATCTGGCCTTGAAAATTTAAACATCTTATATTCCCGTATAAGATTATAACAAATACTAATGTCTGTCTCAACTTAGATGTTACGTAAGATTTGCGAAAACGCAAAATTAGTGATGGAAAACACTTCAAGTGTTTTATTCGCAGACATTTCCAAGCGATATTTTAGTTATTTTTACATCTGATTATGTCATAAGCAATTGTTTCTTTTTCAAGCAACTGAAACACAGAAATTTCAGTTTCAAGTAGATATATATTATATCTGGTTCTGTCGCCAGAGTGCTTGGAGTTAGTTGCTTGTCACAGTAAGGCTTTAGATTATCTAAAACGACACAAATGATTTGAATTATTATGTCTAGACTTTGGAATATATCGTCTTTGGAATTAATATCCTCAGGCTGTGAAAACCAATCATTACATAACTGTTCATACATTGTGGAAACAACCTCTGAGATGCTACCAGAATATATTGTCACTCAGAGCCTCTTCTTGCCTCTTAGTTCATTTCTTTGTATTGGTTCGGATGGTTTTGAAAAGCGTTGAAAATTAAATATTGTATTCGAAATCATATTATCTTCTGTTGTAGTTGATCCCGTACATTTATTTGTTAATTTTCAGATCTTGTTAGGTTTTTTTTGTATTTCTTTGCATTGCTCACTACCCAGCATAAAATGCTCTTTTTCTGTTCCTTGCAGAATAAGGCTATGGTACCTTCTAGTTTTATCTTTGCATTCTTTTACCACTCCCGTTTAATGTATAATTCATGATTCTATATGTTCAAAATAACATCTTTGAAAGATGAAACTCCTTCTCTATTAGCAGTCATTTTGTTCGTTCATTTTGGGTCATTGTTGTGTCACGTGACGTTACCATGCAATCACGCAATAAAATACACCTGTTGCCTTCATCAATCATCATTGAATCCATCTATTTCACGATTGAATTTGTTCTTCATGCTTTTCTTAATAGCAAATCACATTTATGAATTGAATATTGCATCAAGTGAAGATATGAACATCACCTAATTCTGTAACCCTGAATCAGAATGTACTTGAAAGAGATCTTGTTCCCAGGGTCCTTTGCACCATTCAGTCCAACTACTGCATTCTGGATCTATAACTTCGGTTTAGGCCATATTTGGTTTTCTGAGAGTCTGAAATTGTAGCATGCCCGCAAAGGAACATGGGCAATAATGACTCTTTAACAGCGAGTAGCCTTGAGAATCAGTTGCGTATTTTGTCATAGAAAGGCTAGTCAGTTTCTTACGCATGTGAAACCATATATCTTGATCAACGAAAAAAATAAACCTAAACAACAATCGCAACCTGTTGCCTGTTGCCTGTTGCCTGTTGCCTGTTGCCTGTTGCCTGTTGCCTGTTGCCTGTTGCCTGTTGCCTGTTCCCTATATAAGAATTCTTGATATACATTGAAGAATAGGATAGAATATTTTATGCATCTCACCAGTATACATCTCGATACAGCAACCAAATACAAGGCCATGAAAAGCCAGCCCAGGCCCAGAGTGAAAATCCAAGTTGCCAGCAATATTAATTCAACGTTTGCGGAGACAATTTTTTTTTAAATACATAGGACAGAGAAATCCTTTGTATCAATGATGAATCCACCAATCAAATCAATCTATAACACGCAAAGCATCATGGTCATTCTTCCGTTACCCCACTTTTAGTTAACTTACTACAATCATTTAGCTTCTGAATCTGAATTCAAGGTTGTTATTGATAGGGAATCAATGGGGAATATTGATAGGGAATCTATTTACTGAAATAGAAAACACATTCCTTACTTGTACTTATATGTAAACACCCCACTCACTTCCATTAAGTTTAACTGAAACTCTCTTTCCATAATGAATTTCCAGTAATTTCCACGAAACATTTACAGTCTTCACATCTACATTTGATGTTTAATCAATATCTTTAGATGATGATAGTTGTAAAGTTTTGTTGATTTTTAGTTGACTAAGTTTATATTTGATTGATTTCTTCCTATCTCTAGATCTTTAACACCTTAATAACGATATAAGAATCAAAAATAGCTAATGTTCTAAACTTGGCACGTTTTAGTATTTAGTAAACAAACAGTTCATGTCTTAATGTGTCATGATTTAAGGTTTCAGTTTCCTATCTTCATTTGAAGAACGTTTTTCAACTCTCCACGTTTATTCGACATTGTACTATTGTCTGGTTGCTTGGCAACAAACCGCGAGGCCAATTAGCACTAAATTTTATGACCAGACTCCTAACTGATGAACTATTGAACAAGGATTCAATGGTATGCAAGGTATTGCTATGAGGTAATTAGATGGCAGTTTTGCCAACTACGCCCGACGGGCACATCTTTCGGGGGCAAAACTGCCAATGGGAGGGCAAAAAGTAGGAAAAACATATCTAGGCCATTTTCAAGTGGGCAGGAGGGGGTCGCCTCCCCGTGCCCCCTCTCGAGCGTTCCAAATTTTTCCCCCTATGGGTAGTAGTCTGACCCAAAGATCCCGGCAGAATAGACGCGACTGATTTCTCTTTTTTTAAAGAGAGATTCTTCATGTGTTAACAGCCGAGACTACTGAGAGCTTTCAAGGAAGAACAGTTGAGTTTGCATGCAGAATCTTTCATCATGCAGAATATCTCAGCTGCGAGAGTATCAAAACTTGCCCCAACCAAGGAGAGACGCCAGTAGCTTAAGGACAGCCGTGTTGCTTCAAGGGGGAAACCAACAGGACCAAATATAGCCATACAATATTTCGTTAACGCTAAATTTTAAAAACTTTTGTATGTCACTTAATTAGGGATTTTGTCATGGATTTATTTTGAATACAACCACGTTGAATTTATAACAGTCTCGACCGAGTTCTCATTCTACATCAAAAATGGATTACTTTGTAAGACTTAGAATCTATTGATTTTCCTGGTTAGAATTTAAAGCGAATAATCCTGGATTCGGAAACATTTGTCAGACAAACCAGACTCAAGACACGATTCGCACATGATGTATGATTTATTAAATATTAAACAAGACAATTAATATCCATAAAAGTACTAAAAGACTTAGCTTACAAATTTCCAGCTAGACGTCAGATTTAACCTGTGTGTCGTAGTATTTTGTTCGAAGAAAGAATATGCTAATTATGTGTGTAAAATCATATTATTATATTCAGCGCATCCTCTAACTCTCTGATTAACAGTTCGTGTATTTTTGTCTTGCTTCAATTTTTAAATCTTTTGCTTTTATTATTTGTATGTAGATTTAACTGAAATATCACATTAGACTAACAACATGATTCCTTGTGTTGACTCAGTGTTTTTCATTGTAAATCAGATTTTTTCATTTTCACTCACGTACGTTTTAAGTTATAACTATCATCCAAATCAATGCAGGAAACTGAGATTCGCGTAGTGCATCATTTGCGATAGAAAAATGTGATATCAATGGACTATTCTCCAAAGAAAGCAGCAGGGGTTACAATTTGGGATCAGCTTGAAAATGAATTTGACAAAATTGAGTTTGAGAGTTTTCCAGACCAATGAACATTGAAGATACTAGATGTGTTCCTCACGAAAAGTTCGTATTTCTAAGATCCCTTATCTGTTGCCTAACATAACAACTAAAGCAAAAAAGATGGATGACTTACAAGATACAACGTTTGTTGCCAAGATTACAATTTAGAACCATGATAAGTTACAAAAATCTTTTATATAAAAATATCGCTTGATCCAGGTTCTTTAGTAGAGTAGCTAACCCGCTAAAAGGTCCATTGAACCTTACCCATAATCCTTTGTACATAGTTGACATTCAGAAAGAAACCTTCTTTTTGATATTCTGCACTCCTTTCTCCTCTTCATAATCATTTAAGCTACCACTCCCATCTTCAAACATGACGCACAACCTTACTTTTCATTGTGCTAACAGCCCCGTAGGCAAGTGTAACGATTATAGAATCGAGTGTTGCTGAAGTAGGCGTAATCTTCAACTTATTTGCTACTGGTTTTCTGTAGAAACTCGATCAAGACTTGATTGTATTCGTTGATAACAGTGGAGCAAAACAGTCGTATGTCTTGACCCTATTTCAAAAGATTCCTTAAATCTAAGAGACGAAATGAGCTTTTGGATTATGCAAATTTGAATTCACAGTTGGGGCGCACAATTTTTACGGGCTATGGATTTTTGACTCCTTTATATTATGTAAGTCAGCATGTTATTGTAAGTTTGACTCAGTTTTGCTTCCTTGTGATTTATGGAGTTTAGCTATTTGCTCGTACACTTATTACATTCGCTCTATTGAGTTACTGGCGAAAATCTTTTTCAATTCTTTCTAAAATTCAAAGCAAGTGAACGGGGTTAAAAGTAGGACATACCACTTGCCTAGCTGCCTGATAATCAATCCATACTGGTGAAAGCGGCTCCTGCCTCTGCGATTTTTAGTTTGTGGACTATACAGTATACTAATTACTGAATAAGTACATGCAAGTATGTGATATGTTAGTCTATTAGTTGATCAGTTGATAGCCGAATTTTGTAGCTGATTTGTTGATTGATTGATTGATTGATTGATTGCTTGATAGATAGGCAGAAAGATAGATGGCTTGATTGATCTATTCAGTTATTGACTGACTGATGTCAATGTTTCTAGCTTTGGAGAGTTGCTGTGGAGGAGCTATTGCTCCAATATCTCTGTAGTTACTCGACTTTAAACTCTTCTAGATAGATGTTTAGCTGTATCTAATGAGAGTCAGCATTTACGAACTGCCCTGCTGTTGCTTGTTATCGCAGGTAGGCAAGAACTCCCCCTAACTTTCCCATATCCTATGTTCCTACAGACCACATAGAAAGCTAAGCAGGACCTCTCATTTTGATCATCAACATATTTAGTTTACGCTGATCATATCCACGCGCTTACTACATAGCTTTTGCCGATTTGCCGTGGGTCCGTGCGCTTTTCAGCAGTTCCAAGCTTTATAGGCTGCGTTATGAAGTGTAAGATCTCCCAGCAATGCGATCAATTCGATTTTGTATCAAATTTACAGTTATGAGACAGGGCGGCATTTTGAACTTTGTAACCAGAATGTTTCATGAAGTCCATCGCACACGAACATGCAAATGATCATCTTAAAAAACATTGATGTGTTAAAAATGCAAGACACAGTTAGGCCGGTGGTGCAAAGGAGGCGCCTTTAAGGGCGTTGGAAGTGCTCTGCAAAAGTGAAGCTGGTTTTTTTATAGAATGGAAAATTTGCCATCAAGCGTACGATTTGCACAAAACCAGTTGCAAGGGAGTGAAATATTTTCAGAGTTTGACTGGCTTTGTTTTGAAGGTTTTCGAATGATGAAGTGAAATACGAAAGAGCAGGCTGTAACGTGTTTACAACTTTACGACGACATTGTGACGACAGCTGTTTGCCCCGTGTAAAGTGCGACCATGAAACGCAAACGTGAAATTCAACTCACCATTTTGAAGGTCAAATATAAAAGCCAAGTGCGATGGAATGCTATAGATTTCATTTATCTAAAATAACATGCATTCATCTTTGATTCATCAACCTTTGCGATGCCTCTCCTTCTACACACCAAAGTCTTTTCGCGAATGCTTCACAGCCAACAGGGTTTTCAAATGTTGTCTGTCACGGAGATGCGAAACTTCTGATCTGAAACGCGGAGATGTCTTGAGCTTCTCAATTGTTAGAAGCAAATAATCAAGGCTTGCTGCTTGGAAGTACAAAGTTTTCTTCAGGTTTATATTCACAGATGTACCTGTTATTTTTGAATAACCAGAATAGCAGACCACAGTTCAGCATTTCTGGCGAAGAGGACTATTAATTATTCAAGACGTCCATCACAGACTTGATATGAGACAATGAAATTAGAAGCGTGAATGCTTAGGTATAAGCCTTTTTGTCGTTTCACTTGAAACTGCGCGCTAAGTTGCCTTATCTTTAAAATCACCCCCTCGTTAACATTTTTGCAAAGAGAACAACAAAATTTTAACTGTTTTACAGAGTTTGTTATTAGCGTTTACAGAAGGCGTTTCTTTGTGGAATGTTTTAGTCCTTTTGGTTTCGTCACTTCTCTTGAAACTGCGCTTTGATGTTGTCTTATCTACAAAATCACTCCCTTGGCAACATTTTTGCGAAGAGAAAAGCAAAATATAAACTGTTTTTCAAGGTTTGTTATTGGAGTTGCTCGTAACCGATCTCCTTAAAAAGTAGGTCTTGGTCTTAATGAGAGATGTACCTGTTACTCTTTTGCTGTTCAATGATGAAACATTGGTGAATAGGCATACAAGAGTTTAAGTGATTAGTTTTTAGGCTCCACATTGAGGTCCATTGATTAATTATGTATTTTAGATACATTGGAGAAACATTTCTGAAGCTTCTAAAAGTTGTTGATTGTAAGTACATCTGCCTTTAAGAAGTTTCCTCGATTGATGATTACCCCCTAAAGTATACTCACCTGATGCAAAATCTGGCCCATAAACATTTTTAAAATCAAAGCCCATGTCTTTAATTCTGTGTGGCCTAATTTCGGATCAAATGTTCGTAAGAGCAAAGAGATTGCATGGATCTAGACAATCTCATTTGTTTGTTCTCTTGCTAATCTTATGCCAAAAATTAGTGTTCTCTGTGTAGCTACGCTAGATAAATATATGTTCTGAGTGTACGCTGTAAATAGAGCGAGTATTCTCGTTAATTCATACTGCTTTTAAAAATGCATAATCTCTTTCTCAGCATCCAGGATAACCACACCCGCCACACCCTCGCGATACCCTGCAGTCAACCCATGATTAGTAACAGCGGCACCAAACAAGAGGAACAACCGCCATGACCTAGGATAGTGGATTCACTAAACTATCATGCAATAGACCTTTTAGCTATTCAACAAAAGAGCCTGGATCGAGCGTTATACAATTTTATACGCGAGGTTCGATCGAGTGGCGTTAGAGCTTCTATCACTATTGTGCGCATTCGAAAATTCTTCAAAATGCATCATAACAACGTTCGATTCAAATTCTTTCCTAGAATAGCTAAAAGGTCTATTGACTTGAATGGATTCCATGAACTGACATACTTTACTTTCGAATATTGCGTCATCATATTGGTAATTCTCCTTAAATTATACCTTTTACCTGAAAGTGAAAAGAGATTAGACATTTTCCAATCGCAAGCATTTTCACATTAATGAATAGCTGGAACATTACTTGGTATTCAAGCCAATACATGTAGAACAATTGATTAAAAACCAAAAAACCAAACATGTCCAGACGAAGGACCTTTTTTCTCGAAACTCTGTCTACCTTTTTTGTCATTTTTTATGAAAATAAGCTGAATGACTTTCACTTCGAATCAAGCTATGGATGAAATAAATGAAACCAAAGAAAAGACCCGGAAGACAAACACTAACTTTGTTTTTAGTTTAAATCTATGGTACGTATCCATAACCCTTTACCAAACCCAATGGATTGGTCTTTATGAAATAGGATGAGGATCTGGCTTAACAATTTCAGCCTGAAGGTTGTTAAACCAATCCACTAGATTCTTATACGCGGATATTTTACTGTATCATTAAATTCAAATGTAAAGTCCCGCCCATTGAACTATAAAAATGGTCACGCCCTGGTGAGGATGTCGGTTCGGGAGGCCTCATTGTGCTAGAAATCTGTTTCTTTCTTTGCAACGGCCTCCTTTCCTTCATAGAATGTCATTTTATCATATATGATAAAAATAAAGCATCTCAGTATTTTCGTTCAGTATTTTCAGTTTCATATTCGATGTAATGGTTTTGCTTTGTTGTTGTGGTTAAAGAGGTCTGGATCGAGCGGTCGATCGAAATTCTTGAGTTGAGCAAACAAGACCCTTCACAGCAAGAACGAAGCCAAGCAGTTGGAGGGCCTAAACAGACAGCAGGAGGAACATATCATCAAATAACATCAAATTCAGCTGCTGCATCACTTACATTGCTTATTTCTCATCCATTGTACATCAAGTTTACTTATTCATCGAAGTTGATTAATGTTTGATGAACATGGACGACGCTTCTCGAAACAGACGAGGCTCCACTCCAGCTGCCAAAGAGCAGGAGCCTGGAACAAGTCTCAAACCTGAAGATGGGCAATGGCAAAATTATGTGTTAGGTCGTCTCCAAGAGAAGCTCGCACCAGAACCAATTAAAGTCGCTTGTATGAGGCCACCAGAGAACAGAAAATTGCACATTGAGGAGTATCATGGAAAGATCTCGAAGGATGAAGTTAGTCGCCTGTTGACAGGCAAATCTGGGAGATATTTAGTGAGGGATAGCACCAGTTCAGGGAGCTACACTTTATCATTCAACTTCGATGGAGAAATAAAACATCAAACACTTATTTGCACAGGAGGTGTTTACAAAACAGACCTTTCTGATTCAACTGATTATCAAACTGTGCATGAACTAATGGTGTATGTTTTGGGGCTGGGCAAGAAAATGAAACAAATGGAGGGAGGGAGAAAGAAGCCCTACCAAAAGACCCATGAGTTTGAGAACCATACATTTGGACATCCAAAATGGTGTGATGTTTGTGGTGGGTTTATATGGGGTCTTTGGTCTCAAGGATTGAAATGTGAAGATTGCGGTGTAGGAATTCACAAACACTGCAGAAATGCAGCAAATGATGCATGTAAGAAAGTTGTTGTTGGACAGAAATTGTCCACAAGTCAATCACCACCGGTCAGCAAGGATCTAAGAAAGAGAATATCTTTACCAGATACAGCACAAAGCAAAGATTCAATGAGAACAAAATCATTTCCACGAAACCAAGAAGAATTACGTCTGTGCAATTATGAAAAAGAATGCTTTCAGTTTCTCATATCTCAAGTTCCTTTGAGCTATTTTGATAGAGAAAGCCCTTTGAATAGCTGTTATTGTAGTGACCATCCACCCCCTAAAGGCTCTGAAGCTTTGCGTAACTGGTGCAAATTTGCATTAGTACGTAGTCCAAGGGAACTGCAGAAAAGCCTACGACTGGCTTATTTTTCAGTCTTCCCAGGTAAAGTCAAGGAAACTCTTGATGCATTATCATCTGGGTCATTTTACCAAAGACTGAAATCTGATGAGCTGGTTGTTCTTCCTTCCCTTGCAACGATAATTCTTATGGAATCACATGAGACTGAGGCACACACAGTGCGTACAGTTTTGGAAGTTGGAGTTGAAAATGGTTCATACACCACCAAATCGGCAGTGAATGATGTTCCAGGACCACAAAGCAAGTCAGGGAGATTAGAATATTGGGCAATTACACCTGGATATCAAGTAGTCAGCATTGCATTGCTTGTCAAGCTCAAGAAATAAGCACATGGTATGTTGTTTTGAAATATTTGGCACTCTTTGAAAATCTTTCTTTGAAACAGATTGTGGGTTAGCTGAATTGCTGCAAGAGTGGCCATGGGGAGTGGAAACAAGACTGTTCATGTGGGGTTCATGGATGAGTCAAATTGATACTTGGATTGATTTATTTGGGAGGGTTGCCCTTCGCCAGGAGCTGTAGTGCAAGGGGCCCTCTAATAAAAGCACTAATTACATGTTAGCCTAATTGCAATAAAAACCACCATGTTTAAAATCTATTTGCAACCATTGAAAGAAATATTTATAGGAGAAAAACAAATTCTGAAGCTCTGACAGGGGCAGACTCCACAGTGCCAGCACTGGCCACCCCAGGCAGATTGTTGAGCGAAAGCGACAAACAATTGAAGACCTTGACTGCCAGTTGACCATGACCGCCAGTTGCCTCAAGCGGGCCTGCCACCCTAGGGCATCCAAACACCATCACCACAGGCCTTGCTTCATTTCATTATTGTTATATAATACAGTAAGTTGGAGAATTTCTCAAAACAACAGTGACAACAAGTTTCCAAACATCGGGAGTGGAGATAAGCAATGGAAACAATCTGAGCATTCCGCATTAAGATATTGTTTTTAAAGCGGTGACATCCATGTTTCTACTTTCAATGTACACAAATTGGGATATTGATATGTTCCTCTCTTTAGAATGCTTTAGTTTTATGATAGAAATGTTTGTCCTTCTTTTTCAATATTTTTAGACCAGATTGTAAAAACTGTTGTCAGTTTGATTGTTCTTGATTCCCCAAAATACATTCCATGAAGATGACAGTAACACCCTATTTACCCCCTATCTATTAAGCCTGCTTTTCTAAAGCCCCTCCCCTCTGAGCTAGAATTATGAAGAAGCCTCTCTCTTGTAAGCCCCTTTCACTTTTATCAAGCACCAGTAGCTGCCAGAGATTTTCCATTTAGCTTACTAAACATGTTTGCACATTAATTTTGATAACAATAGACCTTTTATCTATTCAGGAAAAGAGCCTGGATCGAGCGTTATTTTTATACATTTTTATACGCGTGGCTCGATCGAGTGGCGTTAAAACTTCTATCACTATTGTGCACATTCGAAAATTCTACAAAATGCAGCACAGTATCGTTTGATTGAGATTCTTTGTCTGAATAGCTAAAAGGTCTATTGGGATAAAAACTCTGTAAAATTTGCGTATATGACCAGTAAAATTGTCTGTTGATCATGCAGAATATTGGTTTGTGAAGAAGCCAGAAGTGAAAAAGAAACTTTCCTTCCTGCAAAGCAACGTCAAACTTAAATTCTTCCTTTATTGTCTGGTCAATTTTCTCCATGCCAGATTTCAGTTTAACTTTTGCACATTTCAGTTTCAAAATTGAAGGCATGTTAAGAGTTTAAGAGTCACTTTGAAAAGTCTAGAGTTATTATTAATAACTCCTTTGGATCACACAACTGTAAATAGACAGAGCATGATCCAAATACTGTTTTCCTGTCTGTTTATTCTTTTCTCTATTCCTTCCTGTACCATTCATATTTTCAATCTTTGTATTTGCTTTCATCCTATCCTCTTTCTATTCATTCTCCCTCTCCTCCTTTGTCTGCCCTCCCGTTTTCGTTTCATTTCCTTCATGCATTTTTTCCTCCTTTCAGATGAGTCCCCTCTCTCTAATGAGACCACCCATATCCCATGGGGGCTTAATAGGGCTTCAACGTTAATCAAACCCTGTCTGTGAAAGTAAACTGATTGTTTTGCAGTCCTTTTTGCGAGAAAAATGGTATGCATGCAGCATTTTGTACCCATAGATCATTTGCATGTGTGATCGCACATGTTGGAAAGGTGTTAAAAGTGTTGTTGATGTTGCGTATATTTTGAAACGTAAATGGATGCATAACAAAGCATATTTAACAGATCAGCATACATAGTTTCAAACTTGTGTTCCAGTATCAAATTCCACTAAACTTAAAGAAAATTGGGTAGGCACTAAAAGATGGTTTGACATGTGTGACAAAATGCACTTGTACCTCAATCTGTGCATGCTATTGCATGTGCAAGTATGATTGCACACGTCAAACAAAAAGGCCCATTTTTATTTGGTATTCATGTGATTGTTTTATGTTATATGTTTAGTTTTAATATGATCATTTTCTTCTCAGGTTGTTGCAATAAAGTTATCTCAAGGCAAGCTGGGCAAGAAGAAAGTTTGAAATTTATAGAATAAAACTCAAAGAAGAAAAAATATTTTTGACAATTGGAAGTTTGAGATCAGAGATGGCACAAAAATTGATTGTTTTGGATCAAAAGTAAGTACAATAGAATGAAACTGATTCAAGACAAAGGCACAAAAAATGTTTTCTTCATTTCTTAAATTTTGCAGTTGAACATTATTTATTCGTACTTGGTTGCACATAACTTGGCAAATTGAAATCAGAATTCAAAATAGAGTTAGATTTGAATTAAATTTTTTAATAGCAATTAATGCAGACAAATTTCTTCTTGGACCTGAAGAAAACTTCACGTTTGAGTAATGTATGGGTCCAATTGGTTTCTGTTAGATATGATGATATGAAAGAAGTCACAAAGGAATAATGAAGGGCAGATCAGGTCCTAATTGTCTAGTATAATCACAGGGTAACCAGATTAAATGTTAACTTTTGTAGTATTTGTTAACTGGTTATCTATTCTATTTTTCATTAATTTTGTTATTTTGTAATCTATTATTTCTCTTTTTGCTGTTCGGTGGTTGATTCCATTTCTTATTCACTTTCCTTGCGATCTACTGTACTGCACAGCAACCTTTCACTGGGAAAGAAGCTACAAAGGATCACAAGCCAAGGGAGAAAAGATTGCTGTGCAGCACAGAAGAAGTCACTGAAAGTGAATAAGAAATTGAATTAGTTACCAAATAATGAAATAGAAAATAGAATGAATCGCCAAATAACAAAATTAATGAAAAATAGAATGGATTACCAATTAACAAATACTACAAAAGTTTACATTTAATCTGGTCTCCCTCAGATATATTTTGATGATTTTGTTTCATAAATTTCCAAAGCTAAAGGATGTGGCCAGGATGACTGGACTGCAAGGGACATTTCCATTTAGCTTTTTTTACAACATGGTTCTGACTGAGCAGAAACTGTGTAAACTGATGTCATTGAGCCACATCGGCAAAGGAACTGTTTGAATATATATAAGGCTCAATGAGGAAGCTATCAAGCGTTGCCTAATTTCAAGGTTTGTTGTAGGGAGCGAGGGGTGCTTAGAAGTGTGAATTTTCACACATGCGTATGCAGTTTCTGCTCTGTCTATTGTTCTAAGTTAGAGGTACCCTTCAGGGTTTACTCTTTCATAAGCAAAAATGATGGGAGTATTGTTATAGATACAATGATTGGTTCCCGAATAAATCTAACCCACTTGTTAGAATTGACAGTGCCTCTTGCTATGATGTTTAGCAAGTGAATTACTCATCAGAATGAATGATAGATGCCATTTTGGATAGCTTGTTTCACAGGGTATCCAGTCCAAAAATCTGGTTAGGAAACTTGGCCCTGTGTGGCCATATGTGTCATTTACAAGAATCAAAGAATATCTCCGCTCAAAGAGTGTTTTCTAAGGCCATAAAGTCCATTCTTGCTGAAGTGCAAGGACTTGAATCTAAGGCATTCTTGCTTTGGATTAATGCAGCTTTGAATAAGTCAGGTATTGCAAATTTAAGATATGAATACCTTAAATGTTAATCGTGACAGTGAATGCTGAAATGTAGTAAAGATGGACAATTCAATGCTCAAAGTTTTTCAAGTTCAAAGTTCCAAGACAACGTATTTGCGAGACTTTGTCCCTGGAATAACAGTAAATGCTGTAAAATGAATACCATCAGACAGCTAATGATATCGATAAGCCAGTCGGAAGACGTAATTACAAAATACGAAGACTATTCAGCTAAAAGCTGTCTTCTAATTGCAGCTTGATGTGAGACCCTTGACCGTTTCATACTCGAACCGAAGGGTGCAACAGTAATAAGCAGACTAATAGATTTATGTATAGCTCAAGTCTTCTGGACTCAGATACAACGGGATAAGAAACGTTCGTAGTTGGAATTTTTAGGACATTATATGAAATGAATAAGAATAGACATTTCGTTGTTCGTATTCGTACTAGGAAGCTACGTATGTGGATGTGTCAATGTCTTGACCCTTTTAAGAGTACCAGTGAAAAATTTAAAAATTTCTATGCACATTTATGCAATTGATTATAGAATAAAAATTTTAGTAGAAATCATGAGAATCAATTCACATGTTAAAATGTGTTGCTTAATAAGATGTATCCTGAACTGTTCCTGCGTTTGATTGAGTCTGGTGGTGTGTTTACGTGTAAGGAAAGTTTAGCAAAGAAGGAATTGGAAATTTTCTGACAATGATCTTTTAATGTCTCCCACTTGCAATTTAGATGTCCCCAGATTCGAAGACCTCTCTGTGTATTCGTCATTTTGAGTACATAGACCCATTATGTAAGTCATTGTAAAGTTGGTTAATTTGAAATCATGATTCAGGGGCTGGCAACATAAAGGTGGGTTTAAGATTCTGTGGCCTGTCTTTTTGTTATTTGAATGGCTTCGAAGAAACTTGTGCCTCTTATCTATAATTTCATGTTCAGGAATCTTTTATATTTTTTTATCGAAATTACAGCGTATTTTATATTTCAACTAATTTGGGGACGTGACATCATCAAACTTCTAAATCGTAAACCAGAAGATTGACAGACTCTTGCTCGATACCATGTTGAAGACATCCATTAACTATGGTTCTGATGAAAATTATTTCATGTTTCGTCGAAAAGTTTAGAAATTACAATATATTTTGAAGGTTTTTCGAAGATTTTCAAGAATTCCTGAAAAAGAAGAAGAACAGTCTGATTCGGTAAACATTGAAGTTTCAGAAAATGCCAACGGTAGAATTTCGAAATAGCTGAAGTTTATTTGAAACCATATCAATTCAAACATAGGGCTCAGATCTTTAAAAAGGTGAGGTGAGTGTAAAATAGACTGATTACAATGAGTCCCAAGAATCGCTATCCAAAACGAGACTACTGCACCAAACCGAGACCGCTCATCTAGTTAGTAGCGTCCGGCAGTCTTTCAATAGCTATAACTACGGCCATATAATCATTCTAAGTGTAAAAATGTATCAAATGTTTCCATGAATTGAATAAATTCAAAGGAAGTTTAGGTAATTGGCTGTAAATCTGCCGTGACAATTTTTTGATTTCTTGATTTTTTCAAGATGGCAGGAGTTTGATTATTTTTGTAAAACTTCATCCATAATTTTTCAAAAATTTAAAATCATCGTAAATCATCGTAAATTACTTGAGGGAAGGAAATTAATACGATCTTCAAGAAAATCATAGTTGATGAAGGTCTACTTAATGGTTGCAAGCAGAGATAGAAATCTACAGCTTCTTGGTTAACCATTTAGAAATTTGATGACGTCATAGCCTCTGGATTAATAATTGCCGCCATTTTGGAACTAACGAAGATATAAAAAAATGCCACGATAGATTTACAGCAAATTTCCCAAACTTCCTTTCAAGCACTTTAATTCAAAGAGAAATGTAAAAGAATTTTACACCCATCCTTTTAAAGATTTGAACTTTTATAAAATCAATTCAAAGAAATAGGCCATATAATTTTGCATAAACCATTTTCAAGCTTTGAAACGTTTGCTGTGACTTGTCAACCTATGCTTTGGCAAATACTATGTTAAAATCAAAGGGAACCTTCTGCAGTTCTTTGTTTCTTTGCTATATCATTTGACTTAATCAAACGCTTGAATACTTTTTTAGGACAGCTAGTAGGAAATAGTTCAGTTGACAATTTACGTAGCAGTAAAGATTCCTTAATTCTTAGTTTCATACAATTAATTGAACTCTACATTTTAGATTGCTGTTTTCTTTCTTATCCCGCTAAGCAAGGGCAACCTTTTCAAAGATGAATTGGTAAAACTATCCAAACACCCTGGGAGGGGGGTACTCCAAAATTTTGCTACCGTTATACTTTTCACCGTTTTCAAAATGTGCCAGCATCTTGTCAACGCAGTCTCAGTTAAGTTGTTTGCTTTACACTGAGATAATTAAAGCTATGGCTCCTCCACAGCAACCGCACAAACGAGGCATGTCTTTTGGGGTAACCCTGAAGATTGAAAATTTGTGGCAGGGCAGAAGATTCACGAATTTGAACAAGGCTTACTAATAGGATACTTTATCAGCTTTGTTTCTTCCTGTTGCTATTTGAGAACGAAAGAGATTTTAATGATATGAATTTGATACTAGATTGTCACGTTCCTGTCTGGCTCCTTCTATATAAAGAAATAAGATTTCTAGAGTTATCTGTGGAGCCGAACTTCACCACAAACGAAGTTAATATTCTTGATTTTCCGATTTCGCTAGCTTCAGGTTGTTCCTGCACTTTGTACCATAATCAGCACAGACGTTAGTTTCGCAGGGACTGATGAGGTCACAAGAGGTGCCGTGGCTGTCCGATAAAGTTTTTCGAAAGTGCTGTACTTTTGCCTCAAAGTACCCGTTTCTCAGCTTTTCCAGGTTAATGGGTCCCCCTCCAGCTCACCAAACAATTAAAAATAACTTTGATAAATCTAAAACTTCTACACGCTGGGTGTCCTATCGGTCACAGTCCTTCACTCAATAAACCTAAACTATTGTTGTTCTCTGCGGCATGAAGGACTGGAAAAGAGCCTAGTTGCCAAACTCTTTTGAACCCACTATTCAAGATAAAACCAACCACTTCGGTGCCCTTTTACCGCTTCCTCGATTACTCGATTGGAAGTCCTTTTACTCGATTGGAAGTCGATTTGACGCTCAGCGCTACGCCAAAAAAAAATTGTGTGGTCATGAAGTAGAACAGAAGAAGCGCCCAAAAGAAGTTCAACAGGCCCTCAAGGCCATCCTCAAAATGGAGCCCCATGGCAATCAGTAGTGGCAGGGCCACGAGGGGGGGACTGGGGGGACTTGTCCCCCCAAATCCCAAAAGTAGGCAAAAATTGTCAAAGAAAAATGGCATAGAATTAGTTAGGTATACCTTTAGATTGAAAAATTACGTCAACCCCCCCCCCCATTTCTCTCGGATTTTAAAGAGCTGGCGCCGCCATTGATGGCAATGATTTTTCTCTTGGTATGAAAAGGGCTAAGATTGGTCTCAATTTTCTGGAAATATTTGCATTTGATTTATGAAGAAATATGCGATAAATTTGACTCACTTTTTCTGCTTTGTTATCAAAAGTTTGCTTGATGATGACAGAAATAGACCATTGACAAGATAGGGAATTTCGTAACTATTGAGTCATATATTACCTCATCTGATGCGGAAAGGGAAACATTGCGCCAAGCTTCAGAAACTGCTACTCATAAAATTGAGTCAATCGAAGAGGGTGTGCTCAAAATGTGTATTATCAATTCAATTTTCGTAGACCAATAACTAACTCTTTTTGGATGTTATTTTGCAGTTTGATTTTATCTCCACAGAACTTGACGTAATTTTAGTCATCAATATCAAAAAATAAATCATTTGCATTCAAATTTTGCGTCGGCTTGCTAAACAAGCGTTGGCGCGAAGGGACTGGTAGGTTTTTCATTTCTCGTTTAATGACATTTTTATCGGTTAATGGCCCTGTAAAAAAAATTATTTTTCTGGTGACTCGATTGTTCATAATTAACTGCCGGTTGGGAATTGTTTATTTCGGCATTATGCCACCCTCTTAATTCTGAATTATAGATCTGTTCTGTTTCTGATGATTTTCTTGATTGTGGAAATTCAAAAAATTTGGCCTTTCATTATTCCACTCGACGCGACGTTTTCTTTGGAAACATTCGAATTTAATTCGGTGGATCAATTGACACTACACTTTTTTCATTATTTACATTCAAAAATAAGCTAATGTTTCGAAAATGTCACTTTTTGCTGAATAGATAACTGGGATTTCTGATACCCTAAGATATCCCCATGGCCCATGTTGATCAGCTATGCTCTATGTCTATGCTCACTTTAGTCACATTTAGTTTTTGGTGGTACAGGTGTTCGCTACTGTTAGATCTGTTCCAACTTATTCTTTGCCCTATAAACCAGACTTGTAACCATAGCCTCTTTAGCAAATTTTTGTTGTTGTGGACACGTGTATTGTTTGAGTTATTATTTCGTTTGTTTCGTTTTAACGTCAGTAGTTTTTACCTTTTATGTTATGGCTGCAGGGCAGACTAAATGCTTTTGCTCCTTTCGTTCTAGCAGTATAGTAGAGTAATTTTTGTAAGTAGAGTATCAAGTAAAATGTCATTGTACTTTTTTATTGGAATAGAATAAAACTTGTAATCATCCGATGTACTTGGTGGACCATGTGCCGTAAACCCAATGGCACAGTGTTTGGAAGAAGACCAATTTTTTTCACCCAAGTTTGCCATAGAATGCGGCGGAAAAATTCTCAAATCAAAGCTGAAGTCTTGTTTCAAATAAATCCTTTTTGAAGTGTAGGATCATACAGTTTGCGATAATTTTATCCCTCCACTCCTGAGGTCCATACAGATCCCTGACCCACTACCGAAGATCTTATTAGCCTTGAAAATAATAAGCGGGGTCTCAGCTTTGGGGAGCTCGAATTAATAATCTTACGTGAAACCTTTTATAGTTTGAATTTTGAAACAATTAAAGAATTAATTAAAGAATCAATTTCCAATAAAGGGAATTCCCAGAGTTGATTTGTCCACAGTTTAACATGTTTTCTAAAGGTTGTGTTGGTAAGCATTGCCACAAATAAGATTTTGCGTCTATTTTAATCCGAACTGAGCCTAATCTCGGAGGAAATGCAACAGAACGTCAATGGGAACTCATAAAACGAGGAGAAAACTTCCAAAGGAAACAACGCATAAAGGACCGGAAAATAGATCTGACAATTAGCTATTGTCCTATTGTTTTTGATATGAGCTTTCATGCTGTGATTCAAACAGTGCATTCGAAAAGACAATAGGAGTGAATCACTTGAGACAAATGGGAAGGATAATGGAGAGAGAACATGTTTTTGTCAAGTCAAGTCAGATCCAGTGGTGAAATGAAACTTGATCAGTGCAAAGCATAAAAGAGACATTGCTGTGAATTGGAGAGGCACGGTGCCGATCTCTCAACCAATTCTGTCTATCATTTATCAAATTTGAAACCAAAGTAGACAACTATTGTATTGATCTAATCATAGACCTAATCGACCACGCATTTCTGGTATAAATCACACGTTTTGGCAGAGTTCGGTGAACAAGCCGCGGCGTTGAGTTTCTTTCATATTGCATCGAATTTGCGCTCTGTTATTTTGTTATCAGCATACATCTATACACAGTTTGATCATCAAGAAAGGTTTGCGGCACATATTGCTACAAATTTATACATAACGGCAGAGGTATCATATCAAGTTGCGTCGAATTACTGCGGACGTAAAGATGCCAGAAGAGAAATTGCCGTTCCTTCGAAGATTGTAATTAGCAAGGTGAACTATAAGACGACACGATGGTAATGAAGATTTCATATCTTTGCGTCACTTTTGGTATGGTTCTACTTGCTCTCAAAGTTCATTGCAACCACACAGGTATGAATAACTAAATGATGAAGTTTCATTACGTTTTATAGTTTCGCCTTGGAGAATGCTACTTTCTGAAGAGCGGAAGAAGCCATAGAGTTTACTTTCCCTATGGGTTTATGCAGCTGATGTAGTGATGTTGCCTGCATATGTTTCGTTTTGTTTCGGTTAGCAAAGAACATGGTTGGTTTGACCTTTTCGATTTTAACGGGCGAAAGGATCAATGAATTGCTCATGAAATAAGCTTAAAAACTTGATAAAAAGATTGTGGATAATCTTCAGATAAGAGTCATTCAATTTTCCTATCGCTGAAAATTTTGTATCCGGATTTGAGAGATCAACGTGGTCTCCCCTGGGTCAGGAATCTCTCACTGTTTCATTTACGCATCTGTTTTTCCGCTCATGCCATGATTTCCCCGCATGTCTAATATCTTCTCACCCAAAGTAAAAGCAATGTGCCGCCCTTCTCACAATTGGTACCAATCCGTGCATCAAAATGAACCACGGGAAATAATTCATTAGCCCCCAGAGCCCAAACCCCTTTTAGTCCCCTTTTTAGCCCCAGAGTCCAGACCCTCGGGACTTGAGGAGCAAAGCACTCCAAAAATCTCTCCTTGCTTATGCTAAGAAATCCTAAATTCTTCAAAGTCCCTCAAAATCTCATAAAATTTTGAAATTTTCAAAAATCTTCACAAATTGTTTTTACCTGCAAATTCAAATTCTAAAGAAAATCCTAAAACTTTTCAAATATCTCAAATATCCCCCCCCCCAGATAGTCCCCAGATAACTCCCCAACAAATGATTCAGAACTTTGACAATGCTTTAATGCAAATTCTAGCATGATCTTGAATATTTTGACAAGATCTCATAATGACAAAATCTCAAAATGTCTTAGAAATCTTGATAAAATCTAAAAAATCTTTCAAAAGCAGAGATTTTTTATTTAGAATCCCAAATCTTGGAGACAGTCTATTTTGGAATGTTTTGCCCCCCACTTAGAACCCAAATTCAATCCAGAATCATTGTTCCAGATCAAAATATTTTTGCTCAATCATTTTTACAGTCCAACATAAACAAGAAATAAGAAAGCAGTTAATTGACCAAAATTTAGGGGTCAGGGATGTAGGAAGCATCTCAAACTTGGGGGCACAACACTTCAAGGGCACTTTTTCCTTAAAGAGAAGGGGGCATTTTCTAAAAATGAAAAGGGCACTTCTTTGTTTATTGAAAAATCTTGGGGGGCACATGCCTCCAGTGCCCCCTGATTCCTACATCTATGTTAGGCGTTGACCTTTCTGTTATTTTGCAAAGGTAACCAGGGCCGTAGGAAGCAACTGCTAATTGGGGGGCAATTGTTCTTAAAACAATAGAGAACAATATGTCTAATTAATCCTTTTGACGTAGCCGAGGGGCATTTCACTCCAAAAAATCTTGTACGCCTTTGGCAAAAATCCTTTTGTTTGCAAGAAAAATCCATCAACAATCCGTAAAAATCCTTTTGTTTAAAAAAATCTCGTACGCTTTTTTGGAGGAGTGAAATACCCCTCGGACGTAGCACTATTGCTCTCAAAATTATTGGGTAGGCTTGAGCCCCACCTGCCACCCCCCCCCGCTTCCTAGGGGCCTAAGATAATGTAGCCTGTGTCTCAGACCCCAGTTTTGAAAAAGAAGAGATCTTTTAGGATCTGAGTCTGGGACTACTTTTAGGGGCTGCAACACAAGCTAAGGTGATGCTAAAGACCAAGAGATGCAACTTTGAGACACAAGACCCACAAAAGGAATGAAATGTGCAATACAATTCAGCAGGTTGTTTTTTGAGCTTCATTTTGAAGGATCAAATATCTGTAGGAAATTAAATCCCCCAACCTTTGTCAACTGGGAGCCTAACCGCTTAGTAAATTGTATCTCTCATATTACAAGTCCTGTCTTGTTTCATAACAGTGTTAAAAATAGTTAAAGGTAAGGATCTCCTCGTTATACTGTAAGATGTTTGTTTTGGCACCTTGACTTGATAATATCAAACCTTGAGCTAGACCAAGCATGCAACTGTTTACCCTATCTGAATAATATGTCTTGTTACCCATGCATCTTTCGATAGTGTGCAGATTTAGAAAAACTGCAAACAAGTGTTATGGTGCAAGAGATCTTGTTGAAAAAATTTGGAAAAAGCTCAAGTTACCTTGCTGTAAAAACTTTTATTGTATAGGAAAGCAGAGACAGACAGAATCAGCCGAAATTTCCTTTGTTATGGTTTTACGCAAATTGATTGGCCCAATTTATGTGTAGAAAGGCCTTTTAAGCTATTGAGCCTGAGAGTCCGGATCTAGCAACACATAAGAACTACTTATTACACATCTCTAAAGCTCTCAAGTCAACTTAACATCACAAATTGTTTAGTTTGGTCTTTTTCTGACACTGGGCACAAATGCAAGCTGTACGAAACAGTTGTAATAAGTACATGGTCATGTGTCAGCGTGACTCGAGGCCTAGTTTACATAGCAAGCTGTTGAATTGTAAAAGTTTTTGCTACCGACACATTATTATTTTTGGATATGCCCTTATTGTTCATAGAAAATTCATAAAAAATGCCGCCATTAATAAAGTGTTAAATTGTCTTCTGGCAGCACATTAATGTGTTCGCATATCGGCATGGTCGAAAGTGCTCCCTGAAGGACATAAAATGCTGCCAGCTGCAAATTTGAAAATAAACAGATAATTTGGCATTTATTCAAGCTTTTGTGATTCATCCCATGTTACTCCGTCTTAATTAATAGGTGTTTCAATTCGATCCTGTCTCATTGACGTAATAAAATGGCTGCTTCAAATCGATCAATGCTTCTTGTTGCTATCAGAGTCTGCGACTCTGTTGCAATCTTCGTTTTAATGACGAATTTCGCAACAATTTTGTTTGATAACGTGCTGATGTAAATGGTTGCCAATAAATGATTGGTTACCAAGCGTCCCGAAAATTCCCCCAGCCCCCCCCCCCGACGTTTGATATATTCAAGCTGGTCGCAATTTAAAAACAAATGTAGATTCTTGATCTTTACTTATTTACAATATTTCCAATATCTTTACTTATTTACAATATTTCCAATATCTTTACTTATTTACAATATTTCCAATATCTTTACTTAGATATTGACTCCTTATATTGATATTTTCTTTCGCCTGAGAACGAGAACTCGGAAAGCTTAGGTAATAAAATTTTGAAAAATATTGCACATTTATCTGCCAATGTTGCTATGTATTCAAGACAAATTTGGTAAGGAATTCTTCGAGTATTTGCTTGTTCGCATGAAGCTTAACGAGATTGCAGCTGAAAATTTTCTCACCTAAGAACGATATGTACTTTGATCAGTTTGGTCTGGTTTGATCGTCGTTTCGAGTTCAGAACTTTGGGTGTTCTTAACAATTTTGGAACGCTCGAAGTTCGCAAAATATCGAAATCTATTTTAGACTTGGAAACATGGAAGTAGCTCATTTGTAGCTCCTTGCATTTTCACAGTTTTGCAAGTTGTGGGGACATGTTTCAGGAAGGCAGCTTCAAAGAGTGGAAATCGTTTGTTTTTGGCAGTAGTAGATTCACCATTTCACTGTAATTTTAGCAAGACTTTCACATAGCATCTGCTAATTAGACAATAGACCATTTCGAAGGTCTGGGGAGAGCAATAGTTCTGTGGCAAATGGCAGGCACAACTCTGGTAAATGGTTACGACAGGGTTTCACGAACGATGAATTAAACTCTACAAGATGTATTAGCTTCAAATTCACGGTGAAAAATAAGGAAATAAGGTACCCAAAATGTATCTGAAAGCTTTCCTATAACCCATAAGCCTCGTAATGAATGAGAGACTTTCTCTAGGTGTTAATTGTGTTCTCGCAACCACCACCACCTGACATCTACCGTAAGGCAAATTTAGCCTCCGCACATTTCAAGATGCTGTCGATTCCCCGTCGATTCCTAGGTTTGGGACAGACATTTGATAAATTACATCTGTTTCGTATTAGATGCC
Organism: Aurelia sp. 3 sensu Dawson et al. (2005); assembly: GCA_964020215.1. Lineage (NCBI taxonomy): Eukaryota > Metazoa > Cnidaria > Scyphozoa > Semaeostomeae > Ulmaridae > Aurelia > Aurelia sp. 3 sensu Dawson et al. (2005). The sequence continues at coordinate 404,089 of OZ026585.1, forward strand.
TGCTGATGTGCAAAGTCTTTTGAAATATAAATTTGCCGAACGAGAAAATTTCTTTGTTAGCATCTCTGTCTTTGTTTTCCACCTCTTAGTTTTTTGCGATAATTAAAGGTCTAATCCAGCGACACACCTTTTACCCAACGGTAGCACCCTCTGTTGCCTCGTTCCATAATCACCATGTTATGGCGTGAAGGAGTTTTGGGAGAAACATAAAACCTGTTTGGCAACCACATAGGCCGACAGTCGAGCAAAAGGTCAGTTGGGCTTGATTGCACGTGTTCGTCTGTCATCTCATTAGCCACTTTGAAGGAGAAGTTGTATCATATTTCATCCAATGGAAAGACCTGTCCAGCGATCGATTCCTTCCCTGTTATAATTGTTATCCATCGTGATGCTGTAACATAATGCCCCTCCGTAAATGAATCTTTCTTTCATCACTTTGATGCGTGTTTAAATATTTAATTTTTAATCACAGTTTCGTATTTTGAATGTTTGCCAGGAACTGAGAGACTTGACATTATGTCTGACTCTTGTCTCAATCGGTCTATGACTTTCTCAGTTTCAGTCACAGTGAAGATCATAGAAACGTTTCCCGTCATGCCCTTATCATTTGCGGAGTACTACGGTGCACTCAGAATAGCTCCTCCCTAACTGTTTATGACAGTTTCTACGAGGTATCTGCATTTATACAAATGCCCCAGTTTTATTTCAACCTTTTTATTAATGAAACTTTCAAAATATAGCTTTGCTTGTTATGGCTTTAGTGAACCAGTTTGTAAGAATGGAGAACGAATTCCAAACTCCTTTTCCGTCAGGCTTCCGTCACCAAAATTAAGCTTTACCTTCAGTCTATCAAGGCCAAGGCATTGTTGCTGCTGGGGCTTTTGATGCAAGGGAGACATTTTGAAAGCAATCACTTGCAGATGTTAGACCATGGGAGTTGTGGACACAATTTGGGTGTTGATCGTGTCCACAATACCTGGCCTAAATTATCTTTAATGATTAAATGTATTTCGTTACCTTGCTTGTCTTCAATTCACTGTTTATCTTCTCGTTCTTGTCTGGGAGCACATCAGCATGCTATCAACGGTTCTGCATGGCCTAGATGTTTTGAACTGCGCTGCGATTCGAAAGCCGTGACGTGAGAACAAGTTCCCAGATCGACGCGGCCATCTAACGACTCATCTATGGCCGCGTCGATCTGGGAACTTGTTCTCAGGTCACGGCTTTCGAATCGCAGCGCAGTTCAAAACATTTAGGCAATGCAGAACGGTTGATAGCATGCTGATGTGCTCCCAGACAAGAACGAGAAGATTAACTGTGAATTGAAGTTAAGCAAGGTAACGAAATACATTCAATCATTAAAGATAATTTAGGCCAGGTATTGTGGACACGATCAACACCCAAATTGTGTCCACAACTCCCATGGTTAGACGGGTGTCCAGTGTTAGACAGATGGAACGAGTCGTTGTTGAGCAATTTTCACTTGAGTGTGCTTCATGAAAGTCTGAAAATCCAATTTAGCCTAAACAGAAAATATGGATCTGCGTCGCAGTAGCTGAACTGTTTGGAAGTTTGACTTTAGTTGTTTAGTTGACGTTTCTATCAATTCCTCTTCTGCAATGTCAATCCACATGTTCTGTTCAGGCTAAATCTAGACTTATGACATGGAGTCTCTTGTTTCTCTCTGTGCTCTTTTGGCGTAATGACAACGCGTCCTTCAACAGAGACTCATAACATTACTCTGAAAACTTGTCCCTATTTAGGCCCAAACTCTGAGCTTCTGAGAGTACCAATCACATATGTAGCGAGATTTGTGAATTACTATTGTTACTACTGTACAACTGTAAATGTAGCATTGAAGGACTGATAACATTCCCACATGATTCGAAATTCGAAGCCGTGCTTCCATCTTGAAACCATTGATGATTGCAGAAAATAAGGTCAGCTGTTTCACTGTTTCATTATGAGTCCCTGATGAGCAAGGTTTACCGCAGGGATACAAGGGACCTATCGTCATAAGTCCATGCCAAATTTGATTTTCAGACAGTATGAAATCGCAACGTGACCGCAAAGGATTCTGGGTGACAAACATTGTGAATGAGTTTTTGAACGATGTTGCAACTGAGCCCTTGACTTGGCGGTGTCTTAGGCCCCTAAAGGACTTGATTTATTAGGCTACAAAAAGTGAACGATCGTAAGTTGTACCTGGGCCAGTTTGAAGACAGAGTGCGATAGACAGATGAACTAAGCTTGGAAGTTAACCAATGTGATAAAAATCTGAAATAAGACTTTTGACCCTGTTGGTTATCACGCGTTGTTGATTTTATTGAAAGCTAATTACAGAGATTTGCAGGAATATCTTATTGGTTAAGAGTTACAGCTGTCTAACCATTGTTAGCCTATGGGTACAAGTTCCGAGCCAAGATTTTCAGATTCGAAGTTTAAGAGGGAGATTTCCGCTCGAATCCGCAATCCCCACTACATCCTATGGAATTTTTTCTGATCTAAGATTATTGAATCAAATTAGAAATCTTCTTAGAGATTCATTTCAGTTGACGTAAGAAATTAATTCAATTGGATTTGATTCTTGAAATGTTACCATTTTTAAGGGATTTGAGTTTTGTCAAAAGATGATATGAGAAATGAAAGTTAACCGCAATCGTCCGAGGAGACTAATTTCGATACAGTGATACTGTTGATACAAACAGCAAAAATACCTGCCATTTTAAAGAGCCACCGTCACCCCAAGGTCCTTTGCGGGCACGCTGAAATTTCTGACAGCTTGAAACAACTGGCCTAAGCAGAAATCATGGATCCACTTTCCATATTGCTGTAGACGAGGGAGATTCCCGCTCTTTCGTCCTCCTCTCCGTCTTCCTCGGCAGAGGCTATATTGCTGCAATTGAATCGATAGAAAAATCTAACTTCAGTAGTTAGCAACGAGCTGCCACTCTCCTTCGCAGAGGCTGTATTTTCGTGGGAATGGCTGCGCGCTCGTTCCACCTTCGGCGCGACACCAAATCCGTTCCTTCTTTGAGAAAGCCTCTGTGAAGGAGAGTAATGAGCAACCTTATCGCGGACCCACCGTAAGCGTGGAGGTTTCCTCATAAGGTGGGTCTACACTTAAGGTGGCTCGTTACTTGTCCAAACACGTACACAATCGGTGACGATGGCTGGCTACTTGCACACAATTGATATAAATACACGTTTCAGTTATATGCTCTTATTTAATCTTGGTAAATTATACCCTCAACATAGGTTGGGTCAGCATGAATTGGGTTTAGAATAAGGGAAGCCTGCTCATTGAGTTCCGATTTTGCAAACCTTGCTTGTACTTTAAATTGATTCGATTCAACTAATGCACTTTCATTTTGCAAGAACAGTGACATAATCTTTCGGCCTAAGGCCACAGCGTGTCGTTCCTCATCGGTTTCTTTCATGAAATCTTGAGTATAGGCTTTTGCTGTATCAAGATACTGTGTTCACGATATGGCCTTTTCTCGTTTCATAATAGGGACTTTGAGCAACCAGGACGGCAACGCCAGCGTCGTTTTGTATGATAGAACCGAACCGAGTATAGTTTCCCACAACTTACTTTCACATGTTCTTAAACAAGCTAAGACAAAATCTCCCTCTTCATCCTGATACGTTGCAACCTTCTTTTTCCTTCATAATTAATATTTAAAGTGAGTGAGTTATACTTCGAAGATCCAGATCTGAGGAACAGCACGTTAGGAATAGGAGTTCCAAGTTGTGCAATTGAAAAAGACAACTTCATAGACTCTCAGGGGAAGCAAATTCACACGGAAAACAAGAAGTCTTTTTAAGCCGAAGTTCGGAAACAACGGGCACAGTTGCGTTGCCGTTGCATTTGCTGTCCTAGTTGCTACAGGCCCCTAATGATATGGTAATGATCCGCATCTAAGAACATTCAGTGTTAATAACATGAAAAGTTTTCCATTTCTTGTAATAAAAAACCAAAAAGCTAGTTAACTAACCTTCCAACCTGAACTAGCATAATTTGGTTTCTATTTTCTCATGTTACTTTTATAGACGTAGGAACCAGGGGGCACTGGGGGTACGTGCCCCCAAGATTTTGCAATAAACAAAGAAGTGCCCTTTTCATTTTTAGAAAATGCCCCCCTTTTTCTCAAGGAAAAAGTACCCTTTAAGTGTCGTGCCCCCCCCGAAGTTTGAGATGCTTCCTACTGCGTCCCTTGTTACTTTGCTTAGGTCTCTTGGTCTTTTTAAACGTACTTTATGAGAAGCTCTCCATGTGAACTGTTAGATCATGAAATACTAGGCTTATTACGGGAAAGAATCGTTTTCCTCCTACCGTTTTAGAATTCCAAAGCATTCGCTTTGAAGGGTGAATGTGAAATTGCGGTTTTTAGCACCAAGCGGTAAGATCGCAGATGCAGTGAACCGCTAATCGAGTCCACGACCCCTCGTTATGACGCTCGAGCGGTGGGGCCCTACCGGGTATCGAACCCAATCCACCTGAATGTTCTGGCTGCAAAGTCAGCGGATTACACCACTGCGCCACAACATCTTCAAATGCTCCAGACAGAGGGGTGGTTTCATAGCCTCTTTTTCATTTTGATTGATTGATTGATTGATTGATGAATTGATTGACTGATAAGGGCCCGCCACTAAAAACATTAATTACAAATTATTACAACATACTATACTATGAATTAGAAACTTTTAGAACTGAAATTTCAAAATTACTCATCAAATTTATCGTGGTAAAAATAGTCATATTTCAAGTCTAAACATGAAAGTTACCCTTTTCAAAATAGGATTATCGAATTTCTATGCACACATGTGAGCATGGTTTATTTTTGCACAACTGGTTGAATCCAAAACACTACAGTATTTCTATGGGTTCTTCTCATAGGTCCAAGGTCTTAGCGATGAATTACGAGGTTGATATGATTTGACCATTGTTATTATATTAACCATGATTTGACTTCTGTTACATTAGCAGTAAACCGCATAGATCTTTCGGCAGTTCTTCTGAAGAGTCTTAAATCGAACAGTTTTGTATCCGTTCAAATATCACTGTATATATTATAGCTCGATCCAGACTCTTTAGTTGGATGGCAAAGCGATCTAATTGGATCAATGAAACTTTCACGAAGCTTTTTGAAAGAGCCACTGATATCAATGTTCCATATTGTCTCAAAAGTCATAACATATTTATTTTTTGTAGCTTAATACCTTGTAACAATATTGTAATATTTGTGTCTCCATGTTAAGTGTAAGTCTTAGGGTTGTTATGTTTTTCCATGCTCCCTTAGCTTTTGTATTGTAATTGTTTGCAAGGAAACAAGGGACGAAAAGTAATAAGTCTAGTCAGCTACTACAGTTTGAAACCAGACAGTCTGCAATTTCAGCACGCTTGTAAAGGACCCTGGGTAACAATGGCTCCTTAAATGAAATGTTGGAAGACTTTTAGCAGGCATGTCGTCTGATTTCTTTTGATGAATCTTTTTATCTATTTATCTTCTTCGTTAACAGAAATCGTTGGGAAACCAGTATTTGCTCGTAAACCTGCAAAATCACGACAAAGATTAATAGTGACCGTTGTCAGTGAAAACGTAAAATTAACTTGTAAAGCTGAAGGAAGCCAACCAATTTCATATAAATGGACCAAAGATGGAAAGTCCTTTAGTTTACAGAAATATGAAGCTCATGATTACAGATTGAGGATAGAAAATGTAGCTGTGTCTGATAGTGGAAATTATACATGCACGGCCTCGAATTCATTCGGTTCAATTTCGTTCACATATAATGTGATGGTTTTTGGTAAGTTTCCTTTCTTACAACAAGGTAAGCTCAAAATTCCTTCAAGATATCAAAATGCAGCTTGTTCTTATCTGGAGGTGCTAGATGCTTTGAATTTAAGAATTCTCCACGTTTCTATTTTGTGTACCATGTGAGTATAAAAAGTAAATACGTGTGTCGGCGGGCTGTGGAGTAAGAACGATTACTGCATTCACACTGACACTGTTAAACCATCTTTATCTAAACCAGTTTAAATTTCAACCAATCAAATGACTGGATTTATTTGATGGACCAATCCAAAGGCCCTATTCAAAAACCTGGTTTGATATAAGCTGATTTAACTTGTAGTGTGAATGAGGCATACATCTCCGATATTCAAAAGTAACACGTTAATCTATCATTCAATGGCCAACTGAGATGTGAAATTTTGTTTGGTAAAATCAATCAATTTTAAGACCCAAAAATTAGAAAATTGTCTGTAAGGGGTTTGTCTGTAAGCGAGGATTCCACGTTCCATTGTGGTCCATGATTTATGCTGCATTGAAATTCAATGCAATTGTCAGTTTCAAAAACAGAATTTTAATTTCAATAGCCAGCAAATCATGGACCAGAGTGGATTGTGGAATTCTCGTTGCAATCATCCCTTTTACCGACATTGGCTAATTTTTGGGTCTCAAAGATGAGGACCAAACAGCTTTTGCTCATCTAAGTCAGCCTTTTACTCCTAGATTAAGATTTTAGTTTTTAATATCGGTCTCATACATTTCAATCTAAGTTTTTTGACTCACCCGGAAGATTTGGACTAAGGCCAAGACAGATTTGTGCTGTCTGCATTGTAACTTCACCACGTTTGCATTGCATCAGTAGTGTTTTGATCCGTTACGCATTTTTCTGTAAATGGAAGGAGCGAAACTGTTTGTGATTAGCAAGAACAGTGTAAACGATAGGCTGATCTGGTTCATTTTTGTTACGGATCTAATAATGTACCGGTACCTTATAAATAATGTCCAAGGTCCCATTTGCACTGTCAGATCGATACGACCGATCGATGCGATCGTTACAACTCTGGATCAGTAACGAAAGCATATCGGATCAACTTCTCCTTTACACTGTTCTTACTAATCCACAAAGGCTTATTTCCACTCAATAGAATTTTCGAAGCAAACGGAATTTTACATAATAAAAAGGCTTGTCACTCGTAACATTCTATTCAATTTCAAAGCGATATTTTCTCTCCTAAACGGTCCTAAACAAAAGATTTCCAGTTCGCTCGGAAAATTCTGCTGAGTGGAAGTCAGGTGTGAAGGCTGATTTCCACTCAGTAGACTTTCCAATTGGACAGGAAATCCTTTATTTACGTGTGAAAATGTTGCTTTGAATTTGAAAAGAATTTTACGCTTGACAAACATTTTATTGTGTCAAATGCAGTCCATTCTGAAAATTCTACTGAGTAGAAATCAGCTTTAACACTTTTGTGCCACCTTTCTATGGGTAAATTTTTTCTGGAGCAGTGCAAACGCTCTTGAACTGTAACAGTGGATCAATACTGAGCCGAGGCTGTATATATACATGACCTAAAATGGTTCTTTTTTATTGTCTTGTAGAAGTCGTACGTTCAAAACCTTATCTTGTGTCAGGATTCCCGCGTGATACTCGCGTTCATGTTGGTGAAAACGCATCTATTGTATGCTACGACTACTTTAGTACCAAAGTGGCATTGATCACCGACTTTCGATGGTTCAAGTGGGAGAACAAACCAAGCAAAGACTCAGAAGAAGAACTGACGAGAAGTATGCTTCGTCATGGCAACATCACCGAAGGAATTACGTTGATTAGTGCACGGTATTACAAATCAGTCGCAGAGAACCAGAACAGTACAGTATTGCATGGCGTTCGATTGAATCTATACAATGTAACAAAGGCTGATGAAGGATACTATAGTTGTGTTGGATGCAATAATTTAGGATGTTCAATTCGTTCAGCTCGTTTTACTGTTACTGAAGAAACAGGTACGTCTCACCTATTCTGTACTTCTTTATTCTGTACTATTGTGTCCTTTCGTTGTTCTTTGTATTTTATCGTTTCTTTATTGTTTGATTGTGTTGTCACATATCACATCTACCTCGCTCTATCTTGTTCTTGCATTGTTCTATTGTGTTTCCATTCAATCTTCGTCATTGTTCTATTGTTCATTCGATTGCTTCTATTCTTATATCTCCATTGTTGTCTTATAAATGTTCTTCCAAAGTTCTGTTTTGCTCTTGATTAGATCTGAAACTTTTGCAAAATATATCAATTCTGGGTCAAATTCTTTTTGTTTGATTGGTTGTTTCAAACCTACCGAATTCTGAAAACGGTAGACTTCGTAGAGATGGAAACGCATTTCTCAATCAAACACACAATTCTTCAAAACGGCAGGTTTCAGATTCATCCTGATGATAACGAGGTTTCCAGTTGAAAAATACGACTACGAGTCTGGTGCTTGGCAACAAAGATTAAAGTTACGGATCACTGTAGGTAGCAACCCTAAGAAAATTCGCCTCATTTTCAGAGTTTTGCAAAGGAATACGAGGATCTTACCGAAGTCTGCAAAACCTTCTACTACCTTCTACCCTTAAAGCAGATTGTTGAGCAGGCCTTTAATACCTGCCATACCTGCCGTTTTCGGAATTCAGGAGCCAATCAAACACAAATTTCGAGTATAACAAGTCTATCGTTTTCAGAAAGTGTACCAATCAAACTTACCCTTTGTTTACTTTAAAAATAGTCGAATTTCAAGTCTAAACATGAATATATCCCCTTTTCAAACTAGGATTATCGAATTTCTCTGCACACACGCGAATATGGTTTTCTTTTGCACAACAGGTCAAATCCAAGACAATTGTCAAGGCACAGAGGTCAAAGATTTTAAAATTTTAACTATAAGTTATTAGGTTGATAAGATTTCATTTCTATTCAGTTTCCTCCAACAGTCGTACGTTATCCACAAATTGGAGTACTGCTTTCTTTGGGCCTATAATTTGATGATATGAAGTAAAATAGGCCTAATGAACGCAACACTATGCAACACAACAAAGCAAAACAAAACACAACACAATGCAATGCAATGCAACACCGCAAACACAACACAACATTTGATTAACTCTTTAATTTTTACCATGATCCTTTGCATCTGATGGTGAATCGACCAATCAAATCAATCAAAATTCATTGGGGGCAAAGGAGATCGTTGTAAAGAAATCCCTGTTGTCATTTTTAACTCCATCATCCATTTCGATCTCAGTTTTTCAGACTTTGTATCAGCGATTTATCAGACTGAACTGCTTGAGCAACACTGTACCCAGGGTATTTTTGGGATGTAAGGTTTTGGCTCTGGTACCCAGGTACTTAAGCCCCTAATTTAGTGAAGAATGAAGATAGGTTTATTTCTCCACAATGAGTCGGTGAAAGAAGCTTACAGTCACATTTTTATTTGCAGAAAATGTCCCATCGGAGATAACTGTTACAAAAATTCGATCCGGGATGGCTGCGAAATTGCCATGTAATGTAGCATCAAGAAATAGACAACTGCACATCAGTTGGTGGCAAAATGGGAGGCAAATACACATTTCAAAGAGGAAAAGGATAAATAGAAAGGGAATTCTTCTTATAAAGCAAGTAGCAAAGAGCGATGAAGGCATATATTCATGTTATGGCAAAAACAGAAAAATTTTGAATCAAGTTCTTTTGCAAATTATTGGTAAGTTTGAGAATCTTTCATAGACCCTTTCAGATGCTCTACAAAAGAGGTTGGGTCATAGGAGACCCAATCGCGTATTATGGTACTTACGTAGCTTTTCAATTGAAGCAATTTATATTTATGTTGTTGTTGTTGCTGCTGTTTCTAACCGCAACATAAAAACAGCAATACTTTTTCTTTGAACTAAAGAAATTGATATTCATAGCATTTAATGGTTGTTTTCCTCATGCTTCATAATCATTAGAGCATCCTGCTGCAATGGCAACATCGGATATTCTGTTGCTGTTGTTGTACTGCAATGACGCAACATTATTGGCTGTCTGTTTATTGTACAATCTTTATTAATAAATAGCTTTATATTATAGTATAAATTTATAATCGTAATATTGCTAACATAGGAGAATTTTGTTTTTATCCAATCAGCGGATTTGTTATGGTGTGGTTCGGCCAATCAGATCGCTAGAAATGACAATAGAATATGCGGGCGTCAGCGTTATTTTACAAAAGTAAACAAACAAAGCTGTGGGAAGATGCCAAAAACCACGACCCTTTCAAAGTGTGCGATGCAGTCGTTTTTTGGCCAGTTTCATCAGCTTAAAAACTTTTTCGTAGAGAACAGGAGTTTCTCTCAAATGTTACCGCGTAGATTTTCAATATCTGCATTGGTTCGTCGTAAATCAAAGCTTCGAGGAGGGGCTTTCCCTGGGTATCGTCGTACGTATTATGACACTCAAGTTGTGTGAACAGACGAGGAGACAGCACGAAAAAGTAGACTGAAAATATATTGAAGCACTTCGGGTGCAATACCAATTTGGTTAAAAGCCATCTGAATGCACATGCTACTGATATTAAGGTCATCGCTGTTATGGTTTGGTTTGCTTCATCCGTCCAAGATGAAAATCGCCATTTTATCGTCGATGGCTAGGCCTTGCCTTCCTTGGTTTTCGTGGTTTTCGTCTTCCTTGATAAAAATTTGTTTCTACAACACAGTTTTCAACGCAACGGAAACTAATACTTCGAAATGCTTTTCAACAATATTTTTCATGATTTAGCAACACTGCTCAATTGTACTGGAAAGCTCAAGGTTACCTCAACTGTTAGATTTCGTTATTGAACTAAGTGAGATTTCTTGTGATCCCTCTGCATTTTGAGTTTTAATTTTACAGTTTGCTACATCAGAAATAATGCGATGGAAAAGGAATGAAGGGAATAAAACAACTTCAAGGCACAAAAGATTACAGCGAAGTGTAGATCTATTCTCTACTCGCAAGTATCTCTAGAAAATCAAATGTATCCAGGAATTACTTGACTAGGCGTTGAGAATTCTGCCTGACCTCTGGTTGACCTCATAGTCTCATCAGATTGGCCGTAGTCAGAAAACCTAAAGTTAAAGAAATAAGTAATAACTTACCCAGCTTTCATTCACTGAGACCAAGCAATACTGAATAAACAAAAGTCCACTTGCCTAATCCTGAACAGAGCAAATTCTCAGCCATAAAATGAAGCTGTTTTCACAAGCCAAGTTTGACCAACACAGTCTTGACCGTGATCTCACAATAAGTTGACGAATGTGAAATGTACATCGATCCCGAATCAAGGAAGAAATGGCGCGAAAACATTCTTGTCTCCAGTCTCCAAAAATATTTCCATGTTATGAAATATAAAAATTTACTTGATAACAGTAAAAAATTCTGGCTTTATAAGAAGCCAAAACTATCAGATTACACAAAGCTAAGAACTTGAATGCTTGAACATCATCTACGTAACAGCTTTTATAGGGGGCTGACTTCAACAATTGAATTGGTTCAATTCTCAAAAAATCAGTCCCATTTCAAAAAGTCACTCATTTCGAAATCCTTTGCAGGGACGTAGGAAGTATCTCAATTTTAAGGGGCACGACACCTCGGGGGCACTTTTTTCCTCAAGAAGAGGGGGCAGTTTCTAAAAATAAAAAGGGCACTTCTTTGTTTATTCCAAAATTTGGGGAGCACGTGTCCCCAGTGGCCCCCGGTTCCTACGTCTATGATCCTATGCCTGAAACATATATTTCTGTGACCGGTAGGTATGCGCATTTTGTATAAGAAACTGCTTATGATAAGAAACTCAACACTCAGATCGCCTAAAAAATTAAGAAACTCCGGTAGCGACAAAATGAAAATTAAGAAACTATCTATTTTTGACAAAGGAATTCCTTGACATATTTTTGCGTCATTTCAGTTGTTTCCTGTATCACATTACGGCACTTGAGCGACAACCTAAACATTAGAAGCTTGAAAAACATTGTTTGAACTTTTCATGAGGGCACAGGAAGTAAACATGTGAATTGCTGTGGCAACTCTTGAGTACTCAAAATCTGATAGTTTTAAGAAATCTACTGGCCCAAATTCTTTGTTTCTTTAAAAACTACTTGTAGAGTGCTAAACTTTGGAACTGTATATGAGTTTCTTCATATAAAGAATTGAAGAATTCTAGAATTCTTATATGCAAAGTTTGGAGATGTCAGGAGCTTATCTTTTGTTGTTAGAAAAGTTTCCAACTTACTTCAGTAAAGTCTAATCAAAACATCGACAATCAATACATTTACTCGTCAGTTTCTTAGCTTTGAACTGAAAGTGACTGCCCTAAAACGCTAGAATGAATATTGTTACGGAAACATTTTCTATTTTTGGAGACTGGAGACAAGATTGTTTTCGCGCCATTTCTTCCTTGATTCGGGATCGATGTACATTTCACATTCGTCAACTTATTGTGAGATCACGGTCAAAACTGTGTTGGTCAAACTTGGCTTGTGAAAACAGCTTCATTTTATGGCTGAGAATTTGCTCTGTTCAGGATTAGGCAAGTGGACTTTTGTTTATTCAGTATTGCTTGGTCTCAGTGAATGAAAGCTGGGTAAGTTATTACTTATTTCTTTAACTTTAGGTTTTCTGACTACGGCCAATCTGATGAGACTATGAGGTCAACCAGAGGTCAGGCAGAATTCTCAACGCCTAGTCAAGTAATTCCTGGATACATTTGATTTTCTAGAGATACTTGCGAGTAGAGAATAGATCTACACTTCGCTGTAATCTTTTGTGCCTTGAAGTTGTTTTATTCCCTTCATTCCTTTTCCATCGCATTATTTCTGATGTAGCAAACTGTAAAATTAAAACTCAAAATGCAGAGGGATCACAAGAAATCTCACTTAGTTCAATAACGATCTATGATCTGAAATCTAACAGTTGAGGTAACCTTGAGCTTTCCAGTACAATTGAGCAGTGTTGCAAAATCAGGAAAAATATTGTTGAAAAGCATTTCGAAGTATTAGTTTCCGTTGCGTTGAAAACTGTGTTGTAGAAACAAATTTTTATCAAGGAAGACGAAAACCACGAAAACCAAGGAAGGCAAGGCCTAGCCATCGACGATAAAATGGCGATTTTCATCTTGGACGGATGAAGCAAACCAAACCATAACAGCGATGACCTTAATATCAGTAGCATGTGCATTCAGATGGCTTTTAACCAAATTGGTATTGCACCCGAAGTGTTTCAATATATTTTCAGTCTACTTTTTCGTGCTGTCTCCTCGTCTGTTCACACAACTTGAGTGTCATAATACGTACGACGATACCCAGGGAAAGCCCCTCCTCGAAGCTTTGATTTACGACGAACCAATGCAGATATTGAAAATCTACGCGGTAACATTTGAGAGAAACTCCTGTTCTCTACGAAAAAGTTTTTAAGCTGATGAAACTGGCCAAAAAACGATTGCATCGCACACTTTGAAAGGGTCGTGGTTTTTGGCATCTTCCCGCAGCTTTGTTTGTTTACTTTTGTAAAATAACGCTGACGCCCGCATATTCTATTGTCATTTCTAGCGATCTGATTGGCCGAACCGCACCATAACAAATCCGCTGATTGGATAAAAACAAAATTCTCCTATGTTAATATTGCTATCAAGTTACTCATTCATCGAATTTTCTCATGGGACTTCCAATATTTTTAACTACATTGCCACTCTAGCAAACAAAAGGACGAGGAAGTAACAAACAAACAGCAAAGTAATAGACGACGAAACGAACAAACGATTGACAATAAAGAGCACAAGAAGGACTAATTAATGCGGTAGCTACGACGGTCTATCAAACAATTTTAATATATGTTTTGGCTATTTACAGAGAAGGGGTTTTTTTTATAAATTTTGGCTCGGAGGGTAGGGACGTATCACAGAGTAGAGCTGTTACAGTGCATTCACTTTTGTTATCTAATTCACAGAAATCGTTGGGAAGCCAGTATTTGGTTATGGACATGCAAAAGCAGAACACACCCCAAGATTTTGCTTAATCCGTGAAAATGTGAAATTAACTTGTAAAGCTGAAGGAAGCCAACCAATTTCATACAGATGGACCAAAGATGGAAAGCCGTTGAGTTTACAGAAGTATAAAGCTGATGAATACACACTAAGAATAGGAAATGTTGCCATTTCTGATAAAGGAAATTACACGTGCACAGCCTCGAATTCATTCGGTTCAAACTCATATAGATACAAACTGTTTGTCATTGGTAAGTGGTTATATATATTTTGGAATTCCTATAACAGGTGACTTAGTTTTTTATCTTTAGGTGTGCAATGAAGCTCACTTAATCGGTTTGGCTTAGACTGCTTAGACCAAGGAAAATAAACTGACTTGCAAGAACTCCGACTTTAGGTAAGCAAGAAATTTATAGAGGGGGCCCTCAACATTTTCCAATTTTGTCCAATTTTTGCTAAGTACCCCCAATTTGCTGGACATTGACTGTATGAGCATGTGATTTCTACGCGATTTCGAGGAATTCTCAAGAGCTCAATTAACTTCCATCTTACGTGTACGAGACCTCCCTTGAGTGACGTACTCGTAAGTTTTTATAAAGTATGACATTACCCTCTGAAAATGAGAGATCAGAAGATCAAGTGAAAAATGCCATCTTATCATTAAACAAATTCTTTCGTTTAAAACTTGCTTTCATTTTACTAAAAAGAACGACGATTTCAAGTTTTGATGTGTTTTGACCCAGCCTTGTCCCGGTGAAATGCATGGAAGCTGGAATCCTAGATAGGGTAGGGTGGGGGTAATTTGGGTCTAAAATGGGTATTTTTCGAAATAAATAGAACACCCTCACAAACGTGTTGGACATATTGAAGATCTTTTTTCGTTTTACCTACATTGAATCTTTTGTCATTCCTGGAAACTTGTTCCCGTTCTTTAATTTGAAGTTTGAATTTTTTTTTGAATTTTCTACAGTCTTCACTTTCGCGTGTAATTTCAACCTGTCGGCGGGAAATTTGGGTCTATTGGAGAAAATCAGTTTCTGTTTCATCAGGATTAAGGTAAATTCAATAAAATAAAATTTTAGAATGCTTTTATGGATAACTGTGATCGAATTTTCAGAGTTTCCCTGCGAAGGAGTTCAACACTTGCACAGAGAAAAACAACCGTACCACCATCCGCGCACATTGCAAAGCCTAGACCCATTCTTGAAAACTGGAATGTAAAAAAACTGGAATGTAAACACAGTTTCATTCGAAATAAAGTGAAAACTGGAATGTAAACACAGTTTCATTCGAAATAAAGTGAAAACTGGAATGTAAACACAGTTTCATTCGAAATAAAGTGAAAAGAAATGAATCCTTGCGCATTGCGCTGAAACCACTAAAACATGAACCGAATAATGTACCTTATCCTAGCATTTATCAATAATTAGGTTGATAGGATCATTTAAACAATAATAAATGCATTTATCTTGTCCCAGCTCAACTACTGTCCTCTTTTTGGATGTTCTGCAATAGAACACTTGATAACAAAGTCAATCGTATTCACGAACGGGCATTGCGGATAACTTACAAAGATATGAAATCAGATTTTGACACAATGTTACTCAGAGACAATGCGGTCACAATCCACATAAGAAATTTACAGTTGCTGATGACTGAAATTTGTAAAAGAAAATGGGAATTCAATCCTATTTCAATGAAGGAGATCTTTGTTGAAAAGCACAGTACGTAAGGGTTAGGAAGCTGCCAGAACTTACTACTGCCACAAGCGCGCACTACGTGCTATGACCTTAGAGAAGATATCGTTTCTAGGGAGTAGATTATGGCGGGCTTTTGCCGATGACACGAAACAATTAGATGCCCTTTCCAGCTTTAAAAGGAGAATAAAAACCTGGAAAGGAGAGGGATGCAGCTGTAGACTTTGTAAACCTTTCGTGGCTGAGGTTGGGTTCTTGAAAGGATAAATGCATTGCATTGTAAATACTAAATATTCTGTAAGAACATTGGTAAAAATATGTATATATGTATTATGCTTAATCGTTTCTTATGTTAGATATATATATATATATATGTATTTTTGTTTGATTTTGAAACAATTTTACAGTAGGCTTGAATTAGCTTTTATTCCAAAGCGATCTTTTTACGCCTACTTTAAATAAATTGATAATATGATAATAAGACTGCACGATGAGCAAATTTTATTGCTCTTGAAGAAAGTTGCAAATTTTCCAATTTTTTTGTAGAAATCATACTCCTTTTATACCAGGAAAGATGTCTACTAAATGTGTACACCGTTCCCGTCACTGCATGATGACCAAATTTTCCCACGGCCTTTTCATGCAGGAAATTTTCTTTGAAAATGCAAGTCATTACCATTTGAGTAACAATGACGAATTCGTTCAACTTAGGATGAGATCGATCGGAAATGGCACAGAAAGGGTCAGATTACAGGTCCACAATTATGGCAAATATTACCGCAAACAATATGAAACTCTGAATTCCTTGCTCAGTTTAAAGCAAATATAAAACATTGGAAGGGAGAAAATTATCCTTGCAAGCTGTGTCGCACTTTTATTCTGAATTCAGGCTTTTTATAATGCTTTTAGAGATTGTTTTTATTGGATACTTTGATGAATTGTAAATAGTTTAGATTTTTTGTACATTTTTATCTACATTTGTTACATACATTTTTAGCGCTGAACTTAATTAGCTAAATATTTTTAGCTATCTGTTATTTTAACCAACGAAGAACAAATTGATAACAATGATTATGAGCAAATTCTCCTTCGACAAAGGATCATGGTTGTGCAAAGGGTCATGGGATGCAGAGGGTTTAAATGTAACTAAAATCATCCTCTCATTTATCTTGCAGAAAGTGTTCGTTCCAGGCCATACCTACGACCAGACTTCCCGCGTGATGCCCGCGCTTATGTTGGTGAAAACGCATCAATGGAATGCTACGAACTCTTCCGTGCCAAAACCGATTTTCGATGGTTTCAATGGGAGATCAAACCAAATAAAAGTTTAGAAGAAGAACTGACGAGAATGGTGTTTCGCCATGGTAACATCACCGAACGAGTTACGTTGATTAGTTCACAGTACTACCAATCAATCACAAAATACCTCTACAATGAGAAACTGCAAGGCGTTCGATTAAATCTAAACAGTGTGGCAAAGGCTGATGAAGGATACTATAGTTGCGTTGGATGTAATTTTTTGGGATGTTCAACGCTTTCAGCTCGTTTAACTGTAACTGGAGATGCAGGTATGTCTCACTTATTCTGTACTTCTTTATTGTTCTATTGTGTTATTTCATTGTACTTTTGTGTTTTATCGTTTCTTTATTGTTTGATTGTGTTGTCACATATTACATCTACCTCGTTCTATCTTGTTCTTCCATTGTTCTATTGTGTTCCCATTCACTCTTTCGTCATTGATCTATTGTTCATTTGATTGCCATTATTCTTATATCTCCATTGTTGTCTTATAAATGTTCTTCCAACGTTCTGTTTTGATCTTGATTTTCAGTGCTCAAGCTCACATCACATTGCAAAGATAATTTGCTTCCATTTCGTCTGAAGCATTAGCTTTTTTCGTATAACATGATAAATTTTATTTCCTGACGCTGACGCTGCCCAAATATGGTTGGAGTCGTATAAAATGAACGATATGAAATAAAGTGATTAACTCGTTAATTTTTACCATGATCCTTTGCATCTGATGGTGAATCGACCAATCAAATCAATCAAAATTCGTTGGGGCAAATGACATCGTTGTAAAGAAATTCCTGGTGTCATTTTTAACTCCATCATCCATTTCGATCTTAATTTGTTAGGCTTCGATTATCAGTGATTTATCAGATTGAACTGCTCGACCCAAACTGAACCCTGGGCATTTTGTATCTAATTGTAGCCTGGCTCTGGTACCCAGTTTACTCAAACCCCAAATATTTTGAATATTTTGATTAGGTTTAATTTTTGCCAATAAGTTTTAGCAGTCCTTGTAATTACTTTATATAATATTACCTTATTAGTTTTATGTAAATTATGTAATGCGCCTTTGAGCCGTGTGGATAAATGGCGCAATATAAATGCCTTTTATTAATATTATTATTATTTAGTTAAGAATAAAGAAAGTTTTATTTCATTACAATGAGTCGGCGACAGGAGCTCACAGTCACATTTTTACTTCCAGAAAATGTCCCATCGAAGATAACCGTTACAAAAATTCGATCTGGGAAGGTTGCGAAATTGCCATGTAACGTAGCATCAAGAAACAGTCAACTGCACATCAGTTGGTGGCAGAATGGGAGGAAAATACAAATTTCAAAGAAGAAAAAGATAAATAAAAAGGGAATACTTCTTTTAAAGCAAGTAGCAAAGAGCGATGAAGGATTATATTCATGTTATGATGAAAACAGAAAAATTTTGAATCAAGTTCTTTTGCAAATTATTGGTAAGTTTAAGAATCTTTCATAGACCCTTTCAGATGCTCTACAAAAGAGGTTGGGTCATAGGAGACCCAATCGCGTATTATGGTACTTACGTAGCTTTTCAATTGAAGCAATTTATATTTATGTTGTTGTTGTTGCTGCTGTTTCTAACCGCAACATAAAAACAGCAATAATTTTTCTTTGAACTGAAGAAATCAAAATTCATTAGCAATTGCGTTTAAACCTCATCTGAAGGGTTACTGAGTCCAAACGGTCGCGCTAATGCAAGAACTCTAGTGGGAAGATCTGATTGTTGAATATCAAAAGATTGACAGAGCAACAAAAAAATGTTCTGTATCCTCAATACCATCGTTTAAAAGGCACATTGAGTTTTATCCCTAAAATTGTTGAAGCTCAATTTGCTAAGACCAACCTTCAGTAGAAAGTTCTTCGCCACCATCTTTAGCGTATTATGCAAAACATATCAAGCAATTGTTGGATTCAGATTCTGGCTATCAATTATTATATTCAACCAATTCAGTTTTTCACATTTCTTAATCATATTGCCGTTAAAATACCATCGCTATCTATAATCCTTTGTGTGCTGGTCCGATTTTCAAGCGACAAAGTAGATCTTTGGATCGTGATAAATACAATTGTAGGCTCCGCAGAAGGCGTATAGTGCAAGCATTGGGTTTCAAAACCAGTGGCGGACACTTGGGGGGCAAGGGGGTGCGATCGCCCCCCCCCCCGAATGTTGGCTAGAACAAAGATCTTTTGCTCAAAAACGATAGAAATAAACAATGCTTTTACTGAAACAATAGCTTCGCCCCCAATATTTTATTTATGTGGGGGCTATTTACAGAGAGGGGGGCTTATCCAAGAGCTTTGGCTCGGAGGGTAGGTACGTATCACGGCGTAGAGCTGTTACAATGCATTCACTTTTGTTATCCAATTTCAGAAATCTTTGGGAAGCCAGTATTTGGTTATGGATATGCAAAAACACGACATAGTACAAGAGTAAGCTTAGTCCGTGAAAATGTGAAATTAACTTGTAAAGCTGAAGGAAGCCAACCAATTTCATACAGATGGACCAAAGATGGAAAGCCGTTGAGTTTACAGAAATATGAAGCTGATGAATACACTCTAAGAATAGGAAATGTTGCCATTTCTGATAAAGGAAATTACACGTGCACAGCCTCGAATTCATTCGGTTCAAACTCGTATAGATACACGCTGCTTATCATTGGTAAGTGGCTATTTATATTTCAGAATTCCTCTGAAAGGTGACTTAGTTTTTATCTTTGAGTGTGCAGTCAAGCTCGCATAAATCGGTTTGGTTCTGACCGACATAACCCCTGCGTAGCCATCATATCTAACCAATTTGTATGATTAGAATGTGTGATGATAGCTTAGTCTTTCCTCTAAAGTTGATCTTCGAAGCATGTCTAAGACAAGGTGTTTTCCCGGAAGTATGGAAAAGAGCTAATGTCGTACCAGTTCACAAAAAGAACAGTAAGAACCTTAAGCAGAACTATCGTCCCATTTCCCTCCTTCCAATTCTTGGTAAAATATTGGAAAAATTAATGTTTGATTCATTGTACGAACACCTTTCCCTTCATGAACTTCTAGATCCTAACCAATCTGGTTTTCGCCCTAGAGATTCCACTATCAATCAATTGATCTCAATAGTTCATTCTATCTCTGTTGCATTCGACTGCAACCCTCCATTAGATGTACGTTCAGTTTATCTAGATATTTCAAAGGCTTTTGATAGAGTGTGGCACGATGGCTTAATCTACAAACTACGGCGAAATGGCGTATCCGGGCAGTTGTTGACACTGATTCAGAGTTTCTTAGCGAATCGTATGCAACGTACGGTATTGAATGGCAAAACATCACAATGGGGCAAAATTTCGGCCGGAGTTCCACAGGGATCGATTCTAGGTCCACTCTTCTTCCTTGTTTACATTAATGATCTGACAGCAGATCTCAAATGCAATGTAAAGTTATTTGCTGATGATACATCAATTTTTTCAGTTGTTCACGACCCAAACGAATGCGCTGCGGATCTGAATCATGACTTAGATCTTATCAAACGTTGGGCGCATGACTGGAGGATGTCTTTCAATCCTGACCCTACAAAGCAAGCAGTTGAAGTGACATTTTCTAAGAAAAAGACCCCTGTTGACCATCCGCCTATCTTTTTCAATGATGTAACAGTTATGAAGGTTGACGAACATAAACATCTAGGTGTTGTGCTTGATAATCGACTAACGTTTTCTAGTCATATTCAATCTGCTATAAATAAAGCGAGACGTGGGATTGGTATGCTTCGGTTTTTATCTAACTACTTGCCAAGGCAAACTCTAAACGAACTTTATAAACTCTACGTTCGTCCACATCTCGACTATGGTGACGTCATTTATCATATCCCACAGAAAGTGTGTGACTTTAGTCATGAAGTCACCTTACATCGTCTGATGGAACGACCTGAATCCGTTCAGTATTCTGCTGGCTTAGCTATAACTGGCGCGTGGAAAGGTACATCAAGAGACAAAATATACGAGGAACTTGGCTGGGAATCATTGAATGACAGAAGGTGGAGCAGGCGTCTCGTTCTCTTCTTCAAGTTCATCAATGAGCTTGCACCTGAATATACAAGACATCCTATTCCACGAATTCGTTGGTCAAATTATGCCCTTAGAAATCAGGCTGTAGTTGGGCGAATAAATGCAAGGACGGAGCGCTTTGAGTCAAGTTTCTATCCAAACTGCTTAAAAGAATGGAACAGTCTTGCTTCTGAGATCAGAGAATTACCTACAGTGAGCTCATTCAAAAAAAGACTTTCCTCTCTCATCCGCCCCACCCAAAAACCTATTTATGGAATTTATGATCCAAAAGGTGTTGCCATCCTCACCCAGCTACGCGTAGGCCTCAGTAAGCTAAATTCTCACAAATTCAGCCATAACTTTCGAGACACAGTTGACCCAATGTGTCTAATTAATGATGGAATTGAGGATACTGAACACTTCTTGCTGCAATGCCATGCATATGAAGATCAGAGGCGTGAGCTCCTTGGCACCGTTAACGAAGTATTCCAACTACACGACATCTTAAACCTGCCAAATCAAACCCTTGTGCAAATATTGTTGTATGGTGATAAAAGTTTTACTCATGACCAGGGTGTTATTTTTTCACGGACTTCCTGTGACCGCAAATTTTCAGGAGAAAATTTCCTGTGAGAGGTTCTAGTGAGAACTTTGTTGAAAGTGTGGTTAATCCTCGAAAATGCAATGTAAATTATGCTTATTCAGGCAAACAGGAAACACAAGAAGATGAGCATCATTTAAAGTACTTTTTATGATATTTATTTTTGATATTATCAGAAACAGTCACCCGCTAATAGGTACCTTTGGATTTTCCCAAATAGGTCCCAATGTATTTCTATCTGTGCTTGCAATACCACTCTTCAGAGAAACTTTTCTTTTCCCAGCACAAAGTCGTGAACAAAAATTACAAAAACACAGCTTTTTGTTTTCCAGGAATGGACTAAGCCCTGCAGTGCTCTACTGCACCAATCTCTCTTCACAGAGTGAAATAAAACACCCCCCCAGTAATAACCGGGTAACAACTCCGCCAGACATCAAAAGTACAGCGGAAAAAATTATGAAATCATCCATTTTCGGTGGGGATTGAAAATATTGTGACAGGGAAATAAAACTTTCGGCTATTGTCAGTGATGAAACTTGTATAATTTTTGACGGGGAAACAAAAAATTTCAATGGGGAAGCTACGGAAACAAGGCGGGGAGAATGCTTTAAACTCAAACTTGGCGGGGAAACACATTTTCCTGGCGGGTCATCCTTTTACTTGGCAGGGCAGCGTTTCAGCGGGGTCGTTACTTGGGGGTGTAACAAAGTCAGCAGGGGTTTGGCAGCATGTTCTTTGTTTTATGTCTTTGCCATATGTAGCTGTATTCTAGCAAAATTCCTGTTTCCAAAATTCCTGGATGGAAATGTCAAATTCCTTATTCATGGCTCAAAATTTCATGTGAGAAAATTTATTTCCTGTGACCAATGGTCATGCGGTCATGGGGAAAATAACACCCTGCTCATGACCAAAACAGAAAAATTTTGGAATCAACGCTAAAATTCATTCACTCATCAGAGCGTTTTTTGTAGCACCACCAACGCAAACCTAGGGACATTAATCTTTTATCTCATCCTTCTCTATTAATCTTTGATATTGTTATAACACCATAAATGTATTGTAAATATATCTATGTTACTAAAGACTATACCAAAACCTGTCAACTTTATACTCCGATCCGGCAAAAGTGTTATCTAATCTCTGCGATCTGTTTCTTCCTATGAAGGGACCAGAACTTTGGTATAGCCTTTAGTATCTGTATTGGTTTTTTGTTAAAGATCATTTAGGGTAGCCATGCCTATCATGCTCCCAATGGTATCGTTCTTGTAAATATGTTTTGTTAAATTGTAAATTTTTAGATTGTGTATAAAAAAAAAGAAGAAAAAAATATCTAACCAATGATATGTAACCTCTCCTATTCAAATCGTCGTACATATTCAAGAGTTAACCCAAATTGGTATGGTTGCTTCAAAAACAGCACTTCTATTGTTCTCTAACAATGTAAAAATCAAATAAGTTTCTAAAGAAATAGTCCTGGCATCGTATTAGAATATTTGCTAGTTTTTTTTAAAGAGATAGCAGTGTTTCCTATTCATAAGAGAGCATCTTCTACCGTTCAAAAAATTCGTTGAAAATTTAAATGCGATGCCAGAATTCTTTCTTTGAAAACTTAGTTTATTTTGACATTCCTGGAGAACAATAGAAGTGCTGTTTTTGACGCAACCACTTATTTTGCTTTTTCTCTGCCATAAATCAGCAATCAGTTGTCAGATTGACTCACTGTATCATGAGCAAATTTTGATGGCTCTTGAAAAAGGTTGCAAATTTCCCATTTTTTTTTTTGTAGAAATCTTACTCCATTTATATCGGGAAAGATGTCTACTAAATGTGTACACACCCTTCCCGTCATTGCATGATAAGAAATATTCCCGCGGCCTTTGCATGATGAGCAAATTCTCCTACGACAAAGGATGATGGTTGTGCAAAGGATCATGGGAAGCGGAGGGTTTAAACGTAATAGACGATTACGCTAAAGATGGCGGCGAGGAACTTTTTACCAAGATGCACTGCGTTCTTTAATTGAATTCCTATAGAATCGTTAAGGATTCGTAATTAGAACGCAATGCATCTTGGTAAAAAGTTCCTCGCCGCCATCTTTCGCGTAATCGTCTATTAAAATCATCCTCTCATTTATCTTGCAGAAGTTGTTCGTTCCAGGCCATACCTACAACCAGACTTCCCTCGTGATGCCCGCGCTTATGTTGGTGAAAACGCAACAATGGAATGCTACGAACTGTTCAGTACCAAAATGGGTTTGATTATCGATTTTCGGTGGTTTCTATGGGAGATCAAACCAAACAAAACATTAGAAGAAGAACTGACGAAGATTTTGCTTCGTAATGGTAACATCACAGAAGACCTCAGATTGATAAATTCATGGTATTACGAATCAATCGTGAAGAACCAGAACAGCATAGCATTGCATGGCGTTCGATTAAATCTATACAATGTAACAAAAGATGATGAAGGATACTACAGTTGTGTTGGATGCAATAATTTAGGATGTGCTATACATTCAGCTCGTTTTACTGTTATTGAAGATGGAGGTTGGTCTCATTTTTTCTTTGTTTTAGTGTTCTATTTATTGTAATGTTTTTGGCGGATTGCGGTGCCCTTTTCCACCGTAATAGTTTTTTTCAATTTGCTTTGAGTGGGCTTGTCAGGATTTCTAGCTACTAAAAGCTAATTTAGGCCCACAGTGCATGCTGCATCCAGGCATGGGACCCCTAGTTTAACGCCCCTACCGAAGGACAACGAGATGAGTTATGAGGTCAGGCCTCCGAGGTCACCCATCCGGAGTTTGACCTCACTCGACCGAGCTTAACTTCAGTCACCTGACGAAGACTGTATAAGCCACTCGGCCACTCGCTCCGTGTAGTGCTTCTCGTAGTGCAGCGGAATCAGTGTAGGGTAAAGCCTCAGACTGAAATACAGCCAATGAACAGTATGTCCTTTAGGAGGAAAGAAAGGATGTAAAAGAATTATTTTCAGCTCCTGAAGGATTGCTGACGCAGTGTTTGATCATTATAGAGCTGAAACATTCTGATTCCGTATGGAATCATTTTGATGATTAAAGAAGTGAAAGAAAGGACTCCAAGTAAAACTGCCAATGTCTTTAAAACTGTATGTAGGATTACTTTAGTAGAGCTTCTCTTAAAAGTCTTGAATCTCTACAAAATGGGTTATTCATATTTTAGGTATATCCAGACTTTTGGTTCTGCAGATATCCCAAGTTTCAAGGGTTTGGTTTCCTCTTTATCGAGCTTTTCATCAGAGTTGCAAGGCATAAACTAGTTGCTTCAATAAGGATGGAAATGCTGTACTGGCAAATTAATAGACATTTTAGCTATTAGCTATTCTCCAAGGAGCCTGGATCGAGCGTTATTTTCATACATTTTTATACAAGACGTTCGATGGAGTGGCATAAGAGCTTCTATCACTATTGTGCACGTTCGAAAATTCTTCAAAATGCATCAAAACATTGTTCGATTAAGATTCTTTCTTAGAGTAGCTAAAAGGTCTATTTCATGGTGAAGAAATTTAATCATTGACCATAACTACATAGGATTTGATTGCATAGACGTTAACTGTTCATGGGTTCATGGTTTTTGGTCTGAAACTTGCTCGAATTGTTGATATTCGAACCAAGTAGGACTTGACTCTATAACTGTTGATAAATTATGAATTGTTTGCTTATTCTTTCTCAGAAATGAATCCAGTCAGAATGAGTAAATCAGTTGCAAAACCAACCAAGGAAAGCCGAACTACAAAACGTAAAAACAACTACATTGTGCCGATCATTGCGTCTGGAGGCGCACTTATCATTTTTATTTTGATCGCATTGTTCATTAAATATTTCAAAGATACAAAGAAAAAGTTCCCAAAGGAACCAGTTGAGACGAGGATAGAAGAAACAGATCTTAATCTAAATAAAACTGAATTCATGGTTCATTTTAATGGAACAAATCGTGGTCGAATGATTTCAACAACTTCATCAACAGCACCTCTGTTGTGTAAGTCTCGATTCAGATCAGTCTCGGAATCAGTTTGGTCTGCAAGTTTCCCGTTGAGATCACCACAGTCACCGAATGCAGAAGGTGAGACTTGTTTACAAGGTTTATGTGTTAGGTGTTTTTGTTTGTTTTTTTCCCACACATTGTCATATTATATGTTTTGTTTAATGATAAAACAGCACAGTTTGAATAACAGTTAACTTTCCTAATAATGGTGAAAATGGGAAGCGTGCATATTTTCATGAGACGTGAGACTGTTCTCTGACCTAACACATGAAAAAGAACACAGACATATGAATGAAATGTTATTTTTATAAGTCGACTTCCTTAACGCCAAGTATTGATATGTTCAATGAAAATGTTGAGCTAATTTTTGCAAGACCACAAATCTAAGGCCGCTGTTTCACACTTTATCTTTTGCTTTAAATCGTTTGTTTCGTAGATGAGTCCAGAAAATAACCCAAAAATTTTTGTTTGCAATAGACCCATTTCACAATAACATTCAATTCGAGGCAAAAGATGTGATTCCCTGTACAGCGAGAAATCTACATCGTATCACTATGTTGCAACTACACGTACAAAACAATTTCATGTGTTGCTGAGAGCAATGCACGCTTTTGAGATTTCGAATTTGAGACTTTGAGACTGCATTAAATCGAGGCAAGTGATGTTCCAGGAAGAATTTCAATAGAACTGTTCTCATTGTGAAAGGGGTCTATTCCCTCGAAGATTTTACGAAAGAGATGTACCCCATGTTTCAACAGATACAGGAAGGTTCTTTCTGAAGACTAAGCAAAGAGAGGTATTAATGATTTAACATAGATTTAACATAAATTTAACATAGTTATATAGTATTTTATTTCATATTTTCTGGTTTATAGTTTGTTTAGAAACGATGGAAATACCAATAGACGAAGATTGGGAGATAGAACGAGAGAATTTGATACTAGGTGAAACTTTAGGTGAAGGAGCATTTGGTGTTGTTGTGAAAGCTGAAGCACTTAATTTGCCATTTTCAAAATCAAGTGCTGTGTCTACTGTTGCAGTTAAAATGCTAAAAGGTATGTAAAGTCATCCTACTTAAAAGCCATGACACTAGAGGCATTTTTATTTCTATCCGTTTCCGTTCAGTGCTACTCGCAGACGAGGGAGAAACTTTCTCCCAGGAGTGCAATGAATCGTTAAGAAATATTTTTATGGCAACCGAGGAATTTTTGAATTGAAAGAATGATCTGATTTAGCCGTCTAAAGTCAATTACTCGATGTTTATTGTCCTTTTTGTTTCGTTATGCAGTTTTCTGCAGGTGTTGCACATTTCCTATGCCTAGAAACTTGAATGTCAATGAGCAATGTCTTTAGAAACATTTGCCTCCTGAAGCCTCGATCTTTCATAAAAAACAAGATAGCCAAAGAAGGTCTTTTATGACTGAATATCCTATTTAGAGACATTCTATGGGGCTCTTGGAGGTAAAGAAAGATTCAGCAATTTCAGGTTACCCCTTGCAGATTTAAAACAACAGATATATTGGCACATTTGTAATGCATTTGTTTATTTTTATTTCTGACCTTTCATTTGTAGCGGATGCAACAGAAAATGAGCTGCATGATCTGTTATCAGAAATGGCAACAATGAAACAAATCGGCATACATGTTAACATTATTAATTTTCTCGGATGCTGCACACAAAATGGTGAGATTGTTATGCAAAATATTTGTTTCATTAATTAGTATTTGTCACAAACGTGTTGAGACCGCAATGTGAATCAAAGCAAAGCTTGATTGAGCATCTTTCAATGAATTCATTTCGCCCGTCTACAGTTCTTCGTGAATACATTTATAGGCTATTGTAGGTTTTCGTTCGTGTAGATTTTTTTCTATCGTGATATTTCAGCATCTAGAGTATTTTTGCAATCATTTCAAATGTCAGTATCTCATTAAACTATCGTTTGATTTATTTCTTAATTTCTTATCTGCACTATTAGTTGGTAGATCTAAATTCGGTATCAGATGCCCCATTTTTGAATAACCCATGTTATATAGCTGAAGATTCCAATTTCAGCTGAGAGCAATAGTGAAGCAAAAGTTGAATAGATATTGAACGACGTGGCGATAAATTTCTTTCTGTTGATGGGACTTAGGATGAGCTACTGATCATGGGACCTAACTGTATGCAAGTTAAATTTTTCGTTATTGTCTTTTTTGATCAACCTGTTTTTGTATTATTGACTTTGTAGTTTCATTTGCAGGTTCTGTCTTTGTTGTGGTAGAATATGCTCCTTATGGCAATTTGCGACAATATTTACGATCGAAGCGACCACCATTATGCGAAACATCGGATCAAAGCGTTGAATCGTCGGTTACGTTATCGAATTTGGTTTCGTATGCTTTGCAAATTTCTAAAGGAATGCAATTTCTAGCTGATCATCAGGTAGCTATGTAAATTCTTGCATCATATTGATTATAGTAGAATGCCAGTTGGCTGCATATAATTTTGTTGTGAATGAAAGAAGTGTTTTGTTGTTTTGTTTAGTTTTTATTCTTGATGCATAGTTAGCACACAAATTGTAGATACGAAAAATTTGCTGATCTGAGTCGGTTTTGTTCTCATGTTTTGATTAACTCTATGAAAATGTTTCAATTCTTCAAACAAGGCTTTAAAACCCTTGAAATATTATTACCGAAACCTGGTTCATTGAGTAGTCTGTTAAGTAATTCCACATTTTAAGGGCTGGCGGGGACTGGTTTGCAGGCATTTCTCTTCACATTTCAGTCATTTAGAGTTTAGAGGTTGAAATTTTACCGAGTAGCTGCAAACAAACGAATCCCGTAATTTTGTGATATGTTTCTTATTTAGTGTATTCATCGAGATCTGGCAGCAAGGAATGTGTTAGTTGGTGAAGACTATATCATGAAAATTGCTGATTTTGGATTGGCGAGAAACGTACGAGAAGCAGATTACTATCGCAAAACTACTGATGTAAGTTTAGAATATGTTATGGCTTTTTCAACATTCTGTCCACGTGGGTCGAACTCTGTATAGTTCTGGAAAAAAGCTTTGCAATTCTAAATTTCCTAGTTAGATTCTTTTTTTCCTTGGCATTGAAGAAGTTGAAGTGTGATCTGTGAATGTTTTGTTTATTTCGTATAGCATTTTAGAGCTTAGGGCGTATGACACGGCCATCGTTAGAGTTTCCTTTTCAGTTTCATTTGATTATCAATCCATCCTACATACAATTCTATACATTTACAATACAATTAAATACTAATATAATACTAAAATTTATTACATCAAAGGGCTACATAACTACAAACAAAAACAAAGGAACGACTTTGCATGATTGTATATAGGAAGACTGATTAAGGAGGAGCTCTCTAAATAGGTAAACTAATCGAGAGAGAGAGCCCCCTTCCCCATAAAAACAAAGAAACTAAAAACTTTATAAATAAAACATAAACTAGATAAACCTCAACAAATTTTCAAATTAGACATATGACTCAATGAAATGAGTTGTTGATTTAGAGCGAAATATTGAGATAGAACCAGCAACGCACATGAAAAGTGGAAAAGTATTCCATTACTTAGAGCCAAAATACTGAACTGCTTTGCGTCCTTAGAGGGTGCTCCCTTTTAGAGAAAGGAATAGATCACCTCTGGTGGCCTGACCAGTTCTAAAGCCATTGGTAGAAGAGTTTGAAATTAAATAGATATGAAAGTAATTTGGTGACAGTTTATTGATAGCTTTAAAAACAAATTTAGTTCAAGTTAGAATTCAATGATGACTTTTTACGCCTGCGTAGCTAATTTTGATGTCATTTCATTTATTTTTTTTTTATTTTTTAATTCTTGAAGCATGATAACCGTTCAGTAAGGCAACTTATTTACAATGTGATGGGCAAAACAGTTCAAATGATCAGAGTTTGTAGAATAACAATTGTAAGTAACTTTCAGGTTAAATATTTTGAAGTGTTCGTTTTCTTTTGACAGGGACGTCTTCCAATAAAATGGCTATCAATCGAAGCACTGTTTGATAGAGTATACACGACTCAAAGTGATGTTTGGGCATATGGTGTTTTATTATGGGAAATTTTCACTTTAGGTATGGTTTTATCGATAACCATTGATACTTACTTGATATACCTGGTGCTATATGATCGTACTCTTTGAGATGTTTAGCTGTTGATGATAGTCTTAGTAAATGATTGTCTGATTCTTGTGATTGCCCCATCAACACAATGGCATACAATCAAGGTATCAGATTTTTATTCAGGTTAGAGTTAGACGGATATTAATATCAGAGCGAAATTGGCCATGTTAGGCAAGAAAAATCAACTTCCAGCGTTGTAAGGAGCATTAATTAACACTTTACAGTTAACTTCATAGCAACTCCTCTTTAGAATTGAACAAGTTTCGTTTCTGTTTCCAACAGAAGGTAACATTTCCAAAGAGTTGTATTCAAGGATAGTACGAAGAAAATGAAAGATGTAGGAAGAGACCCATCTTACATTGTATGTCTGTGTCTAGCAAACAGTCTACTTGAGAGATAGGTTATTAGTGAGGTTTTTTGATATTTCAAGTCCATATCTTTCGTTGTTGATAGCATTCTTTTGCCTACATTCAAAATGAAATGACATAATTATATCTTTGGTTTTAGGTGGCTCTCCGTATCCTTCAATACCAGTTCAAAAGCTGTTCACTCTCCTGAAATCTGGATATCGGATGCAAAAGCCGCAAGGATGCCCTTCGGAAGTGTAAGCTGTTAAATTTTCTTGAAATTGGTTCGATGGGTGAATATACCGGGTGAGCCAGAAAAAAGTTCCCACTTTTGAAAATTCATAACACCAAGACTACTACACGGATTTGAATCATACAAATTGTAGTTAAAAGTCGAAAGATCAAAGTATTTTTGTGATTTTTTTCGCTGTCCTACCAGCACTACAAATATTGTTAAATTCAACTTTATAAAAATTTCATGGTTGCAAAATCATGGAAAAAAGGCCTAAAACATTGATCAAATCTTGAGGATTCTATTCAAATCGAACAATAGGCAATGGGCGTTTTACCTCCCTCAAGAGTTATAGGACATCAATTTTCAAACAAATACGAAAGATTTTCAATGCCAAGGAAATTAACGCCTAGAGGATATCTCTCACCCATGAGAAGTTGCATTTCCTTCATTATTCTGTGAGAGAGGTCATTTATGAATTGATCGATGTTTTTGGCCATTTTTCAGTAATCAATCAACCGTGAAATGTTTGTAAAGTTGAATTTACCTATATTTGTAGTGCTGGTAGGACAGCGAGAAAAATCACAAAAATACTTTGATCTTTCGGCTTCTAACTAGAATTTGAATGATTCAAATCTGTGAAGTAGCGTTGGTGTTATGAATTTTCAAAAATGGGAACTTTTTTCTGGCTCACCCGGTATATTTTTGTGATATTCTATAGGTAGTTTCTCAGACCAACTCGCAATGTCATGTTTAAAAGAATGATATTATGTAATATTAATTCTGTTATTTTTTCTTGAAAGAATAACGTAGCACTAATTTTCAGATTTCCCAGGGGAGACAATGATTGATAATTATCAGTAGCTAACTACTGATATTTAAACAGGTTGACTTCTTCACAAGTAAAAACTATCTGTTATCATTCAAGGACGTGTCATGTTACTAGACTTATGACATGATCTCTTGCATTCGTTCTAATCAATCATTTATACCTCCTTCAAATCTGTTTGCTCAAGAACTCATTTTGAATAGAAAGCCATTCATTCACTTCGGTGCAGAAAACTTGATATTCATGTAGTCAGTCTAAGACATTATTTCGAGTACGACTTTTCATCAGCCGATTTCAAATGATAATTCGTCAATCGGCATTTATCGTTTGATCGTGTTCTCGTTGAAATCAGATCAGCATCAAAAGACATTTATAAGCTATGTTTTCTTCCTTGAAGGTATCAAGTGATGGTAGAATGCTGGCATGAAAATGCCAATTCTCGTCCAACATTTTGCAATCTGGCATATCGATTCGAATCATTTCTTGAGAGTCTGACAGTTACAGTAAGTGTAAAAGAAGTTTTATCCTTCTTTATATTCCGGTGAACAGAATACTACGCAATTCTACTGAAACAATGGCCTGGGAACAAAACGCTGTTTCAACAGTGAAATGATAATATCAGTTTCTGATTATTTTCTTGTTTGAAATCGTTGCTTCGTATCACTAGCATTTTCTCTGATGTTAGCATTTATCTGCTTTGTTCGCGAAGAATGGCTCTTGACCTGAAATTGGTTACAAATTGGATGATTCGATATTTCGTTTGATTATACGTTTTCATCGAGAGCTCAAAGGAGAGAGCTTGCAAAAAGTTTTGTTTATTATAATGTTGACAAATCTGGTTTCCCCCACTGATTTATCTCGACTAAATTTTCACTCATTCTCTCTTAGGAATATATCGAAGTTCTTCCAGGGTCTATGAACTGCATACACGAAGAAGAAGAAAGTCACGAGTCAGATTCCATGAAAGATGTTGAAGGCGAGGACTCCGCAGATGAAGAGGTGCCCATTGCTGAATCAATGGTCTGAGTTACATGATCAGTAAAATCATGTTACTGCCTACGTGAGTGACCCATGCGGCTTGAAAAGGTCCCATTGTCATAGTGATAGCTGTACTCCTTCGCAGAAGCCTTATAAAGTCGAGGTTTGTGACACCTGAGTTTAACTATCAGTAAGGCACTCTCAGGAACATTTTCCCTGTGGCTCTTATCCAACTAAGCCTTCTTAGAATTTTTAAGCTGGGTAATCTGTTTGCTTGTGGTCATCAATCACACATATTCAGATTAAGGCCCAAGTGTTGCTGCAGTAGACAGTCATTTTATGAGCTTTTTTAAAGCGAGGGAAGTCTATATTTTTAACACAAGCTTTTCAGTTGATCACATTTGCTGTATTAAGAGATATTATCAAATTCGAATATCTGTAGAAGAGTCTTTTTGATATTCGAAAAGACAGCAGTTTCATGTCATGGCGTTAGGTGCATTATTATCATATAATTTTGAATATGCCGACGCATGTATTTTTAAATGACACAGAAAAGTTGCATTCATGTAATAAGATAAGATGGTGGAAATTATTTAGAGAAGAAAAGAGGTTGAATTTCATGACATATTTGAGCAATATCAATGTATAATGTCTTGAGGTTCATTTAAGCATACACAAAATCAGGTCCATAGGGAAGGAGGTATATTTCTTTAATTCCCGGCTGAAGAGCGAGAGGGGGCCCTCAGAAAGTTACGATACGCAGAAAAAGATTTTACAAGGGGCGTTTCCTGCACTCTTCCGGGAGTATGGAGGGTATAGACGAACAGAATTTTCTAGAATTGTCTTTTTTTCAGCCCATTTTAGTTTTGTGCATGAGCCCCATCTCAATTTTGTGTCACAGGTCTCACAGTTTCTCTCGGTGGTCCTGCACAACGGATTGAGAAAATCCCCTTTGCAGTATTCATGCAGTAATGCTGCATAGGCTAGGAAACATTTCATATTGATCAATGTGAACGAAATGTCATGGAGTTCGAGCATACAGAATTTTTATTGCAACAACTACCATTCGAATTGATCTATTTAAATGGTTTGTGTATTACAACAAAGAGACCGATTATGGTCCGGGTAAATTTTGGTTTCAGAATTAGTGCTCTTTAATGAGTAATTGTATTTTGTAAATATCTGCTGTTCTTGCATTCTTGGCAATAAACCTTTCAGCTTTTCCAAAAGAGCCTGGATCTAGCAATAATTTTATTCAAGGAGTTTCAATTTACGCCTTTCGCCCCTTGTTTCCCTGCGTTCCTTGATTTACTGATATCACTTGATCCATAGGGACTCATACTATTACTCTTAGAAAGTGGATAACTTTTTCAAAATGGCCTAAACGAGCGGAGATTCTCGTACACTCAACAAACTCGCTTCAAAATCTGCTTGAACATTGAAAAGCAAACTTTAAGTACAAAGAATTATGTTGTCGTGACCTACAAATCGCAAATGCATACCGTTCAGGAAGTAATCTTCCTCTTTAGAAACAAAATCGATCCATCGCTGCTGCAAAAGCTCTAGGTCTCATCAACCGCTTTTTGTGTGCAACAGTAACAACTGTTTAAATAACCCCTCCTTTGGTTAACTAAAACTAAATTCTAGTAATTTGGTTGGTGAATGTGGAATCATTCTACGCTGGCCTAGATTGAGCCCACTTTTTAAGAGTAATATTATGAGTCCCTATTGACCAAGTGATATCAGCAAATCAAAGAACGCAGGGAAACAAGGGACGAAAAGGCACAAATGTACAAGAGGCTCGACTGATTAGTGTTAGAGCTTCTATCACAGTTGTACACATTCTAAAAATCTCCAAAATTTATGTAAATATCTTTCGATTCAGATTTGTTTTCAGAATAGCTAAAAAGACAATCCTTCTCCTTTTGTTATTAGGCCGAAAATGGGCTTTAGATTTTTTATGGGAAATACAGAATTTAGAAATGACTTAATTTTGTTTGATTCCTGTCTTTGTAATTTTCAAGTTTTTTCAGAACCCTACAGAGTTCTCAAATTTTGTTTTGAGACAGAAATATGTTTTGGTTTGCAACCAAGATTTCAAAGATTTAGATAGTGTTTATAGAATTACTTGAGCTGTGTGAGCGCCAATTATAAGCAAAGCGTCTTTATTTCAAAACGGAGCAATGTGAACGAGCAGCATTTTCGAAAACAAACGTAGCCTAAAACTGGAAAAATTATCAGAAAATTAGGCACATACAAAAAATCTTTGAAACTGAACAGAAGGCATAAAAATTCATCAGTCGAGATTCTAATGATTTAGTTTAGTAGAAATTTGTTAAACAGTATAGTAACGAAATAACACAAACATTATAACAGAGTTTTTATAGTTCAAAATTGTTTGTATAGTAAACTTTCTTATATGTGAAATAGTTAAACAAACATAGGTAAAAAT
The DNA here is from genome assembly GCA_964020215.1 of Aurelia sp. 3 sensu Dawson et al. (2005). NCBI lineage: Eukaryota > Metazoa > Cnidaria > Scyphozoa > Semaeostomeae > Ulmaridae > Aurelia > Aurelia sp. 3 sensu Dawson et al. (2005). Next base: position 438,549 of record OZ026585.1, read on the forward strand.
ACTCTTCTTTATCTTGAGTTTATTCGCCAAAGATAATTCATAACGTGTTGCGTTTTATTTTGTGAAATCAATGAGAGGTATGGTAAATTGCCTTATTCGCGAAATAATTGCCTGAGTACATAAACATTTTGATACGTAGAAGATCGTATAGTTCCTCCCAAAATAGATGTACAGAGCATGAAAATCACAGGAACTGTGTGCTCTTTCCCATATATTTTGACGTGGCAATCCTTCATGAAATGGCCAGACAAATGATCTGTGGTATAACCATATAAAATTTGGAAATACCCTTGAACAACGATTTATTGTACTGAACCCATAAACGCAACAGATCCACTGTATCTACAGAAAGAACACTGTTAACTCCTGTAAAAGAATAACAACCAAAATATACTTGTACATGGTCTCAAACTTTCCCAAAATGCGAATTGTTCCATCTTAACAAGATTTTCTTCTCTATAATTTGATGAATTTTTACATCCAGTCATGTTGATTTAGGTATTAGAATTTTCCAAAGAAATTTCAGTTCCAGTTAGAAGGCTTTATTTTCGTACATCTGTCAGTAATAAGAAACGAGAAATATTTACACAAACCCAAGATGCAAAAGAAGTGCTTAATATTTTTATCTGGGGAGGGGGGTACTCCCGTCATCACCTAACAGGTAGGTCCAGTCGGTTGGCCCTATTTGTCACCCACATACTTCCAGTTGCCGATATCCGAAGATTCATGGCCAATTATGAGATTTCAACTTATTATGCTCCTCCTCATTGCAATGCGGTCTTTGTAGCAATAATCATAAATGAATTTTGAAGTTTTCTTGCTTTGTTCAATGGCGTTTTCAATGGAAAATTATGTAGAACTGCAGCAACCTCGTCCCCAGGGCCTTTTGTCATATTCCAAAAGGCCCTGGGGACGAGGTTGGAACTGCAGGAAATTTTCATTTTTAGATGCTACCAAGTGACCAAATTTTAGGTCCATGAACTACCATTTGAAGGTTTTTGTAAAAAGATACTACCATTTGAGGGTATTTTTCAAAATGTTTGCTTTGGCTCTCTTTAACCCTGACTGGATCTCCCTGTCAGGCTACAATGGGCACTACCCTCCCATGTGTTTTCATAGGAGAATATTTTTGCCCTTTCAGCAACCATTTTAGCAGAGTTTTTTATTTCATACACATCCTTGCGATGGCCCTGTTTTGTGTGTCACTGGTAAAAGATTATAATTTTGTTTTTAAGTAAACATTTTGTCAGCAATGTTGTGTATACTTCCGTGATGATTCAGTTCATTTGTAATATCTATTTCTAATCGTATTTTTAATTTTCCATTTGGACAATTTGATTTGTAAGAAATACGATGCATAGTAAACTACTGATTATAAAAGTTTCTATTGTAAGATATGGTATCGTTGTATTACTTAATATCTCTACATTTCGTCTGCCTTCTTCCGTTTTTCAAACTTTTTTCTTAAAAAGCAGTTATTTGTTAAGGAGCCACTGTCACCCATGGTTCTTTGCGGGCATGTTGCAATTTCAAGATATCTGAAAACAAACTATGGTCTGAGTTGACAGTATAGTGCCACACTGCAGTTGTTGAATTGATAGTAAGGTCAACTAAAGTAAACATTTCTCCCGAATTCAACTTCTGCAGTGTGGGTCCATATCTTCCAGTTAGGCCTAATTCGATTTTCGGACGGTCTGGAATTTCAGCGCGCCCGCAAAGGACTCTGGGTGACAATGGCTTTTACATATGCCCAGAGTTTCTACATAAGGAGTCCAGTTTTTGCAGCTTTCATTCAATAAATGTTACAAGAACATGTTACTATGCTCTGGCTCAAATTAAATGTTATGTGAAACATTCTGTGAATAAAAATTATACAGAAGTTTTCCGTGAATAGTTCTGCGTTATCACAAATCCACTTGATATTAAATCTGAGACACATTTTAAAACAGTACGTACAAATAACTGTAATATACTACAAGTATGATGCCACAGGCAGCAAACCTGCGTCTACATATAGTTTGTTAAATTTCTCGACCAGGCTTAAACAATCTCACGATTGTGATAGATCGATAGAAATCAAAGTATAAAGAAGTTCTATTTTGTGTTCAACTTGATAGCTAAGTGTATAGATGCTATTCAGTCCATCAGTTCTTGTTCTTCGCTTTCTGTTCTTCAATCGTTTTCCATTTATTTGGCTCCAAGCATTACTTCTGTAATGTCCATTTTGGTTCATTTTATATCGTCCGACTTCCTCACTTGGCCTGAACAGTTTCAATTTCTTTTCTTCAATTCGTAAAAAGAAGTCATCGTCCTCAGCACCCCATCCCCAGAAACTGTTAGAATATCCATTTATTTTGATGTAATGCTCCTTCGTCAAGGCTTGTACTCCGCCGATGCTGTTTGGATATGAAAGGCTGTTGGAAAACAAAATAATTGAAAATTAAGATGGAAACATAGTTGGCAATTTATTGAATATAGCGGAGTAAAAAGCACAAAATCTGGTTAAAGTCTGCTGCGAAAGTGCTGCCACTACAGATTTTTGTATGACAGTGAAAAATTGTAATCTTTCACCTTGTCTTTGTATCAAAGCTTGCATTTCAGAAAATGTTTCCCAGTGAAAATTGTTTCGTTATTTCTAGACATTTTAAGCTTTGCTCGAAAGAACTCGTCTGTTTGGTGCAAATTCTTCTCCGGTTTGTTTTAGTGTATTTGAAACACAACTCGAGACTGTAGTCAAAGCGTTTGTTATCTGTTAAGTTTGCGAGTTCTACTTCTGTTGGTTAAAAAATCTCCTTTCAGAAAACTGATGAATTGTCTGTCGGTAGTCAGCCACAAATCACAAAGACGTTGCGTGAAAATGCCCGCGAAAAAACAAATCAAGATTTTTGGATGAGCAATTTTTTCGTTATCGCTTATGTATAATATAATCTCATGTGACATTGAGACAGACCAGAAGATCTTGCAAATAAAATCATGTAAAAACATGTTATGTTGAAGAATTAACAAAACTTACACGTATTTGAATTTGTCAATATACGGACACATATGAAGCGGTGACTTGGGACATCCATAATAATTATGATCATTTTCGGACAGAAGATCGACATCATGAAAAATATAACAATCAAACTTTCCAAATATTTGCGATTCATCAAAACCGATGTTGTAGATTGCACCTTTGTTAAAACTTGCATTTCCAGCCTAAAACAAAAAGAAATTTACTAAAGTTGGGGGGGGGGGTTTCGGGAAGCTCTTGATTGTCCCATGGGATCACCAGGAGTCATCAAGACATTTCTTGTCCCTCAGGGATTTACGCCTTGCCTCGTGGCAAACGATTTGAAAGATGGCGAAACTATGGCCTAACGGCCTTTGCTATTGGCTCAAAGAGGATCTTTGGCAAGGAAGGAGAGGAATATATGAAAGAAACATTCTTCAGCAAACAAAGCAAGACCTGGTTCCATTGGGGGTATTATTCCTGTTTGCTTTCGAAGGCAAAAAAGCATGATATGTGAGGTAAGTCATTTACCATTTTATTGATACAGGCGTATGCGATTTGATATCGTAAAAGCTCTATTAAGCCCCCAGGGGCTCATTTAATCTTAGGCACCCCAGAGGGGGGGTTAAAAGGGAAATGGGCTTCTAAGAGAGGGGCTTATTCAAAAATCAAATGATAAGGATATATATGATGGCTTTTAACTTTCTTTTATCCCTTTTCTTGCGGATTCAACATACAATTCTACAAGTCAAATAGGCATACATAAATTCGACACAGTGCCTATCCTAAACCATATCAAAATCAACATACAACTTGTTTTGCAAAACAAATGGAAAATCTTTGCTAATTTCTGGATTTTATTATAAGTGGACATTTGATAGAGAGAGGGCCTGGTTAAATTTTGGCGCAGAGGGGAGGACTTGATAGGATAATAGAAAGGGGGACTAGATAAACAGAGCTTTAACGGTAGAACGCATTTACAATGTAACGGTGCACTGTTTGCATCGCTTCTGTTTATTCTTAACACTCTCTTTCCCTGCTACTTATAAAATGATTCTGTTCTTGGACAGTGTGTAAACGCCCTTGAGGCGTAGCACCTTTGCAACTAATCAAAACTGTACAGGTGGGGTCTGCACAGGAAAAGTGGGTAGGCTGGGGAAAATGACAAAATGGGCAATATTGAATGCTGACGTGGTGGCTCATGGACTTTTTAATCAACATCCAATGCTTCAAGAAGAGTAGTTCTAATAGATGTAGCCAGAGAAATCTTTATCTGAAGATATTTATGAAATTTATTCACACCTTTGGTGTTACCCATTTTACACCAAGCTTACACATTTTACTGCCAGTAGACCATACAGTGTAACCGCGGTCTTCTGTTAGACTTTGTAAATCTTGCAATGGAGATGTAAGGATGCCGCTGAAACTAGTGCGTTGTGCAATAGACGATTGCGCTAAAGATGGCGGCAAGGAATTTTTTACCAAGATGCACTGCGTTCTTTAATCGATTTCCTATAGAATCCTTAAATATCTGTCATTCAAACGCAATGCATCTTGGTATAAAATTCCTTGCCGCCATCTTTAGTGCAATCCTCTATTCTGTACAAGATTTCTGAGTGAGATGAGAATAGTTGCAATAAACTTAAATGAAGGAATATAAAAGGCCTTCATACCTGTTCAACTACGAACACTCTATATGCCAGTCTCTGCTTTTGTAATAATGGATGTAAATGGTTGAGAAATACTTGTAATTGTTTTGGTCTGTTTCTGTATGGTACAAGGACTGCAACCTTTGTCTTTGGAATACAATCATTAGGGAGCCACCAGCCACCTTCTTTGACATTTCCTTTATAGACAATAGAGTGATGATATGAAACATTTTCAGGCCTAAAATCAACTTGCAATTTTCCTTTTAATGATGATGGCTGTCTGAGGCAATCCTTCGAAGTCAGTGTGATTCTCCATAACTGTCTTGAAATCATAAGGCAGCAACACGTTACAAATATTCCGATGAACACAACTCGAAAAGTTGCGATAAAGTTTCTTAGCATTTTACAAAACACCAGTTTCAGAGTTGTCAGAAAGCCTTCTAGTAAGTATGTCTTTCAGCAAAACACGACCAAGGAGATGCTTGAAGCTAAACTGTGAACATGGCAAATATTACTTCATTAAAAATTCAGACCCAACTCATATAGATTTTTATTGATAACCAGTCATTTGATAAATACAATAACCAGACTTTTACTGAAAGAATTTGTATACTTAATTCATAAAAAATTTATAGAAGTGATAGAATTTTGGAGATACTTTCCTTTTGCAGCACACATCCAAAAAGCTAAACATATTGGACGTTTGAATCAATTGTTAGCTTTCAGATAGCAACTTTATGGGCAACAAAAAGCGACAATAAGTTATGAAGAGATTATGCTTATCAAAAGCACGATCTGCTTTGTGTTGCATTGAAATATTTGGAAACTTATCGCTTGCTCAACTCTTTCATATGATAGTTAGAACATCAGCGAATACATCAACTTGAAGTTTTTTGGTTGGAAAATTGGTTAGAGAGAACGAAAAGATATTTTCAGAGCAAAATCTTTATCATTTTATCTTTTCATCTGCCTGTTATATTTATGAAAGTTACAAATAACACAAAGTTACTTCATACTCAGTCCAGAAAGAATGTCATTTTTGTTACGATAATCTTTGCCTTCTCGCCAGTTCAAGTTCTTTGGTCTTCCCCCATAATTCAGGCGTCAGCTCGTTCTTTCCATAACTGAGTGCCACTAGCCTAAGGCAAAACAATAACAAAATTAGATGACTGAAAAAGGTATGGGTCTGTTGGTACAAAATGATGTAAATTCCACTTGTTATTGATGAATGAAATAGATATACCTTGCCATGACGAGAAGCAAATGAAATACTTCAGGGTTCATCGTTTTACGGTCTGCTTCTCTCATTTCTACATAATCTCCCTTGATCACCTACAATGCAAAATTACATGTTGATTCTGAAATCAACCTTTAAGTGGGAGTTCAGTTTATTAAATAAATGGACCTTTTAGCTATTCTACAAAAGAGTCTGGAACGAGCGGCATTTCATATAAAAATGTTGATACAAAAGGATCGATTGAGTGGCGTAAGAGCTTTCGTCACTGTTGTGCACAATCGACTCGACAATCGAATTCGATTTATATTTCTTTTTCAGAATAGCTAAAAGGTCTATTATTTTCTAATGGAAATGTTTTCTTGCGGTTCCGCGAGCAGGGGATTGAAGTACCGTTAGACAACCGGGAGACTGCCGTGAGAGCAAGGAAGGGTCAAACGCGGGGTCAAACACGTTCCACTTTCTCCCGGCTGTTACAGCAGTCGAACGGTAGTTGGTGGTGATCCGCTAAATGCAAGTATCCCAAGACTATTTCAACGAAATGCAATTTCCCCCATCCAATACAAATCATCATAATCAATCAATCACTAATCAATCAATCAATCAATCAATCACTAATCAATCAATCACCACTAATCAATCAATCAACATTAATCAGTCAAATATAAATTGAATCAAAATAAGATCAATCATGCGAACCTCTTGCATTTGATCATTCAAGTTGAAATCCATCAATCGGATGATTTCCAAATAAATTCGAATTTTGTTAATCACTTCAGGATCCATTGCCATGACGACAGATGAGGCACTTTGAATCGTTGCAGATTGTTTTTGCAATGGCAAAACACAATCACACTAGAGTTCAAATAGAAAATTTGAATTTAAAAGGATTCGAGAATGAAAATGCAAATTCATTTTAATTTGCATTCGAGCAAGGTCTGTTCTTCTTTAAGGTACATTTCGTGCTACTCAAAAATCAACTGAATTCTTCAGTTAATATAAAATTCTTTCAAAACCAGCTCTCATGTAACATATTTACCTGTAATATCGATCTACCTTCTGACAGGATGAGAATGGTCTGAAAACAGAGATGAATTAGATTATCAAATACGCCAGTGAAGATGATAAAAGCCACGAAAGGACAAAATTAGCACAACATTTTAGCAACTAGCAACTAAATGATAATTCAATAGCCGCTGCAATAAAATGGCAAAGTGTCTTAAAGATGGAAGGAAGGTCAAATGCGCAAATATTAAGGTAATATTTACAATATCTGTCTTCATGTCACATTTGTGAAACTGAAAATCGTATTCAACTTTCTGCCATTGAATAACATTTCCAATTGCTGTTATATTTTGAACACCTTGAAAAGAAATAAAAAACTTCAGAAATATATACCAATATTTTCAAAATAGAAATACAAGTTGTCCCAGACTTTGGAACAGTCTTTGGCACTGATGTGAGAAATTCTTCAACCCTGAAATCTTTTAAAAAGAAGGTGCAAACATGAACATTAATAATCCTTTTCGTTTCTCTTTTATTTATTCATGACAAGTTGTAATTAGTTTAGGTTTTACAGCAAATTTAATATTTATTTTAAATTATTAGTTATCGTAAGTTTTAGCATGGTCCCTGCAAACCAACTTTTCTTATTGAGGGGCTACCATGGGTAAAAAAGATAAAATCAAATCAAACTAAAAAATTTATCCCATTTGTGTCGCTGCTGTGAATGAGGTGTAATCGTCTCAGCTTTCGACAAGTTACATTGGCCAGGTTTCAATTTTGAGTTTGAAATCTCCTTTGAGTAAATCCATAGGCGTAGGAGACAGGAGACTGGCTAGGGGGGCAGCAGCCCTCCTAACTTTGGAAAAATTTGCAAAAATCTGCCATAATCGGGCAGAAAATCGGCCTAAAGTCGGGCAAAATTTTCGTAAACAATGGATCTTTTATCGGACAGCCCCCCTAAGTTTTATTTCCCCTACATTTATGAGTAATCTGACAATAGCCGATTGCGCTAAAGATGGCGGAGAGCAACTTTCTACCAAGATGCATGACGCACGAATTACGAATCTTTAAGGATTCTATAGGAATTCGATTGAAAAACGCAATGCATCTTGGTGAAAAATTCCTCACCGCCATCTTTAGCGCAATCGTCTACTGGTTGTTGACCTAAGGCAGAGGAAAGGCAAAATGTGTTAAAAACAGCACTGATCTTCAGCAATGTCATCATGTAATGTTTGAAACAAAACCAAGGGTCATATTCGAATTTCCTACACATTCTGAAGAAGGTTGAAAATTTTGTCATATAAACAAACAGAACTATCAACATTTTTAAAATGCAGCAAAATTTGAATTCAACGACAAACCCTTTCTTTCAAAATTTACTTTAATGCTTACATTGCTGGAGAAGGACAGAAATGCTCTTTCTTAAACAACAATTTAGCGTCTTTCTGCTGTCATCAATCAACAACGAGATTGACTAAACAAGGCATAAAACTCTAAGTCCAAGCCTGACCTATGCTATTGTGTAAAACCTAGCCAGTTAAGGCTACAATTTCTCTACAGCAGACTGTTATCTTTAACTCTACTTCTTATCAAAAGTCTGAAGTCTTTTACAAACAATTAACGAAGTAAAAGTGTGATGAATCTAAAAATGGTCAATAGGAATATTTGAAAGTACAGGTACAATTTAAAGGCATACCATCCGTATCCAACTGGCCAGGTTCCAAAACTGTCTCATCTAACACTAAATGTGTCCCTGAAAATAAGATAGAAAAGCATAAAACTAAAACTGGAAACTGAAACTGATAAATGAAGAAGGGGAAAATCTTGCTAACGGCATTTTCCCAGCGGTTAGTCAGTGAAATTGTCAGCTTGTGTTGTCTCAAATGAGAAACGTGAACTTCATGCGGCGGTTTCACAAAGAATCGAGGGCGTCCACTTTCTCCGTCTTGGAAGAACAACTGATTAATAAAGTGTCCAGCTTTGGACTAAGTGTACACACAAAATCTGATCCATTTAATCTAAAACTTGATTGTGAGGTAATTTTGATTAACTGATTGTGACGTAATCTAATTTGTTGATTGTGACGTCACATTGATAACTGCTCATAAAAACGCAACTCCGATCAAGTTTGGCATCACTTTAAGTTGTTGATCGCTTGAAGTGAAGTGTGCTTTTGCTCGCTAAATTTGAAATCGCTATTCATCGTGTTCAAAACATAGTTCGATCGTGTTCGTGTAGAGATCGTGTTCGTGTAAAGCTTGATCGAGTTCGTGTAACGTTGGATCGAGTTCGCAAAATCGTGAAAGAAGATTGCAAGAAAACTGAAATGGGTTCTTGTTTCTCGAAGCAAAAGACAAAAGAAGGTGAGTCTTCTTTGTTTTCATTCTTTTGTTAACTTTCGACTGTCCATTTGCTTTCGACGCCATAGTATTGAATCTCGACTTTAGAACTTTGGGTAGCAACAGCAGTAATTGCAGTAATACAAAAGGAGATGAAAGTAAAATTATCACCGTAAGTTAAATGTTTTGGAAGAAAACCAGTAGCTACTCAAAGTTGCAATGACTCTCAAGTAACTCTTTGTGTCACTTACTGAAGTTCTTAAATCGACGGGAGTCTAAACAATGATATTGTTTTTTTGCAGGGCCTAGTCCCAGAAAATCGAATTCGCCCTGGAAATTTGGACGATACAGAAGAAAAAGAGGAAGAAAAATGAGAATGATGAGGTCTTTGCCAAGAGCAGCCAACAGTAAGTTTGAGGTTCATTTTAAATGGTTGAAGATCATGGCGAATATTTCGTATGTTCCTGAAGCAGTGTCACTGCATTTTTATGGATCTATGTGTCTCTTTATCTGATGAAGAAATTATTCGACAAATCTTAAGGGAAGAAAGCAAAGCAACTGCCGCAGATAAGTACCAAAGAGGAAAGAAAAACTAGAAAAAATTGTCTTAGAAGCAATAAATGTATAGACAGACAAATATATAGCATTACAGCTTTAAGCAGTCGTTAAAGACACCCTTTAGACTTGAGAGTTTAACCCAAACGATTCGAAACTTTGATTTTATTCCTTCTTTCCTTCAGATGTGGACGATATTGTCCCAGCCGAGATGTCATCTACCTCACAAAGACTTTCAAATAGCAGTGGGTTGGTGAGTAAATTTTGTAATATCTAACATTCTTTTATTATTTTACTTGAAGTTTACAAACTTTATAGGATTTCAACCGACAACTGACCAGCTGAAAAAGTATTTCTTGTGAACGATGTTCTCAGTTTCTTCACAAACCTGAACAGCCTGATCAAATAACCAGTTTCAAGATCTAAACGATGCTATCAAAAACGCCACGGAAGACCTATCAATGAATACTGTACATTACATAAGTGATGTTCTTTCTTGATCTGGTCATTTAACCACTCTTATTTTTCAATTTCCAGACCATCGTGAGCAGCAGCTTCGAACCCTCTACGCCACTAGAATCTGATATTGACAACAATGTCCCCGCCCCGGCTGAGATGTCACCAAAATCACAAGGACATTCAAATAGCAGTGAAATGGTGAGAAGATCTGGAAACCTCCCTTTACTCACATTACATAAAGTCGACAAACTGCAAAGGATTTTAATCGACGAATGATCTGTTGAGAAGACATTTCTTTTGCAAATTATGCCCTCAATTTGTTCACACAGCTAAGTCGCTCCCTCAAATAACAAGTTTTAAGACCTTACCCTGGCTCTTTGATAACTAAAGAGGCCATCGAAGAAATAGAAATGAGTATTGTATGTTGCTTTAGTGGTCTTCTTCCTTGATCTAGCCATTCAAATATTCTTTCTTTTTCAATTCTAGGGTATTCTGAGTAGCAGCTTCGACCGAAACACTCCAACTGAATCCATCCGCTACATCGAAGTCAAAGCACAGTTTCATCGAGAAAGCTCTGAACTCAAACGTGAAAGAGAATCTAACTCTGATCAAGTTATTGATCATGAAACGGAATCTGATACTGATTCGGAATCTGATTTTGATTTGACAATCGTAACAATGTTATCGGATTTCGAATTCACTGAGGAATCGATTGATATCTCAGATTTCGAATTCGATACTGGTTTAGTTCAAGATCATGAATCTAAAGCTGATCCAGCAATCGATCATGAATCGGAACTTGACAATGATGCGGAATCTGATTTAGATTTGACTATCGTAACAATGTTATCGGATTTCGAATTCACCGAAGAATCAATTGATATCTCAGATCTCGAATTCGATATTGGATTAATTGAATCCAAACCTGAGCAAATCTCTGTTTCAAATCTCGACTCAAATTCGTCGATGTTTGCTGTGATGCCAATAGTGCAGCAGAATACCTCAAATGATGCCTGGTTATCTGAATATTCATCCAAGTATACTGACCTGGCAGAAACATCGAAATCTCAAGAATCTAAGATTGACGAGATTATCTCAATTCAAGAAACAGATTTTGAGCCAAATGCATGCTCAGAAATGACAACAGAGCAAACTCAAAATACTCCTGAAATGTTGCTTCATGAACTAACTACTTCCCTAGTTGCTGGTGGACCTGTATTTGATACCACTGTTGGATTAGAACAAGATTTGGAATCTGAATCTAGATTGGTTCATGATTCTGAATATGAAGCTAATTCACCGATGGTATCTGAATCATCCCCCTTATGTGGATCCTCGATTAAAATCGATCAAAATTTGACATCAGATACAGATTCAAAAGTAGATTCAGAATTAGATCGTGAATCCGTTAGGCTTGATCGTGAATCTTTGTCAGAGTTGGACTCAACCCGTAAAGAGAGCAAATCTTTTGAAGAAAGTGATGAGAGTGCAGAAAAAGCGGACCAAGGAATCATAGGAGTAGAAGAAGAGGAATCCAAAACAAAAGACGATAAAGAAGCAGCAAAGATTCGTGCGGGTGAGGTAGTTGCAAATAGTATCATGTCATCCATTTTTGATGATCTGTTTGGGTCTAAATCTATCGACGACAGAACTCAATCTTATAATAGCAATGCCTATGCTAAAGAAGATCTAGCAGATCCACTAAAGGCTGACAACGACAGTCCAAATGCCAATACAACATGCAAACCAACCAGTTCAGGCCAAAAAACATCCACTTGGTCGTCAACTGATTATGCATTCGAATATGGAATAAGTAAATATGGCTTGCCATCAACGAAAAGATACTTCTGTGCACAAGTCGTTGCTGCTTTAGTTGGAACTGTGATGGCGCAAGTGTTTAGAGAACTCTCGAAGCTAGAAAATGATTATTACTAGAAGTAACTAAAAGTTATCAACTGCGCGCACTCTAAGATATTTCTGAACTCGAATAAAGCCAAACTAAATTCGTAAATGACCTTTATGCTGTTCCCTTGAACTAGATTTAATTGTTCCATTATTCCCTATTCCATGTTTTATGACTAGCAGGAGGGTGATGAAAGCAAGGTCAACAGATTATTGTGCTGAGTTAATCCTATTGACGAGCATTTCTTTGCTCGATTTGCTGCGTCGTTGTAGGTATGCGAACGTTTTGAACAGCGGCAATGAAGCAATAGACAAAACAAATATGCGTAGCCAGCAAACGAAAATTCACTACCTCGCAATTAGTAAGCACGCTCCTTCGTCGCGCGCAACAACGACGAGCGACACGAAACAGTGATCTATTAATGATTTAGATCTTTAAGAAAAGTTATGAATGATTCCTAAATAAAATATTAATGTAAATAAAGAGATTGAAATTTATAAAATATTGGAACTTTTAGATTGTAAATAGACGTATTTGATGGTTATTCATAATATTGTTGAAAAACAACTTGAAATTTTTCTGCTCAATTTGTCTGTTATCTTGAAAGCCATTTTGAAGCCGCTCAAATGAGTTCAATTATATTAGGACAGGACTTCGAAAAATGTTCCATGTTTATGGAAGACGTTTCACAGAGGTTAGGTCACAATGACGATCAAAATATCTGAGACAGCGTTACAAATAAACCTCTTAGCTATTCTACAAATATAGTCTGGATCGAGCGATATCCTTCACACGGTTTTATACCAAAGGCTTGATTAAATGGCGTGACAGCCACTATTACTTTTGTACACATTCGAAAATTCTACAAAAGGTATTGAAATATCGATCGATTTAGATTCCTTTTAGAATAGCTAAAGGGTCTATTCTCCTCTCCCTTAAGTCAATATTTTTATCTCCAATCCTCACGAAGCAATTTGCCTCATGACAGAAAACCAGCTGAGAGCGAGGAAGATTTTTTTGCAGTGAACTATCTGAAATACCACAGTCTTTCACTTTTTTGATAACTTTAGCAAGGACAATACTCTTTGCTCACCTTCACTGAGTTGAAGCATACCAGATTTTAGTCGGTTTGCGTTGTAATCTTTCTTTGGTATGAATTTTCTCTTGTTCAAATTTTCGATGGTCAGAGGAATAAAATGACTCTGTTGAAAAATGATACACATAATAATAAACCAATTTTCCTTGCTTTTTGCTAAAAAGTTAAAACCAGAGGGCAAAATAATAGGAAATCAAAATTAGGAATAATCCTTAAAGTTGATCTCTAATACCATGGTTTGTAACTTGGTCACCTCAAGTTATGTGAAGGCAGAATATTACCAAAAGGGGTGCAATTAATGGGGCGTTCGTGACGCCCAATAATTTTCAAACAAGTCAAAACTTGAACAGAACTAAACACATTCAGGAAAAATTTCAGGTACAACTATACCGAGAAATTGATACTGGTAACCAAAGCCATGGAATATTTAAAGAAAATGATAGAAAAAATTGGACAATACACCTCTTAATTATTCCAAAAAAGAATCTGAATCGAAAGATATGTTTATACATTACGAAGAACGTTCGAATGTGCCCATTGGTGATAGAAGCTGTAACGTTACTTGATCAAACATCGTAATAAAATATCGCTCGACCCAGGCTCTTAGGTGGAATAACTAAAACGTCTATTTGAAAACCAAAACATCAACTCAATCTTTCATTTTTGCAAAAAGAGTACAGTAGCACCAATAGAACCTGTGCTTACCTTTGTGGTGACAAGTTGAATGAATTTGCTGATTTCATTTGGAATATTCAACGATGATGGCTCAGCCGCTGAAGGACATTTTGTTATGTTCAGAGAAAATTTGCCAAGGGCCATTGGTTCTAATCGACCATAGCTGTAAGAAGAGCAGAGTGATTGAGAGACTGAAGATTCCCAAAGATGGCATTTAAAAACAAGGTGAGGGTTGTTTAAGTTCGAATGATGACAGATATCTTTGAGGTACATATTATGGCGTTCTTGCCTTCTGTCATCAAATTTGTCAAAAGTTTAAAATATACATTGTTTAGAAAAGTTTGTCGTGTCTGTGACAAAATTTGTTAGCAAATGCATCGGAAGGAGAGACAATTTAGCTATTCTTTGAAAGAAACCGAATCGAATGATATTTTGATACATTTTGCTGAATTTTCAATGTGCAGAAAACTGTGATAGAAACTCTAACGCAACTCAATCGAGCCCTCTCGTGTAAAATGTACAAAATAATGCTTGACCAAGAAGACTCTTTCTCAAAATAGCTAAAAGGTCTACTGATACAGCCTATTCTTTGAAAATCTTAGCTTGCAGCTTAGAAAGATTTTTGCGGATAATTTGTGCATTTGACTGTCAAATTCTACGAAGAGAAGTAAAGCTGTCGAAAGCAGAAATTTAACGATGCTACTCTTTGAATTGTTGTTTAGACTTTTGACCTAGAATCCCCTGTTTCCCTGTGCTCTGTCCTTTGATGATGGCGCTTCGGTCAACAGAGACTCATAACATTACTCTGAAGAACCTGACCCTAATTAGGCTCAAACTCTGCGCTTCCTTGAGTACCAATCAGATAGCGAGTTTTATGAATTACTATTGTTACAGCAAATGTGATAGAGGATTCTATTCGATTTAAGAACCGATAACATTCCCACGGGATTCGAGATTGGTAGCCGTGATTCCATCATACTTCCATTGATGATTGCAGAAAATAGGTCAGCTTTTTTACTGTTAATTGTGAGTTCCTGTTGAGCAAGGTTTACGAAGGGATACAAGGGACTCATCGTTATAAGTCTAACTGTTGTTATGTTGTTAAAGTTGGTCGTGCTGTTTTTGCCACTAGTCAAGGATTTCACGCTTTAAATAAAACAAAGTTTGGAAAAATAAAATTCAAATAAATAACAAAGATGCTTACACTTTAGAAATTATGTTCAGTAGAGTGTATTCTGCAGCTATTCGATCTCCATAATATATTTTTGCTAAAGATTGTACAATACTTTCTCTGATAGATTCTCGTTCTGCAAGAACATTCCCAATCACTGAAAGAGAAGAATTATTTGTAGAAATTCAATGATATGACACATCGAAGCAAGAACTCAAAACACTGATCACAAGTATTTCATTTGAGATTGTGGATACATTTGATACTTCTTTATTATTTGCTGAATTCTATTATGAATTAACTCTAAAGTTCACTGTTTCTTGGAAATTTTGCTTGCTTTGTTAACAGCCATTTCTGTTGTTATTTGGAATGGCTATTTTCATTTTTCATTAGAGGGAATAAAACATATGTCGACAGAATTAGAAATACTACAGATGAAGTCACTTCCAGCAATTGGTAACCGTAAACATCAAAACATACCAGTATCCTCTTTGGCTAAATCCAGATCACTTGGCAACAATGGATTTGAATGACTAAGCTTTCGTGTAAGAATGCAATGGATCCTGGGAACCAGTGAAGATGGTGGGCAATGAACAGCGCGCTCCTCCTCAGTCATCATTTCATCAAAGTCAAAACCACTTGTTTCTGCACCAGGATCACTTTGCAAGAAAGAAAATCATGACATGAATTCAATTGAAGTGGAAAAGAATAAATTGATATGTTACTGAGATAGGGAACTATTCCTAACATATTGTCTGGTTATGAATAAATAGACCTCCCAGCCATCCTACAAAAGGCACAAAAGAGTCTGCATTGAACCAAGTTTTTATACTTTTTATGAGGGATCTGATTGAGTGGAATTTGAGCTTCCTTCACTGTTGTGAGCAATCAAAAATTCTACGAAATGTTTAAACAATATTGCTAGATTCAGATTCTTTTTAAATCATCTAAAAGGGCTATTGGTAGAGTGAATGCAAAGGAAACGAAAGGTCCCAATGGCTTTAGAACATTATCCGACAGTGACTCACTAATTTTCTGTGACCATATTCTTTCATACTTCAAGAGATTTTCAGATGACTTGCTCTGACATGAAGTTTCATTCTAACAAATATTTTCTGCTGATCATATGTAAAGCATCCAGGCCAAATGGATCTCTATTCTCTCGATTTGACTTTGGTTAGGGTTGCAAAATTTTTAAGTTATCTAAGAAACTAGGACGTAATAGCTATACTTACTCCATTGTAACTTTAGCTAATGATGGATCACAAGAAAGAATACCAATAAATTCACAAACTTCATTTAATTTTGGAACATTGTCTGTGTCATAAATCTGAGAAAAGGAGAAACATCCAATCAAATAAAACAGCAAAGAAAAACATGTTGAAACAATTGACAAAGAGAGAAACTTAACAGCCTGCTCAAGCTGTTTTCAATAATCCTGATCCCTATCTATATCAAAGATCATCAGATGGTATTTTTCTGTCATTGAACTTACATCAAAATTTCTATTCTGTTACCAAATTTGGTGTCTAGTTTCGGTATATTCCAAAGACTATCATCAAGGACACAGCAAAGTATGACATTTATGATTTGTTCTTTATTTCACACCCCATTTATTCATTGAAATCTGCTACTGAAAGGTTCTAGATAGGTTATAGGTTAACAATGTATGAAACATTCAACTATAAAACAGAAATTCAAAATTCAGAGCAAACAACTAACCACAACAATGTAAGGAGATCCTTCTTCTTCTTGTAATGGAAAATTTTGATCAAATGTGACGTTTTGTTGACCTGAAGAGATTCCTAGAAGAGAATGAAAATAAAAATTGCATACACTAAAGATTAGTTATTTTATATATATAAATTGATAGCATCTACTGTATCTACCAGTTTTTAGGAGATTTTCCAAAATATCAGCTTGTGTTCATACCATTTGAAGAGGAAGCTTCTGGAGCTGTAGGCGGGCAAGGTCGTTTTTGCATGCCTGAAATTGAAAAGAATAAAAAATTTGTATTTTTTTACCAACTAAAGTCATGTGGGCTTTGAGAAGACATGCCAAAGAACTATAAATATCTCAACAAGGAGAAGCAGAAATGATTTGGAATTATGCATAAAGATGGATTTGAAGAAATATATTCCAAGAAATATTGTCACAAATCTTTACCATTTTCCATTGCAGATTGAACTTGCATTTCAGTGTCAATATCAGTCTCTTCCTCTCTTTGACGTTTCCCAGTTGCTTCTTCTGAGGCTGAATCCACCTCAACTGCTTTACTTCTTGATGAATATCCCTTAATTTTTTGTCAAGAAGAAAACTCTGGATTTTTTTTATATACAAATAATCTCCTACTTGAAAAACAATGTAGGTTCCTTTATTCATAAACACTTTCCTATTTGAGAACATCCTGTAATACAGATTTATTATTCTTCATTTTTTACCTGCAATTAAAGGATCTCTCTTGTGATATTCAATCAATCTGGGGATGCTCTTTGTGCAGGCCTTAGGACATCCATTTTCATTAACTTTTACCATTTACTGAAATGTAAAACTTCATTATTTGAAGAATACACACAGAATAATTTCTATAGAAACTGAAGGATACATCTCTCACCCACATGGATTCTCCAGGTACCGGCACACAATACAAACTCTGCCTTTCAAGCGTGACATTCTTTTCTGAATTGTACAAGATGTCTTCTTCTGCCTAGAAATGAAAAATGTTTATTGCTCTTATTCAGTATCATGGTTATCAGATTTTTAGCCTATCAATACTTGCTGCTAGATGCCAATATAATAAAATAAGAGTTATAATCAAAATAGTTATTACATTTTTCCAGGATTTATGTCATCTTTTCATTTTACCTGAAGGTCACTTGTGTCCCTGAACATTCCTATTCTTGATTTCTGCGAAGTAAATGAAACATTCAGAAGATGCAAAAGAAAATGAAAACAGTGATCTAAAAAGAAAAAAGTAGTCATGTACTGTATTTATGTATCTTTTTGCCACAATGAAAAAATTTTGGCAACTTCAATCACTTGTGGAAATGATATTGTGATGAAAATGGAATGAGACGAAAAGACATTCTATGAAACAAGAGACAGATTAAAGATTTGGTTAACCCTGATGAGCCTTGAAGCAAAAATACTCATTTTGAGATGAAGCCGAATGAGGCAATGCAGTTTCATGGCAGCAGTGGCAGACTCCTCTTGGAATGGAGATTTCCCTGACTGCCACATTTCTACACTTTGAAATCACAACGTTTTAGTCATCTTGAGTAGATTGCGGAAAAGCAGCAATGATGGAATATAGCCTTTGTAAGTTAATGGAGAACTTCAAATACATTCCATCAAACTTCTCACACATTATGACAAGAAATTCTAGCCACATCAAAGACAGTTAATTTTTTTTTAATGTGCACTGTATTGTATGTTAACGTGCACTGTATTGTATCACAATGCCATGTTTACCTTTTGGCCAGTAGTTTTATTTAGTGTTTCATAGTTGCCAAGATAATATTCTGGATCAAATTGGTCTTGCACCATACAGCGACATCTGATAAGTGAATTTGGCTTGACATTGTCTGGTGAGATATTGTTTAGCAATGGAATCTGAAATGAAAAGCTAGCATTATCAAAGATCATTTGTTGCCTACTACAAAAATACCCTGGAGTTAAAGGTATATGTTATGGTTGTGTTTCTTATCCATATAAAAATTCCAATACATGCTACAAATCATTCTACTATAATGTCTAATTACTATACAACAATACAACAATACATGATAGTTAGGGGTCATCAACAAACAATTTTCATCACATTTGACAGACTGGGTTGTTAACTGTTTGATCCCCCCACAAACTCTTATACAGGCCTATTATGTGTCTCAGGTTGTGGCCTAGCCTACCACAACTTCTTGCAATTGCCAAATCAAAATTAAGTAATGTGCTGCCAAAAAATTTACTGCTATGAGTTATTCTTTAATGATTGATAATGAAATATTACTTATTTCAATTTTCATCACAAAAGTAAAAATTTTAATGGATTTGAGCTGGATCCCCTCCCCTTTATGGTCCAATTCACTACCAATTCTGTTAACTGTGAGGAAAATTGTTTGTCAAAGACCCCTTATAGATATATGAACAAATGCTTCCTAGGCAATTATATAAGCAACATCTTACTTACATGGTTAATGTCATTCAGATCATCTACTCGCTTCTTGAAATAGTCTCTAATGTTTGCAGCTTTGATTTTACCAGAAACCTCTGTTAAATAAAACAAGTAAGCATGAATATATTTTCTACAAGTAACAATTCAGAACGAAATTGGCCTGATAAAAGTTTCTTTTTTGGAGCATATTGAAAACTTATAAAATTAGTTGCACTTTTAAAAGACCTCTCACTATCTGTGCAAACCTTGCAACTGTTTGATTTTTCACGTTAAATGATCAATGCTTCTCTGATGATTAGTTTGAGCTCCCATCACACCCATCTTTTAACCATATTTTGATATGATGATGATACCTAAATTTAAGGCCACAAAATAGGCCCAGTGTATTTATCCATCTGATCTGTGCCGCATACAAACGACAGCAGAGAAACATTACATAGAATTCTTGCAAATATCATTTCACTTACCAATGCATTCTTCCAAAAACATTAGAGGTGAATCAATCCAGTTATAAAGGATCGGCATTTTGCTCTTCTTATGTTGAACAAAAGCTTTTGATTTCCTTTGGAGGCCTTCGTTGGCTTCTTTCCTGCAAACATGCATGAAAGAACACCAAGGCAACAACAACAACAACGATAAAAAAGCGCGGGAAATCTCATCTGCGTTTCCTATGGTCAGCGGATGCTCCTCCATCGCGCCTTCAAGGCCGCTGTGATGTAAATCAAAGCATGCGCAGTGAAGACTTTTCGTCAGAAGAAAATTTGAAGATGTTTACGTGGAAAGGAGAAGATCACTTTTCAAAATAGATAGAACAAATAAATAGACATTTAAATATACTTAGAGCAAAAGTAGAGAAACATTATATACACTAATGAAGCGAAGAATGTTTGCCAAGTTGCAGTCGTTTGTTACTAATACTGTGATGGAAGCGGTGAGTATGGTACACCACCCCGCTCTTGGGTCTTGATGAGCAACTGACCCCTTATTATCATGGGCCTAAATAATTTAAGTACAAAAGAGAAATGGGGTGGCCAGAAGCACAAAAAGAGGCAAAAGAGCCGTGATTAACTGCTAAAGGAGCAGTACATATCGAGAATCACAAGTCAGACCTTGAAGTCTGCCAGCAAAATCAACTCAAAAAGTTTTTGATTCAAGAAGATCAGGTGCTGTAATAAAATATTTGGACAGCTGTGATTGTAAATTGAAACAGTTTTATTGGTCGAAAGTAAAAGTTTGTTTGCTCTACATAAAGCTAGTAAATGCTTTCATTTTTGCAAGTCAGAAAGTATCCAAGGCCTACACATCAACTGCAATTTTGACAGAATATCTAGATTTACAAGAAGTATGTGGCTGAGGTCACTCATAGCGGAGGTAAAAACTATCCTTTCTACTTATTTAGTGTGGCTATGCCTCTATGAGGGTCTATGTTGCTCATTCTTGGGCTTAACAACATATAGCCATCTATCTACATCTATCTAGATGTAGTAGATGTAGATGTAGAACATATAGCCCTAGGTTGATCCTCTTCAAAACAACAAAAATTGTTCTTGAAAGTATGCAGGTTTACAGTTTGATCACTTTACAAACTTTTGAGTAGACCAGCATGACTCTGAGTGCCTTTAGAGGAGGATCTTTAGAGTAGAGAAGCAACTCATCTGGTTTTGTGCAAAAAGGCCTGAAACAACAGTGAAATTGATGTTTTATTGCTGTGAACAATATGATATTGGGGTATATTGGTGTTTAAAATTATTGCACTCAGCAATGTTTGGTGCAGAGCAACATCAAGATTCAAATTTGGGAGCACCAACATTTGTCTGGTAGCTCATTAATTTTGGAAATCAATGAACAAAACAGAGCTTTTGAAAAGCCAATGGTTATTTCAATTGCCAAGAGAAACATTTGATAATATTATTTAAAATCTCTTTCACTGTACCACTCAATACCATAGTGCAAAACACTGAGACCAGGTTCACATGATTCTGGCACAATTAACAGTGCAAAATGTGACAGTAGCATAATTTTAGCTGGCGTTCACACAATACATGACAATTTGATAATGGTAGGAAATGTAATGATAGCAAACGTGCTGCTATCTCCCCAAGAATATGATGCCAAATAATTGTGCCAACACCTTAAGAATCAATCAGCCATGTTTTGAAGCATAAAGGATGCTGTGTTTTCATACTGTAGTTTTTATGAGTTCATGTAGAGTGAAAAGTTAAAGTTCTGTTTGGAAAGTCTACTGTTTTCAAAAGTTTTCAAAGAATGACTAAAGAATGTGCCTCATGTGTGATGGGAAACCTATCTGTCACATTTTTTACAATTTTCAAGTTGTACCAGTATCATCAACACAGTCTGAGTTGAAAATTTGCCATGCAGCTAAAGTATTTTACTATTCTTTTTCAGCTTGCGCCAGATTTGCCAAGACTGGAGAGATTTCAGTATCACTGGAAAAGCGTCACTTCATTCTTCCTTGAAACAAAAGGTGCATGTCTTTCCTGTTTAAAATTTTCCACATTAGCTGATGATACAGATCTACGGAACAGGCCTCACAAGTTAACATCACTTTGCTGCTGAATAATTCTTCTTTAGAAACACTTAAATTCTTTCATATGGCTCAAAGATTCATATCGTGGTGTAAAGAATTCTTGTCATGTTAATGTGTACAAGGCCTACACTGTATTATGCAGATTTTAACTTGAAAAGCATTTCCAGCTCTTTGGAAAGTTTTCAGTAAAATCTAATCACTGCCCAAACAGTGTATTTTCAGTCTCCCTGAATCGTCATGATATGTTCTAATCATAAGACATAAATTTTATTTTTCTTGTTAGATGACAGGATCGCAGTATCAGCAACCAGCATACCAATGCATCTGGAACAAATGATTGAAATTCTTGAGCAAGAAGAACAGGAACACGGAGCTACTGTAAGTTATTCCCAATGAATAAGAATATTGTAGTAAGATATGGCAATTTTCACTCTTTTGATTTAGTTATCTTTTCTCAATAAAGTTCAGGGAATCTTATTTACTGTAGTCATTTGCAAATCATTAGCCTTAACTACCCATTTTATTACCTTTTAGGGTCCTTGCATGGAATTCATGTTGCAACATAAATTGTTAGACACAATGCAAACCCTTGGGAGAGCTGATGTGAGTATGAAAACTTTATACAAGATATGCTGCTTTTAAGCTAGAAATTCTTCAAATTTGAGGTAAAGTATTTTTGTATATATATTAAATTAGATTTATTAATTATATATAACACATTTTTTTTAGTGCCCACCTGGAATGAAGCAACAAGTTTTGATCTACTTCACAAATCTTCTTGGAAAATTAACACAACCCCTTCTACCACATATCAATGTCTACAAACCCGTTCATGTAAGTTTGTTTCAATTTATCATTTCAACAAAAGAAGGATGAGTTCTGGTTCCAAATCTTTGAAAAATGTTGGGGTATGGTTCTACAACCTATTTCTTTGAACTGGATGGCTTTCAAGGATCTTGAGCTACTAGAAACCCATATAAAAGAACTTATGTTTTTATTGGGCAGCCTGAATAGGTTCTTCATTAAGTGACTGTTATTCTAAATTCCAGCCTGCAAGGTTCTTAAAGAGGTTCTTATATACAGTACTCACCTTGCACACATTAATACTATTTTCAGCACAAGAAATCAGAGAATTCCTTGAGAATTCTTAACAACATTTTTAGGTTAGAATTATTGTTAAAAATCTGATAGTCTGTTGTACCACTGAAGAATCTTGATCAGAATATCAAGAATTTTTGGAAGTTCTGAGGAATTCTGAAGACATGAAACTTGTTATAAAAGAGCCACTCCCAGTGTCAGCCTCAAAGATGTTACTTAGGGGGTTTTAAATATTGAATTTCAGCCTCAGGGTTCTTATTAACGTAGGTTCTTTTATGCGGTTTTCTACTGTCTGCTACTATAACTCTATCATTGGACTTAAGAAAAATCATCAATATTTATATATTTGAATTATTTGAATTCAATTGAAGATGTGAGGTCATCCAATTTCTAAATTGTCAACCAGAGGAGTAAAAGACTTGTGCTTGATACCATATTGTAGAGATCCATAAAGTACAGTTTCCTTGGAAATTTCTTTATGTTTTCTCAAAAGTTTAGAAATCATCATGGTTCTATTTTTCAAATTTGTTTTCTACCCATTGCTAACCATAATCCTCTTTGTGCCAAATGAAAAGAGAGAGAAAGGGAGTTTAGGCCAACAGGACTTTCAGATAATGCGACAGGCGAATTTGGCACCACAGAGGATCATGGGTTGCATTAGATCTTTGAAAAACAGTAAAATTCTTTCTTTCTGAAAAATTGAAGATTCAGAAAAGTCCATGAGTCAATTTATGGCAAATTTTGAATTAAAGTTTCATTCAATTTGTTCAGTTCAAAGAAGAGTTTCTTTCAATTTGTTCAGTTCAAAGAAGTACAGTAGATCATAGAATTTTATTGCAACATTTTGAATGATTTGGAACTTATGCTAGAAAGGCGTTTAAAGAGCTGCCATTGTCTCCATCAACTGATCCAACAAAAATCTGACTCTTTTAGCCCTTGTCACAAATATTTCACTGACCGCCTATTTTATTCCTCCAATGAATTGTTCTCAAATGCAGAATAGAAAGCAGTCAGTGATGGAATTACCCAGTCTTTGATTATGTGCACTGTTGCTTGGGAATTTTAGGCCAATTATCCACAGGGCTTTCAGTGTGTTTTATTAGATCTTAGTAACATTGAAAATTATTCTTTTTAATTCCTTCAGAAACTGATAAGATGTTGCGGTGAAATAAAGGCTGCACCAACTGAAAATGAAGAAGTACAGTTTCTTTGTCAAGTTTGTTCAAAACTGAAACAGGATCCATATTTGGTCAATTTTTTTCTTGAGGTATGTTGAACTGTTTCTTTTCAGCATTCATGACTCGATGCAGTACAGGCTTTACGCACATTAACATCACATGATAAAATTCCCTGATGTGACAAAGAACCTTGTGAAAAACTGAGCTGTGTGAAAGATTGTAAGTTTATTTAAACAAACAAGTTTGTAGGCAGAAAAACCATGTTAATGTGGAAAAAGCCGTTACTGTATTTTTGATAGATTTCTGCAAAGTTTCAAGAAATGTTGAAGGCCTGAAGAAATCTAATTCCACCAAAATACTAGTGTTTCAGCCTCTGTCACAGTAGTTTGATTTAAAGAAAGATATTTCAAAGTTAGAAAGCAAAGAAACATAATTGGAAACAGCTTTCTTGACAAAATTCAATTTAGTTCAAGGACCTACATGCTGATTTCATTAATTTTATTCCATTACATTCCCAAACAGCTTGGTTTGAAATGTCTTATATGCAGGATTTTATTGGATAGTAAGAAAACTGTTGTGTGACTGCAGCCAAAGTTGATTATTTGTTTGTTCACTGGCATAATTTTTGTTGTTGTTTTTCTGTCAAAGGCTCCAACAGAAAACGTGGATACTGGTTTGAAACTGGAGCAGAATCAATCTCTTGAAGAAGCAAGTGGTGAAGGATCAAGACCAGAATATGCTTTGATTGATGCACTTTTAGAACTCAATAGAAGTGAGGTTTGTATTCATCTTGCAACTATTCTTTCTAAATTGTTTATTTGCTTCAAGAAATTATAGTACATGAACTTTCTGATATGTCTTCACATTTTTCTACTTCCTATCAAAGATTTACAATTCATAATGCCAAGCATCCCAAAAAAGTGCTCCTGTTTAAAAAAACTTTTATTATAAGGCCTATTTTGAAACTTCTTTTTTCGGCATGTACACTGAATCAAGGACCAACTAATTTTTCGAGCCATATAGGTGATCATATGACTTGTTTTGGAATTAGTGAATGTAGCTCTTTTAGTGCTGCCTGATTTTGACGCTTACTGCAAAAATATTGATGATGACCAGATTAATTTCTTTTTTCACGCTGATTTTCTGGTTTGGTCATAAATGTCAGAAAGAAACGCAAACTATCATTGTAAACTTGAAGGATAGTGAAAGATCTAAAAAACAGGAGTTGTTCTTTTAGGGCACCCGTTACGTATAACACTATTTATGAAATAATCTACCATACTACAAAACGATACCGTGAAGATCAAAACGATTTAAGCATTGTTTGCAATTTTCAGTAATTTCATCAGCAAATGCCTTAAATTGTATCATTGTGTTGTGTCAAAGTTCTTAATGTGTAACTAATTTATAGCTGTTACAAAGGTCAAAAAGTTGAAAAAAGTTTATATTTCGATTTGGTAATTCGTACGTTTGTTTCCAGCATTAATTCATGCCAATGCCGGATTTGTGCTTTAAAGTTCAATCTTGACAGAACGCTGAACTGTGGTTATATGAAAAAAGTAAACTATCTCTCATGTGTTTTTCCAGGACAGCAGAGTTGCAATCAAGGCATGCGAAGGTCTCTTGTTATGTTCATCAATAAAAGAAGATAATGCTGCAACTGTTATTGTTTTATATACTGCATTATGTGAAAGAATGGTAATTGAATAAATTTTTAATTCATCTGACCTGAATTTCATCTTTGGTACATACTGCTTCCAATAGCTCCTTGCATACTTAAAGGAACTTTCAACTCATGTTGCCTCATCATTTGCTTTCCCCACCTGCGGCAGATTGCGAATCAGAACCGGATATCTGTCTCCACAAGATCTTTGACAGCTGAGTTCTGTGACATAAAGTTTCACGGCAATAGAAGAAAGAAAGATTAATTTCGTTTCTAGAAAAGAACAAATGCTCTTAAGAAGTTGTTGGTAGAACTTTGGATGGTAGAAGTCTCCAGTTTGAAACAATAAACTTGTTTTTATTTTAGGCTGATCAAATTTGCAAATTATATCAAAGTCTTCCTGAAACAATGGATCCCGCAGATGTAGCATTAATCTCTGCGAAATGGGGGTAATTATTCTTCTTCTTACTAGTAGCAATCGAAGTTCTGGCTGACCAGTGCGAGAAATGGGTTTGCAAGTCTAAGAATCTCTTGCACCTCAGTCTTGCGCATAATTTTTCGATCGTCGGTCCGCGGCTGGATTGTAATTTGTTGATTTGTCAAGAAATACAAAAAAGACATTTGAAATAAAGCCTTTCCGTCTTTGCTAGTTAGTTCAATTCAATCCAAAATCGCAAGAGATGAACTATATTGCCCATTCCTGATTTTCTGTGCCTCAACGCCTCAGCAATAGTGTCTGTAAACCTTTGTGTTGCTGTCAGTTTGGACATGATTTTTTATTGGCAAGATACGTTGATATTGCCATGGTGTGACGGTGTTGTGACTCAAGAGGGTCATACGTAGTCACCTCGATTTTTTTTTCATTTATTTACCTCTCTGTTATTTTCGATGATGTTTAACTTCATTTTTAGCTTGGATATTTATTCGGATGATCACAGTCAAGTTTCATTTCCTGGAAAAAGACAGCTAATATCATTTCTTTCTTGGCTCGATTATGTTAATTCGTTATGCAAAGAAGCTCACCCGGTAAGTAACTTTCCAAAGCATAGATTTCAAATCTTTGACAAGGCTGCTGTAAAATGATATAGCCTTTTCCCTTGATCTGAATTAAAACCATGCTAATTTCCACACTTTTGAAGCAACAAAGAATAAAACCATAGTTTATGAATATCTAAAATATTTTATCAAGCACAGGTCTCTCAACTTCCGCTTAACGATTTAGAAATTTGATGACGTCACATCCTCAACTGAGTTGAGATATGATTTACGCTATGATTTTGAAAGATTCAAGCTTTCAGAAGAAAACTCCAACGGTAAAATTTTGGCAGTGTAGCTGAGCACATGTTGCAAGATGTCTTGACTGGTCGACAATGCTCAATGGAGTGCAGGCAGAGCAAATGATAACGAAGCATGGTAGCTAGCTAAACAAAGTTTATTTCGTGCCATTCATATCAAACAAATAGGTTACAGAATTTTATATCAACCTTTTTAAAGCTTTGGAAGCTATGCTCACTTTCCATATTATGCGCCATCTTCTTTGTTCAGTGTTGTCCAAGATTCTCTTGATTCAGTCAATTTCGAGCTGGAGATTCGAATCACTAAACGTTTTTCTCAAGGTCACAAAGTCAGGATTTTAACTTATGGTGGTACGGTGTGATGTGGTAGTTTGGCCAAGTGGTTAAGGCGCAGTGTTTCGAATCTTGTGGTGTTTGCCGGTGTGGGTTCGAATTCCGTCGTCGTAACTACAAAGCACAAGCCAACAGCTAACTCAGCTGTCCATCTTTCCGAGGTCAGTAAATGACTACTCAGAGGCAATTCTGAGGGCACAAGCCGTAGTGCCACTAGCCCACATCAGCTACCTATGTACCCAACCTGCGTTAGCAAATAAATGTTGCTGGCTTGCTTGCTTGCTTGTTTGCTAGCTTGCTTGCTTGCTTGCTTGCTTGCTTGCTTGAATGCTAAACCAAGGATTAAAACGATGGTTAAATCAGATAGATCAATACTTCTCTGTTGTCCAATCGTATTTAATTTTTTCGTGCGAAGAGATATGTTTACAACTGGTACTTTCTAACATTTATGTGTTCTGTTGTAGATGGTTGCAAGAGGTTTAGGTGAAGCTATTCGAGACAGGTTTTTGCAGTCACATATGCAATCAAGACTACTACAAGCGTAAGTTAAAATTATTTTTCTTGTAGATATAACATGTCTTTGATCATATAACCCTAGTTGTTTGAGCTCTATCTTTTTGTGGCATTCTCATTGAAAAGACACATTCGGGAGAGAAAACCAATTTGAATCACCACATAGTCCCAGTTATCGCAATAACAACAATGCTGATGGGAACAACATCATTTTTTCTCAAACTGAGACTTATGGACTTTCATATAAAAAATTAGGACGGTCAGGCACATATTTATTTGTGGCCTCAGGAACAAGGCTGAGGCGTAGTCAAGGCAACCTTTGACGGCTGCCAATTCACATCGGTGGGGTGAAGTTCGTGGAAGCTAATTCGTGGAAGCTAAATGGGGAACTTATGGTTCAACGTAAAAGGTTTGTTGATTTTTGGATTGACGAAGCATTCATGTGGAAACTAGTAGCCTTTGGTCATAGCTATTGTCACTGAAAACCTGAATTTTGTGGTTTTATAGCGTCTGAGGCTGGAGCCGGCAACTTTGGCCCATCCGCCATTGCCTGGAGCAACGAGTTTTTGTATGGTATTGCTATTGTTTTCTTTCCGAGCATGAAATCGATGGGCACAGTTTTGTTGTGATTTTCAATGTGAAGGTTCACGAGTCGTAGTTTGAGCGTCCACCAAGCTATCAATGCCAATAACTGTGAATTTGTAATCAGTCTAAGTGAAACTCTCTTGTATGCATTGACGAAATGATGACACAAACTGATAGGCCAAGTGCTTTGGCTTAGTGCGTTTCAGTTGACAGAACCTGATTTAGACTTTTCATTGTTTATTTCAGATCAGAAATGGGAATGATATCAACCACAGCAATTCTAATCAAATGTCTTAAAACAATTGATGCTCAAACCCTTATGCATGGTAAGTTGTTCGAAAGGCCTTAGTGTGCTGATTCAAAGTCGTGTTCTTTGCCTCCATCTCCTTGCAAATTATTGAACATGGTTAAATGCTTATAGAAATTGCAAAATGAAGGTGGAAGCCGTTCAGTTCCAAACTGTAAGTTTTAAACTGAAAGTGATATAAAATGTTAGAATTTCAGTATTCCTGACTGATACTGTTTCTGAGCTTGATTCTATGTGCGATCTCTTCATCGCCGTTCATTGATTCTTCAATAATTGGTCAGAAAGTTAACGCCGTCAGTTATTTTTTATTTTTGTAACAGAACCTGCTGATCCATTTTTCAACAGAATTCACGAACTTCATTCTTGGTGACGACGAAGCGTGTGAAATCCAGGGTCAAGAAGGACCACATAAATTACGGAATATGCTTATTCAAAGAATCGATCATTTATCCGATCAAGTGAGTGATTTTCCTATTCTTCAGTTACAGTGATAGATCTTTTTGCACTCATATATTCTTCACAAGTTTGAAATTCCAATGTCACCCACATGAGATCCTCTTTCTTAAATATCAAAGTAAATGTCTCAACACACAGTCCTATTAAAACTGAGAGACAACTTCCTCTGAAAATAACCGCAGTGGATAGGTAAAGTTTGCACGCAGGTTAACTCTATGCAAAATTGTCTGTGAACATAATTCGGTAGGAAATATTGATATCGAACACATAGCTAAGCAAAATCCCTTTTTCGGGCCCGGCGTTTCGGAAATCCTGTGTGCCAATTAGATGCGATCATCCTGGCTGGATCTGACCTGGTTATGATTTGTCCTCCTGTTGAAATTCACAGTTTTGTTGTTTGTAAATATATAGATATTTATCAATTTAACTGGTCTGAGCATCCTGATTGCCCTACCTGATCTCTAGTCTTATTTTTCATATGTTCATTCAAGATATGATAGAAATGACATCAAAGTTTTATTTTCCATAGCGTTGAGTGAATCCCAGAAACTTCTTAGTTAATTCAATGAAATTGTTCTGAGTTGTATTTAACTATAAAAACACGATGGCTCTCACCGGTTTTCTTTCACTCATATTTGACTTTTTCCGTTTAGCTGTCCATCGAAACACTGAAGCTGTTTGAAGCTTTGCTAAACCTACCACACGAACCAGTACTTCGAAATCTTGTGCTGAGAAATGTAGAGGATAGAGCGTATTTTAAAGAACCAGCTGTGACGAACGGTGAAGTAACGAGCGAAGAGCTCTGTGGAACAACAACTTCTGAATCAGAACAGCGAAATAATAATGAAGAGGCCAAGAATGAAGATGAACACAGAACAGAAAATAAAGCAGTAATGAAGGAAGAAAATAAAGAAGAAACTAAAGAAAAGGAGAAAGATCAGTTCTTCGACAAACAAAGGATAGAAAAAATTGTTAATGGGTAAGAATTTGTTTGTAGTTTTTTCATTTTGTAAGCCTTACTTTTCAAATGTCAGTCGATGTTAAGAGTTTTAATGAACGAATTGAATTTAAATGCAATGCAAATTAAACTACATACAAATTTAATTTGAATTCATATCTCAGAAAATCCTGCAAATGTCAAAAACCGAGTCAAAATTCCCTGACCACTGTTTCACGAAATATTTGATACATTCGCCCAGCAATGTTTTTGAATGAACTTTAAGTTACTCTGAAATCATAGTGCGCATCTTGTCTTCTTTATTGGCTAAACCTGGGTTCTTAGAACTTCTGCATCTTATCTATCTTGGAACCATAAGTATGGGGGAAGATAAATTGTAGGGGTGCTTCCCTGCAAAGAATTCCAATGTTACCACAATTTTTGCCTGATTGAGGACGAATCTTTGCTCGGAAAGGTTGATTTTTCTAAACTTGTTCAACGTTGGGAGGCCCTCACCCTCCCAACCTTCCTGGCTCGTACGTTTATGCTTGGAACACATGAAGCCATATATCTCTTAACGTATCAGTAATTGACCGTATGTTTTCAATTTCAGGTTTCTAATGTTATTACCAGATTCATTAAAGACGTCACGATTAGCAGGTGAATCCGGCTATGACACATACCTTCGAGATGCACATAAACAGGTTCGTACCATAAGATTTGACCAATCTGCAACTCTTCATATTGAATTTGTCTCCCAGTTGACGCCGTGTTCAAGTTTTTATTTTGCCCTTCTTACTGTATGTCTTTCATTGAGAGTTTATTAGCCCAAGTCAACAACTTCTGCAGTTTTTCCTTTCTCTAAACTATTCCTTTGTTAAGGGAGGCAACTAATGACTCAAGATCGATGAGATCTTTGGATTAAATGTCAGCCTCTTTACTTTAGTAGCACTTGTCAGTGAGAGAAAAATGTTAAGGGTCTTTCCAAATAGTTTGAAAAAAGGCATGTCAAGTCATGTTCGAGAAACGTACTCAAACTTTTTGCATGTAATCGTTAACTGGATGATAGGTCAAATTTCAAACTTCATTTAAGCGAAGCACTGAGTCTTTGATTTTCCATTCATAATGGATAATTTACTTCACCTTTAGTATCTAATGGGTTAATGCATATTATGATGATGAAAACCTGCTAGTTACTACCTCTTCTCCTTCCCAAGACTCCTGTCATATTTTGATTGGTCTTATTTCGCAGTGTGCATTTCGATCAACACAAAGTCTTGAATTCAATTGGCCAAAAACCGCAGCTTCAACGACAGATAATCAACGAAAACAGTTTTACGAAGGATCGTTTCTTCGATCTATATTCAAAAGGCTTCAAGGATTACTGGATCAGGTATAGTCTCAATTGCTTAATTGATTGATTGATTACATGATTGATTGCTTGCTTGCTTGATTAATTGATTGATTGATCATGTACTTGCTTTCACGTTAGTTTCGAAGTCCAGGCCACCAAAAATTAAACTTCAAAAATCCACAAATATCTGAGCAGTCGTAAGACATACGAATATTTGCTCTGTTCCTCTTTAAAGTACAAGATTTATTTTCAATACAACGCTGACTTTCAAAGCTGCAAGGAACCCCTTATCTATACTTTTGATATAGTTAATGGATTAGTGCAACTTAATATCTTGTTGCATTTATGTTTTTAAGCTATGGAGAGAGGTCGGCAGTACTTTAATTGCATTTCATTCCCTCTCCAGCTATCACTACCGAAGAGGTTTCCATTTTTAATTGGTTTGTTTATTAATCAACTTTCAGATAATTATCATTTTGCTTGCAATTGTAAATATTTTGTTAGGAAATGAACACGATACTTACGTTTTTAATGAATAGTTATTTCAGGTGATTCAGAAAACTTTCTTTTGAATTACTATTTTTTTATGTACCAAGTTTTTTTATTTGCTTTGCAGCCATATGACATCAACTTAATATCAACTTCAATTTTATCAACGCTTTGTCAATATCCTCATCCGCATTTACAAGAATTATTATTGGATCACACCTTACCATTTAAAGAAGAATGTATAACACCTCAAAAGATACTGCAAAAGGTATTCCTTACTTTAAAGACCATTTGCTAACCATGATCCTCTGCGCGCCGAAGTAAAGGCAGAACTAGCAGCACTTAGTTCAGGAATGACTTTCATATCATACGAAAATCGATAGTGGGGTTGCAAGGAATCTTAGTCACCCATGGACTTTTAAAGTTTGTTTTCTGTTCATATGACAGTCCAATTTGTACTTCATAGAAGTGTTCCCTTTCCCTCTCGGCTTTGCTCAGTGAATAGTGGAATTTCAAAATTTGTGAGATAGAACCAGCCAGCTTCCATTCTCAAATCACTTCAAAAATTAAGAAAATTTGCAACGAAATGACTGGAAGGATGAAGGCAGATTTTGTATTGTAAATGCTGAATTTCTGTCGGAAAGATGTACTTTCTACCCGATGTCTCGATCTTTGAAATTTTTCAAACAGGTTTATTGAATCCGTTTCCTTACAACTTATCAAAATGTTCTTATATGTTATAGCCAGTAGGTACTTTAATTTCATCTCATCTCAATACCAAAGATAGCCAGTTTAATTTTTTGGTATCTGCAAAGTATTCTCCTTATTCTGTTGTCCGTGTTCTCGATCTTTTGTTTATTCTTCGATTATTCAGGTTTGCAATGATCTGGCTTCGAGAGCGGACAGAATTCCATATTTTCAATCAAATCTTTTAAATGTTCGAAAACGACTAATGGGAATTAGCACTAAAGAATTAAAGTAAGTGTTTATTCACCTTTTGGAATTTCCTGTGCATTTTTTATATTAACGCAAAATTACTCCGTGCGGTATGCAAATGTTATTTAGGGTAGTATTCCCAGTTACAAAATAAAGATCTTACAATATCTACAGGACCAAGCCCGAATGATAATTGAGAGGACTAGAATCCAAGGCAATAGAGGATTGCGCTAAAGATGGCGGCCAGGAAGTTTTTACCGAGATGCACTACTTACAGCTTTCAAACCGCCGGTGCTTTGAGCGGGGTCAAACGTGAGCTATCGCATTTGCTGAAGGGTTACCCTCCTTAAAAATATGAAATCAATTCAATCAAATAAAATCGCCTCCCATTCACAGAAGAATACTCCCCCAATATACAGGTGAATTGCTCACTTTCACAAGAGAAAAATGTCAATGACACCGCATGAGCCCCAACCATCTTGGGCTGGTGTGGGAGGGGGGGGGGTTGTCAGAGAAATAAATGGATAGCTGTATAAGTGTGGATATTACTTATCCTTTTTCGTGCATCTTTGAAGAAATGAAAATTTCATAAATGAAGTCTTACGTATGTTCTACAATGCTCTTAAAAATACAAGAAAAAATTTGAGAAATTCAGCTGTCAATCAAAAATTGTTTCATTCTAACAAAGAGTTGATCTTTGGTCCACCCACCCGGCAGAATAATTCTTTAATTCTTTTTTCATGTGGTTTACATTATTATACTTTCCTTTTTCAGTATACCAAATGAAAATTTAATGGAATCTGTAATAATTTTAGAAGAATTTTGCAAGGTAAGCAGATTCTACAGTAGTTGTAAAATTATTTGTGTTTCACTTGGACGATTGTGCACCTTTGTTTGAGGAAGGGAGACAATGATGATAGAATTTCTTAACCAATAGTTGCCCGGTTCCTTATATGCACCTGCGTTGATCAAAATGAGCGGAAAAGATCAAAACATTCCGCATAAAACATTGTCTTGTTTTGTTGTTGGTCTCTCATTTCTGTTTCCTTTAGGCCCTCGAGTTCTAACTGGCTAATTTTCAAACTCTTTCCTTTGTATCGAAGTAAAACGGAGATTCAGTCAATACAATTTGTTTCACTTGTCTGAACAGTGCTTTCTTCTTTTTTTAGGAATTAGCAGCAATAGCATTTGTAAAAGCAACGTCGTAAAGAGAATCAAGAATCAGATTCAAGATTATAAAGGAAAGACTTCTCACAAAGGACAGTATACCGGGAAGGTATTAAACAACTCTTAAATCAAAGAAACATTGCAAATAATAATGTGCTAAATATATATGCACGTTTGACGTTTCTAAATCTCATTTTAATAGAATTCATCAATGTTAGTTTTCAGTTTTTTAGAAATATATCAGGGAATTGCCATAGATCTATATTTTTCATAATCTTCAAGCTGATGTTTCTCTCCAACATTTGTGATTCATGTTCCCTTGGGTAACAGCAATTTAAGATAAATAAGCTTAGTAAATGACCCACAAATGGTAATTTTTGGACCCCTTCCCTTTTGGCCAAAAAGCAAGGCTAACCCCTTTGAAAAATGGTAATTTTTGGACCCCTTGACTTTTGGCCAAAAAGCAAGGCTAACCCCTTTGAAAAATGGTCATTTTGGACCCTTTCACTTTTTGCCAAAAAGCAAGGCTAACCCCTTTGAAAAATGGTAATTTTTGGACCCCTTGACTTTTGGCCAAAAAGCAAGGCTAACCCCTTTGAAAAACGGTAATCTTTGCACCCCTTGACTTTTGGCCAAAAGACAAGGCTAACCCCTTTGAAAAATGGTAATTTTTGGACCCTTACACTTTCGGCCAAAAAGCAAGGCTAACCCCTTTGAAAAATGGTAATTTTTGGACCCCTTGACTTTTGGTCAAGAAGCAAGGCTAACCCCTTTGAAAAATGATAATTTTTGGACCCCTTCACTTTTGGCCAAAAAGCAAGGCTAGTCCCTTTGAAAAATGGTAATTTTTGGACCCTTTCACTTTTGGCCAAAAAGCAAGGCTAACCCCTTTGAAAAATGGTAATTTTTGGACCCCTTCACTTTTGGCCAAAAAGCAAGGCTAACCCCTTTGAAAAATGGTCATTTTTAGACCCTTTCACTTTTGGCCAAAAAGCAAGGCTAACCCCTTTGAAAAATGGTAATTTTTGGACCCCTTGACTTTTGGCCAAAAAGCAAGGCTAACCCCTTTGAAAAACGGTAATTGTTGGACCCCTTCACTTTTGGCCAAAAAGCAAGGCTAACCCCTTTGAAAAATGGTCATTTTTAGACCCTTTCACTTTTGGCCAAAAAGCAAGGCTAACCCCTTTGAAAAATGGTAATTTTTGGACCCCTTGACTTTTGGCCAAAAAGCAAGGCTAACCCCTTTGAAAAACGGTAATTGTTGGACCCCTTTACTTTTGGCCAAAAAGCAAGGCTAACCCCTTTGAAAAACGGTAATATTTGGACCCCTTGACTTTTGGCCAAAAACCAAGGCTAACCCCTTTGAAAAACGGTAATTTTTGGACCCTTTCACTTTTGGTCAAAAAGCAAGGCTAACCCCTTTGAAAAACGGTAATTTTTGGACCCCTTCACTTTTGGCCAAAAAGCAAGGATAACCCCTTTGAAAAACGGTAATTTTTGGACCCCTTCACTTCTGGCCAAAAAGAAAGGCTAACCCCTTTGAAAAATGGTAATTTTTGGACCCTTTCACTTTTGGTCAAAAAGCAAGGCTAACCCCTTTGAAAATGGTAATTTTTGGACCCCTTCACTTCTGGCCAAGAAGCAAGGCTAACCCCTTTGAAAAATGGTAATTTTTGGACCCTTTCACTTTTGGTCAAAAAGCAAGGCTAACCCCTTTGAAAAATGGTAAATTTTGGACCCTTTTACTTTTGGTCAAAAAGCAAGGCTAACCCCTTTGAGAAATGGTAATTTTTGGACCCTTTCACTTTTGGTCAAAAAGCAAGGCTAACCCCTTTGAGAAATGGTAATTTTTGGACCCCTTCACTTTTGGCCAAAAAGCAAGGCTAACCCCTTTGAAAAATGGTAATTTTTGAACCCCTTCACTTCTGGCCAAAAAGCAAGGCTAACCCCTTTGAAAAACGGTAATTTTTGCACCTCTTGGCTTTTGGCCAAAAAGCAAGGTTAACCCCTTTGAAAAACGGTAATTTTTGGACCCTTTCACTTTTGGTCAAAAAGCAAGGCTAACCCCTTTGAAAAATGGTAATTTTTGGACCCCTTGACTTTTGGCCAAAAAGCAAGGCTAACCCCTTTGAAAAACGGTAATTTTTGGACCCCTTTACTTCTGGCCAAAAAGCAAGGCTAACCCCTTTGAAAAACGGTAATTTTTGGACCCCTTCACTTCTGGCCAAAAAGCAAGGCTAACCCCTTTGAAAAATGGTAATTTTTGGACCCTTTCACTTTTGGTCAAAAAGCAAGGCTAACCCCTTTGAAAAATGGTAATTTTTGGACCCCTTGACTTTTGGCCAAAAAGCAAGGCTAACCCCTTTGAAAAACGGTAATTTTTGGACCCCTTTACTTCTGGCCAAAAAGCAAGGCTAACCCCTTTGAAAAACGGTAATTTTTGGACCCCTTCACTTCTGGCCAAAAAGCAAGGCTAACCCCTTTGAAAAATGGTAATTTTTGGACCCTTTCACTTTTGGTCAAAAAGCAAGGCTAACCCCTTTGAAAATGGTAATTTTTGGACCCCTTCACTTCTGGCCAAGAAGCAAGGCTAACCCCTTTGAAAAATGGTAATTTTTGGACCCTTTCACTTTTGGTCAAAAAGCAAGGCTAACCCCTTTGAAAAATGGTAAATTTTGGACCCTTTTACTTTTGGTCAAAAAGCAAGGCTAACCCCTTTGAGAAATGGTAATTTTTGGACCCTTTCACTTTTGGTCAAAAAGCAAGGCTAACCCCTTTGAGAAATGGTAATTTTTGGACCCCTTCACTTTTGGCCAAAAAGCAAGGCTAACCCCTTTGAAAAATGGTAATTTTTGAACCCCTTCACTTCTGGCCAAAAAGCAAGGCTAACCCCTTTGAAAAATGGTAATTTTTGAACCCCTTCACTTTTGGCCAAAAAGCAAGGCTAACCCCTTTGAAAAATGGTAATTTTTGAACCCCTTCACTTCTGGCCAAAAAGCAAGGCTAACCCCTTTGAAAAACGGTAATTTTTGCACCTCTTGGCTTTTGGCCAAAAAGCAAGGTTAACCCCTTTGAAAAACGGTAATTTTTGGACCCTTTCACTTTTGGTCAAAAAGCAAGGCTAACCCCTTTGAAAAATGGTAATTTTTGGACCCCTTGACTTTTGGCCAAAAAGCAAGGCTAACCCCTTTGAAAAACGGTAATTTTTGGACCCCTTTACTTCTGGCCAAAAAGCAAGGCTAACCCCTTTGAAAAACGGTAATTTTTGGACCCCTTCACTTCTGGCCAAAAAGCAAGGCTAACCCCTTTGAAAATGGTAATTTTTGGACCCCTTCACTTTTGGCCAAAAAGCAAGGCTAACCCCTTTGAAAAACGGTAATTTTTGGACCCCTTCACTTCTGGCCAAAAAGCAAGGCCCTTTGAAAATGGTAATTTTTGGACCCCTTCACTTTTGGCCAAAAAGCAAGGCTAACCCCTTTGAAAATGGTAATTTTTGGACCCCTTCACTTTTGGCCAAAAAGCAAGGCTAACCCCTTTGAAAAACGGTAATTTTTGGACCCCTTCACTTCTGGCCAAAAAGCAAGGCTAACCCCTTTGAAAATGGTAATTTTTGGACCCCTTCACTTTTGGCCAAAAAGCAAGGCTAACCCCTTTGAAAAACGGTAATTTTTGGACCCCTTCACTTCTGGCCAAAAAGCAAGGCCCTTTGAAAATGGTAATTTTTGGACCCCTTCACTTTTGGCCAAAAAGCAAGGCTAACCCCTTTGAAAATGGTAATTTTTGGACCCCTTCACTTTTGGCCAAAAAGCAAGGCTAACCCCTTTGAAAAACGGTAATTTTTGGACCCCTTGACTTTTGGCCAAAAAGCAAGGCTAACGCCTTTGAAAAATGGTAATTTTTGGACCCCTTCACTTTTGATCAAAAAGCAAGGCTAACCCCTTTGAAAGATGGTAATTTTTGGACCCCTTCACTTTTGGTGAAAAAGCAAGGCTAACCCCTTTGAAAAATGGTAAATTTTGGACCCTTTTACTTTTGGTCAAAAAGCAAGGCTAACCCCTTTGAGAAATGGTAATTTTTGGACCCCTTCACTTTTGGCCAAAAAGCAAGGCTAACCCCTTTGAAAAATGGTAATTTTTGGACCCCTTCACTTCTGGCCAAAAAGCAAGGCTAACCCCTTTGAAAAACGGTAATTTTTGGACCCCTTTACTTCTGGCCAAAAAGCAAGGCTAACCCCTTTGAAAAACGGTAATTTTTGGACCCCTTCACTTCTGGCCAAAAAGCAAGGCTAACCCCTTTGAAAAACGGTAATTTTTGGACCCCTTGACTCTTGGCCAAAAAGCAAGGCTAACGCCTTTGAAAAATGGTAATTTTTGGACCCCTTCACTTTTGATCAAAAAGCAAGGCTAACCCCTTTGAAAGATGGTAATTTTTGGACCCCTTCACTTTTGGTGAAAAAGCAAGGCTAACCCCTTTGAAAAATCAGCATTATTGGAGCTATTAAATCTATGGCGAAGAAGTGTGGCTTTCGTAAGAATGACATACAAATAAAAGAAAATACTTTTTGAGGTTTCTTAAGTTATATCTTGAACATTATTGCAGACGTTGCTTTTATGCAAGATCACGAATCAATCGCACATTGAAAGAAAATGTACTATTCTATATACAACACACAGTAAAAGGAAAACATTGCAAAACTTTGGTTGAAAACTAATTTTTACAAAGGATTTCGGGAACTTGTAGGTAAGACTTTCTATGTATTGACCATTCTCCGGTTCATTTCTTGTCAAGATTTAGTTGGCTTATAGTATTTTCAGAAGAATATATAAAAGGATTTCCCAAAATAATTGTGCCCTGTTTGTGCATTTTAGTTCAATGTGTTTGTGTGGCTACTGTGGAGGAGCTGTTTATTCAATTATCTTTGCTTTTTCTCAGTTGCATAGGTCTAGCTTCAACTTAGAGATTGAGATCTCGTTTGAGTCCATCTGACAAGTGGTTGCTGATTGAATGCAGAGAAATGGCAAAATAAGTGGTTGCTTCAAAAACAGCGCTTGATTCATTTGATTTTG
This sequence comes from Aurelia sp. 3 sensu Dawson et al. (2005), assembly GCA_964020215.1. Classification (NCBI taxonomy): domain Eukaryota; kingdom Metazoa; phylum Cnidaria; class Scyphozoa; order Semaeostomeae; family Ulmaridae; genus Aurelia; species Aurelia sp. 3 sensu Dawson et al. (2005). The sequence goes on from OZ026585.1 coordinate 477,726, forward strand.
ACACTGCAGGAGTACAACAGAGATGCGGTTTTGAAACAACTGTTTGTTTTCCGTATCCTCTATAGTATGCGCATACTAACTGGTTTTTGTGTTGTACAGGAAAATATAAAGCCTGAGGTCTTAAAAGTACAGACCGAGCTTTACGAGTTTTATTACCTGATATCTTCTAATCTTGACTCGCATTTCATTTGAAACACATTTTGTTACAGTCATGTCGTTTGAGATCACTGCAAATCTCACAGGCCTAGGCCTAAAGCAGGTGCCGTGACGACAAATACGCGTCCTTGTATCGTATTATACAAGGCTACGGGAAACCCGCGAGAAATGTGCGACTAACCAATAGGAATGGCGGGATTCTGTATTGCCTCGTTTTTGAAACTTCAGTCAGGTAATAATAATAAATCAGTAATCACTTGTCAGATGGGGGATTCAAACAACGTCTCAAACTCTCAGCTGAAGCCTGACCTACGCAAATTTCAGAAACCAAGAGAACTGCAACTACGGCTCCTCCACAGCAGCCCCACGAACAGGAGATAATTTTTGGGATACGCTGAAAGTTAGAAACATCTTGAAACAGTTTACGCCATCAAATACCTGATGAAACTACCATCTAATATCTGATGAAACTAGCAGGAAGTGAAAGCTTGAGTCCACGTTTACAATATCCATGTTCAACATATGATGGGTTCTTTTTCCAGCCATAACCAAACAGGATAATTTCTTATCCTGTATTTCAATACTTCATGTTTCTTGTATCCTATAGCTTCCTGAGCGACAACTTGGCTCTCTTGCTGGATGGCTGTGTGTTATCATTTTCCTGGCAAAAATAATTAAGTAGAACATTTTATGCAGTAAATGTATTTTAACGCCAAGGCAATGCGCCCCCCGTGTATGGACAGCCTAGGAAGTCTCCCCCTGTTTGATGCTAGTTCCAAGTCCACGTAGTCATCGATGCTCAATTCGTTCAAACCGTTCTCAAAGACGGTCGTTGGTCACGTTTGTCATAAATTGTATCTGGTATAGCGTATATAGAACTGTCTTATTGACATTCAATATTGTTAGATTGTACTATAACTTCTGTTTGCCAGATACGACCCCAAATTCTGCCAACCAGTGTTCTTATTTGCGTTCGCTTCTCATTTATGGTGTTCCGCCATTGCCGCAGGAGTTAAATTGAGATATTAGGATAAAGATATTTGAGAAAGTTTGCTAAGTTTTTATGGTATTTGAAACTTTGGTTCTAGTGATTAAATGGGGACCCAAGTAAGGAGCAGTGAAGTATTAATCTTGTTCTGTTTTATTGAAAAGCAGCTTACAGTGTACTTTAGCTCTAGTGGGTGAATCATGGGCATTGGGAAACGTGGAAGGTGTTATTGGATTATTTTAAGGTCCGGAACAGAGATGATATTCGTTATAAAGAAGCAGAACTATCAGGCCTACCTTTGTGTGTTTTTTCTGTTTCGACCTTCTCCGTTGTCCAGTCGATTTAGTATTTAAATCTGCTGCAAGTTACGTTCCACTCGACATTGCAAACGATCATATTTCTTTAAATAAAGTTGTTGTATGTTGTTCGGTCTCCTTTGAAGGAGCTTCACAGATCGAACAACATACAACGACTTCATTTTTGAAAAAATATGCTTGTTTGTAATGTGGAGTGGAAAGCGACTAACAGCTGACTGAAGCTGCTAAATCGACAGAACAACGGAGAATATCGAAAAACACACGAAGGTAGGCCTGGCAGTTGTGATTCTTTTACAGCGATAAATAATCTAATAACATCATCCATGTTTCCCAACACCCATGAGTGAATCAAGAAAACAGTCCTCATCCATTTGAAAGACAAAGGCCACTATGTCCTGGATTTCAAGACAATAACATTAGCAAATTCATCGTTTAATGTTGGGCATGTTCAAATCCATTTCAAACTTAGCTTGACTGACATCGGCCACTCCATTTCTGAAATAATGAAGAATTTTTCTCGAGAAAGCCCCTGAAATAAGCCTTCAAGACAAGCACAAAATTGCGGCCAAAACGTCTCCTGATATTCCTGCCTTCTAGCAAAGAATTCAACATTTTCCAGCACGTGGGAGGATGAAGTTCCTTGGAATAATGATGTTATGTTTCCTGTGATGTCTCTGTTATCCTCCCAAAGGGATAACACGTGCTAAAACATAGAAGTCATTTTCTGGAGAAAAAAAGGCTGGATCGAGCAATATTCCAATACAGGAGGTTCGACTGAGTAGTTTTAGATCTTTGTCACTACCGTAAAAGTTCTACTAAGCCCCAAGAGGAGTAATTTGATTTCGGACGCTCCATAGGGAGTTATTAGAGAGGGGGTTCCTTAGAGAGGGGGTTCATTAGAGAGGGGGGCTTACTCACAAAATCAAATGACAAAGATGTATATGATAGCTTTTCTTTTCTGACTATCATGCAAATTCAACATATAATTCAGCGAATCAAATACATAGATTCGACACATTCTCCATCCCAAACGCTATCAAAACGAACATGCGAGCTTATCTAGGGAACTATATCAAATATCGTTGGTAATTTCTGGAATTTGATATAAGTGGGGGTCTTAATACAGAGGACTTAACTTAAAATTTCGGCTCTGAGAGGAGGGGCTTATTAGAGAGATGGGCTTAATGGAGAGGGTGGTGGCTTAATAGAAAGGGTTGCTTAATAGAGGTTTTACGGTATTTTGCACATTCGAAAATTCTTCATTATGCATCAAATCTTCGTTCGATTCAGGTTCTTTGTTAGAATGACTAAATGGTCTATCAATATGTCACCTTAATTCATTTAAACATCATATTGTAATACTAACCAATACACTTCTTTCTTCATCGTCTTCAGCCTCGTTTTCCTGCAATGCAGCTTCTAAACATGCTCCATTTATACGGAAATCACGTGATGTGCTCAGCTTGAAATGTTCCATTAGATTGGTTACCTTTAAGAGAAAAATGAACAGCTCTAAGTTATCGCTCTAAGCTACTGAGCCTAAGACACAAAGCAAAACTCCCAATCTCGTCCCCAGAGTGAGTCAGTCGTTCTACCTCTACTCTGGGATACCGGAAGGGAGGCCGTTTTGCAATTTGATTGGCAATTCCATGACAATACCAAACATAAATTATTTTTCGAAAACTTCCTAATTGTTCGACTAACACCAATGTAATCTTGAAATTTAGCAACAACCATTACGATGCTGCTTTAATATTTGAAATCGAGGTTGCATAATTAGCGTTGCCTAGCAAACTGCAAGTCCATAATGGCTGCAAATCTGCCCATTTTCTGTACAGAATTGATCGAATTGCACCAGGATGTTCATTCGGTTTCGTGATCAGCGTATAACGTAAGAACACCCTGAAAACGAATGTGAAAAATTCCTTAGTTTTCTCCTTGGGTAGAGCTCCTAAAAACAGGGGGGTCTAAGTTATAAACTTAAAATCGAAATCGAATGAACATTAAAAGACATTAAAAGAACAGCTTGAAAACAAATTTTTAGATACTTGAAGTGAACTCCAATTTTTCCTGACGCATCATGTGATTTCAAATCTAAGATCACATTATCGAAGAAATTATTCCAACAGACATGACCTTTACGTCCAACTTTTAACTATCCAATTCTAGCTGCATCTTAATGTGTGAGGCAACGCTTGTTTTTGTGCAAGGTCCAACTTTGTTGGTTTCTGAGAGCATTTTGATCTATAATCAAGGGTTAACGAAGCAATCAAAAAGAAGATTAATACATAGCAGAACTGAAGAAATCTAAGTCAACAAACTTTGGATTTCTTTGACAACTGGATGAGAAATCTTTCATACTGTTCAATTGCATAAATCAAATTTGGAATCAGCTTCGATTCTTTCATTGCTCGATTCTGAAAAAAATATGATGAAATTAATTGAAATGGTCGTAAAGTTGTACTTGCTGTATAGTGAGTAATTTACAAGTATTTTCTTTCCTTGTGCTTCTTATTGTGTGTTTTCCTAGTATTGCTTATTGTATTTTATCAATAGTAACGCTGCTTTACTCCTCGTGGTGTGGTCCCTGTAGTTTTGTATAGTTATATAGCACTAGCATGTAGAGAAAGTAGTAACATGCGCTGTAAAATTTTATTTGAAAATATGTTTGTAAAAAAAATAACAAGAAAAAAAGTAAAACAACGTTACAGAAAATATAGGAAACTATTTTGACTCCAATCTATCTATTAAAATGCGAATAAATTACCTTTTGTAAATTGCTCTCTCTGCTGATTGAATTTTTGCTCTTCTTAGCTTTTCCTGTCAGACTTTCATCTGCAATGTTTTGAGTTGCTTGCATGTAGGTGATCATTGCATATGTTTGCTGTGTCAAATGCGTTCCTGTTAATTTCACCTTTATGGAACAGAAAAGTAACGTTGTTTTATCATTGTAGGAGCAGTTTAGAGACAGAATAGTTGTGAAGTGGAAAGATGAAAATTCGAAAGATTTAGCTACAGACAAATTCATTTTTATGTTCGATAATGTACATCGTCCATTTAATCAAAAATGATCACATTTTACAAATGACGATTATCAGACTCTGGCAACTATTAACATGAAAAAGATTAAGCAAGATATTACTACTACGATACTAGATAACTAACACAAAGACAAAATTTCTTTATCCCAATAAAATATTACAATAACAATCTTACTTTCTATTTTACATAATCGAATTACTATACTGCACCTGATGGAAAGCGAAAGACAATGACCACCACATGGCCAATTAAAAAGAAAGATGCAACGTTAAAGGGAGTACAATGACCAGCGACTTTTCTGCACAGCTTCCAGAATGAATAACTGACAGTACGAAATTCACAAAAATAAAACAAACGATTGCAAAGGCTGCCGGTCTTTGTACTCCCTTTAAACTAACATACAACTACATTACTCACGATTTAAAACTAATGAATACCATACTAGATTCTGTCTGACATTAGATGTCAGTTCAGGGTTTCAAAGAAAATGAATAAGATGTCAACCAACCAGTTTCTCGAACTTTACAGTCAAATGTCCAATTCTCTGATTGTACAAACTTAAATGCTGCAAAGAAAAACGTCAGAACAGTGATTATTAAATCAGATCAAATCATGATAAAAGAATCACTGGTCGAGCAAAGAAGGAACAAAGTCAGAATTGATGCACAGACAGTCTTAATGAAAAATTATTCTTTTTCTTATTGGTTAATTTCATTCCATGATAAGGTAGCCATTAAATCAATGGTTTGTTGGTACAAAGCATCGAAAAACTAAATGTAACACATTGTAATCAACTTTATTTACTTACATATTTAGATAATGATGCCAGAATGCTATACAATTTTGTAAGAGTCTGCAACAAAACACAAATGATAAGATATAAAACAGCCAAATGTGTTTATAATTACTATGTATATTTTTACAAGAAACCAGCAGTAAATAGTAGTCAAAATACAAGAAAGACCTGTGTGTCAAAAATTACAATTTTGGAAGTCAGCTTGGGATCTTATACAATGGTTCTTAAAAATGGAATCTAATTTGACAATTTCAGCTTGCAGGTTCTTTATTCACTTGGTTTTTTATTAGGAGTTTACAGCATTGCAATATTCAGTTAAGGACATTTAATACAGGCCTCGTGAATGTATTGACATTCGCAAGCATAAATGTCACTGCCCACTTGTTACTAGAACCTTTATTGCACTCAGAGCACTTTGATTGCAAATGGACGATTAAGTTATGGTATTTCTGCTAACCTTTGTGATAGAATCTGCTGCATTTCCTTCTGGAAAAGCTGATTGCACCAATTCATGACATGTTGTGACAACTCCTATCATTCGATGACAAATCGATATTTCTAATTTCTCTCTGTCTTCTTCTAAATCCCCTGTTTCGCTTTCTTTATCTGTTCAAAAGGAATAAATTGCTTAGTAAATTGCGCTATACAAGAGCTACTGAGTTTACTTAACTCGGGCCGATATTATCGCTTTATTTACCCTTTGTTCCGCATAAGGTGTACAGGGTTCAGGTATGGGGTATAGGGTATATTGGTTCGTCATATCTCTTGGGTTGCTACCCTGTTGCAACGATATCCTTATCTTTTATGAACGTTCCTTTTGTGCAGAAACATATTCTAGTAGTGGAGTTTCTTCCATTTGTGTAGAAAGTTCATTTCAATTGTAGTAATGGACACTATGATAAATTGATGATAATGATGATAATATGAAGGACTTCAAAAGTCGTTCGAATACAAGAAAGTAACAAGATACCAACTACTGCAAGAAGCTATTCAAAATCATTGATGAATCGTGAAGATGAACTGCAACCTCATTCCCAGGGCCTCTTCATCTCAATATGACAAAAGACCTGAGTACGAGGTTGGATGGACTGAACATTCAATGTTGATTTTCAGGCAGAAGCAAACAAGTTTTATTACATCTTTACACTGTAACCAAATCAAATTTATGATATAAACAACGTGTCATATATTGAATTAGCCAAATCTTCAAAATATGTCGTACGATTCAAACTCTTCATAACAGGGGGAATCTTCAGGAAGAAATCACAAATCATACAAGAATAACAGATTTTGAAGAAGAATTAACATTTACCTTTATCAGAATCAAGATTTTGCTGTCCTGGAATTTCATTCTTTAATTTATTCAAAATCCATTCGAACTCTTCAAGCAGTTTATCAATATGCCCAAGAAGTATGAGCTGAAATGAGATATGTTTTGAAGATCCAGGATTTTCTATACAATATTTCTCAATGAAAATGAATAGCAACGAAATGTATGAGCAATGTACTATCTGTGCGATTTTGCATTCACAATTCTTCTGCGAGAAGATCAAAGTTCAGAAAGTACTTGCAAAAATAAATAAGCAAATCACAAATTTAGGAAGCAGGTTCTCCAACGAAAAGTGGCCAGAATGAAGTCCAATGTTCTGAAAATTCTGATTAATTTGCATTCATACTTATTGCATAAGCTGTGGAGGAAACTCTTTTTGAATAAAAAGTGTTTACTTACGAAGACAGTTGGAGCAACAGTTCTTGGGTTGATAACTGCGTAGTGTGAACGATTCTCAACTTCTACTTCCTGGAGAAAAAAACACAAACAATTGTTCATCAAAAAATTTATTCATCAAATTTCGTTGAACATTACCGAAGACAATAATTCAAACAAAAACAATACAAAGTAAGACAAGTGTTGCACACCTTACCTCATCAATATCACCAAGCTGGCTATGAATATCTTGTGAAATTTCTCGCACCTAAAATCAGATAAAGCAATGTTCCTTCTTACTTCAAAGTGCGCTTTTAAAAGGTAAAGACACACTTGACATATCCATTGTCCTTCCTAATTCTAACTTCACTAATCAATTTGCAATTTGTCAGACCCGCGGTTCGAGTCCCGGCAGTGGTAACTTTTTAATTTTCTCGATTTACCTAATGATTTACAACGCTTTGAAATATTCGCCTTTGCCTCAAGTGGGAGGGAAAAAGTTTTGAAGTTTATGCAGTTTCAGTAAAATGATACAATTGAAATACATACAGTAAAAGCTCTATCTGGGGCTTAATTAATTTTAGACGCTCCAAAGGGGGCTTATTCACAAAAGGGAGGGCTTATTCACAAAACGAAATTCAAGCGCACGTTTGGTAGCTTTTCAGTTGTTTAATCCCATATTTTATGGTATTAACATACAATTTTACCGGTCAGATACATAAATTCGGCACTGTTCTCCTCCAAAACAATATCAAAATTAACATGCAAGCTTGTTTAGCTAAATAAATGCAAAATATTTGATAAATTCTGGAATTTGATATAAGTGATGGGGGCTTAATGGAAAGGTGGCTTACTTGAGATTTTGACTCAGAGGGGAGGGGCTTATTAGAGAGGGGGGCTTAGTAGAGACGGGGCAATAGAGCTTTTACGGCAAATAAATGCACAAGCAAAATATCATGATAAGTATCTCAGTGATGACAACAAATGTGTAATCCTTACCAGGTTAGTACTTGCTTTTGATTTGCGATGCAATGTGAGAAGCAATGATAAAAGAGACTTGACCACCGATACATCACCTGTTTAAAGAATATTTTGATTAATCGAAAATCATGAAATGAGATTTAATTTCAGTTATTTAGAATCAGATGAGAGAGTTTTTCATGATATAAATTCTAATTCTTATCTATTATTTTCATGCTCCTGCTGACATGTTGCTGATTCATTGTACAAGCAGTTAAAGGGTCTGTTTCATCCAGCATGCTTTGCACGTGTCGTCTCTTGGCTTGCCTTTGCTGTCATGGGCCATGAAAATGACTGCAACAAAGGCAAACCAAGAGACGACAAGTGCAAGGCATGCTGAATGAAACAGACCCTTTAAAATCAGATTTGTTGCAAAGAGTTTTGTGTGACGAGACAATTAGATAAACATAGATAACCAAAATATCATATGTCATACTTATGTTATGTTCGGCGCAAACTTGTTGCAGCCATGTGTATGATTGAGCAACCTAGGAGAATAAGACAGCTCTGGGAAAAGTATGAAATCTTTACATGACAGTCAAGGCACCATACAAGGAACTATATTATTTACATGGGTTAACGCTAACTACATTACTAAACTTCCTTTCTCAGGCCAACGATGCAGCAAGATTGAAGGAAAATGCAATGAAACATGACTTCGTTTTTTGCTTATTAACAACATGGTAAAATTATCGTGTGCCTTGATCATGAAAGTAGTGTGTGATAGGGGTTGAAACAAATCAAAACTACCTGAGTATGGTCGAGGTGATTAACAAGATTCGTCATGACATTGATCAAAGCTTGACCCTCCTTCATCCCAATGTCGTCATCAGGTGATACAAATATATTCAGAGACATCCTCTATGAAAAGAAAATGGATATTCGTGTCAACAAATGTTCAAAACCAAGTGGAGAATGGAAATAACGTAGGAGCAAATATCCCTCATAATATGCCAGATTTTGTTAGAAAAGATATACGTTCAAGGTTTTTCAACGTTGCAAAAACAAAGAAGTTTGCATGGGACGAGACTAGATTCTCTTTTGGGTTAGGGTGAAGGGATAAAGCATGAAAGTTTTGCAAAAAAATTGCCCTTAGATAAAATTGAATAATACCATGATATCAAAAAACATTTTACTTGAAGGAGATTCGCACAAAAAATTTAAGCGCAAAAATAACCTGGAATCTTCTCATGTGCCTGTGAATAGCATCTGAAGGATCATTGTCACTTGCTTGTGTGAGAAGATTTGCTGAATATTCTGGAGAAAAATATATCAACTTTAAAATGTGGAATATTGAAACGAATGAGTCAATCGTTGAATATATTCTAGTTTATGGTTATGCAGTCTGCTACAGTCTCAATTGATGATAACTTTGCAATTTTTTTCCAGTTTCCAACGAAATGAATTAGCTGCAACAGTTTTTAGTCATGAAATTATCTCAATAGATTTAACACTTTTACCAAAATAAGGAAAATGATCATCGACCAGCAAGAATCATATTCGATTTTGACGCACATTTGCAAACCGGGTATAAGCGGCATTAAAAAGCTACGTGACTTTCTAACTAGGTGAATTAAATCTCGTTAAATATCTTTTTCGTCTTCTTCTTCTAGCGCCTTATCACATCAAATCGGTGACCAGCTATGCCAATCCCCTCTGCTTTCAAATTTTTTCATTTATGAGTCCGTTAGATAAACATACAAAAAAACTCAGAACTCAAGTGTAAATAGATTACTTACCTAAGGAGTTGAGAAATCTCGCCAGCTGGCCACTGAAATGCGTACACATGACTGAAACAATCAACTGAAGTCCTTCAACACAAACACTGGTCAGTTTGCGAGACTGAAAAAAAAGATCATATGTGAAAAACTTTGTTAATAAAGACTGAATCAATTTATTCTTATATCAAAGTTAACACTAAAATAAACAACAACAAAATGAAATATTCTGTGCCGTCCATTGCAGAAATCGACATGACGTTATCTGGTTCTTTCTTTGAAACAATCTAAGAGAAAGAAATTAAAATGTAAGTACTCTGTGTACCATGGCATCATCCAATTTTGACGGTAGCTAGAATGCGCCATTTTTGGTTAGGTGAACTGACGTGAAAAAATACTCACTGATAAGACCTTGTGCTAAGATGGCTGCGATCTGAATTACGAGTTACGAATGTATTGAAGTAAATATTTTTGCAAGCGAATATTATCAGCTTGCCTCATTTCTATTGGCCTTGCTTTGTTTGCTTGCCTTTAGTTTTGCTAAAATAAAAAGTCGCACTTTTTGGTTACTTTAATTATCCACAGATCTATTAGGAAAGGAGCTACTCCGCTATAAGACATTGGCTGTAGTCACACTGAACACTGCTGAATAAGTTAATTGCAAACATATATTACAAAATATTAACAACATACAGACCTTGTCTTTCTTGATAAGATGCTCTGGTAAGCATGTATCTCCATTGACAGCAAACAGGAATGTTCTACAAAAAGTAAAATAGCTCATGAGCTCAAACAGAGATACGGCGACTTAGACAACGATCCTATCTAAACACAAAACAAAAAAGGCCACTTATCATCTCGTATATTTACGATGAACTTCCTTGAACAGTGAGAAGCTTAGAAAATAACTCGGTAACGATATAACATTGCATAGAAGAACCTACCTTCCTAGTGAGCAACACTGTTTAATGATGTGTTCGGGATTTTTACCACCAGGTCCATCACATTGTTTTGTTTCATGAATCTGCGGGAGATAAGAATTTGTAAAGAGAAAGATAAAAAGCTGCAACCCTTCTTGCTATAAAGAAGGTACAATTACTTTCAAATGCAAATGAAAACTGAAAAACTAATATTTCTACATTCGCATACCTGTGTAAGTTTCTGAAGAATTGAAGTAACGAGAAATCGTGAGAAATCAAGTGTTTCTCGCAGAGGTTGGATTCCTTTTTCATGCTCTGCATCCGTGTCACTGAAACAAAATCAATGAAATACAGTATTACTACACCACTAAAAAACTGACTTATAAGAAACTGCAAACTGCCAGATGGCACAACATCTACCCTTATATAAGAAACAAACCAGCCTGAAAAATTTAGATTGGGCTTCTTTAAAATAACTTTGATTGGAAAAATTGCATATTTCAAAACACTTTGTAATATAAACTTATTATGTGTGGACTTTCACATAAGAGAGCATTATCAAATTAAAGTTTAATTGAATTTGAATAGTCATTGTCCAACATTTGGTTTAAATATAACCTACATAAAAGCAAATTTCATGGTTCCTCTTCAAACATAGATGCACATTTGATGAGTTTCTTGCTTTAACTATGAGAAATTATTCGGCGTGTTTTATAGCTTTTGTCCATTTATAAGAAACCAAGCAGCCTGCTTTTACAAAATGAGTTGCTTAGTGGCGGTGTAACACGGTAATTTACAGATACTTGCTTTGTATGGGGTTTCTCAGTAATTTTGTTTCTATAATGGAACCACGTAATAATATCCTTCGCACTCACATTGGAAAACCTTCCAAAGGAACTAAATAATCTTGTTTTGATGATATCTATTCCAAGGCAGAGTGAATTAACACTTTTGCAAAGTTGAAAGATTATTCTGAATATGAAACTCACCAAAATACAGCTTGTAGAAAATGAGCAAGGCATTTTAAAGACAAGAGACAAGGTCCTTGTTTTGTTGTTGCTGTTTTGCCTTTTTTACCTACAGAAGAAAGAAATGAGTTTGAAATGAATGTATGATGCAAAGAAACGAACATAAATTGTAGTCTCGAAAAGAAACACAAAGGGACGTAGCTTGATATTTTCTAAACATAGAAAGGTTCTAAATTTTGTACATACCTGTACTTGTTGCAGCTTTGTCAGATAACATTTCTTTTACCTTCAATCTCTTACCATATAACTTTATGATGTTATTCGCAGCTTCTTCACTACAAAACAATTTTGCTTTTTTACTTATCGCAAGATTTTAAATCAAACAAGACTATGGTCCCAGATCTAAAAGACTTCCCTTTAATTAGAAATAGAAAAAATGGCGATTAAAGAAAAATCAAATTACCTGAAATTTCCAGTCATCCAGTTGTATTCAATGAGTACCTTGGTTGGAAAATAATTTTCTACAGTTTTGACAAGTAATGTTACATCGTTAGGATCAATATATCAATATTTTAAGAGAAAATCATCCATTAAAATAAACAAAAGTTTGCTGCAACGTCCAACAGTTGTTCCTTTCGAAGGCCTCATATCCACCTTTAATTCTCAAATCCATCTTTAATTAGATAACCATCAGAAATGAGTGCAGTTTGATACATTCTTCCATTTTGAATCCAACGCAAATACATAATAGAATTTTGCAATTGCACAGATCGACATAAGACCTTATCCGATAGAGCAGAAACTGCGCATGCATGAGGAAAACTTGTAACTTTGACCCCCCCCCCTAGCTCCCTGAAACAGATCTCAAAATTAGGCAGTACGTGATATTTCGTTACTCAGGCCTTGCTGTATCACTGCAAACGCTTATGCAATAAAACGCTTCCGTATCTGAGATTGCTCGACGACCTTATTTCCTCCTCTGTCTCTTTATTCAAGCATTACATCAACATTACCTCCTAAGAGTGTATGGGTATAGTTGCGGGTTTTAGCGCCAAGTGCTGGGATCACAGAAATAGCTAAGCGCTAATTGAGTGCGACCCCTTGTCATGATGCTCAAGTGGTCGTGCCCTACCGAGTATCAAACCCAATCCACCTGACTGTTCTGACTTCTAAGTCAGAGAATTACATCACTGCGCCATAACACCTTCACATCATGGAATGTTGCAATTGAACAGAAGGACATTAGCCTTTATCTATTCAAGTATTACATTAATATTACCTCGTAGATCTCTGATACTTGCTTTGCATAAATATTATTCTTAATTCCAACACTTGATGTAAGACTGAAGTCCGCTGATTTGTCCTGCAAAATAACATAGATAGAATTTAGCACTGCAATGGTAACGGTACAAGCTCATTACTTATTGAGTCAGTGAAAATAAATCATTGCCTAGCATGGCCTGTGTCTACTCAGGGTTGTTCATGTTCACAACTGCAAAATGCTTGCTCCTTTTTAACGGCACTGAAATCAGCAACGCTTGCCCCCATGTGCCAGCAACGATATGCTCAATAGACCTTTTAGCTATTCAGAAAAAAACCTGGATCGAGCGTTATTTTTATACATTTTTATAAACGAGATTGGATCGAGTGGCGTTAGAGCTTCTATCAGTATTGTGCACATTTGAAAATTCTACAAAATGTAGCAAAGTATCGTTCGATTGAGATTCTTTTTCAGAATAGTTAAATGGTCTATTACTGATCTTCGTTTCTCTATATGGGGAAAGGATTTGAGAGAAACTGACTTCATTGTCACTTACTGCTCCTATCGGATGGTGGAAGTTGGTATAAGGAGGAAGGCAATGAAATGATGAAAGACTGAGCTCAAAACTAGTGCTAATTTATCCTCCACTCTTCAAACTCAAATTTGAGAAAGCCTATTTTGATATTCCATCAGTGAATCCTTCTTGACTTGATTGGAATAATTATTGATCATATTTGCTTTCACTTTATTAGCCGATAACCAGTCACAATAAATCATAAACATAGATTTTAACAGCCGAGCTTCTGAAGCTAAACAGATTCAAAAGCTAAAGAGTCTGGTTCATTTAACATTCCTTGCGAGTACAGTCTCTTGGTTTGCCTTTGTTGTCACAATTTCATGGGCTTTTCATGGGCCATGAAAATGGCCGCAACAAAGACCCACCAAGAGACGACACATGCAAGGAATGCTGGATGAAACAGACCCTTTAAGTATGATGACGAGCAAAGAGAATGACGAAAATCTTACCAATTCGAAATCTTCTAATTCCGCTTTCACCATCCTTCTGGTCAAAGATATGAGTATTTCTTCGATTTCATCCAATACATGAGATAAAGGTTCTGAAAAGTAAGCGAAGCGAGAAATGAATCAAGTGGAAATAGTGTGTCAAAGCTAGGAGCAAAATCATGTTGATTTTAGAAGTAATTCAAGACTTCATAACAGCAGATCTTACCATCTTCATCATCGTCTCTTTCCAATCGAACTCCTGATTTCTTTGCACAAAGCTGAAGACTATTCAAAAGATGACCCTGTGGAGTAATCGCAGAATTTTAGTACAGGCATTGCACATATTAACAAGGTTTTCTTGCCGAAGAATACTTGTTTAGGAAATTTATAGTCTTTCATATGGCTTTAGAATTCTTATCATTTGTTCTTCTACTTGTACTAACTGGTCATACCGGTGTTTTTCTACGTGGTCAGACCGGTTTCTTCAGTTGCTTATTTTCTCTTTTGGAACACGGCTTTATCATATACAGCAATTTTGCCCTGTTTTGGACTATTCCCAATTCTACCAGCATGCAACTTCATCTGGTATTTTATCATTATTCCACCCAGTCAACTTGCTGAGGATGAACCTAGGGAGGTTTCAAACAGTCTAATCTAATGGCTTAGTCATTCATTTTATGTCACATGAACTTGTCAATTACATTTGATCATGGACTTGTAGAATTTATGACAGATGACTAAAAAAAAAATGAGTCAATCAACATGATGTTTTTGTCGCCCTTGCTTTAAGAATTCTTTTCATGATGTAAATAATTCTTGTCATGTGAATGTGTGCAGGGCCTGTACTGTATGAACGAAAAGAGAACGAGATAATTCTTACCAAAGGTTCGGCCAATGTAATCTGCCCACCAGAATGTGAAACACACGCTTCCAGTTTGATAGGTGCTGGAATATCTTCGTTTGGTTCGTAATATTTCTTGAACTGACATAAACACATTTAAATCATTTAATGAAAGACATCAATGAAATTTCCGCTGAGTGAATCGAAGAAAACGCAGTCAAAATCAAATACACAAAGGTTCGAACTGCCACGAGTGAAAAGTTTTCTACGGTATATTCCTTGAATTTTACGATGACATCCAGATTCAGACATTCATCAGAATGACATATCACAACAATATCAAGGATTTTTTCTTCTACCTAATTCAAGTGATTTTAGTGCAACATAAAAACAAGAATATTTGAGCAAAACGGCTAATCAAAAAACACTCTTATACTTATGATGAAGTTAACTAACCTGAGTATTGAGCAATTCCAAAGTTGGATAAGTCAATCTCGGATTCTTGGAGACAACTTCAAACAATCCCTGAAAAGAAACAAAAGTAATAGATAGAAATTTTGAGAGAATCAATATAATTTGTCTACTTGGTCCTTAAGTGCAATTGCAACCAGAATTATACTTTGATTTGATCTTCCAAATTCAAAATATTGCATGTTGGAAGAGACGATAACATATGTTGCCAAAAAAGAAGCAGTTTTTCATAAATATATAAAGGGGAAGAAAAGGACATACCTTAAAAGGACATTAATTAGATTTAATTGAATTATTCTCTATAAAAACCGTTGTATTTATAAAATTCTTCAGTTGCTCTGATGATGGCCTTGTGGCCGAAACATGTTCGCAGATAACTGAAAAGAAAATGATAGCGCAAAAGATAAACTCGATGGCTGTTCTCTAGAGATGTTGTCTTTCTTCGATTTTATGATTATTCACTATATAAAAGGGAAGAATACATAATTCGAGTAGTTGTACCTCATACAAATGCTGTCGAACATCATCTTGGTGAGTCAGACATCTTCGCAGATTTCCTGTAAAATATAACAGCAAAATATTTGAAAAAGAGTAGCATAGGAGCAGCTCCATGGTAAAAATCCTCTAAATCAAATTATTCAAGTCTTCGTAAGCTCGACATGAGAAGAAAAACGGTCTGCAGAATAAATCTGTCACTTGACTAAGAATTACATATCACATGAGAAAATCGTCCGAAAAATCACATGAACCTTTATCGAGGTATGAAATGAATTTCTAATTTTCATCACAAATGTCGGTTGCAAAGAAGATATAAAAATCGATCAGAATGCAAAAATATTCACCTAGAATTTCAAGGCAGAGTGATTCATTGGCTGAAGAGTTGATTCTTGAACCACTGGGGATTTCAACTTGACTACAAGAATACAATTGAGTTGATGCAAATTGACTACAAAATGGCATTGTACCATCTTCAACAGGAATCTGAAGGAGAAATAAGAAACTATCACAAATAAAACATTTTGTAGATGATAATTAAGAAGGGTATAGGCACAATCAAGAAAGAACAGAAATACCAGAGGGATGAAATGTCTAGGCATTTGACCAGATATTCGTGAGGGCTGTGCCACCTAAGTTTCAAAGCATACCCATTCCTTGAAGCCACCCTCCACTGCAATAGTTTTGGTCGGTGATCTTTCCCGGGGGGGGTACTTCACTTTGGGTAAGACGGGGATGTGCGCCAGTTTTAGGTAGTTTTTGGCCTGAAAATTCTGGGATTGGGGTATCCTTTTACTGGAAAATTTCTGTGATTGGGGTATACTTTCACTCGGAATTTTCTGGGATTGGGGATTACTCAAAATTCTGTAATGGGTGATAAATTTTCAAATTACACGTTGTCAGTTTCAAGTGAACTGATTTCAAGTATTTTTTTGTTGAAAAACGTCCTCTGATCAGAACCTCGTTCCAATGGCCACTTGGAACCAAAATAATCATTCCCAGCCCTCTATCCCTTATCCTTTTGACGTCGAATTGCTTTTGTTACGTCTTCGATTGGGTATCAATATCTGACATATATTCTGGGATTGGGTATCAATATCGGACCAAATTTCTGGGATTGGGTCGTAACAGAAATCCTTGCGGCGCACACCCCCGTATGAATTTATAGTGAAGTACCCCCCCCCGTGATCTTTGCGCTTGTCTAGCGCGCATGCTCCCCAGCAACGGAGCATACAAACAAGGCGAGCGCGCTGCAAGTGGAGGACGGCCTTTATACCAATGTTTAGAAAATGCATACCCGATGTGAAATCAATTTTAGGAAAATGGCTTGTTTATTCATCCTTTATACCAAAAGCACAGTAATGAATACCGTTTTTTATAGCAAATGGTGAACATCGATACCCTTCCCGACAACATGTATTTGTTGCCGGAACGGTTTAATCCTATGATGCAGCTGGGGACAGAAAATAAGGGGAAGTTGGTATACAGTTAAAATAACACTAAAACAAAGACATACATGAAAGGAAACTTCTACTGTACCTTGAAGTGTTTCAAAATCAAAAGAAAGCCAGTCACTGCTATCTTTCTTGATTCTGCTTGCCTGAAAGAAAAGAGATTTAATTTTAAGTGCAAGAATTGTAACAATAATCATTTTCATATTCCAAGTCCACGGTTAAGACATATTGAGACAAGTTTGACAATTTTAAGGCAGTTCTCCTTGCTTCATCATTAGAATTAAATGTTCCAAAAGAACGAGGCCACATTTATATTCATAACGACAATGCACAACTAAAAGTGCAAGATTTAATACTGATATATCGTGTCCAATATTTATCAAAACATAAACAATAATATTTTAAAGGAGGACTAGATCTACAAAGGTGAAGGTGAAGTTGCGTTTTTCAGCACCAAGCGCTGGATATCGCAGTAAAGGCCAATTTCCAGTCAGCGGGATTTTCCGAGCGGGCGGTATTTTAGACAACAAAAAGTTGCTCAGCCGTAACTATCTTTTCAATTCCAGGGCGACATTTTCTCTCGCAAACATAAGAATTTTCGCCCGCTCGGAAAATTTCACTGACTGGAAATCAGCCTTAATAGAGCAGACCTAATCGAGTCTGCGACCCCATGTCATGACGCTCAAGTGGTGGGGTCCTACCAGGTACCCAACCCACTCCGCCTGACTGTTCTGGCTGCAAAGTCAGAGGATTACACCACTGCGCCGCAACACCACTGCTAGATAAATATACCCTTACCGTGCGAACATTGATTTTCGTAGAACCAACACCAAAGAATCCTTCATTGTGAGGCTGATTTTCATCAACGGCTGCAACAAAGAAAATACGTTTACGAAATTATGACGACCAAGGTGCTGATGAAAGGAGATAGCTATGCATTCTGCTGGAGTTCACAAACTATTTACTCACCAGAACAGCGTGAAGAATGCCCTCAGCAACTGATGGGGTCAACAATGAAATGTAATCGAACACTTCTTTTATCTGTCAAAACAAAAATAAAAATTATCGTTACACAGTGACACAAAGACTTTAAATCAACGCGATCTACTTTGGCATGGAGAGATTTGCTACGAGATAGAAAACAAGGAAACAAACTGATACAAAATACTATTGAATCATAGTCACTTTGATTGAATGATTGCGATTTAAATACAGTTAAAATTTCGGAGTTATTTTCCTAAAGGATGTCAATACATCTTCTCGACGATTTAAGAAATCTGACAACGATAGAATATTGAAATTCATCAACAGAAAAAGATCAAAACCATTAAGTTGTAAAAATTTCGGCATTGAACCTTCTCCCGTGTATATATTGATAATGCAAGGTAAGGTAGCTTATATTGAGAAGAGCTCTTAAAATTTTGTTTACGGTGAACTTTTAAGAAAACATCATACTGAGAAAAAATTGAATGTCAAATAGTAGATACCCTAGGCAAACAGTCGAGCATCACTTGAGGTATGGAAGCTGCAAGACTGGCGAGCAAATCTGTAAAATAAGTAAGGAGTTAAAAGATCTAACTGGTATCATCAGAATATAAAGCTCAATGAAAACTCTTTTCAAAACGATGGTAAGTTTACTAAAAGGTAGGCTGATGCGAGGAGTGGGTGCAGCTACATTATTTAACGACTGCAAATTTTATGTAGCTCCATGTGTTGTTGAGGCGTAAAATACAATAAAAAGATATTATGATACTTTTTTTATTGTTGAAATATTACTAAACAAAAACACACACTTGTGTGTCTCCATAAAAGGCTAAGTTAAGAAGGCAGATCTTACCAATGTAATGAGATGCATTCTGTTGTGCTCTTGCAGCAATCGTGTTTAAAATATGTGTGATGATTTCTTCTCGCAAAAAGTCTTGGTCCTTAAAAATAATACACCTATGATTTATGAATTATGATAAGCGATTAATGATTGATGGCTATGAATAAGAAATAAGAAAGAATATTCTAAACAATTACGCACTATGATAGACCAGTTCATCAATCGTAAAAACAAAAATTTCCCTCGTTTCCATCAATATCCTCCTTAAGTCTTTAAAATGATAGAATTGTTGATATTTCATATTTCGCAGTACTTTTTCAGTTCAGGTAAAGAAAGACGGCCACTGGGTGCTGAGTCAGTTTAAAAGAGCAAGAAAAAGAAAAACCAATACATTAAAAGTCAACAGGACCAAAAACAAATTAGATAAATGATTATTTTACCTCGAAGATATTTCGCAGGATTCTCCCTCCTAAACTGCATGTTCTTTGGGAAGCTGTCGTAGGTGATTCTATGTCATATAATTCTGCAAAGTTGAAGATAAATATCTCATTACATGGAAAAGGAATGGCAAGATGCTGAAGAAGGTTATGGTTTGCACTTGTCAATGAAAGTCAGAAAAAAGCCAGAAATCTCGAAGTAAACCGATGAATGGCATTTCTTGTTGCCTATGGATGAAACAGACTGTCTAAGTTGCTTGCTTGATTTTCTCTCTTTTGATTCAACTGCTCGACATCAGACATAAAAGATCTAACCATACAGAACTTGCCATTTTGTCGAGGAGCATAACTATCCATGAGCATAAAACCAAATTGGATAAGTCCTTGAACAACGTCATCCCATCCATATTTGCTGAAAAATGAAATTAAGCGATCAAAAATATCTAGAGTAAATATCCACTTGAAGACCTAATGCTAGCCCTGATTCTTCATGGCGCCAAAGTCGACTTTCATGTTATCTTAAAGTCCTTTTTGGCCTAAATTCCCTTTGTCTTGCTTTTCATTCGGCGCACAAACGATCATGGTTCACAAAAGGGCTTTAAAAAAATCCAACGGATTTCAAAATATCCTACAACAGTAGTTACAAAAAAGGAAATGTGTGGAAGATAGATACAAATAAATCAGGCCGCAGGAAGAAATCTGATGGTCCTTAAAAAGGTGACAGAGACAGAAAATCAGCCCTACAGTTCAGACGTAAGAATTAACATAATTTGATGGGATTTGATTGTATCTAAAGGCTAAGCGTGAAGGTGAAGCTGCTGTTTTTAGCGCTAAGCGCTGAGATCGCAGAGGTAGCTATGCGTTAATCGAGTCTGCGACCCCTTGTCATGACGCTCAAGTGGTGGGGCCCTACCGGGTTTCGAACCCACTCCGTTTAACTGCTTTACTGCAGAGTCAGGATCACACCACTGCGCGACAACACCTAACAAATCGACTATAAAGGATTTCTAAAATCAAAATTTACCTGTACTTCAAAACAGATGAAATTACATCATCGATTTGACAGCCTTCTGGAAAACACTCTGCAAGAGCAATAAGTATTCAAAAGTGCAGTTTGATAATAATTCAATCAACAGTAAACAAGGTTCTTGTTAAAATCTGTCAATCACAAGATGCTATAGAAGAATCGAGACATTTTCATGTGATCAGTTTGCTAATAACATATAGTAAACAGCATCAAATTTACATCAAATGAAAGAGATCAACTCTAACATACCTCTAAACCAGAATGAATCTTTCCTTCGTTCGTCTTCTTTGTATATTTTTACAATGGTGCTTTTCAGGTAGTCAAACACCTGGAGAAAATTTGGACAAGCGTAAATTCGTCAATTAAGTTTTCAACATTATTTGATCATTTTAAAAAAGTGCCCTTTATTCATAAAGCATACCGCTAAAGTAATAATGAAACAAAAATGTAAAGATTTTGATTATTTTGAACTTTTTTGGCAGCCAAATAAATAAAATAGAAAATTTTACGTAAACACGTACCCCTTCTTCCAGTCGTTTTATACTTGAGATTGCTAAAGCGACAGCAACATTGAAAGGAGTAAGACTGTCGTATTCTTTTCCACTTTGATTTCCCTGCAATACAAATGTTTATGATACACTCATTTAATTAAAGATACATCGAGATACAATAATAAAATGTCTAGTTTCAGAAAGTCAAATTACCACAACCTTACAACAAGAGAAACGAGTAAGAAAGGTAAAAATGACAGCAGATTTAGACCCGGGGGGGGGTACATGACTTGCGGATGGACGGGGGTCTGCCACCCGGTTTTCAGAAAGGTACCCTCTTCTAATTACCGAAAATTGCCGTCATACCCACTTTTATGATGAATTTTGGGGGGAAAACAACCCATTTTTTGCTATTTTTCGTCAATGTCTTTATAACCCACCCTTGTTTATGGAAAATCTGCCGAAAAAGGGACCTTTGTTTAGAGAATTTGGGGCCCAAAAACCCACCCATATGGGCGGCACATACCCGTACCCTCAACATGTTGTGTACCCCCCCCCCCCGGGGATTTAGATTGCCTTCACACGATGCTGGGCACATTTTGAAAACGGTGAAAAATATGACGGATAGGTCTCCCATTCAAACGAAAACGGCACAGTTCTTGCCGGTAGATTTTCAAAACGGTAGAAGCTGATCAATTCTTAAGGTGTAGGTACGTTTCTTTGGCGTTGAATTCTTGGAGACACTGCAATGAGTTTGTTACTGTCAAATTTCCTACCGTTTTCTGATTGTGCCGGTATCGTGTTAACGCCAGCTCACATTTTACTACCGTCACAAATTTCACCGTTTTCAAAATGTGCCTGCATCGTGTGAACGCAGTCTTAATTTCTAAAGTATCCTTTCACTGATCAGTGCATCTTTACCATGAAGAGGATCCAGCTCATAACCAATTGCCTTTTAAAGCTAGCTTCTAACATTTTTCAAGTATGAGAGAAAACAAATCTTTTGAAACTTTTTGTTAACACTGTCAACACAGACTCACTTATCAGTAAATTTATTTTCGGAGATATGAAATCCAGAAATTTTCAACCAAACCTTCAAATATTTCAAAAAGGCTCTGCCAAGGTCTTGATCCTGTTTAATGGCAAAAGTAATATGCAAGATTATTGTCCCTTTTGCTTGTCTCAAAGTGGAACTTGTGTCACCAAGAAGTGGATCAACTTCTGCCACTAGTGCAATGTCTCTTTCGTTCATAAATGAACATATACCATCCAGGATTGATCTTTTATGACCCTGAAATGCAATTAAAAAGAACTGATTCTTGATAAAAAGAGTCGGTGATTTGTTGCCCTGCTAAAATTATACTATGCATTGCAATCTACGAAATAGTCAAGGTCAAGCAGTGAACAGGTGAAGGTGAAGTTGCATTTTTCAGCGCCAAGCACTGGGATCGCAGAAATAGAGCAGACCTAATCGAGTCCGCGACCCCCTGTCATGACGCTCAAGTGGTGGGGTCCTCCCGGGTATCAAGCCCACTCCGCCTGACTCTTCTAGCTTCAAAGTCAGAGGATTATACCACTGCACCACAATGATGAAAGTAATCCAGTGCCACTCAAACAAACCTTCACAATATCAAAATATTGCTTGATCGAGCCTCTTCGGACAATACCTAAAAGGTCTGTTACTCCATTTATTGATGAAGTGAATGTTCTTTGTAAGTTGTTACAGAAGAGATAACAAGAATCTATCCGATGAAAATAACGGAGAATCACTAATAATTGTGATGATAAAAGCTAGACCGCCAATGTATCGTCCACTGTTAATTTTGGATATATTAAATCCTGGAAGGGCAGTCCCGTTGTCCATTGACTGAACGATGTTGGAAAGACCTATAACTCCTAATTACGTGATAATTGTCCATGACATGTGATTTAGAAGGTTTTTCTGCTTCCTTTCAAAATCGCTTCAGGTGGGTAAGAATTAGACACCAATCTATATGCTCTAGAGGATACTAACAAAACTCTTTAACTCCAGAAAGTTGAGCAGAAAGTAGTATCAAGAAGAGTGCAAAGGAGACGACAGTATCATTACCTTGGATGACAACAACAACAACTGATAACAAAGTGCTGGAACATCTTGTAGATCGATTTCCGTGAACATCCTTGAACACAGAATATAGGCATTAAAAAACTATATAAATAGAGAGAAGCTATTTTAAGTAGATGAACCGATAGATCGATTATTTGAATGACTGATAAAGTAAAAAAGGAGGAGCACACAGCACCATAAGCGTACGGGAAGAAAAAATCTAGGGGGGCTGCCCTACACAAAGCCCATTGTTTGCTAATATTTTTACCCGACTAAGGGCAAAACTTTGCCCGAATGGGGCTGATTTTTGAAAATTTCTCAAAAGTTGGGGGTGCTACCGCCCCCCCCCGGCCCCCCTACCTCGTACGCTTATGCCCAGCACATCATATTCAGTTCCCTTGGATGAGCTAGTTTAGCAATAACTTTCAACTTTAGTGTATAAAGATAGATGGCGTCAACCTAAATAAATTGATTTCATCATTTCTATTTTATTTCATCCTTTGATGATAAACAAAGATAAATACGTATTCAAGCAAACAAACAAAAATAAACAAATATCAGGAAATCTGCCATTTACCGTAAAAGCTCTAAGAATCCCTCCAAGGGGCTTATTCAATTTTGGACACTCCAGAGGGGGGCTTTATAAAGAGGAGGAAGAGAAAGGGACAAAATCAAATGTAAGGCTATATATGATAGCTATTCAGTTCTTTCACCCAATATTTTGCAGATTCAACATACAATTTTACAAGTCAAATATATAAATTTGGCACATTTTTATCCCAAACCATATCAAAGCTAATGTGCAAACTTGTTTAACTAAATAAATTGAAATCTTTTGCAAATTCTGGAATTTGATATAAATGAGGGGGGGGGTTAATAGAGATGGAGATTTCATTATAATATGGACTCAGAGGGGGTCTTATTAGAGAGCGGGGCTTCATAGAGAGGGGGCTAAACAGATATCCCAGGGGGTACTCCATGTTGTTGTTGTATCTTTATTTTACATCGATTGATTTTTATCTAGTCTGCTATGTATATACATATATACACGAAAACTAATCAAAATCAATGAAAAACCATAACTTTCAATACAGAGGGGTCCATGCCATGATTTGCGGTCCAAAGTTTACGTTACATCAATATTTGGGGTCTGTGAATTACAACATGGACAAAAATTCAATAGTTTGGGTCCACAAATTTGAAAAAAGGAAGAATCATGGAATTTGGTGCGGGTCGCCAAAATATTAGACTCAATATTTGGGGTCCTCAAAACATTAGGCATAATATTTAGGGGTCAGCAAAGAAATAGTGGCATGGACGTATTGAAAGTTAGGGAGTCTCCCCTCTGGGACAGATATTTTAAGGTATTCAGAAAATTTCTTGCTTGCTAATCAGGGCTTGCATAGAAAGAGGGCTACATATTGATATTGAACGATCCCGTACCTTATAACTTTCTTCACAACAAATAACAGTTCTTCTTGAGTCATTTCGATGTCCCTAAACAGAGAGTAAAATGAATGAAGACTGATCGATTCATAGATTGAAAGAAAGACTTATTAATTAATTGCTTAAGTACTCAAACCTGGCCTGAAAGCTCACTAGAGTTCTTTAAAGGTGTCTGAAGCTATAAACTTACCATTAAACTGGTAGGAAGTAGTATCAAAAGCTAGAATTAAAATTGTGTTGAAATTTTTCAGCTACTGTATATATGTTGTGAATTAGTTAATAGCTTAAATTTTCAAAGAAATAAATGAAATAAAAATGAATGACATGAATCACAAATCAGTGATCACAGACACATATTCAAAAGTAATGAAACTTTTAGAACGAAGTTCTAAATCATGTGATCAACATGTGATCAGCATGTGCCATATGCATTACCTTAACATTGTAGCCAGATGAACAGCAATCTTAGGATTCCACCTGGAAGAAGATTAGTATGGCAATCATTTCAGTCTTGCACTACCATATACTGTCTACTGATCCAATCTGGTAAACTTTGTCTCACAGAAAATTGTTATTGAATACCTAAGAAATCATACAACAAAGATAAAAATGTCTTTTCAATAGGCAAAGAAGTTAACATCAAATACAACATCCCATTAGACAATCGTTGACATAGTAAGCTGTTAAAACAATGAAAAATATCCTGACACTTGCAACTTGTTTCAAAAGTTTTGATGAGTATCTTCAAAAGTAAAGAAACTAAATTGTCTCTTTTATGACTATCTGTAACTTTAAGTTACTGACAACCACAAGAAAAGCTACAAGTTTCAGGATCTTTCTGAAAAATGCAAATTTTTCATTCCTTTGCAGTGTAAATAGACCTTTTTGCAATTTGGAGAAAGGGACTGAGGAGAGCGCAGCCCATTCTGACAGCCTTGGTGACAGTAGGATATCAGGGAAATCCTCTCCTTTTCCAGCCAAAGATTTCACATCGTTTGTTTGCCATATATTTCCAACACTCACATCTACATTGTTTTGTTTGATTTCAGATTAGTTAAATGTAAAAAAGAATGTGCTTACCTGCAAGAACATAATGTATTCAAAACATGACTTTTATAATCTGGTCCTTTCATTTCACCCTCACCATCTGAAAACACAAACATGATGAATTGTACCTCATCAACAATCTAAATCAAACTCTAAAGATAATTTCAAAAGTACAGTAGACTCTGAAGTAATTTTTTAATCTGCGATCTTTATCAAAGAATTTTTTGCCCTTGTACAAGCAAGTAAAACAGTGCTAATAACCTGAAAAAAACGTTAAGAACTTTCATTGATTCACAGCTGTGGATGTCGAACCTTGAAACGTTGGTAGATTGTATCAATGTTTTGTAGGAGCAAGGATCACCCTGTAAAAATCAGCCTTTGCTGGAAGGCTACTCAACCTCAAAGATCTGAAATGACAGAAAAGGAATTATATATCTTAAGTTTTGTATCATCAAGTTGATCATTAAAGAAAAAACAACATACCTCCAATTGGCAAAGATTTTTGATTTGACAGAATTGTGAGGATCTTTGGAAAGAATTCCAGTGACCTGTAAAATGATCATTCTCTTTGTTGTACATTGGGTGAGGCAAGCAAAGACAGCAGTGTACCATATAAATCTTCAAACATTGAAATAAGTATTGGAAAAACAGAGGTATTCCAATCTATTCAGCTGCAGTAAGTGATCAATAGCACAAAACAGAAACTCTATTTGGATGACTTCTAAAAGGAATCTCTATACAACTTACTTTCCATTTGTGATTGTCCCATTTCGAACAGAACTTATCATGAACTCAATAAGACTGACCAAACTTTTTACACAAAGGACATCAACCTGCAGTGTAATTGAAAGAATATCTCATGTTAGGGTCCGCAAAATTTAGTCAAGCGTAACAGTTTCATACCGTGACCTAAATTGCAATGTCAGTTCATCAAATTCTGCTTTTGATGTCTTGAATGATCTTTGAAATTGATCTTATGCTGATGTGATGCATGATAAAATGAACAAAAATATCATATAACTAAGAACTGACTAGGGTTTGACCATTGCAAAGTATTACCTCAATTAGCAACAGGCCAGTAATATCAGCAGCAAACTATGAAAGAAGATTGCAGAGAATTAAAAAAAACTTCAGTTCAATGACCAAATTATTATCCATGGGGAATTGGCCTTGAAAGGCTGATACCATCATGAAGAAAGAAATCAACCACTAACAAGACAAAGCAAGAAAGTAGAGTAGGAACTTCAAGATTGACTGCTTTGTTCAAATGAGTCTGTATCTTGATCAATCAGTTATTATTGATAGGATCAATAAAAGAGAAGAAGAATCGTTAAACAGTTTCATCCTTTAAAGTTACCATCGGATCAAGTACCAATACCTTTTGAGGGACATCAGCTTCATTCAATATTGTGTAGATTTGTGTATACAATTCTGCAATGTTCTTCTGGAAATCAGTTGAGCTTCTGTCTATAAAGACATTCATAGTTTGAACAAACCTCAAAATACTCGTTCAAAAAATTCGTAAAATATTGTTACAGAACATCTTTCAAAATACTTGTACTACTAAATGTACCATAAACTTCATAAACGATGATAATATTTTTTCTTAGAATTTAAAGATTGCTGTGCACTCATATGAAGACATGTTTTACTGATGAATGAAATTTTACTGCACTGACTATGCTTTATTCTGACAACCTAAACATCAAGTAATAATGTACAACTGGGCCAGGGCTCTACATCTGAATCATATTTTGTGAACAATAGAGACTGCTTTTTATGGTATGAAAAATACTTCATCAAAACAAACCTTCAAATATGCCTCTCAAGAGGATCAAGATCTCTTTCGTTTCAGATTCAATGAAATTTCTAACAACTTCCAGCAGCTGAGAAGATGAAAAGACAAGGTAGAATGTATATTAAAAACCCAGAAACAAATTTCTTGGTTGAGTGACAAAGATGTCTAAACAAACACCATCAAATCCTCTAGGGGTGCGTCCACCTAGTTAAGCCAAAAGAGCTGAAAATCTTACAATGGAACAAATAGAAAATCATCATAATTCAGTTAGATAGGTCTCTGTCTTTTCCTGGCAAAACGTACGTTGTTACCAGTGTAATCTTCTTTGGCATGAGCTGTTTACCAGTTTGAATGCACCTCAGCAATATTAATGCGCAAGTCTTGTCATGTTTGCATATCCGCTTTTGCAAAACTTGCATGAAATGAAAAAATATCTTTCTTTATCTTTATTAGGCCCAAAATATTTGTGATTCATTTGCATTTTTATCTGTTTTTGGATTTTTTATTATGTGGAAACTGAGCTAATCCAATCAGGTGGGCACTCTAAGAAACTTCTTTTGTCTTCTATTGTCAGTTTTTGAGGCCTACCCTAGCCTATCATTGAAAATCTCCAGTGAGTGTGTTAGTGTTTGCATTTCATATTTAATTTACATTTGGATGTTATCTATAAAAATAGAGAATAATAGAGAACAAAAGAAATTTGTCTCCTTTTTGAAACAACAAACAAGAGATCTCGTCGTCGAAAAAGTGCCATAATATGGCAATGCTTTTTGGCTTCCTGCGAACTAGTTGGCACACATGTAGATACCTTTTCTTGTTCAATTCCATCCAGATACTGTCTCAAGGTCTTCTTATTATTATCTTTGCATGCCTTTAATATTTTCTTCTCCATTTTCCAACCAACAGTCCACCAAAATAGAGGGGCAATTTTTTAGCAGGCGGCCGCCATTTTGTCGTCATTTCATTTTCGCGCCACTTCGAAATCAGAAATGAGGCTGACCTCTTATTCATGGTGATCTTTTGGAAGTCTGTTCCGTGTTTACATTTATTCAAATGATCGAAGGCTGCGAAGTGAACGGAGTGAAAATGGTTTGATCCCGGTAATAAAATATCAACGATCAATCGATCGAAACAAGTAATAAAGTTATCTATCAGATCAATTAATCGTTAAAGAACACATCTTACTTTCAAGAATTCTACCTTGTGTGGTAACTTGATGACAGAGATATAAATTCTACTCGCTGCCTTCCATATAACAACTGCAAACAAACGAAAGCTCACGAAAGCTGCACGCCCTCCACTAGGAGCTCCGAAGACCTGTTTCAAGACAAAGGAATGTAAAGGAGTAATCGAGCGACATGAAATGGGATTGTTTTTCTCTCGTAAAGCAAGAGAAGCGAGGAAAAAGAAGAGCGAAGATGGGGGAGTGATTTTAGAAGGTGAAGGTAATTATCTCGTCTCGTTTTTTGCTACAAAGTTATGACTTCCGTGTCGTTTGGAAAATCTCTGGTGTTGACAGCTCAGCTGATAAATGCTCTATAAAAAATTTACCACTTAATGTGCAATAATGATTTCAATCAAGAGAGATTACAAGAACTCCAACAAAGTAAAAGGCAACACAAAAAATTGATTAACACCTCAAACTGCACTTTCTAATCGCAACACTTTCGAAGACCTGCCCAATTAGAATGATGAAATACTGATACTTTATCTAAAACGGCTTTCCTTTTTTTAAGAACAGTGCACTAGCAAATCCTTTCATCATTTTATCATGACCAATTACAGTTGGATGATGAATCCCAATGCATAATAAATTTCTTGGGTAGAATTTCTCTCAATTTTGTGAAATCAAAATCCCTTAGCAATGCAAGGTAAAGACATGGTTTCCAATAAATCCAGCCTTCTTCCTTTCATTCTTATTCTATGCTATCATATTTCTTTCAATCATGTCTAGAAAGAGTTATTTTTGGAATCTTTTCCATGACATTGCTATCAGCCCCATCTACAGCCCAGACTACTGAAAATTAGGCTACATTAGCCACTTCTGTTACATATCCTGACAAAGCAAACAGTGGAGATGGCTCTTTGTGAAAATGCTTGAGGAATATTGGATCTTCATGCTTAGTTTCTTTGAAGACTGAAATAGCTGGAAATTCTATTTTTACATCCCATTCAAAGTTTGTAATTTCCAATAAGGAATGAAAGATTTTTGTTGGACCCTGCCTGATGTGGTAGGTGCCCTTGAGCTCTGACTGTCTTTGAAATATCTTTGTTGGCACAAAAGAACCCCCTATTTAGAATAAAGCTCTGGAGTTTGATCATCAGCGTTTGCAGAACAGTAGAATAAGAAAATCTGTCATGGAATATAGAATCTTGATGGAATGGCATTTAAACTTTTGTAAAATCACCTAAAAACAACTGAGATGGCAGAACAGTAGATTTCTCCCCCTGTTGATAACACACACCTGGTGGGAAAACCACAAGATTCCCAAGCAAAACAGCCATGTATTTACTATCTGCAAGAACTAAATTTAAGGCTTGGCAGCATGATAACTTCAGAGGCATTTGAAATTTCTTGTAATTTCCCTGCAAAATTAGTCTTGCTCAGTGGAGCAGGATTTACCTAAAAAGATTCTTTTGCATCTGAAAATCACAAAATGTTTGTTGCAATTATGGTATATCTGTGTCCCTGTTTAGAACATGTGGCATTTTCAGTTGCTCCAAAGAAAGTCTCTTGAAATATTGAAGATAACCTGTCTGTGGCAAGTTGCAACCTTGGTGAATAATCATTTGGTAAAGTCATAATCAAATTG
The DNA here is from genome assembly GCA_964020215.1 of Aurelia sp. 3 sensu Dawson et al. (2005). Taxonomy (NCBI): domain Eukaryota; kingdom Metazoa; phylum Cnidaria; class Scyphozoa; order Semaeostomeae; family Ulmaridae; genus Aurelia; species Aurelia sp. 3 sensu Dawson et al. (2005). The sequence continues at coordinate 507,853 of OZ026585.1, forward strand.
ATAAAAATGATAAAAAGCTTATGATAAAAAAGCAGCATTCCGAGTGTCCTTTTCACCTCAGATGCTATAAAGGCTAAATTTCCCACAAAATGTCTTTCTTCCCTTTTAGTTTGTTTGGATCATTTTGATATCCTGAGATCTATTGGCAGAGGATCATTTGGAAAGGTGGGTACCTGTCAGTTTATTTGTAAATAAGATGACAATGGACAGATTCTACCTGTGGCAGTCAGACACTTTTGGTGTGAATCAAAATGACTGCAGAAAAGTTAAAAATTTAATTGAAGATGAAAATATGCACAATCTTTTATCTTAGGTATTACAGAATTCTAGGATGACAAACAACAAAGCAGCAATTTCTTCAGTTCAGGTCAGGATATTTTTCTGACCACATGATTCCTTTCATATTTTTCAAGTCTTTTAATTTCAAATCTTTCAAATCAACCAAGAGATTCCGAGCATGGACTGTGTTACAAATAATCTAAACCCAGAGAGCGCGTGGCCGAGTGGTAAGGCGTCTGACTCGTAAGCCAAAGGTCAGAACGGCCGTAGGTTCAAATCCCGTGCTGGACAGTTTGGTCGCTGTCCGTAGCTCTAGCCCGGGTCAACCAGTGCCATGTGAGGGAAATCTGGTAGCTGTGGCGGGTAGCTGCGGCGGACTGATGGTAAAACATCCGTGGCCCCTGTTGGAAATAAGTCTCTCAGACTTTCACAGGGTAGCCACGTTAAATATAGATACCTACCTACCTACCTACTTATTTACTTCCAGGGTGCATTCCATGTAAGCCTACCCCAAAGGTATGCCGAGCCCTAAGTTTTTGTATGCAGGGAGGAGAAGCTGCTGAAAAATCTGAGTACTCAAAAATCTGATGATTTTAAGAAATTCTTAGTTTCTTGTAAATGAGAAACATGTATTATCAACAGAAACTGCCAAAAGAAGGAGGACAACTTCATATTCCTGGGTAGGCAGATTTTCAAATGACGTCATACCAAGAGCCAATTTTATTCACAAATGATGCTGCTATGCCGACAAAGAAGTTAGGTTATGAAGATCTTCAGGCCTAAGTACATGGAATGCACCCTGGATTAACTTTAAGTACAGTGGTCCTTGCCAATATTTGGGGTCCATAATTTGATGTTAAATCAATATTGGGGCCTATTTGGGATCTGCAAATGACAACAAGACAAAAATTCAATGTTTAGGGTCCACAGATCTCAAGAAGGAAAAATCATGCAATTGGTGCCTGTCATTACAGTGACCCAGTTAGAAAACGTCATCCTGCACAGTGGCCCCAGAAATATATAACAATATTTGGGGTATTCAAAACTAATTAGATGTACCCAAAACCTCTGGTACAGATGGCCTAAAAGTCCCTGTGCTTGAAGCTATATTGTCACAAGTCTCAGTTTGAACCCATAGTAATAATTCAATTTAATGTGGAAACTGAGACACACGTAGTTAGTCTAGTTCTCAAGTTCAACAGAAGCGGCTTCTTTCATCTTGATGTCCTTATCAAAATTAGCAGACAATACAGTGGCTGTTGTCACATTTATATCCTCTCCATTCAGGTATGCATTGTGCAGCGGAAAGACAACAAAAAGCTGTATGCATTGAAGTACATGAGTAAAAAGAAATGTTACTCACAAGGAGCCCTGAGGAATGTCCTCAAAGAACTGCAAATAATGAAAAAACTAGAAAACAATTTCTTAGTGAATTTATGGTATGCATTTCAAGATGAAGAGGATATGTTTATGGTGCTAGATTTGATGTTAGGTGGAGACATAAGATTTCATTTGAACGAAGGGAAAAGATTTTCTGAACAACAAATAACATTGTTTGTAGCTGAAATAGCGATTGCCTTAGATTACTTACAAAGTCAGCGGATTATTCATAGGTAAGTAATTTAGCATTCATTTAATACTAAACAAACCACTCTCATGCATGTGCAGTGACTGCTCATAATTTGTTTAGGAAAAAGAGGTTGCAATGCAAGGTTGAGCTTTTTTATCTGCAGGGCCGCCGAGAGGAAGGCAGGAGCGGGCAGGAGGGCAATTTGCCTCCGGACCTCGGGGTCTAAGGGGTCTCATAATCTTAATCTAAGATCTTAGCATTTCGACTGCAAGAAATGCTGGTTTATAAGAAACTAGTACTAAGATGGCCAAAATATTAAGAAACTCTAGTACTATGTCTGAGAAGTACTAAGCCCTAAGAAACTTTTCAAACTTAAAAGCATGAATTTTATAGCAAATAGATCGTTGAACCTTTATCATTGGGCAATATTATCTAACCGTTTGTGTTTTCAACATAACAGAACACTGTTTATTCCTGATGTTTTAAATATCAAGAAACATATCTGCAGCAGTGTTAGCGACCACATTGACAATTCATGCATTCAAAAAATAAGAAACCAATTAAGAAATTTTTAGTACTAAAATGGACAAAATTTCATGTTAAATTAAGAAACTTTTAGTACTATGGCCTGATCCTAGTTTCTTATAAAAAAAACGTGTAAATGCATTTTAAGCCATTTTAAAGGGTGTGATTGAAAAAAGTTTCTGCTCGCTTTGCACACAGGGGGCTTTATTTTACAGTTTTGTCCCTGAAGCTCTAACAGCTCTTGGCGGCCCTGTCTGTCAATCCAAAAAGACCTGTCCTTGTGTCTTGGTAGCAGGGCTGTTGGAAGGGCCGCTGCTGTTTGGGGAGCTAACAGCGGGGTGAACAATACATCTTACTTTACTTCTTACGAAGCGACATTGTTTTCAAAATTGTTGTGGGGCTCAATCTTCCTTTTACCATTTCAGGGTCCTGGTGCCCAGGCTAACAATAATTTAAACCAAATCATACTTCACTTTGGATCATTTAAATTTTCATTCTGGAATAAACGTTAGCCTGACAAATGTACGTCTTTGGTTGATTCGTTCGAGCCAAATTTCCCACCTTCGATTAATTAAAGAAGCAAAATTGAGGAAACTTTATTATTTTTTGTTTGCTTAATAAAATCTTAAGAACGCGTTTCTGTATTTAAATTGCACTTGATAATATTAAATCCACGCCTTTTCGGATTTCCTCATAATTTGATTTATTTAGATCCCATTTTCAAGGCTTTTTATTTGGTTTCTCATTATGATGAAACGACACGTCCAAAAGACAGCACAGACTCTTTGGTCAAACTCAAAAATGCATCGTGCGCACTGCGTGCCTGAGATCTCGTTTATTGGCGAATATAGCGAAAAGTGTGGAAGTCCATAGCTGAGAGAGGTCCTAAACCGATGCGATAGCAATCTTACAAGGACTTTGTCCGAACGTTCTTTGCCAAAATGCATCGATTTTTTTGTAAATTTTGCCGCGTGTCCTAAAAGATGGAGTGACACTGTGACGTTTTAGATTAAGATGTGAATAAAAGTTCTTCTTTCTTTCACACTTCAAAAAGCCAAAACTTGGTAGGCCTACGAAACTCCCTGTTACCGATAGGACGCTCCCTAAGGGATCTCAAGCTTTGAATATCCTCGGCATATTTTGATGGGCCCCGGACTCCCAAAGGCAAAATAGCCGTGCTACAGGGCTCATGCTTTTAAGGGCTTAGCTATGATCTCTGATACACCAGGTAAGAAAGGATCATCGTTTTTAATTTATACTCCTATTTCCTGAGACTTTTTGAAATACTGCAAAAACAAAGATTTGAAATCTAATGTAGCCTTTTCAGAAGTATGAATATGAAACTGTTGCAACCCCTTCCTTTTCATTATTTTACAAGGTTGTACGAAATTATTAGGACCTTTTTGACCCGCGTTTCTTACATGTAGTACTGAAGGTTTTCAAGTATTGGCCAAAAAGTCCGCCAAGTAAAACAAGTCGAAAAATTAATTTTGTATTTCTAAGCATCATCAAACAGTTGTCACTCCTTTCAGTTTAAAGGTTATGTATGATATTTGTATTTACTTAGGTTATAAAAGGCATTCAGAGTCTGAGCAAATATTGTGTTAGATTTGAAAGTATGTGGGCATCAAAGTTAGACTGACGACGTGATTCCTTGTATTCGTTCAACATTTATAATCTGATGTTTTACAACAACAACGAGCGTAAGTTAGAGGGACTTATGTAATGTAGTCTACATCAAAGTATGATTATATTCGTACCTATAAAAAATTAGTATTGATTGACTAATCTTGACTAATCTTTTGTACGATTCTGTTAATACTTGGTGTCACTCAGTAGAACAAGTAATGGATTGAAAATGGATTGAGCTAATCTACGTTTCAGAGCTGGTCTAGAATGATTCAAATATTGTTTTCATGTGATATTTTCTTCTATTTTTAGGGATATAAAACCTGACAACTTACTGCTGGATGATAAAGGTTTGTAAAATTATGCAATCCCTAGTTATGAAATAATCATGCTTGGAAACTTATATTTCGCCTTTCCTGCTTTAACATCTGCTCTATTTTGTTATATAATACTTTCATAACATTCTTTCTTCGTTGTAGGTCACATACACATAACAGATTTTAACATCGCTACGGTTTTAAAAGAAGATTGTCTTGCTACCTCGTTTTCAGGAACGAAAGCTTACATGGGTACAAATCTTCATCACTATTGTTGTTGTTGTTTGCATCAAAACTGACTTCATTTGAGCATTGAGAATGAAGTGAAACTGGATTTGAATGGAAACTTTCTACTCAGTTAGTGCATGCGGACAAAATATCTTCTGCAGGTTCATACAGCGGAGCCCTGACTCCCCCTTCGATCCATCAAATATTACTTTCCCTTTTTAAGCTTGGGTTTTTCAAAATGATAATGGGCCAGGTAACAGGTTGCTAATGGTCTGGTTTCCGGTCAGAAATTATGATAGTGGTACGCATGACATATGATGGTCTCATTTCAAAGAAACAGCGAGAATAAAAGACCTCCCTTTGAAACCTAAGGTACACTTAGGTCGAAGCAAAAAACACAGATTTTCAGCACAACGAAGGCTGTTAACATTGGCGTGGCAAGGGGAGAGCATGAGGGGTCAATTGGCCCTCCCCCCACGTTTAAAAGATTGTAAAAAGTTTAATTGAACAATGCAATAAAAATGTCTAGGTGCACCTTATGCCCCCAGTCTGAAAGTTTTTATTTCAACCCCCCCCCACTATTTTTGTCTGGCTGTTAAACTAATGTTATCATCAGAATGTGACTAACTTTGGAGCTAGAGCACTCAGGAGTTAGAGGGCCTTTAGAGCAGGGATGGCGCCAGTAGGGGTGCATGGGAGCCCTCCAAACATTTCATTGAGCCCCCCACCAGCACTTGAATTTTTGAAAATTTTTATACACAGTCGGCACTTCCATAACTTCTTTGTTACCTTTTTTAAATAGTGTTGTCACATTTTGAGCCAATCTGAGTTGTGTCGTACATAAAAAGTTTTTCGCTTCACTCACTGTCGGCACTCTGACACTATTTGTCCCCAGAATTTCTTCTTTGGTGCCATCTCTGCTTTAGAGCCTTCCCAAGAATGCTGTAGCTCTAGAGTTAGTCACACTATGATTCAGAACTTTCTGATGACATCGTAAGTTTGAAAGGCCTCAGTGTGGTGAAAAATCTTTCTGTATTTGTCCCCGTTTTCTTTAAATACCTTATTCTTCAGTATAAGCTGCAGTGCCAGCTTTAGGTAGAAGCAAAAAAGAGAACGACGACTTTGTCATTACCACTATCTCAAGATTTTTGTTCATCTATCATGGATATATTTTTATTCATCTGTTATGAACAGATTTTTATTCATCTATCATGGATAGATTTTTATTCATCTATCATGGATAGATTTTTATCCATCTATCATGGATATATTTTTATTCATCTGTTATGAACAGATTTTTATTCATCTATCATGGATAGATTTTTATTCATCTGTTATGAACAGATTTTTATTCATCTATCATGGATAGATTTTTATTCATCTATCATGGATAGATTTTTATCCATCTATCATGGATATATTTTTATTCATCTGTTATGAACAGATTTTTATTCATCTATCATGGATAGATTTTTATTCATCTATCATGGATAGATTTTTATTCATCTATCATGGATAGATTTTTATTCATCTATCATGGATAGATTTTTATCCATCTATCATGGATAGATTTTTATTCATCTGTCATGAACAGATTTTCATTCATCTGTCATGAACAGATTTTTATTCATCTGTCATGAACAGATTTTTATTCATCTATCATGGATAGATTTTCATTCATCTGTCATGAACAGATTTTTATTCATCTGTCATGAACAGATTTTTATTCATCTGTCATGAACAGATTTTTATTCATCTATCATGGATAGATTTTTATTCATCTTTCATGAACAGATTTTTATTCATCTATCATGGATAGATTTTTATTCATCTGTCATGAACAGATTTTTATTCATCTATCATGGATAGATTTTTATTCATCTGTCATGAACAGATTTTTATTCATCTGTTATGAACAGATTTTTATTCATCTATCATGGATAGATTTTTATTCATCTGTCATGAACAGATTTTTATTCATCTGTCATGAACAGATTTTTATTCATCTGTTATGAACAGATTTTTATTCATCTATCATGGATAGATTTTTATTCATCTGTCATGAACAGATTTTTATTCATCTGTCATGAACAGATTTTTATTCATCTGTTATGAACAGATTTTTATTCATCTATCATGAACAGATTTTTATTCTTCTGTCAGGAACAGATTTTTATTCATGTAAGGTCTTTTAACAGACTTTGATTAGAATAAATAGCTACTTGAAAAGGCCAAGAAACATGGCGGAAATTTTCAGTGTTGGGTTTTTAACTTTCGTATCTCTATCTTAGCTCCAGAAATCTTTGCAGCATTTTTGAAAAAGACAAAAGGATATTCATTTGAAGTTGATTGGTGGAGCTTGGGTATCAGTATTTGTGAAATGATTCGAGGAAAGGTATGCTGCTATGCTAAGGGGTCCGGGGGCATCATCCCCCCCCCCCCGGGAAAAATTTTAAAATCGAGATTGTTAGAATCGCTGTGGTAGCTATTGGTGCCTCTAAATACAGTTATCATGTCATCGAAGTAGTCAGTCATTATGCACGTGAATCACGATATAATAACAAGTTGCCTCTTATTGATTTTAATACATTATAGCAATTTGAGCAGTTATTGGGATCCTTTTTGATCTTGAACCTGGCAGGGACCTGAATTTGAGCCATATTTGGAAACTGAGTTATCATTCATGCCCCCCTATGGCCATGGGCCCCAGGTTTTTGACCTCCCTGACCCCCCTCTCCTCGGCCCTGCCATCTGATATACCAAAAGCAAAATAATAAACTTTGATGTATCATACGAAACTCCGATTTTTGGTTCAGACTTTATTCATTACTGAAGCCCGTGGTGAAATAATTTTGATTAATCAATTTTAGCGTCCATTCAGCATTCATTCAGAAACAGATCCTGATAAAGCTTACAACACATATATTTCTGAACTGGTACTGGAATTACCCACTGCAATTACAGATGACATCGTACGACTCATTAAGAAATTATTACAACCTGATCCTCATAAGAGATTGTGTAAAATCGAAGATTTAAAGAAACACGTCTCGATGGAAAATATTGATTTTGATGAAGTTGCAAAGAAGGAGATCTTGATGACTTTTATTCCTGCTGTAAGTTATGATGATGATGATGATTATTATTATTATTATTATTAGCTCTTGAACTTTTTTGAACGTATTTCTCACGTAAAATAGTTGCAAAGCATTGAGATCTGAAGCATTTATAGTTCTGTCATCCATCAAGCAGTGATACGCAATCTTGTGTCCTTCAGAACAAGTAGCTTATTGTGTGGGTACTGTATATGGTTACTTAACCTAACAAAAGAAATATAATGTTTATGAGATCACTTCAAGGAAAGTCATATAACGGTTGCAAGTGACTGATTGCAATGAACGAAACAGCAAAAGATTCATGTAAACTGGGCAAGAGTGACGTCAAATGTTAGCAATTTCATATCACTTTCTGCGTTCATATCCTCCGTTTCTTGGATCATGAACCGAACCGCACATATCTTTATTGTCAAACTGTTGAGGTAATACGAGTCATTAGATATAGTTGAAAGATGACTTGTCATAACCGAGGTACATGTCACTCTCTGTAACTTCGTCAACTTTCAAAATAATCATTTTGTTCGTCCTAGAAACTGCAAAAATCCTCAAGAAAGCCTTCTACTCTTTTACGATCTGAGATAATTTTTGAAGGAGTGATATACCCTTTGATGACAAAATGATCTCCCCCATTCTCAATTCTAGCTTGTGGTCTATTTACACACAATCCTTTGTCACTTTGCAGCGAGATCATCTAAATTGTGATCCAACTTATGAGTTAGAAGAAATGATTATTGAATCAAAACCTTTGCACAAGAAAAAGAAACGACTTCACAAACAGCTCTCTAAAAAGGTATGTAATTATTGGGCTACCAATTTGTTAATTCTATCTAACTATGGGAAATAGTACAAACATACCATGAATTCTAAAATAGCCCCCACTAGCAAAGAAGCAATGTTTTTCGTTTATGGGTTTAAAAATATCACATTTCTCCCGGGTTGGTAACTTCCATACATGGAGCAACAGGTACGTTTTGTCCATAAGGATGGGTTTCGAAGTTTCGAACCTCGAAGATCTCTAAATATGTCTAAGAATTTGAATTTTTGTCCATTAGAACGTGAAGCAAAAAGGCAAATGATAAAAGATTTTTGGTTGAGTTTCATACCAATTTTTAAGGATTTTTGGGGCAAACGCCTGTTGAACTTGTCAGGAATCCATATTCAGTTCATTTTAAATGTACGATAACATACAATATGAGGGTAAAGTTGCCGCCAACCAAATTTCAGAGTTAAACGATAAAAATTCAACGTTGCTAATACAAAACTGGACAACTTTTTTCGTTTCAAGTCAAAAAGCTACCTATTTCTAGCGGAAAATTGACAAGATTCGTATTCCCATTCACATTGTATTTCATCCTGATGATTAATCACTTACATGACATTTAAAGTCATGTATCATTCATTCTGACATATCAGTAAGGTACATCAAAATCCTCAAAATAGTAATTATGTTGCAATGATATTATATCGGTTTGCCTTTCATCTTTATCGTTTTTGCATTGCACTAATTCATTGTAAATTTTAGGTGAGTGGTACTTCAGCAGAGGGTGATCCTTGCAACCAGACAACTGATCCTTACCTACTGCAGCTTGAAATGTTAAAGAGCGAGTTTGCTGTTTTCGACAGAAATCTGTAAGTCCTGTTGTGTCATTCCTCTGCTCTTTTATTTACTACTGGTTTGAAGAGAAAAAATGAGTATCATTGTCGCTGTTTTACTATTACAATTTATTCTGAAACTGAGGTTTCCTGCCAATACATCATTATCAAAGAAATTCTAAAATATCTCATTCAAATCGAAGTTGAGGATAGTGTCACAATAAGACTTTTATCTCGCCATGAAACAATGCTGTGTCGGAGTGATTTCTTTCTTCTATTTATAGGGGAGTCTATTCACCATTGCACATTAGCTTTAAAGATGATCTGAAGCGAAAATTATATGGAAAGAAGCTGTATCTGATCTTTGGGAGGTTACAGTTTTAGGAGACATTACAGCTGAGCAGAATAAAAGCGATACACATTGTTTCATCAACTGATGTGACCTTTAGAAAGGCATTTCATTTGAAGGAAAGGTCGCTGACTTTATTTCCCATTGGAAACGTGGTCAACCCTGATACTTTCTCGTACTGTTGCAAACAAAATGACGTCATCAGCCAATCGTACAAATTAGTGGATAACTCGAAGACGAAACAAAGTATCAAAAAAATTTAAATGACATTCTTTATCGTTCAACAGTGCTATTCATCTGCATCAATAAAAATTTTCGCTTCAGATCACCTTTAACTTTAGCCTCTCAGCTAAGTAGAAATATGATGTTGCTTCCCAGCCATCAATATTCAAAGTAATGTTTATCAAAGTCTGTATTTTATTTCAGGATGCGAGAAGAAAGGCCTCTTTCAGTGACGAATTCAGACATTGTAACAGAATTTATTAAAGAAGAGGATAAACCAGGTGGTAGTAATGGGTTAAGCAACCACAGAACAATTGATGTTAGACAAAAAGACAACCAATCCTTATAAAATTATTATTTGGTTACCTTTAAGAAGATATATATCTTATAAACACAAAGCTATGATTTGTCCCCAGTTAAGAGAGGATGGTCATCATCACACTTTGGAAATATCATAAATACTGAGTAACTAAAGAGCATCCCAAATTGATGCTTTCCGCTTTTCAAAAATTTACTATCATGAATTACACACTGATTTGAATAAGATATCAAATTATTATGTTGCAGAAAACCTAACAAAAATCATTTTCATAGTTATCACATCATATGCCCTTGCCTGATTGAATATATTTTGCTTTTGAGCAATGCTACAACTGTTACTGTTCATTTCATATATGTTGATATTTTATTTAGTGAAATATTTTTTTGTTATTTTGTTGTGTTTGTCCATTTTTTCATCACCATGCCAAATCTTCATGCAACATACTGTATATATAGAAAATCCGTACAATACCATGATAGTAACACATGAAAATTATAAATGTAGAATTCAAGTGTATTTTACTTGTCATTGAAATAAATGAAGGGACTTCGTTGAGCAGAGGAATTTATACGAGAATTGAGAAACCTTATTTTCTGTCTTTCCTTTAATCAACTTTGGTCTAATGTGCTCATTTTCTACTGATTTCCAAAACACATTTTTTACAAATTTCAACATATCTTGAATTGAACTTGAATTGTCATGACAGTTTCTGAATGTTTTCAAATAGCATTGTTGAATTACATCTTTTAGATCCTGATTAGAGTGTTTTCCCATTTCATGGGCAACAGCTTGTTGTTCCTGCAAATTATCTCTGATCTGGAGCTCCATACTTTATCTGGACTGGTAAACAATCTTTGGAATGACACTTTGCTATATTTCATGAAGCTTTCTTGTCATTCTTTCAATGTGATCCAGCCTGCAGCAAGAATATTTTCCATAAATGGTATGTACATACTGACATTTGTAAATCAATGGAAGATGGAGTCCTGATCTTTGTTTTTTGTTCAAAAGAAATTATGAATTACAGAAGCCTTTCACAAATTTATTTTCAATTTTCTCCATATAAGTCATTGCATTGAAGTGAATTATGCAAGCTTGACTGTATGAATAAGATTTTACATTGCTCTCAGAATAGACAGATTTTTAAGTTCACTTACATATTTTGTGCATCTGAGTGCCTACGAACAAGAAATAGCATATTGAAACAAAAGCAGACATATGATTTTATATGCTGAAAAGGGACATGATATGATTTTAAGATAAGATCAGATAGCACACAATTTGTGAAGTTATTCAGTTCTGTTCAGTTGTGGCACCATGGGAGGGCTAGAGGGGCTACAGCCCCCCCATGTAGCCCCCATTGGAGGAAACTTTGGGTTCTTGCTGGAAGAAATTTGCCAAAATGACTTCTGAAAACTGCATTTTTTAGCCATTTTAGCTACCCTATCGGAAGCTCCAGCCCCTCTGTCAGAAGATTTCTGGTGCCACCCCTGGTTCTGTTCTGCCCTGTAAGAGATAGATTTAAATTCTCAGGCTCAATTTGGTTATACAAGAATGTGTTGCTTTCAAATTCCAAATTATTAACATACTTGAAAGTGATAATCTCAATCTTTTTACATGTAAATACAAGAAAGGAAAGCTAATTTTTTGTCTTCCTAACTTATATGAACTTCGTGAATAACAAACATACTGTTTCTCCATTCTATTTGTTGTCTTTTCAATGTTTTGAAGATTATTTTCCATTATTGCTATTGAGCTATCCAAATTCACAAAATGCTTTGTTGCCTGATAAATGATCTGAAAAGAAAACAGAGATGCATGAGTTTTATCCAAATGTGCTTCAATAATTTCTTTCTTGATAAGATACTGGACAGTTTACCACTTCGTTTCATAAACACATTCCTTGCCAACCAAATATCTATTGCATTATGATAAACCATGTGTTCATTTATTTCTAGGGCAAACGACATACATCTTTGTTTTTTGAATTCTTGACAATACTTTGTGATACTTTTCCCGATTCAATGACAGCTGCAGATAATCTTTCGATCACTCGATTTTTTACTTCTGAATTTTTGTAGACAGCTTTCTGGGCGGCCATCTTGCTTTTTCTGTTGGCGGAAGTATCCTGGCCAAAGAGAGGCTTTCACCTACGCAATGGCAATACTGGATTTTCTTTTGGCATTTCTGCGCCACATGGTGCCCAAACCATGGTTATCTTCCCGGATGCGAAAAGAACTTTTCGAAAAACCAGTGCTTTTCGAAATACGAGGGCTTCAAAGATGTGTACACACATTTTTTTTGAGAAACTGCTTTGAAGAAACTCAACTCCCAGATGCAAAAATCATAAACTCTCAGATGCAAAAATCATAAAACTCCAGGTCAGGGAAAATATAACTTAAGAAATTAATATCCTTAGATATTTTTCATTTTTTCGATCTAGTACTTGGCTTTAGAATATTTGCAGCTTTTCTCAATATTGTATTTTTATTTCTGATAAGTCGCAAATACATTTTTGTATCGGTCAAAGTATTCGCGGCTCATCAGAAAAAAAAACAATAATATCGAGAAAAACTGAAAATATCTAGAGCCAAAAATTCGAAAAGTATGATGCCCCTGTTTTATTTTGCGAAGTTCACTTCTAACAATGTGCCTTGAATGTGACCTTTGGTGAACTGACCGAAACCACTTCTTTTACGTCACAAAAGATAACTAGTAAGTCACCACAATATTACATACTGTAAGCGTCATGCCGCCTCATGCAAGAGGATGTGACTAAACTTAACCATTCTCAAGAAATAATCCTCTCTTGGCCGGCCAAAATTTATGATAAAGAAACGATGAGAGAAATAAACAAAATTTCATTGCTTTTATCAAATCTAATTCGTTATTAGATTGTCTGCAACATTGACCCCCAGTCGGCCCCATGTCCCGTGATCGGTATCTTGAGAAACGAAAGGGCGTAGACCTTCTGGACACCTGCCCTGTCAAGAATATGAGTAGACAAGACTCTGGCACCCAGGGCCTCATCATTGTGAATGTTGAACCATCAGCGTACCAGTGTACCTTACCCCCTCAAAAGTAATCACAACAGATCCCCATCCCCCAGTGGCAGCACTAGCTCTGAAAAACCCAAAAGATGTGGGGGAGGGATTTTAACATAATTTTTCAATCTAACGGTATACCCAACTGATTTTAATACCATTTTATTTGACAATTTTTGCCGACTTTTGGTATTTGGGGGGACATGTCCCCCCAGTCCCCCCCGTGGCGCCCCCACTGCCTCCTCCTTGCGAATCCTCAGTACAGTCGTCCATGTTTAAAGAAAGCCAATTTTCGTCGGTTTCTGACTCGTAGATGTCAGTTCGCTAATGCAATATTGGCAGGCTGACCTTGGGTTGGAAAGGAAAGAATTAAAGAAATTCGAGTCTTTGGATTAAAACTGTTTCGTATGACAGACAATGGTAATTAAATCCATAAACTAATAATTTTAAACAGACAAAGAAATTACTTTGCAGTGGTTGGTTAAGGCCTTTAAGGACCAGACAGACCATTCATTTCATTTCATCTTCGAATTTGAGTCTGAGTTCTCGTTGGGATCAAATTACAAGGAGCAATTTGCGACAACACGTTCTTAGCCCAGCCCAGCCCAACCCGTCTTGGGTTTCATCATTTCACTTTGCTGAATTCTTTGCCTGTGTGACGAGCTTTCACCTTCATAACGATGTGTCAATAACGTAAATGCTCATTTGATGGATGGAAACCTAATTGTTTCCACATTATAGTTTATTTGAAAAGACCTGCTGGCCCCAAATAAAACAAGTCATTCCAATGATATTGGCTCTGTTTTCTGTCAATAATATCCTAACAACAAGTGCGTGCAAACAAAACGAAAATTTTACCCAACTACACTTAGGCCCAAATAAATCTACATCTTGAAACTATGAAAACTCTCAATCTAAAGCAAAATAAACTGTGACAGTGTTCTTACACCCATCGTAGTCCTGGGTGGGATAGTCCTTTCATTAGACAACAATTACTTTAATTGGTGGAACCTTTTTTGCATGTAAATCCTTTTGATGAGAGCGTTTTCTCCAAGTATAATCTGTTTTATATATTTTTCCGTTCAAAATAAAGTCACTACTTTTATTCATAAGACAAACGTTGATTCCTCATTCCAATATCTTAATCAAGAATTTGCCGTGTTTTCCCAAAGTTCTGACCAGCCTGTGACGCCCCCTTATTTGATCCCATCTGTAATCCAATGATACCCTTTCCGGCTTGAAGTTGCTCGTCTGTGAATGTTCTTGGTGCGGCAGTCGACTCTTTTGGTCCAAACGATGGGAGGTTTGCACCATTTGCACTAGTTTTTCTGCCAAGGGCAGCCAGACCATTTACAACTTGGACAATGTTTGCCCCTTCAAAGAGATCTGCTGTTTGAAACAGATCCTCTTTCTTCACTCCATACTCATAGCATCCGTTCAGGAAATTTCCAATGTTTTCCATCTTCACGAACGGCAATTTACCCGCATTGATTTTCTTCACACTACCTGGACGGATTTTGTTTATTAGCTTGCATAAAATTGAACCATCCTTCAGTTTCTCTTGAATGTAGGTCTTGAGTTTGTCTTCATTCCGGTCATCAAATAAAGATTCTTCTAAAACTGCTTCCATCCAGTCTAAAGCTTGACCAGCCAAAACAGCATCGAATTTGCTGTCAATCTTTCTTTTCGTCTCAGCAGTTAAGCCATATCCTGTTGGTCTGGTTGCCATTTTGATGTACTTTCTTTCCTCTCAACTTGCCTCTGACTCCCTCACTCCAAATGTGCCAAGTGCGTTACAGAATTCCTTGCTTGAAAACACTCGAAAAATCAGGGTGTAACCTGATAAGCCCAATCAGGGTGTAACCTGATAAGCCCGAGGCGTCTTCCTAATCCGACCTCATGTGCAGACAGACTCTTGAAATTCAACACATTCTATGATTCGAAGGGCGGAAGGACTTACTGAGGCTCACAAGAAAACTGGAAATGTTTCAATGAAAAGTTTGAGTGTTCTAACCACCATTCAATTACACAAACCCTTTGGAACTGTCACAACGTAGCCCCCATCCAATCACAACAAAGGACAATGACAACAAAGGACAAATATTGTCAAGGAATTGGTCAGATTGCTATCGTAAGCTACGCACAATGACCGCAATTGTCTAAGGGAATTTTTTACTGATTCTCTAACAAACTTTACATTCAAAAATACAATTGTAGTTAGTTCTAGCCAATTTACAACACGTGAACTTTTGTTGCTAGCTTCATTATCAAATTAACGTGTTTGATGCACTTCTCTCTTTCCAAGGGTGGATCGAGACCAGTCCTTCGCCTTTTGAGTCGGAAGGGCCATGCAAGCAAACAGACTCAAAGACGGCTAAAGACAAAGACTCGCAAAGAGTTTGAGTCGTTTGTCTTTCCGGTCTTTAATTCCGATCTTTGATTCCGGTCTTTAATTCCGGTCTTTTTGCACGACCCTACACTTCTAAACGACCAAACTCAATGCCTTCAACCACCTATTTTAGTCACAGAGAGGGAAGTGAAAAATAACCGCAGTTGTGTGAGACCCAGTCATGGTGGGCAAACAAAGGAACCACTTCAATGCATGAGCAGAGGTGCTTTGAAATTATGCAAAATACTTCTACTTACGCAATCGAATAATCACTGCATTCCTTGGTCGACACAGGAAGCGTTTCGGGAAGCGTTTGGTGATTCAATGTACCGAAAAATGTAGATAGTTACATTTGAGGAGAATCAGTCTGAGCAGGGGCGGACTGGCAGTAGAATTGGGGCCCGGGCGATTCAACAGCGAGGGGGCCCACAACTACACGAGTGAAAAGTTTGGACGGCACTCCCTTGGGAAATTTTTTGTGGGCACACCTCCTGGATTGGCCTCAAAATATACTTGACTCACTTCTAACAATGTGAATGGTTTTCTATACGAGTTGCATTCTGCTATCTACCGTTTCAAGTGATGTTTGACAGACACACGAGAACAAAATGCATATTTGATGGAGCTGAAAGTAAGTGCGAGTGCAGTGAGCAAAGCTGGGGGTCCGGGGGCTTGCCCCCGGGAAAAACCCTCATAACCACACCCTTTAGATTGTTGGAAAGCGCCCCATTTGGGAGAATTTACCATTTAAAGAAGCAAAGAAGAATGACGAGTGATGGGGTCCTTCCGGAAAATTGAAGAGAATTACTGCAATTTCACGAGTAGATGCGTTAGCATACAAGTCAAATCTTTCAATAGGGCACAGGGAAACCCATAAATCCTCCAATTTCACGCTTATCAGCCAATGGTGTTGCCGTATTCTCGTCACATGACCGAAAATAAGCTCTTTGAGACGAATTTTCGAGTACCCCTACGAAAATCAAAATGGACATTCGAGTAATAAAGATACAGAGCTGCTTTTGCCACGAGTCGATTCTGCAGGCCCTACTCCATATTTTACATTTTGCATTTCAAGAAAATCTCATCAGGGATCAGCACTACATTGAATTTCATGCAACCGAAAATAGGCCTATATTCAAATATCATTTGGGAACGCAACAAATAAGATACAGCTTCCAAAATTTCACACCTTACGTGAAATATAGCAAGGAATAAGCTGAAGATGTTTCTTTGCTTCAGTTTCCCAAATCCTTGACGAGTCTCAGCTATTTGCGACGAAGAAAGCTATTGGGCCTACCTTCATCCACTGCATAATGCCATTATTCTGTTTCAAATCGGCTTCTTTGCTGTAGCAAGGTAGCAGAGCTATTCACCAACAACATAACACCAATTTCCACTATTCTCCGCTGAAAAATTGCCATCAACTTTGGTAAAACGCGATGAACTTTCAACAGCTCTTCGCCACACTATCTATTCCAAGTTTTGAAACAGTGTGCTCACGTGGAAAAATTTCTGTTATTATGAAAGCGCTCATGATGTCATGGTCAAGAGGTAGGTCTCGTATCATCATATCTCTACGAAGACTTGGCCTTTGTTTTAGTATGAAAAAGTGGAAGGGATTGAGGCCGGGCTTTCAAAATTATCTGTATTTCTTGAAAAAAGGAAAATGGTGAATGCATATTTCAGAATAGTTTGAATGAATATGAGTGTTTTTTTCATGGAAGTTAAAGGGTATTGGAGCTTGCGAAGATACCTAGGCCCCCTGTCATTTGAATAATTCGAATTCATTTGAAATATGCATTCACTATTTTCCTTTTTTAGAAAATAAAGGTAATTTTGAAAGCCCGGCCTCAATCCCTTGCACTTTTTCATACTAAAACAAAGGCCAAGTCTTTGCAGAGAGAGGGTGATACGAGACTTATCTCTTGACCATGACATCAAGAGCGCTTTCACAATAACAGAAATTTTTCCACATGAGCACACTGTTTCAAAACTTGGAATAGATAGTGTGGCGAAGAGCTGTTGAAAGTTCATCGCGTTTTACGAAAGTTGATGGCAATTTTTCAGCGGAGAATAGTGGAAATTGGTGTTATGTTGTTGGTGAATAGCTCTGCTACCTTGCTACAGCAAAGAAGCCGATTTGAAACAGAATAATGGCATTGTGCAGTGGATGAAGGTAGGCCCAATAGCTTTCTTCGTCGCAAATAGCTGAGACTCGTCAAGGATTTGGGAAACTGAAGCAAAGAAACATCTTCAGCTTATTCCTTGCTATATTTCACGTAAGGTGTGAAATTTTGGAAGCTGTATCTTATTTGTTGCGTTCCCAAATGATATTTGAATATAGGCCTATTTTCGGTTGCATGAAATTCAATGTAGTGCTGATCCCTGATGAGATTTTCTTGAAATGCAAAATGTAAAATATGGAGTAAGGCCTGTAGAATCGACTCGTGGCAAAAGCAGCTCTGTATCTTTATTACTCGAATGTCCATTTTGATTTTCGTAAGGGTACTCGAAAATTCGTCTCAAAGAGCTTATTTTCGGTCATGTGACGAGAATACGGCAACACCATTGGCTGATAAGCGTGAAATTGGAAGATTTATGGGTTTCCCTGTGCCCTATTGAAAGATTTGACTTGTATGCTGGCCTAATTTGTTAAAATGGTACATTATTTCTACCATAAACACCTGGGCAATGAAACTTTTGAAAAGAAACTATGACTTTCAAAAAAGCCAAAAATAAGCCAAATTTAAGAAAAAAGCCAAACTCGAATTTTCCAAGCCATAAAGAGTTGAAAAAAGCCAAAATCGTGAAATTTGGCTTAAAAAAAGCCAATATGGCAACCCTGAGTTGAATGCGAGAGCAGAAATCTCAGCGCCACCGTGACTTTCACGGCCACGCCCGCTTCGCTGATGGTGAAGGTCTGATTCATTGCGGAGAAATGCTTTCATTCATCCTTTCTCAAATTTCAAGATCCAACTACTTACGAAAGGGAATCCTTTTGACGAAAGACCTCACTGATGAAATTCTTGAAAGTAGAGCATCAAAATCGTCCATAGAAGGTCTTTTTGTCAAGTCAGTTATACCCTGGGTACCAGACTCTCCCAAGAAAGAAAATTTTCTTTCTTGGGAAAGTCTGGTACCCAGGGTAAGTCAGTTACTGTACATGCTTTTGTATTATTGTTCTTGTGTAATTTTCATTTTATGATGCCTTAAAAGCATCATTAGATCAAATGTCAGGATCCTTAAATGTTGAATACTCTATCCAGAGGCGTACGCATCACTTGAAATGGGAGGGGGTCTGGGACCTAGCCCAGGAAAATTTCTGAGTAACCACGCCCTTTAGACGCTCGGAAAATGAAGGAGACGCCCTTCATAGCTATGCTTTGCATCGTAAACATGGTGGCAATTATCACAGCATGTCGCTTTGTCAAATTTGCAATGAGAGTTTAAACCCATCATAGCAAGTTACTCCAGGAAAGTCAAGAAGAATAATTATTCAATAGCGTCCAGACTAGTATATCAAAACACGCATTGCAAACTTGCTTTACTGCAAAATGATTTGGAGCTGGTCCTTCGAGCTTGATAAATGTCTCTTTTCGCTCCTATATAATTGTTTAGTTGGCCGGTGGCATATTTTATGCAAGAAGCTTTGGCAAATTTCAACAGTAGCAGCAAATTAGGATCCCTATAGCTAGCGGCATGGACAGGCTGAGATAACTTGGGATATTGAAATAATTAATTGGGCCAAGCCCCCAGGAAAATTTTTGAGGATATGTATTCAACGATTCTACTTTGGCTGAGAATGCCTCTTCCAGCCGAGTTCAAGCATTCGTTAGAAACCCAAAACCCTTCTATGAAACTTTGACAAGCCCCAGCACAAATGTTATCACATTTTTTGTGCGAATCTCGAGGACCATCTTGTTTGAAAAATGGGGAGTCCGGACCTCCATTCCCACCTTGGGTACGCCACTGCATCTACATTTCCTCTAAAACCTTGTTCATATTTCAATACCCCTAACATGGTCTCCTAGGTCGCTGTAAATCGAGTGTAGATATAGGCAAAAAAATTGTTTGAAGTTAACAGACTGGCAAGGGCAAGAGGCAAAGTGAGAAGGGGTCCCTGCATATAAGACGCCTTCCTCCATAAGGTCTTTATTGGGCCCCTTTGGCAAGAGCTGCTCCAGTTTCGTCAAGCTCTACATTTGCAGATTCATCAGTTCACCTACCAGTCGAAAACGAGACAATGCCAATTGGAATTTTGCAGTACCCTTATCTTGCGAACTGGGGCCCGCATGAGCATACAAGTCAAATCTTTCAATAGGGCACAGGGAAACCCATAAATCCTCCAATTTCACGCTTATCAGCCAATGGTGTTGCCGTATTCTCGTCACATGACCGAAAATAAGCTCTTTGAGACGAATTTTCGAGTACCCCTACGAAAATCAAAATGGACATTCGAGTAATAAAGATACAGAGCTGCTTTTGCCACGAGTCGATTCTGCAGGCCCTACTCCATATTTTACATTTTGCATTTCAAGAAAATCTCATCAGGGATCAGCACTACATTGAATTTCATGCAACCGAAAATAGGCCTATATTCAAATATCATTTGGGAACGCAACAAATAAGATACAGCTTCCAAAATTTCACACCTTACGTGAAATATAGCAAGGAATAAGCTGAAGATGTTTCTTTGCTTCAGTTTCCCAAATCCTTGACGAGTCTCAGCTATTTGCGACGAAGAAAGCTATTGGGCCTACCTTCATCCACTGCATAATGCCATTATTCTGTTTCAAATCGGCTTCTTTGCTGTAGCAAGGTAGCAGAGCTATTCACCAACAACATAACACCAATTTCCACTATTCTCCGCTGAAAAATTGCCATCAACTTTGGTAAAACGCGATGAACTTTCAACAGCTCTTCGCCACACTATCTATTCCAAGTTTTGAAACAGTGTGCTCACGTGGAAAAATTTCTGTTATTATGAAAGCGCTCATGATGTCATGGTCAAGAGGTAGGTCTCGTATCATCATATCTCTACAAAGACTTGGCCTTTGTTTTAGTATGAAAAAGTGGAAGGGATTGAGGCCGGGCTTTCAAAATTATCTGTATTTCTTGAAAAAAGGAAAATGGTGAATGCATATTTCAGAATAGTTTGAATGAATATGAGTGTTTTTTTCATGGAAGTTAAAGGGTATTGGAGCTTGCGAAGATACCTAGGCCCCCTGTCATTTGAATAATTCGAATTCATTTGAAATATGCATTCACTATTTTCCTTTTTTAGAAAATAAAGGTAATTTTGAAAGCCCGGCCTCAATCCCTTGCACTTTTTCATACTAAAACAAAGGCCAAGTCTTTGCAGAGAGAGGGTGATACGAGACTTATCTCTTGACCATGACATCAAGAGCGCTTTCACAATAACAGAAATTTTTCCACATGAGCACACTGTTTCAAAACTTGGAATAGATAGTGTGGCGAAGAGCTGTTGAAAGTTCATCGCGTTTTACCAAAGTTGATGGCAATTTTTCAGCGGAGAATAGTGGAAATTGGTGTTATGTTGTTGGTGAATAGCTCTGCTACCTTGCTACAGCAAAGAAGCCGATTTGAAACAGAATAATGGCATTATGCAGTGGATGAAGGTAGGCCCAATAGCTTTCTTCGTCGCAAATAGCTGAGACTCGTCAAGGATTTGGGAAACTGAAGCAAAGAAACATCTTCAGCTTATTCCTTGCTATATTTCACGTAAGGTGTGAAATTTTGGAAGCTGTATCTTATTTGTTGCGTTCCCAAATGATATTTGAATATAGGCCTATTTTCGGTTGCATGAAATTCAATGTAGTGCTGATCCCTGATGAGATTTTCTTGAAATGCAAAATGTAAAATATGGAGTAAGGCCTGTAGAATCGACTCGTGGCAAAAGCAGCTCTGTATCTTTATTACTCGAATGTCCATTTTGATTTTCGTAAGGGTACTCGAAAATTCGTCTCAAAGAGCTTATTTTCGGTCATGTGACGAGAATACGGCAACACCATTGGCTGATAAGCGTGAAATTGGAAGATTTATGGGTTTCCCTGTGCCCTATTGAAAGATTTGACTTGTATGCTGGCCCGCATGTAATCTTTTGACATTTTCAACTGTTTGACAAACAATGATAACCGTTGAAAGAATTATTACAGGGCCTTTAAACCAATTTTTCGTTGATTGAAACTGGTTGTTTTGTCACTGTCATGAAGTTCATCAAAAATTAACCATTTGAAGTAATTTTCTTCCAGCACAGAAGGGGCCCATGGGAACCCTTGCTGAGGGGGGCCCTTCGGGCCCAAGCCCGGTAGCCCGACTGGCCAGTCCGCCCCTGAGTCTGAGCAGGGCACAATCACACATTTTTACAAGAAACTTGGCTCTGCCACTAAACCTCGAAGTGCAGCCTCAATTTTAATTTACGGAATTTCACTAATTTCAAAATTCATTGAGGACTGCAAATAATATAGCTTTGCAGGCCGAAAGAATCACCAGAAACAAACTGAAAAAAAATTATGCACCCCCAAACCTTCGCCAGTAAACCCTTGGTACCAAAGTTTTTAATTAAACTTGTAGCTATTCCTGAAAAAAATGAGAATAGTAACTAAATTTTATCATACTGGACCCCACTGTGGTTTCTTTGATTAAATCCCAATCTCCCCATTCTGCAGCGCAAGTGGTCCGGTAAATACACAAGAGACGCCAATCCGCTCTGTGATTGGCTAATTTGTTTGATTTCAAAAACGCGCCTTCATTTGTGTTTTATGAACGGATTTTCGCACAACAAAATGTCCGCTGCAAGCTGCATGAAAATATATGGTGAATAAAACGTTTCACAGCTAATAAATAACGATGCCTAATCAACTATCAACCACTTGCATTAGTCTACTAACACAGCTGCTTGATTTGAATTCATTGGAAGGACTTTTAGATGAAGAGAGAGAAAGTTATGTGTTGAAGAACATCCAAGCTGAGCTCGGCCACTCCGACTCCAAAGATGTCCTGTTCGAAGATGCCGTTGAGAAAGAAGATGAACAACAAGAGAAAAAAGACAAGAAATTTCATAAAAAGTTGATGAAAAGTAGCTCGAAAGGTAATGTATGAGACAGAGATAGGACAAACATTATTTTACTGGATTTTTGCAACATTTTGCCGGTAATTTTTACGCGAATAACAAGCTTTTCTTCGGTTGCTCCTGGCTGCTCCTTGGCCACAAAACCCGTCCAACCATCACCTTGTGAAATTAATCATGGAAATGTCTGCGCGTGCAACTTTGCTTTCATGAAATTGCAATTTAAAATCTATATTTGGTTTTATTTCTAAATTTCTATTTTAACGAGAAATAAACTGAAAGGGAACATTTCTGAACATACTAAAATTTTTTTAAAGATTTTTTCAAGGTTGTGTCTGACCACCAATAACGTGTGCTACTGCCATCACTTTTGAGGAGGAGGGGAAATTTTGCTAATGTTCAAATCTTCAATAGGCTAGTTTTTGCTTGTGTGTACAAAGATCAGATTTTTGATGCAAAATTTGTAGAAGGAAGAAAGAATAGGAAACAAAAAGGTTCTTGTGAAACCAAAAAGATAAGACAAAGGCAAGCACGCAATCAAATATGTTGTAGCTACCAAGGCTGAATTTGTCAAGGTTTCCAGCCTAAAATGCATGTGCAAGCTGCTGTGGCAGTGAAATATGTACACAAATTTCTTTTCTTTCCTTATAGTAAGAATTCCAGTGGCTGGACATTGAGAACCTTGCTTCACATAGTTTTAGCTGAGAATATTCATGAAATTGAAAACTGAATTGAAATTGCAGCCATTTGAAAAGGAAAAATCCAAAAAAAATTAACTCACAAGTAGAATTTGAGCTTTGGATGGTGTATTTTGCAAGCAATTATAAACCCCAAGCTTGATAAAGCCCTGTTGAAATGTTTTCAAAATTTCACTAGCAACACTCATGTTCTGCAAAATATTGAGAGCACTGTCAGGATTGATAAGCATTGTTCAGCCTTGTTGAGCCAACCTCTCTTTATTTTTCAATGTGTAACTCAGTGAATGTAGAGTGTCTTTCAACACTGCCACTCAAAAAGTGTTAATGAATTGAAAAGTAGAGAAGATGTAATTGAGTCCACTACCCCTTGGAGTCACTCCAAGTCTTGCTCTTGATCAATAAACAAATAGAAGGGGAAAGGAGAGGGTGAGGGGAAGTAGAAGAGGAAAGGAAATCTTCCCCGCTCCTTCCCTTTTCTTTTTTCTTCTTCTTCTCCCCCTCCTGTTTGTTTATTGATCAAAAGCAAAACTTGGAGCAAGTCCAATAGGCCCTTTCAACAAAACCATGCATATTGGGTAATTAGGATCAAAGTCTTGCATGCATTCTATTGTTTCTATTGTTCTCATTTATTATCACGATATCTTGGAAGTTGTTTCTCAAACCTTTTTTGTTGATGTTACTCAATTAAACAGAGTAACAAACTTCTCCCATACTTTTCTAGATTTTTTGGTGATATCTTAACTCTGAGATGCAATACAGGGCATTGTTGTCTGCAGGTGCAGCAGGCCTTACACCAAGATTCCCTGTGCTTGCCAGTAGCAAACAGCATATAGCCATATTGCATTATTACTTCACACATTATTTTTTAGAGTGACAAGACTCTTGAAGAGCTCTTACTGTAGCTAAGATATTTAAGCAAACAATTGATTCAAGCAAAATGGGACAAAACTGTCTCAAATTTTCAACCTTATTTTGCGCTGTGAAAAATTTGTGTTAGTTGACTTAAGTCAAAACAAAATGTTCACTTGCTCTTGTGAACAAACAGCTGCCTTATAGTTTTACAATTTGAATTTGCATATATGCCTGAATGAAAAGTGAGAGGCATTTTGTTTCCTCTCACTTAAATCAATGTCTTAGTTAGTTGGCTACAGTATGAGCTTTTCAAGAGTCTTGTCAATGTAAAAAGTGATGTGCGAAAGTAGTATTGCAATGACAATATGCTGTTTGCCACTGTATTGTGTGTCACAGTGAAATATCACAAAAAAATTGAAGAAAAGGTACCTATGAGTGTAAAAAATACATGTGAGAAGTTTCTTACCAATTTGATTTAGCAAGAATGGTCAAAAAATGATCCAGAAACTACTTCCAAGAGTGAGATAATGGGCAAGGACAATAAAAACAATACAGCATGTGCGAGATTTGAATCCTGATTGCCCATCATGCATCATTTTGTTGAACGGACTATTACCCTTTGTTATAACATTTATAGTGTACTGCTTGCACAAGCATATTATGGGTAATTCCATATCAACTTGACACAAAAAATTCAAATGGACACCAATGTCTCAGATTTTTCTAATTTACTGCTTAAACTGTTCACCATGTCTTATAACCACTGTAAAAAAAATTTCAGCTTGATATCTCATGTGGTTCTGGAAATATCGCTGTTTCAATTATGACCGTTACGCCCTTAACAATTGTGGCCAACGCCCATTTTTCATGCATTCCTCTTTTAAAAATTTGTCTCTAATTTCTTAACGAAACCATATTTTTCAGTGAAAATTTCCAGACTGGGGTAGTTTAATGTGTAGATTTTGAATATTTCATTAACATCACCATCCTAGCAACCCTTCTTGTTTTATTGCTTGAAATAAACTAAAATAAATCATGTGCGGAAATTGAAAAATGCTTATCTTTTGTTCTCAAGTAATTATGGGTGCGGTCATTTTACAATTTTGAAAATTTGCAGAAATGTTATCCATAGGTACAGGCATGTACTGAAGAAGTTGTGAGATGGTAAGTTGTCTTGTTCAAGAGAAAGTAGCTCTTAAAGTTTATGGTATATTTCTATGAACACCGAACAACTTGTAGTTACAACTTTAATATGCTGCCACATCTGCACAACATTGTAATCGCAAAAAAGGACTTAAATCTGCCACTAGAAATGGAATTATACTTCATTGATCCTTCTTTTTGAAATAGAAAAGCAATTTTCACCTTGGTATTTCACAATCCTTTGAATTTTCAGTTTCCTATGGATGATAAATCAAAGACATCGTAGGAGTCATTGATTTGTTAGCTTCAATAAGGGAAAAGATTTACAGTATTGCATTTTGGACATTCTCAAGCAAAATTATTTTCTATGTATTTGGCAAATTTGGCAAGGTGGTATTTTCCTTCAAAGCACTAAGAAAGCATAATAAATTCTATTTCTCATATCCAGGTTATACAATGTCATTCAAATCTGCTCTATGATATGTCCTTGTCAATGATGTTACTGTTTATTTGTGAAAAGGTTGGCAAGGAACTCCTCATCAGCTGCAAGTAGTTTGTACTGTCTTCCAGTTGCTGTTACTGGGGCATTAATTTTGTGAAGTAGGTTGTCTTCTGGTACCCAACATATATCGTCCCTGTCTGGCCAAAAATACGACCGTGCCCGGCATTTTGGATGCATAAACTTGACTTTTATATCCTTTTGTGCCGAATCAATTTCTTCAATGAGCCCAATCCAGTACTCCCCATCATACAGACATATAGCAAAGGAATTTAGTGAGGGGTTAACATGTATCTGTTCTATGTCCAATGCAAAGTCAAATTTTGATGCGTATTCTTCATCAGTCGAGGTTCTTTTCGTGCCAATGCATGAACTGGAGAGAGGGACAAAATGATGGTAGCTCCTAGTACCAGGGACTGTCTTAGCATCTAAAAATCTTGTCTTGAGGTTTTCCCTTGTTACTTCCATTGTTTCCTTCGATATGAATTTAAACTTGATGCCTTTGATTTCCTCATCACAGAACTTGAACATATCAATGGCACTTAAAATTTGGCTGTCAAAGGGTCGTTGCAAACTCGCTCGTGATGTTATTCTTTTAACTGTACCTCCAACACCATCACATGTTGACTTGCCATGACTTGTAGCAAAAAATGACCATGTGCAGCCAATACCAAAATCGGCACGATGGAAGCATAGGTTGAGGAAGTTCTTACAGTTTTTGTATTGGCCAGCACATCCATCAGAGAAGTAGTTGACAGTTTTCACTTGAGGATTGATATCTTCCATTACATGCTTTGTTGTTTCTTTTAAAATCTGGTACACCATGTCCACATCATGATTGAGATCATCTGATATAAAGCATATGGAGTGATCCTTCAATTGGCCATCTTTCTTTGTGTACACAACAGCTGGATGTAAGGTACATTGTGACTTGTTCCAGTGATATCCCTGAATTTCATCTTGCACAAGAAACTTGTAATTTTCAGCAAAATCGACTAGAACAATCACTTCATCTTCCTCCAAATTTTCTTTACACTGTTTCAGGTATTTTGCTTGGGTTCGAGCTATAAACGAATGGACAGTGATCTTGTCTAGCTTCTCAGCCACAAGCTCTACAAACTCTGAAACTGGTGCTGTTTGTTTTATTAGCTCTGCTCTGTCTGTGCTAGTCCATTGACTAAACGTTATCTCATAATCTTCTTCTTCTTCTTCTTCAGTAAATGTGTTATGTGCTTCACTTGTATCTGGATTAGTTTGGTCCTTGTCATTGGGTCTAATCTTGAGCTGCTCTCTAAGGTAATTCTTAAGAGGTTCAATGCCAGGGCAGTTTAGACAACGATGGATCATGCATTCCTTGCTGTCTCTGTTACAAACAATCAATTCCAATAACTGATGGTAATCTTTGTCAAGCTTGATAGCATTGAGCATTAATGTAACATTCTGATGGGAAGTGCAGACACAAACAGAGTGTGTACCAGAAGCACCGACAGTAATACACCATTTTGGCCTGAGCATACAGAACTTTGAAAAGCCAATCTTGACATCTTGGAACCGGTTCCTGAAGGATGAATACAGCTCCTTTAGATTTGAAAGGATTAACCTCTTCTGCATGTGTTGATTCCTCCCAATGCTGACATAGTCCTTTTTCCCTGGGAGTAGTCTACTATTTTCATCATCGCAGTAGAAGTCTCTAACAAGGAGCACAATTTCATCTGCTAATGCTGGCCCTTTCTTTTGCTCAGGGCTTGCTAATATACCATGCTCTTTACGCAGTTTAAAGGCTTGTCGAACCATGTAGTTTGAAACTCCAAAGAATTCAGCGGTTTGTCTTACTGTCCATGATGAAGGAGTCATTGTTAAAAGTTGAACCTGAACTTTGCGAGATGACACTTTAATTTTCTCCTTCATCATATCTACCATGATATCCAAATCTTTGGCTTTTATTTTCATTTCCTTGGAAATCAGATCAGATTCCTTCATGTTTTCCAACTCCCTTGGATCGACATCTAAAACGTTTGCCATGCTTTCTTGAACCTTTGTCTGCTTTTCTTTCAATTTTCTTTGAAGTTGCAACATTTTTCTCTTACCGTAAGTGGCTCTTGAATGCCCAGCAACAGCATGTAACTTAAATGGACTCACATCTTCCTCATTGAGTGTAGAGCTCAGGAATTCTCGGCTGTCTTCAGCACTTATTTCTAATTCCATTTGTTCATTGATATCATTGTGGTCTTCTTCGCTGGATGACTGAGTGCCGGTAGTGTGATGCTCTTTCCGCTTGTCAGTTTCAATCCTGCATGCGGGACATAATTTGTCACCAGGAATAACACTGATTCCGAAAGTCTTCATCTCTTTTGCAGTGTCCAAGTTGATCTCTCGTAAAGAGGCTCTAGCAGTATGTTTTTCCTTTTTAAATGGATTGCAACATTTCGTTTTTGTGCTTGAATATTTCTTGAGAACTGTGTGCTTGTGGTGGTAACATATTGTACTGTCCAGGCTCTCTTGTAATCCTGTTCTCCATCTTACAAGCTCTTGCTGGTCACTGCATAATTCTGAAAGCAATATTATACCAGACATCTTTACATAACTTCGTTTGTGACATGTCTCCCGTAAAAGATTGCCAACAGAGCAGCTCTCCATTTCAATTTCAACAGACATTCTTATTTGCTTACACTGTGTTCTCACATGTACCCTGAACTAAAAAACTGATTCTGAGATGACAAAATTGCTCTTTGAGTAGACCTGCCTCAAAACATCTATTACCTCATCTTTGGACTCATTACATCACATGTATTGATATCGGACCCAGCTACACAATATAAATCATCACATTACATCATAAAAACATGTATAACACATCATGCTGCTATGCCATTGAAATCTTACACTGTTAAGCAATATTATACCATTCAATAATCTTCACAACTAATTCATTTGGTGATAGGCTATGTATGGAATGACCTCATAGCAACTGTGTTTCGATACTTGAGTTATTCTGCACATTTTCAGTTTCTAAGAACAAGAAACCAATCCTTCCAACTCAACTCTTGTCACTAAGGCATTCATAATTTTATATGATTACAGACATTAGTAGTTGAAAAGGTAAAGAAATCTCACACATAACATGGAGATTGCTAGATAGGGGGAACTCGGATCTAAAAAAGGTATGATATTCAGATTTGCTGTATAAATTGACAACATAGTATGAATATACCAAAAATTGGTGGTTTCAGCAAATATGAGCATTTCTTTCTCAAAAAGAAGAACTAAACACAGAATTTCACTTCAAGTCATCTGTATTTATTTGAGTCTGTTTTTCTTCGTTTTACAGCATGGTGTAGATGTGTCATGGTATTAAAGTTGTAACTACAAGTTGTTTGGTGTTCATAGAAATATACCATAAACTTTAAGAGCTACTTTCTCTTGAACAAGACAACTTACCATCTCACAACTTCTTCAGTACATGCCTGTACCTATGGATAACATTTCTGCAAATTTTCAAAATTGTAAAATGACCGCACCCATAATTACTTGAGAACAAAAGATAAGCATTTTTCAATTTCCGCACATGATTTATTTTAGTTTATTTCAAGCAATAAAAAGAAGGGTTGCTAGGATGGTGATGTTAATGAAATATTCAAAATCTACACATTAAACTACCCCAGTCTGGAAATTTTCACTGAAAAATATGGTTTCGTTAAGAAATTAGAGACAAATTTTTAAAAGAAGAACGCATGAAAAATGGGTGTTGGCCACAATTGTTAAGGGCGTAACGGTCATAATTGAAACAGCGATATCTCCAGAACCACATGAGATATCAAGCTGAAATTTTTTTTTACAGTGGTTATAAGACAGGGTGAACAGTTTAAGTAGTAAATCAGAAAAATCTGAGACATTGGTGGCAAGGCTGTTTGAACTGATATGGAATTACCCTTATATGATTTTGAGCTTGTTTGCAACCAAAGTATGCAAGGGTATGTCAAAGTCCTCTGCCAGGAAAGAAACTGAAAATTCAAACACTTAAGGTTTACAAAGGGGTTGACTTCTTCAAATGATGCCAGTTTTAATGGCAATGATTGATTCTAATAAAGATCAAGGATAAATGTACCCCTTAGTCTTTACTGTGCTCTCAAGCTCAACACTGGAACTTGTAGCATGTCAAAAAGTTATGTTTAGGGTCTTAGAATGCTTCAGTTTTTAAAATGTCAAAAGTTTTGGGATTTTAATAAGCAGCTTGTGCCTAAAAATGATCTTTTTATCTTTTCCCATCAGCCAATAATATTTTAATTAGGTTCTTAATCACCCCTAATAATCAGCATTTCCTGTGGAGATAACACGAGCCACTTGTTTTAATGATCTTCTGAATCTGTCTTTGTTTTATAAACAATCATATTTTGATACAAAAACATACCTGGGTCATCCTTTGTTTCAGTTGATTTGGTATAAAAGAGACTGTTTTTATGTTGATGTAGAGTTGTAGGACTTACTTTTGAAGGGGCAAGGTCATTCAAATGTAAACAAAATGTGATCAGTGTATCAAAAATGGGTTTTTGTCAAGGGATCATTGCATCTTTCCCTCCAATTCCCTTCTTCTGGGTTTTAATTTTGAACTGACTACCAGCATTTGCCATTAATGAAAACAGAATAGACAAAGAACCCCTTTCCTCTCTTTTCCTTTCTTTCATTCATCATTTTAGCTTGAGCATAGTCTATGACTATGTTTTGAGCTGGCTGGAAAAGCCTCTAGCCATTTGTAGCTACTTTAGGCCCCCTATATATGCTACGTCAAAACGTGGCTCCTAGGTTCATAATTAAGACCAATTGGATTGCCTCAAAAACCAATGCCCGTTTTTTCTAGATTTACTACATGAGACCTTTCTTTACACAGTTTGTTAATGTATCTAGTTCAATAAACACAGCAGAAGCAAAATCCTGATGTGGTAAATCTGGTCAGCTTGACTGTCACCGATTTGACTGGTACAAATTATGAATTTACACTTGACGAAAAAGTCGTAAAAGAGGCACTTTTCTCAAGCTCCCTTTGATATCCAGAAGTTTGCTTCTTTCAAAAATAATGGACTTCACAATCTCTCTTTGTTTGCTAAAATTTCTAATCAGAGTCTCAGTGGCTTGTGGCATGAATTATCCACGCGCACCTGGCCTAAGCCTCAAGTTGTGGATTTCCCAATCAGCTTCGGTCCTATAGATTTCCTATTACAAGACTCTTTTGGAATTTGAAAACCTTTAAATTGCTGCCAAACTTTAGCGGGTAATGCATCTCTCAAGCTGGGACCAGGTGCTATTCAAAGAAGATTAAATATCAGTTCATTATTGTCTCACAGAAGTCTTATATACCAAGAGGGAACGTTATTGATGAACAAAGAATTGAAGTTGCTAGGAAAGGAAACCATAACGTTGCTCACTGGGTTTTCAGACGTGTGGCTTATGCTGGTTGCCAAAATATAGAATATCCTATCAAATCAAATACCTTGGCGGTCAAGAGATCCCTGTGTACGGCATGTGCTAGTCGGACGACCCAACAAAAGACAAATTTGGACAAGACAGCTAAAGAAATGAGGTGGTTTATCCCCCAGAAGTAGTGCCCTTCGTGAAAAGGGAAAGAAATGATGTCAGTTTCCTTCTTTTTTTCTTGAGTTTTGCCGAAATCAAAATATGCTCTTCATGAATAACGCCCGGGGAATAACGCGTATCGCTTGGTTTTTTCCACTCTCCGTCGTATAGGCTTGTTGTTGGAAAACAGAGCTTTCAGCTTTTGCTGTCTCCTACAATCTCTGCGACGGACAGCGAATTTTTTCTTAAGCCTAAATCAGACATTTTCATGACGCCCCAAGACAAAACTTGCCTCTCATCAAACCTATTCATGTAGACCTGGGGCAACGGCACTAAGATTCCTCAAATTTGAATTCAGTGCAGCTATGCTAGCATTGTTCATATGAAGTACGTCAAAATTTCAGGATCAACACACTATTTTTCTGCGTACAAATACGCAAGTTCAACAGAGTGTTATTTCAAAACTTAATAGATCTTTTACGATAAATGTTTTCAGCTAACTGAATACTAAATCTTTGGTAGCCTCCTGCATTGGATATTAGAAGGGGCGTACCAGAGGCCCCCTAAGGGATCTCGGGCTCCGAGTCTCCAGGGCGTATTATAATGGGCTCTGGGCTCCCAAAGACAAAATTGCTGTGTTCCTGGGCTCTATTGCATGCTCTTCTGTGCTCCAGGGGCTGTATTTCTTAAAGTTCGAGAAAAACTGCCATGGGAATTTGTCTGGGCTCCAGGACTCCAAGCTTTCAAAATGATGGGCTCCAGGGCTCCATCGACCCCCCCTTTGGGGGCCTCGTACCAAGACAGGGTGGCTTAAGTTTTGGCTCAGAAGTTGGGGCTTATCAGAGCTTCACTGTAAATCGATATCCAGCCAAATTAAAGTTATTTTTAAAGGGTTGTCTATTATCTATAGGATGTGGAGCATTGCAAATTCATATCAAGAAAAACTCACATAATTATTTCCTCTCTACTTGCCACTGATGTTTTTTCCCATTTTTACAGCAAGTTTTGTAGCAATCAGATTGGATTTGCAAGCAATACTTTTAGTATTAATTACACTGATTTTTAATTGACAGATAGCAACAATTTATTTGGTGGAAAACTGAATGAACATTCTGTCACAGTTGTGATAAAGATTATTGAGCATCTCAAAGATTGTAAGTTTGCTTCTACAATTTTATGTATATATTTCATCTTTTTCTATATCTCCATTTCTGATCAGTCAGCATAATGATGAAAAGTAATTTTCCCTTTTTGCAATAATTTCACTTTCATAACCGAACTTCTCTTCCTACCCCAACGATTCCTTCTTTCTTTCCGTTTCTTCTTTCTTTCACCTCCTTTCCGTCCCTTCCTTCATTTCTTTCCCTTCTTTTCCTTTTCGTTCCTTTTCCTTGTTACCTTCCTCTTCCTGGGAAATTTGAGCATTTCAGCTACCTTCCTGGTAGCGCTGCTACCACGCTACTTCTTTTCTTTAAGCCCTGATGAAATACAATTCTGATGAAATACAATTCTGATGAAATACAATTCTGAGGAAACTAATATCGAAAGTAACAAAATAAATAACCCAAACAATGAAACGTCTCATACTGTAAGGGAATCGCATACTGTAAGACAAAAGACTCGAATTTCCAGAAAGAGAAAGCAATTTGACTTTTGAAGAATAGATTTCGTCACTCAATCAAATCATAATGAGCAGAGAAAGCAAAAAAATGTGGTTGTGTTCTTGAGGTTGCCAAATTCCTTTTTTTACACAATTCACCCTAGCTTTTTGTATGCCAATATCATTTGTTCATATTTATAGATACAGACGTTGAAGGTTTATTCCGGATATCAGGCAACAAACGAAGACAAGAAGAATTGAAGAGTACACTGAACAAAGGACAGTTCGTGGATCTAGCAGATAGAACATACAGTCAGCATGATCTTACTACAATATTGAAGCAGTTTTTTGCAGAATTATCAGAGCCACTTCTCACGAATTCACTTTACTTTTGCTACAAGCAGGTGGCAGGTAAAACACGAGGTTAGCATATACTAATAACCCGAGTGAAGTGAGGAGTGACCCCGTTAAATGTTGTCTGTTAACTGTTTAGGAAAGAATTTTGATCGAATCTTGTATCGAAAGTTGGAGCTTTCTGTATTTCATACGAATGCCGTTTTGTTTCTAGCTACATGCTGTATTTGCTGCTGTCAGATAAACTTCAAATTGTTCCCCGAGGTTTAGATTGTGACTCTAGAAATGTGCATCCTTCCCTGAGTTGTCTTTATGTAGTGAGAGAGTCTAGGACGAGCGTGATTTCATTGTGAACATGAATGATTATTAAGTCACAACTTATTAATCACTCAAGCGAACCGATTTCGAAATGGATGCAAATGAATTCTGATTTCTACATAGCAAAACCCGTATAGCCAGAAAAGGATTCCTACTTCTTAGAAAATTCAAAGCACAAAGATTACCAGATAGACTGGAATGTACCAAAAATCGCTCGATTAGACTCTAATTTTCTAGGAACTGCAGTTCTTCTTGATAGCTTCCTTAGATCACACAACCATAATTTAAACAGCATCATCCAAAGATGTTGCTTTCCTCTTTCTTTCTTTCTTTCTTTCTTTCTTTCTTTCTTTCTTTCTTTCTTTCTTTCTTTCTTTCTTTCTTTCTTTCTTTCTTTCTTTCATTTCTTCTTTCTTCATTTGTTGATATCTTCGTCCTTTCTTCATTATATCCTATGTTCTTCCTCTTCTTTTTCTTTAAAGAAACAAGTTCTGGCCACCCTTCGTCGTTCCCTCTCTTTCTTTCTATTCCCCTTCTCTCTTCCGCTCCTTTTTTCTTTCCGTACAAATGAGCTTCCTGCGAAGGTGCTTCGCGGCTTCACTCACTTTTCCAGCTCTGGGTCTATATTCCTACACCTCCTACATTGCGTATATAATCCTTATTCAATAAAAGGAGTTTCCTTCCGGATACGCTCAAATTTTCACAATAAAACTACTTCATATAATTTGCTTGTATCATTCTTGTTTGGTTCCAAATCTATAAATCTACGAAAAAAGGCGGGTGTAAAATTCAATGACCTATTTCTTTAAACTGAGTGACTTGAAAGTAACTTTAGCCACTTTTCTATGATTCTACCGTTGGAATTTTCAGAAATCTTGAATATTTGTCGAAGTTACAGCCTATTTAAAATTTCAGATCATTTTATGATGTGACGGCATCAAATTTCTAAATCACAAACCAGAAGAGTGAAAGAGTTTTGCTTAATAGCATATTTCGGCATCATAAACTATGGCGTTCTTGAAAATTATTTGATCTTTCGTCAACAGGTTTAGAAATTAGGATAGTTTTAAGTTGTTTTTGAATGTTTTCTTAAAAAACATTGTAATTCTGAAAATATTGAAGATTTCAGAAAAGTCCAACGGCCGATTTACTTTAAAATAGTTGAATTTTCTTTGAAGCTATTCATTTCAAAGAAATATGTCATCGAAGTTTACATCCAGCTTTTTAAAGATTTGAAACCTATGCTGCATTTGTCTACCAGAAAATATATACACCGTGGCTGAATTTGTTTATTTTTCTTGTAGAAATGGATGGATCGATTTCTGTAAAGAAAAGACTAACAGCATTACAATTATTAAACCTACTTCTTCCACCCTTGAATCGATTGCTTTTTAAGGAACTCATTGGATTGTTACATTTGGTATCAGAGAAAACCATCAACCTCATGACGCCTAAAAATCTGGCTGTTGTCTTCGCACCTAATATCGCAGCTAAAACGGTATGTTTGGTCATCTGCTCATCCTTTTCACAGAAATGAAAGCTTCAGTTCTGTCATGTTTTCGGGATCGAGGGTAATTCAGTAATTCATGCAGTACACGACTTTCAGCTATCCTACAAAAATGCTTGGATAGAGCGATCTTTCTATACTTTTTTATTGGAAATGCTCGATTGAGTGACGCAAGGCCTTAAATGGCTATTCTGCACATTCGAAAATGCATCAGATTTCTGCAATTGTATAAAGATCCCGCTGGAACCAGCTGATTGGTAGAACAGCCACAGGGTCCATTCTGCTAGCATGAACTGTTGGTTTGTTGTCATTCGAGTTAAAGATGAAGATTAAGTAAGATCTTAGCATTTAGAAACTTCTTCTTGGAACAAACCTGTGTACTGCTAAGTGAAAAAATGTCTTTTGAATCGTTGCGTCTGTTGAATATTTCTTATTTATTTTCTACAGAAAATCTCATGCTTGAGTGATTACAGTGATAACTTGGAACCGCTGACGGAGATAATCGAATTTTTGATCGAAAATGCAAATTCTGTTTTCAAGGTAATTTCAGTGAATAATATCTTCTAGGTGTTTTGCAAATAATGCCTCGATTGAACCTAGAACTTATGAACATTTTTGTAAACAACGCCACTTAGTCAACGCATTGGTATGCCCATTGATACATCATTATGACGTTGATCGAGCTTTTTAGTTTCATGTGCAGATACACTTGCAGTTGTTACAAACAAGCTGACAAAAATGACAATAAAAACAGTGACAAAAAGCTGTAATATATACCCGATGAGAATTGTATTGATTAGCTACTTCATATTTGTAGAATCGCTTTGAAAGTTGCCCACCACTGAACAGTGGATACAGACTATGAATCTTTCTTGAATTGTTTTTTTATCAAGATTAAAAAAATGCTAGTTTGTCTTATGTTATACTGTACCATCCGTAGTGAAAAAAGACTTCAAGTCACCGGATCTTCACTATGGATGGCACTAAGAAGTCACATTAATTTTTGATAAGCAAAAGAAAGAACAAAACTACAAAAACCAAGAGACATTACGCAAAAACAGGCAGCAAAACAACAAAGCCAAGGCAGATTTCTTGTCAAAGAAATTCGAGCTTTTCATCTCGTAGGTGTAAAACGAGGAAACATTTTAGTCAGTTAACTAAAATCTTGAATTCTTGAATTAACTAAAAGTTTATCTTCGCGTAAACTTATGCATTATATCTATTCTTGATTTGTAGGTTCCCGATGACTTTTTTGGCCCAAAACAGAGGTCTAAGCCGGTAAGATTTGACAGACGCTGTCATTTATTTCTACATGATATTTGCAAGTTAGAAATAAGACAAGTTACATGGAATTTCAACTAATGTCAACATACTCTAATTTTCGAAGGAGATCTCCTTTGTCCTCGTTCATTCTGTTGTTAGATGTTCGAGGTGTCTGAACTGATGGAGATTTTGTTTCCAGCTAAGCCCTAAATTATTCATGTCCATGCTAAGTATAGAGTGTTATGAATCCTTCAATTTGCGGATCAACTTCCAAGATATTGCAAGTAAGATTGGTTCGAAAATATATTAACTCCAAAATTCTCCGAATTTCTCATTAGTATGAATAATTTTGGGCTTAACAAACGACTCTTTCATTGATACTTTTTAGATCCTATCAATTTCTCATCAACGTTTGAAGTTGTTGTGGTGCAGCGGTGTTATCCTCCCACTTTGCAGCCAGAACTGTCAGGCGGAGTGGGTTCGATACCAGGTAGGGCCCCACCGCTTGAGCGTCATGACAAGGGGTCGAGGACTCGATTAGCGCTTGACTACTTCTGCAATCCAAGCGCTTGGTGCTCAAAACTGCAACTGCTCCCTCACATGCACAGCTTTCCCCTCGTAGCCTCCATAGGGGCTTGTTCAGCAACATGTAGCTGTGTTGTTTTCTCGGTATTGTTTGATTAAATTTGTATTGATAGATTAATTCCTTTGTTTACTTAGGGTCCAAATGTACTTGGTACACCTAAAGTGTTCTGTAGACAATATGATGCTCGGAATTATCAACAAGAGACTGTAAAAACAACAAATGATGCACTTGCAGAGTTGTATGCACAAGTCTTAAATATGCCTGAAAATCATCCAATGAAGAAACAATTCCTTGATGATGTAAGTTAAGATGCTTCTTTTAATTATCTTTTTTTCTTATTTATATTCAATATAAAAGTTTACAATAATGAAGTTACCTACGACACTACTTACAAACTACTATACGACACTACAAATACGGTACCAGGAGGAGCAATATATCATGGCTACCCCCTGGCATTTAGCATAAACCTAAGAAATACAACTAAATACATCCTTAAATACAAAGTACTAAATATGAATATTTAAAACAAAAACCTTTTCACTAATAATTACTTGAGCCGGTTTCACGCTGGACGTCAGGCCAACATAGGTGATAATAGAGGACGATTTTTGACGTTGGTTGTAATCAAGATGAATAATCGTTTACACTACGTAAGTCTAACATCAAGTGTGAAACGGAATCGATCAGTCTCGTTCCGAAAGCGTCAAAGAATGTTCCGTTTTCATCATTTTCGAGTGTTCACACGGTTAGAGCTCCGTTTGCAAAATCTGCCGTTTTCAAAAACTGCCTGCAAAGAATGTGCCGCTTTCATGTGAACGGGAACCCTATCGGTCACTTTTTTTACCGTTTTCAAAATCTGCTGGCATCGTGGGAACACAGTCTTATCGAAAATACGTGGTCATGAAAAAAAGGTGCTATAATTGCCCTGGAACTAACAGTAGATGCATTGATTCTTCTTAAACGAATTGATTTTAGGTAACTTATCGAACAGTTATGACTTTCTTGTTATTGGAAATATGGCTAGATGGATCTTGATTAATTGATTGTGCCAAACTTATTTTGGGACGAGCATAAGATCTTGGTTGACATTCTACGCCATGTTTCCTGCTCGCAGTCTCACTTCCAGGGGCGTATGTTACACTACTAAATATGTGCCTTTCTTTTTCAGTTCAAGAGAAAGTACCCTGGTACACCACCATTTGTACCAAAATGTCGAATGGTGAGTCACTTTCACAATTTGATGTCTTTGTCTCATTTATTTTAATTGTTGTAAACCTCAAAATTTGCCGTATGAGCTTAGGTGGGAGCTTAGAATTAATGGAGACGTATGAGACTGCAAAACAGTCTTGTTTGTTGGAAGCAACGCACAATGCTTCAGTGATAACCATTCAAAAGTCATTAAAATGTAGTGTACAAAATATACTGAGCTGTCAACACGAAGCACTCTTATATTGTGCAAGTATTGACTCAAATGGAAGCCAGGAATCCTTTCCTAGTATATTCTTAAAAGGATCTTTACTTACGCAAATCTAAACAATTTAAGCTAAGCAAAACTATAAGCCTGCAATAAGGATAGCTGTACTGGTATTGAGATCGAAATGGTTTAGCTTGAGCCACTTACATATGCTTAGTTTCCTTTTGAGGATATGCTGAATTAATGAAAACCTAAAAGCTCATGAAAGCATGTTCGTTGATGTATCCATGATTTATCATCTTATTTAGGATAGATTTATCATCATTATCATGTGTTTTCCTGACTTGTTAAGCTGACCTGATACTGTCATTTTTCTACCTCATTTACCATCAACTGCATTTTGGGACTTGAGAACTTGTAGTTGCATAAATCATGGAATTCGGGGATTCACCGACTTTGATGCCAAAAGTGGTGAATTTCGACTTATGCAATTTTAAAAAGGAGATTCCCTTGCATGGTCGGCTGCAAAGCTTAGAAGATTCTGTAATGTTTGCCTGCAAATGTTGTTGATAAAATTTAACTTAAGTCATGATAGTTTTTTATCGTACTTCGTAAACGTATTTCGTACACGTTTGAATTGTTTTTAATTCAAAAACAGTATTTATCGACCAAAATGTTGCCTAATGTTTGTACTTAAACAGTTCTTACCAAATCCTGCCACGACATCTTTATCAGCATTTTTCGTTATCTTTTAATGCCATGTTTTATGTTTCTCCTTTAGCGCCCAATGGAAAGTCCTGGAAAGAGAACGCCTATGTTGAAGAGAAGTCGCGAAAAACTTGATGACGTCACGGGCGAACCCTTTGAACAAGAAGATGGAATGTTTTTAAGCACACCGGAAAAGAAAAGGCTTTTCACCGAAGGAGATTTAGCAGAGCACTTGACTCCGGATTCAAGAAATTCCGGACGGATAACTTGCGAGAATGGACAAGTATTTGAAATAACGAAAGAGAAAAAGAGGTTCCGAAGGCCAAGCTTTAGCCGACCGAGCTTCGGCTTCTTCTCAAAACGCAGCACGCCCGATCTGAGGAAATTAAGGAAAACGCCTGTGCCAGCAACTGAGAGCAGCAAAAGAATGCGAAGCAACAGCGCAACAGAATGTGCAGATACAGATCCGAAGAGGCGTTTCTCATTTACACCATTTTTGGATCGTAAGAACAATCAACAACGAGCGATGACTGAAAAGCATGCGTCGAAAAAGTCAAATAAAGTCAGTATTAGCTCGGAGAATGAGAAAATGTTTGAGTCGAAAGCATCAGAATTTGGCAAAGTAAATTTTGGACATTTTCTTTGTGATAGCTCAGAAAGTAGGAATACAAATGAAATGCCAGTTATAAAAGGAAGACCCAGGCCGATGCTTCGTGCTCCTTTGATAAATATCAAATCAGCTGGAAAGTCTTTAATTCCGCCCTCGCTAAACCCCAGGAGAGAAACATTAGCTCTTCACAAGGAACAGGATTTTAACATCGAAGCTTTTAGGCCTAGGCGGGAGACCCTGGCTATTCAGAGCCATACCCCGACCATTATACCTTTCAAACCAAGAAGAGAGAAGTTAGTGACTGAAAAGGGACAACCTATTCTTGAATCTTTTAAACCAAAAAGAGACAGTCTGCTAATCCATAAAAAGGCTCAGCCACAGTTCGAGCTGATGAAATCCGTAAAGAAAGATGTTTATAATGATTTTGAGAATTCGAGTACGATTTGTCAAAGCAAGCAGGATATGAGGAAAACAAAGACAGAAAATTATGAACGAACTGCCTTCAATAAAGAGCAACATGATCACAAGCAACTGTTTAGCAGAGAAGTAGATTCGCCGGTGAAATTCACAAGTTTTGGAAAAGGACTCATTGACAATGATGAGGACACTTCACAAGATACGAAAGGAGGGTATCAATTGCATGGGCGAAGGATGTCAACTGGATCGATCATGAGGTCAGGATTAACGCAAATGAAATCTTGGGTGAGTGAGTGTGAAATTGATTCAAGTTTTCGTCTTCTTTTTCCATCTCCTTGTAAGGTGGCCTGTTTTTCTGCATGAAATCTGGTGATCCAAAAAGGTGTAAATGGTATTCAATGATCTTCTTTCCATGTTCTGTTTATCCTTATATTTACTAAATTTGGCTATCGAAAAGACAAGCAATAATTCATTGAATTATAGGACTGTTGTT
Organism: Aurelia sp. 3 sensu Dawson et al. (2005); assembly: GCA_964020215.1. Lineage (NCBI taxonomy): Eukaryota > Metazoa > Cnidaria > Scyphozoa > Semaeostomeae > Ulmaridae > Aurelia > Aurelia sp. 3 sensu Dawson et al. (2005). The sequence continues at coordinate 548,559 of OZ026585.1, forward strand.
GCAGTGTTTTCTATCGGACAACGATCTCAATATAGATAACTCTCATAAGATTTATCAACTAAAATTTATTCACAACTATTTTTTCATATGAGCATCAGAAGCAATACTTCTTTTTGGCACGGTTTAACCTGTTTAACTATATGTGGCACCATATTATTTCTACGTGTGGCACACGCACTTCTTGGCGTCCTAAAACTGACTTCCTGAAAGAGACAGTAGTTTTTCCAAAAACATGTTGACAGACTGAAGCAGATTTACCTTACAAATTCCTTCACTTTTTCTTTATTTTCACAATACCTCATTCAAACCTTGGGAACTGATCATGTAAATTTGAAATGATCTTATCACAGCTATAGCGAAAGTCTCAAAATGATGTTTCGACGTTCGTGTTCTGTGATGAATTATTCACAGATCTGAGATAATCACATGCCAGATAGCCTAGTTTCAATGTAAAATTTTCCCATTAAAGTCGGACAAAACGGTCTAGAATTATAGGTTATTACTCTTCGGAGTTATTCTTGGAACAGACTGCGAAAAGAATTGAAGATATCGTCAACACTGTCATAAAGTTTAGCATCAAAAGATGACAGTGGGTATAGCAACACTCCATGGAAAAGTCCTAACGACAAACTTGTGTCTCTTCATTCCTTAGAAGATGCTGATGCTAGTTTGGTTTTGTTAAAGGTGAAAACGAGGCGAAAATTTGATCGTAATTTGTAGCTTTTTGTCATTGACTATGGAACGATGTGATAGACTTTGATGAAAACGATTCCTAAATTTCAGTTCGCCATTTTTCTTTGAAATGATTAATCATTCATTATAACCTGTGTGTTATTCGTCCTTGCATGACTAGACAAGTGGGATATTTGGTACACGATTGATGGAGAGGGGGGCTTTTTAGAGAGGGGGCTTATTCACAAAATCAAATGACAAGGATATACAAAGAAACATTTCGGTTCCCTTACCCCATATTTTGCGGATTCAACATACGGATTCACCAGTCTGATACATCAATTTCAATTCGACACAGTTTCATTCCAAACCATATCAACCCCACCATGCAAACTTCTTCAGATAAATGAATGGAAAATCTTTGGTAGCTTCTGGGATTTTGTATAAGTAGGGAGGGCTTGATAGAGAGGGGGCTCGTTTAAAATTTTGACAATGAGAGGAGGAGTTTATTAGGGAGGGAGGCTTAATAGAGTGTTGAGTTAAATAGAACTTTTACTGTATTCAGTAAATAGCATCTTTTTCTGGAAACAATTTTCAATAAATTTGCTCTCTGTTTTACAGGATGAAGGCTACATGGTTACGTACCTCTAGAAATGAAAATCATGTGAGTGTGCTGTGATGTTTCTTGAAATGGCCCATAAACTCAACTGAATGTCCTAAAATTGTATCTACCCCCAAAAGTATCAAGTGTGGCAACGGAAATGGATTGCAACGTTCATATGTATGTATGTATTTATAGTTTAGATATATTTAAACAATTGTTATCAATGCGATATCTAGTAATACCGCAAAAGTTCTATTTAGCCCCCCTCTCTAATGAGCTCCTCCTCTCGGGGCTGAAATATGTAGAATCGGCAAAATAGAGGATAAAAGAACTGAAAGCTATTAAGTATGTCCTTGTCATTTGATTTTGTGAATAAACCCTCCTCTCTAAGAAGCCCTCTATCTATTGAGCCCCCCTCTCTAATAAGCTCCTCCTCTCGGGGCTGAAATATGTAGAATCGGCAAAATAGAGGATAAAAGAACTGAAAGCTATTAAGTATGTCCTTGTCATTTGATTTTGTGAATAAACCCTCCTCTCTAAGAAGCCCTCTATCTATCAAGCCCCCCTCTGACGTGTCCTAAATTAGATAACCTCCCCCCGGGGGATTTAATAGAGCTCTTATGGTAATTTTACTTTCTCGTTATATGAGCTAGTTAGCAAAATTGACCAAAGAACACAGAAAATAGGTTTTGACACAAGAAGTTATGGTCTTATGGTATGAAATATATCATGACAAAATGCAACTGAATTAAAATGTTTGCTTTTGCCTGGTTTGCGAATCCAAAATTTAAAGGGTCTGTTTCATACAGCATGCCTTGCACGTGTCATCTCTTGATTGGCCTTTGTCGCCATTTTCATGAATCAATTTTGGCCTAAGAGGAGAAAAGGCTCCACACTGTTGTTGCATTTGAATAGATAGAAAAGATTGACTTTAGTTGACTTATAACCCCGTTCGCACTTGCAAGTAAAACCAGTAAACGAGTTGTTGAATGGAGCCAACAAATCGAATGCATTTGATTGTCTGAAATTTAACCTGGTTTAGATAAATCTTGTTTAACTGTGTCAGTGTGAATGTGTCATTATCTACCAGTTTAAATAGTGCAGTGTCGATACATGTTTTCTGCTTAGGCCAATTTTGATTTTTGGACTGTTTGACATTGCAACATGCTTGCAAAGTACCATGGGTGGAAAAACATCAGAAAACATTAAACATTTAAAACGCTGTCATAATACCAGGGTGAAAGTTTATCATATGCTGAGGATGAAACAATCGTACACACCTTGCAATTTGGGAAATGATTTTTGCAGTTGACTTTTGGTTGTAAATACAGCCTTTGCACAATTTAACGTTTAAGTTGGAAATCTACCTTTGCTTGTCAATGCAACAGCCAAAGGAAGATTCGGTTTTTCCAAAATTATTTATTCTTCTATTTTAGAATGAATCCTCTTGATTAACAGTCCTCGCATTTGGATGGACAACATGAAATTTCATCAAAGATGAGATCTTGTCGCGGACCAAATAATCCTTCGCTCTGATGACTGAGGCGAAAATGGTCACTCGGCTGTGGATCCAATTTATCGAGCCATTTCCTTATTTTTGGAGGCCAAAACAACGCTCTTTAACGCTGCAGAAGCTATTAACCTTTACCTACTGTTAAAAAGATTTGGATGCAAAAAGCAAGAAGGTTCAGCAGACTGAAGCCTTTCTGACTTATGTTGTCAGCAGAGTGTGATGTGACTTGCTTAAAACAGTTCTGTTCAATTCTGTTTCCAGTAAGTCTCTCTCTGATGACGACATAAGCCAGAAAGGCCTCCGTGTGCTAAATCTTCTCTTTTTTGCGCCCAACTCTTCACAACTTCTTGATAAGTATCTTATCTACCAAACTTTCCTGCTGGCAGATAGAACCAAATAAATAGACTTTGATTCGGAGAATTCTTTGAAAGTAATGTTTTTTTCTTCTTGGAACTCGCGAAGAATGGTTCCACAGAACTTGTAAGCATTAAGACCTTGATAGGCGTGGTAAAAAAATCTGCGAAGCGCGAAAGCGAAAACTAAATTCAGTTTTCCTTGCAAGCCATAATAAGAGTCTGTAAAGTGAGCAAGAATAGAAAAAGCTTAAGATAGATAAATTCATGTGTAATATGACAACAACAAATACTTTTATTTTTTCTGTTCTTGAATTTACTACATTTTACATTTATGTTAGGTAGGTTCATCGTTATAAACATGTTAATTGATTTTCAAATTTTACTTTGAATTATAGTTTGTGTTATTGTGATTGTGTCATGATTTTGACAGTGGTGAAAAAGTTTGAGATGAGCTTCCTTTTATCATTTTATTCTGTAAGATAGTAGAGAATTCTAAGTCTGGCCATTTAACTCTAGTAAGTGAGTTCTCCTAGTAATCGCTGCCACCCACCCACCCTTCTCGCTCTTTCTGGTATGAGTTAGTTTGAGCGAGAAGGGTGGTTGGGTGTTAGCGAATACATGGACTCAACGTTATAAGTCTGATTCAACTCATTGACCACTCATTGTCTAATAATAGCGTGCAGAAAAAGGTACTACCGTATCTGCTGTTTCAATTGATGATGCATAAAAGAAAATTGTTGAAAGTTCTTTACAGGAAAAGCTCTAAGCTTTTCAAAAAGGGACTTAAGAAATGACTTGGTGATATGAAGCAAGCTGACCTTATTGATGTTGAACAGACTGTATAAGTCACAGTGGCAAGTCGAAAATTATCGGAGAACAAAGAGGAATGACTGCATAACATTTGTTTGTATGCTGATGCCAAAACATCGGAAAACTCAGACGAAAAACAGCAGCGTGGTTCGCTAAATTGATGACCATATCTGATTCCTAAGTTATCCAATAAGAGATCCTTTTCAGTACAATCATAAATGTAAATATTCTAGAATACTCAACAGCTAACGAAAGTTTGGTACAAATACGTTAGAATGCAAAATCACAGTGCAGTGCGTCTGCATTTCTTAAACTTGCTTAGCTTAACAAATTTGGTCTCGAACTTCAGAGCTACTATGAGAAGAATACATTGAGTCATCTTGCAATGCGAAGAATCTGTGAAAACTTGCAGGAGTTCCGATAACTTTCACATTGAGTAAGACAAGAGGCATCTGAGAAGAAAGTATTTGGATCCGAAGAAAATTTGCGGAGGATGACAAGGAAACGTGCGATACCATTAGAAGTATCAGAAAAGACCGTATTTTTGTCCTGAAAATTGCTGTTGATCGAGATGATTGGTTTTTACATAGTGAATGGTTTGTAAAAGAGCTACGAAACTGGCCACTGGCAAGTTTTCCTTATCAGGTATGAGGAAATTTGAATTGTTTTCCTTAGCTTTTTACTTTCTTTATACCGTTACCTATAGCAATGGTGAACTTCGTAAAACTTAGTATACAGTCTGATATGATGGTTAAAACAAAGTGACTCGAGAAGGCTTGAGAACCTCAAGAATGGATTTCACACCTTACGTGCAATCAGGCCATGCTTTGCCTTCCCTGATAATTTTTATTGATCGAGTCCACTCAGAGGTGTCAAACCTATTCTTCTGAAGGGTGAAATGTTTTGTCTTCTCGGAAACTTACAGCTGCTTTCATTGAAGGTGTAAAATATTTTCTTGAAGCACTCAAATCACTGAGTTATGTTATTGTTCAAATTACGATATGATTGAACATTCGTTTATTTGATTGCGTTGTTTTGGTTTTGATTCACTTGCTCTGCATACTGCATATTATGAAAGAATATATAATATATTAAATATTTGCACGGAAGATATGAGTTGGCCTCCCTCTCATTCCATGTTCTCCCCATTTTGGGTCAAAGGTCAAGACCAGCATGGTAGATTTCCTGCACTGTTGCTGCTTCATGGTGCTTGTTGGTATCGCAAATTGAAATGTTTCCTCCATTTTAACCAACCTTCACTCTGATTTCAGATTAATTACATGTGGCTTATGCAAGTCAAAGGAAGTTGAAACCAAGATTGCAGTAACATTTTATGTAAGTAAATTTTACAATCATGATAATTTTGCACTGAATACCCTCGTTACTGTAAGTAGCTCAATTTTGCAGTGTCATTAGACTGAGCGTATGATTGAGCTAAATATTTCCGAAAAAGCTCAAATACTGAGGCTAGCTTGAAAAGTTGGATCATTGCACCGCATCAACAACCCAAATCTGTAAATGAGGAGGACCTTCAGGATTTTTTATGGCGGAGCCAAAAAATTTCCGCATTTCAGTCCGTGGTAAATTAGCACAAACTAATCTCGTTCGAAAATGGACCAACGATTGCAAGGTTGTCCTGTGGAAAGTGACGTCATCGACCAAAATACTCCGTACAACAAATTTATCTTCTGATCTCTGTTGTGCATGCACTTGCTGTGTCAATATAAACACGCGGGAGTTATTTAGGGATCTATCATCGCCCACTGCATGAATGAAAATTTTAATCTTGAAAATGTATGAAAATCTTGATGCATTTTGCTCATGACTCATATCATAGCCGGTAACCACGAGAAATTTCCATTTGTTTTGATTCGTCATCATGTGGCAAGGGCTTTGCTTATTAGGCAACTCACTGCTGGTTCTCCATTCTTATTGGTCAGTTCAACAATCGACAGAAGCTGTGGCAAATTCCATTGGTTACCAGGAACAATCAATTCTACGTAGACCAAGTCTCGTGACTTGAATTCCCGCCATTTTGACGTAAACACAGGAACCATAACAAACCGAAACTTGAGAGGAAAGTTGTGCAATTATTGTTTGTAGTTACACTTTAAAAACAGATAAACGAAAGGAAGTTTTACGAATGAAAGACATCAATTGCTTCAGAAGACGTTTATGACGAAGCACGACGAATTTCATCAGGTAAATTTAATTTTTACTTATTTTTACGATCAAAATAAAGCAATTTGTTGGGTATGTTTTCGATCACATCCCCAACCCTCAAGGAGTTATTCTTCCATTTCCAGGTAAATGATGGTTTATTGAATAACGTAAAGATGTGATCAATTATGTTTTCTTTCAGCTTCCAAGATCAGAAGTGGAGCTGCCATACACTGAACTCTTTGGCGCCCCTTCGCCGGTTTACAATGATTCTTTAGCAGGGGATTGTGGTGATGAAGGGCCTAGCAACGTCCTCGCTTGTTCTTCATCCGAAATGGTGAACAACGATTGGGAATGGTTGCAAGAATATGAGGATATTTCATTTGTCCTCGAAAACTGCCCCAGAATTTATGAACAGTGTATAAACATCAATGATATATGTTGTAAAAATGATCGACAAAGTGTTGTTGTTGGGCCTACCCTGGCAGAGCTCAATGAAAGGCGAGCTTTATCACCGTTGGTAAATCCTGACATGAAAAGACTGCATCTCGTTGCTACGAAGCATGATGAAGAAAAAATTGAACAGTTTACTGAAAACTTCACCAGTCGACAAAATAGATCCTGTTTATCGGAGATAAATAGGCCCATACCCAGACAATGGCCAAATCAAGACACGATTGTCAGTTTGCCTCAAAACAAAAGTGAAAACATGCCAACAAGTTTGCGGAGAATGTTATTGTATGGGGTCAACCGACCTGGAGCTTTGAACAGTTTAGTGAAAACAGAGAAAATTCAATATGCAGAACCAGATCGCGGTGTCCAAGAAATACGAGACTCTGGTCTTCCCTTGAGTTCAACCGATCAGAAACAACAACAGAAGTCAGAGAACATGTCACCGGACAACGTCCAGTCTGATTCGGACTCTGAACGGACCAGTGATGTGTCGGACCGAGAAGTCAGTTTCATTGAAGATGATGAGATGTCATCTGGGAGTGAAGATGACGATGATGATGATGATGTTGATGACGATGAAATGACCCCAACGAAAAGCTTTGTTGATTCACGAAAAAGGAAACGAAGTGAAGCAGAAGATATGACTCCGGACCCGAAAAAATTATTTGAAATTGGAAGGCAGCTTGAAAGACTGAACAGAATTATCAATGGACTTCGACCTAATTCACAGACCAATCCAAATGCAAAGGATAAAACGCGGAGAGAGAAAAACAAGCTAGCATCCAGGTTCGTTAATATTCCTTGTTCCTCTTCTGAGCAATTTCCCCAAAGGTATCAGCTTGCTAATAACCACAATTTGCCTAAATGGAAACCACATTATGTTTCCAACCATTACGGAAGAGAAATCACGATTGATTGACATGCAAAAGGTTCCGAGTTGAAATCCGGTTTCCGCATTTTAGGGCAAAGGTAAACAATGATAGACTTGACCCTGCCATTCAGAACTTGACCTTTGACCCACTGTATTGTTCACAGGGAGTCCTCCATGTGGGAGTAGACAACAGGGTACCCTCACAATAGATGAATTAAAGAGTAGGAGTAAACGATAGGAAGCCCTAAATATTGGTGATAATCTGACTGTGAGCAAAAATTGGTTCAACAGGTGCTGAAATTTGCACAGAAACTTGTTAGTGATGCTTTTTTGGTAACTGAAATTTGCTAAATGAGTAAAGAAGTCTGCTGAAAATGTTTCATATGGCACAGGCTACAGCCAATGACAAGTCACAGCCCCAACGCACATGCACCAATGTCTTATAAGAGACTTAAAAAGAGTGTTGAGAGTTCCTAAGAAAGCTCCTTAAATTCTTGTTGTATTTTTGTGTGGGGGATCTCCTTTACCTTTGCAGAATAAAAATGTTTCTGAAGTAACATATTTCCAGCAGTCAAGTTTTGTAATTCTGTGATATTTTTCAAGTCTTATAAGATCAAAAATTGAAGTATTGGGACAGTTCTGCAAAGCATGCACTTAGCGCAGAAATCAAAAGCATATTTTGACCTGTTTATAATGCTTTGTTATTACTTGGAATCACTTTAATAGAATAAAAACTGGCAGAGACAAGTTTTGTGCTCTAGATGCTATGATTTTATTGACATAAAGTTCACGATGGTATAAACAGAAGATTGAAAATGATTTCTATGCATATTCAAGGCTTTTTACCATTATAGGGCTTGTCGTCTGAAGAAAAAAGCAGGACATGAGGCAAACAAGATAAAGTTATTTGGACTGAGTCAAGAAAATAGTAAGTTTTGCCCAATTACCCTTCTTTTATTGTTTAATTGTTAACCTGTTGATATTATCCTTTCTTCAAAAAATTTGTTTTATTCATGAAGTGGTGATAATATTTTGCACTGATATTGGTTGAAAGCTCATTGAATAAAGTATAGAGATATTTTTATCAGGAACATGAGTTTCATGATTTCATTCTCAAATACAATCTCAAACCAGAATAGTGCTTACCTTACCCCCATGTTTGTCTTCAATGTACTGCAGAAAACACTAGAGGCAGTGAGACCTACGGGTACCAAGCACCTACCAAACCACCTTGGATTTGCCCTATTCTCTCAAAAACAGAAAATGCCCCTTTCTTGACCCCAAGGTGAATCATTGGTTTTCACGGAAGGTGAAGTGAAGGTGTCTTGCGGTTTTTAGCGCCAAGCAATGATCGCAGAAGTAGCTGACGGCTAATCGCGTTTGCAACCCCTTGTCGTGACACTCAAGTGATGGGGCCCTACCTGGTATCAAACTCACTCCATCTGACTGTTCTGCGTCACAACACCTTTAAGGAAAGGCAAGTGTCCAGCATGTATACAGTATATTGCGTCCTACCCCTGGACACATCAAATATTTATGAGCTGATAACAGTCTTCTTGTTTCAGAACACCTGACAGATCTGTTATATGAAACCAAGGATCTTCTGATAAAAAATCAGAGAGAGAAAATTCAGAAACAATTGTGGCATGATGTTGAAGTCAAAATTGAAAATGTGTTTGGTAAGTAACAATAGATGTCATGTTTTGTTTTTCATTTGTGGTAGTAACTTTCTTTCATGTGTTGCCTTCATTTGAGAGCATGTCAAACACCATGATTATTGAAATACAGTGAGGGAATCACCAAGCTGCATTTCCACAATCGGTAGAAGGTATTTCAAACAAATTCAATTGGATTGAGTTCTCGGCTGAAACAATTTCAGATTTTTGCAACCACTGTCAGATGAACTTGTAATGCATCAAACTCATGCATGGATTATTTACAGACTATAAAAGTAAACATCTCAAGAAGTCTTTGAACACTATGTATGGTCTTGCACATTCATGAAAATTTCAAAATATTGAGAAACTTTAGAAGGTCTGAGAAAGTTTTTATTATCATTAATCCACTGGCAAAGATTTTATTTAAAGATATATTTGTTTTATCCATCATATTTGTACGTATCAAAAGATGATTGTAAACGGTAATAAAAAATGGGAGGCAGCATTTTATTAACTGTGTTTACCTATCTCCATCCACAGAAAACCCTGTTGCTGGCAATGTATCTGAATACGTTGACTCTCTTTTGGCTGAATTCAAGTCAAAGAATGGAAAACATCATTCAAGCAAGTAGTGTCTATATCACAAACTTAAATTAATTTTTTACAATCTTATTATGAACAGAAGCATTTGATGGCAATTGACATCAGTTTATTGAAACTGCAGGGGGTTACATTTCATAGCAACAAGGAGTTCCTGATATGGGAAGATTTTGTTGCAATATTTGTTTCAATTTACAAGTATTAGACAAAATTACAAGAAAGGGTATGTTTCCTTCTCAGAAATTATTTCATAATGATTTAAATGCAGGAATCATTTCTTGGAAAGCAATTTTTACTCACTGTCAAAGAAGCATTTCAGTAAAATTTTCACTGATTGTAAATGAAAGGGGTTATTTTCCAATGCAAGTTTGCAATGTGCCACCTTTGCTCATGCCACAGTTTTGCAATTGATCTATATTGTGCCACTTTGCTATTGCACATTTCCTTTAACATCAAGAGAGGAATAACATTCCTATCAAGCTCAAGTATTCATTCATTGTAGTTTTGCCAAGCAAACTAATGTGAGAGAAAATTATTTGCATTTTAAAGAGGAACTGAATCAAATGCATTGTTCTTTTTTGTAATTTTATCTCAAAAGAGAGAAACTAGCACCGTTTCAAACTGACTGACTGACTGCCCTGTCTTGATCTTGCACATGCTTCTAACGGATGATTTTTTAAAATAGAATAAGCACGTAGTTGTTTGATTTTATTAATTGGTTGCAGTTTGCAAAGCAGATTGCGGAGTGTAAATAAAGTAATCAAAGGATTATTCATTTTCAGCTTTAGTTGTTATTAATATTAAAAATAATGTTTATTATGTAAAATTATAGGTTTTAGTTTTTCATACACTTTGCTCTTCTTTTGAATAGAACTGTGAAAGTTAGCAAGACATAATTCGATATGGATCAATGTAAGAAATTGATAATTGCTAAAATGTCAGAATTGCGTGCCTCAAAGGGAGAAAATAACTTCAAACTATCGACGAAAAGTTTAAAGAAAACTTCGAATACGAAAAATCGACTTTCGTTTACTCTATGATACTTTTCACATTTGCATGATTCTTCGTTTGTATATTATTGAAAATAAAGGGGCAGGGTCACTTAATGTAAACAAACTTCCTTCGAAACGACGATTTTGCAGTATTTTTGATAGGCCATATCACAGATATTTTCAACTACTTTTTCCAAAATGAAGGTGTTATTTTAAAAGATGGACTCTCGAATTCCATAGAGAAACAAACGAAACACTCATATGTTGTACGATATAGTGATCCATCCCCTTTAAACCTCGTAGACTTGTTACACTTTCAGCAACTTTATATCGCAACGTGACACTCTCGCAGTGCTTGACCAAGTCTCGAAAATCACGGTGGTTGTGGCCAGTTAGATCCTCTTTTGCTTCTGTTCTGCATATTCTGACATTTCAATTTCTCTCTTTGCATTTGTAAATTTGTTTGGCTTTTGTAAAAAGGAATACAACCGGCAGATCCCCTCGGATCCCTTCCCTTCAAATTTGCACATCCTTTGTGACTGAAATCGTCATGGGAGTGATATTTTGATTTGGAAATTGTGGCTTCCCTTTTAATGTTTCAGATTCGTGATTTTCTCCTTTAAATTCACATATTATTGATATTTCCCAATTCAACTTGGAATCTACAAACAACTTTCATTATTTTGGAAACTCATTCGAAAATCGTTCTTTAAATGCCATTACTCGTGGAGATCTTTGCAGGGGCTAAAACATCGCGGTTTTTAACCATCCTTATAACGGTTTTACGGTTTTCGACAGAAAAAATGGCGATTTTACGGTTCCTTTCTTTCTCAATAGTTCTCAGATTTGTCCAACAAATAGATTGGAGAAAAGAAATCACAAAATCACGAAAAGAACGAGACATTATTCCAGGGAAAGGAACTGTGGATATATCTACAAAGTGCAGGAAAATTTTACGGCGGTTTTTGCCAAAATTAGAGGTGGTTTTACGGTTTTTTCTGAAATATTTTGGCGGCTTTACGGTTTTCTATGCCCCTACGACCCCACCTTAAAATTATGTCTGCTTCGTTGTATCTCTTGGTTGAAAAGAAACTTAATTTATTTCATTTTAATTCATTCTTGCATGTCTATATTACTCAGTTACTTGTAAAATAATGTTATGGAATTTTGTGTGATGGAAAAAGGCACACGGGTTGTGCGTTAAACTTGTATCTCCATTCACACTGGCAAGCTAAACCAGCTTTATCTAAGCGAGGTTAAATTTCAACCAATCAAATGCATTCGATTTGTTGGACTGACCAATTAGATGGCTCCATTCGATAGCCTGGTTTAGTTTAAGCTGGTTTAGCTTGCCAAATGTGAATCTAGTTAGAATAGGCACTAGTGTCAACGATGAATTTGAGTAGATTTATAAGTACATAGCATACAAAGAGGTGAATGATCAACAGTGTGAACCTGTATTATAAATTGTAAATATATCAAAGTAAAAGTCATTAATTTTTTAGCTCAGCTTGAAAGGGTGGAAGTTGCAATGTCGATTTGTAAATAAAAAGGTTTTTCGGTCGGAGTAACGTGTATCATCATTATTACTATTATTATTGTAATGATTTGTCCTGGTTAAGAAACTTAAGTCGTAAGTTTTTCTTCTTTTGCAAAGACATAAATGTCTCAACAAATTTTTTGTTTTCTTGTGTATGAAGTCTCTTTTCATTGCTAAATTGATAGTTGGTTGCACTGCACTCACCATTAAGCGTAATGAATCTTGTGGATCTCCTAAAAGGGAACTAGTAACAGCAACATATCATAAAGAACTAAGATAGTACAGGTTTCTGATGCACAAAATTGTCCTTTTACTCGCGTTGTCAGCGGCGCACTGTTTTTCTAATAACTTAACATAAAAAGTATTTATGTAGAAGAAAGTTTGAGCTTTTGATTGATGCTAAGTTTGAAACGTCTGCTAATGGTTTAAGGGCATAAACCTTCAGATGAATGACTGCGTTTTTCGATGTTTCCATTATATCAGAGATACCAAGATATCATAGAGTTCTTTTTGATATCTTGGTAACAGGATCTCGAAACCGGGATATAAGTCATACATAAACTGTTCCGCTCTCGCTCGTCATCCAAAAAGATCATTATCTATCGGCAGAGAGCTGTCAAACTCAAATTTTCCGTATTTGACAATCAATGAATCTAGCAAATTTGCTCCTTTGCAATTTTTCCTTTTTGCCAACATTCTAACACGATTTGGAGTTATCTCAAAAATTGACGGCGGTATCTGTATCTGTATGCTACTTAGCTAATACTCACTAATGAGCAAATATGCTAAGGGTAATTGTTGTTGATTCCTGATTTCCACTGAACACTCTCCACAGCCTTCACCCTATCGCATAAAAAGTATCCCATAGGTATACCCTATCGCACACTAAAAATTTTGCTAAAATCATAAATGATCAGTTGTTCCCAGAGAACTCTATAAGTTTTCCTTTCTATATATACCCTGTCACACCTTTCACATAATTTTTGTCGGAAGGAGACACCATGCCGCATACCTTTTACCAAAAAGACACCCTGTTATCCCGTCAGGTTAAACATGGGAGTACCCTCCAGTCTTTATGAAACTATCTGACTTGTCACTTGAGTATGGAACGACAAAGAACAAAAGCAGATATTCTATTGAGCTATTATTTTCTTCGTCAGGTAGTACATGGTCCCCACTCAACTCTACTTTACATAAGCTGGAGCTACCCCGTTCTTGAAGGTAGGAGGAAAAGACAAATTATAGATTGTAAAAATTCCCCAAAACACGAACTTTTTCAGCCTCGTCAACCCAAAATCTCGCCTGACTGATTCCTAATGAATTATGATTCAGAAAGTACACACATTGGTTTGCGATTAGGCACATTTGCAGCGAGAAGATCAAGTTTTTCTTGATCCCTTAGCAACCGATGGTGTTTGTTATTGCAACTGCACCTGCTATTGCAACTGCAATTTAACCTTGGTTACTCTCTTTGTTATGGCAACTTCATCTTTGCTATGGCAACTACACTACATCATTGCTACAACAAGATGTTCACAATTTGCTGAGTAACAGGTCTCCGCAACAAGAGGTTTGAAAAAAGCCACGTCCTTGAACTTTGCCTTTGAATATGTGTCAGAAGTCTGTCTTCACGTGTTTCTCGTTGAAGGCAAAAAATTCTTTTCAACTAAATTCAATTTTTTGAGAATTTCATTTTAGTTAAAGAATTTAAGATGTTTGTATTCAGTTTTTGAAGTCAAGCGATTTGGTAACGTTGTTGAAAATATTTCGTTCAACCATAGTCAGAAAGATGCAGTATGCAACACCACCCATTAACAATGTCTTACAGTAAAGTCCCGCCTTTAAGAAACCCACTTTTTGACCTACGTCTGAGTTTCTTATAAGGTAATTTCCTCCCAAATAAAAACATATGCGGGACTTCACTGTATTGTGGTACTGTATAGTCTTATGTAAAATGGTCTTGTTTGGTTGGACTGCGACCTTAAGATGTCTCTGTTTTGCAAACGAATTTCAAACACTGTAAATTTCAGTTACATTGCAAGTATAGTCGCAAAAATATTCTAGAGTGAAATTTCAAGATATCTCTGCAATGCTTTCACCATTTGCAACCCAAACAATCGGCTGCATGTATTACAATAAATAATTCTCTTATACTGTTTTCAAATTTGATACTAAACACTAATTGTAGAAATACAACTATCAAACAAAACTAACTATACATTGTTCCCCGGTAAGGCTCTTAGGGGATCAACATGCATTGCAAATCCTAGCTTTTTGGTCAACTAATTTCATGCTGCATCAAAATAATTGTACATATGTCACTTAAGTCAGAGCATGTCATGAACGGGGGGACAGTTTCTGTGACGTGTTTTAAACACGGGATATGAATCGAATGAAATCCAAGCAAAACTAAATAATTACCATGCATGCTGACTGCGCAAAAGCCTTTAAATACAACATATACCCCTATCTGCATACGTATCTCTTCGTACCAATCTAATTTAAAATTGAAACACAATATGAAATATCATAGGATTTAGTACTTCCTAAAATTCTAAAAGGGCAATGACAATTTTATCATACATCCAGATAAAAACTCCTATTTTAGAATGAATTCAAATTTTTTGAAATGATCAGATAGGCACTTTAAGCCTCTCCTCAGCACCTTAAATAATCTTTGGTTTCAAACAATTTACGATAGAACATAACATAGGTATTGTTCTTTGACCACTACTCCTACCTGGAGGATAATCTAGGACAGCCTACCAGGCGTTACTATTTTCAACACGGTGTTGCTCTGCATTGAAATCACATCTGTTAAGAATATTCAAATTTCATCAATCATAATAATCTGCTATCGGACACAACCCTTTCATATTTTCCAGAATATAGAATTTCCATCGTTGAATTTTGAAGTGTCCCACATATTAGAAACAACTTTATCAATTTCAGGTCTGCTTATAAGATGAGATAAACATACAAATCAGGGTAGAGTTTCTTCTTACAAAATCCTGTACTATGAATCAACTACAAGGACATAAGCTCTATGATTGCGATACAAAATATACTATTTTGAATTGTATTTGTAAATTTTCACCTCCAGAAAGAAGATTTTTGCTCAGATTCCATACAAAATTCTCGTTTTCATTTGAATAGGTATTCAACCAGAATGTTGAAAAATTCAAAGGTTTCGATACATATTTTTGAAATGAGAAACAAGCATTTTTCAGGCCTGGAGCAGTTTCTTGTACAATGAGGTATTATTATGAAAATCAGGGTCTGTTTTTCTTAAATTTGCGTTTTTCTTAATTCCTAGATAGGAAACCTGAAGTTTGGGTTTTTCAAAATTTTCACTTAATTCTATGACCTAAAACCCTAGACTTTCACTCGAATATCTTGCGGGTAATTTGCTGCATTTGAAATATCATATGGTATATTGCTGTAGTAAATATCCGACTTTCGTATTCTTCTGCAGTATAACACAACAGCGGCAGTCACAATGAAACAGCACAGTAATAGTATTGCAGAGAAGGTCGTGTGGTCAAATGTCAACCACAGCATCATTGAATCTGATGTTCTTGAGCCCAGTTGTTGTTGCTGTATGTCCCTGGAAAACAGAGCACATATTAATCAAAAAAGTTCCTGTCCTTGTTGTTGTTGTTGTTGTTGTATATGCCAAAAATAGAGCTCGTATTGATGAAAAACTTACTGCTGCTGTACAACGCTGAAAAAACAGAGCTCGAAAACAGTTTGTTGAAAACAGAATCCGCAGCTCGTATTCTGTAGATGTGAAAAACGGGGTTGAAATAAGCCTTTTTGCTGTGAAAAACCATCTAGCTCAATAATATCTACACATATTGGTCGTAAAACACAACTTCCTCTGTTCTAGCAATGAATAACTTGGCATTCCTAAAAATATTTACAAATTTAATTGACTTATCCTTGTCAACTGCGAGGAATATTTTCTTTTCCCTAGGCTGATAACAGTCATCACATTTTTGCTTCAACTAAGTTGTAACAGTCCAAATCGGTCCAAATACTTTCTTCTTGATAATGATTATGATCTTAAAAATCAAAGTCGGAGCAGTTACGAGTCACATGTTCTTAAATCCATAAGCAGTCCATTATTCTAAATGATAGGCTGATTATCAGGCAAGTTGGTTCCCTTTTACCACAAATTTATGGATAAAGTCAAAGGACTTGTCCCAAAATCAAGTCCCCCTCATGTTGTACCTCGTTGTAAATGGACATTCCTGTGACTTGTTCACCATATTTTGGATCTAAAATCTTACCTCAGTGGCATAAATCTTGTCCTGTATAGCATAGCTCCCAAAGTCCATTGTATTTCTTTTCCATTTATCATTAATGCTGACGTCAGACCTTGATAGCCTCTTGGGAATTTTAATCCATAATGTAATACAGTCGTCATCCATGCAGACTTGAAGCATTGGCTCCTGTGAGACAGAGAGAATCGATTTAGCGTCTGGTGAAGGGCGATTTAAATGGATTGCAGCTGTAGAACTTTTAGATTAGACCTGAGTTTAGAGATTTCGTTCCGATCAATTTTCTCACATGGTAAACACAAGTATTACTTGCAATGATCACGAAAGTTAGCAACAAAAGCCCATCCCATTTTCTCCTGCCTGCACTTATTCTTATGAGGAATAATGTAACACAGATCTATACATTCTGGCAAACTGTTCTTTTTCACTCCACTGCTTCAGCACTGGCGCCGCCTCTGATGCTAATGTGTACGAAGAGGTAGCGATAGAACATTTGAAAGCGTTCTGTAGCATATGCTTAGCCTTTCGTCACCACATACAACATAAATTTGAGTAAAACTTCATTTGCAGGAGGTGGAAAGCCATGAGGGAGCAATATTAAATTTAAACTACGCGTTTTATCACAAGAAACTAGTTTTGAAATGATTTCCAATTTCTAACTCTGAACTCCAAATTGGCCAAAATTTTCAGAAATCCTGGTACTTTGTCTGAGAAGTAGTAAAACTGTTAAAGGTTTATGCAGGGACACTATAGCAAATATGTCGTTGAACCTTGAGAAATATTGACAGAAAACATCATTTTTGTGGAAATCTATCTCTGACAGCTGAATACAGCAAAAAATCGTCAAAAAGGAACCGCAAGAAAACATTGGCCGATTCGTAAAGCAGGATGAGATAAGTCGAAGATAAATTGCAAAACGAAACATAAATATTTTTCTAAGAAGTTGCATAATTACTGCAGCCAAAAAACGTCTGTCGCTATCAACAGATGGAAGCCCCGTGATATTGGCTTCAGAGAAAGTTGAGTATTGTGTGCGAACGGAGTGCCAAAAGTCACTCCACAAATGGCGCACGAGATCTTGGGATTTTAAATAGCTATCTCTGAAAGAATTTTCTGATTTACGAGACTTCGAAAGATTTTTAGATTTCTCAGATTGTCAAAGACCTGCCGAAAGATTATGGGGTTTAGTTAGATTTTCGAAATTATTAAGGTTTTCTTTAGGATTTCAAAGATTTTGGGAAGATCTCTGAGGATTTAGAAAGGTTCTTTTAGCATTTTTACTAAAGTTTACAAGATTTTTGGAGTGATTTACCTCTCGTAAAGAGTCAGATTTCACATTCAGGAGAAACACGTAAATATCATTTGACTTACTTTAATCTGTTGCTATCTGCCTTGGGAAATAATCCAAGATTATAATACTTCTTGTTGACCGCCCATGTTCTAGAGCAAAAATCCTGAAAAAGAACAAACCCATTCATCTTACTGAAATAGAACAAATGCGACACTGATTAGTGTTAGAACAAAAACCTAACTTTAAACTTTAAACTTATATGGATTAACGGGAGTCTGCTGCCCGGTTTTCAGAAAGGTACCCTCCTCTAATTACCAGAACTTGTCGTCATACCCACTTTTATGATGAATTTCAACGAAAAAACCACCTGCTTTCACAATTTTTGGCGAATTTTCAGTCAAACCCACCCATATTTATGGAGAATCTGCGAGAAAAAGGACCCTTGTTTAGAGAATTGGGGTCCCAAAACCCATCCATACGGGCGCCACATGCCCGTACCATCAACATGCTATGTACCCTCCCCTGGAGGACTACTTACAACAGCCATTTGATCCATTTTGTCACCTTCATAATGTCCACCAAGCCTTAGCACATCTTGCGTTGAGTACCAAAACTCAGCAAATCCATAAAACTCAGCATTTTTGAAATCAATTGCGGGTTGATGGACACCATTTAAAGAGCAAGGTTTCCTTTTGCATGGTATACTAGAATTTAAAAGCTGAATAATATCTGCTTGACATTCTCTGAATCTTCCTGTTCCTTTTAAATCATAATGACGTTTTTTGTGGAATCCATCATCAGTCAAGTCTTTTGGTAGGCATGGATCAACGATACGAGTTCCTTTACTGAAATAAAAAGCACAACATCGTCATTTTTTTCTGGAAATACATAGAAATTAGCATTTCTGAAGCTGCTAGGCACAGATAATTATGACTCATGAAAATAAGGTGAGAAATACTCCTGAATTTTCATATTCTGCAAAAAATCTTTTCGCACATCGATCATAAATGAATTTTTAAAGAAGGTGCTTGAAAGCCATGTCACTTGCTTGATTAAAGCTCAGTTGACAGCGCTCTGACCACCTTTATTTCAAGTCCTTTCAAATTGACTAGACCGTTTCTAAATTATGAGGGAAAAATATAAAATACGATCCGAAATGTGATATATAATGAGAAATGGCTGGAAATGCAATATAATGAGAAATGACTGGAAATGCAAAAACCCTCAAAATCATACCAATTGAATGAAAATCATACCATCTGAGAGAACCATCCAAAGAAATTCAACACACAAATGTGCAGACTTGCTGGTACGAAATTGTTTCTTTGTTCTAAGGTTTCCTTTTACTGAGGAAACTTTTTGATAATCAATATAACGACAAAGAAGACCAACTTACTTTAAAGAATGTGAGTTCCTCCTCAGCAGCGTATCTAAATATTTTTGTCGAGCAGACACTGTTCCAACACCAAGAAATGTTGTGACATAAACTTTATATCGATGTATTGTATTGTGCGAGTCACAACCAAGGTTTATGTCCACACTGAGATCTTGAGGTAGGGATACCTAAAAGAAGAATACACAAATAGTTAAACTACATGTGAATAAAAAAGTTAAAACATTTAGGGCTGTGAAATAAAAAGTAATTGGCCGATATCAAAAACTGAGAATTTGACCTCATCAGTCAAAAGCTAACTTAAACATTCTTGTCCATCATCTCTGACACTGATAATTGTACCAAATTTCAATGGCAAGAAAATCATGGACCTGAATCTAACATGTTCCCATACAAATTCCTTACCAATATTTTGCTTATTCTGGGTCCAAAAGATGAGTGATGTAACCAGACAAAATTGTCACATCTAAATGCGCTGTTGACTGATAGATTAAGATTTTTAGTTTTGAAAATCAGTTGTATACTTTTCATTCCACAGGCCCACCGAATTAGTTAACTTTCTTGACTCATGCCGCACTGGGTGAGTGAAATGTAACCCCACAAGAAGAAAAACTGTAAGAACATTTTCTGAAAGCAAGATTTTGATAAAAATTTATTCCACATCAAGTGCAACAGAGCAGACACTTACGCAAAAATCTCATAGCTGAACTTGCAGAAAATAAGGTTTTGCATAAGATGTTGCCAAAACTATCGAGGAAGTGGAGACAAATGTAAACCAAATTAGAGAACACCCTTGATTAACATCCCAATCCCATTAATGGAGTTTGTCCTTTTTTACTGTAGTTTGATCAGCGTGACAGAGCAGAAACTGTGTAAAATTAGGCCATTGAGCAGTCTGAAATAAGAAAGCGTTTGGATTGATAAGCTTTTTGAAATGGTAAATCAAGTGTTTAGGGCCTAAGGGACAAAATAGTAAGTGCTGTCAAATTTTGGGATCTGTTGCAGGGCGCTAGGGTGGGGGCTCAAAGTTATGAGATTTTGAGCATGCTTGCACAGTTTCTATTCAGTCAATTAGCATCAGTACCACTAATATTTCTTTGCTTGACAAATGGTTATGGTCATCATGCTTAATTCAGATAATATCAAAAGTGATACAGTTTTATTTACTTATCAATCTGTATTAAAAAAACCAGAATAAATAACATACATTTTGGGCAACTTCATAAGCAATCTGCATTGAAGCACCTCCCATTTCTATGCATCCAACTGTCCTTTTCCTCAGCACAGAAGCTACTGTACTTGCTGGAGTAGATGTCACATCATGTGAATGATCAAAACGACCAAGAATATAATTGATTGCTATCCATAAATAAATACCTGAAGATGAAAAATAAATATCATTTTGAC
Source organism: Aurelia sp. 3 sensu Dawson et al. (2005) (assembly GCA_964020215.1). NCBI lineage: Eukaryota > Metazoa > Cnidaria > Scyphozoa > Semaeostomeae > Ulmaridae > Aurelia > Aurelia sp. 3 sensu Dawson et al. (2005). The sequence continues at coordinate 569,162 of OZ026585.1, forward strand.
AATTTATCATGTCAACAATGGCAAGTTAAACCAAGAATTATTTACAATGATTGAATAAATTAAAAATTAGGCTGTTCTGAATTCTCCGACCAAGTTTTCTCTGATTCCAACTATAGTTTTTGTGGTTACAACAAAGCTTCTTATAGATTTTCATGAAGAATTCCACTTTGCATTTTGACAACCATAGGAGGGGGTTGGAGTAAAAGCAACAGAAGTGGACCAAAGGCTGGACAAAGACTGTGACAAGGACTTTTCCCCAACAGACCAATTTAAGAATCTTTAGAAAATTAAGTACCTTCTTGTTTCCCAGATATAACTTCAACTTGTGAAGGAGCCAAATGGAAATCATATCTCTTGGGAATTTTTGTTCTTATATCATTTAAAATGGCAGTTTGTTTTGCTTGTGGCAAAAGACGCATACCAGCTGTAGCCAAAATAAATAATGGTGTTTCTCTGTGCTTTGATTTTGGGACATGACTTGCTGCAAAATCCAACAATGGTCTCAAAGAATCTGATGCATTCCAGGGTCTGTTTGCAAATGTTGCTAAGCCTGAAAAATAAAAAAAATAAAACCAGAAATGATGACAGCGAAAAGTCAAATTAGGCTGCTGATGTTTATAACATAACATGCTGGTTGATCATTAATTTCTATGAAAGTAAGGAAAAAATCTGGCAACTGTATTATGCTATCAAGATACCTTAAAAGCTTTTGGAAATGTTCTTCTTTTTAACACCACAGGGGCTGTTGACATTACCCTGCTACATTACATTCTTGTTTCAAAGTGATTTGTCTCAAATAGTCAAATTGAAACAAGTAGATAAGAGATGACTATTTGATTGAACTATATTCAATTGATGTAGAGAAATGTTTCAACAGGAAGATAGTTTAACTGATCATTGTCACAATGCTCATCAGCATTTCCTTATTGGACAAATTCCTTCTAGCTCTCCAATCCTTACTCTAATACTTATATCACTCCATGATAATACAAAAAACATTTTTCGAGAGACCATACTTATAGAAGAGAACTTACCTGGCTTGATTTTCATTCTAACAGGAAGATTATCATGGTCCATCATTTGATGCAGTTTCAACAATTCATGAGGATTTCCACTATGTGGGGGCCAATAATAAATATAAACTCTGGAACCACTGCTCCCACAATCAATGGCAATACCATAATGAAATGAAGATTTGGCTGTGTGTAGATTTATTGTCTTTTCATATCTATGCACAATCTCCTTATTTGGTCCTCTACTTGTGATCCATAAAACAAAAATTATAAATACAATCACCAAGAAAACTACAACTGGAAATAACATGTTTCTGATATACTTTTTAGTTCTTTTGAAGAATGTTATTTTGCCTTGTCTTGTGTTGTTAAATATGGTGAAGACTTGCTGACAACAAAGGTCAACCTTTGGATTCAGTGACATCCTGAAAAGTGAATAGAATTGGTTAGATTGCACTTTTTCTTGTTACTAAAATTAACCCAATAGCAAGTCTTGAAATTTGCAGTAAGCTGTAGAGTTAAGAAGTGAAATTTTTCCATATTCTTTTTACTACTCCATTTCATTCTCAAAGATCTAACTATAATATATCAAGTGACCCACAAAAACCATATTAAGTTAACAATACACAGGTACAAGAAGCTATCCAATGTGTGTTTTCCAACCTGGAGAATAGGTGTCTCTGGGCACATGGATGTTTCCAGTTGCTTCATCTTTGTATTTTGTATTATATTTGTATTTTTGTATCTTTCAGTTGTCTATCGTATTGATGGTAGAGCAGAATTTCTCTTGCAATTGCAAATTGGCTGAGAGATATTTACCTTCCTTTTGTGCCCAAGTCTTTCTGTTGGCTACCTGCTGCCATTATTTTAAATACCCTCTAAGGCAGCGCAGCCCACTGCTGTAGGCTATTTTTTATGACTAAAAATTTCATGCTTGTTGATTCGATTTTCCAGATTTGAGATCTGAAAAATGTTCCCACCTGAAAATTGCAATAAATTTTACAAGGTTCCCATGAGGTGTCCTTCCTTTTCTGAAACAATCCATCCTTCTTGGGAAGTGCGATTCAATTTTTAGGCCGGCCAAAAGTTTTCCTAACAACACTCAATATGCATTTATGCACGATTTCTCCTCCTGGACATCACAAATGAAACAGATACCCACTTTCCCACCATCTTCATAACATTGATCTTGGTTCACATTTTGCTTGTCTTGAAAATCATTTCTTTTTCAGCGACATTTTTTCTCCACAGCTTCGCAACGATCGTCCTCCATGACGTGTTACTTCGTTATCAATGTTTACCATTAACCTCGATTACGTTTTGTTTGTTTTGACCTTCCAGCCAAACAGAGGTTGTGCGTAATGGCGGACGCACTTCTGAAAAGCTACGACGAAATATCTTCAGAAATTTGTTTCATCTTGAAGACAAGAAGAGGAAGCAACTTTACTGTTGGCAAATATGCAAGGAATTCATTGAGACAAAACTCTGATCTTGATAAGTGAAGCTGTTGATTCATCATACCTTGGTTTAATTCATTGGATTTTTTGCTTGGCGTTCAGAGGCCCACCTACTATCAAACTGCACGCCTATTTACAGTACAGCAGATTTTAATTCAGCGCAACAAAAAAGTTTAAACTCCTTGTAACTCCTGAAGAAGAACACAATGCAATCAAGCTTGGGAAAAAATTTCGCATCAAACTTCAAGACAGCCATTCACAAGAAACAATTGAAGGGTTTATATGTAAAAAAACTTGAGCAGACTTAAAAAATCAAGTGAGTTTTTTGCAAGATGAATGTTCCCTCACTTGAGTTTTGTGCAACTGCTGTTTTGAAAAGATTCCTAATTGACAATAGAAGCATGAAAGATGAGAGAACAGCTATTTTTAATCAGATATTGGCAATGCGGACATTTGATAGATGTCTAGAAGGACTCCTATCTGCAATTGTTGATGAGAACCCAACAGCAATGAATGATGACTTGCTAATATTGCTACTTAATGGGAGCATTCATATTAAAAGTTTGATGCTGAAAAATTGTGCTGATATAACAATTAATGGGCTTGCTTCTGCATTAAAGTGGTAAGATTAAAGATGAATAATATTCTCCATTGTGTGGCAAATAATCGCAATAGATGGTGCAGTGGTGTAATCCTCAGACTTTGCTGCCAGAACAGTTAGGCTGACAGGGCTCAATACCCCGTAGAGCCATACCACTTGAGCATCATGGGAAGGGGTCACACACTCAATGCTTCACTACTCCAGTGATCCCAATGCTTGGCACTTAAAACTGCAACTTCACCTTCATGTTCACCAATACATAATAGCAATAATTCCAAAAGTTGGCAAAAATTGTCAAAGAAAAATGGCATAAAATCAGTTGGGTATACCTTTAGAGTGAAAAATTATGTCAAAATCCCCCCAGTTCTTTCAGATTTTTCAGAGCTGGCACCGCCACTGGTGACAAATCACACAGAGCTTGACAGGGAGTTTTAGTAGGCAGTTGCCTTCTTCAAAATATTTTCATCTGATCAGCTTCAATATTCAGATACAATAATACCCTGTAGTGAAGAAAATGTCTGGATATTTTTTCAGGTGCTATGGTATTTTCTCTGTGACCAATGTATGATAAAACTGGGCAATGATTCCATCATCATGGATTGTTTTCAAGTTACAAGACATTTCAATGCAACTCATTTCTTTGGTTTGTTATGTTTAAAGGTTTCTTGGGTTCAAATTATTTTGTTTTTCTATCTACACTACATTGACGTCATTTCTTTGGAGGATTTTTTCACATTAAATGTTCATTTATTTCTTACAGCCAGCCATATATAAAACAAATTGACATATCAGGATGCAACCAGCTGGCCAAGCCATCCATTGGAAAAATGACTGGAGAAACTCTGATTGGTTTAGAATCAATAATATTGGAGTCATGTGATCAGCTTAATGATGAAACTCTAAAGGTATACCTCGTTCTTCAATGTTCTCAAAATTGAAAGTATGAATATCAACTCAGTAGGTAGTTTTTGACTGCATATACATTATCATTTATGATCATTTATGATACACAGTCTTTTTTATATTATTGCAGGAAATCATTGTAAACAACTCTCAGCTAATGTTCATCAGTGTGGCAAGTTGTGTATCATTGACTGATGATGCATTCAATTTTGATTCAAAGTCAGATATTCTTGGTTCTTTAAAATGGATTGATTTGTCTGGTTGCCAGGGCATTTCCAGCACAACTGTCCGGCATTTATCTTCATTATGTGGCCAAAGACTCAAAAGGGTAAACCTTTCATGGACAAACATTGACTGTACTGCACTGATCTGCTTGTCAGGATATAGTTTGGCATCAGCAGTGTATGTAGCAACTTCAGGTAATGGGGAGAATATGCCATTCTCTGTCGCAGAGCTGGAGGCATCACAGGAATATGAGCTTCAAATGGCACACAATGCATGTGCCAATGATGGTACAACAGAAGCTGAGCCAACTCCCACCACCATCAATACATCAATGTCACATTTGTACAAGCCACAGCAAATTTTTGTTTCTCATTTATCAGAACTTGATATTTCAGAAATTGCATTCTTTGACTTTGAAGTTGGAATTGTTTGTTTGGAAATGTTTGTCAAAGCCAATCATTGTTTGAAAACTTTGAATATTTCATGGAGAGATCTGCCTGATAAAGCCCTTGAAATGATAGCAAAGAATGAGCCCGAGTTAACAAAAATTGGATTGGTTAGTTTAAATTTTTGTTCCAATATTTTCAGTTTGATATTTTGAATCTTTATTGCGGTAGGATATGTTTCACAGGGTTGTTTGAGGAATATTTGTTGTAAATTGGGAAGATATTAGATAAACAAATAATGCGAAGATTCAAGTAGGAATTCAAATAACAACTGCTCCCCCTCCATTTGTTGGTTTAAGATTTTGAAGTGTGTCAAGGACAATCCCTATTTTACTGAAGTTTAGTACTATGAAGATTTTGAAGATAAATCCCTGCAGATTTGGTTCTGGTTGTTAAATAACCACTGGCTTATTAGCCTGCAATGGAATGAATTTGCCGTAAAGGATAGTCTAAAAGCAATGGTATGTCAAATGGTGAAAAATACATTGTAAATGATTAAATTTTACCTAGGGTTCCTGTATATATTTAAAAGATCATTCCCTAGCATCAACAATGATTATAATATTTTTGTCTCAATTTCTTCGTTTTATTTATAAACGAGTAATTTATCCATTGATTGTTCACATCTTTTAACAGGTAGATTGTGACAGCTTATCAAATTTTGGCATCATGGCATTAGGAGAGCATTGCAAGAAACTAACAAGTTTAGATTTACAAGGAGTTCCATTTATAAGCGATGCTGGATTGATAAATGTACTTGTGAATGGGGCACTGACAAATTTATCCCTCGCAGAATGTGCCATTACTGATATTACACTGCGGAGAATCATTAAACATTGCTCCTCTACGGTATGTTTATGTTTTTTGTATGTCATCAGCAGATGCTCAAAATAAAGAAAATTTGAACACTTGTTAAAATTAATTTACCACCTCATTAATAATTTGAAAAACATTTACTTTACCCCCTCCGATCATTTTTCTTGCCTTGCCTCCGAACTTTCTTGATGTGCTTACCTGAACAACGATGGTACTTTAAAACCATTCTCTTATCTAAGTAAGATACTTCTCTTTATCGGTAAAATATTTATTGATTGAACGAGGGATGAAACATTATAACAGTTTATTACATTTTCAACGTGTTTGACTAACCATTTCTGTTCTGTATTTGACGCAGATGATTTACTAACACTAGCAAAGCCTTGCTTTGTTGCAGATGCTTAAGTCAAATGCAGTTAGGCCTCATCGATATTTGAATGTTTATTGCTGCTGAAAGAAGAGTGTGGTGAATTATGAAATGAGAAAGAGATGTTTTAACAGTTATGTGAAAATCTTTTGCAGACAGAAATCAGTCGTTAGGTGCATTTTTTCTTGTTCTTGAAACGAAGGTTAAGTTTTTCAGAAGTTTTAACATGTCGAAATATTTCTCTTCCTCTTTGCAAGAGTTACATGAAACTACTGCAGTTAAAACTTAGGAAAATTTAAACTAGTTGCAGCAACTTATGGTTATTGAATATTGTTTATGTTAATTTCTCTTATGTGTTCTCCTTTGTCTTCTTTTTCAGATACGAAATTTGAACTTTTCATGGTGTGATGAAATTACAGATACTGGATTGTCTGAACTGGTCCACTCTTGCCCGGATCTTGAATCTTTGAATCTCAGACAATGTGAGACTTCAATAAAAACGATCGAAGTTCTGAAAGATAATGGAAGAAATATTACATTTCTTAGTCTCTATAGCATTCAAGGTATGTTGTTCAATTTTCGAATTTATTTAGACTACCCACTCATATTTTCAAGTACAAAGTATTCAATTAATCTTCTTTTCGTATGAGAGACGATGTAAGTGGATGTCGGAGATTAATTTTTAAATGCTATCGGGAACTAAATGAAAGCAGAATGTTCTTAACAAAATGACGACATATTGCCTTGTGACAGAATTTTGTTAAGAATTTAATCAAACATTTTCACACCTTGCATCTTACGAGATTCCTTTAAAATGTCTGCATTCCTTCTCAAACGAAACATTGCAAACGCTTTTGGAAGAGACATGTCACAAACTGCCACAAAATGTTTAAGCAAAGATGGACATTTTAGCGATTCGACAAGAGTTTCAATTTAATTTTTCTCTATGATTTGTCTTACATGGATTTGTCGTAATATTTATATACTTGGATTTGTCAAAATTGGAATGAATTACGTGAACATGATTATCGTCGCAATTCTTGCTCTTCGTTTTCGACAAGAGTTATAATCGCGCGATATTTTGATACATTTTGTCGAGATCTGAAGAATTTTCGATGTGAAAAACGATGATAGAAGAGCTGATCCCGCTCGATCATACGACTCAAATCTTTCAAATATTCAAATGTTAAAAAATGTGGGTGTATACTTCTATGAATTGAATGACTTGCAAGAAATGTTGGGTAATTTGCTGTAAATCTGTCGTGGCAATTTTTTGATACCGACATCGTTTTCAAAATGGCGGCATTTTGATCATTGTTGCAAAAATTCATTAAAAATTTTGAAAAATTGAATAATCATAAATCTGAAATTAATTGAGGAAAATTAATACAGTCTTCAAGGAAGCCATAGTTTATGAAGGTTTACGAAATGGTGGCAAGCAGAAATCTATAGCTCTTCTGGTTAAGGATTTAGAAATTGGATGACGTAACAGCCTAAAAAAATATAAATGCTGCCATTTTGAAATTAATCAAGATATCAAAGAATTGCCACGGTAAATTTACAGCAAAACACCCAAAGTTCCTTTCAAATAATTTAATTCAAAGAAAAATGTATTATAATTTTAGACCCGCCCGTTAAGAGATTTGAGCCCTGTGCTCCGCTCAATCGAACCTTTCGTAGAAAATTTGCTCGATCCAGGCCCTTTTGCAGAATAGCTAAAAGATCTATAAGACTGAACATCATTTAATGAATTCATTTACTTTTACTTCCAGATTTAACAGATTCATTGGCAATACAGCTTCTTCAAAACTTACAGCAATTAAAATATATTGATCTGAGCTGGAATTCAATGTTAACAGATGAGACAATGTCTGTGTTGATGATTTCATGTACATTGCTACGAGAAGCTGTATTAGCTGGACTAAAAAGAATTACATCGAAAGCTTTCGTACCAATGATCGCAGGTCTAAATGCATGGCGGGATAGAAGGAGCGCAATCAGATTCCGACTTTTGAAGAAAAAGGATGATGGCATCGTCATGACGACGAGGAATTTAGTAGCACAGGAGGTATTTCATATGTACTTCAATTTTTTGGATGGCTCTAGACTTATTACAAGACTGCACATTTTGTTCCACTGGATTCATGTAATAAATCTTGGATGCTGAGACGGTCTTGTGCAAAACTGCAGTGTGGCTGGTAATACCAGTCAAAAAGTTCCAGCCCAGGGTGTTGCAGTGCAAATCCTCCATATAAGATGAATTCACCAGATTTCAATTCAGGAGTTTTCTGTCTTCCACAAAATGAAATGAGAAATCAAATCAGTGGTTATTCGGGAGAGTATGCCTTGTTCAGAACGAACGAGATCGAATAAAGAGGCCATTATTTAGGTTTGATTTCTAATTTAATCCAGAAATTAACGAAAGGATATTTGTATGCATATGACCATCGATTCACATCGAGGCTTCAGAAGTGTGTAAACCAAGGCTGAATTCCATTTTACGTGAGCAGAAATTCCTTTGGTATACGTAAATGTAACGCTGTTCCTTTTGATTGTATTGTGCATACGATGTTTCTATTGAGGCACTTTCAGACAATTGGAATTTCCATGCTCATCGCCTTTTTTCACTTTTCAAAACTCTGTGAATTGTTTTCAAGCTTTGTGTGACAACTATGTTCCTTCTTTTTAGGTCCTGGATGCAGCATTCTATTTGCCTTACAGATCAATTCACTATGCAGCAAACCTTCGTAAGATTGACTTTTCGTATAGCGATCAAGTTAGTGATATCCATCTAGGAGAAATAGTTACTGTTTGCAGAGGAACGTTAGAAGTAAATGATTATTATTCTTTGCCAGTTAAACCAATATATGATATTTAGATATTCGTTTCAACTAGTTTGGAAGCAGGGAACGTGCAGCCATTGGGCTAGCTGGAGCTGAAGCCCCCCCCCCGATTTTTTCAAAGACATTTTTTGTTGACGTTGAAATCATATGTTTTGATGTTTTCCTGAAGGAGCTGCAAGTTTTAAGCCAGAGGAATTTCGTAACCTGGAACCCTTGATGTAAAATTCCTCAAGTGACAACTCGTCTTTTGTCTGAACTGAAAGAGCTTTATGTTGTCCGAAGATACCATAAAGCGAGATCCACTTGTAAATGTTATCATCGGCTTCGTATACGAATGCTGTCTTCCTGAATGAGAACTGACTTCTTTTCAACGGCAAATGGGCCATATAAAGATTGTTAATTCTCATGAAAAGGTGTTTTTCGACGTTCTGAAGGGCATGGTCTTGAAAAAAAAATCCGGGGGCAAGCCCCCAGACCCCCATTTTCATCGCTTCGCTCGCAACTTACCCCCTCCACTTTTAAATCGCTGCACGGTGTTCCTATATGTAAGCTCATGAGGACCAAGATTTTGACTTGGTAGCTAATACAACAACTGTTCAGTCACATTTGACTTCAGTTTGTGAAAATTTTGAACGATTACAAAAGAGCAATTTTTGTCATAAAGATCTGAAGGAAAACTGCCTGCCTTTGGCAAAACTTATTACAGTTCGTTGTAAATTTTGCCCCTTACTGCAATTAATATAGAGGATGATGGGTAACTCTTTAGGGTATTAAATTTGATACAATTTCGTATCCTTTGTTGAAATTTCGATGTTTGTCACAATCTTAGGGTATACACTTTGAATGGTCAGTAAATTTTGGTGTACGGTTTTTGCAAAATTCATAAATTTTGGGGTGTAATTTCAGACGTCAAAATGGCACACCTCCATGATCTGCCTATTTAATTTACCCCCGGGATAAAGGATATCAATATGGTTATGCAGGTTAGAAAATTTTGCAATTGTGAGTTAAAAACAAGAATGAATTGTAATAAGTCCACCTGTGGTACAATTAAAATGTTGCTTGTCAATGTAGAGGAAGTGGAAAAATCAGGCAATGTTCACTCCAGATACAATTTATTGTCAACATTGATTCTCATAATGTAGAGGAAGTGGAAAAATCAGGCAATGTTCACTCCAGATACAATTTATTGTCAACATTGATTCTCATAATGTAGAGGAAGTGGAAAAATCAGGCAATGTTCACTCCAGATACAATTTATTGTCAACATTGATTCTCATAATAGACCTACCAAAATTGTTTCACTATCAAGGAGTTCCTTTTTCTATTGTAAATAAACAGGGTTAAATACATGTCCAATGATTAAATTTCTAAAGATCAACTATTACCCATTTTGCCCTCTTGGTAAACACAATTTAAGAACAATGTGTGTACTATAGCTAAAACCTAACTGAGCAGTCCCTAAAAATTGTAAATTCTGTACAATTTGTTGTACATAATTCTTTTGAGATTTTTTTGAAGCATCCTTGTAAATATTACAGAATATTTGATTGACGCATTGTACAGCTGATGTTGTCACCATGTTGGCTTAAACATTTTTCTTTTTGCTGGGGCTTTCTCACCACTATGTATGTATGCTATTTAAATTTTAACTTGCTTTTGAACTAGTTTCAGTTGTCAAAATACTGCATTATCCTAAAATCTTGTTTTAACAGCTGTTTTAGATGCATACAAGTTGCCATGTGATATTGTCTTACGAATGATCAAAAAATCTACTTATTACGTGTAGTAAGCACAACACTTCAAGCACAACCTTTTATCAAGCCAACAATAACCGGCTTGAAGACAGGCTGTGCTTGAAATGTCATGCTCATTTCAGTTCACATCAAAGTGCTTATATTTTACTTTACTTATTTTTGATTATCCTACAAAGTTCTTTATTTCTCATGTTTTCATACAAACATATGTCTTTTTCCATATCTTTGCTCAATAGCCGAATTAATTTGCTAAAACAACATCTGATCATCATGATTAAGTTTAGAATATTCATGATGGCTGCCTGAATCAACAGCAATTTCATTGGCATTCCTATCTTGTATTTCTACTAAGTCTTTACATATATCTGGGTTCAGTTGTCTAATATGATCATTCTTCTCTGGTATACTTTTCTTTTCCAGGCTTATATAAATTTCTTTTCCAGAATTTCTGGCAGTATCCTTAGAACCTGACGAATGTGACATTGAATTATCCATACTTGTTTGTTCTTTAAGAACATCATAGGATTTGGAATTTCCATTCATAAATGGCACTTTTCGTTTCACAGATGCCCCAACATGTGGAGTCCAAGTTCTGAATCTATCATGTATCATAGCTCCAAAATCTACTGGATTTTCTTCTTTGAGTGGTCTACGTCCATGTCTCCTTTGATGTGTTGAAGATGAATGATTTTTCTTCACAAGTTCTGAAACTTCTCTTGGTGAATGAATACTTTTTGTTGGAACACTTTCATGTTCATTGTTTTGTAATCTTGATACTTTGTCTGGAAATATAATTCTCTTTTCTAGTGCTTGATTCATAGATCCAACTGAACTTATCAATTCATCTCCTTTCTCTTTGGTACCTTTTCTTGATTGCTTTTTTCTGTGTCTCTCTTTATCATGGTCAGCTGCTTCCTTCATGCTCATTAGAACTTGGAAATCACTTTGCTTTACTTCTAATTGTTTCTCTTTATTTGAACCGTGCTTTACTTTGATTGCATTCTTGTCATCCCCCCATAATTGAGCAGCTCTTGGTGGATCAACAAGAGATAGGTAATCTTTCTGTTTTACTTTAGCCTGTTTCTTAGTATGCTTCTCTGCTATTCTTCCGGCCTTTTTGCTATCACCTTTTTCACTCATATTTATGACTGTCAAAAGATCTTCCTGCTTGACCTTCATCTGTTTATGTTTCTCTAAGCTTTCTCTGTGTTGATTCTTTGATTTGATTGCATTTTTATCACTTCCAAACAAATTGGCTGCTTCTGGTTGATTAATCAATGATAAATAGTCCTTTTGCTTGACTTTCATCTGCTGCTTTGAGCCGTCACCCATCCTCACGTCAGCTTATTGCAAGCAGCTTTTACAGTTCTCGCTTACGTCTCGATTATGACTACTTTTTAGTGTTTAACTTTGTGTGGCATTGGTCAAACCGGAGCACGATTTGGTGGCGCAAATTTCGTTATCAACTAGTCTCTGGGAACCATTCAAATCGGCCTTCTCCGTTTCTTTAGATGTTACCTCAAGCAGACGGAATTTGAAGTGCCAGTTGTCTCCTCGACTCTCTTTGTTTTCAAAGTTGGTCGGGCTTTTTCACAGTTCGTCGTCTTTGAGTGGGAGAAAACAATCTTGAAATAAACTTTGTTAATATCTAATTCAGCCACGGTTGGCTCGTTTTGATGTCTTAACAGCCACTTGCCAGCAAATTTGATTCAAAATACGATCTAACTTCATTATCAAGTTGACTCCATCTTGAAACTTTGAAATGATCAACACAACAATCAAAGTTGTTGTTGTTCAACTTCATTAAGGTAACAACAGCAACATTCAATTTTCAAACCGGGGGTTAATCTGGTCGTTATTGGCAAAGTTACCGCTTTCAAGAAACTCAACTCACAGAGACAGCCAAAAGATAAGACACTTCCATAAGACACTTCAGTGCTGAGAAAATACAAGTTAAGAGGCTATTTTTCAGTGAAGGAAATCCTTTGCCTGATTTGATTAATTTCCACTTGCTTACTGTATCTAATTACTTATCTTATTACTCTTCTGTCATGTCTAAAGTCTAAACATTGCAAAACTTCAAAACCTTGAATTGAAATTTTCATGAGGGCATAAAGCCCGCCGCACACGGCGAGGAAAATGCTCAGCAAAGTGGCATGAATGTCATTTTGCTCAGGAAAATTCTCGCCGTGTGCGGATGATTTTTGCTGAGAAAATATTCATTTGTGCAGCTGAGGAAAATATCTATCGTGTTTGATAATTTCTGCCATTCGTGCCAAAATTCTCACCGTCTGCGGTATCACTGAGAATTTTGCTCACTGCCTTGGCTGATCACGTGTTCATGTTGCCATGGCATCGACCAAAGGTCACAGGATTAGATCATGGACACGTGATCAGCCAAGGCAGTGAGCAAAATTCTCAGTGATACCGCAGACGGTGAGAATTTTGGCACGAATGGCAGAAATTATCAAACACGATAGATATTTTCCTCAGCTGCACAAATGAATATTTTCTCAGCAAAAATCATCCGCACACGGTGAGAATTTTCCTGAGCAAAATGACATTCATGCCACTTTGCTGAGCATTTTCCTCGCCGTGTGCGGCGGGCTTAAGTAAGGTGCATGAAGACCCGGGGGGGGGGGGTACTTAGTATATTTGTCGGACGGGGATGTGCCGTTTTTCAGGGTATCGTTTTCGCCTATTTTTGCTAGAACAGGGTATCAAAAGAAGGCACGTTTTCTGGAGCAGGTTGCCAAAACATGTCAAAAGAGGAAATTTTGTTAGAACAGGTTATTATTCAGTCAAATTTTTGTGTTTTTGAGTATACTTTTCACCGATTTTTTCTAGAACAGGGTGTCATTTGAAGGGAAAAATTCTGGAGCAGGGTGAAAAAATTTTTTGTTGTGGGCACATCCCCGTACAAATTTAAGTCAAGTACCCCCCCCCCCCGGGCATGAAGATTGTTATTGAACCTCTAAGAGACTCGTAAGAAACTTTGACTTTTCAAAATCTGATGAATTCAGCACTTTCAGTACTGGGTCATGTGACTAGTTTCTTTCTCTTGTAAGAGATATACATAATTCTTTGAAGAAACCTTATTCAATCAATATGATCGAAAAATATTTCTCGTTGTCACTTACTGTGAAGGTCGCAAAATAAAACTTTTTTCGGTGATATTTGAAGAGTTTCTTTTGAAAACTGCAACAAAGAATGGCATAACCCCCGTAACAACAGAATATAGTATGTTGCATTATGGGATGGTAACGTGCTCAGTTGTAATGGTGGCTTAGGCCAGCCACAGCAAGTCGGTCTTCTAACAGCTCTTCAAGTCTCGGTTATTTCCGCTGCGACAGTGAAGCAACTGACTGCAAAAGCTGCATCAAGTATCTAAAAAGACATAGACTTCATTCTTCAAAGGTGAAAAGTCGACCAAGTGGCATTTTTCCCGAAAGCTAGAGGAAAGTTTGTGGAGGGTGGTGTGGTAACAGTGAATTTTTTGGGCCTAAGGCCCTTTTGTGTTTGGATTGTTTTGCAAGAGAAGCGCCAAATCTAAAGCAAGAAGAAAAGCACAAGATCTAAAGACAAGATGATGTACGATTTAGATGAAGGTAAATGTAAAATGAAATAATTAAAATGACGAGAAACACATGCAAGGTGTAACAGTAGATACTTTTCCTTGCAAAAGTAATCAGCAGCATAAACAACATTCATGACGTAGGTAGCCTTTTGCAGTTGGTTGCAAATTACAAAGGGTTTTTTGCGAGCAAGGAATTTTATGCAAAGCTTGCTAATGTGCTTAAGCTAAATCAGAAAAATATGAAAAAGTAAATGATTGAGACTGGAAAATCCAAGCAAATTTGTTAAAGCCAAAGTTATGACAGAAAATTGCCACAAACTAGTAGAATACTATTTGGCAACATACAAAAATTTCAGATTTTCAAGGGAAACGTCTTGGAGAGATTTTTTACCAAATGGGAGTGATGTTATTCATTTAGGGATTTTTATTCATAATCCCACTCAGATTTGAAAAAGGTTCACAAAATACACTTGTCAGAAAAGCAGAAACATCACATCTCTTGCACAAAATGCTGTACAAATAAGTGGTTAAATGAGTAGCCATTTTGAATCATTTACAGTCATGCATTGATTATTTTGATTTGTCTTTGTGAACATGAATATATATTTGTTTTTATATTTGACAGAGGATAACTATGGTGATGATGAGGGAGATGATATCACCACAGATATTTGGCAAGAAGCTTGCTGGATTGTCATCAGTTCATATTTTGATGAAAAAGGTCTTGTGCGACAACAGTTGGATTCTTTTGATGAATTCATTCAGATGTCTGTGCAGAGAATCGTTGAAGAATCTCAGCAAATCGAACTTGAAGCAGAAACGTCATATAGAGAGCAGGAACTTGAACCACCAGTAAGTAACTCTCCAAGCATGATTGCCAGAGATATTTTTACAGCATATTTTGGGGTTTGATCTTTGCATGGATCCATTGTCTTATTATTTTGTGATCTATGCCAAGAATGTAAAAAGCTATATTCCCATTCAGCTTTTGTTGGGACAAGAACAAGATCCAGTGCTGTTAAAGTGAACCAGCCCAAGTAATTCTTTAAACACACAACACTGTGCTTTGAAGGTGATGTAGCATGACATTTTGAGCTTAACTCTGCATCAAGTGTGAAAGAATGGTAAAGGGGAAAGTGAAGAACAAAGTTTGAAGAATGAGGAGCGATGAGAGTGAAGGTTATTCTTCCTTTCTCCTTTGCCTTTCATTCACACCCGATGACAAGTTAAGCTTGAAAATTGTGTTTTATAACTTTGATAGTAAATTATCCCATTGTTAAAGAATTAGTAATTAAAGAATTAATTAGTTAGAATTAGTTGTGAATATGCCTAATCATGTAAATCACGCAAAACAATCAATTGTATTTATTTCCTATTCAATTGAGATTGTGATAAGAACAAAGAACAAGATCTGACAAACAGAAGCTATGAAAAATAGCAAATTTTGTCTGATCTATTCAGAGAGAGTCTTATTCAAAGTGGAATGTATTTTTGACTGCAGAAATACATTTGTCGTAACCCCTCAGAGTTTGGATTGTTTTATGTTGCTAAGTCAGCTATCTTGAACACACAATGCATTTTCAAGTGGAGACAGTCATTTCTTCTTCCATGCAACAGTATTTTGGTAGACATATGATGGTATGAGAATAGTGCAATAGTTTTAATCGTATTTTTGAATTTTTTGCAGACCAGATATCAGCTGAAATTTGAGCAGATTTATCTCTCAAAACCAACTCATTGGGAAAAAGATGGAGCACCAAAGCCAATGATGCCAAATGAAGCAAGATTACGAAACTTAACGTGAGTGGATTAAAAACTGGCATATAGTATAGTCATTTATTTGCTACTACTTTACCTTATCCATACCCACAGAAATGATATATTGCAAAGTATGATAAGTAACCACAGTAATAAAGGCAGCCAGACTGGAAAGCTTGGCAATTGAATGGATTAAACAAAAACAAAGAGTGCAATGGGACCTTTTGTTTGTTTATTTTGCCTTGCTCAGATCTTGCATGCGCTTGGCAAACAGTCTTGCTACAGACAGTTAATGACAAAGTCAGCTGGTAAAGTTCTTACAGTGGTTGAACCTGTCTCTTGTGTCATTGTGTTATTTCTATTTTCTGATAAAATCTGTTCATATGCAAAGTTGTGAAGAACTGTTTTTGACAAAATGCATAACTCTTGTCAGTTTCAAGCTAGTATGTAGTTGTTGATGACTGCTAAACCTGTGTGTAATTGGATTTTATGTTGAATGTTATGAAAGCAGCTAGATATGAGTGAATGTTTAGTAAATGATTAAAAACTTTAGTAAATGACTAAAGATGGTAGTTAAAAACTTTTTCCATGATGCATTGTGTTCCCATCACTAATCCTAAATGTTTCTGTAGCAGTTTCAGAGTAGGTTTCAGTGCATCTTAGTAACTAGTTCCTTGCCGCCAACTTTAGTGTATTTGTTTATAAAAGATTTTACATTGATTCTGAACCCAAATTTAGGTACTCTGCACCACTTTATGTTGATGTCACAAAAACAGTGATAAGAGGCAACCAAGAACCAGAAACAGACCTTAGCAATAAGATTTATATTGGCAAGATTCCAATTATGTTACGATCAACATACTGTTTATTGAGTGGACTGACAGATCGTGATTTGACTGAGTTGAATGAATGCCCCCTTGATCCAGGAGGTTATTTTATCATCAATGGATCAGAAAAAGTTTTGATTGCACAAGAGAAGATGGCGACGAATACTGTCTATGTCTTCCAGAAGAAGGACTCTAAATATGCATACACATGTGAAATAAGATCATGTTTAGAACAGTCATCTCGACCTACAAGCACACTCTTTGTGTCAATGGTTGCCAGAGGAGGTGCTGGTGCAAAGAAAAGTGCCATTGGTCAAAGAATTGTTGCTACTATTCCATACATCAAGCAAGAAATTCCGATCATGATTGTGTTCAGAGCACTTGGTTTTGTCTCTGACAGAGATATCTTGGAACATATCATTTATGACTTTGAGGATCAGGAAATGATGGAGATGGTAAGCATTTGTTTTTAAGACTTTAAGATTTTTAAAGATTTTATTAAATGTTAGAAATTGATGGATTTGCACAGACAATAATTAAACTTTGAAGCAATTCCATGGATGATTGCCTTCCAAAAAGGTTACTTCCAAACTTTCTTATGTAGTCCAGTAGTTTGTAAGTATAGTCCTTAGTACCTCCTTCTCCTGTAAATTTTTATATTGAATATATAAAAGTATCAGTTATTCATTTGGCGTATCCAGATAAACTACAAACATGAAAGTTGCTGTTATTCTCATCCTACGATTTGTAACAATGTGGCACTTCCTCCTGATAACTGTTATTCAATGAACTTGGAATGAAGCTTGTAATTCACAAGACTTGGAATAAAGCATTTAATCTAGAAACTTGTTATTTCCCAGATTTCTTCCCAAAGCTTTAAACGTTGATTATAATCTTTTTCAACATGTTTCTACTGAAACCTTACATTTTAGGTGAAACCATCCCTTGATGAAGCTTTTGTTGTGCAAGAACAAAACATAGCTTTAAATTTCATTGGTACAAGGGGAGCTGTACCTGGAGCAACAAAGGAGAAACGTATTCGATATGCAGCAGACATTCTACAAAAAGAAATGTTACCCCATGTTGGTATCAGTCATTTTTGTGAAACAAAGAAAGCCTATTTCTTGGGATATATGGTGCACAGATTATTGTTGGCTGCACTTGGTAGACGAGAGCTTGATGACAGAGATCATTATGGAAACAAGAGATTAGATCTTGCTGGGCCTTTGCTTGCTTTTCTATTCAGAGGGTAAGTTCACCAGTTTTCCCAGACGTCCTTTCTCCCCCCTACGTCTTTAATAACATATTTGGGATATGATAGGTCCCAGAGATCGATGTTGTACATTGGGAGACAGCCTTGTTATGAAGAATATGTATTTTCGGTACCTAAAGTGTTGCCGTCTTGTGTAGAAGTGACTGTTTATGTGAAATTAAGGTTTGCTGGAGTCGAAGATATGCTGTTTATTTCCGTACTCAACTGATGAACCTGACATACTAGATCGTGAAGGAACAATGAAGCCCCCAACTCCATCTGTTGACTTTCAACTTTTTTCATTGATCTTATTGATGTCTGTTTTACTTTAAACTAAGATGTCCAAAATTACGGCAAACTTCGTTTTTTTTGTTATAGCTTGTTTCGAAATTTGACCAAAGAAGTGAAGATGTTTGCATCAAAACTCATTGATAAAGGAAAGGTATGTGCAACATTTCGTCTAAATTCAGTTTTCTTTTGTGAAACGCGCGTAATGAGATCTCCTGCGACTTTTTATCAAAATTTTAGCAACTGCTGGCTAATTAGAAGGATCTGCCATTTATTCAAGTTGCTACTCTATCGATGATAAATTAAACATTCCACAGATATGCAGGTTTTATTTCAACAAAGTTTGCGTAAATCCTTGAAGGAGTGAAACCACATTTACAACAATGAAAACTAGCACAAGCAATGTTTCTCGGCCAGGGGAAGATTTAGAATGCAGGACTGTTGGTTACACTGAGCATCTTTATGTTTGGTTGGCTCATTAGATGCATAATTTCTAGTGTGTACACAACGTAAATTTTTAAGTTTTCTATTTCGCATTGAATCTGTTGAATTGCTATGGTCAGTGTGAATTTTTCTTGTCTTATGCCACTCAACAGCATTCGATGAAATGTTTGAGATTCTGGGTAAAAAGATTCGATGTTTTGTAAATATGAGGACCCTTTACATTTGACAGGATTTCAAAATCGAGTTAGCCATCAAAACAAAAATCATCACTGATGGTCTACGATATTCATTGGCTACTGGAAACTGGGGGGATCAGAAGAAAGCTCATCAAGCCAGAGCTGGTGTATCCCAAGTGTTGAACAGACTCACATTTGCATCAACGTTGTCACATTTGAGAAGACTGAATTCACCAATTGGCAGAGATGGTAAATTAGCGAGACCTAGACAGCTGCATAATACACTTTGGGGAATGATATGTCCTGCTGAAACACCTGAGGTAGGCAGGCTTTCGTACATCCTTTTTGTGCTCGTTATAATTTCTGTTCTGCACTAGCAATAATTTTGGATGATATGCGAAAGATTTGGTTATGCGAATGTTTATTTAAGAGTTCTTACTTTAACGAGTTTTTTATTGGGATGATGTTTGTGGATAAGGTAAAAATGCAACAGCCGTTTGTTATCACACGAAGAACAACTTGTGATGCATTTACTCAGTTTCTGCTATTTTTTGTAGTATTGACATTTTAGCATTCTTTCACGATTACTTACAAAGACTTATTTACATCACAAAATTTCCATGTCTTCTCTCATCCTCGTGATCCCTATGTTGTAAAGCCATATTCCCTTGTAGTATATAACGTAGCTTTATTTCTTTGGTCGCTATTTGTTTTTTACGCTTACTTGTCAATTTCTAGATTTCTTGAAAATAACGTCATTTAAGTCTGTTGAACTGTTTTTGTTATTGTTCAAGGGTCAAGCTGTGGGCCTTGTAAAGAACCTTGCACTTATGGCATATATTAGTGTCGGTTCTCAACCTAGTCCAATTCTGGAATTCTTGGAAGAATGGACTATGGAAAATCTGGAAGAAATCAGCCCTTCCGCCATCAAAGAGTGAGTATATAATTGCGATCCTCCTACTCTGCTTCAAAGTAGCAAATTTATGAAGAGGCTACTGCAAAACTTTGCTTTCTTCAGGAACTTCCATGAGCTGCGATTTTCGCTTTCCTCACAAGTGTCCACGGGACTTTCCTCTTGCAATAGTTGGAGTGAATTTCTTTAGCAACGGTTTTCTAAGGTTTGTAGATATAAGTCTGCAAATAGTTGTTTAATCTCAGAAATTTGAATATTTCATTTCGGATTTGGAAACCATGAAAAAAATTCAGAAAAAGATAGAATACATTTTATCTTTTATTTACTTACATCTAGGGGAATTCCAAAGGTTAGACATTAAGATTATTTTGTATTTGAATCAATTTTCGTTTTTGCAGTGCAACAAAAATATTTGTGAATGGATGTTGGGTCGGTATTCATCGTGATCCTGAGCAACTTATTGTTACATTGAGGAAACTTCGAAGACAGATGGACATTATCGTATCTGAGGTATCTTATCAACTTACTTTCTTTGTTGCTATGGAAGTATCTGATTTTTCCTTAATGAAAATGGTGTATCTGAATTTGTTTTCATTTGTGTTAATGAAAATAGAGGCTGTTGAATTTCAAGTGAATAACTAGCAGATACACATCCCTCAATCTCGTCCCCAGAGTGAGTTCGTTGCTCTACCTTTTCATTCGGCTTCATTTCTACGTTGTTCATTCGGCTTCGTGATCAGCGTATGATGTAAGAACACCCTGGAACGAGGTTGCACATCCCTCTGATTTTGAATTAGCCTCATTTCCAGGATGTTTCAAGAAATCCAGCTGTTAAACATTTTGAGATGAAGAATCAGGTTGTTAGATGTTGTCCTAAAATTTCTAATTTTATCAAAAGATTCCATGAAAATTTCTCACTTGAAGCTAACAAGATCTGATTCGATGTTGGGAATGTTTTACTGCCTACACTGTGTATTTCTGATATTCTTGTGTTGTGCAGTAAACACCCGCATGTAGGAACCTACCAGTAGGTCAACCTGGATCCTTGTACATTGTATACACAGGATTGGTTCTCATAAAATGGGGGTTTAATTTGGCAATTTAAGCTTGTGCGCTCGTAATCCACGCTTCTTTTCTTCAAGGTATCCATGGTTCGTGACATAACAGACAAAGAAATCAGAATTTACACAGATGCAGGGAGAGTTTGTCGTCCATTACTCATTGTTGAAAATCAAAAATTGCTGTTGAAGAAAACACATATTGATAAACTGAAGGAGCGAGAATACGAAAACTATGGGTAAGTCAGGCCTTATTCATGCACATGACTGTGTAAGCCCCACTTGCAGGCTCAAAATATCGTTGCATATAAGTTGCTGGCACCTTATATTGCACTAATAGTGTTTTGATTGCAGGCATTTCCCAAACCATTTGTTTGCAGGTACAGAATAATATTTTAATGAGGCCTGGGGTAAGTCGTTACTCCTACGATCACTTCAAATTGTGTTTATTCATGCAGCGCAAGATGTTCATTCTGGCTGTTTTTTTTCAAGAAAGCTAGCTAGCCTGTTAAGGATCATTTGTCCACAAGTCAAGGAAAATTTTTTTGATTGATATCTGTGTGTTGCTTCTTTATTCGTGATTTGTGCAAGAAGGAGGGCCATGTTTTGAAAGTAATCCTCTATGAAAATAATGCGGTATGAAAATGTGTTATGTTTCTTTCAAGTAGAAGAACTTGAATTCAAGCTCTAGGCTATATTCTTTATTTAACGAAATTTATGTATTTACTTGTTATTATAGCCGGACGTACAAACAAACACTTTATTTCTTTTAAGTAGGTAGGTGCTTAGATTCATGAAGATTTGTATCATCAAATGCTCTAAAGCTTCCAATTTTTGCGTGAATTACGCATTGAATATGTGTAACTTCCTATATTTTACTTTGGTTTATAGTATGTTCTTACTTAACAAGACAGATCAATGTTTTATAATTCCAAACGATAGATCTTTATTCTCAGTATATTGTTTAATTCCTTCTACAGCTGGCAAGATTTGGTAGCTGGTGGAGTGGTAGAGTATGTCGATGTAAATGAAGAGGAAACAGCCATGATAGCCATGACACCTGATGATTTAGATGCCGGAACATATTGTTCAACTTATACTCATTGTGAAATTCATCCTTCAATGATCCTCGGTGTCTGTGCTTCCATTATTCCATTCCCTGATCACAACCAGGTATTTCTTTCTTTTCCAGATTCTTGAAATTTCATTCAACCTCAGGCTGCTTTAAACAGTGCCGGACACTTTGCCAAATATTAGGAGGGTGAAGCTATTGTTTCAGTTGAAAAGCATTGTCTGTTTCTTTTATTCTTGAACAAAAGATCTTTGTTCTAGCCAACATTAGGGGGCGATTGCACACCTCACCCCCCCAAGTGTCCGCCACTGCTGCTTTAAATGTTAACTGTTTTGCTAACTAGCTAACTGATTAACTGATTCGGTTAGCAAGCTGATTGGGTAGGTATCAACCCCATTTAGTTATGTTAAAAGTAGTAGACAGGGATATGTCTCGTAGCCGCTATGAATAGGCAAAAGTTATTTATCTGAAGCCCTGACCAGACATCTAATGTCAAACAGAAACTAGCACATTATCCATTAGGTCTTAAATCGTAGTGTAGCTGTTTGTCAGTTTAATGTTGCGTGTTTTCTTATTGGTCATGGGGTAGTCATTATATTTTCGCACCCCATGGTATCGTCCCTGTAGTGAAGTATAGTAATTAGAAATTTTGTATGGTAGAAAGTAATATTGTTATTTGTAATATTTAATATCAATATAAAAAAAAAAAGTAGGCAAAAGGGACGCCTGTGAATCCATCGTTTCTTTAGCTACACCATGAAACCACATGGGTTAGAGTTTGCAAATATCATTGATTATACTTTAACGTTTCCGCAGGCCAGCTTTTAACTATGTCGATTCCCTTTAATGTCAAATGAGTTAAGCTTTTCCCATGTCTGTTTTAGTGTTGTTGATCTTAGTTGCAATAGTTGAGCTGCAAAATGTGCTAACAGGGTTTGACTGCTTGATCGTTTCTCAGAGCTTTGCAGTAATATGATTTTACTAATTATATACACAAGAGGAATCGACGTTTCTCAATATTTTGAAGAATGATTGGAAAGAGGACTGTCAAAAGCATCTAATTGTAGAGATATCTGCCTTAAAAGTTGCCTTATCAGAAATGATTTTACATCAACACCATACTTGTTTTTTACTTTATTATCCATTTCATTTTCATAACCAACATGTCGTATCTCAGTGATGGTTTTTATTGTAAACATTTAACAGATTAACTTTTCAACTTCATTGATTGATGGTATAGTGTAGCTCAAATTTGATGCCACGTGAAAATGCCTGCGAACAAAGCAACTGAAGTATTTTGCGTGAGTAATATTGCATTATTCCAAATCTCGCGAGACATCTAATTTTTGAGACAGAGTTCAAATCTTATAATTCCAGGCCATAACTTAGCTCTTGATTTCTTCTCGTTTTATAGTCTCCAAGGAACACATATCAATCTGCTATGGGTAAACAAGCCATGGGAGTGTACATTACCAATTTTCATGTTCGTATGGATACTTTGGCACATGTTTTGTATTATCCTCAAAAACCACTTGTCATGACGCGTTCTATGGATTTCTTGAAGTTCAGTGAATTACCTGCAGGTGTGTATTTAGCTGTCATCTCTCAACGATTAAAAACGCATTGCTTAGCTTGATCTCTTGCAGCTGCAAAGTCGACTTCTGTATGATATGAAAGTCGCTCACGGCCTAGGGTCTGTTTGTTTGCTTCTCTCTCGGTACACAAAGGATTATGGTTAGCTATTGGTCTGTAACTTAAACACGCATCTTAGGACACAAGCAGACGTTTGTAACTCTGGTTTTCCTTTAAAATGTATCATAATAGGCTTTGTAACTTTTCTAAAAAGCAGCCTGGATCGAGCGTTATTTTTATACATTTTTATATGCAAGGTTCGATCAAGTCGCGTTAGAGCTTCTATCGCTATTGTCCACATTCGAAAATTCTTCAAAAGTAGAAAAATGTCGTTCGATTCAGATTCTGTCTAGAATATCTAAAAGATCTATTCTGTTTTGACTGTCTTGAGATTTCTTTCACAAGAAAGTAATTCCCCAGGATGCTTTAAATTCAGACGTTCTCAATGAGACTAATACAGTTTTAGAGTTTACTTTCCGGTGCTAGTTGCCATTGGCCCTGAAGCATCATTTTTATATGCTATTCGTCTTCTCAAGTGATATGTCATTCCTATATTGCCGTATTAGTAGCAATGTAATCGAAGCGTCTTGCATTTATGTCTTTAGCTTCAATCTTTTATCATTTTGACCGTTTATTATATAAAAGTAGAATATCAAGCGCTATTTCCCAGATAAGTATTGATTTTCATTTGAATCGAATGAGAATTTACCTGCTATTTTGGATCAATGCGCTGAGAATTCTATTCTGTCTTCGTGGGAACTCCAATGACCTAGTTTCTATTCCCACCCTTATAGGCACAGGAGCCGTACTTTTTTGAGCTTCTTCTTTTAATAGATTATAAAAGTAGGAATTCTGTTCGCTGGCTTAGGTTAACAGAACTGTTTGTTTCAGGAATAAATGCTGTAGTTGCTATTTCATCGTACACTGGTTACAATCAAGAAGATTCTGTCATTCTCAATGCATCAGCTGTTGACAGGGGCTTATTCAGGTACACTTACACCTTAATTACTTTCTTATTGCTAGACAAGGGTGTTGTTTTCCTCTCCAGCATAGGCTTCAAATCTTTAAAATTGCTGATGTAAATGGCTGTTACATCTTGCTTTGAATTGAACGACTTGAAACGAACTTTAGCGGCTATATGTTGTATTCGATTGTATGCTTTTTGATATCTTGATTAATATCAATTGACAGCGTCTTCTGCATTCTAACTCATTTGACATGAGTTGGCTTCCACAATTGGAGAGTTAAAATGTGCTCCTACCTGGGATCCAACCCGAGAACTTCGTGTCCAAGTACTCTTCGAAAATCCACTGCACCATTCAAGCGCAATAAAAATTCAGGAGAAATCTGATGTCATTCAGATCCCAGGTCCTACACCACGGCAGAAGCCATGTTTTGTTTTTTCGTGTTTCGCTTGAATTTCATTCTGCGAAATGACACATGACTTTTAAGGCTTTCTCCACAGTTTATTGTTTGAAATTTTGATATTTTATTTGTTTAGATCAGTGTTTTATCGTTCATACCGTGATTCCGAATCGAGGAAAGGTATGGACCAAGAAGAGATCTTTGAAAGACCGGCGAGAGATTCATGTCAAGGAATGAGAAATGCAATTTATGAAAAACTTGATGAAGATGGCCTCATTGCACCTGGGTCACGTGTCAGTGGTGATGACGTCATTATTGGGAAGACTGTCACGTTGCCTGAGGATGACGATGAGGTACATCAGTTTCTTTCTTCCTTCAATTTTTCCTTCCGTAAGTTTCTGTCTTTTCTCATCGAAAAATTGGTAAGGGCCCCCGTAAGCAGATCATTCAGAGATCCCATCTTTTCAAAAATATCTCATTTCTTCTGAAAAAATTTGAGCTGTAATATTAGCTAATGAGGTTCAGTCGAACAGATACGAGCAGTCAAAAAAAGTTGAAAGTTAATTGCAAAATATGGCTTGCTGAAGATTTTGCAAACACATAAACTACGTTGCCGTTGCCATTAATGGGTTTGTCTTTCTTCAAATTTTATTTAGATATTAAGATAGTCTCCTTGATTTCTTTTCTCAAGAACTTTGCCAAATATTCGTACTTAAACGAAAAGTTTCTAGGAACTCGTGGTTCCCAATTTTTTTGCAGCTACATAAAGATCTATAAAATGACTTGCAATACGGAACGTTTTGCCGTAAAATATTTTAAATTTCGTAGATTTTTCCCGTCTTTTAGACTTTAACGAGGATTATGCTTTGTAGATATTTGTACTGACATTTTTTCTCGTCAAATTTGCTGTTCTCGTTTATCAACGTTAGCCATGATGGCAGAGCTTATTTCACCCTACATTTGGCTTCAAACAAAATTTAACAGTCCGTGATGTTTTCGTTAACATCCTTTTCTTTATCCTATCCAAAAGTTATTTTACCCACAGACATAATAGAGTATTCATTTTACCATCAGCTTGAAGGCAGTACGAGGAGGTATACCAAACGAGACTCAAGTACATTCTTGCGTGCAAGTGAAACCGGTATTGTTGACCAAGTGATGGTTACAATCAATGATGAAGGATATAAATTTTGCAAGATTAAGGTAATTTTGACCGGATTTGTAGGAAAGTTGCGACCGTTTTTTCTGCAGATAGCCGACGAGATGATAATTGACCTTTTAGCTCTTCTGCAAGAGAACCTGGATCCAGCGTCATTTTTTACATTTACAGAAGTCTGAAGAATTTAAATGTTCACAACAGTTGTAGAAGCGTTAACATCGCTCAGTCGCATACTTTTCGATTGAAAATACACAAGAATGTCTTTCGATCCAAACTCTTTTATCTTGCAGAATAGTTAAAAGATCTCTTATTTCAAGTTCCAGGCAAATGATTGCAAAATACTTTATTTTTTTGGTTGCTAAATAATGACATGTTTTTGCCAATATTTTTCCATGAGTGTATAAACAGAAGATTGTAATTTAAATCGTTCCCATCGATGGACCTGGTAGCTTCTTCTCAAAGTTACTGGAACAAGTAGAGCTTTTGATTTAAATGTTAGATTTTCAAACGCAAGCAACTGAGATTGAAGTTTGCTCGATAATCTTCAGAATCTGCTTCAAAATCTCCTTCTGATGCGTTTCCTTACAAAGCGTTTCCTTGCATCATCCAAGAAGTGAAATACGTTATGAAGGTTTAATGGAAAAATTTGGTTACTGCAGTGCTTAAAGTATTGAAAATGAATGTGAAGTTGCGGTTTTTTGCGCCAAGAGCTGGGATCGCTGAAATAGAGAATACCCAGTTGAGCCCACGACCCCTTGTCGTGACACTCAAGTGGTGGGCTCAACCGGGTATCTAACCTTGTCCACCTGACTATTCTGGCTGCAAAAAGTTGGGATTACACCACTATGTCACAACACCTTCATGTTTTGACGATGTTGATTTAATCTGAAATGTTTCACCATAAATAGTCACTATAAGACACTCTCTTATGAATATTTTGAAATTCTAGGTGCGCTCTGTGCGTACTCCACAAATTGGTGACAAGTTTGCTAGCAGGCATGGACAAAAGGGAACTTGTGGAATCACATACCGCCAAGAGGTAAGCTTATGACGTCATGTGGGATTGATTTATTGGCATTATGATGTGTAAAATGCATGAATCATATCATTTGTCAGCCAACGTCCTGTTATTTTTCGATCAACTTTAAAAAAATCCTTCAGTAAAATGGTGTTGTGTTAGAGCCTTTATGAATCACTAACCAAGCTTGGTTAGCTGTGAGTCATTTTAGGTGAATCGTCATGGTAATGGTCATACTTGTTTTGACATCAAAGTAAGATGATATCCAGTGGCAGGAACAGAGCCCCCTTGTTCTTATTACTTGAGAACTATTTCGTAGTCGATGTCAAGGAGTTATTTAAATGAATCATTTCAGTACTTTCCATCAAAAATTAGACTGCGCTTACCTTGGCTGGATTTTTAAATTATAATCACTTCTTATGACGATTTTGAGTATCATGGCTTGGCGTACTTTTAAACATATTCTCCGGCAATGTCGAGTGTTTGTCCTTTATTTGTCTGCCTTTCTTCTTCACCATTAAGTGCTTTGAACTTAAGCGATTAATAAATATAGAAACTCACAAAACATACACCGGGCTCAGTAAATTTGTTCGAAGCTCTTGGAACGATTTTATTTATTTTTAAAAGGGACTTTTCTAATAGACTAATTTTATCGCTGAATTTTTTAAATATTTTTATTTCGTTTTTCTTTAATTGGCATATCCACACCAACCAACATATCTTGACACAAATGTACCTGCCTTACCATAAATGGTATTTGTAGATTGTATGTATGGAGCACCGTTATTCACGATGTACCCATATTCAAGTAAATATTCTCCTTTCAGGACATGCCTTTCACATGTGAAGGAATCACCCCAGATATTATCATTAATCCTCATGCTATCCCGAGTCGTATGACAATTGGGCATTTAATTGAATGTCTACAAGCAAAGGTAGGCCCTTGTTTGATTTACAGATTGGTTCAACTTTTGATACCTAAATGGATCTGTAAGCCATGCCGCAAAGAAGTCTGGGTCGAGTGATATTTTACATACGTTTTCATACGAAGTGTTCGACAAAATGGTGTTAGAGTTTGTTGTGCGTATTCGAAATTTCGTCAGATTTCTGCAAAATGTACAAAGACATCGCTCTATCCAGATAACTTTTGCAGACTAGTTAAAAGGTCGGTCGTCCACCCTGAGAATTTCAGTACTGTAAGATCATCGATCGTAAACGGTGCATTTGTGTTCAGTTGCTGGAATCTGATCCTTACTGTCATCCATGCATTTTGGAGTACGGGATCAAAAAAGCTCAAGGAAAATATGAATGAATGTTATAGCTGCGTAAAGAAAGCAATCCCTTGTATTTGTAGGTAGTTCTTTGATTCACGTGTTGATTTCGTACCCAAGGTTTCTGCCAACAAAGGTGAAATTGGTGATGCGACTCCATTTAATGATGCCGTCAATGTGCAGAAAATTTCCAAACTGTTGAATGAATACGGTTACCATCTTCGTGGAAATGAGGTATGTGAGAAATTTTTATATTTTCCGCGATTTGGTCTTGAGAAAACTTAGCATGAAGAGGTAACTGAAAATTTTCAAACAGTCTGATTGATTTGGAAAACGATGTCATAACATGTATTCCATTTGATGCCATGAAGCAATTTGATTGGTTTAGTGGAAATTCGTTGTTTAAAATTTGCAAATCTTTAACCGTAAATATGTAGCGTACTGAGGATACTCAACTCACTACTAGGACCGCTAAGAGTCATCAAGGAAGATTTCATTTATTTTCTACAATCCTTATCTTCTATAGAGTTTCATGGGGTGAAATGAGTAATCCAAGGGTAAAATAGACAAATTATGGAACATAGCAAATTCGTCTATTTTACTTTTCAAGAGTATGGAATTTTGTCAAATTAAGGTGGATGAAATTAAGGTGGATGAATATCCTCTGATCATCATATCCTTTCTTTAAGTCATGATAATAATGATGATAATAATGATGATAATAATGATAATAATAATGATAATAATAATGATGATAATAATGATGATAATAATGATGATAATAATGATGATAATAATGATGATAATAATGATAATAATAATGATGATAATAATGATAATAATAATGATGATAATAATGATAATAATAATGATAATAATAATGATGATAATAATGATGATAATAATGATGATAATAATGATGATAATAATGATGATAATAATGATGATAATAATGATGATAATAATGATAATAATAATGATAATAATAATGATGATAATAATGATAATAATAATGATGATAATAATGATAATAATAATGATAATAATAATGATGATAATAATGATGATAATAATGATGATAATAATGATAATAATAATGATAATAATAATGATGATAATAATGATGATAATAATGATGATAATAATGATAATAATAATGATAATAATAATGATGATAATAATGATGATAATAATGATGATAATAATGATGATAATAATGATGATAATAATGATGATAATAATGATGATAATAATGATAATAATAATGATGATAATAATGATGATAATAATGATGATAATAATGATGATAATAATGATGATAATAATGATGATAATAATGATAATAATAATGATAATAATAATGATAATAATAATGATAATAATAATGATAATAATAATGATGATAATAATGATGATAATAATGATAATAATAATGATGATAATAATGATGATAATAATGATGATAATAATGATGATAATAATATCTGAAATTGTCAAGCTGCTCATTTTGTTAAGCCGTAGATTATTATTTCTTATTATTTGTTATTATTAGTAGTTTGATATCATTTGAATCATAGGTTCTATTCAATGGACACACTGGTCGTAAAATCAACACACAAGTCTTCCTTGGTCCTACTTATTACCAACGCTTGAAGCATATGGTTGATGACAAGATTCATTCGAGGGCACGTGGTCCTGTTCAGATTTTGACAAGACAACCTATGGAGGGCAGATCAAGGTATTGTATCCGTCATTTCATCAAATTATTGTTTCATTTTGGACTTTCATACAGCTTGTTTTTGATACATCAAACCCCTCTGTAAAAACCTTTGGTTGGACTTTCGGAGGATAGTCTTCTGAATATTGCAGAAATTGCGTTAGACATTGAAAAGATATTTCAAAGTAGTAGATGCATATAGCAAGTCATCCATGTGGTTTATGCAAAGAACAATGTCTTCTTGATGCAGCCATTTTGAAATTTCAAACCCCATAGTTGACAAGCTTTATTAGGCTGAGCTAAAGAGTGACGGTTTATATATGCCGGTTTTTGATACGTCGCGTTAGCTCTCTAGTGGAATATGTGAAATCCGTCACCTTTCCATGTTCTTGATAAAAAAGAAATGTGTCTAATCTTCCTTTTGGGATATTCAGAATAATTTGGAAAGCTGATTTTATACAGTTCCAGTTCCACAATGAGATCCCCATCTTCGCCACTCTGTTTACTCACTTCCAAGAATGAAGTGTCCTTTCATCCCTAGATTTTCTATGCTAAAGTTTTTGAATTTGATGACAGAACAATTCAGTAATAAGCAGTTTATGTAAGAATTCAAGCTTTGGTACAATCACTCATTGTGGAAGGATCCTCTCTGGCAGAACAACAGTTCTTTATACTTTATTTCATTTATTTCTGTTCAGGGATGGAGGTCTTCGATTTGGAGAAATGGAACGCGATTGTCAAATAGCTCATGGTGCTGCGCAGTTCCTCAATGAACGCCTCTTCGAGGCATCAGATGCTTACAGAGTTCATGTTTGCAATTTATGTGGCCTAATTGCGATTGCAAATCTGAGAACGAATACATTTGAATGCAGAGGATGTAAGAATAAAACACAGGTAAGTATTCTATTGCCACATGTCGCAAATAATCGTCATTTTATTCATTGTGCAAAAGAGTTAAGGACGAACAACGATTTTCCGCATTTTATGAAAATTAATCAATTTTTAAATGAGTACCATGGTGACAGCTAAAGTTTTACGTCAGAGGCCTCAACGACATGTCACAAACTGGTCAACTTCATGATCTCTCAAGGGAAGCTAATTCGTTAGAGAAACAAGAAATTTATTGAAAATGAAGTTTGGAGACAAAGGCAACATTTCTTTGCTGTTGCAGTCGCCGTCCTGGTTGCTTACTCAGATTTCGAGATCTGTTATTTGTTGATGTTAGTTATACCAGTTGAATGACTTTTATGTTAGTTGATTATTTTACTCTTGTAAAAAAACAATGATATACTGGCTAGAGATTCTTCCTTGGGTAATGCAGTCATTCTTTAGCACGAGCTTAAAAAGTAATCTTTTTTCTAGATCTCACAAGTTCGTATTCCATATGCTTGCAAACTCTTGTTTCAAGAACTGATGTCAATGAGTATAGCCCCGAGAATGATGGTTGATACAAAGAAGTAGAATCAACATCAAGGAAATAAACTGCAGGTAACAAAGAGACAAGGTATGTCTTGTATGACGGAATGACTCTCTAATATTCGCAGAACTTGCAGAGCTCATCATCAGGTCGATTATTAGAGGCTTTTATCGAGGACAGAAGAAACTGGGAAACCCAGAATCAATGAGTGATCTGTATGCCTTAACTCTCATATTTTGAACTATATAATGGTGCAGTGCTACGGCTACCGAACAGTAGATCAAACGAAAGACTCAAGCAGTATTGTTATCTCGACACGCTGTATTGCAGTAGGAAAGAGATCTATTGCCGAGGAAAATCGGCCTACAACTTAAATAAGCTGAAAGTTGGTTGTGTAACTTAGCAGAGTTTCGTTATGGTGATACTGAAAGTAGTAAGTAGTAGTTTCTCACTTCATCTCTGACAGTTAAGCTTTGTCCATATTGACTTCAACAAGTGATTGTTGTCCTCCACAATTTCGCGATCGTTTCTCTTTTGTATATATTTACCATTTCTCTCCTTAAATATCGTTCTTCGATATTTGGCTGTCACATTCCCTTGTTTTCTAAAAAAAAAGATATCATGTACTTGGCTTCCCCTCACTCTTGTAACTTTTACCCGATGTGTCAGGAACGAAATCAAACGTTGATAGTACTGTATGGTAGCGGAATTTGTTCCCGCTATAGTTTTTCAAAAAGAAAAAGCTCAAAGTTCGTTGCTGTTGTACAAGGAGCAACCATATTTCTCCCAAATTGTAGCAGGAAGTTGATCCACTAGAAGCCAAGTGAGTACCTGGGTTAAAGGAAATGAGGTACTCAAATTTAAGTAACTGAAATGAATTGCAGAGTGATAAAGCCTTTAAGTTAGGGTTCAGTTTTCGGAACATGAATAGAAAACCTTGATTTACAATGAGATCTGTTATTTGTTGGCAATCGTTTGCATTGGTTTGGCCGTATCTGTAGAATGGATGACGACAGACCAGTAACCCAGTAAAGGCGCTCTTACACAGTTAATTATTTCATGGTTCTCGACCTGTTGACCGAGCCAATCTGAGATTTAAGGATACGTGCAAAAATGCTTTGAAGTGTGGTGCATGCTGTTTATGAAATTTATGATGTTAAAGGGGTAAAGGAGGACTGAGGGACGCAGAGAGACACGAGAAGATAAAGATTTCAAGGCGCTAACTATTGTGAAAATGTACTGCGCAGTAACTGTTTTTCGGGTGGCGTAATTATTGTTTCTATTTGTCAATTCGAGCCATTTCATATTGTTACAGAGTTACTGTGATTTTACATATGGGAAAAGAAGCGTTGCCTCAATCCAATGGATAGCATGTTCCTGGTCCGCGGTAAATGAATAGATAGATCTGTTGTAACATGCGAGCCTTACGCTATATGCAGATAGAGCGTTGTAAGTTGCATATCATTGTAAAGTTACAATCTGTTATGCGATAAAAAAGAAAGAACCAGATCTCGTGACTTAAACGAAACAGATGTCTTTTCCTGGTGAACAGGAAAGTGTTTGTTTCGCAGCATGCTGAGACCTTGATTTAGCACATGCTAGTTAAGATTCATTCCATAACTGTTACGAGTTATTGTCTGTGAATCGGAAAATAAGCATGACCGTCTGACTCCTGGGCATTGGATAGCCTTTTTCTGGTGAATAAAATAAGTGTTTTGGAATATGCAAGCAGCTTTGAATTACACAAAGATATAAAATAGTCAATGATGATCTGTTTCGCGTCATTTAAGTGCATGGTGGAAATATAGCTTATTTCTTCTTAGATAGGGAAAGAAAAGGCCACGATGCTAACGTTGATCGTTGAATCCAAAGATGCTTTATTAAAGAATAAATGAAGAGATTTGTAGGTTAAACCATTGCAAAGCGACGAAAGTACAACAGCAAATAATCATAAAGTTAAAGACTGTATCAATGGTCAGTATTTCGTTTTGCCATGCAGGTCTTCTTCAGTACTATTAGAATCAGGGCTATCATTTCTTGCTACTGAGAGGCAGTAGATAAGTTTTGCCTGGCTGGCAAATGGACACTATCCTGTTTTTCGGAACATTCAAAAAAGTTGATTTATATACAGAGAAAGCATTTGTCAATGGCTATCAAACCTTTATCATCAAAGACTTACAATTTATGATTCAATACACAGTAGAAGAGACGTGGCCTATAATTTCTTATGGCTCCAACGCAGCGGAGGGCCTAAACCTGATTGGTGAGCAAGAAATTGTATAGGAGCAAATGTGAATGCTTAGAAAACCACATGATTATATGAAGGAACAGTTCTCAGCATCTGTTGCAAGGGAATTACGTGAAAAAGAGCTTATGATAATAAACAAAACCGTTTTATGGTTTGTCAAAGTGACCTACTTTTGTATTGTAGTATTTATTTCTTTATGTGGTTGGCACTTACACCTATCATCTTCAGTCACTTTATCCATCATATTAAAATCATCTTTTTTTGTTGTGAATTGAGTTGAAATTCAACAAGATTTTCTCACTCTTTCACATTCATCTTCTCGCAAAATATCCCGTCACCTGAAACTCGACGAATCCTCTCATCTGGTCAATGCTCACTTTGCATGTTTAAGTATTGATGATATCAAGGTATTACGGTACGGTTACTTGTAGTCTCTCTCAGTCTCATACTTATCTAATACAGATGTGCATTGCTTGAAAATGTGGGATCCTTGGGAGGCGAGGGAGCCGCGAGACTTGAGGCCCCCATAATTTTGAAGACGATGTTGCTACGTCACGAGCATGAATTAGAGGTATTGAAGCTGCCGCTGACAAAGACCCCGAATCAGCGGCAGCTTCATACGGCCTAGTGCTCTGGTGAGACGTTCTTGATCCTACTAGATAGATGGATGAGAGTGTAGCACATGGTAGATATGATAAATCAGAAACACAGGGAAAGTGTTCAGGCATCAGATGGAAGAAGCCAGAATGTAGGAACAGAGCAAAAGATTTGTCATCGTATCTGACCCAAATCATGAAATTTATCGCAATGAGAAAGTCAATTTGAGATCATTTCCTATCCATTTTGAGCCCTTTTCATCCAAATTTGATTACTCCATGAAGGACGGAATGACTTGATGGATTTATTGGAAGTTAAGGATCCCGTGATTGTAAAGGAAATATTCTAAGGCTCCTTCGACACAATTTGTCTCGATAGCTATTCCTAATGTGCACTGTAAGTTTGCTACAGTATTTAGCTCCGTTGGTTTTTATAAATCATTTAAAAATTTACAAGACTATGACTACCCCATGGCATTG
The DNA here is from genome assembly GCA_964020215.1 of Aurelia sp. 3 sensu Dawson et al. (2005). Lineage (NCBI taxonomy): Eukaryota > Metazoa > Cnidaria > Scyphozoa > Semaeostomeae > Ulmaridae > Aurelia > Aurelia sp. 3 sensu Dawson et al. (2005). The sequence continues at coordinate 603,858 of OZ026585.1, forward strand.
AATAAAAACAAGTTAAGCTACTACCTAAAATTTTACATAAATACTGCACAAGATTTAAGAAAAGAAAAACGATAAATACTCTGCTGGAGAGTTTCTAACATTAGATGTTGGGCTGTAGAAGGGGGCACTGATAGAGAATGGACTTGTTCAACATAGGATGAATTAGAGAGCTGAGCTTGAGGAGACGGGGACTGAATGTGGCTTTTATGGTACTTTCGAAAGTTGGCCTACGTTGACGGAAGTACCACGCTCAGTTCAACATCTAAAGCATATCCTGATATTAATAGCGGGAAAGAAGGATCAATAGTTTGTGAATTATAGAGTGCGTTTGATTTGAAACAGCTCAAACTCCATTGAAGAAGCAGAAACGTATTTTATGTGACATTTCTTATATATCATTTGAATCAGTCGTTGAGATTCTTTCGTGAAATCACGACTTCAAGTCGCACTTAAAACCAAATATTCATGAGCTTCTAGGTCAGTAGACCACGAAAAACTATTAAAATATAGTCTAATTTGCCATCTAATTTATGCATTCATAGACTTATCATGGGGCTGCCAAGTAATGTTTGATTGAGTGGGAATTAAATTGGGATGGTAAATCTTAGCCATGTCGGGGTATAAGTCGTAAGAGGACATACTCCCATTCTTGCCCATGCCATCTTGGTATCTCACGGTCACCGCACGTTACTGCTCCTGGCAAAGCTTTTACCTGCTGGTGATGGATAGAGGCAGATACCTTCGTTTGGATCGTTGAAGAACTGTAGGCTTTTTTTGAGGGATTCTTCTATTTTAAGGCACATTGAGAGATGGTTGGAAAGAAGCAAGCTGTCGGTCGTCCAAACCCCATTCCGACACAGTTTAGAGACATTTCACTTGGCGAGTACAACTAGTATTAACACGGACATCATAAAAAATGTTCACTAAGAGAAGAACAAAGAGTCTGAACAAAGAATGATTAGGTAGCTATGTCTTGGCAATATTCTGCCTTTCAACGCAGGACTTCTTAACGGCTGCTATGTTGCATTTAAATGGAGACAAATGTTCTTCAAATTCACACACATTTGTTGCTTTTCCTTCATCATGTTGCAGTGTTTGTGCCCTGTGCGTACAAGCCATGTGTTAGGGATATGGTGTGTTTACTAACATCGCGTTTCAGATACATCACCACATAAAACGGTATCATCTTTTCTCATATTCAATATAAAAGTTTACAGTAATGAAGATTCCTACGACACTACGTACAAAATATCCATACGACACTAAAATGCGGTACCAGGAGGAGCTATTTATCAATGACTACCCCCGTGGCATTTAACATAAACCTAAGAAATACAACCAAATACACCCTTAAATAGATAGTACTAAATCTAAAAAGAATTATATATTTAAAACAAAAACCTTTTTACTAATACCGTAAAAACTAAATACGGTATCATCTACATTTGCATGAAATTATTGCGGGTTTTGTTTATCGTTTATTTTAAGAACATGGCCACACTAAACACCCCACCTTATACATCATATGACATTTTGAAATTTTGAGAATTATTTCAAACCGAAAATGTTTCAAGTCTTAGCTTTTCTAGTCTATTTTAAGTGGTTGGGAAATATCTGACAAGAGTATATAATTGAATACAAAGTTAGCGGGCTTGATTTATGTTATGTTAGCTTGGTGGTAACAGGTAGTGAAATGAAAGGACTATGTCAAATGCCTGTCTGTGACTATGCTTCTCAACCATATCGTGTTTGATGCCTTTATCGTTTGTGGCATAATTATTTTTCAGCATCATTCGTTTCAGCTTCAACAGAATAGAAGCTGGTTAATTTTGCAAGGGTTCTCTTCCCCCAGCTAACGAATTCTTTCTTCTATTGATGAGCACCGTGCTTTTAAGGTTGGCAACCTATCATTTCTTAGTATCTATTCATTTTTTATTTGAGTGGCACTTTCCAAGCTTCACAACGTTCCATTTTTAATTGATCAGCGCCAGAAGTCAGACATTTCTCTCAGCAGTGGTTTAGCTTCTCTATGGATTCGTAGTTTTAAGGTTAAGTTGTGACGTTCAAGGTTGCAGATGAAACTGAAGAAAAATCCGTTTTCATGAAAAGCTCTTTCTCTCAACTATAAAGTTCTGTAGAAATGGCTGGATCGTGATTTCAGATTTGCGGGAAAATTGAGAACTGGTTTGGAAAGTTGTCGAATCGGTTCTTATATCACCAAGATGTTGTTTGTTTCGTATGTCAATGGACAATAGTCAATCCTTTTGCCTTGCAATCCTCTTTCAAAAATTCCTTTCATCATAAAGATTCACAATTTCGAGATGATGTAATTTGTCAATGGTTCTCTAGTAATGTGCAGCTTTCTGTGCCAGTAGACCGTCTGTAAAACCTTGGTACCAAGATGCGTGTACACTTGACAGATTTCTCCCAGAGGAGAAGCCTCTCTGAAAAGAAACTAGTCGAGACTGTACTCATGCTATTGTTTGACTATGGATGCAGCTATATATAAATACGAGACTTGATATATGCATTAATTCTATTTAGTAATATAATTTACAGCTAATCAACTGATCTTGGTTTTTGAGCTCAGTTAGTCTAGAAACATTATCCATTTTATAGTCCTCTTTTGAACCTTTTTATGGGTGTTTCATTGAGGAATGTCACATACTTCCCTGAAAATAGAAACATTTTATCAACTTGCAGTTTTTAAGAGCACGATCTAGGGAAAGTTTTTTTCTAATTTTGAATTCCAACCACGGGGGGGGGGTTCTTCCATAGTAAAGGTATCTGGGGATGTGCCGCCCGCGAGGGTATACTTTTTCGGACTTCTAGTCTAGCCAAGGGTGTACTTTTTGGCAATTTTAGTCGAGTTAGGTCTAGGCAAGGGTATGCTTTTTGGGAATTTTGGTCAAAGAGATGTCAAAATTCGGTAATTTTTGTAAAAAAAACCCAACTTCTTAAAAATTTTGGTCTAGAAAATGCGAAAATTTGGCAAGTTTTGCCTAGAAAATGCCAATTCAGAGCACTTCTGAAGGAAAAATTAGTCTAGCCAAGGGTATCGTTTTCACAAAAATTGGTCTAGCCAACGGTTACATTTTCAAACTGTAGGCGGCACCCCCCTACCCGAAATTTAGCCGAGAACCCCCCCGTGATTCCAACACGACTATTAGATTGTTACTTAAGAAGAAAGATCATGGTAAATTAGGCCCTGTTTGAATGCTGCAAAAGAGGCTACACCGTGAATATTATGCTTGGATTTTTGTTGGATACACCGTGTAAGTGTAGTAATATACACCGTGGTAGTAATATTACTACACCGTGGTCTTATTGGAATGGCAGGTACTAATTTTTTAGTACCAAAGACAACTGAAAACCTTTTTCAGGCCTGGTTTGAAGAAATTTTTCAAGATTCGCAACGGAGGATAGAGACTTACGGCAGACGGAGAATTTTGGTTAAAAAGCCGTAAGATCGAAGTATTTTTGTGACTTTTCTTGCTTCCTTGCGAGCACTGGGAATAAAGTTAAATTCAACATTTCGTGGTTGCAAAATGAGTGAAAAAGGGCGTAAAACATTCATTGATCAAATTGTACGGACTCTCTTCACACAGAACAATACGCAAAAGGCGTTTCACCTCTCTCAAGAGTTGTAAGACATGAATTTTCCACGGGGGGGGGGTCTTCCATAGTAAAGGTACCTGGGGATGTGCCGCCCGCGAGGGTATACTTTTTCGGACTGCTAGTCTAGCCAAGGGTGTACTTTTTGGCAATTTTAGTCGAGTTAAGTCTAGGCAAGGATATGCTTTTTGGAAATTTTGGTCAAAGAGATGTCGAAATTCGGTAATTTTTGTAAAAAACCCAACTTATTTAAAAATTTTGGTCCAGAAAATGCGAAAATTTGGCAAGTTTTGCCTAGAAAATGCCAATTCAGAGCACTTTTGAAGGAAAAATTAGTCTAGGCAAGGGTATCATTTTCGCTAAAATTGGTCTAGCCAACGGTTACATTTTGAAACTGTGGGCGGCACCCCCCTACCCGAAATTTAGTCGAGAACCCCCCCCCCCCGTGGAATTTTCAAACAAATACTGAAGTCCCATGGCAATAAATGTGCTAAGGATATCTCCTAAAATTAGGGTGCTGAATGTGAATCTAGGGTCAGAAATTTCATATGACACAAGCTAAAGAAATTTTGAGAAATTCCAAAACAAGGCTGCCTAGTTGAAAAGGTGTATTAGATAGGGTTGGCCCTTCCTCACTCTTCGTAGTGGATTTGACAGGTCGATGACTTGAACCACCAGCCTTCAATTTGGCAATCAAGCATTCTACCACCAAGCCAATCCCTTCTCTTGACATAGTGCACAGGCAACAATGCCCTGAAGAGTCAGAGATATTTCGAAAGTTCAGAGTTTGGTCTTCGACGAGAGAAGTTGACAGGCACACCCATTAAGAGGCTTATTCTCTTGAAAATCACGTAAAAAGATATCGCACTTCAAGGATCATTTTCAAATGATGATATCACATAATGGACAGTGAATAAAAGTAGGATGACATAGACTCATTACAAAAGTTTGTTGTCTCCGCTCCCCGAACTGATTTGTTGCTACAACAGAAGCGACGACGACGACAGCAACGAGGTAATTCAGGGACTTACGTAATGAATGTGAATGAGTGTAACATTTGTGCAGAGTGCTGAAATTGCGCCAGGCTGTTTTTATTTAGTGAATGGAGTTGGAAGAGGGACTTCAAAACTTGTTGGTTACTATGGTGTGCTTGTCTGTTGTGTTGCACTATTTTAGTTTTCTTTATCTTGTGATTTTGTTTTTGAAAATGTTTCAATCAATGCCTCCATGCCATTTCTCAAACTTTCAGAGGATTCATGTCCATCTCGTCCGACCACCCAAAAGGTGCCTCAAATTGAAAACTAACTATTTTTAGTGTTTCTTTAGCCAAGAAAACAAGATAGCTAAGGCGCTCTAATGTGTGTTAAGCTTTCAAGGTGAAATGGTTGTATTAAAATCTAGGGATGAAGTAAGCAGTCTAGAACTGTCCTCCTGCATTTGAGCTTTCCTTGCCTTCGTCAACCTAGACTTGGTTTAGTAGCATGTTAAGATAAACAGCTAAAAGAGGTTAGCTTTCATTTTCACTTCGATGTGATATAAGTTAATCACGACACGACGTTTCGAGTATAGTTCGTTACCAAGACCGTAGAGCGGATTTCAGGGACATAGGAATCATCTCAGACTTGGGAGGCACGACACTTCGATGGCACTTTTTTCCTTAAGAAAAAAGGAGCATTTTCAAGAAATAAAAACGGCGCTTCTTTGTTTATTGCAAAATTTTAGGGGGGGGGGCACGTGCCCCCAGTGCCCCCCGGTTCCTACGTCTATGATTGATTTATGGAAAGAAGTCCTTCTGGATATTTTACAGGCAGACGGTTCGATGCATTTTACTATGTTCTGTTGATAAAAGGAAGTCCTTGCTGAAAAAGAAAGAAAGTTTACTCCATTTAAAACGGTTTTTACGCGATGGTTTGCTGTTAAGTTTGTGTACAAATGGTTCAGAAAAAGAATTCCCATCTGATTAAAACGACAGATCACTGTTAACTGCAGCGTACGATTTATTTATAACGGAGAAAAAACAGCGATAACTATGAGTGTTGTCTATCATTTTCATTGCTTGGGTTTTACTATGTTACTCAACTTTCATTCATCCAGGTCTGTCTTAGATTTGTCACATGGAGTCCCTTCTTTCCCTGCGCTCCTGTGACTTGATGATGGCACTTCGGTCAACAGAGACTCATGATATTACTCTGAATAACGTGACCCTAGTTAGGCCCAAACTGTGAACCTCCTAGTGTACCAATCAGATTGCGAGATTTGTGAATTACTTTGGTTACGGCAAATGTGATAGAATTTTCGATTCGATTGAAGATCTGATAATATTCCCACAGGGTTCGAGATTTGTAGCCGTGATAATTGATGAAGGCAAAAAATAGGGTCTGCTTTTTCACTGTTTCATCATGGGTCCCTGTTGAGCAAGGTTTACCACAAGGATGCAAGGGAATCATCTTCATATGTCTAGATCTGTCTCACAATAGACGTCAGGTGAAATTTAGCACAGAAAGGTTTTGTATACAAGCATGTAATTTTATGTTATTCGTTTGCATTTGCTATTGGGGGCCCCCGGTTGGGGGCCTTGATTTAACAGGGTCACATTTTAAACAGTTGTTATTGAAGTTAGATATGGAAAATATGAAGTATATGAAAAAATCAGTGACCGAAAAACAAAGAGTTTTGCACAATTAAGAGTCTGCAGAATGTCCCCGTTTGTTCGGCTGCTGCGGAGGAGCTGTGACTGCAGTTGTCTCGTTTTCGATACAGTTTTATGTGAAAGGCTTTAACTTGGAGAGTTTGAGACCTTGTTTCATTCAATCTAACTAGCGGTTGCTGATTTTTAGCACATAAAAGTAAGAACATACCCTGGGTACCAAGTCAGAACAGTTGCTTCAAAAGCAGCTGCTCCTTGATTATTTTAGGAAAACTTGTACATTTGATCAATCAATATAAACATTTTCGAGCCACACTTTGTGTGCAGTGAGCCTCGGAGACATTGCTGCTTTTTAAGGGGGAGAGCGGAGCAAGGGGGAGAATGGAGCAACCATACACCCCCTTTATCAGAGCATGTTATCCTTGCTAAATGTTCTTTGCTGTAATTACCCACTACACATGAGTTGATATTTAAAGGAGAGCACAAACGGGAAAGAGTCTTTAAACTCATCTAAAGACCTTAAAAAACTCTCATGAACTCCTCACCAGAGGTTAATAATTCACTGCAAGAAGGGAAAGACCCAACCGTGTACATATATCCGCTGTCCCGCACTCTAGGAAATTTCATGGCAAGTTCAATCGTGAAATCAGCAGTTGATCCCGATTTACGATCTTCCACTTGAGATCAAACGAATTATGCTTTACTTTTTGAGGAGTTTAATCCCCCTTATGAAGCAATGCCTGAAGCCGAAATTATTTCTTTCCTTCAAAGGGCTATCGCTGCGTAGTGGCAAGACGTTTCTTGGAAGGAGTTGTGGAGGAGAGATTGAATACTTGTGTCTACCTTGGATGTACCGGTTAACCACAGCTTGGCAATAAAGTAATGAAAGTCATTCTATCATCATACAGATGGCTTTTCTTCCTTTACTTAGAGTCTCAGATCCAATTTGTATCTTTTCTGAGTTTGGAAACTTTATCCCAAACTCTTAAGTACAATTTATGCATGCAACTTTATACCATGGGACAAGTAATGGTTTATGATTCGTATTCTTTCTTCCTCTTGTTTATGAATCTGAACATTAGGATACGGACAGATAAATCACTACCTGGATAAAACATTGGAGAGCTGCTTGATAAATTGTCCATTGCTTACGAAATTATTCACGGCTTATGGCTATTTTTTGCCCGAATATGGCCGATTTTGCTGCATGTTTTCCAACGTTGAAGGGGGCTATAACCTCCAGCCCCCGCCTCTTACGCCCTTGAATTTGAATTCACATTGGAATTTGCAGTCGCATAAGAAGCGAAAGGACATTGCAGCCATGATGTAGCCATGCTTGTCTGCAAATCAATCGTTAATCATTTATCCATGGAGGTAGCCCTTCATTGGCTGACGAATGAGCCGAAGTTAATGATGCTAGTAGCCCTCTTGTCTCGAAGGAGACCTGCATGTCTACACTATCCATATATATTTAGGAATCCTTATCTATAATTATTTCGTCTTTCACTGATAAGAAGAAGCAACATTTACTTGTGGAAGCTACCAAGCAACTAAACAGCGACGAACCATGTCTCGCCTGGGCTAAACGGAAACACCGAGCCCAAGGTAATGTATTCGAACCAATAAATATAGGTTCGTGTAATGTACCTTAACAAAGACTATTTACTGAAGCAAAACCGATTATTTCTTTAGCATGGATTTTTTATCAGCAAATATTGAGTTTTTGCCAAAATGCCTGTCCGAATCTTGATTCATTCACCGTGTTTACAAGACTAAGAGCAAACATTTGAGATCAAGCTGGAGACGTTTGCTTATGTTTGCAGAATATGACGTCACGTTCCAGTCCACTTTCATTCTTTCTTGCAAGATTGAGCCTTCTCATTTTTTCTGTTCTCATTCAGTTCAATTAAGGAAGGTTGCCCTTAAGTCGAAACATAATGTTAGATTTAAGCTATTCAGGGGGAGGATCCTTGCTTGTCTCGGCTGAAAGACTATTCCACAATTCTGTTCCTCTGTAAGAAAAATTTTTGCTTCGTTCAGACTTTCTGTTGTTGTCGTTGTTGTTATTGTTGTTGCTGCTGTTGTTGTTGTTGTCGCTGTTGTCTTTATCGCTCCGGCTTGCTCTAATCCAATTCGTGTAATCTAATCTAATTGCTGTACGCTTATGAGGTTAGACCAAATAACGTTAATTTCTATTGTTTTGAAACTGGCACACTTACCCTTCTTTTCTTTTGCCAAGGTCTGATATCAACTTTTTTGTGCCATGTGTTATGGAACAAGTTGGGCCAACTATCTTTGATTCGAATTTTCTTTCTTGGTACACCTTTATAAATAAAATTTCAGAGGGTAATTCCATCTTATTTGTCTAGACTTGTCTCCTGGGCTGGCTGCTGTGGGATTCTGTTTGTAGGCTTCTCTATACCATACTCAATCTTTCTACTTTACGAAAAGATGACATCATCGTTCAAAGACCTCAAGTTGTGTATTTATTTAGAGCCCTCCCCCCTGGAGGGGGGCTTATGAGACTAGGAATACATGGCATTTTTACTAGCTGCGAACAATTGGAATAGTCACCATCATGGTCATCATCATGATTGCTGTTGTGCACTTGCATAGAATTATGCATGGCAACTGTAACTAAACGTTGAACATCCAAGCATAGATCGATAAGGTTAGTGTTATCTGGCCAGAGCTCCACTTATATAGTTGTCTTGAATCAGGTATGATGCTAGGTTAGCTATTGTGTCATTATCATTAGAGCTCATTATCTTCTGGAATTGAAAGTTCGTGAAAACAGTCTGGGACCTAGAGGACACCCCCGTCTAAGTGCCCCGCTACATTCTACCCCAGTGATTTTCCCGGTGAAAAAATGGGAGCAAAATTAGTCCCTGGACAAGCTGTGGATCTCCCCGGTAAAAAACGCCTGACAAGTGAAACCTTGGCTGCAAACAGGCGAACCCTGGAGGGAAGTTTAAGACATTATTTCCACGTAGAAACAGTTCCCCACCAATGACTATGCTGTCCTCATTACATAATTCGAGCTCCCCGGTGAAAATTTGACCATATTTTTCGGTCGCTTGGACCCCAGTGATCAGATACAATGACTGAGGAACAAGGGAACATTGATCTTGCTGGGATGGCCTCATTTATTGCACGATGGTCAAATAAAACGGCTTGGTGAAACTCGCCCAGTGGAACAGAAAGATGAACTCATAGTTTGCCTTCATCAAAGATGCTCAGAAGAAAATTTGTTGAAGTACAGGGAGAAACGACGAAACGATATTTACCATTGAATAGAAAAATAAAGATTTTCTTTTTTTGCTTAGTAATCTGAAAAGTTTACTGAAGCATTTCAGCTGAAAGCTCTGTCAATAAAGATCGGCTTTATACGTTTGCTCAACAGTTATTTTTAGTTTTCTAATAGGTTTCTATGTTTGATATGATATCTCATATATTTCCTATCTAGGCCCATTGAATCAATTGATTTTAAACCAGCCCTTCTCAACTTTCTACTGATTTTCAAGCTCTGAACTTGTCGTATTGTTTGTTAGCTACATTACATTTTTCCTGAGTTTTTTCCTGAATTGTGTACCGGAATCATTTTCAAAATGAAGAGGAGTACTAACTTATTAATGATGGACCTCCGGGATGTTGTTTGCGTCTGCTTCTATCCTGTTTTTCTCTTTTGCTGACCTTGATCGACGATATTTGACTTCCTAATTGCTTCTGTCTTTGGACTCATGTTGACTTTTTCCTGCGAAGCACCTTGACCTAAAATTTCTCCTCTCAGAATTGTGTTACTTTTCGATGAATGGCGTTAATAAAGTAAAGAACCTTTTGATGCCTACCTAATCTTGTTTATTGAAGAAGGACGTTGTACTCCTACCATCAAATTAGAGCAACAGATACTGCATCCTACCCTTCTTAAACGACAGCGAAAGATCCTTTATTTTGTGCCAACATTGAGTCAGATCTGTTTTCTTTACACCTTTGTCATAACAGATTATTCAGGTCTTAAGCAGATCTTGGCATGTGTAGTCGTGTACATTAGGCCCGTCTTTGTAGGCTCCGAAAGTTGAACTGAGGTCAGCAGCATTAACTTTGTGTTGTTTTAGGATCTCAGTTTAAGAATACTTTTCCATTCTGCAAACAGATCAAAGCAGACAAATTTCATTCACGGATTTGTCTTTTGACACAACTAAATTTGATCGTCAACCTTTGAAGTTCTGTGTTGCCGCCAAGCTGTCGAGGTTAGTTTAAACTTGACTCCGTCTTCATCGCGGAATTCGTACTTTGGCCTAAAATGGTAGCAAGCCTTCATCCAATAGCCTGTCCTCCGGGGTCAAGGTTATACGCTATCATCCTGGTCCAGCATTTGCAGTGTCAAATGTTTTCTACTGTGATGACGTTATTTATGACACACGAACCTTATATATGCAAACACAAGACTTACCTGGGCAGCGGCAATTCTGATTGTTGTTGCCTGTTAACGTGATTGGTTGCTTTTCTAAGCAGCTGATTCCCATGATTCCTTGCCCTCGTCGCATTTCCAGCTCTTGCGTGATGGATGATTAAAGCCTGGTTTCCATATAGCCGTAAGGTGCCGTAAGGCCCGGGGGGTACTTGACTAGGGAAGTGACGGGGGTGTGTGGCAAACCGCTCAACACCCTATACCCTGTCGCATAAAAAATTGCCCAAAAGTATACCCTGTCGCATAAAAATTTTACCAAATTCCATTGTTTCATGATAACTCTAAAAGGTGTGCTTCCACGATACCCTGTCGCATAATTTTCTTATCAATTGTAATACCCTGTCGCATAATTTTTATCAAAAAAGGACACCCTGTCGCATAATTTTTACCGTAAAAGGACACCCTGTTGAGCGGCACATCCCGTCAAGTCAAGTATGGGAGTACCCCCCCCCCCGGGCCGTAAGGTTGCCGGCGGCAGTCTTCTGCCATCTTCCATCTGCCATGCCCCAGGTACCATGGTTGCTGAAGTGCCGTAAGATACCGGTAACTATGCCGGTAACTAAGGGATAGAGTGCAGACAATCAGAGATGAACAAAGGAAGACAATGATCTGCCGGCGGCTGCCGCAGGCAACCTGTTTCCATTTCCATACAAAATTTCATGGCTGACGGTACTAAGGAATTTTCTCCATTTGGATTCCAAAGAATTGAGATTGATTTGATTGGTCGATTTTCAATACAACGCAAAGGATGACGGTGATAATGTTCGTGGCGCCATCTTTAGCAATATCGTATGTTCCCGCAGACAGCAGCGTAAACATTCCGCATGTTTTGTGCACGACAGGGCCGGTTTGATAAAATTTTTATGCTTGATACCCGCCAAAAAGTGAACTAGCTGGTGTTCCTCCGTGATAATCTTTTAAATGTTAAATGTTTACTTTGCACATTTCAGGACAACTTCGAAAAGTTTTGTCTTAAAAAGAGAATGCATGCAGGCTGTCTAGCACATATGACGCGATCTTGCTAAAATGGTGGGTGTATTTACAAAAATGCATGGGATAGAAAATAGAATTGGTTATGGAAGGCTCATGCGTCTTTTGGATCATCACACAATTAAAACACAAACATCAGTTCACGCAAGGGTATATTCTCGATTCAGACAGAGGAAAAAGGTTATATATCCACACAAAAAATGGAAATCAGAAAAATCAGACTCGTAATGCTTGCTACTCTTTTCTGCTTATCTACAGGCTGTCCCAAAAAATTGTGCCCTGTTTGTGTTGCTGCTGTGGGGGAGCTGTAGATTCAATTATCTCGGTTTTTGCACAGTTTCATAGGTCAGGCTTCAGCTTGGAGTGTGAGACCTTGTTTGAATCAATCTGACAAATGGTTGCTGAATTATAGCAGAGCAAAGGCATAATAAGTGGTTGGTTTAAAAACAGTGCCTCTATTGTTCTCCAGCGATGTCAAAATAAGGTAGGTTTTCAAAGAAAGGGTTCTGGCATCACATTAAAATTTCTGCGACATTTTTAAAAGGTAGAAAGTGATCTCTTATGAATTGACAATACTGCTAACCTTTTAAAAGTTTTGGCAAAATTTTAATGCTACGCTATAGAACCCTTTATTTGGAAACTTACTTTATTTTGTCATTGGTGGAGAACAATAGAAGTGCTGTTTTTGAAGCAACTACTTATTTTTGCCTTTTCTCTACCATGAATCAATAACGAAGTGCCAGATTGACTTGACCATGGTCTCAAACTCTAAGTTGCAGCCTAACCTATGCAACTGCATAAAAACCAAGATGATTGAATCTACAGCCCCTCCACAGCAGCCACGCAAACGGGGCACAATTTTTTGGGGACACCCAGTACGTACATGGTTTCTGTAGGGAATTTGAATGAGCCTATTATATTATACTCAAAGCTTCGTAATTTTACATCAAAATGTCTAGTTTTGGTACTCAAAGTTTATTAACTTCTTTATTATTTTCCCAATGCACGAATCATGATATAGTTTCTGCCACTTCTACAAATATGTTTCTTCACATATCAAGATGAAACTGGAGTTGATGTTACTCAAGACTAGGGATTCAACGACATAGTTACCATAATATCTTCGTATTTAGCTTTTAAAAGTCTTTTAACCAGTTTGCCTCTTTTGAAAGATGCTGTTGAGGTTAGATGCTGCGTTCTTGTTCGATTTCTGAAGCATCCATTTGATTTATTGTCAACATTAGAAACGCAATGTTCCTTGAAGAATTATGAATCTAACTTTTTGCATTAATTGGCGACCAATAAACAGAAAAGAGTTAGAAGAGAAGTTTGATGATCCATCGATAAAATGATGTTTCTTGGAACGGCTCGCGACCAAATAGTCTTGATTATTTTAGGAAAAACATAGCTAGAATATGCGACTCTTGTCCTACAAAACTGGCTTTTTATGTTGACTAAAAATCAGCAGAGAGCACGCAGAAGGGTAGAGTTCGTTTTCTCATAGTTCGTTCTCGTTTCACGTTAAGTGCAGTTGTCAAGTTCAAAAGTAATTGTGTGCCAAATGGTCATGTTAAGAACACCAGCTACAGTACCCTTGGTACCCAGGGTACAGCTACAGCAGCCAGGGATTCTCTTGCTTTCTCGCTTTGTCTCGAATGAGTGCTTGCTGGTAGGGCCTCAGGAAGCAGCTACTGATTGGGGGCTCTTGTACTTAAAACAATAGAGAGCAATGCATCTACTCAATGATTGTGACGTAGCACCATTGTTGTCAAAATATTGGGGGGATTGAGTCCCTCCTGTCCATCATTTCCTACGGGCTTGCTTGCAGGAGCTCGGAAACTCCAAAGAAATGAATGTGCCATGTTGTCTCAATTTTCTTTCACTGATCTGTTCATTGTTCTTTATTATCGGTGGATAATCGTCTTCAGAAAAATCTAAAAAAATCCAGAAGCCCCATGAATAAATCTGATGGTGTAAATCAACAGTGAATATTGAAGGAACTTCGAATTATCTGAATAAGCGTTTCTTTAATAGCGGTTACGTTCGGTTTGGTTGCTTTCACTACGAGGGCATTAACCCTGATTATGTGAACCGTAGCTAGTGTGTGGTCGCTTCCTACAACGTATCCTTTATAATCTGTACACCTTCCTAACGGGTGATCTTACTTGGCTGCTAAAATGAATAGCTTTTCTTCCTGGATGGAAACTTAACCTAACTCGCTCATCAAAACATTATTTGTTCTCTGTCCCCTCTTATCAAATCGTTACGACAGATCGCAACCCTTTTCGAGTTTCCTGTTGACAAAATGGCTGCGATGGCCAAGACCCTATTTTGTCCATATTCAACTGCCATCATCGTCACCAGGGCACCATCATCATCATTAACTATGTCAACGATTTAGTTACTGTTGACACCACACGGTCTCAAGGCTTGGATTGAGACGATGGCGTCATAAAAGGTTCCTAATTTTCGTATGAAATAAGTGAAACAGTTCTTAAAATTCTGGTACAGCGTCGTCATCATTTTTGCGAATCGTACGAACCTTTTTTTTTGTTAAAATTTCCCATTGTTTCTGGATGAGTAAAAAATGGCTCTGTGTCAACACTCCTCGATTTAAAATTCATTTTCAAAGAAAAGTAAGGTGCATTGTGGCCTTTCTCGCCGTGGCATTCTCAGGAGACATGCATGCGACAACAACAACATTAAGCCACTCCCATTTCTCAGCAGTGATAAGAAACAGAACATTTGCACGAAGATGGCGCCGTTACAGAATGAAAAATCAAAATTTGTGTTTTATTTATCATGATAAACATTTAAATAGATCATGGTAGTCTGAGTGCTTGACTGGTACCAGATGCTATCTTTTTGTGAGAAATGATAGAAACACTAGTCATATTTTGTTACTCAGTGGCGGAAATTCAGCTTTTTGAGTGGAGGGGCAAGAGCCATCAATTTTCCGAGTCGGGAGAAGTGCTTTTGCTCGACGTATTTTGCAGAAAGACCTGACGTAAATAGGGTCCTTAAATGTGCTAAGAGAATAGGTATATCAGATTTTACAACTATCTAAAGTTTATAGAGAAAGACAACGACATACTATCAGGGTAAGTCGATCAGCTTTCAGGAATTTGGGGGCAAACCCCCCAAGAAAATTTTTTAGGACACACCCTCTACTTTTGGTTAGGATGCATGTCACGACCCAATTTTTACCGGTATTGAATGTGGATTTTGACAATTTTGTAACAATTTTCTGCAGAGTAGCAGCCCCACGAAATTCTTTGAGCATGAGCAAACACAATTTACTTTCGCTAAGAAGACCTCTTCGATCCCTTATCTTGCCAATGACAAACTTGAATATTTGACGAGTATTAGTAGCTACTTCTCAAACGAATTTTGCAGAAAGAACATCTACTTTGTCTTAAAACGCTTCTCGCCATCCAATCATTGCCTGCTCCAAACATAGACATGGAAACGTCCTAAGGAAAATTTTGAAAATTCCAGCCTTTACATTGGCTTAGAACGCCTCTCCCAATCACCAGAAATTTCGATACTGTACCAAAACTATACCCTACCAGTTTCTTCACGTTATGAAAGGAATGTTAGTGCATAAAAACTTAAAAATATGTTGCAGATAGAGCGTGAGCATTTGGTTTGCTCATTCAAAATAGAAACTCTTTGCTTCTCCTTCTCAACGGCGACTCGTTTCTTCATTGCATTTTCGATCCCACCTTCGAAATTTCCGACTTCTACGGCAAAAATTTCCGAGTCTTGTTGAATTGGGGGGGCAGTTGCCCCCCAACCCCCCCATAATTTCCGCCACTGTTGTTACTGTAACTCCATTGTATGTGTAGACGTTTTAAATATATGTTTATTCCTTTAAAGGTGCATTCGCAGAAATATTTCAGTTGCATTGTCCTTGCATTTACTGGGAATTCGCCCCACAATTTTACCCCTGCTCCACATGCTCCCACTTTCTCTCTCGTGGCCTTTCCTTTTTGCAATTTCTTTCTTTAGTATGTCCTGCCATTATCCTGCGTGTATAGTAGTCCAATTTAACCCGTTATTCGCGTAGCTTGTTTGGAAGGTTTTCTGCCTCGAAATTTACAGATGATGATACAGCACTTCCAACTGTGGTATTTCGTAATCATCAGTAATCCTTTGAGTCTTCATTTGTTTATTTTAACTTTAGTCTCTCTTTTGATACATTCAAATGATCTCGCATTCGCGTTAAAGTTGTTATCTTACGAAATGCAAATACAAGTATTTATTTTATAAGAAACAGTGAGCTCAATTTTTTCTCTCGAAAGTTAAGAAGCAACCGTATCTGGATTTAAGAAGCTAAGAAACTTTTGTAATTTGCAGCTTTAATTTTCCCGGATCACTCGAAATTGGAAAGTGTTTTAAAACTGTAAAGTAATGGTAACTGATCGGACGTTATTTTTGGTGGGAATTGTTACTTACTTGTTTTGGGATCTTACTAAATAATTTAGGAGCCCTTTTGACAAACGAAACGAACGAAACGACTAAACGAACTCTACACTCTTGGCATCAAAAATGTGAGAAACACTTGAGAAACTTTTGGTAGCAAAATGGCCCAAAGATTTAAGAAATTGTCTACCGGATCTTGACCTTAGTTTCTTCTAAAAAGTACGTGTATTTCAAAAAATGAAGAAAAGACCTTGCCTTCGATCTTTGCTCAATGCTGAAACAATACTGTATCAGCAACAGTATTTCGATTAACGAAACTGGATAAATTACTTCAAATCCTTCAAATGAACTTCGGGTGTTGGATAACACAAAGCACATATACTTGTTTACACTGACTGAATATTTTCCAGAACATACCTCTGCAGTAAAGGCCTTAAAAAGCCGCCAGAACAATATCACTTTTATATTCTTGAGGGAAAGACGCTGAAAAAGAGTGTAAAGTTTCGACCGGACCCGATTGGAATGGCTTTCCCCACATGACTCAGCTGCCAGAACGCAATCTTGATGGTTTTCGATCATTTGACCACCCGTTGGTTTCATTTATTTGTCTGGTTTTATTTGCGAATTATCGTGAATGTTACAACATCGTGTTAGGGATAAGAGAGCAGTGGACACTTGCACGCAATGACGCGAGATTTAAACGTCGAACTTTAATGTCACAATATGCAATCGAAACAATTGTAGATTTGACACCTGATTTGAAATTCCTGTAATCGTAATTTGAGAGTAAAATTATCGAGACTTCATTGGCCGGGCAGAAATCCGGACTTAGCCAGCGAAAATCAATCACTGCTGACAAGGAACAATGAAGGGGCTTCGAGTTGATAAATAGCAGGCTACCCACAAGGAGAACTACACTGAAGTCATTACATGAGAGAGAATAAATGGAAGAGACAGTCGTCCTCTAGCAGCACAAAATTATTTTAGTTTTGTTGATAAGGAGTTATCAAAGTGAAGTTCCCTTGGCATTCTGTAAGGGCACGAGTCTAGACTCTTATGTGGTTGTGGAGCCTCAAAGCACACATTACGGCGTTACATGAAAACCAATGACACACAATAGCATTAGCCCTTGTCCGACTGCAGTTTAATGAACGCATCGTCCCGTCCGTTGTTATAAGTCGAGTCTGAAGATTATCGGAAGCCCATTCTCATTGAATTTATTCGTTCATGGTTCACTATAAAGGAAAGAAGACGAGTTTGGAGAAGACATTTTGGAGAGCAGTTTAGAGTAATCTTTTTGAGATGAGCAATGTTGAGCACGGAAAATTGGAAAGAAAGCTGTCAGCTCATCGCAATTGCATTTCATATTGGATTTAATGAGGAAGGTTTATTTCTGATTTGTACAAGATTTGAGAAAAGAGCTGAGATCATACGAAATGGTTGTGATGATCACAACTAATGAATGCTTTCGACTCTATTTCCTGGTTTTATTAGCCATGTGAGTACATTTCTACTTCTTTCATTACTTACATTTTAATCTCTGTTTTGACTTTGCTTTGCATTAACTTGATCCCGCGCGCATCTATCGAATTGATCCCTCAATCAAAATGTCTGCATGGATATAGATTAAGCCTTCTTACTCAAGATCATGTCTTTTATTGCAGATTTATATTTCAACAAATTTCTGAATCAAAGGCGATAAGGAGAAAGGTGAGAACCTTAAATCTTTATTTCTCAATATTCGAATTTTGATATCGTGTCGAGACCGTTCTCCCAAATTTTCAGATTAGCAAGGTCAAACTGAATTTATAACCATTATTGCTGTAACTTTCCACGATACATAGTTATCATCTATCGTTGCAACTCTTGAAATAAGCAAATCTTTGAATCGGTTGCGATTATCCCTCCACTGAACTTTTCAGCACTCCCCGTTTAACTCAAGTATGTACTTCTCAATGACGTTATATTACTTTGTGCTGCGGACATCACAATATCTGTACCCTAGAGTTCATTCCTAGCTGGATCAAACTTTCGTCTAATTAATGAGGGTCTCAATTTTTTCGATTTCCTTCCCCAGGTGCAATCTGCCTCTCCTTTGCTTCTCTTCCCTTCCTCTCAAAATTTAGCTACATAGCTTAGAACGGTAACAGGCTCCCCTTTAAATTGTTTCAACAGCTAACGTATATGCTACCAAACTGGGAGACTGTGTTAGCCGTCTTTGTCTTGCTGCGTTCGCACCTTGCATAAAGTCCCCTTTCTATTACTGCTGAAAGTGTTTAAAATCTTAGTTGAACTATTGATCACAAGAGAAGAGACCTCGCCCCCTTGTTTTTAAATCAATGAGGTTTCGTGGCCCTAACCCTGTATGTTTTCACAGTTAATATGACTGTCAGTTCTGACATGCAAACATTTCTTTCAACTTATTTCAAGCAACGAAGGATTTACTTCCCAGTGCCTTTTTTTCTCTCCTGTAACCACACGCATTTGTTTCGTTTTGCCGGGTTTAAGTATAAACTCGTTCGCTAAAGAGACTATGGCTAAACTTGTCACTGTTTCTCCTAGTCGGCGCATAAAAAGACCATTCGTTTGCGCTCTCTCTTCCTGAAACGTGGCTTCGGTTTGCAATTGATACCAGGTATTAGCCAAGAAGTTGAAATAAAGATAACATGGCTGATTCTGGCCTAGGTGCTTTCCTTGAGAAGGAAAGGCAAGTCAACGGAAAGGAAAGAAATCGCAGGAACTGCCAGCAAGGCGATCCGTGCACCCTGAGAGTATCTGCGCTTTATTCACATATAACAAAGATAATTCAGAATTTTAGGAATGTCAACATTTTTTGTAAAGTTTCAGATGAAAACAACTAACACTGTAAACAGTGTTTTACTTTTAAAATGTGGAAAAATTCTCATAATAAAAACTGTGTCAATACGCATAGTATGGGCCTTGTCAGCAAAATTTCCACGTGTTTGAGAATT
The DNA here is from genome assembly GCA_964020215.1 of Aurelia sp. 3 sensu Dawson et al. (2005). NCBI lineage: Eukaryota > Metazoa > Cnidaria > Scyphozoa > Semaeostomeae > Ulmaridae > Aurelia > Aurelia sp. 3 sensu Dawson et al. (2005). Next base: position 622,978 of record OZ026585.1, read on the forward strand.
CTGTTTCGCGATTTTATGCTTGTGAGTTTAGATTTTAATCGGAAGAGACGCTAAAATCACAAAATTGCTTCGCCGTTCGTTTGAAATGAGCTGTTCAGTTTGCATTCATGAGGCAGCCATAGATGCAATCTGATTATAGGTTTAAGCCTTGCAATGGACAACTTAGGCTCAATCGAGACTTCAAATTGCACAAACATTGTAAATCCCCAATTTGTGTGACTTATACCTTTTTCTTTATAAGAAACTAGGATCAGGCCATAGTACTAAAAGTTTATTAATTTAACAAGAAATTTTGTCCATTTTAGTACTAAAAGTTTCTTAATTGGTTTCTTATTTTTTGAATGCATGAATTGTCAATGTGGTCGCTAACACTGCTGCAGATATGAATCTTGACATTCAAAACATCATATAGGAATAAACAGTTTTCTGTTATGTTGAAAACACAAATGGTTAGATAATATTTCCCAATAATAAAGGTTCAACGATCTACTTGCTATAAAATTCATGCTTTTAACTTTGAAAAGTTTCTTAGCACTTCTCAGACATAGTACTAAAGTTTCTTAAAATTTTGGCCATCTTAGTACTAGTTTCTTATAAACCAGTTTCTTATAAAAAAAACGTGTAACGAAGAAAATTAAAATGTGAGCCAACCTAAATGTTAAAATTAAAAATCTGTTACTGTCCGCTATTTCATCATCAGTTTTCATGTAACAGAACCGCTACATTCTGGTTCTGGAATCTCTCAAGCTTCGGCTCGTGAATCTCAGCCCTCATTAAAAAACTATTAACAACGCTGAAACTCTTTGATTTCCTCTACGAAGGAGCTCGAAGGTGGCCTAAGACAGGATGCGTTTTGATCTCATAAAATAAAAGTAATATCTGTCAAAATCCGAGTCTTTGAATTCTAATAACCTGGAAGTTTCTTATTTTGGATACTGTTATAACTCGTTGGATGCCTTTAGTGTTGGTGGTCTGACAATGTTATGACTACTGATGAATATTTTCCCACGGCAAATGCCACAAAATGACGTTCTCTTGACGGTATTTGGAGCCAAGGAAAACAATGGCGACCACGTGTCCGACTCATTAAGGCACCGATCAGACGAAGTTTGTACATGATACCTGTAATACATTGAGACCGAATGACGCTAATAGACAAAGGTTATATTGAATATTGATACTGTAGTTTTCCTCTGTTTATATCTTGCCGATAAGGACACCAGAAATGATAAAAAAAACCACAAATCTGATGGAAGTGCTTCGCCGTCTTTGATTTGATTCTTCGCCGTTCTTTCATTGGCCATTATTATTATGTGTGCAATATTTATCATTTGTTTGTTTGACCTATGTTTAATTGGTAAGTGTTACATTTTAGAAACAAGGGTTTTTACCACATAGATTAAAAAAATCTATACTTCAGTTCGATATGAATTTTCACCTAGTGGTATTGCCAACAGGCCTTGAAAGTATTTTTACAAGAAACTCTTTGTAAGAAACTTTACAGTACCTTCCAATGACAAAACAATTGAGAAACTTCAGTACATGGGTGAATTATTCAAGAAACCTATTTTTTCATAGGAAAGCCTAAGCATATTTCCTCTCTATTTTAGTTCTTGTATTTTATTACTCTGCAGGTACAAGAGTACTGTCTTTACAGTCAGTTAGCTTCGTAAAACTCACATGTAATTTCAAGTAGCAAAGTTATAGCAGAGACTATGAATGACTACTTTATTAATATAACCAAATCATTACACATAGCAGACCTACAAAGTAAACAGCTAGATATGAACCCAAATGATGCTGATATAAACATAACAAATGATACTAACTCATTGGATAATATAATAAGCAGCTTTAAACATCACCCAAGCATACTTAAGATTAAACAACATATGAAGAATGTGACCAAATTTAACTTTAAGAAAGTATCAGTAAATGAAATCAGGGCTCAAATTAAATCCTTGGATGCCAGCAAGGCTACTGGACCTGACAAAATACCACCAAAAATACTCAAGCTAGCAATTTCAGAAACTGAGCAGCCACTTACGGATATATTCAATAAAAGCTTAGAATCAAAAAGTTTCCCATCCAATCTAAAAGAAGCAGATGTTACACCTATATACATAAAAGACTCACCTACCAACAAGAAAAATTTTAGACCGATCAGTATTCTGCCTGCTGCCTCAAAAATCTTTGAGAGAATTATTTTCAACCAACTATATGCTTCCTTCTATCTGATACTGTCACCATTCCTTTGTGGCTTTCGAAAAGGTTATGGAACACAGCATGCTCTCATGAGATATATTGAGTCTCTTAAAAAATGCTTAGATAGTAGAAAAATTGGAGGCACTGTGCTAATGGATCTCTCCAAAGCTTTTGATTGTCTCTCACATGAACTCTTACTAGCAAAATTAGAAGCATATGGGCTAAGTAGAGATGCATTATTACTAATTCAAGACTACCTGCAAGGGCGATTCCAAAGAGTAAAGATTAATTCTAAGTTTAGTGAATGGAAAACAATAACCAAAGGTGTTCCCCAGGGTTCTGTCCTTGGTCCCCTTCTTTTCAACATTTTCATAAATGACATATTCCTAAGCCTAGATCAAAGTAAACTGTGCAACTATGCTGATGACAATACAATATGGATTGAAGGTACTGATAAGGAAGACATATCAACCAAACTAGAACAAGAAATGAAAGTCATAAACCAATGGTTTCAAGACAATGCTATGCAACTAAATGGAGATAAATGCAAACTTATGATGATCTCCTCCAAGCCAAACAATATTGAAAAATGTAGCATTAATGTAAACCAACAGATAATTAAAGAAGAAGATAAAGTGAAATTATTAGGTATAACAATAGATAACCAATTGAAATTTGACAGCCACATTAAGAATATGTGTAAAGAAGCAGGAAAAAAGATAAATGCGCTTGCAAGAATTGCACCTTACTTAAATGAAAATAAACGGAAGCTTTTAATGAAAACTTTTGTTTTGACATTCTTCAACTACTGTCCCCTAGTATGGATGTATTGCAGTAGGAAAAACAATGAACTTATTAATACCATTCATGAAAGAGCATTGCGAATAGCTTATAATGACTTTTCATCTAATTTTGAACAACTACTGCTTAAAGACAATGCAGTTACCAATCATACAAGAAATTTAAAGCAACTTGCAACAGAAATTTACAAAACTATTCATCACGAAAACCCAAGTTTCATGGAAGAAGTTTTTAGAATAAATGAATCACCCTATAATCTTAGAGGGGTCACTTTCACTAGAAATAAGCCAAACACAGTACCATATGGACTAGACACCATATCCTATAGATGTCAAGAAGTATGGAACTCAATTCCCACAGAAATTACCTCAAGCCCAAATATAAACATTTTTAAAGCAAGTATTAAAAATCTATCTGCAATCTCTTGCTCATGCCGAATATGCAAACCATTTATAAGACAGATAGGCTATATAGAATAACAGGAAAACAACTATGGATTGATGTACTTAGCTATTTGTTTATCATTAGTTGCTATTATTGTATTTGGTTTCTTAGATAGTTGGTTTTAATTAGCTTTTGACATAGCTATAACACATTATATTTACCAACTTAAAATAAAGTGAAAAAAAAAAAAATGTGGAATTTTTCATGACTGAGCCTATTCAAGTTTGAGAATTTTAATAGCCTTTCAACTCTGGGTAAAATTCGTAACTTTCATGAAAAGTGTCGTCATTTTAAAGCGCTATTGCAATTAGTCCTGATGAACAGCCCATCAATTTCCAAAGATAACATCACTTTACTGGTTTCAATTTAGAATTTAGATACTTTGAAACTTAGCATCATCAAGCTTTTCAAGTTTTTCAATCACTTTCTTTAGGTGCATTTACATTATGGATTTGCTTAGTATTAGCTCCATTGTAGAAATGAGATAACTTGAGGGTGGCAGAGCCTCAATCATATCTGATTTTCTTAACTTTTATCTGAGAAGTTTCAATATTGATAGAGTTACAATCAGGGCAGACGTAGGAAGCATCTCAAACTTGGGGGGCACGACGCCTCGAGGGCTCTTTTTCCTTAAGAACAAGGGGTATTTTCTAAAAATAAAAAGGGCACTTCTTTGTTTATTGCAAAATCTTGGGGGGCACGTGCCCCCAGTGCCTCCCGGCCCCTACGTCTATGGTTACAATTACCCCAATTATGAAAAGTGTCAAGGAGGTTAGTATATGGCTTGATTGTAGAAGCCAGTTGCCCTCCCCCGATTTTCCATAACCCCGCAGAAAATGACGATTTCAAACGTGTAATCCTTGAACTCATTAACTAAGCTATTGGTTAGAAATCAATTATATGTGGCCAGGGAATATTTTAACAGTGGTTTTCACATTAATAGTGGTACCATCTTCTTTGGTTTCATGAAATTATATTGAAACTCGTCACTTACCGATAAGGTGTAACACATCTAACCCTGATAATCACCAAGGAATTATTTTATAGTATTATCATTCAAGATTTAATTGTATTGTATCTCACAGACATCCATATTTTGATAGGGTCATTCGAAGAGAGATACATTTTAGCTAACGGTTCAATCGTCTAGTCGAAGAAGTCACACTTGTTCCGTCCTATATGTCAAACAGGCCTACTTTTGCAATGCTTATGACTCTTCACGCAACCATTCTGTTTTTAAAATGGTGAGACGAAATAGACCTTTCAGCTACTCTATAAAGGGCCTGGATCGAAAGATATTTTTACGCCTTTTTGTGAGCGGTTTGATTGAGTTGTGTTAAAGCTTCTATCTAGACTTATTATATGGCCGTATTTATCGCTATTGAAAGGCTGCAAGTCTCGGTTTGGTGTAGTAATAGTCTCGTTTTGAATAGCGATCACTGGGACCCATCGTAATTAGTCTAGCTTCTGTCATTGTTAAGCTTATTCGAATATCCTTCACAATGTAGACGAAATGTCGTTCGATTCACACCTTTTCATGATGGCTAAAAGATCCATCCCAAGTGAGGTGCGGAAGATTTACTTATTTCTGGGCTTGTAAAACAGACTGGAAATTGGAGCCATTATAAACTTTCCCTGGTAAAAGATTTGTTCTACTTAAAATGTGCAACAGAGTCTTTTCTCTTGTTTGTTGGTCCCTATTTTATTCACGAATCTTCTAGCTTTACTGTATGGAATAAGGAACATTTTTCTTAAAACTTTCCGGTTTTTTAAATGCAGCCAATCAAAACTCGATCATTTCGCCAACAGATCTGATCAAAATTACCTTGTTTGGTTTGTCCTTCTTTCCATTATTTAGAAGGCCATCAAGTTGTAGCCTCATGGCACATGGCCTGCAACTGTCGCTCATTGCATTGAAGTCGTTGTTGTTGCTTCAATGAAGATATTTGTTGCTTTACTTGTTGCGGTTGAGGTGAAGAATGAAACTGTGGCGATTTTTATTGTGTCTTAAATGAAGGGGCCTTTTTAGAATCAAAGATCGTGTGAAAGAATTACAGAATCGTTTCTCGTAACATGGCGTGACGTCATAGAGACATTGGTCTGTCCAAGCCTAGCTTAAGTAAGTATAGGGAGAAATCCGGTATTATAAAGAGGGACTTTCCGCAATTGGATTCATAATCTTTGCGGGCGGAATCTGCGATGCGATTATTGGGAAACATTCGGAAATCGCTCAAAGTTAGTACCGCATGTCAAATTATATTTTAACAAGACATCAGCGTTTGCATTCGCCATTATGATTTCTGCTTTCTTGTTTGGAATGGAATAATAATTAGGCCTGTTTCTTAGACATCGTGGCTTGCTGTTACGCAATAGTTGACTTAAAAGATCCATCGTTAACCATGATCCTTTGCGCACTAAATCAAAAGCAAAGCAAAAACAACTTTTAGGCCAAAAAAATGACTTCAGATCATATCAAGGGCGATAAGAGCAGCCGTAGTTGTTCCTCCCTTTTTGCCTGTGGATGGTTTTTTCTTGTATCTCTGGATGCTTCAAATTATTTTAGTGACAGGCTGACGCCACAACGACAACGTTCATGGGTATAGGGACACCGGGAGGGACAAAACTACTAGGAACGACAGCTGCCGAGTTTCTTTACGATCATGGCTACATGGCTATGAGTCTTTAGTAACAATAGAGATTTCACGGCCTAGTGGACAAGCCTAGATATGACTTGCGGAGGAGTGTTTTAGTTGACTATCGTTGACTAAAGACCAAGCGGTATCCTATTACCTACAAGTAAACGTGGGACTTTTGTGCAAATTCAGACTGAAAGTGATAATGTGTTTAATGCGTCGCGATCTATGAAGTTGATTAACCTATAAAGTTGATTTTAGTTGATTCAATGATGGGCCTAGCTAAACATGACCCGACCATTAATGGCGCAATTCGACCCAACTTCAACCATAACATTCTTCCACTTGACCCTATGAAACACAATTTTGATTCATGGAACTCCAAACCGTCACGTACGCATGGCTGCACGTTTAACAGCAAAAAAAAGCCACCCATTCAATCCATTACACAGTTATTAGCCAATGAAAAAAAGATAGAAAAATTCTATACCTAAAGTCCAAAGATCTCTGTGTATTTATCTAGCATAAAATTGTTCTTGAAATAAGATCGCTGTATGTATTCACCATCCGTGTGCACGATGCACATAACATCCACGCAGACCCCTTGCACTGAGAGTTGTTGCAAGATGTTTTGGCGAGGCATCCCTTTAGGAGAATCTTGATAAATACACAAGAATGCAATCATTACTTCATAAAACAAAATGTTCGGTCTAGCCAGTTAACCTTGTTGTTATCAGTGGCGTAACGGAGACAATTAGGGCCCTTAGGGATTTTTCCACTCGAGCCCCCCCCCCCCTCTAGCCTGCGTGCAGACTCTACTGATCCCTTTTCAGACAGGTTCTACTCCTGTAGAGTCTGCGCATCAGCGACCAAATCCTTGTTGTGAGTTCATGAGAAACATGGAACCTTTCCTGATTGGCTGACGCATATCCCCTTTCTTTCATGAGCGTCTCTGTCTTTGTTCGAGTCTGCAGGTATTTAATTAGCTCTTCGATGGACAAAGCTGGCCAATGAAACCTTATTGTGTGTGGGTGTTATGCCTTCCCACTCTATGGGTCGCTCTATTGAATCCAATTCAGTGACTTGGTTCCTCAAGAGAGGGAATCGCGCGTGGCTCAGAACAAGGATTTGGTCGCCGATGCGCAGACTCTACTGGAGGAGAACCTCTCTGAAAAGAAATCAGTAGAGTCTGCACGCAGGCTACCCCCCTCTAGCTAAAGCATTTGTAAATGACGTGATGGAAACATAAATTCCATGTCCAGTTTAAACTTGAAGTGAAAAATAAGTTGTGCAGGCAAGGATAAAACAATTGCATTGATTTACTGCGAAAAGTGCATAACTTTACAATAAAATCGATACATCCTCATTTTCACAAAACAGTAACTTTAAAAGTTCCATACATTACAAATGTAGATTCGTCGATCTACCATTACAGAGCAATTTACAACTGCTAGTTAATCAACATTACTTCCCATTCACTTAGACTGTCACACCTTGCAGGCCTGAGACCCGGTGGTTTTTTTTTAATCATAGCCACAGCTTCAGCTTGCAAATAGGTAACGAAAGAATTTGTTGCTGGGGCCCCTTTTGGCCGGGGGCCCTTAGTTTTTGAACTAAGGTGCCCTAAACTGCGTTACGCCACTGGTTTTATGCATTCACCCTTAGTAGTAACCTACTTCCACCTTTTTCCAGACAGATTTCTGATATCTTTCTTGATTTTCTTTTTGTCGTTGTTGTTGTTGCTGTTATTATTGTTGTTGTTGTTGCTGTTGTTATCGTCGTTGATTATTGTTGCTGTCGGTTGATGGTTTTTTGCTGCTCTTTAGAAAGTGCTTGCTTTTCCAAATCTTAGATGGCCTAAAGTTATTACTTATGCTATGGTCAAAATTGGCGGCCAAGATACCATACTCAGTATGATATCAGCATATCTTTTGTTCGGTTTAGAGCAGAGGTTTGCTTAAGGTTGTCATAACACATGGCCTTGGTTTATCAAACTCTATAAAGATAAGCCAAGATCATGATAACTTGTGATAACTCAACTCGAGATCAGCTTTGACCCAATTCTAAAAAGTAAGCATTCTTTGAACATGTTATGAACCTTTGTTATAAGAATTACATAGGTAAAATAAACTAAAGTGTTAAGTTTAATAGATATAACCTCGTTGACTCCTATTTACATCCTATTTTCTTTACGCAGAGAAGTCCACAAGCAGCCTTCGGATTTATTTCGAGTTATTATACGAACTCGAAATTCGATCCATCTCAGTTCACAAGTTTTCACAAATACAGAGTGAGATTATATTCAAAAGCAAGCGACGCCCATCTTCGAATTCTTGGCAGACGCAGAATTGACAGTTTGGGCAAGATGAATAGTGCCGATTGTAAGTACCATCACTTCATCATCTCTTTATTGCGCATGCGCAGTTACGTCACCAAGTCTTAGTATTTTGATCTTGCTCAACGGTCAACCAATTATTAGACCAATTCACCTCATTCCAAAAGGACCTTCAACTCATGCTCATCTTATTGAATTGAATTTATGTTGTTGTTGTCGATCAGTTCAGGCAACGAGCGAACTAGACTTACGATGAGTCTCTTGTTTCCCTGTGCTCTTCGACTTGATGATTGCGCTTTCAGTCAACAGAGACTCATAATATTACTCTGAAAAACCTGGCCCTCTTCAGGCCAAACTTCACGATTTTTATACAGTACCAATCAGATTGCGAGATTGGTGAATCACTATTGTTACGATGTAAATGTGATAGACTTTTCGATTCGATTAAAGAATTGAAAACACTCCCACGGCATTGAGATTGGAAGCCGTGATTCCATCATAATTCCATTGATGATTGAAGAAGATAGGGCCAAGTTTTTCACTGTTTCATTATGAGTCCCCCTTGAGCAAGGTTTACCGCAGGGATACAAGGGACTCGTCGTTATCTCAGGGACCTCAGGGTTACAATGGCTCTTCAACTGTAACGCTATTAGCATCAAATACACAATTTGCATCTGTAAGACATTCGGACATAAGAAATTCTCTCCGTAGAGACGGTAGAGTATCCGTATTCGTATTCGAATCAAGGTTTTCATCGAGGGGCAAATCACTGATTTTTTCTTCGTACACCCTCTTTGAAATCACAAAAAATCACATACAAAAATCACAAAATCACAAATAAATCACATGCAAAAAGCACAAAAATCACAAATCACTGAGAAATTACAGAAAAATCACACAAAAAATCACTAAAAAATCACTAAAATCACAGACAAAAATCATATGATTTTAAAATCACAAAAGTCACGTACGCTAATTTGAGAAGTGATTTGCCCCTCGGTTTTCATCCCCAAAAAGAGGCCTGACTTTGTTGAAACATTTCATCGCTGCTTTACAGTTTGGTATCATGGCAACTGTTCCAAATGGTTCTGTTGTTAAACTTGTAATATTTAAACTTCGGTGGATACATGTTTGGTTTTGGTTTTGGTTTATGTTCCGAGAATCTTTCTGTTTCTACAATACCTGGATAAAACAGGAATGTCAGAAAAGTTCAATAACAGCAAAAGAAACCGACAGCCACATAAAAGGTTTTTGACTCAACAAAAATCTCGAATGATTGAATAAAGAAGACAAGGTTCGGCGTTTTCGAGTTTGACTTTTCGTCAGGGGTATCTTTTGATATCTATTGTGTCATGCCCCTTCTTTGTTTGCAGAGTGTCGCAACTATTTGTTCCTGAATATTAGACCTCCCTACACCCACATAAAATAGGTGGTTTTGGGAATTGTTCTGGAATACCTTTGTGTTAGTTGCAGAATTACCTTTAGGGGTGGGGGGACACAGGAGTACCCTGCTTTCGAAATGGGTAACTTTAGAATGCTTTTCGGGGACTCTGGCATACCCTGCCTGATTTAGGTTACTCCTGGAAAGGCATTTTAATATTCTTTCGGGGTAGTCAAGACTACCACTATGAGGGTACTCCAGAGTACCCCTTCAGAGAATTGGCATACTATAGAGAACCTTTAGGGGTGCCAAATGTGCTCCCAGCTGGAGTAATATCACCCTTTCTGATTTCTCTTGCCTTTAAAGCCTGCCACTTCGTGATTGATTTGACATAAAACTTGAACTGCTATATGCTAAACGTTTGAATGTGTTGTTGTTGAATCGTTGAAGGAGATGCGCAGGATTATCCTTTGCGGAGGAGACGTTCCATTTCGTGCTCATGAGCTGTTCGTGATTGGGTTTTTTCTTTCTTATAATGAGATCTAAAACAAATTTTGTTATTATTCATCCTTTTACTATTTATATCGTCAAATAAGCAAGTGTTAGGCCGTCGTGAAATGCCAACTGTGTTGTCTCCCTGGATCACCATTGACCGTACACGTAAAGCGAAGTTTTCCATCTAAAATTAGTCATTTTATATACGTTGTGGTACACTTTACGTCATTTCGGTTTTATGGTATTTGTTATCAAACGAAAGGAGCAGTTTCCAAATGTCAGAACATTGCTCTTCCATTTGACATACTGTATTCTTCATAAATTCTCAAAAATCTTATGGAATGAAAATTATTGTGCTGAAGGGAAACTTTGATGGCATCAGCTTCGTAGATGAGACTGAAAATCTTCCTGGAATCTTGCCTTGCATTTGTTAAAAAAAATTATTAGGCCAACTAAATGACAGATCTTTCTCCCTTCTTGCTCTTTTTTTCTGTCTTCATTTGTCCATGATTGCATTGCTTTGCTTTTTCAGTATGTTTTCATCGGTTGTTGAGGAATTTTACGCTTCGCAGATTTAAGTGGCTTTGGTGGGATTTGGCGACCAATCCTGAGTTTTGGTGGTCTTCTTATCTTTAAAACAAATTTCGTGCTTCTTAACGAATTCCAGTTCACAACTTTTCGTTTGCTTGACCTTTCGGTTCTTTAATACCAAAGATAAATTTCTTTATAAGTGCACGACTTGCCTGGCTATAACTTTATCGCATTTTCATAATTTCTGAAAGGTGATAATCTGACTACTTGGCACTTTTTCGTGTCATTTGATCTCCATAATGTCATTCGGTGCCATTTTGGCCTAAATCGAAGTCGAATGGTTGGTTTCTGGCCTCCTATTGATGCCGCTGGTTACATTTCAACTTTAAAATTCTGCTGCAACGTTAGGAAACTGGAAAGGTTTAGATAGAGAATTAGGCTACCAAGGAATTAACTAATTTATTTTTATTTATTATGATTTATCTAAGATATTATTAAAGTGTGAAACGCTTTGGAGGCGCTGATCAGATTAGTGTAGTCAGTCATATCATCCACATAAACCGATGGACAGGCACTGTCACTCAAGGTCCTTGTGATTATTACAAATTTGCGAATTTAATTTTCGCGTGTTTTTCTGCAGAGGATTTATGTTTTATTTCTTGCTACGGAGACGAAAAGATTTGAATGATTATATTCTATGATCCAATCAAGCTTTAATGTCATAGGAAAGAATTTCCGGATTTGACAATTCTCATATTCGAAAGAATAGGATTGTACATACGGCCTAAATATATATTTTCGTTGGTTGTTAATGCCTTTGTTGCGCACAAATACGTAGACGGATTAGGCGTGGGATAGTCATAACACTTAATAATATCATGATAAAAGTGTTAATTACTTTCAGAATCGCGCTTTGTAGCTTTCTTTTACGAATTGATCCCTCTGTACCTTTTATAAGTGGCCTACCGCAGCCTCGTTACGAATAATGTAAAGCAGGGCGCATGTGCGCAGAAGTACAAGCAATTTGTGAATTCGTGACACTGTCAACTCTGCGAAACAGAAGAAGCTTCGGTAAGTGAATGCTGCACACCACACCCCCACACCTGCTTGCAGTAAAGGCCTTTTCCACATCAACAACAGAGAATTCTCAAGGAATTCATAAGAATTTTCCGTAGACAGACAAGAATTAGAAATTAGAAAAATTGCAAGAATTTTGAACAAGGATCCTTTCAAGAATTTTTAAAAATTTCCAAAGAATTCTTAGGCAAGAACCAAGAAAATATTGATGAACGGAGCAACTTGGGGTATATGAATAGTTCAAAGAAAACGCCGACACATAACATTGTTTTCTTAGCTACACAAGTCCACGCACGTGTTGAGATCCTCACTCAGACCCCTCCTGCGCAAAATTCTGGCCTTGCGCATATCAACATGACAAGAATTTTATTATAAGAACTTTGAGCCATATGAAAGACCGTGAATTTCTCCACACAAATAAGACAGGGAGCGTTCTTAGTTGCATAGGTGTCATCAATCTGTTTGTCAATTTCATGCTCCATTTCTGCCAAAACAACCCCTTGCACCATGACAAAAAATAACTTGCAAGTCGGACAGGATTTATTAGTTATACCTTAGACTTAATGAGTCAAAAACGGGCCTAGAGCTGTATTCTTGTTGTTGTGCGACAAATATGTTTCAGTTTACCTTGCCCGGCATTGCCCAGCCTTGCCCTTGTAACAATCCATCTTGTAAATCTTCACCCGTTATCATAAGGTGTGAAACTGCAGGAGCAAGGTTCACTCCAACCGATGACGACATTTATTGCAACCAAAACTGAAAATAAAGTTTTACGTAAAGCAATGCGCTTCTATTTTTGAGCTTTTTATTGCAATATTTTGATGAAAGGCAATGATACTAAGTGAAGTTGATTTGACGATAGATTTCAAATTATTTGTTATCCTTCCAATATTTTTTAATCGAAAGATGTTTGGTGATAAAATGACACCTACAAAGTTGCTAAAAACTTTCAAAATATCTTCAAGTGCGCGATTTCCAGAACAAGAGCAGACTGAAACTTGGGACTGGTTGAGAGAGAAGTTGTTGTGCTTTGTGCGAGGCACATGAGCGTAGGGACGCAGTTCAAAGCAAAGCTTTATTTAGGCCCTTATCAACCTCACGAGAATGTATATATGATTGTAGCAAGGGAATGATGGCCTACAGATGGAAATGATACCAATTTTTGTTGCGTAGACTATATCCAGGGGCATTTCACTCATTCGAAGACGTTTACGAGAGTTTTCATAAGAACTAGATTTATACAGATTTTCGATAGACTTTTCTGGAAAGCAAAAGGATTTTTGCCAAAGGTGTACGAGATTCTTTAGGAGGGAAATGCCCCTTGGAATATCTTTGTGGTCGTTCAAGACTTTAGGGAGATGTTTGCAATTGAAAAGCTCCAAAATAAAATGCTATCCATTTCAGACAAACTCTTTTGCGACCGCCCATATGTGAAGTGGTCCTTAGAGAAGGTCTGGTACTAGTCTGAATATGACGTCACACCATACTTTGAAGACACACAGGACGTATCCTGGGGAAAATAAGTCCATTTGTGGAATCACGCAGGATTAAATGCCAAATAAATCATAAATCGCACCACATTGTGGTATTTTGTTGGTGAAGGAATGATTTCAAGAATTCCTTTCTGTCGACTCTTTTGACCTCTATCTTTTCAACCAACCATTAATTCCTTCTTTTGGCATTTTTCAGAATTTCGGTTGCTCTGTTCTACAAATCCGTTGACTGAAGTTTCTCATCAAGATCTTTATTGTTAGACTTAGCTTGAGGCAGTGTTTCGATAAACTCTTTTTTGTGGGCAAATCTTTAGACATCAAACATTTCAGATCATAGTGCTGATCTCAGTAAACAACAAAAAAGATGTTCATTTTCTATACCTCTTAATTTCACCTTCCACCTCCCATCCATACACCATCCTCGTTTCATGTCCAATCTAGTAAATTCCGATTTCATTGAGCAGAAAAACTTTCTCCGCTTCTAGGCCCTTCAATGGAGTCGAGTTGTCTGCATTTTTCTACCGTGGTTTTCAAGTTGATCTCAAATTTATTGGTAAATGATACTGGCAAGGCCACCAGCAATGTGTAAAGGGAACAGAGATAAAATTTCCTCAAGCTCTTTTGAGATCGATATTTTATTGACCGACAAAATGTTGCAATGATTTTTTGAAGTTAAATCCCCTGCAGTGAAAATTGTCTCTTTTTATTTTATTCATATCAACGTTGATTTATGCAAGGAGCCCACTTAAAAAGTAGGAGAAACTACACAAAATGCGTCCTTGCGAGTGAGACACGGTGAAATGCGGTATCTGTGGAGGAATAAACGATGCGCCTTTTTGCAGAGAAGAACGGCAAGAGCGGGGAAGAAAATCTTCTCATTTCTCCTCCGCTTTTTTTTGTTCCGCTCTTTCCTTTCTCCTGCGCAAAAAGGCGCATCGCTCATTCCTCATTGCTCCTTCGCAGATGCTGCGTTTCACCCTACATTTCGTGTAGTTTTTTCCTACTTTTTAAAGGCAATCCCCATGATTTATGCTGAATTGTGTGTAATTTTAAGAAGTTATCAATGATAACTGACATCCATTATTCACTATCATTATTGTCTTTTCTTTCAGCCATTTTGATCATAGAAACAGTTGCATTTGGAGTCGTAAGAATTCGTGGTGAAAGCAGTGGCCTATATCTTTGCATGAACAAAAGAGGACATTTGATGGCACGTGTGAGTTTCTGTCTACCTTTCTGTTCTGTTCTTCTCTTTATGATTTGTCTGTTTCTTGCAATATTCTAAATAGTAAGGGCCAATTTTGTAAAACTTTGAAGGATCTGTTACATCCAGCATTCCTTGCATGTGTCGCCTCTCGGTTAGTTTTTGTTTGTCGCCATTTTAAGGTTTCTTCCGAGAAGATAACCCAAGATAACATGATTTGCTTTTCAGAAGAACAGATTTCACACCTCTGAGTACACTCAATCAAATCAAAATAGATAAACAGAGAAGGCAAAGTACGATAGTTGGGTGCACAAAAGATGTGAGATCAATTTTTTCAGGCTACCAAATCGGCTTGTCTCAATCAGACCCTCTGATCAGACCTGTGTCCTTTGTTTTACAAAATTTGCCCATGCTCTTCTCAACAGCTTTCTTGCGTTGTTTACTAATGTATTCGATAGATTTTCTCTTCGTTTGCTCATTCATTCATTCATTCAGTCAGTCATTCATTCATTCATTCATTCATTCATTCATTCATTCATTCATTCATTTAGATATTCATTTATCAAATCTTTCAACCATATGGATTTGGATCATTGGATTGAAATACCAGTCAGTCAATTCATCCTTCAATCTACAACATTCTTTCTTCGTTTAAGATCTACACTTTCAATTCCTTTCCTTCCTTTACGACTGCATAAATTACTATGGTTACGGCCAATGTGACAGAATTTTCGATTCGATTGAAGAACTGATAATGTTCTCTGGGGATTCGAGATTCGACGCCGTGATTCCATCATGATTCGATTGATAAAGGCAAAAATAGGGTCAACTTTTTCACTGTTTCATTTTGAGTTCCTGTTGAGCAAGGTTTACCGCAGGGATACAAGAGACTCATCGTCATAAGTCTACCCGCAAAGAACCCTGGGTGGCAATGGCCCTTGAAGGCTGTGAAGTGATCAGTAGTTGCAGTTTAGACTTACTCCATGTCTTTGCCATGGTATATAAGCACAAAGGAATATGAATACTTCTGCGGGAGGCGTAAACCGGGGCGTAAACCACGAAGAGTCGTTTTTCGTTCGCAGCGTCCTTTTAGTAATTTACGCCCCCGCAGAGGTAATTACTTTCCTTTGTGCTGATATTCGACGATCGAGGCTTGGAGCAAGTCTGGTTGCTGTTAGATTTTATTCTTATCTTTTGTTCCATTTACTTCGACAGAAAACATTGAAATCATCAAGATGTGCGTTTATCGTAGAGGATGATCATCCATTAGCGTACAAGAGGTACGTATCATTAGCACATTCATCATACAGAATAGCATTCAATAAAAATGGCCGACCAAGGACTGCCACACGTGTACCAAGTGGTCATCATCGTTCAGTATTATTTGTTGAGAGGCGATTAACTTCACAGCCTGCAAACTTTTCAATGAGGACTCGAAGGCATGGGCACAGGAACAGTTTTATGAAAGACCCTTGTGGAAATGCTAATAAATTGTTATTATCAAAAGATTGGCTGAAATTTTGGAGGCAATATTGCTCCAAGAGAAAGTTACGAGCAAGGAAATCGGCAGTCAGATAGCAGAAGTTTTCGAAGTCTCGTGATTATCACCTATGTTGACGACATCTTCGTGTCGTGGGATTACCGTGCAATATGATGCATCGAATCATCTCATCATCGTGTTTTATATCGTGTTCGTATTTTTATGGTGACACTCCAAGAAACAGGAGCCATTGAACCGGTTGAGAGAATATCCCATAGATAGCGCCAAGTTGGAGAGAAACCAGTGCATTAGGTCCTGCAAAACATGGAGAGCAGAACATCGTGCTTTTCATACACTATCTGTGATTTTTCGGCTCAGAGAACATCAAAATTAGGCAGTCGCCCGTTTCCTCACGCTTTGAGTTGCAGATCTTGAAGGAATCGCGAGCAATTCGTGCACTTTTGCAAACTAATAGAAGAGAAACGAAAAAAGTTGACAGTAAACATTTGTAGAAAACGAATTACTAACAGAGCAAGCAGCCGACGCAGAAAAACAGAACACAGGCATCGAAATAAAGCAGAACACTTTAAATCAAACGTAGCTACGCTTTCTTCCTGATTTTGAAGGCTTATAGCAGATATGTAAACTATCTTATGTCAAGGATGATGTGAAAATTAGAGCCAGATTTGTAAATAGTATTTACCAAAAGACATCGTATGCATATATGTGAAATATATCTTAACCATTTAATCTTCATTCTGAATTATTTGCTTGTGACTACGTTTGGACTGTAACAAATTTATTTTCATTGCCGAAAATTAGAAAACAAATTATATCTAAACGCTATAAATTCTTTACGCTTTTATGGTGATGAAAGTGATGCAAGTATTGCTTTATTTACTGGCGTGGAAAGTCTTGGTTACATTACAAAATAGGCCTAAATTTATAGATATCTCATTGCAGGACAACACAGGTGATTTATGTCTACAAAGTTTCTAAGATTATTGATTTCCTGGTGAAAATCATTTGCTTCTGTAAGAATTACATCTTTAATTTCGTTTTGCAATTTATAAGACAAAGTTCAGTAAATCGTAAAACTTTCCTTCACTGACAGTGGTCATGTGAACAATAGAACCTCTTTCGTGTATTTACTGGTTTCAAGTATTAGACTCTGAGAAGAATGATATGGAGCTTGGTTATATAAGGTTTTGCTTTTAACAAGATGGATTAATTCGACATTTCCTAAAATACAAAGTCTTTAATCGGTGAGATTCAAAGACCAAACAGTTTAATACCCTGAAACTAGAACTGTGAATTGTAACAGAATAATTTACTACTCTATTCGGCGGCTTCTTTTGATAGGACTTTTCTTGGTGATTTCACGACGCTCACTAATCTCGAGGGTTTTGATCTTTGATGCCCCTACAAAAGTTGAATTATGTCTGAAATAAGTAACTTATTACTCGTTTTTACTGACAGATCTCTTCAATCTGAAATGCAAATGTTTGCTTTGCTTTCTGACCCAATAGTGGCCAGTTTTTGTCGTCTGATTACAATCCTAACCCTGCATTTTGAATTGTACGATTACCATAGCTTAGCAAAAGGCCACAAAAGATTCCATATTAATTTACTTGTCTGATTACTACCCACAAGGCACACGACGGCTTTAAGTGATCTTTCTTAGGCCATGTGTCGCGACTGCACGATCATTTAGGCTTATGATTTTAAAAATAAAATCAGAAGGTGATTTTTAGCTAATTGTTACTTTTCTGGTCTATGGTGTTAGATGCAATCTTTTCATGGCAAAATGGCTCGTCTTGAATCTAAGGTAATGGATTAGAGAATATTAGAGAAAGTAATGGTTTGCAAATTCGTTTGGTTCATGGAAATAGCATTTCATATAGCAAACTTGATTGTCTTCCAAGCGGCACTTCGCTACCCATAAAAAGAAACAAGTGTTCAAACCTGATTTGAAATGTCGGAAAGTTAGATAATGAAGGCTCATCTTAATTACTGAAACTTGAAAAACCACTATTTACCACGAATATCTTGCTTATTTCCAGATCCGCTTGCTATGGAGCTAAAATTGTTCACTAGGCAGCCTAATTCCAACACGTTTTTCCCTCCTTTGACCAAATCTGAAAACGCGCATAATCTGACTAAAAATTATTTGTTCAGAGCTTCTAGATTTTGTACTACAAAGGCAATATACGAATAAGGGTAGGGTCAGAATTGGTGTTGTTTTATTTCATGTTTTATTCTAAGTTGTAAAATGACTTCTGTTCCAGTTAAGGGACATTGGGAATATATGTATTTAAGGACCAGCTATTTAATGGTTCAAACGTCATATGAATATTTCTGTTATTGTCATGTAATTAAAATAGTAGTGAGTTTTATAAAAGAGTTAGCCTATATTTATTTGTATTTCATTGTTTTCTGTCTTGTCTCATTATTATGATTATCATGTTGGATGGGAAGATGCTACTGGATTTTGCCCACGTAGTATCTTTTTCTAGCTGGAAGAGAAGCAGCGTGATTTTAAAATGAAGTTGAACAAAATAACTTCAAACGGGAAAATTGAATAATTTGATCACAAGTGAAAAATTGTCTGAAAGATGGAATGAAGGAATTGATCGAGATGCGCTGTGAATCATTTATCGATCAGCAATATAAAGAGCTACGCAAACGAGAATGTATGATAATCCAGTGGCCAATTCGATTCGACCTCAAAAGAAAATTCTTTTAAAATGAAGAGAATTGTTTCCAGTCAGGTGAATGTCACTACAAAAGACCGTCGAAGGAATTTCTGTCAGATTGTCAGTTTGTGCCACTGTTTTGAGAAGTACCAGAAAAATGTAAGCTGACTTTTTAACAACGATTAGGACTGAAAATTCAACTTTTTTATCAATTCTGCCCCGCACAGTGAGCGGGTCTTCAAGTGTTTTGAAGAGTTTGTTTTTGCTAATTTTATAAAGATTTAAAATATTGACCAATAGGGAAATAGATAAAGCTACGCTGTTGGCCTGGACTTCTTCAGAAACGTGGTTCACTGTTCCCGCCGAAATTTGCGCCACCATTTTTGTGTCCCTTGCCCCAATACTCCAATCCTCACACCTTGATGAAATGACGTCATTGATACAAAGGCCAAAACGAGGCAAATCCATGATGATACTGCTGTTGTTGTTGCACACAATGATCATTGAGCATTGATTTGAATTTGTTTGTACACGTAGCTTTTTGACCACCAGCAAAAAGTGGACTGCTCATTTTCTGTAAACAACATGTTTATCTCATTTTGACCACTTTGCTGCAATAAAGAAGACTCGCTGCGCTTTTGAAGTGAACAAAGAATGACGATGCAAAGAACTGACAGAGATTGGGCCATGCTCAAGAATGAGGTTTGTAGCTGACTGGAGATGATACAAAGCGTTTAGGCCCATCATCATTTATTATTCCTAGGTCCGTTTACTTTTCCCCCAGAAAAGAGGAGTTTCCTGTTCGCATAAAAGACCTAAATAGTGAAGTAGATACAATAATATTTATATGGGTGCGATGGATATGTAGGCCTATCTTAACGTTGAGATGTATCTTTGTTTTACTTGGCTCAAGACCTGAAAGAAAACTGCACCACCCTCTCTACATGTGCTATAAATGTTTAAAGAAAATGTTTTTAATGTTGCATCGTTTGAATTTATATTTTCAATGCATTTTTGGACATGAAAAGTGTATTTTTAGAACCAGGGTGCAGTCTGAAAGTCTGATTGTTAATTCAGATTGTGAAAATGAAACTCTGTGCCTTGTGGATAAAACTGATCATGTATTCATCAGACAGAATGATGCAATAGTCAGGTCATGACTTTCTGCTGATAACCTAAATGGTAGATCCAGATCTTCAGCATATTTTCAAAGCAAACAGTTTGCAATTGGACAAATTACTTGTTTTTGCAGACTCTCAGGTCAAGTCTGAATGTAAACTAGCTTTTTTGTACAACATAGGCCTACCTGCTGTTTAGTTTTGAAGTAAATGTGGCTATGCTCAGCAAGGTTTGATAAAAGGATACTATAAGCATTGCTTATATGCTTGAATGCAAAAGTGTTTATGCATGGTTTTGTTGATTTTAGATGGATATGAAAGAAATATCTGCAAACACAGGTAGGGGTGGCACCAGAAATCTTCCAACAGAAGAACTGGAGCTTCAGACAGTGGGGCAAAAAGGGCTACAAAATGCACTGTTTGTACATCATTTTGCCAGAATTGCTCCAACAAGAACTCAAAATTTCCTCCAGTGGGGAGACTAGATGCTTCCAGCAGGGGGCTATAGCCCCATACCCTGGTGCCACAACTGATTTCAGGAATTTTCAGCGAATTTCCTGTAAATGCTGCTGCATACCATACTGTACAAAACAATTTTTGTTTCAATCTTTTAAATGTATCTCTTTGATTTTAGTATAATATCTGCAAAAAGAAGCTTGATAGTAAGAAAGAAGGTTTGAAGATTTTGATGAAAGATTTGGAACAATGTCAAATTGAAAGAGACATTTATAAGAATAAAGTTTGTCAATTGGTAAGTATAATCAGTTTTTACATCCCTTTTTGTGCTATTGTCAACTGCTTTCAAAGCTGGTGTTGTGGTGCAGTGGTGTAATCCTCTGACATTGCAGCCAGAATAGTCAGGCGGAGTGGGTTCGAGTCCCGGTAGGGCCCCACCACTTGAGCGTCATGACAAGGGGTCGCGGACTCGATTAGATCTGCTCTATTTCTGCGATCCCAGCGCTTGGCGCTGAAAAACGCAACTTCACCTTCACCTGTGAAATGGCTTGACAGAAATAAATTCTATCCAGATTTGCAACTGCCCTGAAGATAGTTGTTTCTGAGAGGTCTCTCTCAAATTTTGTTTGGATTATGTTTGGTTGAATTGGAATGCTCAAATATTATATGATGCCAGGTGTTGTGGCACAGTGATCTGATCCTCTTGACTTGTCCAAGTCATCTTGTAAGAAAGAAGGCGATGACTTGTCCTGAACAGCTCTTCATTAAGGATGGGTGTGACCTGACTTGACGCCATGTGTGTGATAGGACCTAACTGCAAGGAATTTGAAAACTAGGGGGTTTGTTTGAACTGTCAACACAGATACACTGTTTTCTTTCAGGGAAAAACATTATCAAAATCGCCACCTGCCAGACAAAAAACTGTCCGGTTATCCAGCTGTGTTATCCAGCGCAAGTTGTTGGAGGCAAGTCATCACTTTTTTACAGGACAACTTGGGCAAGTCCACTGATCCTCTGACTTTGCAGCCACAGCAGTCAGGTGGAATGGGTTTGATATGGTCTTTGGTCTAGGGCTCCACCTCTTAAGGATCATGAGAAGGGATTGTGAACTCAGTTAATGGATGGCTACCTCTGCAAAGCCATTACTTGGCACTAAAAATCGCAACTGCACCTGCACATGTGATTCAACTTCCTTTTCCTAAAGAATAAACAGCACTTGATTGAATTTGATAATTTTTCAAATCAAAACCTACAATAATTAACTCCCATTTTGTATCTTGGTTATTTACAAGTTTCCGATAGCTGCTTTCAAGATATTTGATTGTGAAGCTTACAGCAACAAATGCAGCCATAGCCATAGGGATTGTGGCAACACTGGGAACAAAGGTCCCCCAAGAGTTTACAATTAACATAAGAAGTGACCCTCTGTCTTCATAAATTGACCCTTTAGCTTACTGAAATGTGCCTTTGGAGTGTTGTAACCCCCCAAATCTGATATGCTTCCTACAGCCCCTGAATGCAGCCACATCTTTCATTTGAATTTCAGTCCAACTTCCAACAATTTTCATGGGCTTTGAACTGCACAATAGGATCTTAATTTCTATAAATGATAGGTGAATATTTTCTGGAAGATTTCTTTATAAATTCCTTTATTTCCAATCACACATCAGCAGCAAGAATTGGATGAATTGAAGGAACTCCTTGGGGATCATTGGAGAGATAAGATCAAAAGAGGTTCTTTGTTTTCAAGAGATGAAAGTAACGACAAAAAGATTAAAGTAAGCAGTTGTTTTCATTTGAATTTTTTGAAAATGATGTTGTCTGAAACTTTGGTTCCTTTGGCATTCAAAACACTGAAAATATGTCCATAAAATTTTTCAAACCAACTCTAACAGAATTTTTTACTCATGAAAGCAAATCGTAAATACTCAAGTAAAATTCTTTCATGGCTTGAAAGAATAAGAATTTGTAAGAATTTGTGATCATGTTTGTAAGAATTCTAATGGATGAGATCTGCATTAAATTATGAAAGGTCTACTGTAGGCAGCATTAACTGTTCACAAAATATATTTGGCAAATGACTTCTAGACACACACTGTGTGGATGCATTGATTGAAGCAATGCTTATATGTTTTCTAGACACTCACACAACTCATACAGCATACAAGAGAAGAGAACCAAGCCCTTCACAATGATATTGAAAGTGTCAGGCAACTTTATCAAGAAGCACAAAGAGACAATCAGCTTTTAAGAGAAACATTACATCAGCATGAAAGCAGAAGAAAAGAATCAACGAGTGAAACAAATGATAAAATGAGATTGATTGAACAACTTGAAGAATCACAAAACAAGGTTATTGATTTGCATTCCTTCTTCCTCGAATCTTTCTAGCTTTCACAGCTGACTGTCTTTGTTGTTATTTGCTTGGCACGTTATCGTGGTTGGAGCTGTATTTTTTATCTTCAGTATTCCTGTAATCCATTTCAGGTCTTTCCTGGTATTTGTTTCATTTAAATCAAGAGATTTTTGAAGGTAATTAAAGAGAAAATTATTTACCATTCAAAGCTGTAGCTTATGTTGATTTGTACAAAAAGCTGATAACTTCCAATTGTTTTATCAAGTCGATTTGAATTGGTTGTCGTAAAATTTCTTTTTTTCTCAGATCGAAGAACTGAAGAGTGACTTTGAAAATTTATCAGAAGAAAAAAGTGAAATTACACAAGAGGTAATTTGGATTGCTAATGTTTTCACTTTCATCCTCTTTAAATGACATTTTAATTTCATAACGATGTTCTACAAGGCTCGTGATTGTCTTATTAGAACTTTCTGAAAAGGTGATGAAAGATACAATAGATAAAAAGATAAAGAAATTTCTTTTCAGTAATAAGAAGCAAATAACTAAAATTTTATCTAGCGTTGTGAAGGATGTTCCCACCCTTACAGACCTTGCAAGGATTTGATGTTTCACACAAATCTGTTTTCATTAAGTTTGATTAAATTCAAGTAAATAAATGAGTTTCAGTTTGTACTTCTATTTGATCTTTTTGTTTCAGCGAGATCATTTCAAGGAAAAATGCAGTCGACTGAATACACAGTTGAGTTATGCTTTACATAATGATGATCGAAGGATTGTTGATATCGATGCTTTGGTTCTGGAAAACAAGTATGTCATTGCACTTCTTACTTCAGCATGCTTTGAACAGGGTCATGAAAGGAGCTTCTCATTTCAAAATTTTCATGTCATATTTTGCTGGCAGTTCCAGTAAATTTTTCATAATAAACAGTCAATGATCAAATTCAATTTTACGTCCCTTGCTTCTGCTGTTGGTATCTCAGTTCGTAAAATCCCAACCCCTGCATGAAGATTCCACTCCAGGATGCGATTTCACCCCTACCCTCCCCTTCAGGATCCTCATTCAATTATTCACTTACAACGTAAACGAATGAAGCATTGTTTAGATGAATTGAGGGCTTTGCAACGAGAAAATTATTCAGCGATTCTGCAAGAAACGTTAAAGTACTGAAATGCCGTTGCCATTTAGGTTTAAAGAATAAGCAAATCATACAAAAGAGTGCAAATTATTATGTTATCGCACAGCAGATAGAAACAACGAAGTTTTATACAGTGGAAGGAAAACAGCCAATTTACTTGCTAGATTTTGTCCGTGTTTCTTCATTTGCTTAAAGAATGTATGAAAGATATATTTTCAAATTTAATTGCAGATATTTAAAGGAATTATCAAAACAACACAAAGCAGAGAAAACAATGATGCTTGCTTCGGTTACAAGATACAAAGAAGCACTTGATAGAAGATTTAATAAAGCAAATAGACTTCTTGCATACCTAGATGTTCCTGTTTCATTTACACAGAGAGGTGAGCCTAGCGTGTTCAGTCCTCTTGATATTGTGATTGAATGCAAGGCAAAATTTCACAGATACTCTTCAAACGACTTTACTATGTATCAAAATAGTTCTATTTTGAAGAGAACTTTCTTTCTGTTTATCATCAAAATATTTTTATGCCTTGATTCGAAATACTTTCTGGTTGTCTCAAATTTTTTGAAATCTACATCACAAATCTGTTCTTATCGCTGAAGAATCTCCGTACGTGCACAATTGTGATGGAAGGTCTGACGCCACTCAAACGAACCTCTAGTCTACAGGTGTATTAAGATATCGCTCGATCCAGGTCCTTTTTTTAGAATGGTTAAATAGACTTACTACTTTGAGTCCTAGTTATCGCTATTACCCACCCATCCTACTCGCTCACACTAGTATGAGCAAGGAGAGGGGTTGATTATAGCGATTACTAGGACTCAATGTGACAAGTCTAATGGCTAACAGGTTTATTGAGCAATTTAGTGTTATACAGTTGACTTGAAATAAGTACCTGTTTCCTTTGAAGCATTTGGAAATCAAGGTGGAAGTGGAAAAAACTCTAGTAACGAAACCGTCCACGAATTACAAAGATTGACGAAATCGTTGACAGAATCATTGACGGATAAAGATACTGCCTTGAAAATACAACGAAAGACGAACAGGTAAATGTTTTATGTTTTGATTACCTTTTTGATTGATTGATTGATTGATTGATTGATTGATTGATTGATTGATTGATTGATTGATTGATTTATTGATCTACTTATCTATTGATCAATCATTAATAAGTCAAATGATCTGTCAGATCGTCAATTGAATGATTGTTTGATTTGCTGATCAACTGATGAATGATTCTCAAACAATTGGAAATCAAAACTTGCAGATCCTAAAAATTCTGTTTTGCTTTATCAAAAAGAGAATAACGGGAAGCTTCATTTTCAATGTCTTGTCTATTGATAGGTAGTTCAATACTTCTTATCATCCGATATTAAAAGATAAAGGTTCTTATCATTCTGTGTCATATTAAGCGCTACTCCATCTGCAACATATTCAATCTGTTATGCTTAATTTTTCAGAGTGCTTGGCACAAGGGTGAGAGAGCTTGAAAAGAAACTGAAAACACTTGAGATATCAGGACTTTGGTCCCTTCAAGGTAAATTTCAATTCTTTGTTACAGAGCTGCTACTGTTGATTTTGAGTCTAAAGTACTTACTAGACCAGTGATATATTTACCCCTGTCTGTCGTTCTAAATTTCCACCGTGACCAGCTGTGATTAATGTGCAATTCCATTTGTTAAAAGAAATTCTTGTATCTATGTCATTTTTTCCAAGTGCAATGCAATCATGAATTTTTAGTTTGAATTTGTATTCATCCTTATTGCCAGGCGTTACTTGAGGCACATCATATTTTATTTGCTTAAGCTTCACCCGAGATAAGTATTTCGATGTTGGCACCTTAATCTTACATCATGAACATAGTGCACCTATAAACGGCCTGGTATCTAACGTGAAACAGGCGTCAGTTTCTACTTGTAGTCTGCAGTGATCGTTTATGTGTAGCTATCAGTAACTTATCATTTAGTTTGTAATTAGGGTGGATATCTCTTTATCTTGAGACCAAAGGGTAGTCATTGTCTGTTGTATCATCCCTGTAGTGATGTATAGTCGTATAGTAGTATGTAACCTTGTATTGTAACATTTTAGATGGGTATTAAGAAAAAGATCAGTATTTATAAGCTGCGTAAAGTTCTTCCATCAAAGCCACTTAAAGAAGCATCTTTATTTATTAACTTCTTATAGAAACCATCCATCTATTTGTTATGATTCTTGATGTTGAATTCTTGTTGAATTGGCACTTATTGACAGCTCAAACATTTTTGTCTCCCCAGGCCAAAATGCCAATGTTGACCGAATTTCACCAGTCGAGTGTTTAAAAGAAAATGCAGGGCAACTGAAAGACAGTAAATCCGGGTCAGAAACAGTCGCCGGAGCAATGAAAAATGACAATGTTGAAGTTGAGGCTGATACTGATTTCGAGGATTCATCATGGGATCCATATTGTGAGAAAGTTGAAGCGTTAGATATCAAAGACCCTCGTTTCAGTGACGCCTTGATTGACATATATGGTGGGCATGGTAGCAACAACAATGATAGAGGTGATTCCCCTGGAAATGTAAGTTTTGATACTGATTCAAGTATTGATGACATCATTATGACTAAAATGCTACAACGATTTAAGGATGATCTAGACTTGGAAACAAAATTTGGTTCATCGGACAGGGCTTTACGTAAAACGAAGTCATGCCCAACTACGCCATTAAAGACTTGTGATAGGCCAAGGTCATGGCATGAATGGTGATTTTAACATGAGGTATCTTAAAGAGTCATCGTCACCCAGATTCCTTTGCCAGCATGCTGCAATTTGAGGCTGTCTGAAATTGTAGACTTATAACTTGGAGTCTCTTTTTTTGTGCACTTGACTCGATTATGGCGCTTCGGTCAACAGAGACTCACAACATTCTGAAAAAAACCTGACCCTATTTTGGCCCAAACACCTAGAAAGCTTTCTATAGTACCGATCAGACTGCGAAATTTGTGAATTACTATGGCTACGGTAAACATGATAGAATTTTCTATTCAATTGAAGAACTGATAATTTCGGACGAGATTCGAGGCTGTGGTTCGAGATTAGGGACATTGATATGAGATTCGAGGCCGTGATTCCATCATAGTTGGACTGATGAATGCAGAAAATAGGGTCAGCTTTTTCACTGTTTCATTATGAGTCCCTGTTAAGCAAGGTTTACCGCAGGGATGCAAGGGAATAATCGTCATAAATCTACTGAAAATCAAGTTTAGCCTAAATTGAAATCATGGATTCACACTGCAGTTGTAGAAGTGATAGAAAAGTGTTACTTTATTCGCACCGCTCATTTAGTTAATTCATATTTGATAACCCCTCCCTCCGTTCTTACTTCCGTTGCTTAATTTTATCAAACAAGTGCTCATTTAGTAACTGAATCACTGCGCTTTTACGGAATGACCAGATCGAGAGGTATTTGTTTTTAAAGCTGGAAAACTTTTATGAGACTTCCTGTATAGTTTCCATATTGGCCAAATTGACTCTTGGACAGTATCAAATTTCAGCGTGCCCATAAAGGACCGTGGGTTTCCATGGCTCTTTAAAAGGGATATTTTATGTGGTGGCAGCATGTTTTACTTTGGCAATATATATGGCACTATCATACTTACAGAAGATGAATTAGGTGTGCTAAATAGCATTTTCCTTCCAAATAGATTTCTTCCCCGTTATATACTTTATTTCCACCAAGGAACTCGAAAAGTTACATTCCACCTTCATCCATAAAATAGCCACGCACCTCCTTCGTGCCTTAGATGTAAAGAACTTAGACACACAGTTAGAATTATGTAAATATTGATAAATTTGCTAACATGATTGTAAACAGAGATGTTGTAAATAGAGGCAAGAGTAACCTGCTGAATTTTTCATGTTTCTTATTCAGTATTGCAATGATTTGTTGCATATAAAAGTTTAGGTGAACAAATGAATTTGAATAGATATCGTTTTCTAATTCCATAATTTTGTTGTCTGTCTTCATAGTCTTCTTTTCAGAAGATTTTTCTTAGAATTTCATCCTTTATCATTTAGATTTAGATTTATTTAAAATTTCATATGTTCAATGATAAACTTTCTTTCATATTATTGGTTTCATTTAAATTGTCATATTTTTCAGTGACAAGTCATCCATCTATCATGAGTGCGCCCACATAACCACACAGCATCCATCAACATCACAGCGCCCACTCAGAGTAACATCACTCACACACGTGACTTATCTCATGATTCATTTTCATTTGCATAATCAGTCAAACACCATTTACAGTTTAGACGTCTTTTATCACGTGACTTGTCATCTCAGTATGGAAGTTTCATGCTGTCAGTGATAGAACTCGAATTTATTTTGAAATAGACACGAATAGACATTTTTCTTTTTTGCCGATGAACATAAATGTTAGTTAACGTTCTCTCTTGTAACTTATTCTATTAGGTAGTCTGAAATACGAATGTTTTCCAGTCTAATCATGCGCAATAAGATACATATAATGTACACTCACTGAATGTGTGTTTGTTTTTAAGTCAAATCCTCTGATAGCGCCATTGCGCATGGTGCATCGCAGTGTTTTGCTTTATCACAGGGGACCAAGAGGGAAAACGAAGCTTTCTTTCTTCTCGCTTCGCTTTCCCTCTGGGTCCCCTGTGATAAAGCAAAACACTGCGAAGCACCGTGTGCCATGGCACTATCAGAGGATTTGACTTAAAAACAAACACATATTCCATGAGAGTGCATTATATGTTTCTTATTGCTCATGGTCTAATATACCAAAACATTACACATTGAAAAGCGAAATGCCCATTAAAACCACCAACATAATAGACATTTTCAAGACCTACTTGTCATCAACCAAGCCACCTTCGTTCTCCTTTACATACTACACTGAATGATTGTTTTCATGGTCTTGGCTTGTTTCCATCCCATATCCAAAACACATTTGTGAGTATACTGTTAGAATTCTCACGGATGACATCCATTCAAGTAAAACACGGAACTAAATCGTAGTCTTTACATTCATATTTCTTCATGGCATTTGACATCATTTTCATGCAATCATTAAGTCATATCATTTTGAAAGAGGTTGTCAGTTTGTAACAGAATGATAGCTTAGTCAGTAAGGTGCATTGTTAGAGATTCAATTACCAGACATACATCCTGGACAGGTACGATACTAGATTAGATCGAGTAGTCGATTGAATTGAAATTTAATTTAATAAATGTTAGCAAAGTCGAAATTACAACCAAAGTACCGGGTGAGCTAGGAAAAAGTTCCCACTTTGAAAATTCATAGCATCATGAGTTCTTCATGGATTTGAATGATTTTAAATTCTAGTTAATTTAAATAATTAAAACCTGGGAAGTACTCCTGGTGCTATTAATTTTCAAAAATGGGAACTTTTTCTGGCTCACCTGGTATTAACATTGAAAGTAAATACTTTATTAATTATTTTAATAAACCTTTTAACCAGCGTACAAAAATTGTGGATCGAATGATATTTTATACATTGTAGTGTTTTAGAATTTGCATTCAAGTGATAGAAGCTCTGAAGCCATTCACTTGAACCTTTGTGTGAAGATGAATTATAAAGATGTACAAAAATACCTCTCGATCCAGACTCTGGTATACCAGCACATCAAAGAAGGAAAGGAAGGAAGGGACGAAAGGCCGTAAATCTAATGACCAGATATAAGTTGTTCTTTTGTTTGTCGTTTGCTCGTTACATGTTGGTTTGTTAATTGTTTGTTTGGAGGTAAATTTACAGTAGTCTTTGGTTCGCCACCTTGACTTGATTCATCCTCACCATCGGATAAATTTCATTTCACATCTTCCTTTATTTTTTCATATCATAAACTATCATTTTATAAACTATCATCTTCAAGTGAGCTATCAGAATCATTTTCTTTTTGAAGAGCCCAAGGTTGAGGCTCTCCGGATACAAGAATACAGAAGAGAATTGTCCCTGCCAAATATAGAAAGAATGTGATCCAGAATACCATTTGCCATTGTTCTCTTTTCTGCAAAATAAATTGAATGTTTTATGAGACATGAGATAAATGAATTAATTGGTCGATAGTTAATGACGTATTTTCACTGGGCCTAGAATTTACAACAAATGGTTTAATGGACTTGTCGTAGCTGTGTTGTGGGGTGAGTGGCCGAGCGGCTTATACAGTGACCGAAGTTAAGCTCGGTTAAGTGAGATCAAACTTCGAGTGGGTGACCTCGCAGGGCTGAGGTTGGACTTGCCCAAGTCTTCTTTCTTATCTGATGACTTGGGTAAATCCAGCCTAAGCTCACAACTCACCTCGGCGTCCTTCGGAAGGGACGTTAATTTAGGGGTATCATACCAAGCCGCTAAAGGTAAATACCATACAGAAATAATCAACATTTTCCTTTCAAAATCAAGATCCGAAAGTTTCGAACTCATTTCATTTCATTCATTTTTACTTATTTAGGCACGGTAGCCCCGTCAGTCCATGAGAACTGCTTTTCAGGGGGCCGTGGAACTGGCAGTGAAAAGCATCCCAAACATTTAATTCCCAAGCTTTTTGTCCGAACATTGTAGATTTTGGTCAACGTTCTTACTAAGGATTGTCAAAGTTGTTTCAAAGTCGTTTCAAAGTTTTTGAGAACATTGATATTTGATATTGTTTTAGCGCAATGAGTGGCCCTTGCTATCTAGTCTTGCTAAGGTCGTCCTTTTGGCAACAAGTTTAAAACAAGATTTTAACAATATTTGTCCTGCCTACTTTGAATATTAATCATACCTTATCCTCCGTCATGACTCCAACAAGCAATGGACTAAGAAAGCCAGTAATCGTTCCAGCAGTATTACTTATCCCCATGACAACGCCAGAAACGCCGGGGGCAATGTCAAGTATGTTCACTTCATATCCAGAATGCAGTAGGCCTGACAATGCCACACCAACACACATGCTAGCAACGGCCATCTTTGCTGATGCACTGTATCCTGAGATGACGATTAAAGTTGCGGCTCCCATTGCACCTGCGGAGGGATATCATTAATAAGAACATAGTATGATACGACAGGCAGAAAAGAGATATTGATGCAGAAAATTTGATAATATTTTTTTGTCATCATCACATCTTACTCACTGTTTATGTTCTGTTGTTGAGAAATCACTTGATGCTTGATGGTAAGAAATTTATAGTTACTTTATCATTCACGGAGATAAAACTCTTTTAATGTTGTGGAAATATGCATGCAAAATGTACTGGCCTGTACTGTCGATGAAATTGTATTTACATCGAGTTTCTTAATGTTTTTTTTTGAAGCGTGGATCTTTCTAAGGTGCTCGTAGGCAGAATGTAACAAAAAAATTCAGGAATTCTCGACGGAAACAGTAGCGGAAACATTGCCAAATATTAGGGTGGGGGGGCGAGGCTATTGTTTCAGTGAAAACATTGTTTATTGTTTCCATTGTTTTGGAGCAAGAGATCTGTGTTCTAGCCAATATTGGGGGGCAATTGCACCCCCTCGCCCTCCAAGTGTCCGCCACTGACCGAAAAGCAATTATTGATTTGGACCTCATCCAAGACAAAAGATCAGCGTTGTAAGATTTGCAATTCTTACCCAATATATAAAACAGTCTTCTCACATTGACTGTACTCATGTGACCATTTCTCAATATATCTGCTACCACTCCTCCTAAAGGTCCAACGATGGCTTTCAATAAGAATGGTAGTGATGCCACGAATCCCATCTGTAAATAGATCAAATCATGATCAAATCAATCAGTTATTGGGTTATTGGTCAATCAGCCTATCAACGCATCATTCAGTGAATCAGCCAATAATCAGTGAATCATACTACCAATCAATCAAACATCTCATACCTTACCGTAAACGCTCTTTTTAGCCCCCTCTCTATTCAGCCCCCTTCTCTAACAAGCCCCTCCCCTCTGAGCAAAAATTTCAAATGAATGCCCCTCTCGATTAACCCCCCCCCCCTCCGCCACGTACGATAAATTCGAAAAGTTACAAAATATTTCCATTTGTGTAGCTAAACATGTTTGCAATGTTGGGCTTTATATGATTTTAAGATAAAACTGTGTTGAAGAACTAAAAAACTATTGTATATATCCTTGTCATATGATTTTGTGAATACGCCCTCCTCTCTAAAAAAAACTTCCTCTCTTTCAAGCCCCCTCTGGAGTCTCCGAAATTGGATAAGCCGCCCGGGGGGGGGGGGCTTAATAGAGCTGTTGCGGTAATCAATAACTGACCACCAGTAAACTCGACACTTCACCGATCGGTCGGCGATCAACCCAATTGGTACAGTATTCTTATCATGCATTGGATCAAGAGATCAATCACTGATTTCATGGCAGTTGATGGCTTCATCAGTCAATCAGTCAATAAATAATCAATCAATCAATCAATCAATCAATTAATATCATATTTTTCGATTTGACTTTCTTCAGGCATGGATTGTTAGACACTGCTTTTATGTTTCAGTGTATTAGTTTCTGCGGAGGAAAATTATAAAGCGGCGGCAATGAAACACGACTGCAGTGTGAAACACAACTACAGTGTCTAACCACCCATGCTTCAAGGTGGTATTTATTCCTCATTAAAACAATAACATCAATAAGGGTGTTGATACTTACTTCACCTGTTTCAAATGTGTCAAGTCAGTGCAGAGTCGACATTCAGTAAATTGTTTCATAACATCTTTTTGAAGCAAAATTATTACATAACAATGTTCTTCCACGGGCCCGTATTTCGAGGCTCTGGTACCCAGGGTAGGGCCAATAGGAACCGGCAGGCTTGGGGCTTCAAGCCCTCTAATAGTTTTTGAAACAATAGTGCTACATCACAAACATTATTTAGATTATTGTTATCTATTGTTTTGAGGAGAATCCCCCCCCCAAATAAGCAGCTGCTTCCTACGGCCCCCTTTCATCATCGCCATACATTTGCTATTGTGTATTTATTGTTTGAAAAGGTAACTTACTTGTTGTACGTTGAAGTGCATGATATCCATGAGAAATAATGGTAAACATATAAGAATTGTGTAAAGTCCCCAATCATTTGCAACGTTGCCTAAAATGACAGCCCACACTGGAGCAGATGTTAACATTGCTTTCCATTGCAATTTTACTGCCTGTTGAATAGAATAGAAAGTGATGATCAGGCGATTAGCTAACAAGAAAGAAAGTGATTGACGTGATAGAAAAGATGAGATCTCATTGGTCTGTAGGTAGGTACCTGATTGTAGCTGTTTTATAATATCGGCGAATGCTCCAACAAAACAAAACAAAACAAACCAAAGCAAAAGAAACCTTGGCGTGTTTGGATTTTCATTTGTCCTTTTATTCATATACTTCTGGCCAAAATAATCCGCATTGCGATTGATTTGGCTAGTTTGTCACTGTCTGCCGATAAATGTCACTTTTTCATGTAAATTGCGAATATGGATATTATTCGAATTTTTCGCAATTTACTTGTGACGTCATTATGACATTGACAGGAAGCTTGGGAATGGAAGTAGTCAAGTCAGTAGCCGTGTCTACCTATGCAGATTATCTTGAACCGATTGTTGGCCATTGTTTATTCTGGTAGTAGTGTAGACCACACTGTTTAGCTCAGGTATTTCATTTTAAGATCCAAAAGTTAGAACATGGAGCGGTTAGGTTACAGTAATGCCGTTCTATTGGATTTTTCTATTGTTTTTTAACTGCCTAGCTGAGCTGGTGAATTTCTAGACTTATTACACGAGTTCTTGTTTTCGCTCCATTCTCCTCCTCCAATGATACACCACAATAATTCAAAAGAGCAAAACTTAGACGAATGTCATCAGTCCAGTGAATGTCTAGAATCTTCATTGTTCTGGAAAGATCGATGTAGAAATCCTTTGAAATCATACGTGTTCGTGAAAAATATACTTTTGTTGCCACTTTTAATTTGTGATGTTCAAGTTGATATTTCAAAAGAGATGCTACCATTGCAATTTTGTAATAAACACATTGTTCTCAATGAATGTCATATCAATCAGTCGATCAACAAAGCAATCAATCAATCGCTCAGTCGCGTGACTGATAACAAACAAACGAACCTTATGAACGTCAACATTCCGTTCGATGTATGCTTTTTCGGCCTTCGAAATCGTCGGATGTACATGTGGTGATTCGTGAATAAGAAACATCCAGAGAACCCACCATACTATACCTGCACCACCTGAAAAAGGAAGGATGAAATAAGTAGACAATAAAATGACAGTGTGTTTAAGTTGATTTTGCTTGATTGATCCTGGAGTCAACCTTGCAACTGAATTGTAAGATGATTGTTATCCTAATGACATTTGATTTAATTCTGCTGCTCTGCTCTGCAGCATAGGCTTACCCCCACCTTTGAAATGGTGGGTGTAAAATTCTATGACCCAGGGTATATCTCTGAGCTGAACGGCTTGTAAATCTGCCGTTGGACTTTTCTGAAACCTTTAATATTTTCAGAATTACAGTGTTCTTTTCTATTTTAAGAATTCAAGAAAAGTTTAGAAAAGACTCAAAACCATCGTAATTTCTAAACAGGTTGACGAAAGATCAGATAATCTGTAAAGAAAACCATAGTTTATGGATGTCTACAATATGGTATCAAGCAAAACTCTTTCACTCTTATGGTTTATGACATATCAATTTCATGACGTCACATCCTAAAATAAGCTGAAATATATGATACGTTATAATTTCTCAGATATTGAGGATTTGTGAAAAGTCCAATGGTATTATTGGAATTATGGAAAAGTTCCTTTATTTCCTTTTAAGCCATTCAATTATAAGAAATAGATCATATAATTTTACACATGCTTTTTTACACCGATTTAAAGATTTAGAACCTATGCTCTGATCTTCTGCAAATTTCATTTGATTTTCTTTATTTAGACAAATTTCGAAGCAGGATTTGGGAAACAGTTATTGGTCGAACCATTGATTAGCATTTCGTCTTCTTTCGTATTTCATATGTATTTTATATTTCATTGGAGGGTTGCCAAACAAACTTGCAGCCATAGACTTAATACAATTCGTTCCTGATTTCGCACAGAATTACAGAAAATTTTTCCACTTACCAATCGATTAGAAATGTAATGTGAAAGGCACAAATTTACCGTTGTTTTTAAATTCCTCGAGTTATCATTGGTCTGTTCTGCAGGACAGAGAAATATAAATACCTTGAAAAATCTTTCATAAAAGCGTTTTATTCATATTAAAGATGACAGCTTACCAAAGCAATAAAAGACGGAAGCCCATCCACCATCAAATCCATATTTTGTAAGTAATCCTGTCAAAGGCATTGTCACTATTGTGCCAACATTCATTCCTGTAATCAAAATTTGAAACATAGTTCAATAACACAACGTGAATATTTGTATGAGTGAAGGTTGGGGTAGCGACAGAGCAGAAACTGCGTAAAACGACGTCATCGACCAATCTGAGATAAAGAAGTGTTTGGAGAGATAAGCTTTTTGAAATGATAAATCAAGAGTTCAAGGCCCTAGTAAGAAAATATCAAGTGTTGCCTAATTTTGGAATCTGTTGCAGGGAGCTACGGAGGCTCAAAGTTACGAGTTTTCGCGCATGCGTGCGCAGTTTCTGCTCTGTCTGGGGTAGCTGGAATATGAAAAGGAAGGATACTTTTGTTTCTATATGAAGGTGCACAAGAGTTGCATCGTTGCCATCAAAGGAGTCGAAAAAAAACGTCATGCTTGATTCAAATCATGTCGAAATGCCTACTTTATTTACTTGTTTATCAGTGGATTCCTCACTAATGAGGTTGCTCATTACTCATGTAGTTGTTTGTAAAAGCTGAAAATGCTTCACAAGTTTATATCGTCTTTCAGCAAAGAAGTTCGTGAACAGAGAATGTTTTCAAACAGAAGAAGTTCACCTGCAAGAGCAATCGTGACGAGAATTGTTCTCTCTGATCTTGGTGCCCAGTAACTCCAAATTTGATGGTTACATGGAAGCATTACTCCCTGGAATTTAAAATACAGTTAAGATATTATGAATTGAGAAGGAGATATTGTTTGCAAGTTTACAACAAACAAATCAATTATCAATGCAGGAATTTGAACATAAGGTTAAAGGACTCATAGGTATCTCCGAAAACATTGAGCGAATCTTCCAAATAGTATCATCTCACCTTTTTTATTCATTAAAAAATATTACAACAAATACTACATTCTACTACACGCTTCTAATTACTGTACAACATTACAAGGACGATACCACGGGGAGCGAAAGACAATGACTACCCCATGGCCAATATGAAAAGACACGCAATGTTAACCTGAATACAACAAACACTACGGACAATTTTTTATCTAATGGATGCTATGCTATACTAGATTCCGTCCTACATCAGATGTAAGGTCAGGGTTGCGATAAGTTGCGTGCGCAACTCATTACATTGTAATGAGTTGTTAGTTAAAGTAATTCAAATGCCTGACATCTCATGTGAGACAAAATTTACAAAGCAAAAGAATATTTAACGGCAGAGCATATGCTAATACCAAGATATCATGCCAATGCCAATGCTTTTACGCCTTAAGCCGTAAGAAAACTACTCTGAAAAAGTTGAAGCCTTGTTTTAATCGTACCTTTCATTTGGGCCATCTGTAAGTTCTCATAATCTGAGACAGCTTACCAATATATTTCTTTTATGCCAGAGAATCTTAAACTCTATGCAGCGGTGTCAGAGAAAATTAGCAATTTTAAATGATACTTACCAGTGAAAGTCCTTCTGCAACTCGCAAAGCAACAAGAGCCCAAACGCTAGCTCTTGCAGCTGGTGGTGTAAATAATGTGAATATTGATGCAAATAAAACACCAAATCCATAGATTTTTGTTCCACCAATTTTCATTGCGAAATAGCCACCAGGTATTTGCAGAAACATATATCCATAATAGAAGGAGCCAAGAACAATTCCTGTCAAATAAAATTCTTTTCATCGTGAGGATGTAGCTGGTGAGTCAAAAAAAACCTTGAGCGTTTTGCGGGCTATGAAATAAATATTATGCGACCAATATTCAAATCTGAAATGTTTATCTATCAGTCAAAGGCTAACTTACATGAGAAATTTTGTTTGGTGAAATCACACGTCTTCAGAACCTAACAATTAGAAAAAATGCCTGTAAAGGTTTTGTATGGGAATCAATATTCCACGTTCCATTCTGGCCCATGATTTATGTAGCATCAGTTTCAGGATTGAATTCAATTTCAGTAGCAACTAGATTATGGACCAGAATGGAATGTGGAATTTTTGTTCTCAAAATCCCCTTATCAACTTTTTCCGAATTTCTAGATCTAGATGATGCGTGATTTTTCCAAACAAAATTTTTTCATTGAAGTTAGCCTTCGACTGATAGATTTCCGTTTTAGTTTTGAATATCGGCCACATACTTTTAATTTTATAGCCCACCAAACGCGTAAACTTTTTCTGACTCACCCGGTGAAACAAGACGTTTTGTTATAATTCTTGCCAAAGAGACCTAAGACCATCATTGGCCAGACTTTTGTTCTTTATTGTGCGATTCACCTATTGATTAATACTTTCTTTCTTTTATCCATTTCATTCATTCATTAATTGATTGATCCATCAATTCATTTCTCCATTCATTTATTCATTTCTTTATTGGTGGGTCCATTTATTGATTCATTCTTTCATCTGCTCTTTCATTAATTAATTCATTCCTTCATTTTTTCAGTTATTCATTCATTTATACACCTCTTCGTTGAATGATTAACTTGCTCACTTATTCATGGACTTACGGATTCATTCATTCATTCATTCATTCATTCATTTATTCGTTGATTCATTCATTCATTCATTCATTCATTTATTCGTTGATTCATTTATTACTTTATATCCACTAATTCGTGGTTTTATGACGGAACAAAGACGTCATCGTTGATTTTTCAGCCTGTTAGGAATGCTGGAAATATTTATCTGTTGGCTGTTGTTGATTGATTGATTGATTGATCTATATGCTATTGATTATTGCTGTTTTGAAATTTGTTGGAAACGGTTAAACCAATTATAATTTATTTTTCTGATTCAGTAGTAAGAGTGACCAGATCGTAGAACCCGACCTATGTATGATATTGCTTACAAAATCATATAGAAGTTGAAGTCACAAACCTTGCAGTTTTGAATTCCAGTTGAAATCAGGTTCCTGGAAAAAGAGATGCAGTTTTGTCACATCTTTTTGCTGAATATTGTTCGCAAATGAGTGTCGAGAATTACCTGTGAACAAACTTCGCTGTGGCTCTTACGCGTTTCGAACTTGCAGTCTCATAGATAAGAACTGTAGAAAGGGCATAGATGTCCTATCTACACTTCTAAGTGGCCCAAGATTTTAAAATGCTCGCTGATATAGGACAACGGTGCTGAATAGACAATTAGACATATGTGGGGGTAAGTTTATCTTCTCCGTATATCACTCCATCAATTTTCACAGTGCATCCACTTTCCTCCAGGCCCTGGAGGAAAGTGGATGCACTGTGAAAATTGATGGAGTGATATACTTGCATTCGATTTAGAAATATTTTTTGCGCATGGGATCGGCCTTAGTTGGGCCTTGGTTTAAATAATTGCACAAGCATTAGGCCTTAGTTTCTTCACGTGGATGCTGTCACATTTTCCCTGTTACAGCTGGCCCTCCATGACTCGAGCTCTAAAGGGTTACAAACGACTTTCCCCTTAAATAAGAAGTTTTCTAATGAGGAAGTGTTAGATTTTGCATATGTCAAGTAGTTTAAAATCTAGCCATTTTCGAGCTACTAAAACTTTGGCCTAAGCTGACCATCGAGCTGGCTGCTCTTTGTTTACAACACCAATCAAACCATATCGAAAACATGTTATTCGTTAGGCCACATGCATCATCAAGGCCATCTCATAATTTTTCATCTTTTCCTCATACCTTGATGTAATGTTTTCCATTCTCTACGACCGGATGCGGTTTTACCATTGCTCCAATTGCAACATTTAAATTTACTCGGATGGCATACATGTTCATGAATCCGCAGAACATCATTATTGCTAATATGTAACGTTTCGGAACGCTAAACATCGTTCCGGTTAAATCTTCCGGCGATTCGTTTCTGCTTCCGGAGAAATCATCGCTCTCATTGTCTTTATTTTGGTCTATATCTACATTTGTTTCTTCATCTTTTTGTTTATTTATTTCAATAGCTTCAGCTTGTGGTTCTGTCTCAATCTGTTCTGTTTCTGTTCGCCTTTCTGGTACGATAGTTTCTCTGGACTCCATTGCTGTCTCGAGGTTATGATCATAGTCCTTCTAGTGATACCCGTCTTTCAATATAGATCACTCTCATTGAAGAAAAATACAGCTTTCATCAGTTTCCGTCTATCATGATCTTTATTTAGTATTTATGCAGTATCATGCAAGTTTGATATCGATCCTTATCAGGAACAAATTTCAAATTTCCTAGCAATTCTTCCAAAATATGCAATCCACAACAATAGGTGGTATGAGATAAGAGAGGCCTGGGACTAGTGATACGCGTAAGTCTTGAATGGGAACTGTCAAGTAGGAGACCACTCATTCGTAAACTACATGCGAATAGATTTACATTTACGGGTAAATTTGACCTGTTCGGAAACAAAGAGAGCGAAAGATCGAAGGGTCTTTTGAATGAAATATGTACTTTATAGGTTAATCAAAACAAATTGAATTCGAAATACCAGACGCTATGTTTAAGAGATGGTTAGAACTGCGACGAAATCAACTTGAAATCAAATTATCTTTTCGAGTACCAGATGGCTCAAAATTTTTTCCATGATAATGATAATGATAGTAAGAATAAACTTCTTATTTACAAATGCTAGGATATCTATTGATTGCTCGTACTCTTTTGAAGATTGAGCTAGTAAATATCCATATCTAAGCATAATTTGGATACAGCAAAACCATAATATTTACAGTCAACAGCATTATTTACTATTGCATCTCTCCCACTTAATGTTTTCATTTTTTTGCGAAAGGAAGCTACTGTTTCACTGCTCCTTATTGCATCAGGTATGCTGATCCAGAGTATGCAGCCCCAAATGCCAGTGACACGATCGATGTGCTTGGAAGTAAAACTGTTTCATGTATTCTGACATAATGCCTCGCAGTAACAGTGGAAAAAGGGGGACTGCTTTTTAATGTCAAGAATTTTTCTCATTTTAAAGACTTCATCATTTACTTCTTACATAATCCTCAGATTCAGGGCATGATCACAGAATGGTGTGAATACACATCAGAGAAGAATTGGCAGATTTCATTTTGAGTCATTGTTCATTAAGAATACGTTAAGACATAATTTACAGAGAACTATACATATTATATACACCCAGGAAATGATTATACACAATGATCAGTTTTGATTGATCACTATGATCAGTTTTGATTGATCACTATGATCAATAATCAAGCGATACACGATTGTGAACGATACACCAATCACCATATCAGTGAATCGCTATTCTTTAGTAAACACAGTCGTTCAGTAAGTGCACAAGAAACATCGTATTCACTGAAATTGTTCAATTAGTCACGAATTTGAAGTTAAAGCCTGGTTTTCATTAAATCATAACTCATCGCCGATTATAAAGCGTCAGCTATCTTCGGCGATGCTCTTACACAATGATCGGCGATGAATTATGGTTTAATGGAAACCAAGCTAAAATTTCAACTTCCAATTTTAACTGATCTGTGTAATTCTTTAGGGAGTTATAATTTCAGTTGTTTGTGGTATACTTTTCAGATGTTTACTCTTAGTCATTCACCTGATGATGCCGTATCGATGTGCAACGAAATATTGTGAATTCTTATCAATGGATATTGAACCATGGAGCATCTCGTCATGTCATTACTTCCCTCATGAAACTCTATACGCCCGTTGAAAGATATTCGATCACCATGTAACTTTGATTATACTACCAGTGACAAATTTACGTCCATCGAGAACTTAAAATCATTCTCCCACACATTCAATCAATTAAAATAGTAATACAGATATTTACAGAGGAAGGTCTCATTCACTTGAGAGTGCTTTTGATGAGCATCCTCTCGTATCCTCTAAAATTATAGACAAGTTACACATTGAATATATTAATCATACATAATTGATTAAGGAATAAAGAGTGAAACTGATAATGAAGCAGCATTTTGTAAACAGTTCTTTAATCCAAGTTCTAACTTTGCTCCTCGCAATTTCTTTCTTCGCTTTCTGCCAGAATATTATCTTTCTTATGCTTCATTCTACGATTTTGGAACCACGTTTTAATTTGCCTTTCTGTCAGATCCAACACGAGTGACATTTCTATTCTTCTCTCACGTGTTATGTATTTATTTTTCTGGAATTCTTTTTCCATCTCAAGTAACTGACATCTTGTGTATGATGTGCGTCTTCTTTTCAAGTCATTTATCCGGTAATGCAACGGGTATACACCTGAAATTGAAATGATGAAATCATTTAAGGGGTCTGTTTCACCCAGCATGCCTTGCACGTTCCGTCACTTTGTTTACCTTTGTTGTTGCTGTTCATGGCCCATGAAAATGGTGACAACAAAGGCCAACCAAGAGACGATACGTGCAAGGAATGCTGGATGAAACAGAACCTTTAAGGACCCATTGCTGACCATAGTGCTTTGCTGCTAGAAAGTCGGCTCTCGTGTGGTTTTGTAATGGCTCGAATGTCCACTTTGGTATGAAATGAAAGTCGTTTCTGGTCTAGGTCCTATTTATTTTGCTTTTTCATTTGGCATTCAGTGGCTTATTGGTTAGCAATGCAGATAGTCAGCAAATAAAGCCTAAGAAGATATAAAAGATAAACTTATGAAAATGTTCATCGAAAATAGGCTTAAATAATGGATGCATGGTGCTGAACCCATAAATGCAACAAAGACACCATTATCTGTAGAAAGAGGACTGTTAACTCCTTTTAAAGATCAACAACCAAATAAACATAAGTAGAGAGAAAACTGTTGAATCCTGCAAGAGAAATACGAATTAATCTCAAACTTAAAAGGAATGAAATTAGTTGGTAACTCAGTAATAACAAGGAACAACGTTGAATAACCAAAAACGTGTTTCGTCCTACTGAAATAAATTAAAGTGTTCTTCGCATTTTTAGAGTTTTATACAAACACTCTTCAACTTTCTGGTTTAAACTTGTTTTAGGTGAGATTTTAGGTAAAATGTATTGAATGAATGAATACCTTGATTTTGATTCAGCTGATAATTTTGTGCCATATTCTTCCAAGTAGAAATATCAGGATACCCCCAAGCCGGGTTTTGTTGGTACCAGCATGCATTTTGCGGAACGGGCATGCTTTCTGGGTGCAGCATACTAGGGTAGTTGAAAGCAGTGGCTGCTTCTGCAGGGGGTACATGTGGCGGTGACAAGGAGCATGGTCCACAGCTGGCAACAGATCCAGAAGGTGACCCATATCGCCTTGGAGAATTATTTCGCTGTTGCATGTTTCTGAATGGCAGCCTCTCTTTTGCGCATTGAGCGTAGTATGAAGACGGACCATAGACTTGTGCCAGGGCTAATTGCCGGAATGATTCTCGTTCCATTACTGAGGTATCAATGTCTGGATTGTACATTCCAGAGTGTCTTTGACGTGGAGTGTGTTCTTTGGTGTAGACGGGAGTAGGCTGCCGTGAAGTTGATTGATGTACGAGCCAATCGGATGATTGTATCTTGATTTTGGTTTGATTCTTGCGAATGACCCTGCCATCATCTCAGCAGTCGTTTTATACCCTTTGCGAATCATCAGGTGTTCACGTAACCTTTGTTTGTGCTGTCTGTACATTTTTTTGTTCTTAAAAAATCTGCAGCAAATGTGTGAAAGTGTGAGTTGGTAATGTTGTGAATCCGTGAAACTAATTCTTTGTTCTTGAATCGCTCACTGAATTAACACTTGTGAGCTTGAGATCTGTGCAGATGAAGTCTTTAATCGATTTTTTATCCCTGTCGGGTTGTCGTTCTTCATTCTCCAACGTGACACCTCTTTGGATAGATTAACTCTACATCACCTTACCTTCTAGCCTACGCGTAGAAGAGATGAAGTCAAGTAGTCAAATCCTTTGCGTCAATTCAACTCATTTGCATCAGTCACACTTGTGTAAGCAATTTTTAAGTTTCCTTGAAGTGAAAGCGGTTCACGCAAGGCTAGATTACAACCTTCTCTTTATGCTAGCATCATCTTCGTTTCTGAAGGTGCGAACGATCGTGAACTCTCATCAGGACCCGGTATAACGTTTCAAGAAGGTAGGGAAGAACATGCAGATACCTCTGTGTTAAACACTGAGATGGAGAACAATATCAATGATCAAGAAAACAGCAAAGATGATGCTGACAGTGTTTAAAACAATTGTGAAACATTGAAAGCAATCTCGAAACAAATATAGCTTCGTGGCCCATGTTTGTCACTTGTAATAGTTTGTTAGCCCAACATTTTCCATGCAATAATTTTGGTGACCCTGTCAAGTCCCTTCCGCCCCCCTCTGTTCCATACTTTATGACAGCTCCCTAAGGGCAAGTCTACATTTACCGTAAAGGCTCTATTAAGCCACCCCTCGCTAATGAACCCCTCCCCTTTGAGCAAAAGTTTTAAATAAGGCACCCTCTCTATCAAGCCCCCCTCCCCCCACTTATGTCAAGTTCCAGAAATTACCAACGATTTTCTATATATTTCGCTAAACAAGTTTACATATTAGCTTTAATATTGTTCCGAATGGAGAATGTGTTGAATCTATGCATTTGACTCGCAAAATTGTATGCTGAAAGAACTGAAAAGGTCATTATATATGTATGTATCATTTGCCACATAAAAAATATGTACAAGCTGTTATAATAAATATAAAAATAGAGACAATACAATACTTTAAAGTTAAGTACGTAAAAAAGAACACCCCTAATTACGGGGATAGCATTAAAGGGTCAAGCTGACCTTATTTCCATAGGTAATGGTCCCCTCAGAGGTGCTGGTATAACAGAAAACAACAGGAAAGTACTGTAGTTGTTATCAGTACAAAAACACGGTTTGGGCGATAGAAACATGGTTGGGAGAGATGAGGAAGGGTCTTAGTAGAAGACGTACATGTCATCTTCCTCTTTTTGTATTTTTTGGAAAAAATTTTCTTTGATCTTATGTTTGAATGTAGTCGCATTGTTAGCTGATTTTAAATCTGATGGAAGACTATTCCATATTTTCGGATCGAGGTAAGATAAGCATTTTTGTCCAGAGGTACTTTTGTCCAGAAGAAATAAAAGTTGCTTGCTTGCGTGCGTGTTTTTACAGTACCGCTACGATACAGCTACTCGAACATGAACTCAATTGCAGACTCTAGAACAATAAATGGCGGCGCGTGTTGTATAGATTCAAGATTTATGCCGCATGACCACTATATCAACCTGAAGGAGTCGCCATTTTGAAAATGATGCGCAAGGGCCAATACTTCCTGACACTTAGTATCAAAACGATAAATCTTTGATGTGTAAAAAATCGAGGAACGAACTAGCCTGCGTGCATCCACAATCGTAAAGTCTGCACGCAGGCTAGGAACGAACAATCTTCATGGATGACACCATACACAAAGGTAAGATTCATGGCTAGGGAAAGGGCATTATCTATGCGAATCGATGAACAGAAACTCAAAGGTATGATAAGTCGAAGGTCGCGTGTTTCATTCTGGAGGTGGAGCTGATGAGCAGGTGGAGAGGAAATAACTTGAAGTAATTAACACCAAACT
This sequence comes from Aurelia sp. 3 sensu Dawson et al. (2005), assembly GCA_964020215.1. NCBI lineage: Eukaryota > Metazoa > Cnidaria > Scyphozoa > Semaeostomeae > Ulmaridae > Aurelia > Aurelia sp. 3 sensu Dawson et al. (2005). The sequence continues at coordinate 667,633 of OZ026585.1, forward strand.
ACGAGAAACACGAAATTTCATAGCGTACAACGTATAATGGATGGCGATTAAAGAACGAAACATCTTTTGTATTTATTCGTATCGAAGGTGGCAAAAGAAGGATACAACACGTCGACTCAAATTAATCGCTGTTAAGTGTGATAGTTTCGATTGATTGGAAGTGTGATGGTGTTATCTCTACGGATTGATATATCCTTCTTGCGTTTCTGAGGGGCTACAAAATTTATCCTTCTTTATTCTCCATCAGAACACCTGAAGGAAGGCTGTGAAACTGCTCCATTTTGCTTTAGGTGTCTTTAGCAGATCGTGAAAAGCGCATGCGTGCTTTAGTTTCAAGGAGCGATGAAAATACTCAGTACGTAATTTCTTATGAGAAACTCCTTACGAGAAACGTAACTCTCAGATCGTCGAATGATTGAGAAACCCAAGGACAGTAAACGCCTGTGTATAACTATAAGAACCAAGGAAACAAGTTTATTATCAGTTGGCAACGTTTTATTTTTAACGAGGTAGGAAACTGCTCCCGAACTGCTTCATATTGGTTGAGTGAAACATCCAGAAACATGCAGTAGTGCACGAATTGTGAAAGAATAAATAGACCAATGAACGAACGAATGAATGATGAACAAATGAATGAATGAATGAATGAATGAATGAATGAATGAATGAATGAATGAATGAATGAATGAAATGCGTGAATCATATCATTTGACCTAATATCTGCCCGCTTTCAGATTCCATGTAAACGCAAAGCAGAATTGGGAATGCTGTCAAAGCTCAGCCATTTGATTTGCCATCTAAATGCATATCTTCGAAGTTTCCATTCTATAAGGTTATCTATACGTACAGGTAAAAGCACTGAAAGCATTTCATTTTTTGCATATTTCAAAATTCAAGAGAAACTGAGTCATGGATTTATCAAACAAGGGTTGAGTCTATTGAATGATAAGACTAGAGGTCACACAACAGTGTGAAGAACGAAGGATAGAGTAAACTGAAGAAGGCATAAATTCTCCATTAAATGATATATTTTAGACTTTTTTCTATGGCACGCCTTCGCAGTAGACGAATAAAGTCATATGCAGACTTACCATTACCGTACCGAACAAAACAATTTACTGATACGAATTGCGAATTTTAAAGCCCTTAGTGCCCTCATTATTTTTAAGTACGATATAAAAACCTGCATGAAAGAATCTGTGATTTTCCGTAACAGGCTGGAATGATGAAAGGGGCTCATGTATTTATTTTCTGGTTCTTTTGCAGTTCCTGAAGTAAGCAAAGATCAGTTAGATCCACTGCACGCAGACTACAGTTAGAGGTCCTTAGCACGTTGTATCTTTCATGTGGGTTTTACGTTTTACTATATTCATTACACTTCCAAATATCGATTTCTAAAATTTTCTTTACAGGAAAAAGATCAAAATTTTGACAAGATCAAATCTCAAAAGTTCAAAAGATAAAATTTCCACCCGCCATTTGTGCACCTTTTGTCTCTAATCATGCGCGCGCATAGAAAACTCTTTGAACAAGCCACGTCCAAGAAATTGCAAATGGCCGCCACTGCAAATATCTTGGAAATGAAGTTAAACTTTAACTCAATATTTACAAGAACTTATTACAATAATATGAAGATACCTCATTGAAAGTAATTATTCAACCCTTAGAGAACTCAATGTGGTGGTTTTTGGAGCTCAAAGCCCTCTCAGAAGATTTCTTATGCGTCTTTTACGTTCATGGGCAGAATGGCGCAGTTACTCACGACAAGGCCTAGGCCTCCGATATTTTTTAGTGTGCTGGCTCATTCTAGAACTATCATTGCCAATTATTTGTGGAAAAGGAGTGTCAAGTAATAACAGAAGCCAGTATGGAGTTAGGAATGCAAGAGTTACCACTAAGAACCACCAAAGTGTTATCAAAGACAAAGTCAATTGGCCTAAAATTGTGGTTAGAGGAGGCCTCAAGAACAGAGGACAAAATAATGAAGATGGTGCAAAGTCCAAAAGAGACTATGGTTCTAAAAGCGTCAAATTGCAGATTAAAAAACAAGAAAAGAAACTTTCACACAAGAATTCTTATTCTGAAAAGAGTATTCAAGACAATTATTACAAACAGAATTACAATATTACCAGAAAGGACTCCAGTAATATAGTATTCCCAGCAAATGGAATTTTGTATGGCAAAAAGTATAAAGTTGGACAACTGGAGCCTGACAAGGAAATTTTATCCTTTTCTTGGGCAATCAAAGTTCCCACAGAAGGGATAAGAAAATCAAATAAATCACATTTGCACAGCTTAGCAAATAGATTAGCTGATGAACATGAGTTGATTAATTATGGTCCAATTGGGGGGTTACATGGATATTTCTATCTTGTACATAATAATTTTTTCAGTAACAATGAACTTGATTATAAGGATGAAAGTTTCAAGAAAAATGTAACAAACTTTTTAAATAAACACCCAGAGGTGGAATGGGTGAAACATGAACCAATTAGAATGAGGAAGAAGAGAACGTTGGAATTCAAGGATCAATTTTTCCCATCACAGTGGCATTTGGTAAGTGAGAGGATAGAAATAAGCAAAAATGAAGGATTATGCTTAAAACTAAAATGTTATTTCAGATCCAATTGCTTTTGAATTTTATTGTGGCCTGCTGAATATGTGAATGCACAAGCCCATGGATGGCAGACCTTGGCAGAACGTGTGAAGGGTCCTTTGTATTCTCCATATGATATTTCATTTTATTTTGTATATTTAGCTTATGGAGGAGAGAGGAACCCCATCAACTCCAGTACTGGCTTTCAAAGGGTTCTCCCATGAGATAAACTAAAACAAGATTACAAAAAAATCTTTGATAAAAAAGAATTACTTCAAGTTTCTATTTTCATATTTTTGAAAAGGATGGGATGTGAAAACCAAAGCAAATGGTACAGCTGTCAAAGAAGGGTGGACCAGCCTGTTATGAACCTACATACAAGTATATTCTGAGAGCAATTTATTTTGTGATTTATTGTATGAAAAATATTTTTTGTTAAATTTCAGGTAAATTTGAAGTTTGTAAATCATGACATTAATGTAACTGGTGTTTGGGAACATAATGTTACAGGAAGAGGAGTTGTTGTCTCTGTCATTGATGATGGTTAGTCATTTTTCTTGTTATCTCTTCAGTTTTTGCAGGTGGCTAGTTCCCCTAATGCAAAAATTTTTAATTCAACCAAATAAGAAACAATTATCAAATACAATTTTTAGGACACATTTAATATCCAGCATAAAAGTTCCATGTTTTAAATTTGTATTGCCATATCACTAGTTGTTGGCAATGTAAAAAATCTTTGCAATGCAAGTTCATATCTGATCTTTTACCTCTTATTCTTTTCTTACATTTTAGGTGTTGAATGGACAAATCCTGATATTCTGGATAATTATGTAAGTCATTTTAAATTTAGATCCTTGTGTATGATATAAAAAGTCTGTTGTTAAGAATATTTTTACAGAAATTAAATTCCCACCAATGTCATTGAGATTATCTGGTCTTCCTATTTCCATAGTGATGGACAAGAACATGAACACTGTTATGCAAGATGAGAAAATTATAAAAGGTGTCCTAAAAACTGAGGCCCGGTTTTTGTGGCCCCTTTGGAGGGGCTATAGATTCAATTATCTTGGTTTTTACACTGTTGCATAGGTCAGGCTTCAACTTAGAGTTTGAGACCTGGTATGAGTCAATCTGACAGCTGGTTGCTTATTTATGGTAGAGAAAAGGCAACATAAGTTGTTGCTTCAAAAACAGCACTTCTGTTGTTCTTCAGCAATGTCAAAATAGAGTAAGTTTTCTAAGAAAATGACTCTGGCATCATATTAAATTTCGACCACATTTTTTTAAAGGCAGAAAGTGCTCCCTTATGGATAGAAAACACTGCTAACCCCATAAAACAATTAGCAAAAATATTAATGCGATTCCAGGACCCTTTCTTTGAAACTTACTTGATTTTGACAATGAACAATGAAGTGCCGTTTTTGAAGCACCACTTATTTTGGCTTTTCTCTGCCATAAATCAGCAACCACATTCCAGATTGATTCATACAAGGTCAGTAACTCTAAGTTGAAGTCTGATTTATGCAACTGTGTAAAAACTGAGATAATTGAATCTACAGCTCCTCCACTGCAGCCACACAAATGGGGCACAATTTTTTTTGCGACACCCTGTATATTATTGTAACTATTTTTTGTAGGCATCTGAAGGCAGTTGGGATTTAAATTCAAATGATGGAGATCCAATGCCAAGAGTTGATGAAGCTGGCCTGAATCATCATGGAACAAGGTATGCAGATTGATAACTCTATGAGACACAAGATGAATGACTAGTTTGATGTTTAAAGGTGCTCTACCAGATTTTGGTAAGCAAAACTTAAGAATAGGTAGCATTTCATCAAGAAATGAATCCTGATTTTATTGGCACTTGACAAGAGTTGCCCAAGCCAGCAGTGGTCTTTCATGTGTTCAGGCTAAACATATATCCAAAACCTGTGACACAAAATCCAGTTGTGTTTCCAAAATCATTGATTGCATGAAAAATTTGATTGCACTAGCTAATTTATGGAGTCAATACCTATAGAAAGTACCTTTATTTGCAATGTTTCTGCTTCTCTTTGCCTGCATTAACCCTATCAGGCCTAGGGTATTTGATGCTCTAGGAAGCCTAGGGGGGGGCTGATTTGGCCCCCCCTAATTTACTTCTGTTCTGGACAACCTAGAGCCTTGAAACTTTGCATGTGTATAGAACAACTCATGATGAACCCAAAAATGAAATCTATTTTTAGATATGTCACGTGACCTTTCCATGACGTCACATTATTCAATTTTCAAAGTCAATAGGGTTCAGTACTAAAAATTTTCAATCGTTAATTGTGAGAAAACAAAAAGCATTAAGGACATCAGTCCAATTTGATTGTATTCTATGTCCAAATAGTATTTGCTCTGTGAAGAAAAATTAACAAAAAGTGATGACATCATCACACAGGAATGCAAAGAATGCGCTCATGCGTAGTGCCAAAATCCGCAAAACCATATGTTCAAATTAAAAATGAGCTAATTTGTTGGATAGAGCATCAAAAGTAGTATGTATTCCTATCTTTTCATCATTTTATCACTTTAGCTGTAGATTTTATTAGGAATTATTCAAAATTTTACACATACATCTCTTGAAAACTGGTCGTGTTTACCCCCTGGAATGAATTTGATTTTTTCAAAAAATTAATTTTACATCGTAACAAAGATAAAAACTAAAAGTCAGAAAGTTTCAGTGTTGTAAATGCACTTGGTAAAAATCTACAGACAAAAAACTGCTAGGGGGGGGGCTGATTCAGCCCCCCCCCCCTAGGCTTGATAGGGTTAAGGGGAGAATGTCATGACTTACCAGAATTTATTTGCAAGGCCCATAGTCTGTTCAGTTGATGCAAATGCTATCACTTATTGAGGGTACTGAAGAACTTCCATTGCCATGATGGCTTTTGATTTGACAACAGAATCAATGAGGTTGTGTTGGGGGGGGGGATTCCTGTGGTCTGACTTGGCCTTGTTTTCTACCAACCATAATGCTTTGTGCTGCAGCAATATTCGAAATTAGCCAATCGTATCAGTGAAACGATATCAAGTGATCATGAGTCAGTGTCATCTGACCTGATCCTGATGGTGTCTTGTCATGGACTATACATTCATCTTTTGTCTTTATCTGTTACCCATTGTCAACAAGAGAGTAATTGCATCATAGCCAATAACTCCTACCTGTATTTGCTTAAAAGCCAATACATGGTTTGTCATACACTGTAATTAAACAAACTTGTACCTTGGAAGCACAGAATGAAAGTAAAAAAGTTTTGCAGCCCCTTTGCGAGTAGGGCAAATTTATTACAGCATTCATCAACAAGCCATTGTAGCTTGATACAGCATCTTTTCATGAATCATTGGCAGGTTTACATATTTTCTGGCAGGAAATTCGAAGAAAAGATACTGATAACGGATTCAATCTGCCACTTTCTTTGTTCTTAAAATTTCTGCCTGTTTTCATAGATGTGCTGGAGAGATAGCAGCAGTTGCAAATGAATATTGTGCTGTTGGAGTAGCATATGAAGCAAGGGTGTCAGGTAGGACTTAGCTTTAGCTTTAACAAATTCATTGATTATCATCACTGTTTGCTTTCATTGTTTAAGCAGTGAGCATACTCACAGAATTAAATGACTGCTGTATTCCAGTTAGGCTTTGGAGCATTTGTCAAACTAGGGACTGCAAAGGAATATTGAGTCAGGAGAGTACAGCTTCTTTTTTTAGATGCTTCATTTCCCTACAAAATTAGTTTCATTCATATGGTTATTATCAAGGGTTGAAAATACCTCTTGATGCCTCCACGCACTCCATTATCTCTGTGTCAAAAGACAGCCCTATTGATTTACTCCATCATGACAGTTTGGAAATCCGATTGTATTGAAATCAACATGGAAGCATTGAAAACAGAGACTTAGTATGGACATAAATTCTTTGAATTCATGCAAATTGGCTAGGATTGCCCCAAGTCTATTTTGTCTATCCAAATTTTAAAGCCTATCCAAAGCCTATCATAAAGAATAAGTCTATCCAAAATTTAAAGCCAGACATACTTCACTCTTCCCTTTCACAATTCTTTGACAAAACTTTGACAAAATAGACTTGTGGCATATCTAGTAAACTGCTAAACTTTCTTCATTGAATTTTAATTAATAAACATCTTTTGATAAGCTTAAGTTTGTATTGCTTGATACAATTTTTCCAACATGGCAGCCTTGCAACTGACATTGATGTAACCCATTTTGACATGTATCCATGAGTTAAAAGTAAAACGTTAAGGGAAGTTCTTTATTTAGATGAAGAAATCTTTATTAATTTCACTAATTTACTAATTTTGTTATTTTTCTCTTGTTCCCTCGTGAACAAGAGACATTGTAAATCAATTTGTCAATCACATTAATCCATTTTGCGTTTATAACAGAAATCTCGACTCTAACTTTAAATCTAAAGTCACACTCTGATGAGAATGTAGGTTCGAAAGGCCTCAGTGTGCCAAAAATCTGTCTTTTTCTTTGCATCCGCCTTCTTCATAGCATTAAAGTTTTAGTAACCACTTTAGTATCAAGTTTCTTTTACTAAGTTTACATAGTTATCAGGAGGCTTATGATTTACCATACATGTTATCGATTTACCATACATGTTACCGTGCATCACCTACTCTGTTAGGTATCAGAATTCTTGATGGACCCATGACAGACAGCTTAGAAGCAATGGCTTTCAACACAAAAATGGAAGTTAATGATATTTATAGCTGCAGGTTTGTTTCATGTTTATTTTGAAGAAACTTCATAATTCTTGTATCATTTTCATCTGACCAAGCTCTTTCTATGGATCTTGTCAAGAGGAAACTCTTGAGCCATCATTGTTTTAAAATGAACACTGGCCTTCTGTGTGAAAGCTTTTGTTTTATATATGAAGATGAAAGAGCTACAATGAAGTACTAACGATACAAACAATTTTTTTCATGGGTTCTCTCAGTTTGACTAATTTTTCATGGAACAACTTTCTTCTGCTTAACTTTACAGTTGGGGTCCAGATGACAATGGAAAAACTGTTGATGGCCCTCATCAATTGGCACAGGTATGTTATTTTGTTATCGTCTCAATGTGCACAAGAAAATGTTTTATAGAAGCACCGAAATGCTTATGGGAAGCAAAACCGAGCATTATTGAGGATGACGTAAGAAATGGTATCACATATCCGATAAAGCTCACAAGCGAATTTGCCTTAAACTGCGTTCATACGATACGGGCCACAATTTGAAAGTCACTCAAAGTGTGACGGACAGGCCTCGCATTCAAACGAAAACGGCACATCTGTTGCTGGTTGATTTTGATAACGGGATCATGTGAAATTTTGCTTTTGAAAACATAACTCTGACTGGTGCATTTTGAAAGCGGCATCATGTGAACGCTCAAATCGATGACAGCAAACATTCTTTGACGCTTTCAAAACAAAGCTGATCAATTCTTGTGGGTAAATTTCGTTGACTTCAAATTCATGGGGACACTGCAACGAGTGTGTTACCGTAAAATTTCCTGTGGCTTTCAAATTGAATTGGTATCACGTGAATGCTAGAAAAGATTTGCTACCGTCACATTTTTCACCTTTTTCAAATTGTTCCAGTATCGTGTTAACGTAGTCTTATGAACGATTTCTTAAAAATACTGAGACAAATCACTTATTGTCAAGAAAGAGGCGGATTAAGATTAGTGAAAAAATCTCAAAAATTGGCCCAGTGTAGGATCTATCATGGACTGTTAACGACCGATCCTGTACTCAGAACTCTTTTCGTTTTTGTAGGCTGCTTTAGCACATGGTGTAATGGCAGGCAGAAGAGGATATGGAAGTATATTTGTTGTTGCATCTGGTAATGGTGGCCATTTTAAAGATAACTGCAATTTTGATGGATATGCTAATTCTATTTTCACCGTCACAATTGGTAAGATTTTATATTGATATTTAAATAGTTCAATCCAAATCGACATGTCAAAATGAAGGGACTTTCACAAATCCAGTTTTCTTATATTTACAATTCAATTCAATTCAATTTTATTCGTAAAATACAAGTTACTACAAAATGAAAACTTGTTCAAATGCTTGTATTCTACGCGACCCAAGAAAAGCAAAGCTTATCTAGCTTGGGCCGCTAAAGTAAAGTTTTAAAATGCAAAATATGCTACACAACTACAATCAATAAACTATAAGATTGGTAAGGAACAGCTACATGGAATACATATAGATCAACTGTAAAACTACTGTAGAACTACGAATTTCAACTGTAAAACTTGTTTTCCTTAGTTTTTTTATCAATCAACCAAGCTCAAATTAACCAAGCTACAATACCGATTTGAGAAAAAAATGACAAAAAATACTTAAGTCTTTTATCTATCAACAAAAGTTTTATTCATTCCAATACCTCAAGTAGTCTCTGATAATGAATTTTCAAACATATGAAGTTCTTTTCGCTATACGGTTGATAATGTCATCGTCAATTCGTTCCTTGTCTGCAAATCTTTTTTCTAACGCGGAATACTGTATCATAATTTGAGAACTTGTAAACTTGTCTTTGATGTATTCAATTACTTTAATGTAACTAATCAGAAATTTTCTCTTTCACAAAACAGGGGCGGTAGATGAACTTGGTCAGATGCCTTACTATGCGGAACATTGTGCAGCCATGTTAGCAGTAACGTACAGCAGTGGCCAAGGGCATCAACGAAATATTGTAAGTGTCCTTAGGTATCTCAGAAATATTCTATTGATAGAACATGCCTGATTGTCTGCACTATGAACATTTCGTTGAAATGCATCATTGAATCATGGCCCATAGACCTTTTAGCTATTCTACAAAAGAGCCTGGATCGAGCGATATTTTTATACAATTTTATACTCCAGGTTCGATAGATTGGCGTTAAAGGTTCGATCGCAATTGTCCACATTCGAAAATTCTACAAAATTGTAATGAAATATCGTTCGATCCACATTCGTTTTCAGAATAGCTAAAAGGTCTATTAAGTTCGCTTTATGTTTTCTACCAAGTATCTGAAAGAAGTTTTATGTCTCGTTCAAATCCTGGCCTGACCATTCCCCGGGATATCCTGGGCATTTGCATGTAAAAATTCCTTGCCCCCGGGGCATTTGACAATACTAAGTGTGTTTGCTTATAAGCTAATGGGAATGTGCCTTTGCTCAGTGCTTGGCCCTCGAGTCTTCGCCAAAAAAATTTCCCCGACTCCCAGGTATTTGTGAATGAACTTTTTGTTGATCCCAGGCTGCGTGTGGGACGGTCATCATTGAATCATGGCCTATTATTTTCGTTCTATGCTTTCTACCTAGCATCTGAACGTAGTTTTAGGATACTGAAAAGCTAAGCCAATGTCTTAGTCCTTCCTCTTGATGTGACCACACCTTGTGAACCTTTTTGCCTATAATTACAGAGAAATCGGTGATTGTCCGTACTATATGTAACAGTAGAAGATTTGGCATGGTTGGGTTTTGAAGCACCAACATTCAGATTAGTAATCAAGCGGGCAATCACTGAGCTGAGCCTAGACTTATGACCTGGAGTCCTTTGTTTCCCAGTGCTCCTTTGACTTGATGATGGTGCTTCGGTCAACAGAGACTCATAACATTGCTCTGACTAATCTGACCCTATTTAGGCCAAAACTCTGAGTTTCCTAGAGTACCAGTCAGGTTTCGAGATTTGCGAATTACTATGGTTACGGCAAATATGATAGAATTCTCGATTCAATTGAAGAACTTGTGAAATTCCCACCGGATGTGAGAGTCGAGGCCATTATTCCATCATAATTCGATTGATGATTGCAGGATGTAGGGTCAGCTTTTTCACTGTTTCATTATGAGCAAGGTGCACTGCAGGGGTACAAGAGACTCATCTTTATAAGTCTAATAGCGTTCTGAGCCATCCCTCATTATCCTTGATAGGTAACAACAGATTGGCGACTTGGTACAGGGACGGGATGCACAGATCGACACACTGGGACAAGTGCTGCTGCACCACTTGCTGCTGGCATGATCGCATTAATGCTGCAAGTGAGGTAAGCATATCATCTGCATATTGCATCAGTATTATTTCATTAGTGTTTAACAATAGTGAAACTACCTTTTGAGTCAAAAAGAGTTTACGCGTTTGGAGGGCTGTGGAATCAAAAATAAATGGCTTATATTCAAAACTGAAATGCTTATATATCAGTCAAAGGCTAACTTAGATGAGAAATCTTGTGTGCTAAAATCACACATCTTTAAGACCCAACAATTAGAAAAATGCCTGTTAGGGGTTTGTATGGGAATCGAAGATCGGCCTCGCAAGCGCGGTCTGTACTCTTATGACCTCGGGTTTTATACGTCCTGTACAACACAAAACCGGTTAGTATGCGTATATTAATGGCGTTGAATAACCCTTGCTCAAGGCTGAATGTTTGGAAGGAGATGATGAACCGTTCCTTTACCGCTGCAATATGAAGAAAGTTCACAAGCGAAACTTTCATTGAATTTTTAATTGTTTTATCCGGACCTTTAGACTTCCATTAAAAGCTCATTGTCAAGGCATCATAATGATAGTTTTTGTTGTTGTAACATGCTAAGATTGTTTCATTTATTCTATTAGGCATTGTCTAACATGGCGAGATATACAGCATATCATTGTTTATACTGCAGTGAAGGTAAGAAATTTGTATTATCGCACCTTTTTATAGTTGGAATTGATGAAAAGCAAGGAAAACAGACGTTTTAAGTTACTTTTTATCGGTCAAAGAAAATTCCTCTACATTGGACAGAATTTATTTCAGATCAACAGCAACGCTAAACAACAAAGACATAAGCAGGTTTTATTATTATTAACTATTTACTTTTCAATGATTATGTTGAACTAGAAATCTTTCATTTCTGATTATAGGTACCAATAGATGAGGAGGAATGGCAGAAAAATGGTGCTGGCTTTTCTCATAGTCATAAACATGGATTTGGCTTGTTAAATTCATGGAGACTTGTTACAACTGCTAAGGTAGGTCTCAGGAATTATATTTCATACAGCCTGAAAAGCAAGAAATCATTTTACTGATTTCATAACCACCGCTGCTACTTAAAGGCGATTGTCTCAATATTACTGTGAAAGCAATGACTTTGAAGGTTTTTGAAAGTTAACAACATCACACAGGCTTTTCACGTTTTTTCGAAATGTAGGCGTTATATTTTGAAGAAAAATCCTTGTACTTCACAGAGGAACAAACCAAACGTTCATGTGTAGACTTGTGACCTGGAGTCCTTTGTTTTCCCATGCTCTTTGCTTTGATGATGGAGCTTCGGTCAACGGAGACTCATAACATTACTCTGAAAATCCTGACCCTATTAAGGCCCAAACTCTAAGCTTTCTAGAGCGCCATTCTTCAGATTACGAGATTTGTGAATTACTATAGTTACGACAAAAATGATAGAATTTTCGAGTTGGTTGAGGAATTGATAAAATTTGGATGAGAATCGAGATCTGAGGCCGTGATTCGAGATCTGAGGCCGTGATTCGAGATTAGGGACCTTGATTCCATCATAATTCGATCGATAAATGCAGAAAATAGGGTCACCAGGTCAGCTTTTTCTCTGTTTCATTTCTCTGAGTCCCCGTTGAGCAAGGTTTACCGCAGGGATGCAAGGGACTGATTGTCATAAGTCTAGTTCATATCTTTTACGATTGCTTGGATATAATTGTATTTACACGGTCTCTTATTGAAGCCACCGATCAAAGTCTGGAAAACAATGGAAGAACAATAGACGCGTTCTAAATTGATTGTGTTTACTGATATTTCTAAGTTTGGCAACGGAGCCCCTTCAGCGTAAATAAAGTACTCAGAGACTTCACAACTTTTGGAAGTGAAAGTAGTCTTGTTTAATCAACATGAATAACTGCTACCAAGGAAAGGAAGCTTAGTTTACGTTGATTTTTATCTCTAGTGAATTTTTAAATTGCCATTGCACTTTCTTTGTAGCTTTGGGAAAGTGTTCCCTATATGACATCATGGAGTTCTCCGATTTTAAAAGTTGATAAAGAAATTCCAGCTGCAGGACAGCTTGAGGAAATTTATAAAGGTATCTTCGTTATGTTTGACATTTTTTGACATGCCTCAGCCAAGCCTGCTTTAGAGCTGCAGCAAAGTTTTCGTTTATTTTTATCATAATACTGTAGGATTAATAGATCATACCTCAGTCATTCTTGCTGTTTGGAGAGCATCATCCTTCCTCACTTTCAAAGCAATATCCTTGCATTTAGTGCACATTGAGATGACCTAAGGAGACTTATCGAGCTTGCCGTAACCTACGACTAAGTATTCTGTGCCTTGCTTTCTGCTAAGATTTAGGACATGGCTACTATTGAGTGGAGAGCAGGGAGGGGGGGGAGACGAGGGTCTCAGGTCAGCTACCAAATGCCGCTTAATGTGAGGTCTTCATTCATTATTTTATTCAACGAGTTAATTTTGTTTTCAGTAAATAAAGATATGGCCGAAGATGTCGCAACATTAGAGCATGTCACAGTTACGGTATGGAATGTGATTTACGCTAGAAGATATTGATTACGAATCGGAATTGAAGTTAAGGGCTAGGATTTGCGGTAGAAGTTAAGATTTAGGATTGAAGATAGAAGTTAAGGGTTACAGTTTACGGTAGATTTTAGGGGTTGCCGTTTGCGATGGTAGATGTTAAGAGTTGTGATTTACGGTAGAAGTGAAGGGTTACTGTTTATAACAGTAAAACTATTGGTCCCTTTACATTCTGCTATACAAATCGTTAACGAAATATTGAAGATCTTATTAAAAATAGACCAGCCCTGGTGATTTTCAAAAGTAACTGATATCTGCTTATTTCGATTCGCATCAAAATGCTTACATGGTTTTTAAAGTACTTGTTTATCATTCTTCAATTTCACTACTCGTAACAATAAGAATTTTGATCACTTATGTATCGGGTTAATACCAACCGAGCCTATTCAAAGGAATACAAACACAGAAGACCTTTATAAGTTATTTTTTGTTACGCTATGTCTTAGGTGTTGATACGTTAATATATTGCTTTTATTTTTTTGTTGTTTCAGGTAAATTTAGGTCATCCATGTCGAGGTGAAATTATGATAAATATCATTTCACCATCAGGAACAGTTTCGAAACTTGCTACGTCTCGAAAATATGATAGGTGAGACTTTTTGTACTGAGCCTGAAAATTCTTCCTTTCTTTTGTTATATTTTTCAATGGGGGAGATCATGTGGCTTTCTATGTAGCCTTGTTAGAAGGGCTTTTGCTACGTTGCTCAAGATGTTTCTTTCAAGAGGATTGTTCAAGAAATCAATTTGTTTGTTATTTAGAGATTTAGAAACTAGTTAGCCTACATGACAGCTTGATTACATGAGTCAGCATTTTTTGATCTGGGCCAAGTTTTTTGATCTTAGGATCTGTTTGAAAGCCAATAGACGATTGCGCTGAAGATGGCAGCGAGGAATGTTTTACAAAGATCCGTTGCGTTCGAACTGCGAATCTTTAACGGTTCTATGGGAATTTGATTAAAAAACGCAGTGCATCTTGGTAAAAAAGTCCTCGCTGCCATCTTTAGTGCAATCTTCTATTGGCATCCACAGTTCGAATATACCAAGAGTAAACCAGAATTTTTTACAAGATCAGCTCTAGTTAAAATGACTTTGATGCTTTATTCCCAGATCTTCAGAAGGATTTGTTGACTGGACATTCTCAACTGTCCGCTATTGGGGTGAAAGACCAGCAGGAACCTGGAAGATTATTATTATGGATGCAAGTAAGTGTGGTTTTATCTGCATATCGTGCTTTTCCATTTAAAGGCAGTCTTTCACGCATTTGATTGGGTGATTTGGACAATACAAAGAATAGGAAATTTGAATGGCTGATAATCCCCTGACTTTCAGTCAACTGGCGGATGTACCTGGGTTAGACATTACAAGTATGGATTCAAAAGATTTGTGTGAACTACTATTGTGCGGAACTTCCGATTTGAATGTAGTCGAGAACAGAATCATTATTGAAGCAACAATATCCTTCATTGAACGATCCAAGAAATTTTGCTAGAAACTCTTTTCAAGTAATTTTATTACAGCAACTTCCCTCTGTTTTTCTTTTCTTTCTTTGGTTTAGTTTTTGGTTTTTTGATTTTCTTGTTGAACATTGTGAGCCTTAATTTGTAAGTCCCATCTACAGTGGGAACTAGGTGACCTCGTGTCTTTTCCCGCTGTGGATGGGACAAATAATGTATATATAGTATATATATTTAGTTTAGGGTTTTGCTTGATAAAAGAAAAATTTTCTATGGCCAAAGAAAGTCAAGACGATTAGCCCTCCTTTGTTTCAAATACACAGAATGACAAAGAAATCGGTTGTGTTGAGTTCTGACTTTGTCGCGGCTGATCAGAGACATGACAGACTGCCTTTAAATTAGAGATTCGTTCTGAACTGCGTGAAATATCATTAAATGGCTTCCGTTTTAGGAAGAGATAAAATTTTATGGTTTATCAGCAGAGACTTACGGCCCAAAAGTAATCAGAAAATAGATTTTTTATAAGTCATATTTAAGAGCTAGCAGTCGTAATATCTCTGTAGTTATTCATTAACGTAGAAATGTGATTCATAAGATATCCAAATACTGATTCCCTAATCAGAATTTTTTCGAAGCTGAAATTTTGAGTTTTGCATTGTTGAGTTTGACCTGGGTACGTTGAATGGGATTTGTTCACCCCTGTATGGTATCACCCACAATTGTCGCAAAAAACCCTGTCACTAAACGGAAAAAAGTAGATCTGAAGAGCATATACCCCCCTTTACCCCTCCTCCACGTCAATGTTGTTGATTTCTGTAGCTTGGAAAAAGTTCATGCAGCAAGTGTCTTGAGTCAAGACAAACAATATTGACTTGTGGGCAGGGGGGTTTACAGAATATTTCAGCTGAATTTGTAGGCACTGTGACTTCGAAAAATGTTGAAAAACTTAGTTTGTGACAGTAGGTTTTGACGAGGATTTCAGCTTGAATCTTGTCCCTACTCTTTCTTTGAGATCTTTGATTTGCTCTCTACCCATGGATAAGTTTGGAATTAAGAGATCTTTTATTGTTATTTCAGATAATCAACCAAAACGAGGAAGGTTGAAACGTTGGAGACTTACATTTTATGGTTCTTCCATGACACCAAGAGAAATTCAGCAACGAAAAAGGTAGTTCGAATCACTTCTTATATATTTATGTCACTTTGAGATGATTTAACGTCATTTCTGAAATACTCTTTTGAAATATTTACTAGAATTTCAAAGGATCAACCTAGTAATTTGTCAGGTTTTACAAATAGATGGAAGACCATATTGCGCTTGGTTGGAGCCCTCGACCAAGTCCTCTTAGAAAATGATCCGATATTGATTTATCTTTACTTCTAAGTGGCATTGATAAGTTGACAGATTTTCTTCGAGCTATGTGATTCTCTTCTCCTTTGTTTGCTTCTCTGTTCTAACGTCTCTCTCTCTGTTCTAACAGCTTTTGATAAATCGATATAACTTAAGTCTGCGTCAAATGGCACGTCACATGAGATTTGTAATAACCCAGAATTACTCATGCCAAACACTTTTACTGTCGTTATTTGCAGACATTTACACCAGACACCTAATTTGAGACAGACATCAAGTTATTTATTCCTCTTGAAAATCCTGTTTCAAATATATTTTGCTCTTTGTTTTCAGATTAGTGCGTGAAGCCATCAGTGGAAAATATCTCTCGTTTCCAGGTCCCCCGTGTCCACCACCTCCTTCACCAATTATCGAGAAAGTTCCATTTTCTGCGCGGCTGCTCAAAGTAAGAATATTCGTTGTTATAAGATTCTCTTTGATGTTGTTGATGGAAATCTGGAAATTTACTTGGTCAGGGCCGTAGGAAGCAGCTGCTGATTGGCGGCAATTGTTCTCAAAACAATAGAGAACAATGCATCTAATTAACGCGTATGACGTAGCACTGTTGTTTCAAAATTATTGGGGGCTTTAGCCCTACCTGCCTCCCGCTTCCTGCAGGCCTGGCTATGGTAATAACCTTTATTATGGCATTCGATCATGGCCTGTCACTTGTTATTTTCTGAACTGACTTTAAAATGTGGTACTGATTATGCATGAAGACGTGAATATCAATTCAAAGCAAGGGAAGAGAAGTTAAATGGCAAGAAACTCATGGATCAGAATTTACCGTGGAATAGATTAACATCTTAGTTTTGAATATCGACCATGTAATGTTTATGCCAGAACCTACCAAACGTATCAACTTTTGTTACTCACCCTGCGTAACTTCCGAAAGTAGCTTGGTAAATCGATCCTGGGCTTTTTCAACATTATAGAAGCATTCTATATTTTGGTTCAATTTGATATTACCATGAACCTCTTTATGTTTCAGATACTTCTAATGCTGAGTGGTTTCTTCTTCTTGGTTTGTACATATTTCTTATTAGAGACAATCATTGACACAAAAGGAAAATTCAGAACGATTGATTTAAATGAATCTGATTTACAATCGCCCGATGGATTTGATATCAAGAATTTCTTACCGAAAGAACTCACTGCACATGATCAAGTTCGACTCAAGTAAGTGCAACTTTCTACTGGGTATCCCAGAAAAGGTACTCCGGTTTGAAAATGACCATGATTTTATCATTCAGGCTGATCTTCAAATTCCTTTTTTTGGCAAGGACATCGAAGAACAAATAAACTTTTGAGGGATGGCTGATGACTGGAAATCTGCCTTCAGGTATCACCTCTCTGACAAACAAATTTAAAGAAACGCATGAAAACCTTTTCTGGTGTTTTCTAAGAAGCGCTAAAAAGGGAGAAATTTTGTGGGATCACAACGGAGTCCAGGATTAATAATCTCCTATCGATGAATATTTATTAAGTGTCATTGCAGAGACATGAAAGTCTAGTCTGTTTTTGATAGACCAAGGACCGAAGTCTGTCGCACATGAATTAATAAAAGAGCGTTCAAAACTATGTTTCGTCTTCGTCATAACATTTTCTTTGGTATGATTGAACTTTTAAGTAGCTGGTTGACTTACGTCGTAATTTGTACAAAATAATGTTCGATTCACTTTCTTTTCACAGCATCCTCTTGGAAGGCGGGACATCAAAACCATCTTCTAAGTCATCTTCTGCATTAAACACACCAAGCAAATCACAGGGAACTGAAGCGAAAACTAATGAATCATCCACACTAATCGAAACGACGAAACCAAAATCAGTAACAATTACATTAACGCCAGATGAAATAACAAAAACAAAAGAATTCGAAGAACGGCTTCGACAAGCCTTAGAACAAAGTAGGCTGCTTCAAAATCAACAGATGAATCAAATAAAAAGTCTGGAAAATGAAATAAGTTTGGCAAATAAAGATGAAGGACTTGGCATCATTGATGCTATGGATGGAAAATCATCAAAAATTAAGAAGCCAAGAAAGTTGAAAGGAATTCTCAAGAAACCCAAACAGTAAGTATTTCTTGAACCAAAAAGACTGATTTCTACTCAATAGAATTCTCCAAGCGGACGGAAATTTACACTTTGAAATGTTCGTCAGGCTTAACATTCTTTTCAAATTTAAAGCGATATTTTCTCTCATAAACGATAAATTTCCAGTCCGCGAAGAAAATTGACTGAGAGGAAATCAGCCTTAAGGCTAAGTGATAAGATGAATGATAAGATGAGAATATTAAACGTATCGAAGAAATGTAGTATTTTATAGCTACTGCCATACAATTACCTTTCTTTATTGCTATGTGCAAAACCTTTAGCTGAAAGGTGTTCCTTTTTGATGTAAAATGTGGCCAGATAAAGGCTGTCTTGCCTCTTGCGGGAACTGGGCCAGGAGTGGACTCACTTGTTTGCTTTTCTTTGGTCTTGTTGAAATTTTTCATGTTTAACCAAGACTTATTTTTTGATTACCTTTCAGGTTCAAAGAATAATCAACAAATTTCCTAAGAATGAAAATTGCAAAGGATGGATGAAATTTGAGGGACTGCCAACATGAAATAAAAAGCAAGTATGTGGCATTTAATGAAAGAAATTGTTATTCCAGAAATTTTGAATTAAACTATGATGATGACTTTTGTTTGAATTTTTGTGTGAATTTTCAAAATCAAAGTTAGATATGATATATGAGTTATGTGAAAAGAGAACATCAAATAAATTGAAAGCTAAGAAAGAAATATTCTCTAACAGAATTTGAATCCGAATAGTAACAAAACGTGGTGCGAGAAGTTCATAATGTATTTTATATTATTATAGTGAGATAAGATATATTAGATAGAATTGATAGATTTGAAAGAATTTAAAGTATTTTAGAAATGTACACGAGTCACTTGTTTGCAAGAAATAAAGCTTGCGACTAATGTAAAGACTCTGCCAAATTATTATTAATACGCTCAGCAAAAATATAATCCAAACGGCTCCCTTTATACCAAGGAAATTTTGAAAATATACAAATAGCAGTGGAGTCATTTGGTATTAAGAAACGGTGCCCTTGATTACAAAATAGTTGTTACACGACGAAGATTTACCAATTGAAAAATTGAAGCGAATTTGTTGAAATATTATGACCATAAAATGACCTCACACTAAAAGTTTATTTGTCAGCAGGAGTAAGGACTGCATATGGGTAGATTCAGTGTTACTTCTGACAGAGAGTAACTTTCAGTCCGGAGCGTTAATTCCTAGTGCAAAAAATTTGTTGCATTCAATTTGGATTCGCATCTATAATTCTATTTCCTTTATCACTTACTTACAAGTAAAAATCGTTAGACTTTGAAATTATGAAATATTTTGAACAGTGACTCGTTTACTACCCAAAGTATGCATGTATATTTTATATAGGATATATCTAAATTATATAACACTGTGTGATAGTCTAAAGGTTTCAAACCTAGAACTTTGTCATCAATTTTTATTCAAGGATCTTTCCATTCCTTTTCTTTAGTTTTCTTACGACATATTGAGTTACAAGGTGGCCAAATAATTTTAGATTTTGAAAGGGTATAGCCTTGCATGTTGGCCAAAATCAAGGTCCAAAAATGCCCATTTTTCAAAGGGGTAAGCCTAGCTTTTTGGCCAAAATTCGAGAGTTCTCGACATTAGATATTTTCGAAGGGGTGCACCCTCTGTTTTCGGCCAAAAACCTGTATTTTCCGACAAGATCTAACGCTATAGCCTTACTTCTTGGCCAAAAATCGAGATTTCCGAAATATAGGTGTTTTCAGAAATCCTGATTTTGGGCTAAAACGTATGCCTATAGTCTTTGGTTTTTCGCAAAAAAAGTTGTTTTTGGAAATCTTGATTTTGGGCCAAAGAGGAAGGCTACATATTTACATAATTTGGTTTTTCGCGAACAGCCTTACTTTTTGGCGAAAAATCAGCATGTCTGAAAACACCTATTTTTCGCGAAAAACCAAAGGCTATAGCCTTACTTTTTGGTGAAAAATCAGCTTTTCTGAAAACACCCATTTTTCGTGAAAAACCAAAGGCTATAGCCTTACTTTTTGGTGAAAAATCAGCATTTCCAAAAACACCCATTTTTCGCGAAAAACCAAAGGCTATAGCCTTACTTTTTGGCAAAAAATCAGCATTTCTGAAAACACCCATTTTTCGCGAAAAACCAAAGGCTACAGCCTTACATTTTGGTGAAAAATCAGGATTTCCAAAAACACCTATTTTTCGCGAAAAACCAAAGGCTATAGCCTTACTTTTTGGCGAAAAATCAGCTTTTCTGAAAACACCCATTTTTCGCGAAAAACCAAAGGCTATAGGCTTACTTTTTTGCGAAAAATCAGCATTTCTGAAAACACCCATTTTTCGCGAAAAACCAAAGGCTACAGCCTTACATTTTGGTGAAAAATCAGGATTTCCAAAAACACCTATTTTTCGCGAAAAACCAAAGGCTACAGCCTTACTTTTTGGCGAAAAATCAGCTTTTCTGAAAACACCCATTTTTCGCGAAAAACCAAAGGCTATAGGCTTACATTTTTGCGAAAAATCAGCTTTTCTGAAAACACCCATTTTTCGCGAAAAACCAAAGGCTATAGGCTTACTTTTTTGCGAAAAATCAGCTTTTCTGAAAACACCCATTTTTCGCGAAAAACCAAAGGCTATAGGCTTACATTTTTGCGAAAAATCAGCTTTTCTGAAAACACCCATTTTTCGCGAAAAACCAAAGGCTGCAGCCTTACTTTTTGGTGAAAAATCAGCATTTCTGAAAACACCCATTTTTCGCGAAAAACCAAAGGCTATAGCCTTAATTTTTTGCGAAAAATCAGCAATTTCCAAAAACACCCATTTTTCGCTAGAAACCAAAGGGTATAGGCTTACTTTTTTGCGAAAAATCAGCATTTCTGAAAACACCCATTTTTCGCGAAAA
This sequence comes from Aurelia sp. 3 sensu Dawson et al. (2005), assembly GCA_964020215.1. Classification (NCBI taxonomy): domain Eukaryota; kingdom Metazoa; phylum Cnidaria; class Scyphozoa; order Semaeostomeae; family Ulmaridae; genus Aurelia; species Aurelia sp. 3 sensu Dawson et al. (2005). The sequence goes on from OZ026585.1 coordinate 688,679, forward strand.
ACCAAAGGGTATAGCCTTACTTTTTTGCGAAAGATCAGCATTTCTGAAAACACCTATTTTTCGCGAAAAACCAAAGGCTATAGGCTTACTTTTTTGCGAAAAATCAGCATTTCTGAAAACATCTATTTTTCGCGAAAAACCAAAGGCTATAGGCTTACATTTTTGCGAAAAATCAGCATTTCTGAAAACACCCATTTTTCGCGAAAAACCAAAGGCTATAGCCTTACTTTTTGGCAAAAAATCAGCATTTCTGAAAACACCCATTTTACGCGAAAAACCAAAGGCTATAGCCTTACTTTTTTGCGAAAGATCAGCATTTCTGAAAACACCCATTTTTCGCGAAAAACCAAAGGCTATAGCCTTACTTTTTTGCGAAAGATCAGCATTTCTGAAAACACCTATTTTTCGCCAAAAACCAAAGGCTATAGGCTTACTTTTTTGCGAAAAAGCAGCATTTCTGAAAACACCCATTTTACGCGAAAAACCAAAGGCTATAGCCTTACTTTTTTGCGAAAAATCAGCATTTCTGAAAACACCCATTTTACGCGAAAAACCAAAGGCTATAGCCTTACTTTTTTGCGAAAGATCAGCATTTCTGAAAACACCTATTTTTCGCGAAAAACCAAAGGCTATAGGCTTACTTTTTTGCGAAAAATCAGCATTTCTGAAAACACCCATTTTACGCGAAAAACCAAAGGCTATAGCCTTACTTTTTGGCGAAAGATCAGCATTTCTGAAAACACCTATTTTTCGCGAAAAACCAAAGGCTATAGCCTTACTTTTTTGCGAAAAATCAGCATTTCTGAAAACACCCATTTTACGCGAAAAACCAAAGGCTATAGCCTTACTTTTTTGCGAAAAATCAGCATTTCTGAAAACACCCATTTTACGCGAAAAACCAAAGGCTATAGGCTTACATTTTTGCGAAAAATCAGCATTTCTGAAAACACCTATTTTTCGCCAAAAACCAAAGGCTATAGGCTTACTTTTTTGCGAAAAATCAGCATTTCTGAAAACACCCATTTTACGCGAAAAACCAAAGGCTATAGCCTTACTTTTTTGCGAAAAATCAGCATTTCTGAAAACACCCATTTTTCGCGAAAAACCAAAGGCTATAGCCTTACTTTTTGGCAAAAAATCAGCATTTCTGAAAACACCCATTTTACGCGAAAAACCAAAGGCTATAGCCTTACTTTTTTGCGAAAAATCAGCATTTCTGAAAACACCCATTTTACGCGAAAAACCAAAGGCTATAGCCTTACTTTTTTGCGAAAAATCAGCATTTCTGAAAACACCCATTTTACGCGAAAAACCAAAGGCTATAGCCTTACTTTTTTGCGAAAAATCAGCATTTCTGAAAACACCCATTTTACGCGAAAAACCAAAGGCTATAGCCTTACTTTTTGGCGAAAAATCAGCTTTTCTGAAAACACCTATTTTTCGCGAAAAACCAAAGGCTATAGGCTTACTTTTTTGCGAAAAATCAGCATTTCTGAAAACACCCATTTTACGCGAAAAACCAAAGGCTATAGCCTTACTTTTTGGCGAAAAATCAGCTTTTCTGAAAACACCTATTTTTCGCGAAAAACCAAAGGCTATAGGCTTACATTTTTGCGAAAAATCAGCATTTCTGAAAACACCCATTTTTCGCGAAAAACCAAAGGCTATAGGCTTACTTTTTTGAGAAAAATCAGCATTTCTGAAAACACCCATTTTACGCGAAAAACCAAAGGCTATAGCCTTACTTTTTTGCGAAAGATCAGCATTTCTGAAAACACCTATTTTTCGCGAAAAACCAAAGGCTATAGGCTTACTTTTTTGCGAAAAATCAGCATTTCTGAAAACACCTATTTTTCGCGAAAAACCAAAGGCTACAGGCTTACTTTTTTGCAAAAAATCAGCATTTCTGAAAACACCCATTTTACGCGAAAAACCAAAGGCTATAGCCTTACTTTTTTGCGAAAGATCAGCATTTCTGAAAACACCTATTTTTCGCGAAAACCAAAGGCTATAGGCTTACTTTTTTGAGAAAAATCAGCATTTCTGAAAACACCCATTTTACGCGAAAAACCAAAGGCTATAGCCTTACTTTTTTGCGAAAGATCAGCATTTCTGAAAACACCTATTTTTGGCGAAAAACCAAAGGCTATAGGCTTACTTTTTTGCGAAAAATCAGCATTTCTGAAAACAGCCATTTTTCGCGAAAAACCAAAGGCTATAGCCTTACTTTTTGGCAAAAAATCAGCATTTCTGAAAACACCCATTTTTCGCGAAAAACCAAAGGCTATAGCCTTACTTTTTTGCGAAAGATCAGCATTTCTGAAAACACCTATTTTTCACGAAAAACCAAAGGCTATAGGCTTACTTTTTTGCGAAAAATCAGCATTTCTGAAAACACCTATTTTTCGCGAAAAACCAAAGGCTACAGGCTTACTTTTTTGCGAAAAATCAGCAATTTCCAAAAACACCCATTTTTCGCGAAAAACCAAAGGCTATAGCCTTACTTTTTGGTCAAAAACATGATTTCCAAAAGCAGCCATTTTTGGCGAAAAAGCAAAGGCCATAGCCTTACTTTTTGGCCAAAACTCTGAGGGGGTCCAGTAATTTGAAATTTTTAATGGATGTGGTTTTGCTTTTTTGCCAAAGTCAAGGGGTCCAAAATTTCCCATTGCCAATTGGGTATGTATAGCTTTTCTTATTTCACAAAATCCAAAAATTGGTTGTGGCCAAACTCCTGGTTCAGTGAAGATTCTTCATGATAAACACACAATTCTTGAGCAATGAGTGGTTTATAAAGGTTTGAAAAATTTATAAATCACGGAAAGATTAATGATAGACTTGGCGTTGTTTCTACAAGAAGCTACAAATTTGGCTTCTTTGCATCTTTCTGTTTCACCACAGGTGGTTAGACACAGCAGTTTTGCTTCATTGCCGCTTTACTCTTTTGCGCAGGATGAAACTTTTTACTACTACAAAGGAGCTAGCGTATCACACCTCCTCTGGAAAAACATATAGATTTTCCTCCGCAGCGGCATATACACTGAAAAATAACTGCGGTATCTAACTACCCATGGTTTCAGTAAAATGGGTTTTTCCTCATAAAATATTTGCAAACAGTTGTAACAATGTAACAGCATCAAACCTGACTTATCTAATGACAGGGGGCAGAATATACAGGATGAGCCTGAAACAAGTTCCCATTTTAGAAAAGTTAGGGAGCAGTCATTTTCAATCCTGAGCACCAGGGTGGAGGATAATTGTGCTCAATTAGAGAAAATTCTATACCCCATCTTGAACATAGAAAAAAATTTTCATACCCCATCATCTTTCAGCAAAATGGTTTAGTACTCCATCCACAAGATTTTGTGCATAAATATAGATTTATGGAAAGATGAAAGATACCAAGCTGTCTTAAGCAATTTTCATTGATCATTTCCAGATGTCTATTAGAAGGCTGGATCGTTTGACCCAAGTTAAAACGTATTTCAGAGGAAAACAGGGTCACCTTTTGAAAACTGCATCGGGGTAAAAATGCAACCCATGTGGTTGGTAAGATTCATAACAAAATGACTGTGTTCCGCCTAGTCAACTGAGTATAAGCTTCTTTAAGAGATTTGCGATTTGTTATCCAGTGGCCGGATTTAGAGTTCCTACCTAATCTCGCGTGTATACTTGTCTAAAATGGAAACATTCAAAGAAAATAGCTTGATTTTAAAGCTGAGGATAAAAACCCGCGAGGATAAAAAGTTCATCATTTCCAGATGTCTATTAACTTTTCTTTCAAGAAAAATAGTTCTGTACCCTATCAGAATTGCTCTTAAAATTTTCGTAACCCCACAGAAAAATTGAAAAAAGTTTCATATACCCCATCCAAAAATCCTTTGCCCCAGTACCCAGGATTGAGATTCACAGTCCCTTAATGGCACCAAGAGTGCATGATGGATTTAAATGATTCAAATTCTTGCTAAAAGCAGCAAGAATAAAGAACGTTTTTGGATTTTCTTGTGTCTCTATGAGCACTGAAAATAAAGGTAAACTTGACGTTTCGAAAATTTCTTGGTTTCAAAATGCCTGAAAAAGTACCCAAAAAAAATTAAGAGCAAATTATAAAGATTTGATTGGGCGTGATGGGGCTGTTTCAGGATTTTGCAACCATGAAATCCCTTGAAAGCTGAATTCATCGATATTTACGGTGATCCTAAAAATAGAAGAAAAACTTTCTAAAATGCTATTTAGTAGAATTTTGTTCATTCCAATCCATTAGCAACATGAAGCAGGAGTGGATGCAGCCCAAAGTTGAATGGGGGGTCCACCTGTACAGGGGGCGCCAAAAGTACAGTAGGGGTTAGGTGCAGCAACTTTTTGGACTCTTGGTTATGGAATGGTTTTGTTTTTCATCTAAATAATGACTTGATATGTATGTTTCCCTCACATTCTAATCGAATATAGTTAAAACAATTTTGTTAGGGTCATAATAACGGCTACATTTCTTGCTAACAAGGGGATGCCAAGCTGACTTTTCATCCTGAAGCAGGGGGTCAATTACCCCCACTTGCCCCCCTAAATCCATCCACCACAGACTCTTAGAGCTCTGAATGTTCAAAAGTGGGAACTTTTATTCAGGCTTACCTGGTATCTGGTATTAACGAACACAGAAACTGAAGTACAACTGTATTTCTCTGTCGTAACAGTATGATTAGCAGATTCATGGCAGACTAATGAGAGGGAAAACAAAATAAGAATTTCACTTCCAACAGGCAAACAAATATCCCATACAAGAAATATTCTAAATTCACAAGTCTCAATATTTAGAAAAATGTTTTCATGACAAGAATTGAGAAAAGACCTTAGGATATGGTAACATCTATCTTGGGAAAAAGCAACGCACAAAAAACTTCTACACATTTCTTTCAACACATTACAAAGGGAGATTTGTAGGACTTAATTTTGTGGAAATCTATGGCAAGGAAAAGAGTTGAATTATATGTTCTAGAAATGTTGTAAGGTCTTAATAATGCTCAAAGACATTTCTTAAGAGAATCTGAGAATTTTTACAAGACACATACATTTTAATAAATTAGACAGTAGTCGTTCCTTTTTCAGCAAAGCAAAATATATTATATATGTTGTCAACTGACTCAGCCTTACAACATTTTTAGATTCTTTAATTACTTTTGCTACTGTCTCAAAACATGACATTAAAACAAATTTAAACTAGTTTCTTAGCTTCAAAGAATCCTTTCAGATGTCGCATTTGCCAGAATCCAGTTACAAGAAGGACAACAGTCTGCACAATAGCCCACCATAAAACTCTTTGATTTGTGCTTTCACTTGTGTATCTGAATCGTTCTTCTCGGTACTGTAAAAAGAAATTTTAAATTTTGAATTTTTCCTTTGGATTTTATCTAAATGTTTCATTGATTTTCTCGCAATCAATTTTTTCACACATCATCAGCTGCATGCTATTCAACTAACCACCCATAAATTGAACTTTGGCTTGTTATATACATTCGGTCTTCCAGAATTCTTAGAGAGATGTTAAGTGACCCAGAAGTCAGAAAATTTTATCTTTACTATCAAGGAAGAAGCAAGAATACCCTCAATTCAGTCAAAGTATCATAATGTGGCACATGACTGGAAACTATGACCACTTCCTACGCACTTTCATCAGACTGATCACAAAAACATCCCCGAATTAGATTAAAGAGAATAAATACGAACAGCACACTTAATCTGAATTAACAGACATAACCTAATATTTTTAACAATTCATTGGAAGCATGGTTTCTGATGAATAAATTTATCAATGGAAAAAATTTTATCTGTTGCATGATTTTCAAATTCAACTTAACAACATACGCTGAATTTTTGCTTTCATAACTGAGTTGGCAAAACCATTCCTTCAAGGGTTTAAAAATAGTTTTTTTGTTGAAGAAGTAGACTGAATAGTTTTGAGAATTTGAAAAAACAATAGACTTACCCTTTGGTATGCTTGTTCCTTTGTAATTTGATCAACCTGGTCCAACAATTGTCTCATTCTAAGTTGTAATTCTGTGAGTTTATCTTTGGCAGCAATTTGAGGATAATCATTTGCATGTTCACCAACCAGTAGTTGCAGATGGATTCTCTGCAAAATAAAACAATAAATTCATTTAATTCATCTTTATCATGCATTTATGCTCCGGAAATTGTAGATTCCCATCTGGTTTTGATTTCACAGCTGTGTTTGAACAAACCAAAAGACAAGGTTTTTCCTTGTTAATTAATTGGTAGTAGATGACTAACAAACACAGAGAACAAATGCAAACTTTGGATTGAGATTTTAAAAGATATATAGATACATGCTTCAACGTTTCACTTTTGCTTTATCAGAACTAACCTTATAATAATACCTATAAACCCAGATTACACAGGATAACACAGCAACAACGATCTAACATAGCAGCCTAACTTACATACAAACTGTGGAAAAAGAATAAACGCAACTAAAGCAAAGTGTAGGCAATTTGATATAAATTGAAGAAAGCCATTTCAAGAATAGAATGTTATCAGCCAAAAGAAAATCAGTAGAACTGAAACGCTACAGCATCTCCAAAGAGTGCATGTTCCACTGAATTTTCTTTAGTGTCATTCTTGATTTCATTTCATATCAAAGTGCTTGTATTTTACTTTAAAGGAGGGGATAATAATTTTGAACATATACTCACGAGCTTTCCACCAGCAAATAAACTCCATTTAGTTGAATTAGAATGAAGACAAATAGTGTGCTCTCCCGGGGTATGAGATGTGAAAGTGAAACGTCCTTCAGAAGCATAATACTTTGATAATAATATCTTCTTGTCAGGGTCTGTCACTTCAACATGCATTCCAATTCCAGGACTAGCAGGCATGAAATCATTGTTTGTTTCATCAAATAGTTGTGTCTTGTATTTTCCTGCAAAATCAAACCGGCACATACATTGCCTGGTACAGTGGAGCGATAAATTCATGTAGGCCTACATATTTGCAATGACGCAAGTACAATTTGACAAAAATGGCAGAGAGTTTCCACATGGACCTGTAGCATATTCTGAAAATGGAATTCTGCCAGACACAATCTGAAAATCCTTTCAATGGCAATGCAGGCCAATCAAGCAATTGGAAGAATTCCAATTCCGAGAGTCTCACCCTGCTAGTTAAACAAATGAAATGGCAAAGGTTCATCCAAACAAAACCCGAAAGAGAGCCCATGCCTACATCATCAATCAACTGCAGACAAATACATCTGCTGCTTTTCCTTTGGGGTTTATGAAAAAGAGAGGTAAGCTTTTCAATCAACGTCTATATTGTTTGCATGTATGCGTCTTTTCCCACCCTTCCCGCTTCAGTTTTCACAAACAACTTAGGCCCATAGGCCAACCAGCCAGTCTTACGTACCAGTTACCATTGTTTCGTCGGGGATTTCTTCAAGAAAACATTTCTTTTCTGTCTCTCCCATATGAAAATAAAGTGCCGAGCATCGCTCTAAGGACACAGCTACTAACAAAATAAATATCTTCATATTCTTTTCTTTTATTTTCTTGCCGTGAGTTGAAATCCTCTTTCCCTCATTTACAAGCAGCCACCATTCCAACTTGATCACGAGGTCTGGGCACTAGTGTTTTCCAATTCTCATTGTTCCTGCGTGCGCAGGTTTCTATTTTGACACGTGTGAATAAGAACTCGTTATCACGAAGAGGCTACAAACATTTTGACCACGAACGCGACTAACACGAACCACGAACAAGAAAAAGATTTTGCCAGTTTAAAGGGTCTATTTCAACCAGCATGCTTTGCACACTGCATTTGCACGTGCCAACCATTTTGGCCTGTTTTCGCTATAGCCATAAAAAGGAGCAAATTTTCCATTATTGGGTGAAATTTTTCTCACCTTGTAACGGGAGGAGCGGGTTCAGTCCCGTTGTGTTGAGTGTTTCAAAGTTCAAGAAAAGATCCTGAATACCAATAAATTCTAAAATGGGCGGGGCGCTGCCAAGCTTCCTTTGTTCATACGAGACTTTCATTGCAACAGTTTTCTTTGATTAGTCTCTAAAACATCTCCTGCCTTAAATATAACAAGGACCACTGCCATAGGACTGGCAGAAACAGACTTTTTAGTTACTCTACTACAGCGTCTGAATCGAGCAATTTTTTTATACATCTGATCTGAAAACAAAATGTTCGCATGAATGGCGTTAGGGCTTCTGCCACTTTTGCGCACATTTGGACAATTCTACAAAGGGTGTCAACTATAGTTCGATTCACACTCATTTTTAGAATACCTAAAAGGTCTATCGCTTTCTCCCCCAGATAAACGAACCAGAGATATGATTAAATGAAAGCATTAGATCTACATCGAACAAAATCAATGACTGCATATTGCGACAAATCGCGGAGTAATAAAGAAATGAAAACATAAAATTCAATCACCTACAACTAATAAGTTTTGCTCAAAAATATGTATACGCGAGCTCAATGAAATAGATGTGTACGATATAATACTACTAAACAAAACAGCATGAGCAGACACCATTTCTTGAACGCGGGAACATTTGTTGCAGTTACACCTTCAAAACATGTCATGGCATTTACGCCAGAACCAAGGGTCCTGTCTGCAAGAGGGAGAGCATGGGGCATCTGAAATTTTTCAAGGACAAGAGCCAATTTCACCGAGGGTCCTTTGCAAGCACGCTAGAATTTCATACTGTCTGAAAGTAAAACTTGGCCTATGCGGAAGATAGCACTCCACACTGCAGTAGTTTAACCATGAGTGATAGGAAACAAGATGCAAGATCCTTCAAACAAGATGTATAAAAATCATACATGTGTATTCATCGTTGGTTCTATCTGCCTTTTCTTCTTTACTTGCAGTGTCAGCTCGATTCAAATCATGGCAAAACATGGCCTAACTTTTGTTTTCTATAAAAGCAAGGCTGTTGCACAAAGCTGCAAACAAGGACAGCCTCGTTTTTACAGAAAACAAAAGTTAGGCCATGTTTTGCCATGATTTGAATCGAACTGACACTGGATGGAAGAAGGAAAGACTGACAGAAGATGCGATAAAGACACAGGTATAATTGATAGGATTGATAGAACACTTTGTTTCCTCGCACCCATGGTTTCACAGGCCTAAAGTCTGCATTTAGTTGACTTTCTATCAGTTAAAGTTCTCTCATTTTAGTTGAAACTATTAAGGAAACATTTTAGTTGAAAATTTTGATATTTTATGACATGTATGAAATTTTTAAATGATCTATGTGATTACTGCTAGGTTTTATCACAGTTGTAATAGATTTTACTTTCTTTTTATTCCTTTACAGAACACATAATGATAACAGTATTTTTTTTATGTTGAAATGTACATCCTGTATAAAGATTCGTTATATTGTTATATTAAACTTCTGCAATGTTGATCCATATTTTCTACTTCTTACGGCCAAATTTGATTTTCAGATAGTCCGTAATTACAGCATGCTTGCAAAGGACCCTACAATCGCGGACAAAACTCGTTGGGACAGATGTTTTTTGCCTTAAAAGAGGTCTTTCCTGTATGTAAACTGCTACCTTTCACTGCTAATGCCCCCCTCCCCCCCATTGCAATGTTGGTTGCTGAAAGAAGACATACTTGTCAACTCATCTATGAAATTTTCATCAGCTTTCAACATTGCAATGGGGGGTGGGGGGGGATCTCAACTCGAAATTTCCTCCAAAATACAAAGTGTATCATGAGTTTTGTCCGCGATTGTAGCTAAGAATGGCTCTCCAAAATCTGCATTTGAACTACTTGTTCTCTAAGTATAAGAACTTTTGAATCAAAAGCTGTCCTAGCTTCAGAATTCCTGCATTGTCAAGCTTGGTTTCCACTAGGCGTTAAATCGCGTTTATCACGGCGCTAAACTGGATTTTGGTTTTTGGAATAAAAATATTTTCATTCCAAGACCCAGCGCGAAATCGCGACAAACTGCGTGAAATTCTTCGCGTTATGTTATCAGATGCAATTCCATTCGAGTTAAAAATAAACGCCATTCAACGCGCACAAATATTGCTATTTAATGCCTAGTAAAAACTAAGGAATACGATTCCCTTTCATCTCACAAATCGGTGGCGCACGTTTCCACACTGGTTTTCTTACGATCAAATAAGTGATGCCAGCGCAGCGAATTCGAAATAGACCTTTTAGCTATTCTGAAAAGAATCAGAATCGAACGACATTTTGCTACATTCTGCAGAATTTTCGAATGCGCACAACTGTGATAGAAGCTCTAGCGCCACTAGACCGAACCTCGTATAAAAATGTATAAAAATAACGCTCGATCCAGGCTCTTTTGTAAAATAGCTGAAAGGTCTATCATTACAAGTGCCAACTACAACATACAATATCTAAATGCATAATAATCGACAATATTCTGAAATCAATAATGCCAAGTTCAGTTTTCTTTAATTGATTTACGCCAGAATAACCAATCGTGTTAAAGTTTGTTTGGCTACGACATTGCTAGGAAAAAGTTCTGCAGAACAGCATTTATGAAAACCAAATATATTGATATCAAAGTAGGCCACTATAGGATGGGAGTGCAAGAAATCTATTGGTAATTTTGATTTCGTGTACAACGGTTGGTAAGAACTTCAAATGGCGTAGGATTTACGGTAAGTATGAAGTTAAGTCTTGAAATTGTCTTAAAAGCAATTAAAACAGCAACAAAAACCTAATCATTTAGCTACAACAACGAGAAATCTGCAAGGACCTATGTTGTCGTCTCCTACAGCACGTTACACTACACCATGTTATCTGCCCTGTGCGTATCCTGTTACGAAATGGGCCATGAAATTGGCAAATTGAGACTTACTCGTTCACTTCCTTCCCTGACCATCCCCCTGGGCAGGCCACGGGTCCACAAAAACTTCACACACAGATGGGTAAATTTTTTTCTGGTAAACGAGCGGGGGCCGGGCATTTACTAAATGCCATATTCCCAGGAACTGGTATGCTAAAATGCCACTCAAATGCCTGAGAGGCAGGCAGGAATATCTTTTGAGCAAATGCCGGGAGGATCCTCCACCATTGTAAACTCGCACGTGATTAATTGTTGGCGCAGATGTGATCAGTGTTAAGGGCTTCGCAGAGGAAGTAGTCCTACAATCCCGCGGGGGGAATGGTCAGGGTAGCAAATGAACGATGCAGAAAGTATGCTTCGACGTTATTAAAATGAGCAATACATTTGGGTGAAAATCTACGTTTTATTATTCTTTACTGCTAATTTTGATACATGTAAATTATAATATATCAATTAGTTACATCCATATGCAAAAGATTTGCCCTGATAATATGGCGTGAGATGTTTAAACTAAAGTTCCCATTTGACGAACGGATACCCGTGAGAGACGGAGCAGGAAAATCATCACAAATGTTTTGATTGCAAACTCCAAAAATTGGAAGTTGATGCTGCAACGATTGACAAGGACTAATTTTGTAACACAATAGAAACAGCGGCTTTTGCCTGACACTGCAATTCAGACTGATTGGTGATTGAAGACAAAGGGGATTCAAAAGAACTCTCGGCCGGCAATTCAAAGAAATGAAGCAAAAAAAACTTGCCCCCAAACTTGGAGCGCAAACTGTTGCGTTGTGCAAGCAAAAGGTGGTTTTCAAGAGAAGTTATGTACTCATAAGGAAAGAAGAAGGGTGAATCTAAAGATATGCCACGCAGACTTTGTTTATTTGATTCAAAAGAACTCTCAGCCGGCAATTCTAAAGAAACGAAGCCAATAAAACTTGCCCTCAACCTTGGAAGGCAAACTGCTGCCTTGTGCAAGCAACAGGTGGTTTTCAAGAGAAGTTATGTACTTATAACGAAAGAAGAAGGGTGAATCTAAAAATATGCCACGCAGACTTTGTTAATTTGATTCTGGAGCTGAGTATTGTTACTTTTCAGCTCTTAAAATACGATAATTGCAGTCCTTTTTACTCGACTTCTGAATCATATAAACAAAATCCGCCTAACCAGATCACTAAAATTATCCTCTTTCTTTCGTTACAAACTCTTGATTTCTCTTAAAAGCAACCTTTCGCTTGCACAAAGCGAACGTTTGTCCGACTGTTTTCAGGGAAAGTTTATTTGCGGCTTCATTTGTACGTTAGCCATCAACTACGCCCATTGAAATAAATCAAAACGAGGGGCATTTCACTATTCGAAAAACCGTACGAGACTCTTTCAGAAAAAAGGATTTTTACGGGTTTAGGATGGATTTCTGTCAATAACAAAAGGATTTTGCCAAAGGTGTACGAGATTTTTTGGGAGTGAAGAGCCCCTAGAATCAAAACATCGCAAAATTTTTCTGCTTCCATTTTGCTCCATAATCCCCTTGGTAGATAATATCCCCATCCCCTCTACCCCATGTTCCAATAACCCCAATATCCCTACCATCCTGTCGTGTAGTTTCTTTCAATTAACATGTGTGTTCGAGCGATCATCCACGACAATGATATTAATAATAATAATCAAAACAAAACCACCTTTTTCTTGAGATCTCTTTGTTTCCACGCAGGTTGCTTGTAAAAATCTTCACGTTGCATGTTGAAAACTGATTCGAAGTCTTCGTCTGACAAATACATCTGCAAGAAATATGAAGTTTACTTTGAGAACGGCGGCATATTTCACAAAATAGTCCAACATGCAAGTGATCTTCCAATTCACTTGAACTTGCGGATCAGAAGAACTGTAAAAGCTCTGCTAAGCCCCAACGGGCCCATCTAATTTCGGAGCATTCAGAAGGGGTTTTAAAGAGAAGGGAAGATTGTTCGAGAGGGGGGCTTATTCACAAAATCAAATGACAAGGATACGCATGATAGCTATTCAGTTCTTCTAACCCATATTTTGTGGATTCAACATACAATTTTATGAGTTAAATACATAAATTCAACATAGTTTTCATCCTGAACCATATCAAAGTTAATAGGCAAACTTGTTTGGCTAAATACATGGAAAATCATTGGTAACCAATTGTCTTTGAATTAAGTGGGGGGAGGCTTTATAGAGGTGGGCATACTCAATATTTTGGCTTAGAAGGGGAGGCTTATTAGCGCAGGGGCAAAATACAGATGGGGCAAAATAGAACTTAAGTAGAATTTCAAATGTCAGCAACATCAACAAAAAACTGGCAAGCCAAGAAGTTAATAATAATAACATTAATTACCTCGAGTCGAGATCTATCAATTTCTTTGGGCATCTTGTAATTTGTAGATTTCAACACGTGGTAGGGATATGTCTATAATGAACAAGGGTACTAATGACATTTCTTTGACAGAATAAAATAAGATTACTTTGTTAATTTACGGTATCAATTTGTCTTAATCACCGTCATCTGTTCATTAAAGTGTGTCCCAAATTCGATGTGACGTGAAAACGCCGAGGATAGCGTAAATGAAGGGTAAATGTCTCCGTCGGTTTCAGTAACACGCTAAGAGCAGCTGGATCATGTGATCGGAAGCAATCTCCAAGCAGACAGTAATAAACTGTGCAAGAACAGCGAGCCTCAATGCGGAGAGGAGGCAGGGAAGAAAGGGGGCTTCTCGAGGAGTCAAAAATAATAACCAATTGCCTGTTGCAGTATTTGTAATAATATTGATTCATAAAAACTTCAATGAATTTAAATGTATGAATCCTGAAGCGAGAATAAAGTTTGGTTTCTTACCGTTGAAGCCTTTTGGCCTTGTGGTACATCTTCATACTTGTCGAGGGAAGGCAAAGATCTTCGGTTGAATGCTATGAAGACAATAAATAAATGTATAAGTGAAAAAATGAATGAATAAATGAAAATATATGAATAAATGAATGAATAAATGAGATTTACAGGATGCAAAAAATAGATTCTTCAAGCTATTCTATAAAAGAATCTGAATCGAACGACATTTTGATACATTTTATGGAATTTTCGAATGTGGACAATAATAATAGAAGCTCTTAACGCCACTCTATCGAACGTTTCTTATGAAAATGTATAAAATATTGTTCGATTCAGACTCTGTTCTATAATAGCTAAAAAGTCTATTCTACAAAATTTGTTAAAATATTGTTCGATTCAGTTTTTCTCGAATGAGGTACATTCTTAGTTCGCCTAAGGCTGCCCTCAGAGATGGCAAAAGTGCATGGGCCATTTTTTATGCGACAGGGTACTGGGTGTGGAGAGATTTGCCACACAACCCCGTCACTTCCCTAGTCAAGTACCCCCCCCGGGTGTCAATGGTGCATTAAAACTTGAAAACTGAGTCATTCGAACTGTCCATCAGGGAGTTTTGATGGAAAGGGTTATACAATACCTTTAGCTTCAATTCTTGAAGGCCCATTTTCTCTCATTCTTGGGGGCTGAAGGAAAGAGACGAGAATTAAAAATACACATTTGAAACTGACTTACATTAGGTCACATACCTATGCCTCATGAGTATCAATATTAAAATAACTTCTTCTCAATAAAGACTTTATCTTGCAGACGATCGTGTGAATATGAACGTCATAATTTATACTAATATTCACATTATGCAAATTTATGATGTTATAATCATGATGTGACACACAAACTTCAGCTACACAAAGAGAGGAACTTGGATTTCCATTAGGAAACCTAGATTTTATAGCATAGAGCTGAAATCTGTCAAAAGGTGGGTGTAAAATTCTATCACATTTTTCTTTGAATTAAAAAGCTCGAGGGGAACATTGGGCAATTCACTATCAATCTGCCGTGGCAATGTTTTGATATGTTGATTAGTTTGAAAATGGCGGCATTTATTGATTTTAAGGTTGTGATGTCATTGAATTTCTAAATCCCTGACCAGAAAAAGTAGGGACTTCTGCTTGCAACCATGTTGTAGACCTTCATAAACCATGGTTTTCTTGACGATTTTACCAATTTTCCCCGGGTAATTCAAGATCTAACATGATTTAAATTTTTCAAAATTTTCGATGAATTTTCACAAAAATAGTGAAAACACCGCCATTTTGAAAATAATCAAGATATCAAAACATTGCCACGGTAGATTTACAGCAAATTACCCGAAGCTGCTTTGAAGTCATTCAATTCATTAAAATGTTTGATACAATTTTACGCCCAACGTTTTAAAGATTTGAGCCCTAAGCTAGATTACATTGGAACAAGACTGCATAGTGTTTGACAAAAGCTGCTTTCAACTGTTACGAAAACGAGCTTTATGTAAAAAGGGGTTGTTGAATTCACGGAAGTAAACATCCCTACAAGCAATTTCAATCTTTTCGAAGCAGAGACTCAGAACAGCTAAATCTATAGAAAAAGATAAAATGGATGAAAACAGTACCTCCGAAGCATTGCTATAATCCGGCATTGCTGGCAGCGATTTTCGGTGCTCTACAAATTAAGAAACAAGGATTTCAATATAGAGATGAGCAGATATTAAATCTGTCCAGACTATTTACTCCTTTGCAAAAGATTCACAGTACCGCATCTCCAAAGAACTCTTGGTGTTTTGGCGTAAGATTCGCATTACGATGCAAGCGTTGCCCTAAAGCTAGACAAGGTGTTTAAGAAAAAATGCAACCCGCTTTCATATGAGATTCTTCAGGAAATAATAAGATTTAAATCAGTTTGAGGAATACCATTTGAAAGTACGATCTATCTTCTTTCCAATGATATCCAGGTTGGGTGGATTAATTGAGTTTTTCATTGCTTAATTGACGTTCTCGAAAGTATGACCAATTTTAGATGCCTTAAAGTAATAGGGCATTTACATAGACGATAATCCACATTTCTGTGAGCATATTCCATCATTATCTAAAAACGCATCTCACGAGGATGAAATTGTCTTTTTTCCCTCCTAGAGGCATCACCTCAAGTGCTTCAAGGCCTGAAATACTTTGAAAAAACTGTTTTCATAACTTTGGACCCAAAAATAGGGGTGGATTTCGCTTCTGCAGCATGCTGCATTTGAAAATGGGCATACTTAAGAAAGTATCAATTGGATGATGAATAATTACATTAATGTATCCAAACTGTGCATATCATTAGACAGAAGAAAGATTGTACTTTCAGGTGGTGTATATCACATCAACTCATATTTTTTCAATTTTTTAAGATTTTAAATTATTGTTGGGTTGCATTTTTTCTAAAACACCCTGTAGTTCAAAGAAAGACTGTATTCACAGGAATACTGCCACGCAGATGGTTGGCTCCTAAAACAATGGTGCTAATTATTGCACACTAAAATGCCATTCTTTTCTGATGCACACAGTGGCACGCTTGTCACAATAACAATAGAGTCCTATTGTTCTAGGGAGCCAATCAGTTGCATGAAAGTAACTCTTTAAGACAAATCACTGTTGAAAGTAAAAGGACATCTGAATATGTTTAAAAGCCGCACTTACCTCTTAACTGGTCCCTATCGCGATTTGGTAAACGTCTGTATACTGCACTTGAAACAGGCTACGAAAAGATAAATTAGGAGCAAGTCAATAAAAGATAAGTCTCGGCAATAAAATGCAATCGAATTTTAAGACCAACAAAATGCACTCTCACTTAGTAAAAAATAAACGCATCAAAACAAGGATTATGTAGCCGCATGAGGACACCATTTTCACAGCTCTAACTTTTTCTATAAAATCCAATAAAATGTTACGGTCTACACTACTTACAAGAATTACTTTACAATACTAATGGGAAAAATACCCCAGGGAGGAAAAGGCTGTGTCTACCCCCAAGGGAATTGACATAGATAAAGAAATAAAACTACTTAACCTTGAACTACACAACTAAAACCAACACATACGGATGATAAGAATCATTTGATACCTAAGTCTGCTGCATATTAGACGTAAGATCAAAGTGATGACAAAGAAAAGTAACAGCTTTAACTCTACAGGTGTAACCACATTGAAGCAGCAGTTCTATTTCATCAAAAGCACAAGAGCAGAAAGCGGTAAACAAGAAGTATATGCAAAGAATTACACAACTTACTGTATCATCAGTTGTTTTAGAAACGCTCTTTATTGTAATGTTCGTCTACAAGAAAAGTTATTCTAACAAAATCATCACAACAAATCAACAAGATTCCATTCCACTACTAAATGCCCTTGATAACAAAAACAGATAACATTACTAATTTACATTTGGAGACCATCAGGACATTCATATTTTACATTACTTTTTAAGAGTGCTTTTCTGACCTCCCAGCAAAGCTTAAGTCTTCAAATATTTCGAAGTAGCTGCATTTTGAATAAAATGAAATAAAAATTCATCTTCGATAAAAAATAACACGACAAAAAGAAAGAGAACATTGAAAATGACTTACTTTAGAATCCGGTTGATATGGATCTGAAACAGCAAAAATGAACAAAAATCAAGTAAAACATGAGATAAAATTATATAGTATCTTAGTATGTATAACTCTCGTGCTCGAGTGACTACTTGGAAGTATCTTAGATCCATTGTAAGATACTACAGACTTAATAATTCATATCGATTCTAACTTGGGGCAGAGCAATATCAAAACAGCAACAACGCACAAGGACCTGCACATCCTAAACTCCATAATCTCTACTCCTTTATGTAGGAACCATCACATCCTGGTGTTTGGTTCTCTTCTTGGAGGAAACATGCAATGAGGTAAATTCATTTGTGACAGTCAAAAACATTATCATGTGTATAAGTAAAATGATTTAATATTGCTCCTCAATCATCAAAGACGCCCTACGAACGTCTGATTCCGCAAAATTACGAATGGTACATCCTATATCACAATATTTGGATTTAAATAGAACAATATTGCAAGATAACTTTTCGAGAAGAGTTATGAATCCATACAGCTTGATTTCATAAATATCCTCTATCCACTATATAAAACCAAAACAGCTCGGCTTGTTGAAGAAAGATAGGTTCTTATATATGGGATTTTACTGCAAAGAGTTACAAAACACTAGATTGTCTATCTTACCGTTCCTTCTCGAAGCAGAATCGACAAAGGACATTGGTTTATTAGCAGATCGAACGTCGATTTCAACATTTACTGTAGGGTATGCGCTATCCTGAAATATACCAAATGAATGAATTAGCACATAAACAAATCAACAAATAGAAAATGTGAATAACAACATACAAATCTATAAAAGTACGCAAGTAACTTTGGCTGACGGGGAGGGGGTTACTGTATAAAGAATGCAAAGAGAAAATGAGATCGAATCTTTTGCCACACGTGGTATCTTGCAAAACATGATATCACCATTGCAAAAAAACAAATCGTTACATCTTGGTTCCCTGGATATACAAGTGAAATCAGATCAGCAAAAACTGAAAAGATGCCGCGCAAGGCAATATTTGAGCAGTTGAAATTATCTCCATACTGTATACCTAAGATACTACTGAGAAATTTTCTTCTCAAAGACTTGCGGCAAATCAATTGGCAAAAATCCTTAAGGTTTCAATTTCTCAAAGCTTAAAGCCACAGAAACAGTTCAACAACTAAGTAGGTCATAAGGGCAACTCAGCATCTTAGATTTTTTAACAGCGAAATAAAGCTTAAGAATAAAACCGACGCAAAATTGCATAATATAAGATAAATCCCTCACTAGGCCCTCTAATAAAGGTTTGAAACCACGGCAGGTGAAACGCGCACTCTGAAGGCTTGATCATATAATCTTTAAAGATAAATAAAACTGCATCGTTTGAATGAATGAACAGTGCACTTTCAAAGACATTGTCAGTGAATAATGCAAAGACTTTACAGAATCAGTTGCTGAGCATGTCTAACGGTAGCCAAATGGTACATTCCAGGATATATATAAGAACCTACAAGAATAAGAACCTGCAGGCTGTATTTTCTGAATTATATCATGCAACTCCTAATTAAGAATCTGTTTCAATCTGATACACTAATGTTTTTATCACAAGGGCAATAAAGTTAATTTTGATTGGCTGTTAAAATCTCGACCTCCTCCCTTGTTACTTGTGCACTTAGCGTCAGATGTATAGAAAGTTGATAATAACGATGCCTAAACAAATGAAAAGGGTTTTTAAGGCTCTTGGTGACAAATGCTTTGAGAATCCTTTGTTGAAAATTTCATGAAAGTAGCCTTTAAATAAGAACCCTTAAGAATCTTTATACCTTGAAGTAAATATAAGTATCTCTCATATAAGAACCTATTTCAGCGTGGCTCTCAAAAAAGTAGGTTCTTTTATGCGGGGATTTATTGTATCAAATCGTGCAATAAGAACATATAACGCTGAATGCCACGAAAGAATGAACAGTGTCTTTCTGAAGATACCATTAGAGTATGTTCCGATTAGTTCTTATTCTTCAAAGACTGGCGGTAGCTGTTTCTTGAAATTGCATGAACTGTATCATTGGCTGACTGCATTGCGTCTGATTATTGTTACAGTAACTCAAGGAAAAGATCCCAGAGAGAAAAGGTGACTTTTAGGCTGGGGGTGGTGCCACAAATTTTCTGACAACGGGGACAGAAATTTCCACAGGGGGGCAAGAATGACTAAAAATGCAATTCTCTTTACTTTATTTTACGTTATCTTTCCAAATTTCTTCCGACAATAACCCGAAAATTCCTCCGACAGGGGCTAAATAATTTCGATTGGGGGCTATAACCTTCAAATAGCGGACAAATCGGACCAATTTCCGATATACCTTTTGGACGCAATAAATGAATAAAAAGCCAGTTCTGAGACATTCAACTTACATTTTTTGGTTCTTGTGTTGTAGGTGGACTTGTGGCTCTCTTCATTGAGTAAGAAGACGTGGATACGCGGGACTTCCAGTTTTGACTAGCCGCCCCTCTGGTGGGAGGTGGGGGCGGTCTGGCTGGAGCACCTTAAAAGATAGAAAATAGACTTAAGGGTATTTGCAAGGTTAAGAGCTTCCATTTGCAAGAGCAAAACAACGTAAAGACATCCCACTCAAATCGAAGTTGCACATGCACCGTAAACAGCAGATAACTAAAGAGCCCGGGGGGGGGGGGGTGATTACCATAAATACCGGTGCGGGATGTGCCAATTTTGGAGTGCCATTTTCAGGCAGAAAATAAATTGTAGGGAGTCATATTCTGGTAAAATCACAACAAGACAGAAATTTTGGGGGGTCATTTTAGAAACATAACACTTTAGGGTATTGATGTTGATAAAATTTCACATACTTGGTTAAAATTTTGGATTGTTGTCACAATGTTAGGGTATAAACTTGAAAGGCATGTAAATTTTGGGGGATCGTTTTCTCAAAAACTTTAGGGTGCGGTTTCAGACGTTCTATTTTTCATTAAGCATATTTACCATTGCAATTATGAAATATAACACAACGTTTCACGAAGATGAACCCCCTGCATCTGGCACAGCGAGGCAACAGCAAAGATTTCACATACCTTCATCACTGCTAACGGAAGACGCCTTGTTAAATCCATTCTGGACGGGAGGTTTCTCTTCTTGTGTTGTTGGTGGTGACAAACTTCTCGTTTCCTCAGTTCTGACACTATATGTTTTGATTTCAGTTGTCGTTTTGGTGGTTGCCGCAGGAGGGTCGGTAAGTCTAGGCGATTCTGTTCGAGGGTACTGAGATGGGCGGAATAATGGAGCGGTTTTTGATGGTTCAGATGGCTCGGGTGGTTTCCATCTACCAGCTGATGGCTGTGTTGCCTTTGGTTTAAAGTTGATTGAAATTGAGCTAGGGGTTGTCTTCTGTGCTCCAAATGGTTTCGCTGTGAGGAAAAGGAGGAATAGACGTGTTAGCTGTTTTACAAAAGAGTCTGGATAGAGCGATATTTTTGCGGCTTGCCGCAAACTATTGCAAAGAATCAGCAAGCTGCGATTTCTCTTTCTGTCGATCTGTCTTACTTTCTTTCTGTCGGCTTGTAGAAACATCACAATCTTGCAATTCGCTTTGCTCTAAGCAACCTATTTTTATGCAATAACGAAAACGTCAGAGGCGGTGTCATCAAAGATTTCTAATTGTCTCTTGTTCCATGGAATAAATGCATGTTTGCCTGATTTCGTCATGTTCTTGAGATAGGAAGCGGGGAGACAAGCAGTGATTTTGTAATGCAATGCCAACAAAACTGAACTGACTGCAAGAATGAGGGGCTGTGAGAGGGACGGGGGGGGGGGGGGGGTCGGCAAAGGCAACTTGAAACGTCAACAGAATGAGCAAGGCCTATTACATTTATTCCATTCCATATGATGGTGCAGTTTATTCCCATTTCCCAAAAAAGCCGCACTCACGAACCATTGCTGGTTATATATTTTTATATGAAAGGTTCAGCTTAATGGCGTTAGAATTTCTTCTGCGTACATTCGAAAATTCTACAAAAGGCATCAAAATATCGTTCGATTCAGATTCTTTTGTAGAACAGCTAAAGGTCTATTATGCTCTGAAAATTCTTGCGAATAACAACAACTGAAGGGTTTTCTATGAGTAATTCTGCGTTATCCCAAAGTTTGTGTGATAAATAATTTGAGAGAGAATTCAAAATTGGGAAAAAATAGATCTGAAGAGCAAATACCCTCCTTAACCGCCCTCCCCTCAAAATAAAGGTTGTTGATTTCTCTGAATTGGATAATATCAAGTAGCACGAGTCCTGAGTCAAAACAAATGACACTGGCTTGAGGGAAGGAACTTTACAAAATATTTCAGCTGAAGTAGTAGGTACTGTGATTTTTGTCGAAAATGCTGACAGCTTAGTTTGCCACGAGAGGTTTTGTTGAGGATTGTAGTTCTATGAAGTGAAAGAGAAAGTCAAAGAAAGTGTCTATATTTTTGAAAATCTTTCTTAATCTTTGTATAGTACTTTATGAAGCTCATGAAATATCATTATAACTAGCATCTATGCAATCTACTTGCTACTGTCAGTGGCAAAGTGATCGAAATACTTTGTTCTTTGAAGCCCACTCTTTCAGAACACTTATATAAAGTTTGATGTACATAGTTACCTGAATAAGCAAGATTTTCGGTAGACTTCGACTCTGGAGGTGGTCTCCTGTAGAACTTCTGCTCTACTTTAGAACGCTCCTCTCTCTCTCGTTCAGCCCTTTCTCTTTCCTCCCTCTCTCGATCAGCCCTCTCTTTCTCAGCTCTTTCCCTCTCTTCCCTTTCTCTCTCAGCCCTCTCCTTTTCCACTCTTTCCCTCTCAGCCCTCTCCCTTTCAATCCTCTCTTTTTCAGCTCTCTCCCACTCAGCCCTCTCTCTTTCTATCCTCTCCCTCTCTGCTCTTTCACGTTCGTCTCTTTCACGTTGTTCTCGTTCCTCCTGCTCTTTTCTTTGTTTTTCAAGCTCATGTCTCTCACGTTCCTTTCTCTCCTCTTCCTCACGTGCCTGTTGCTCCTGGTAAGCAAGCCTTTCATTTTCTTCTGCCTGGGTACAGAAAAATAAGGCTGTCAAGGAAATGAAGTTAAGGTAACGTAGGGCGAAGGGAAACAAGAAAAGCGATCGCTTTACTGAGGTATCAAATACTGATCATCGTGGTTTCGAAGTAATTATCAACACGGATTCACCAAGATATTTGTTTTCGTCTTACACAATAAACTATCCAGATTCATTAACCAAAATTTCAGTCCGTCGAATAGTTCTTACCTCTCGCTGGTATTCATCACTGCATTGTGGATGCCAGATCTCTGATCCTGATAAAAGAGGACGTCTGTACAGAAGCCAATTCACTACTATGTGCATTCAAAATCTTCATAATAAATGTTCTATCTAGCAATGCTTAAATCTTCTGGTTGTCTTTGACAGTAATGTTCCTGTCTCTAATCGGTTTAAAAATCATTACAAGCCTTGTACTGCCCAACATCGATTCTTCCATGGTGTGCATGAGGGATCTATCATTAGCCAAAAAAGTTGCCCTTCTAATGTCTAAGCGGCTTGGAGCATTTGGAGGAAATGAATTTAACGACCTGGCCTAACCAGAAACTTCCAGTGCTCCTCTAACCTATATTCTACAAAAAACTAATATAAGAATGATATCATATTCCTTCCACCTTACAGTCAAACGTTAACTTCCATATTTCGCGAGGAATAGTTTCCTGAACATGTCTTTTGAAACTGCCGAAGATCGATGTATGCAAATTACCGTCGAAATTAGGTCTAGTTACGAATGATGATTTCAATATATGAATTATACAGGGGTTGGAGATGAGACATGAATTCACTTACCTTGGAGGTACATTTCTTCTCCCTCACCAAACATCTGACCACATTTTGCACAACGTGAACATTGAGGATGATAATGCTTTTCACCAGCCTATGGAAACAAATGCATTTAATAATTATAAGGGAATATATTCGCAGAACAGACAACAGACACCTAAAAACTCTGCAGTTAGTACTTATAAGTGATTCTCACATTTGTAGGTCTTCATGACAAATTTCACACTGTGGCATACCACATATCTTAGTGTTATCCAACATGATTTCAGCTACATTTCAAGTATGGTAACAGAGGCCTGTTCCATTTACAGTATTTTACTTGGTCGGTGAGCGACCAGAACTTATTTGGTGTGCATGCTCTTTAACAACAGAGCATGCACACTAGGCTAGCATGATAGTCGCCAACCGAAACTGCTGCCAGTGAAAGTCAGCCTTTTGGGTATTCAATGAGCATATAAACTCTAGTATAAAATCTTCCAAACTCTTTGTGTCATTTCAAAAGTCATTTGTAACATAAGTTTGTGACCCTGTGGTCTTTCAACAATTTACTTACGTTTCAGCAGCAAAGTCAATGTAAAATTAGGAAAAAGACCAATGAGACCAACCTGCAAAACTTTCCCAGTAATAAAGCCTCCACACCCAGCACAGGACACACCAAATTCATCTTGGTAATCTTTCTCGCAAAAAGGGACTCCATCTCTAAAATGATAAACAATATAAATCTAAATTTTAGACCATACTTGTGAAACACTGATATATTACTGATTGGCTTTGTTAATCATAAAAACACTTTATCTTAAAGCCAGCGAACTATCTCCTATTTGTAATTTATATAATTATAAATATGTAGTGGTGGTACCAATAAGGTACATAGCTGAAATGCTCAAATTTCCCATGAAGGAAGGAAGAAAGGAAAAGAAACAAGGGGAAATGGAAGGGAAAAGATGGGAAAGAAATCAAGGAAGGGAGGGAGAAGGGAAAGAAAGAATGAGAGAAAGAAAAAAGGATAGAATAGGATGGTATATGGAGAAAGAAGAGCAAAGTGTGTAAGAAGAAACAAAAGTCCTTTTGGCAGGAAAAGACTATTAAGCTATGTATAGTAAAGCAGAATGAATTATTTCATAAATTGCAAACTTATCAAACTTGTTTTAAGTTGTTTAACCTTCCCATGTACTCCCCAGAGAGAAGGCAGCCACACTTGTTGCAAGTAAAACACCAAAGATGCCATTGTCTTTCCAAAGCTAAGAGTGCTTGGCCAGTCTTGATATCATTGCCACAACCAGCACAAGCTACAAAAGAAAACAAATTGCAGATATATATTTATAAACGATGAAAGGTTATGCCCAAAACATATCATTATCTATTCAAGGCTCCATATATTTCATCTATAATCAAGTCCTTGCTCTCATATATATATATATATACATTTAAAGAATTATAGCTGCATGTAGAAACAACAAATACATTTAGACTTAGTCAATCTGAAATCCAAGAAGGAAGGTACAAATATTGTGCCGTCTCAATTTTCATAATGTAGCAATAAGTATGTAAAGTTATCAATAAAAATTTAGTA
Organism: Aurelia sp. 3 sensu Dawson et al. (2005); assembly: GCA_964020215.1. Lineage (NCBI taxonomy): Eukaryota > Metazoa > Cnidaria > Scyphozoa > Semaeostomeae > Ulmaridae > Aurelia > Aurelia sp. 3 sensu Dawson et al. (2005). Next base: position 713,425 of record OZ026585.1, read on the forward strand.
ATAACATTGTATTATTTCACAGTTTGCCATATGAACCAAAATCATTTTATCCTATCTTGAATTTCATCAATTATTATCTTCCCTTTCTGGGGTACAGGGCATGACTACTTCAGGGCAAGAACCCTGAAGGGGCAAGAACCTATTTGAGGATACTTGCTTTGGCCTGAGCAAACAATGATTTACGGGCATGACTACTTCAGGGCAAGAACCCTGAAGGGGCAAGAACCTATTTGAGGATACTTGCTTTGGCCTGAGCAAACAATGATTTACCCTGTGGTGGTACTCAACACCCATGGCTAACACCAGTATGAACATGAAAATGGCAGGTGCATAAAAATATCCTAAATCAACGGACCAGATTCCCTTCTACAGCCTTTCAAAGAAAATAATAACATGGTATGAGGGCATGAAATAAGCTGGGCATTAATGACTTACTGCCTTCTTGCGTTTGCGCTGGTGGTGGGGCACCATCAACACCTTGGACACAATTCTCACAAATGTAATCATTGCCATTCAAATTCACTTTGGCACCAGGAGGAAATGGAGTTCTAGAAAATGAATAAAACTCTTTAATAAAATAAAAAAAATGCAGTTACACAATAATACAAGGGAGAAATTACAAAATCTAGCAAAGAATGATGACATGAGTCTGGTACCAAAGTCTGAGCAAACTGATTCCAAAGTTTACAGAAGCTGTATATATATATATCTTACTAAAGGGAATATCTTTGCAACTGAAGGTGATGCAATTAAATGCTAATTAGCATTTCAGTATTTTACAGTACATTATGATAAGAATTGTTGAGTCATATGAAAGACTGCACATGTTTTTGAAAAGAATTCTTAAGAAACAAAAGAGAATTGTTTGGTATAACATAAGGAACAGTACTGATTTTGAAGACTTTGGTATATATAAGAAACAGTGCCGATTTTCAAGACTTTTGTATATATAATAATATGTAAAGCTGTGTATATTTTTTGAAAAACTGGTATATACATATGTTTTTGAAGGCTCCATGGCATGTGCCCAAACAAAATCTGGTCAAGTGCACCCCTAAGTGTTTAAGCAAACTGAAACGACTCAACAGTATTCTGAAGAAATAAGTAAGAACAAACCTGCAACTGATGCAAATGAAACATTCTTCATGGAATGAATCATCAAGGATTGATATTGATTCTCCTTCAATGAAATTGCCACATCCAGCACACTTTATCCCAAACAGCTTATGATAATCATTGGTACAGTAGAATTCATTTTCAAAGAGGAAAAAGCCATTTGTCATCAGTTCTCTCAGGCATGCTAAATGAAGAAGAAATAAAGAAATCAATTTCCTGGATTGCTGCTAGATTGCAAGGGGTTGCCACTACAAATGCAGTCTAATATGCACAAATTAAAAAAAACTTGACAAATTTTGCACCTTTACAGGAATATGCAGATAAATGCAACAAAAAACTTGCAAACCTACTAAACATCATTCTTAAGTAATGATGAAAGGAAAAGGCTAAACAATGCATGCTACTTTCTGACTTCAATTTTCTTTGGTTCTTCATTGCTCTGATAAATATTTGAATTTCATACATACCTTTACATTTGAAGCAATTTTGATGAAAGAATTCCCCATGGGCTTCCAGCACCTCACCATAACAAATCTTGTTGCACTTTCCACAAAATGTTTCATCCATCTTCTTTCAAGTTTCCTGCAAGTAGAAAGAATTGTCTGTTACTTGAAATTTGTACAGTTATGCCTTTGATCTGGCTGGCAAAAAAGGATATCAAAATATCAGGAAAGAATAATGCTAAAACATAGTCACAAGATGTCTTGCGACTATCACTAAAATACATGGGCACATAAATTTCAGTTTGGTCTCAAGTATGAAAGTGTACAAAGAGGGGTGCATTGAGAAATAAAAAAGTTTCAGAGCTAACAACCATGCAATAAACTTTGTGCAATATCTGTTGCTTTGCTTGATGCATGGAAAACAAAATCAACTTTATTTCTTTTGATTGAATACATGGAAAAAAGACCCAAGTTCTTTAAAAACAAGCTCCTCTGGATTACTTTTCCCTTTGAAGTTGTATTGCATTATTTGCAAATTCCTTTTGGTATTTGCAAGTGCCTAAAAGTAGGTGTAAAAGCAGGTGGCAATGGAGCCTGTGAAAAAGAATTTTTGTACTTCCAAAGACAATAGTCACAGGAATAACATACAGAAAGTTTAAATTTTGGTACAGAAAATATACACCAAGGAGCAAAAATATATCATCAAAAGTTATGTCATAAAAGAGAAATTGGAAATGTTCAAATTCCAGAACTCTGTTTTCTTTAAGCCAGGCTTTTATCCATAACAGATTTGTGTAATTGACCTGAATGCTGACAAAGAGATTTCCAGGTCTGTTTGCATATAGGAAACTGTCTGAACAGACAAAATTCCTTTCCTTCTGTTGGCATTATTCCCTTGAGACAACAATGATAACAGGAGAGATTACCAAGTAAATACCAAAGAATGACTGTTCAAGGATCTGGAAAAAAACAAGGAGTTTTCTACTGTTTTCTAAAGCAAACACTATAGAACAGAAATTCCATGCCAAACAGTTTGTCTTTTGAATCTTGAAATCAATCATGTCAAAATAATCACCTTTCAAGTATGCCCAGTAGTATTTTATCTTTTGTTTCTTGAAACATTAAATCCCTAGAGAATACAAATGTACAGTGACTAAGACCACATGAACAGTTACATGAGTCATGAAATTCTTTAGTAGTCATAAAGAAACAGAAGCATGACAAATTACTTTTTTTAAATATAATTTCGTCACTACAGTTACCAAAAGGTTATCCAAAACTTGTATGATAAATTAACCACAACTTGGTTTTTGCCTCAATCAAAAAATCTCAACAAAGTGCCTTAAGTTCTCAGGCAAATCTGATTCCTCCTTTTCAGACTTTTATACATTTAATGATCCACAATAACACAGTATTGAAACCCTTACCTCTACGAGCAGCTGCAGGAAAGAATAGAGTGATTTTTGCAAAGAAAAAATGTGATTGCAACTTGTAACTTCATCTGTTTCAGTCTTTAGGATTACAAAAACAGTTAGCAACCAGAAAAGTGCACAACAATGACTTGTCAAACAATGGGTGGGTCTGCCCATAACAAATGTGAGTACTGAAGCAATAAAACCATTACTGTAAACAGCACAGTGAAAAGCAATCAAGCCTTTGAGTTCTTTTCAATCATTATTGGATGAAAAGAATTGAACAATAAAAGGTTGAATTGAGGTTTGATCAACTTTAAACAGTGGTCTTTTCTTATGCAGATCAAAAACACATGGGGAGAAGATTGCTAAAGGAAAAGAATTGAGCCATTCATCCTTATCAAGTCCAGCTCATAAATTTCAGGGAACAATACCCATAAAAAGGCCCTCAAATATTTCTCTTTATCTTCATGATTATAGCGGAAAATTCCTGCATATTTCTGAAGGAAAAGATTTCTTGCAAATCAAAAATAAACATAATGAAAACAGCATCAGTAGGCCAATATTTCAAATAATCCTTAATGTGCTTGGATAAACTTTAAAAGATCCAAATTTTCTCCCAGGGAGGATGCTGCAAGCAACCACAATCATTGTTAACTTCATTTTATCCACATTCCATGTTGTTAAAATATAACAGGAGACTTAAATAGTAGTTGGCATTTCCAGGAGACTTACACAATTGACATAAACCATTAAACAATAATTGAGCCATTCATCATTGAAACCCTCCAAAGGACCTCACCAAATCTTAGATTTTCCAAGAGTTTGGTCACATGACTCGGGATGGGTGAAGCAAACCTTGGCCGATTAGGTCAATTAATTCCCCTCTTAGTTAGACGTTCTTTCTTTTTTGTAGTAGTTACGTGTAGTTTATGTGCTATCTTTGTCTTTCAATGTCGTCACGTCTAGTGCTATGTTTGTGTTGTTAGTTTTATGTTGCCATTTGGTAGACGTAAATTTTCGCTCCAAATGGTATTGTTTTAGTAGTAGGGTAAAGTATTTTGTAGGTAGTGTTATTTAGGTAATATGTATTGTAAGTTTTTAGCTTGATATATTAAAAAAAAAAAAAATCTTAGATTGAAGGAATTCTTTTCTGGGCAAATGATAAAGAATCCTTAGCACTGACATTTTGGGCATTTCACTGACATTTCACTTCAACAAACTTCATAATTTGATCTTAGCTATGAACTATTTTTGTTTCCATACAAGTTTCTGCCTCTTTGAACAGTTGGAAATAGTTAGAAACATTTCTTTTCTCTCATCAATGTTGATGAATTGAACAGGGTCTCCTGCCTGGCAGAATAATATTTGATTTTTGTGCATTTTGTCTATCTAACTTGTAAAAAATTAGTGTATTATGGGATAATTAACTTTGTCATTAGGTTTCCAGGGGTCATCAGTCTCAAGCAAATGGATTCAAGCACTGGTTAAAAAATTTGCTGACTGGTTGCAAACTGGTCAGAGCAAAGTATCCAGAACTGTTTCAAGTTGACTATTTTTGTAATAAAAAAGAAAATTGTTTACTAAACAACAAGCAGGTATCATTTGCATATTGGTAGAACCTTCTGAATTTCATGAATATCTATGAACCCTGGGGAAAACAATCAATCAAACATCACATTCAAAATTGATCAGTGTCTTGTGGTTTATATCTACACCATAAAATATGCATAAATGTTTAACAACTTAAGCTGCTAATGAATAAATTAGTATTTAATGATTAAATGTTATTAAATCAGTAGCAATTTTGAGATACTTCTTTTCAAAGTAAAAGTTATGTTACAAGTTCATAAACAAGCTCAAATCAGATATATGAGAGTTTGTGTGCAAATAACATCTCATGAAATGAAATGTAGGCAGGAATGCTATTCATTGGCAAAGAATTCCTCCCCATGGATTCTCAAGAATACTTAAATGATTCTGTTGATGGCCTAGAGGAATTCTTTAATCAAAATCTGAAAAATTCTGGAAAATCTTTGAAAGTTTGTCCTGTACGAATTCTTGACATGTTAATGAAAGCCAGATGTGAGCTGGAGTACAAAGGGGTGTACCAAAAGCAAACCTTTCATTGGAGTGGGACAGGGGGGGGGATTATACCCAGAACAACAGTTGGATTCTTAGATTTTTTCAGCAGTTCTTTTGTCCCTCCAACTAGTTTCATTTGCAGTCCCACTCTCATGTCATGATGGAATCCAGGGAGGTTCTCCTACGCTTATATGGTGGACATGCACATGCAAGGCTTTGAGTTTTGAAGTAGGTTGGTATACAAATCCAAAATTCCTCAAATCTTATGGGTAAACAATGTGCTATTGGATTATCCCCTAGTGTACCAAAAATACCTCACAGGAGGATATGGTGGGTGGTTCTAATTTGAATCCATTATCATGGTCTCACTCTTCCCTTCCTGATTCTTTCCAAAAGAGTTGATTCAAAGCTGCATGCTCTCTAACTGTAATTCTGATATTGAATTGCAATATTTGGTTTTCCTTTATCACCATCAGTTGTACTGTAACTCCATATTGGTCTCCATGGGCAAGGTGTGGGAAAATATTTTAAGTAATCTATCTGTTTGTTCAAGCAGTATTTACTGCAAATAGCTGCAAATTCAAACATTTGATAATTGGCATACCATTCTCAGCATCATCCAACGTTCATTTTGCGTTGGTAAACTCGAAAACGAACAATTTGTACAAGCATTTTACGTGGTGTATAAAAAGTTGTAGAGCAAAATATTTTCATACATTATCAGTACACAGCAGATACGAACAAAAAGATTTATTAACACATAATTCATACTCCCAAGTCAGTGCGGTAAAATATCAGTTGCAAGATCGACAGTTACGTCTCCTGGGGCTGCTGTCAACGAAGACATTTCAATAAAAGCAAAGTAATGGCCTGGCCATGTCGCGGTAGAGAAATCAGGTATGGTATGTCTGGCGGACTGCCCTGGAGACCGTATTGGATGCGGCCTACCACAGCACACAAAGTCGAGACATTAATTCGACGATTTGTTCTCGAGGCCTTCGATTTGCACAAATCCTAAATAAATATCATTGATATCTGTTTATTCGATTAAAACTGTACACGTTTCTGAAAAGGACAATTTCGTTGACAAATGCTAAACAGTAAGACTGGTGTGCGTCTCCGCTTGACATCCTAGCAGGAAATAAAAGGCGGCCTAAATCGAGATCGCAAAACATGAGCTTAAATTCAAATACTAGCAAAGAAAAAGTGAAATATTGAATTATATTACCTGCAGCAATAAGTGAAGTCTTGTTTGGCGATTTAAGTACGTTGATCGATTGATTTTCTGTTTAATTCTCAGCTGTTTTGTTTGAAATGGTTTGCAAGTTGACTCACACTCTGCATCATTACAAAGTTGTTATATAAATGTCATGCTACTAGAGCTTGTACTTGTTTCATTGTTTGTTGCAGAGGCGAAGATGTGTCTCAAATTCCACATCGCACGTCACACAAGGACAGATTTTTGCACCAGTTGTCCCGAATTATAATGCTCCATACAACTCATGAACAGATCTAGATCTGGGGGCTTTTTATAGCACTTCAAAATCGCCTCAGTCAAAGGGAAGATGGAACCAATTAATCATCTTCTCTGACACCGGTCACAGATACGATGATTGGTCGTTGGTAGTCATACAACGATGACTCGAAAGTCCGAAAGAGCAAAACCGAGAGAAATTGCAGTCCCATTGCAGTGCATTTATTAAGTATTGAAATTTGAAACTGATCATTCAAAGTCCTCAAGGAAGCTTAAAAGGTAATGGAAATTGCGAGGAGAAAGCCCCAACAAACTCTAATACTTGATACTTGAAGGAATTGAAAATGGTAGTACAAGCAGAACAATCCCAGGGGGGCACTCATCACGTGCACATAAGGGGAGGTAAGTTCGATATATTTGGGTCTCATTATTGCTAAAAGTGATATTTTTGTGTCCAAGCTGATTATTTTGTCACCAGGCCCTGTCACAAATTATGAAGTTATTTGCAAGTGTCTTTTTCAAAAACGTTCATCCGAATCAAATCGTAGCAACCAGAGAGAAATTTTAAAATGGATAAAAAAAGCAAGGAAAAATGACAGATATCAAGATTTTCTCGTGTTTACAAGCTGACAGAACAAAAGAGGACTGCACCTCTATGAGAAGGATGACATAGAAATAGCACTATTTCAAAAATCAACAAATTCCGAACGTTCCAAATGAATTGGCGCCCAGTCCCCGCCGCGCAACACATTGCCTCGCCCACCTTTACCAGCATGCTTTGCTGCAAATCAAATACAACTGCACACAGCATTCTTCGGCGAAATTTTATTCGGCAGAATCTGCAGATGTCAAATGTTAGCGAAAGTGCCAGATTTCTTATCATGGTTTTCTTGAAAGTTGAACCAATTTTCAAATTTCTCACCGTAAATTTGGGAGCCGCAATGACTTTAGTTTTAAAAATGGGGGTATTCGGAAACTGTTCAAGGGCTTTCAAGCATGGTTCATGATAACGAGAAAAGTGTAAGGTGGACCCATAGCAGATACCTAAAGTCCTAGCAACCATTCGGTTAAAACTTTTCGCTCATTTGGAAAATCAATAGGCAGGAAGTATCAATGAGTTTTCACTTAACTTTCCGATTTTCCTTCAATTCATTATTGATTTCAAGAGATTTCAAATAAAATTGAAAACTGAAAATGCATGAGTGCATTTTATTTGAAATATCAAAAAGGTAGATGGATGTTATTTTATCTAAGTCCCACAACAATATCTATTTTCCCAGCTTGCTGTGCCGCTTGCAATCTGAAAGGTCGTAAAGAAATCCTACGATTTCAGAGAGTCAAATTTTCCGCATCTGAGTTTTTGAAACCAAATATTTCTCATACGGAAGACTTTCATAATTTTTATATAGTTGCAGGTGAACTGCAGCTGTATCGATTATGGTTTCTTATCACTCTGCAAACAAGTCAGTTGAGTCTGCAGGTATGCTGTGGATGCTGCAGAGAAGGGCAACAAATAAACAGCTGAAGGTTAGTTCATAAGAATTATTTACAGTATACATTATCTCCTTATTTCAAATTGCTATAAATACACTCAGTGAACGAAACACAATTCACAACGAATCTTTTAAAAAAATTTCACATTAAAAGCTGCTGCTGGCTTTAAATATGAAGTGTAATAAGTCTCTTTTTACAAAGACTGTTTTAGTTTTTGAAGCAATCAATAAAAATAACGATATGGATGAAATGCTGCATAAAACAACTAAAGATCATTATGAACTGCCTAAAATCCCCATGTAAGTATGATGTTCCAAAAGAATTTTTTTGAAATTTAAATGTGTTTTGTCCCTAAATAACATAATCCGTCAAAATAAAGCCTCTCTGGTAATGTATTTATAACTAGTCTCCTAAATGTGATGAATAGTCATGTGCTGAAATGCCTTGAACAATATCTCTTAGATGTATGAAGCACAAAAATTTCAGTTTTGATGATATTTTGTAACAAAACTTTAAAGGTTTTTATTCAACCAGCATACCTTGCACAGGTTATCTCTTGATTGGCCTTTGTTGTCACCACTTTCATGGTCCATAAAAGTCATACAAGTTCTACCAGTACATCTACTATTGTCAAAATTTATAAGTGTCAGATTTTGTTGAGGCTTTCTCCTTGCCAATTTCATTACCGTTTTAGCTTTCTTGAGGACTCTGAATGGTTAATTTCAAATTTCAATAAGTAACAAATGCGCTGCAGTTTTCTTGGTTTTTGGTCTCTCGGACTTTCGAGTTTTACCTGTGTGACTAAAAGCATGCTGGTTGAATAAGAGCCTTTAACAAAAAATTTGCTGATCTCTGCGGAGGGTGTAACTTTACACCTCAAACTCAAACGATTTTTACAGTCAGATCCCTTATTAATTCTCAAATCTATTATCACCATAAAATCGAAATCGCAAACTCTAGGAATATGAAAATTCGCTAATAGACTAAAACTTGGGATGCTGAATCCAACTCTGTGGTCAGAAATTTCGAATGAAAAAATTTTCCAAAGAGAGGTTGTTAATTGAAAAGGTGTATTCTTTGAGTCATCTGGATGCATAATAGATCAATGAATACACACATGAAAATGCCACTAAGAACCACTAGCATCAATAACATACAAGTTTTTTATAAGAAACTGGTTTATAAGAAACTAGTACTAAGATGACCAAAATTTGAAGAGCCTGTAATATATACCATGTCTGAGATGCATTAAGAAACTTTTAAAAGTCTGAAGCATGGATATCATAGCAAATATATCATTGAACCTATATTCTTGAGCAATATTAACTAATCATTTGCAATTCCAACATAACAGAGCACTGTTCATTCCAAAATGATGTTTTAAATGTCAAGAAACTATCTGCCGCAGTGTTAGCAACCACATTGACAATGCTGCATCCCAAAAAAACAAGAAACCAATTAAGAAATTTTTAGTAATATGGACAAAATTTCATCTTAAATTAAGAAACTATTGGCACTATGTCCAGATCCAAATTTCTTATTAAAAACGTGTAGGTTGCGCTTTTACACAAAACAAGTTTGGGGGTTATCTCAGAATACTTCAACACAAATTTCTTTCCTGCTCATTACAATCACCAGCAATAAACCAGTGGCAGTTCAACTTCAGAGATCTTAAAAAGTAAACCTTAAGCCTGACAATGTTACAGAGATCAACCTCTTAATTTCTCCATAAAATATATAAGCTGCCTACAAAACAGCATTTCATCCCTGAAATTTAATAATATATCTTTACTTTTCAATTACGAATTCAAAACCACCAATTAGGTGTAATATTATCATAAAAATGATTGAAATTGTATAAGAATGTGTTAAAAACTTTACTGTTTTGGTGCCGCCCTTGGTACAAACTCCATAGCATTCGGATTCAAGGTGCTCTTGCCAGCTGGTGCCTAAAATTGAAAAGAACATTAACAGTGAAACTGAACATAATGATGTAAATAATCTATTCCTTGGTCCAAACATAAGATGGATTGTGCAAAACATTGGCTTTACCATTAGGACCAGGGGGAGTGGATATACTTGGGGGGAGGGCACAATGGGTACAGTTGATTGCTGGAAAACGGTAACCTCAAACTGATAAACAAACATTTCCTATTTCAAGGATCTTAGTTGAAGTGAATGAAGTGAGCAAAGATTTTAGCAAAATTTTTCAAATTTCCAATTAACCCAAGATTGGTTTTCCATCTTATCCACTCAAGACTTTGGTCTTGGGACCCATTACGCATAGGAAATGTAACTCACGCTTGTTTAATGCATTTTCATCATGTTCGTTCCTTGCTAAAGATGAACCAAAACTACCGTTTAAGCCTCCAGGGATTGCCAATTACATTCAAGCCCATTGGAATGTTGACAATGTCAAAATATGAAGTTTACAATGACTGTCGTTGCTTGTCTCATCCTCTTCTTAATAATACTAGAGTTTCTTAAAATTTTGGCCATCTTATTACTTGTTTCTTATAAACCACCAAAGATATGTCAACCTAGGGCTTCTATAAGCATCTACAGAAAGCACAAAGAGAAAAGCATTGGAAAAACAAATCATTTTTACACTTAGAACTTTGTATCCTTCAGGACTCAACAAGCCCTAATACATATCTTTAATAACATTCTATTCATCACAGCTTTATTCCTTAAAATCTTTCCTATTCCCAGTCTATTCTTCATCACATCAATTCCCTTTATTACTATCCTTATCCTTTTAATCTGCCCTTCCTTTTGCTTGATTAGTGACAGTTCTTCTAATTTTTCTTTGCTTGATAACTAACGGGCTATGCTTGAACATCGCTTATTTCAATTCACATCTAAGTGCTTACATTTAATGTTATTTACTCGTTTATCTTTGTATTACGGCACTACATGCAACAAGATTTTTTTGATTCTTATAAACCAGCTTCTTATAAAAAGATGTATCAGGGCAATATTCTCCTGTTAATGGGAGGCGATAGCTCACATTTGACCCTGCTTAAAGCACTGGCAGTTTGAAAGCTGCAAGCTTTTGGGAAAAGTGAATCACCCTGTTTGTCCCCATTATCCAGGGAAAAATTTCCAGTGAGCAGGAGGCAAATAGCCCTCCTGCATCAGCCCCATCAATCCCAGATGGGGGTTGGGGTGACAAAACAATAGCTGCATATCAATGAAGTATTGCCCCTGGGTCCAGTTGCAATCAACTCAACCAAAATACATACACTTTGCAGTGTTACTGTTTGGTGCTGGCTATTTTGATTTGACCATCTTGGTTGATGCTGATGGCCATTGTTTTGTGTGCCATTTTGGTGATGATGAGGGGCATGTTGATATCTATAGTTTTGATGATGTAGTTGTTGGGGCTGGATAAACTGTGGCATGTTTGGTTGCATGAAGGGGACTCCATTCCCAGTGGGGTAATAACCGTTCATTTGTGGGGCCATGGCATAGTGCTGTTGTTGTTGTTGATAGCCATTCATCGTCATGTTTTCCATTGAATTCATTAGTTGGTCATTTTCGTATGAATACTGTTGTTCTGGTTGGCTGGTGAACTGGCGCGGTGGTTGTTGCTCGTTGTACATGAATCCATTCTCAGCAACTGCCTCCTTTCCGTTGGTATCAAAATAAACCGTCTCGCGTTCTTCCTCATCTAACAGCAACTCAATTGATGAGCGGATATAGTCCTCCTCCTCTATCTTCAGTTGAACCTCTCTATCGAAATCTTCGATATCGGTATCCGCCATCCACATGTACTCAGAAAAGTCGTCTTTGCTGTTTTGAGCTGACTGTTTAACTCCTTCGTCCATTCTCTCAACTTTGAAGGTAGGCATTTGCTTTTTTCGTCGCTGAAACACTTATTAATTGCCTTCTTTCAACATGTGCAGTTTTCTTCCAATATGGCCGCTGGCTCTGCTTCATAAAACTGCCTTTCGAAAATGAATCACGATCATAATCAACAATGCATTTCGAGCTCAGTTCCTCCGCAGCCACCGGGCCTCGTACGCAGTTACGAAACAAGAAACCAATGATACAGAAGTGCAACGGTGAAAACTGGAATAATGGCGAATTGGACACAAAACAGAGAGCAGAGGACACTAGTAGCTTTTTGCGAAGTCCGTTCTGCTGAAGTATCCTCTTCATATGGATGGAACTTGGTGCAGGAATGTCAAAATATTAAGTAAACCTACTCACTGCCCTCACTCAGATCATAGCCTGAGATCAGGCTATCTCAGATCACTGAAAATCATGAAATGTCAGTACTGACAAGATTATCAGAAAAGTTTTTCTTTCGACGAGAAAATCGATATCTTAGTTTCACTGGTTTCATTTTGTCTGTTTGCTTCTTGCAGTTACTCATAAGACATTTTAGAAAAAGCGATGGTAGATTCTGGCATCCATAAATGTAAAAATCAAAATCATTCGATCGATTTTCTATTCCTGGGTTCTTTGAACAAAACAACAGGCATTTTCGGGGCATTTTCGTTCAAATTAAGCGACTTCTATTACCTTTGGTACTTTTCGATTTCTGCTAACCATTGCTAACCATTCAAAAAACTCGACAGTATCAGCACAGGAACGAGGCAAAAAGGACTCCTATTTTGAAAAAAGTTACTAAGGGAGCTGTCATAAATTATGGAACAGAGGGGGGGCGGAAGGGATTTGACAGGGTCGTCAAAACTATTGGATGGAAAACGTTGGGCTAACAAACTACTTCAAATGATAAACATGGGCCATGAAGCTATTTGTTTCTGGATTTGTTTCAGTATTTTTACACATGTTTCAAACATTGTCAGCGTCAATGTTGCTGTTCTCTTGATCATCAATGTTCTCCATCTCAGTTTCTAATACTATGCTAATACAGTGGTATCTGCAGGTCTCCCTGCCTTATTAAAACGTTATACCAGATCCCACAAATGCAGTACTGATAGTAGATGCATGGGAAGCAAGTTGAATTGTAACGAGCTAACAAGTTTTCTTGAAGAAGCTTCTGAGCCACAGAGTTCATATTTAGGCCATAGGGTCATCAAATCATTCTTTGCAGATGTTTAGGGGCTATGTTAATAGTTTCTGTTTCTTGCATTGGGCTACATCATTTTACGCAGAATTTTGAAATCCCTTCCGCCCCCCTCTGTTCCATTCATTATGACAGCTCCCTAAAGCTTGCATCTTCAGCAAAACTACGTAATTTACGAACAGGATGTAAATAAAAGTACGTAATGAACGTAACATGACCACTACTGTCTTATACCTCATTGTAACTTACAAAGCTTACATATCAATCGGCTCAATCTGTAAAGATTACACAGTAAAAACCAGCATGAAAGAAATTGCGAATTAAGAGCCTCCTGGCTGATTTGTTGTAAATCAACCATATTAATTGCACTTAATTACCAAACAGCTTGCATCATCCCTAAATAGTTTCAAAGATCTATTTAGCAGTAGTTTTCTTCTATAACAAACTTTGTAAATTTGTAATTTGGCTTTTATCAAGATCTTGCTTTTATATTATGGGTTTAATATTGTAATTTCTATTTTTCCTTAGTAATTACATACTGTAATTAATGTTCTTAAGTGGAGGGCCCCTTTTAAACAACTCCAGTTGAAGGGCAACCCTCCTAAATAGAATCAAATATCAACATATCACTTTTGCCTGGCAGATGCAGTAGCTTCTTATACAAAATGATTAGTGAAACGCTGATGCAAATCAAGACATATGCACAAGATCATACAACAAATGCACAGTGATAGGGTCCTGTTGGTAAATAATTCTCAACCTATTTCATAAATGTAAAAAAAGATATTTGTTTGTCCAACCAATACTTATGACAAAAATTATCTAAGACTTCCTGTAATATGATATCTTGTTGTAATGCATCATATACATAAGAAACATTGCAGTCGTTGCAGAAAATCACAGCAGGTTTTTACTGTATTCATGCGAGCGCTGACAGCCGTATGCTTTAGCCCTTCCAATCATCTAGAACGTTTAACGTAGTGGTATGCTGCGTGAGAATAAACGATTTTTGCGGCATCTGATTGCGTAAACTGTTCTGAATGGGTTCCACCAGACCGATCTCGTATACAACTTACCTCGCCGTCCTTCGAAACTACGGGTCCCATGCCTGGATGCAGCAAGCATAACAGGCTTAAATTGCATAGCTACAAATACTTCCTGCTCACTAACGATAAATTACTGAAAAAACATGTTGCATTGTCTTATAGAGCACGATTTCATCTACCGTATGCGCTTACATATTCTGAAATGAAAAGCCACAAAACAGCATCAAATTAACTACAAAGTACTTCAGTTCCAACACCTTGCAATTACAATGTTGAAAAAAGTAAAGTAGGAAGGATCCTTCAAATGCCAAATTGCAAAATGCTTTTACAAAGCCACTGAAACCACATCATAATCAAAGGGGCTGGGTGATGCAGTCGTAAACAAACCTCTTATCTTGATAATCTATATTGTTCCCAGCACATGGCCATTGTGTTCAGCACAGATTTTGGTGGATGGGTTGTATAATAACGTTTCTCCCAAAAATACCTCAATCTCTCTGCAATCGTACAATACAACATGAGTGTTTCGCTTGTTTCTCTATGAGGTATAAGAGAGTAAGTCCATCTTCAAAATAACACCTTCATTTTGACAAAAGTAGAGGAAAATCTCTGTGATATGGCCTGTCAAAAATACTGCAAATCGTCGTTTCGAACGAAGTTTGTTTATATTACGTGACCCTACCCCTTTAAAGTGAATCTTGCAGTTGCAGTTTGTCGAAGACAGCTTTCATGACTGACTGTACGTGACAGAACATATGTTTCGATAGGGACTAATGTTGGTATTAACGTCCAATTAACATGATTCGTACAGATTCAATGCAGTGGATATCCTACACCTTCTACGTAGCTCTTACATCACTGCTCTGCCCCTAGCAGTACAATTCATTAAATAACGATACAAAACCTAATTTTGAAACGTGACTTAAAACCGCTTATTCCTTAGCAGTAAATCGTCCTTCTTTTGAAGAAAGTAATCGAAAACTGCAAGAAGTCCACTTCGCTTTGATTTCTTTGAGATGAGCATTCCATTTGGACCTGCAAACAAAGGCGACAAGAATAAAGAATAAACATGAAAACAGATGTGAGAAATTGCTTTTGCAAAAATACAGCTAAGTCCAACGGGAAAGGGTAATTCATCCATGTAATTAGGCTAGTCACATTTTTAAGCAGAGCAAAATGTAAAACAGTTTATTCACATTTACTGAATGTACTTAGCCCTATTGAAAGAAATCAAAATTAATGAAATGAAATGGTACAAGTCAACTTTTTCTTGTCAACAAATCTTGAGAATTCTTGGATAGAATTAAATATATAGTCAATGCAGCTTCCTCAAACTGGGCCTACTATTTATCAAGATCGTGCTTTGAAACAGATAGAAAAAGTGGTAAAACTTCATTAAGAGCAGCAACAACAAGTCAAACACGTATAGTCCTTTTACAAAAAGTGGTTTTATGCATTTTAGAGTTGTAGGGGCATCTGAGTTTTAGTTGTGGATCGCACTTCGATTTTAAAAATTTTCGTCCTTAGTTAAGCAGAAAGGCTTTGTTTGCGCAATTTGCAGCCACGTTTTTGCTCTTTAAAATAATTTTTCAGACTCTTACATACCTATTATTCCACTACCTTGCATGTCTGTCGTTTGAACGGTAGGAAGAACATATTCATTCACTGACAACGAAACGAAGAAGCAGAACGGAACCAGCCATAAACAAATCGTAAAATATGCCAGGATCTGCCAAGAAAGTAAAAATATGAATGTAAGTTGGAACGCTGATTTCCACTCAGTCGAATCTTCTGAGAAAGTTACATATGACAAACACTTTATTGTGTAAAATTTCGTCAGCTAGGAAGAATTCTTGTGAGTGGAAACTAGCCTTATTCAAGTACGGTTCAAGGGGTTCAAGCATAGTAGGTTTCCAAATGGTACGGCTTTTTGTTGGTTTGAAGATCTGAAATTGCTTTAATTTAATCTCCAGTTTTTGACTTTTTTGAAAAGAAATCAAGCAAGCCCTCTTTCACAAAATCCTTAATTTGGGAAATTTATTGTGCTGAAAGAAATTGCAAAAAACATTCATAAAGTAGGCTACGTTTTTGGAGACAGAACAACGTTGGAAGCAATTCAATCAGCCACTTACATTTCATTCTATAATAGATTTCCTTGGGTCACCTTTTTCTGGGTCACCTGGTAGATAAACAGCAGTGTTTTCATATCAATGTAATGAGATGAAACAATATCAACCTACCTCTTGGAAGGCATAATAAACTTCAGCAAAATATTTGAAGGCCAAGTAGTGATTGATCACTAGAAGGACTGAAAGAAAAAATAATGTTTTTATTAACAAGTTCAAAGAATCAAACAAATTTCTCCTCATTTCTTCCACATGTTTCTTCCTAATTTTGATCAAGATCTTCCTCTGCAGAAACAAAATAGATCCATTGCAGCGGCGAAAACTCTAGGCCTCATCAACTGCTTTTTGTACTCTCAAATTCTAGCAATCTAGTTGGTGAATAAGTAATCACTCTACAAAGGCCTGAATCGGGCCCACGTTTTACCAAGTATCTAGTATCATGAATCCCTAGTGACCAAGTGATATCAGCAAACCAAAGAATGCAGGAAAACAAGGGAAGAAAAGACGTAAGTCTAATAATTCAGTTCAGTGAGATAGGTCATAGCATCTGACATCAACAATGCTAATAAACAGATCCAATTTAGATGCCAGGGCAAGCATAAAAAACATTGGGAAAGACCTTGTTTCAGTTATATATAAACAATGAAAAATCTTTGTATCCCCAATATCATAATTTTTGAATAAACGTGTGAAAGACTTACCAAAGCTAGAAAGAAAGCTAAATGATGTCAATGAAATGTATGGGAATTCACTGAGAAGAACAGCATAGATGCAATGTGATAGAAGCACCAATCCAATGAGGTATAGTGGTAGATTTTCAAATATCAGTAATCCAATAACTGCTAATGTTGTTACCTGAAATTTTAAGCCATAAGAATAAATAAAGAGCCATACCTTTGGCTGAAATTATATTTACAGTACAATGCATCAAAACTACATGTTTTAACATACTGTAACAATCAAGGGACATAAAAAAATACTTGAGAAAAATTGATACAGTTCTTCAGGAAAACCATATAGTTTAGAAAACCATATAGTTTATGAATTTCTGCAGTATGGTGGCAAACAGAAATCTGTAGCTCTTCTAGTTAAGGATTTAGAAATTGACCACATCATAGACTCAAAATTAATAAACTAATCAAGGTTTCAAAAAATTGCCATATGGCCGACTTACAGCAAATTACCCAAAGTTCCTTTCAAGTACTTTAATTCAAAGAAACCTGTAAATAGAATTTTTTTGCACCCAGGCACCTTTTTAGAGATTTGCACCCTATGCTATAGTTTCCTTTCTATAAATCAAGTTGATTTCTGATGATGAAGAAGAAACTTACTATGAGGATATATTTGATAACTTTGGCAGTGGTCACTGTGTATTCTTCAACTAATTCAGCCAGGTAGTATAATCCTGCAGCTAGAAAACAAGTTAGCATTATGAGACCAATGATGGATTTGAGGTTCTTCGTAAGGGTTGTGGAATTTCATCATACCAATCATTATCCATTTTCAACTATTGGTCATTAGTTGTCTTAGGGTATCTTTAAAGAACGCCATTCAACAAGCATCCTTTGTGGTTGCGCTTTGCTGAGCACTGCTCTATGTAAGATGTCATATGAAAATGGCTGCCGCAGTTGAAGGGCAAAATGGGACACGCACAAAGGATGCTGGTTGACCAGCGCTCTTTAAGCTTAGGGCCAATGGTTTCAGGGGCCAATGAATAACCATTAGATGTACTTTTAAACAGGTTCTTAAAGAAGTAAATATTTAATAATTGGCTACTTTGATGATACAAAAATTTTATATACTGACAAAAAATGCCGCCATAGCAATTCCAGCAGCCTTTGTTTTCACAGTCTTTCTAAGGCAGCATGCCCCCATATCCTCTTTGATTACTGCCCCCCTGCCATACTAAGTATCAAATACTTGTTCATTCCAGCCCAGAGACCATAAATTCTCTCTGTAGCTCTGAGACTTGAAGGGGGCTAGACTTGAAACTTATGCCATCAGGGTGAATCTGAGTGCTATATTTGGAAGATCATTGGTGCAGAGAAAGAACTCATCTGGTTTTTGGAGCAAATTTTGGTACAGAAAAGGGCCTTAATGCAATGGGCAATTCAATGTCTCTTTGCATCAAACAACAGATATCACTTTTTCCTTGGCCTTTCCTTGGGGACGAAATTATTACACTCTGAATATTTGGCGCATTGAGACCTAGAGTGTGCAAGGTCTCTATTGTTTGTGTTGTTTGTTTTGAATGCCATACTGTTTTTCCAGGGTGTGCCTCTGTGCAAGTGCCACACTTTTCATACATGTATGACCTCGACCATGAAATTTTCCATCTGGACCATGCAGTCACAGACCAAAGGTCCAATATTCAACCTATTATTGTTGTAAACTGTAGAAACTGTAAATTTCCAGGATGAAAATCTTATTACAGTCATCTCAACTTACTACAAGTGAAAAACTTGAACTTTTCAGTCTGGTTATGTGCCAGTTTGCATTCTTTGTATTGCGAGGGGAAGATCTTCCCCACACCATGTCAATTGCTGCTTCCAACCGCAGCCGTGCCATAACCCTAATAACACCATCTGCAGCAGTTTTTATATGAAATCTACAAAAATCCTCGACCCTCAGATGCGCCAAAATTTACTTCAGAATGACCTTCCCCGCGCCAAAATCAAAGAATGCAAACTGGGTTATGTGTCTGATGATGGTCTGTCTGCGCACGGAGTTGGATGATGTAATAACCTATAGACAAGAATAACCGTACTCTTTATGTTGGCAAAAGATCAGGTTTTCAGCATTTCAATGCAAACGTTCACCAGCTAGACATGACCACAGAGGAAGTGCTGAAGAAAAAAGGCCCAGAGGGAGGACAAAAAGGGCCTTAAAAACAAAATGGAGAACTCAACTTTTTGGAATACTTACCAAGTGATAAAGTAAGGAAGACGATGTGAATAACGGTCGACACCCAACTCAAGATATAAAGAAACATGCTGAAGATGGCTTATCGGTTCTTTATTATCTTGCTTTCAATTATGAATAAACGCTTGAAGCATCATAGACTTCTTGATTTGGATACAAGCAGACACATCCCTGTGATCGAAGCGAGGGTGAATTTTGAAGACGTCATCTAATGTTGTTGTTGCTGTTTGTTGTTGTTGTTGCATGACCAGCTGCAACCAGATGACTGTCCAGAAATTTCTGGGGCTCGAGGTCTTGCCTGATTCTTTCAACTTTCAACTGAAACTTTCGAAGGAAACTTTCGGCCGTTTACTATTTTTGGAATCGCAGCGTTTTTTCTTCAAGATGGCAGCAAGCAAAAGAACGATTTAGCATTTTGATGATGTCACAATTTCAAAATTAGCCGAAAATTTTAAGATGATACAAAAATTGCTCTTTCTTGAACTATGGTGAACGAACTAAGGTTTTCTTGAACCTATTCAATTGAATGAATTAGACAATAAAATTTACACATTCAATTTTAAAGCTTTGCAAAGATTCGAGCCCTATGCTTTATCCGAGTAATTTGGGACTAAAGGAGCGGTCATAAAGTATCTGCAATATGGGGGTGGATGATTTTCCAAAAATCTAGCAAAAAAATTGACAGCCCCATCCTAGATTCCTATTCACCCAATAGCAAGAACTAGGATATTTTCCATGATCTCACAAATAATTTAGTTTTTAAGATGCAAGCTCAATGAGTTTACTCGGTAGTGTAATTTCAGAAATATAACTTCATAATGTAACACTGGTTAGCCACTGAACTAAGCAAGAGAAGGAAATGCACAGAAAAGCAAGTGTCGAATGGGAAAAAGAAACAGAAAACAATTTTTGCAGCATTTGCAGCTGTTGCCAAACTTTAGAAATGATATTTTATGATCAAACTTTTATGGGCCCCATAAAATGCACCTGATTATTTTTCATAGCCCCAAAAAGCCATGGCAGAATTTTTCATGGCCCATCCAAATATCATCCACCTCCATATAACAGATACTTTATGACTGCTCCCGAAGTTTGGAACGCGTTTTTTGAATTTGGCCATGCCTTGGCTAGACCTGCCCCAAGTCTATTTCGTCACCACATTTCCCAATTTCTTTTTTATTGACGAAATAGACTTTGGGGCAAGTCTTTTATGATTAGAACATAGAAACACAACTTGCTAGATGATATGTCACTCGTCAACATTTTCAATTCAAAAGGCAAGAAAAGCGGGGGAACAAAATGGTACGAAAAATAGGGGCCCGTCTTTGGAATGCTCCGTGTGAGGGTGAAAAATAGCCTAGCAATTCGAAATCTTAGCGACAATCCAAAAGGAAAAAACTCGACTAAAACAACGTGCTTTTTTATAATTTCAAATTTACCATAACTCAGATTTATTCCAACATCTCATCTATTTACAATTTTTAAACAAACATTTTAACAACGATTTACTTTGCAAGAATCACTGCCTTTCCCTTCGCAGTAACTCTCCATAAAATCTTCTTCTAAAGATTTTCAGGACACAAACTTTTGCAATTTACTAACAGTAAGGGTTGTGAAGATGTCCTGGAAGTCAAATTTTAAAGAACTTTTTAGATCTGGTTTTAGTTTGAATGCTAAGAAAGTACTAAGAGTATTCACTGGCAAGGCATCTCAGTTACGCCGTGAGAATTCTGGAGTGGGGACTCTTTGACTGATTACATGTCGTAGTTGCGCTCCTTGATAAACCAATTCAATGAACGAAGCGGAAACTGGGACTGAGGTAGTTTGTCTAAGGCACTCTGCTTATGAGCATTGATAGCATAAGCGTACGGGAAGAAAAAATCTAGGGGGGCTGTCCGACACAAAGCCCATTGTTTGCCAACATTTTTGCCCGACTAATGACAAAAATTTGCCTGAATGGGGCTGATTTTTAAAAATTTCTCCAATGTTGGGGAGGCTACCGCCCCCCGGCCCCCCCGCCTCGTACGCTTATGCTTGATACGTACGAATGAAAGGAAAGGCATTGTCGAACATTTCGTTAATTCTGCATTGTTAAGCAAGGGTGAATTTTGTGAAAAAAAGATACAGTTCTGTTCAAGAGAAAGCGATTTGACAATTTGAAGAACAAGTTTAATATCTTCAACGTAGCCGACCATAATATTTCGCATTCTCCGTTCATTTAAATTCTATTCTCCAGAAATATGAATCACTTTGTCTTTTCGGAAAGCTGAATCCTTTGTTTTGCGAAATTTTCCCTTGCTACATTGTTACAACATTTAAAAGCACTTCACAATTCATAAATTCATGTAGGGGTAGGTAAGAGCTTTGGAGAGTTTGTTCCAACACTATTTCCTAAACACATATTAGCAGCACAAGATGCCCCAGCTAATGGAGGATAAGTGAAAGTTTGTCTTTGTGGCAATGGCGAATTTCTTGGTAAAGCCTCAAGAGGTAATCGTGGACTCAATGGGATTTCGTTTCCAAAAAAAGGCGTTGCTGCAACTTCAAGTCTTCCCATTCGAGCAATATTCGAATCCGATTCAAGCCGAAGAAGCTGTCCAAGGAAGCTGAAGTTTGGTGAGATATGATTTTTCTTTTTCTTGATAAATTCATAAGCATCATCAAATGACAGTTTGTAAGCTGTGATGAGATATGCCAAACAAATTGTGACTGATCTTGAGACACCAGCTTTGCAATGAACCAATACTTTGCCATTTTGTTGTCGTATGGAATCTGTAAAAGAGAATAACAAAAGGTAAGATGGTTTGTTTACGAGACTGTAGACTCATTCCAAACGTCTCTTGCCCTCTGCAGGCTTGTCGTTACAACAGAAGCGATAACAATGAATTGAGGCGATAACAACAACAACAACAACAACAACAACAACAACAACAACAACAACAACAACAATAAACAAAAGTTAGAGCGACTTATGTAATGAGTCTAACGAGACTGAATAGTCTCTTCAAGACCAATTGATAGCCATGATTGTTTGTGGCACCAATAGCGACTTTCGTTCGTTTCTGGCCTACGATCACTTCACAACTTTTTTAATTCGGCGCGCACAGGATCGTGGTTGAAAATGGATCTTTAATTAAGAGTTGATGCCAAGGGTGAGACGTGAACAAACTCAGTCTCGTGTTTGACCTGTAAACTGTCACCAATTGTAAGCTGAACCATCCGAAACTATATCATGGCAGTGGCAGGCATCTTGCGTAAAATGGTTACACGATGTCCGAGCGGTCAATGTACCAATTAAACAACAAAAACAACAACAATGATATTCTTTCATAAAACTTTTTTGCACTTACATATATCTAGATATAGTGTTTGTGTGGTTCGGTAGCCTGTTAACCAGACCCAATTGTCTGGTTAACAGGCTAGTGGTTCGGCGAGGTGACTTGCGTCCCTGCTATTGAACCTCGAATCTAAACAAACATTCTTATAATGGTACACAAACAATAGTTGCTCCGCGACTGTCAAAACGAAGACTCTGATTGGTTAATTCATGACCAAAGGTGTGAAATCTAGGCTTGGCATCCGTAATTCCTGTGACGACTATAGATCTTAAAGCGATTAATGCTAATGAGTTCAGAAACCGAAATGGGAATCGATACATTTGTAGCACTAAATAAACATGGCAACTGTTGACCAATACAACTTTGTTGATCAAAATCTAAGTGGTTGCTAGTCGTTGCTAATCTTACGTTCTTCGTAACATATTCAGTTTCCAAGGCTAACGTGATTCTGTAGCTCATCTCTCAGAGCATCATGGTCAATAAACAACAAACAAACGAGAAGGCACTACTCGGTCTCTCACAAGCACTGATAGTCCTGTAACTCCAAAATATGCATATGCAATCTCAATAGAGGGGCACTTCACTCATTGGAAAAGGCGTACGAGATTTTTTCAGAACAAAAGGATTTACGCGGATTTTTGATAGATTTTTCTTAAAAACAAAGGGATTTTTGCCAAAGGTGTACGAGATTTTTTGGGAGTGAAATGCCCCTCGATCTCAATACTAGAAAAGCGCGACCAAAAATATCTGACTAGGATACAAGAGCTTTCTCAAGACACTTGTTCCAAAAACTGTCCGTCGGACCTTACCCTAACATATCCGTTACTAATAGTTATTAATTTATCTTAAAAGGAAACATTCTTTCGTATATTCTTAATTGCTTGAGGGGAAGAATAGGTCAAAATTTAGCTCTGTCACAGACCCAACAAGGCTCATGCGTCGTGAAAAGCTTGCTGATTTGAGAAGTGCAAAAAAACGCTTTCAGCGATAACAAAGCTAGCCTTGGTCATTTTGAAAACCAAAAATTATCACACGAGACACAGTAATTCAAGTCATGTCTATAGTAAGAGAAAAGGAAACGTATTCTAGGCAAGAGAAAAGAAACATGTTTGGAAGAGGAAACTTCCTTCCTAAAACCGGTTGAATTACGTAGCCTTTTAACGATGAAAAACAACTTGGCTCAAATCTTTTCCTAAAATATCATGCGAGTTTAAGTGCAACTATACCTGACTTCTCTGCAAATGATACCGAAGCAATATCTGACCCCCTATTGTTCATTTTCAGTTTTCTGTCGTTTGTGAAATAGAAGGTAATTCATTCAATTTTAGGTTTAAGAAGAGAAACGAAAGAGTATGGTATACAAATCTATCAATGATCTGGCTCCCACTTACCTTACAGAAATGTTCTCAAGGCTCTCGGATACATGTAAGAGAGAATTACGCAATACTAGATCTGATTTAGAAATTCCCATGCGAAAATCTGCAAATGGCCAAAAATGCTTCTCATATAAAGGTGCGACAATGTGGAATCGCCTCAGCCTAGAATCAAAATTGTCCCCGACTTTGAAAACTTTCAAAAAAAGCATAGCAAACCATGCATTTAGCTAATTCTCTCTTATATCATATCTACATCATACCTGCAATTTTTATATACTTTGTTAATACCTGTTTTATTTTGGATTTACATGTAAATTTAGATAGTTTCTTTTCGTTTGTAAGTATTTTTTAACAGGGTACATTGTAAAACAGTACAACTGAATGTTTTACCCTGTATAAATATTATAAAATCAAAATCAAATCAAATCAAAGCAAACCACGAAATTTAACTCACCAATAAAAAGCGAAGTTTCGGCAAAATAACACCCAATATCCTCATTGAATGAATCATCCACTGGAATTGTTTTGTACGTAAACTGTTCCTCGAAATTATTTCGGCATGTTTTCGACACATTCAAAATCGCCGTAATTCCGAGTCGTTGTAGTACTTCTTTATTTGCGGCATGTAGTGCGCTGCCGATAAATAAATGCGGCAGCAGTCTTGTGGGTTCGTTTTCCATCGGATCAAACAGCATATGGTCGGTTGGGTCCCGGATTACATCGGTTGTTTTTCTTTCTGTTGGAAGGTTCAACTGGCTTGATTCACACAGCTGAGGGAAATCTTTCGAAAAGGCGTTCAGCCCACCTATGAAAAGAATAACGCTTGTCTTTATTACAGAATTCGAAAGCACAGCAGCTGGCAAGTTACATACAATCATATAGAAGCGCCGCTTCCATGTCATAAGTTGGATATACCTCTAAAAGCACTGCCTCGTTCACATGCTAGAAAGAGAGTGGCACGGCACAGTGCATAGGCTCTTCTTGTGCAACCTTCATTCAGCGCGCAAAAGATGATAGTAGACTTATGACGATGAGTCCCTTGTATCCCTACGGTAAACCTTGCTCAAGAGGGACTCATAACACGCTAGCAAACCTGTACGCGTAATGGTGGTGGATGCGCGTAAGAGGGGAGGTATATGATCGTATATGTGGTGGATATTCGAAGGAGAGGAGGCGTGGGATATCATCTTGAGTCTCTTGTTTCCCTGTGCTCTTTGACTTGATGATGGCGCTTCAGTCAACAGAGACTTATGATAGTACTCTGAAAACCCTGGCCCTATTTAGGCCCAGACTAAGCGATTTCCACAGTACCAATCAGATTGCAAGATTTGTGAATTACTATTGTTACGGTGTTAATGTGATAGAATTAAAATTTGATTATCAGACAGTCTGGAATTGTAGCATGCTTGCAAAGGACCCTGGGTAACAATGGCTCTTCAAGATGCTTTCCTTTGCGGCCAAAAGCCGAATAAACCAGGGGTAAACATAACTACTGCAATATGTTTCCTAATCCTTTGACCAGAAGGCGGTCAGTTGTTCAAAAATATTGCGTCATCGTACCCTAATCTTTTCCTTTGTTCATTGAGTCAGTATACAAGATGGTTACAGGTGGTTTGAAGATAAAAGAAAATCTTTTCGCGCCAAATTTAGTTTCATTCATGAACTGCTCGTGGCACACGTGGCTCATTGTTCTATTGGGGTTCTATTGTTCTCAGGCGAACCACGTAGTAAACGATTGTTGACCTTTGTGAGGCCTAAATACCGAAAATTTCTCTTGCTAACGTTATCACTTAGCAAATAAAGCTCTTGCTTAAAAGAAATATCGATACTTTTTGGTCAGAATTGCTTTCAATAAAAATTTGAGAATCTGAGAGAGGCCAATGATTGTCAGCTGAAAGTGCAGTTGACAGATTTCAGCTGCCCCTAAACCTAATCAGATCTCAGGATCCCCATTAAGATGGATAGTTCTCTACAACTGTGCTTGTAATTACTTGGCTTTGAAGAACAGTATTGGACGGAAGTGAATCCTAGAAGCTGAACTTGAGATTTCACAAAAGAAGGGGTCGAAAAAGTAAACAATGAGGAGGGAATGGCGAAGAGAGGAGAAAGCGAGAAAGAAAGATTATCTGAAAACTGATGTTTGCCGAGAATGTAGATTAGGCCCGAAGCATAGTCATGTGCTTGAAGGCAGCAAAATATCTAAATGGATCAAATTTAAATATAACCGAAGATCTTTGCGGCTATGATGAACTTTCAAACAGGAATGAGGCGGTTTGACGTTAACCATCCGATCGACGCACGTCCGAAAGTGAAATTGTGCATCAAAGCACACTTGCGGATCATACCCTGCAAACCGCATACGGGTATATTTCCTTATTTACTCTACGTTTGAAACCGCACGGAAATCTATGCTTCTGGAATAGCCCATAACCAGTGCTCGCCCTTCCTGAAAGTTTATTAGGAGTTCCGCGGTGGTTTTATCCGCGATTAGGATATCATTTGCTTCACGGACCTGCTATTATAACTCATTGAAATAACTCAAAAAGCTAGATTTTAATTAATTCAAATCCAATTGAACTCGATGTTTGTGGGCCTCCTGTGTGAAATTCATTCATAGAAATTTGGAACAGAGAGGTTATGGAAGAATCCAAACCGGGCCAGGAGCCAAGAGGCAAGCGAAGTTGCTATGAAATATTTTCATTCATACAGTAGACCGCATGATGAATGTTTCAACTTTTATGTACATTGTACAAAAACTATGTAAATATGTTTTATGGCAGTCGCAGAAATACACGTATATTCTAAGTTAGAGAAAGTAAATAAAGGCATTCAGTAAATGAACTGAATTGAAATCAAAGTAATAAATCAAGGTTAACACTCGCAAATTATTTCTGGTTAAAAACGTTGAATGAAAGTGTTCAAATATAAATCAATCAAACAATCAATCAAACAAATTTAAGTGCTCTAAAGATAAATAACTAATCTTAGTTTGATAAAATAAAATATACAGTATATTCTTACCATCGATGTAGAAAATTGATCGGCTAGATCGCTTTCCATGTTGAAGAACACTTGCAATTTGCCTGATCTCCTTCGAGATATTTTCTTCTTTCGATTCATTGTCATAAAGCACAACAATTTGGCATGGATCCCTCTGCAACTTTCTTCTAACATCATCAGGCAGGAATAAGTTATCGATTGGTTTGTTTCCTCTTTGGAATCTCCGAATTAGAAGCGGGGAGCAGTGGATATTTATGGCTGATGTGATGTGGTTCGAGTTATACTCAAGTTTAGGTCTGACGTCTATTAACGTAATAGCGTCTTGGGAAATCTTTCGAAGAGATGTTGACGAAAGTGCGAGAAGTTCTCCTTTACTTGACGGCACTTTCATTTTGTTGACTAGTTTCATCTGTATGTATGTGTTGATCAAACTTCTGGATTTAATTTACTTCTTTTGCGTCAGGACGTTTTGAATCAGCTGTTCATAATATTGTCTGCGGCTGGGTCAAACTTCTGAATGAATATGTGATCACATGTGGTGAAAATTCTTTTAAACAAGACTTCACTCACATAGGGCCTGGGAACTAGATGCATAAATAGCAACCGGCTTTGTCTTACGTAATGAAAACAACACACTTTTATCTTGACAATCTGGCGCGCTTTTTGCACGCCAACAAAGTGAAAGGAAAGAACGAAAAGAAAAGGCCCACTGCTGCACTCCCTTGTACTCACCGCAAGATGTTATCAAATGACGTCATAGCGAAATAGCAAGAATACACATAAGCATTAACAACAAAAGAGATGACGTTTCACTATTGTTTTGTTTGGACATTGGCTTTACGAAAGATGACACATTGTTGATCAAAAGATTGAAATTCCTGGGCAGGGAGATTGATTCAAAATGATGTTTTCACAGGAAGATAGCAAATTTAGGATGATGACGGCATAATGAGTAATTAGGATAAGAATTGAAAGAATGATAAGATCATTAAAAACAACCAGACCCATATTAGCCTATTCTAAGCCTATTCTTATCCAAACAATTAATATTACGATGGGAAACAACGAAAGGTAGAGAATGTGTGAAACTTTGTGATACAACACAAAAGTTTATGTTTGTGATGCCCATGCCAAAATAGTTAGAATTCTTCGGACAAATATTGTTGCTGAAGAAATTGTGATATTGTTGCGGAATTCCTTCTGACTCAAAAATTTGAATTAATTAATCATTAAAATTACATGCCAAAAAAGGCAATTTAAAATTAGAAGCCCTAAAAAGGCAATTTAAAATTACTTACTCAAAGACAGTAAACTCGAATCACATGCCTCAAAAGGCAAATTACTGTTACATGCTCTGAAGAGGCAATACTGTATCATTCAGCAATGGTTGAAGAATGCAATCGGGGGAAAATTTCAAAAACCATCATTTGTTGAGTCTACCAGCGATAAGTTCTTTCTATCATAAGCAGGTCTCATTCGTTATCTTCTTCGGGCCTACTCGGTTCCACGAAAGTGGGGCAAGGGAAGCGAGCGGGGATTTGCTGACCGAGAACGGGAACGGGGACTGCTGACCGAGAACGGGGACTGCCGACCGAGAAGACCCGAATGAAATAACGAACGCGACTTGGCGCACATCAGCAGGTCTCCGTCAGAGTTTCTCGTACTTTGCTCGGCCACTTTCTTCATCAAGAGGAAACTGTATTTTCGCTTGACCCTTGCCTTCCTTTCTTTAAAATAGACCCGAATAGAGGATGGGTGTGTATGCAGCGTGAAATAAGTTTCCGAATCCTTCATCCAGTCCAAAAATAAATGTGTGGCCCTTGATTCCATCCTGGTACGATACTGTTTGTTATTGTTTCGAGATATTTAGCCTTTGAAAACTATTGGTCTAAAATTTTCAAAAACAAATCCCGTGCTTTTCTCATTAAAAAGATTCTTTTCCTTTGCGATAGTTCTAGAAATACATTTGATGAGAAGTAACATTTCGATATGCAGTATCTATTTCCAGTGAAAGAATAAATATTTTGAGAATTTCTGAGCAAGTCACAAGATTCTTATCAAGAACTAAACATGACACATAAGTAACATGGGCGTTTGGTGAAAGAAAAAGTGTGACCAAAGGGGCGTCGTAACCGAAACAATGAAAACACAGAGTGAAACAAACACATGGTCATTTTGCAAGTGTCAGCAAATTCAAATTGACATACGATTGCAACTTTGCTCAAAGACCTCGAATCAAGAGAGTCTTACGACTCTTGGGTGACAATGACGATGAATCATTATGTGCATGATAAGTTTCTTCGGAAGTGTGATGCATTTGCTTGGGCGTTCCGCGTCCGGGCAGGGCGACTATCGTCATTAGCGCGTTCATAACATTGTTAAAGGTGCAGGGTCATGTAATGTAAACAAACTTCTTTCGAAACAAATATTTTGCAGTATTTTTGATAGGCCATATCACAGTGATTTTCCACTACTTTTCTCAAAATGAAAGTGTTATTTTGAAGATGGACTCTTGTACTTCGTAGAGAAACAAACGTAACACTCAATATGTTGTACGATTGCAGATACTGGTGGATTTTTAGAAGTAAATTTAGTGTGGATTGACCCCATCCGCCGAAATCTGTGCAGAACACAAAAGCCACGTGTGGGCAACAACATAGAGTCTCGATATAACAGGTTTGTTTACAGTTCTCGAGTTACGGCTACGTGTCCTGCCCCTTCACGTGATACCGGACGTGCCGCTCATATCGGTGGGCTTTTTCACCCGAAATTCCCTAGATATGGGTCTGTTATTTCACCTTAATTCAGGTAGATGGGTAGTTTATTTCAGAATTTTCTTATTTATGGGTTCTATAATAAATATCTGCATAAAACAATTCTCCTTGTAGTTTGATTCAGAAATGATAGAATCCTAAAAAGACAACGTTTTATGTAGCAACGACGACAACAACAGCATCTAGCTTGTCAAGACTGAAGAAATTTGAACAGGTCTTAACAAAATTCATACACATCGGTGACAGTTCGCTACTGGCATGAGCCAATGAGAGGGATGGGTGGTAGCGATTACTACCGTAGGACTCAACATAATAAGTCTAGCCAGAGCCTACGCGTGCGCACTTTACCGAAAATTTTGCATGAGGATTTCATTCTTCGAAAAATGATAATGACAAAACTCTGTTTGGAACGGTAAAGAAAAACGTTGGAGTTTAGATCTGAGTACAAGTCTTGACAGGTCAGAATGAAGTTAGGCTCATATGCTGTTATTCGAAGGAAAATACAATAACTCATTAATTTTAGGTCAAAAATCAGGCTTTCCGCACAATTCTCTCTTGTAGAGGCAATTCTGAGTTCTTTGGGAAAATTTCTCTTGTTTTTTTGTAAGAATGTAAACATTGCGATTCCAATTGTGATACGAATCTAGACTCAATACATGTCACAGTTTCGCTTTTTGAATCAACTGATTTGCATAAATTTGCAGAAATGGATTATCCCGGTACTGATTCTGTAGGCCTCAATATGGTCTAAACGATTGGGCCTAAATCACGCGCTACTTTTCCTCACAATGACCAAGCTTAAAACGCCACAACACCGGTTGTACTGCTGCACCTTCTAACTACTTTTTAGGGCTCAGATGAATGTTTCTTACGGCCATAATCGCAAAAACCACCCTCCTCTAAGCCATATTCTGATCAGCACACAACGGCAACGAAAAACTGTCACCAACTGACATTTTTGTCCGGTTTTGCAGATCTGTGGAAATAAAGCCCTCACTGGAGCGACATTAACTCAGTTCATTGAGATCAGCGTTAGTTGAGGGCCCTCATGGAGTGAAGCTTGAAGGCTTGAGGCTTCGTATACACGAGGTTTATGACCTCGTATCGACGACATCTATGACCTCATCTCGACTGAAGCTATCATGATCCAGGAGTTTAAACACGTCACAAAACCGTTATTTGCCGAAGTAATATGAATAGCTGGTTTGCTTTTCAAAGTTTATAAATCATTGATGTTGTTGACAGGCACAAAACTGAAGAATGATTTGCAATGAAGGAAATCAAATCCTTGAGTTTGAAAATATTGTTCAAAACAACATAGAAGGCTGATCGACAATGACGCAGGAGATGGCCAGGAGACCGAGCAAAAGCCATCCACTTCCCTGCAAAATGTGAAGAGTGTCTTCATTAGTTGAAGCTCACAGCGCACAGTTTAGGAATGATTTGCTGATCGAGTTATTGAGTTCTCGAAAAACAAGGAAAAACAAGAGGTCATTCATTTTAACACGAGAGCGCTGCTATTTGCAGAAAACAATTCTCACCATCAAACAGTGCATATAGGTTCCAAATCTTTAAATCAATGTGAAAAGGTGAGTGTAAAAACTATATGATTTATTTCTTTGAAATGAATGGCTTTAAAAAAATCTTCGCTACTTTGCTTCAATTCTACCACTGAGGCAGCGTTCACACGATGCTGGCACATTTTGAAAACGGTGAAAAATATGACGGATAGGCCTCCAATTCCAACGAAAACGGCACATTTTTTGCCGGCAGATTTTGAAAATGGTAAATTTTGAAAACAGCAGATTTTGAAAACAGTGAAAAATATGGCGGATAGGCCTCCAATTCCAACGAAAACGGCACATTTTTTGCCGGCAGATTTTGAAAATGGTAAATTTTGAAAACAGCAGATTTTGAAAACAGTGAAAAATATGACGGATAGGCCTCCAATTCCAACGAAAACGGCACATTTTTTGCCGGCAGATTTTGAAAATGGTAAATTTTGAAAACAGCAGATTTTGAAAACAGTGAAAAATATGGCGGATAGGCCTGAAGAACCACAGCGGGCAGTCTCGTTATGAAATTTGACCTTTGGTTTGCATGTGATCAGTTAAATTCTACTAATATCAAAGTGTGCTGCTTAGAGTTCTTCGTCAGCATCTTGTCGGCATATTTTGACACAGTAAATGCATGGCTGAACTTACAAGGACACATTGCCTTTAAAGGTTTGGAACCTATGCTGTTAAAGGATATATGTCACGTTAGCAATTGTTTAATACAACAATGAAGTTTGGAGTGGAATTCCATTGTTTTGTGACCTTTCATTTCTGCTTCACAAACTTTCATTGCAATGAAAATTCAGCCTCGATCCTACGCCTTGTAATAAACAATAGAGAGAATTGTATAGTGTGAACCAATCAGGTTCATGACATATGTACTTTAAAATGATGTTTTAAAGTTTCAAGCTTCCCACTCTATACGAAGCGTCCTTTTCGCACACCCACTCCGTATAACAATGAAACGTGGTAATGCATCGCCAGAGAGAAAAGTCGGATTAAGCAAACTTTATCGCACTGTACCACATCACAAGCCATGCATACACTCCGTCAAAACTTGCTGACAAGATGCTGACGAAGAGCTTCAAGCAGCACACTGTGATTGGTAGAATTTTACTGATCACACGCAAACCAGAAGTCAAATTTCATAACGAGGCTGCCTGCTGTCCTTCATGGAATTTCGCTGGTAATGAATCACAGCAGGTAGCCTGGTTATGAAGTTTGACTTTGGGCTACATGTGATCAGTGAAATTCTAAAAATCCTATCAATCACAGTGCGCTGCTTGAAGCTCTAGAAGCGAAGCTGCAAGTAAGTCACAAGCCTGCCTATGACGGAAAGTGATGTGATCACATGAAATTTCTCATGAAAGTAGTAAACGGGCTGTATGCATATGAGCAAATTATCTTTAATTTAACTTTACGCGTCATCAAAACGATAATAACTTCTACCGGGTTGAATGAAAAAAGAAAGAATCCCAGTTTGAAAAATCACTGCTTCCTAGATATAAAGACGATAATATTGGCAAATATACCGGGTGAGCCAGAAAAAAGTTCCCACTTTTGAAAATTCATAGCACCAAGACTACTTCACGGATTTGAATCATTCAAATTTTAGTTAAAAGCCGACAGATCAAAGTATTTTTGTGATTTTTCTCGCTGTCCTACCAACACTACAAATATAGGTTAATTCAACTTTGCAAAAATTGCATGGTTGCAAAATGACTGAAAAATGGCCTAAAACATCGATCAATTCATAAATGACTTCTCACACAGAATAATGAAGGAAATGCAACTTCTCATGGGTGAGAGATATCCTCTAGGCATTAACTGCCTTGGGATCGAAAATCTTCTGTACTTGTTTGAAAATTGATGTCTTATAACTCTTGAGGGAGGTGGAACGCCCATGGCCTATTGTTCGATTTGAATAGAGTCCTTAAGATTTGATCAATGTTTTAGGCCCTTTTTCCGTCATTTTGCAACCATGAAATCTTTATAAAGTTGAATTTACCTATTCTCCTAGTGCTGGTAGGACAGCGAGAAAAATCACAAAAATACTTTGATCTTTCGACTTTTAACTACAACTTGAATGATTCAAATCCGTGAAGTAGTCTTGGTGCTATAAATTTTTAAAAGTGGGAACTTTTTTCTGGCTCACCCGGTATTATTAACCATAGGCCATGATGCATCGTCTTTGTAGCTTAGAAATTAAAGTTCACTACCTCGATATTACTGCTTTTCTTTGTTGTTTTCTCTTCATCCCAAGCCTAACCAATGCAAGAAATCAAATTCGAATGGCTCCTGTGCATCTGAACAATTAGCTCCTACACAGCATTCATCCTCGCTTGTTTCAAACTCCCTCTTAAAATATTGTAAGAAGAAGTTTGAAATGAAGATTTACTCTACCTGCCCTAGTTTTTATGATTTACAGGAAAACATTGGAATAACTTTGTTGGAGAAATCTATTGAGCAGAAATTTTTTAACGTGCGAGAGATGACAGGGATGTTGAGTCAACAGCATATTTCGGTTTTTGGTCACAAATTTTATAAGTTACAAGGTCCAAATGCAGAAAAATAAGTAATTGGGATAACAGATTCTGGAAAATGGAAAAAATGTCACGGTAGATATTTGAGCAAATTTTTTGCAGTCTCCTGAGAGTGCATGGCTCACAAGCAAAGATTATTATGCAACACTAAAGATCACCTTATTCCATACGATTAATTATTAATACATTATTGCTTATTTTAAGCATCTAAAGCTATTCATAAAATTATGGCCAATAAACCGTGGCCTACATTTCTCTGAAATTTCGCACAACTCAGCAGTAGCCTCGGAGCAAAACAACCTCGATATGAAGCAACCTTCTCTGGCTTTCAAAGCATCGAAAACTGCGAAAGATTCACAAAGGAGTTACAGGGTGTCCCAAAAACTTCTCCCAAAACTGACTGTTTAGACTGTTTGTTTAGAAATCATAGTTGTTTTGACTCCGCAGTTGTCTTTCACTGCCGCAACGGTGTTCTTCTGCGGAGGAAAAAATTATTTACTTCTATGGGGAGGAGCTACCATAAACCTCCTCCGCAAACTATCCACAGGCTGATATAAATTTTCCTCCGCAGAAGCACATATACTGAAGCATAACTGCGGCGTCTAACCAGCCATGCTGAAATCTGACATACCGAATAAGATGGATGACAAAGACAGTTCATTTCACATTAACTCAATTTGCCAATTTCAGCTTTTCTGAATATTTCATTTGCAGTGAAAATCATCGAGTCAATGATTCCCGCCACTGTGAAAGTGCCCCCAACTATTGCACATACCTAGAAAGAGACAGAAATACTTGACCATAAGATTTACCGTCTAAGAAATTAAGAAATATCAAACTCATACAATCTGACCGATATTTAAACTAAAATGTTCACCCGTGTACAAACAACTTTGATCAGCTGAGTACTTTTGATTCAAGAGCCCACCAAAAATATCAACTTTTATGTAACTGATTCGTTATATACCGGGTGCCCAAAGAACTAACCCTCTTTGAGAAATCACTAAAATTTGAATAAATAATCGATCTTTAAATTTCTCGTTGTGGGAAATAGATCAAAGACCAGATTACCTTCCCAGGTTTAGCTCATCCTGTGATCAATTCTAAAATAATAAAATTCTGCCTTTAGAAAATTCTGCCTGGTTTTGAAGCATACTGCAAAAAAGCACAGGTGATTACCCTGGGCCGAAGCCAGTGGGTGGTTAAGGCGGAGCACCCCCAAGGAGGCCAATTGTCGGAAATTTTACTCTCTTGTCGGATATTTTTACATGTACAGGTCTGGTTTTGGAAGACCTTGTAGGAGATATGATGCACAAAGCATGAATTTATCAGCGTTAAAAGATAAATTCTGACAGGAATTATTGAATTTGCGGCTTATATTTGGTTCATATTTACTAAGTATGTTGATAGCAACGTTTGGATTACCAAATATGGCTAAATCTATTTACGGGGGAATTAGCTCAGTACAATGCATATACTTAATGTGCAGTGCACAGACTTCCTACATCCGTTGTTGTTTTTGTAGTTGATATGATTTTAACATCAGACAATGTTGGTTCCTCGCCCGCCCCCCCCCCTCCCATGCAGTTATGGCTGGTATCGGCCCTGTGGGACACAGTTTTCATGACTAAACTTTCTGTGGAAATTTAGCGCCAGTCATACAACGTTGTTTACAGATTCTATCACCTTTCCCTTTTGAGCATGCGTTCAAAAAATTCGATCTTGTTATCTCATCCACGTTTAAGAATGACGTCATTCAAAAGTATATCAGCTGATACAAAGAAATCAAATCAACTAAAGCCAGGACAGAGTGCTGCTAAATAAATGGCGTACAAAGAAAAAAATTTGTAAAACTTCTACACGTGGATGCCACGTGATCAACAATCTCTCCGAAGCTACAGTTGGTCGGGGATTTTTACAAGAAAAGATAACAAAACAGGATATAGACAGTTTGATATGGCCTTTTCTCTTGGTAGAAGGAAACACAGCTACTGTTTATTTTTTTTACGACTTGCAGATTGAACTAAAACATCCCCTGATGCGTTATCTACCATTGATTTGAAGCAAGTTTGCACACAATGTCTGGGTCACGGGAATGGTTTACATATAGATTTATACAGAAAAACTAAACTTTAGTGCTGGAAAACAAACAGTCTAAAAAAACTGTTTATTCGACCTCTTGAGATCGAACAGTACACTAACTATAGTGCAAACCATAGTCCCACAACTTTCTATCGCGAGAGATGACAAACCTATAACGTCCCGAAGTTAGAGGGCGGGTGAAAATACCGATTGCCCCGTTGAAATCAGAAGGAAAAGTTCTATCGAAAAAGAAAATAAAAATTTCGCTTCATATGCACTTTAAAGGGATATTGTCACACAAAGTTCTTTGCGGGCATGCTTCATTTTCAGGCTGTCTGAAAATCAAATTTGAAATCTTATGTGAAACAGAATCTAGTACATTATCCAATAGTTTTGAATCGTTTGTAGTGTAAATGTTGTTAGTCTAATGCTGGGTGTCTTCTTATATTGGCCATGGGGTAGTTATTGTCATCCGCTCCCTGTCGTGTTGTATAGTAATGAGAAAAGTAGAGTAGAACGTACGATATATTGTAATATTTCTATATGAATAACAAAAAATCAAATTTGGCCTAAATTAAATAATAGATACAAAACTACCGTCAAACTTCAGCGTCAGTTCAACAACTGCAGTATGGTTCACATTTTCGGCTGAAGTAGAATTCAATTTTCAGACAATTTGATATTGTAGTGTGCTCGCAAGGACCCTAAGTGACAAGGTCTTTTAAAGGCTTCTTGAGTTAGCTGACGGAATTGTATATAGAGATAATTAATGAATAGGACAAAGGAAAATGCCTACACTCTGTATTGTTCCTCTAGCTAAACAATATCCATGCACGTGTCAGTATCATCAAATACAATAGGCTAAATTTAGGCCTGCATAAGCAATTCTTGAGGTAGCTATTTCCATCAGCTAACTTTAAACTACATAGTTGTTTGAAAAGCAAACAACATGATATTGGGGTTTTGACAGGACGTTACCCTCCATGAAAATAACAATGTGAATATGGCCTGGGACTAGTTAAATCGTGACGTAGGCCACGTCGCAACTTCAGTTGATTCGTGAATTTGTTGTAAGCTGACTGCAGGCTCTTTTCCACCTATTCTACAAGCACACTCTCTTCGAATTCCAGTCAAAATGACGAAATTTCGTTGTGGCACCTAAAACTTATCAATAATGCATTGCTCGAAAAACCAAAAAGATGGGTAAAGGAAAATTAAAAACAGTTTTTTGTAGCGAAGGAAGGGTTACTCATCATTATGCACCTGCTTGGTAAACACAACAGAGGCAAGGATTTTCGTGACTTAAGTAATAAAAAATATCTAGTCTATCGACAAAAGACGAGATCATTGTAACAGAATAACAAAGTGTGGATACGCCCATAAGAACTATCAGTAGCCAATTGTTAAAGCACTAAACAGCTGGGAAATTATGAAACTGTAGTAACACGTGGAATAAATGTGAACGAAGCATGTGCAATGCATGCTTAATACGCTTGATCTTTCACTCATTGATCTTGCCTAAAGCTGGTTCTACACCGGGAAATCTTTTTCGCGGGAACCAGATTTTCCGAATGTAAGCATTTGCAGATGAAATTGACTTGCAAGCCGACTGCTCTGGCTGTTCTTCAGCGAAAAAGCGTGTT
The DNA here is from genome assembly GCA_964020215.1 of Aurelia sp. 3 sensu Dawson et al. (2005). NCBI lineage: Eukaryota > Metazoa > Cnidaria > Scyphozoa > Semaeostomeae > Ulmaridae > Aurelia > Aurelia sp. 3 sensu Dawson et al. (2005). The sequence continues at coordinate 750,893 of OZ026585.1, forward strand.
CAATCTTTTTCTGCTCCAGAATTTTCGAAAATATAGCACATTCAATTGACATTTCGCTTTCGCTTTCGCAAATACTTGTTTCTGCTCCAAACATTTTTGCGGTAAGAACTTGCTTCGCAAGAAAAAAGTCATAGATGGAAAAATGCGGGTAGAGTTGCAGATGGGAGAGTATGCGCAAAAAGAAATGTATGATAGAACAAACCTCTACGAAGCACTATGTGCAGTCAGTTAACGGGGGCACATTGCATATTGCACACAAACACACTGATGGTGAGTAAATTATACATATCTTTTTGCGCATGGAAAGCCTGGCGACTAACACAGTACAGAAATTAGTCACATAAGCCCTGTCCAGGTCTTTCCCCTGTTGACAATAAAGAATCCTAGCATTGCAGTGCATAAAAACTAGTCTTGACGTTGCTACGTTATTAAATTGCTAAATCGTTAACCAAAAAAGCTAGAGATTTCTGCTTGCTGAGTATTTCTTGTAGTGGTCATATTGACTTTCCTCTTTCAGTTTACAATTTATGATGGTTTTGATCTTTGTCAAAGCTTCCGATACTTCTTCTGGTAAACCCTTCCATAAAACTTAAAACCGAAGAAATTCCAAAAATAATAATAATATCAAAAATGCTCCTTCTGGAATGATGGCGAACGACCAAAAGTTTCCTTCGATCTATTTGCTTGCAAGAAATACGCAATAACATTTTCCACCATGAGGAACGAATTAGGCAATACAGTTTTGACGCTTGTTGATTGGATGGCCTTTGTGTTTGAGATAAGCCAATCAATGGCTCAGGTGTGATGCTTATGTGATACTCAAACGTGTTTTGTTGTTTTGCGGTATTAAACAGCCCGGTCGTGTCATTTACATGGACGTAGGAAGCATCTCAAACTTGGGGGGGCACGACATTTTGAGGGCATTTTTTCCTTAAAAAACGGGGGCATTTTCTAAAAATAAAAAGGGCACTTCTTTGTTTATTTCAGAATCTTGGAGGCATGTGCCCCCAGTGCTCCCCGGTTCCTATGTCTATGGTCATTAATCTGTTCTTCACATGAACAAAACTGAAGAGTGTGCGACGAAACGCGTAGTTACTGTAATAATCTGGTATAATAACGTTGTAAGTGACTACTAGATTTTCTTGCAGGTTTATCATATATTTTGATTATTGTTCTCTTACAAGAGTTGATAGCGTTTCCCTGCAGGTTACAAGTCCGTGTTTCCTTGCAAGTTCCATGGGTTTATTATGAAGAGTCTGCTATCTAACGCTATTTTAAAATTTTGTAGCACAAATCATTAGTTGACATCTTCCATATTTTATCTTTAACTTTTTGCATAGATTCGAGCTCAGTGCTCTTCTATCATTCATTCATTGAAATAACTCTAAAGCTTTTCCAATTCACATTCACGTTGCCTAACAAATCTAAGAAAAGAGGGGCTATTTTAGTCGCAAAACAAGCTGTCGATCACCGCGTAATCTCACAGCAGAACAAACCAAAATGAAAATAAACACACGCAGAAAACCACGCAGAAATAAGCCATTTCTAGAAAGCATAAACTTTCACAACCACTTGGGATTAAAATGCATCTTAAAATATCATCTTTGCAGAATAATTCAACACTACATCAGTCTTTTGGTAAACTTCATGCTTATTTCGCCATAGTTGCGATATTCAAGAAAAGCGTAGGCGAGACTTATCTCCAACAAAATGCGAACATTTTCGCTGTATGCTTACGTAAATTTAACACGAGGAAGCCATACGTTAACAGAGAGGTATAGCTAAATGATTCGCATGCTAATCTCGCTGAAGTATAAGGCACGATGCGCAAGTGTCTGGTGCACGTATTTTTCATTAAAACTTGAGACATTGACTCGGTAATGAAAGATGCTTAAAAAATCTGATTTTGAGTTGAGAACTGAAAGTTTCTTAAATCGTCCGACTTTTGTACTGAAAGATTCTTAATTCGCCTGACTGTGACTAAACATTTCTTCATAGTTCCAGAGATAGTTCTTGACATTCTTGTTGATTCTTAAAGGATCTGATTTGAGTACCGAAAGATTCTTAGATTATCTGATTTTGAGTATTTAAAGATTCTTAAACTATATGATTTTGAGTCCTGAAAGATTCTTAAAAGATCTGAATTTGCGTACTGCAAGATTCTTAATTGAGTACTGAAAGTTTCTTAAATTACATGGCTTTGAGTACCCAAAAATGCTTAAATTATCTGATTTTGATTATTGAGAGATTCTTAAACTATCTGATTTGATTGTCCTTAAATAGAAGATTCTTAAATAACGTGATTTTTAGGACTGAAAGGTTAATAAACTATTTGAATTCGACTACAGAAAGTTTCTTGACAGTTCTATGGAAGGTGCTTCACATTTATTATCAGTGGGGGGGGGGGGGGGGTGCCCATGCCTTCATGTGCATAACCATGAATACAGATATACTCACATTCATTACCATTCCTTGAAGGCTATGCAAATAAGCTATCGAACATCGTTAATAAACAAATACAGTATAAATGACACCAGTCTATTCAAAATCTATGAAAATCTTTCGATGAAGATAAAAGCGGCAAACTGACTCAAAAAACAAACGTAAACCTATCAAAACCGGATTGACGCACCTCACTACACAAAAAACCGAAATCCTTCCAATAAACTTTTGTTTTGACAACAAAAGCTGACTATAACTAGGTGTGTACAACACTTAGAATTTTGCTATGGTTTCGCATACGTGAAATAACCATCCCTTCGAATTAACTCGAAACATAGAAGTAGTTGGTGATTTTTTTCTGGTTTCTAAAGTGAGGAAATCCATGTTTAGAAAGTAGCCGTCATTGTTACAAACAAGTGCATCAGAAAAATCTCGTGAAAAATGTTTAGAACTTCGAAAACCTGCAGCTTTCAAACCATTTATCTGGTTCCTACAAACTGATGATACATAACATATCAATTTAAACAAGAATTCTATAGACTAATGACCTGGAGTCCCTTGTTTCCCTGTGCTCGTTAGACTTGACGATGGCGCTTCGGCCAACAGAGACTTGTAAAAGTACTCTGAGAAGCCCTGACCCTATTTAGATCCGAAGTCTGCGCTTCCTAGAGTACCAATCAGATTGCGAGATTTGTGATTACTATGGTTACGGCAAATGTGATAGAACTTTCGATTCTACTGAAAAACTGATAACATTCCCAAGGAATTCGAGATTCGAAGCCGTGTTTTCATCATAATTCGATTGATGAATGCAGAAAATAGAATCAGCTTCTTCACTGCTTCATCATGAGTCCCTGCTGAGCAGGGTTCAGGCATGCATAAACATGGGAATGCGGGAACAAAGTTCCCAGGCAGCTTTTTCCAGAGCAAAATTTTGCCAGGGTTTACTACAGGGATACAATGTGCACTCATTGTCACAAATCTATTTTCTATGCTCGTTCTGAAGATTTTGAGATGAGTCATTTGTAGCAAATCGCTTGTAAGTTGAGGAGGATATGACCGAGTTTGACAAACTAAGACCACGTTCACACGATGCCGGCACATTTTGAAAACGGTGAAAATGTTATGGTTGCAAAATTTGAGCTAGCGTTCATACGATGCCAGAACACCTTGAAAACGGTAGGAAATTTGACGGTAAAAAACTCGTTGCAAGCTTTTTATGCCAAAGAAATGTACCTACACACTAAGAATCGATAAGTCTCGTTCCAAAAACGTCGAAAAAAGTTCTGTTTTCATCATTTTCACGTGTTCAAACGATGCCGTTCCAGAAATGTGCCAGTTAGAGTTTCGCTTTCAAAATCTACCGTTTTCAAAATCTGCCGGCAAAAAATGTGCCGTTTTCGTGTGAACGTGAAGCCTATCCGTCACATTTTTCACCGTTTGCAAAATGTGCCGGTATCGTGTGAACGCTGTCTAAATCTTCCTACATAAATCCATATGCTAGAAACACAGATATTATCAGACCGTAAGAATCCCAAAAAATAGTTTGAGAGCAACGGACATTCAAACATCAAAGCATTTTCTGACTTAGCCGATCTATGTTTTACAATTTTATCCTGGAATCATTCTGGTATTGGATGGATTATTCAACGAAATATACTTTGCGGACGAAAGCATGTTAATAAACAGAAATGAGAAAAAATTCGAGAAAACACTGTCTGGAAATGTCGGTACTGGCTTGTTAAGGGTAATGTATTCTTGAACGGCAAATTTAAGCGTTGTTTGACCATAGAAGTAAATAAGATAATTTGATTAATATGATTTGTTTTTGAAAGCTTATCATACAAAGTTTACTTGCGAGAAAAGGCAGATGTGTTTTCATCAATCAATGTGTTAGAAATATTGTCAAGAAATGGTGAAAGAAAGACAAGTATTCCAACTATTATTGCCCGAGAAACAGGAAACTCGGTATCTGACCATTTTCTGAAATCACTTTTCACGATATTCTTCAAGGAAGTTTAACAATTTCGAAATTGTTATTCAGTCAACGCTGATAAATTCCTGGTGGAATTCTCACAATTTCCTTTCAGAGAGCTTCATGAAGGATTTCCTGGTTGCAGGTGTCTTTGTATTATCTAGCACTTTCGATAAGTTGAGAGCAATCTGCATACGTCAGTCTGCTTTGAAATATAATAATTTTTCACTCAATTCCCCCACAAGCAATTTAGTTTCACAAGTTTGCGTGAGACTATAACATGACGCACAAAAAAACGGAACTGCTTCGAAACAACCAAGTCGGTTGTAAATTTAACGTACTGAGAACAAGCCAAATAGCTTTATTTTGTTAACCGATTAAGCACTAGGTCTCAAGGATTGCGGCGAAATTCAGTGAAAATAAGACAACCATGGAACATTTTTTCTTGCTCTACCATTCTTTTGACCTTCAACAACGAGATCTCCCGCCCAGAGTCTTTGCATAGACCTTTTAGCTATTGTAAAAATTCTAAAAAAAAATCTGGATCGAACGATACTTCATTACATTTTGTAGAATTTTCGAATGTGCACAATACTGATAGAAGCTCTAACGCAACTCAAACGAACCTCGTCAATAAAAATGTGTAAAAATAACGCTCGATCCAGGCTCTTTCGTAGAATAGCTAAGAGGTCTATCATTACGACTATTTAGGCACAAAAATCCTTCAAGCGAGTTTACAGTGAGTGTTGTGTACAATAAAATTCCAAAGGAAGATCTATGAAAATGAAAAATAAAAAATAAAGATGAAATGTAAATAAAAATCATAGACTCACCGTCGTAATAAAATGATAAAGCGGTTGCCTTCTTTCAACGTATTTTACTGTTATTGCACTCAAATCATATCGAAACCAGATAGCTATGAATTAAAATATTATTATCAATTCCAAGTGCACAGTTCTAGGACTACTAACGGTTGCATAAAAAAATTACTCTACATACATTGCTGAAACATACATTGATCGAAAATACACCGTATACTCCTATTCACGGCTCAATAAGAGTTTCTCAAGCTAAGCACTCTCGAATCTTCATACACAATTTCTTCTTCTTTCCTTATATACCGCCCTATTCTATCCCAAATCCCTTCTCTCGTTCTTTCTTTTCCTTCTTTTCACATTCTTTCCATCTCTTTTTCCTCTTTTTCCTATTTCCTTCCTGGGAAATTTGAGCAGTTCACCTATCTTCCTGGTAGCGCTGCTACCACGCTACTTCGTTTTATTGATCCCTGCTCCTACTGTAGCTTCCGGAACACTGAAGCTGACTTAAGGTTGCCAATGAAATAGTCAGTTAATGGATGAAAATGCTTTTCTTTCCGAGGAGCTAAACTATGGAATAGCCTTCCTGCAGAGTCTTAAGAAGGCATCCTCCCAGGGTAGTTTTATAAAATCAATACAGGGTTAAACATTTTCTTTTACATTGTAAATACATTTTAAAACTATGAATAAGTTTTAAATATTATGGATTCTTATTTTCTAGTATTTCAATTGCATATTGTAATTAGTTTTGGATGGAGGGCACCTTGAAAAATAACTTCTGTTGAAGGGCAACCCTAGACTTATGACGATGAGTCTCTTGTTTCCCTGTGCTCTTTGACTTGATGATGGCGCTTCGGTCAAGAGAGACTCATAGTATTACTATGTAAAACCTGCCCTATTTAGGCCCAAACTGAGCAATTTCTTCAGTACCAATCAGAGTGCGAGATTTGATTTTTTTCTCCCACGGGATGGACATTCGAAGCCGTGATTCTTTCGTAATTCCATTGATGATTGAAGAAAATAGGGCCAAGTTTTTTACTGTTTCATGATGAGTCCCTCTTGAGCAAGGTTTACCGCAGGGATACAAGGGACTCATCGTCATCAGTCTAGGGCAACCCTCCTTTAAAAAATCAAATATCAAAATATAAAATATCGAATAAATAAAATACAATTTCTAAGGAACAATTCCGAGGTTTGTATAATTTATGCTAGAAAACATATCACTGACTGCTGCCACGAAAGATCAATCCCTTTCCGTATTACGAAGTTCATAGCAGCTGTAACTTCGCTAAACGTTCAAAGAATTTAGGCCAAAATATCGTCGCAATAGGACGCCATTGCCCACCATTGCTTCCGTCAGAACACGATAATGAGGCTAGCAGCGACAAACAGGTAACAGAACAATAGAGCGGCCTGGTGTTCGTTGAGCGTGATTCAGAAAAAATACAGATTCTTTGTACTTCGCGATGTCATTATCCTTTGGTCGCTAATTTGAATACGCAGTTTCATAGAGAAAAGACGAATAATGGTGCGCAAAAGATACACCATTCATATAAGCATAATGTTGCTTTTCATCCTTAGTCACACCAGCCCTGGAATTGTTCTTTAAAGTCATAAAAACCAAATATACAGATCAACTAAAAATAAATGAATCAAATATTGTTGTTCACACTGTTTTCTTTGCAACGAATAAGCCATCACTCACTTCGTTGAAATGGAGTCTGATTCGAAATCAAGATAATCCATGTTCACCAAATTTGTTGCAGAAAATTTTTACCTTGAAATTTGCGCGCCAAGGAAGTAAAATATTTTCTCAGTCACTGGTTCCAACAAAAGTCAGTTTTCACCGAACGGAATGTCTATATTTATTAGGGAAATTCTGGTGAAATGATCTAGTAACTATTGTTTGTCTCAAAAAAAATTTCACGTGAAAATACCCGCGAATAACAACAACTGGAGTCTTTTCCATAAGAAATTTCGCGTTTTCACAAATCAAATTCAAGTGACATATAATTTGAGACAGGCTTTAGAAATGTCTATACCTGGGACAATTCCCATACCACCATGTCCATAAGAAACATATTCCTGCAATGATAAAAAATAAATGAAATTCACGAGGAAGGGAAGGGCATGAGTTATATATCATCTGATCTTGAAAGAGAATTTATCTTTTCCGTGAAGATTTCGCAACGTTATAAAAATTCTGAAAACATAGGCACATAGGGGTAATATCGACAAACACCTCAATTTCTCTGCACAAACAAATTTCTTTTATGCGTGTTGCACAATGTTGAATTGATAACAAAACAAATGAAGTAATATTAATTGAGCTTCGAACAGAGCTTTGTAATGTACGACGTTTCGGGCTTAAACCCATTATCAAGTACCCACCTCAAATTCTCGCCTGAAAGTCATGACTGTAAATGTTCCAGGTCATTAGAAATAACAGTTTGTTTAATCTGCTGGGTGGGGGAGGGGGAGTTCGAGAAAGGAGGAAGAAAGGATCGGGGGCACGTTGAAAGAAAATGGGTCAAGCAGGAAAGAGGGGGGTAGGAAAAGTGCGGGGCAGAGAGTAAATAGGAAATGGAAAGAGGATGTCAGAAGATACAGGGAAATTATAGGAAACAGACTTTGCAGAAGGTTCCAACGAAATAATATGTTTTTTACATAATGAATCATTTGAGAAACTAAACAGTAGAATTTCCTAGAATATGCTTAAATATTGTGAAACATCTTGAAATCGTTACGTCAACCGTGATTGCGAAGTCTGTGAAAGTATCATAGGAAACCGAATCAGTTACGAAAGGCTTTCAATTTTCTTCATAGAAAAGTTGAATTTTTAGCGAAACGTGAGAAAATTTTAACAGAATAGTGTCAAAGATTTCAAAACATCACAAAACTTTGACGTGAATGGGCAAGCCGTAAGATACAACGAAGCCTGCTTAAATCGAAATTTCTGCATATACATAAGTGCTAAGCTTGAACAGGTAGAATTTCTCTAGTAATTTAAAATTTCGACTGCAAAACTCAAAATCGAGTGGGCAGCTAAAAAAGCAGGATAACTTGTTGAAAAGCTCCGTTTTCAACTGTTAGGGAAAGGTCTTTTAGCTGTTATAAAAACGATCCTGAATCGAATATTTTCATATATTTTGAAGAATTTTCGAATGTGCACAACAACTGTGATAGGAGCTCTACCACTCTGTGCAGCCGAAACTCTAGTACAAACAGGTATAAAAATGTTGCTCGATCCAGGCTCTTTTGTAGAACAGCTGAAATTTCTGCTTTCTCCTGCTTCTTCTTCTTCTTCCTATCATTCATCAGAATTATTTCTAATTTGGCAATATCATTTCAGTTTTACGCGTTGATTTAGCTTAATTCAATTGACGTTTCCCTTGCTTTTTCGTATTAATTTTCATTGATATCAAGTTCTTTCCTCTCCCATTTAATTCACATGCATTTAATGCATCTTAATTCCTGCATGTTAATTTCCTACAAAACAGTATTCAGAATAAAAGTAATGTGAAATGAATAACCTTATGTGCCCATGTATACTGAAATGAATTTTGTACACTTCCATCTCTTTTTTCATAAATTGTTGGAACAACTCGAAGAATGTAATCATGTGAAGATAAACCTAAAATGGAAACAAATAATAATGTTCCCAGTTTCGCAATCCATAATTAAAAAAATTTATGGCCATAAGTGGCTTCTGATTATTGGTAGTGCAAGGCATCTTCATCATTGGAGTGTTTAGGAATCTTTACACAAAGGCCAGTTAAGAGTAATCATGCAGCATTTCAAAATATAGCCAAGCATGTCAACTAAACGGCAACAAAAATTGTAATCACACTTATGCTGTGCAATACATCAACAGGGGCCAATAGACGCATTACAATTCTAAAGGGCTAAACCAAATCAAGATAGATTAAAAGATATATGCAAAAAAATATACAAGTCCTACATCAAACATTTTATTCAATAAATACTGTTCAGGATTACCAGCCGTTACTGAGTCTGGTCTTTCCTACTTCTTGAGTAAACGTTGTCAACAACTTTTGATTTTAGAAAGGTAGGAGATCTAGTTTGTGAAGGTTTTTGGTTCACCCTGTAGACACATATAGAAAGGGGAAACTGGATGGAAGATAAGAGACAAGCTACAATACATTTTTAGTTGATTCAAAAATTGATTTACGTTTTGCGTGTACAGAAAAGTAAACATACCATTTACATTGAGTTGTTCATACTCAGATAACGCTTTGAATGCACCTTTTACATTTTCATCCTGCAACAGAGAGGAATGACTGGTAAAGGTGAAGGTGAAATTGCAGATTTTAGCGCCAAACGCTGGGATCACAGAAGTAGCTAAGCATTGATTGAGTCTGTGACCATTTTACCATGATGTACAAGTGGTCGGGCTCTATCGGGTATCGAAACCACTCAGCTTGACTGTTCTGGCTGCAAAATCAGATGATTACACCACTGCACAAAAAAATCTTCAACTTAAAGCATCCTTTTCACCACAAAAATTGCTGGGTAACAAAAATTGCTGGGTAACAAAAGAAAAAAGAAAAGAAAGCAGGTGATAAGAAAGACAGCACTATATGTTCAGCATTGCAGAGACAGACTTGTGTCATCAGATGGATGCTAACTTCAATTTGTCATTGAGTGTGTTTAACTTCCAATATGTCTTTACATCTTACCTTTCCATTTCCATTTGATACCATTAAATATCTTTTATGCAGCATAGCGCTCAAATCTTTAAAAAGGTGGGTGTAAAATTCCATTATATTTTTCAATCAATTAAAATGCTTTAAAGGAACTTCGGTTAACTTGCTGTAAATTTGCCGTGGAAATTTTTATACCTTGATTACTCCCAAAATGGTGGCATTTATCAATTTTGATGCTGTGACGTCATCAAATTTCTAAATCCAAAACCAGAATAGCTACAGATTTCTGCTTGCAACCATACTGTAGACCTTCATAAACTATGGTTTTCTTGAAGGTTTAATCAATTTCCCGCAATTACTTTAAGATTTTACGATGATTTCAATTTCTTCAAAATTTTTGATGAATCTTTGCCAAAATAATCAAAATGCAGCCATTTTGAAAATAATCAAGATATCAAACAAAAGCAAGATAAGGTGCTGACATGCAGATGAATTTAATAAAGCAAGATAGATACTTACATAAATTATATCTCCAAATTGTAGCCCATTCACAACATGAGTCATATCATAGAATGATGGCTGAAACAGATAAAAAAGTAGATTTAAAACAAAATGAATTGAGAACAAAGCTAGAGAATAATCAAATTTAAAAAGCTGCAAAATGAAATAAACTACAGGTATCTTTCCCAAAGAATTGAACTCCACCTAAACGGGCTTTGAAAGATTTTTTTAAAAAGGGTGATTTTCATTGCAGAAGGAAATTTAAAAATCACCTGATTGCCAGCTCCATGTGTTGAGACATGAAAATTTCCAGGTACCTGAAAAACATTATGTGTATATCTAAGTGTCATAAAATTTAAAAATCCTTGATAATCACACAGATACATGTCAATAAATATGGATCCTAAATAACCACATGACTGATTATACATTTATGGAGCTCATTTTAACTTACTTTGTCAAAAACTGAAGCTTGTTACAGAGCCTTGACATTAAAATATCAAAATTGTTGCTGACAAGATTAAAGATTGTTTGTTTCTCTTACTTACCCTGTTTACATGGAAGATTCCTTCAAACCTACATCCTGGAATAAAAATAAAAAGACATCATTCATTGCAACTATCTGCTGTAAACCTTCATCTTCTAGAAGCAACTGCAATCTCACCAAAGGGTTAAAATGTTTTCTTAATATTGTAAAAGAGCTCTATTTAGCTTCCCTCTCTTTTAAACCCCCTCTCTAATAAGCCTCTCCACTCAAAGTCAAAATTTAAGATAAGCTCCCCCCCATTTATATCTGATTCCAGATATTGCGAACAATTTTGCATATATTTCACCAGACAGACTTGCATATTGATTTTGAATATACTTGCATATAGTGTCTGGGATGGAGAATGTGTTAAATTTATGCTTTTGACTTGTAAAATTAGTATGCTGAATCCACAAAATATGGGGTAAAAGAACTGAAAAGCTATCATATATATCCTTATCATTTGATTTTGTGAATAAGGCCCCCTCTGGAGTGTCCAAAATTACATAAGCCCCCACGGGGCTTAATACAGCTTTTACAGTATCTACAACAAACATTCAGATTTTATGTCACAAGTACACAATTTCATTGAAATTGAGCAGGTTTCAATCTCACAACCTCTATTAAGAATAGCTTGTGAATAAGACTTAAAAAGTGAACATACCCCCTCCATCAAGTTCAATTTTATTAGTATTTTCATGAAAGCCAACTTCATGTCTGAAACAAATTAAGAACAAATTCTTCAAGTCTGACCAAGTGAGTCAGAAAAAACAATGAGTGCTTGGTGGAATGTAACATCACATTTTTCCACCCAATCACTCAAAATTAAATTTTCCAAGAACCAAACAGATCATAAACCTTTCCCCACTCAAATCTGTCACTTAATGCAATGGTTTAAAAAGATTTTCCTCGTAAGACCTTATATGGGAGTCTTGCAGACCCAAGAAATCTTTGACAAAAAATCTTCACAATCTTAGTCTTGCCAAAGTTACAGGTACACACTGTATTATCAGGAGAGAATGGAATAGTAGGAAAAGGGGCTTTCAGCAAGCACGGGTCCCCATTGTGATTTACAGCCTGTTGATCTAGTTGAAAGAAGTCTCTTCACAAACAGAAAGGAGCATGCATTTTTAATGTCTTTCAAACATATTCTGTCTTTATGCAGGGCAAGTTATGACAAGGCACCCCAGAGAAGAAAATGATATATCAAGAGCTTTAAAAAATCTTAATCCCTGCAAACAATTTTAAGAATAAGAGAATGAAACAATCTTCTTTAAATAAGTCTCTCAAGCAGGAAAGCACTCATTACCTCAAAAATAAAACAGCTCTTAAAGAAGAACTTCTTGCAAAAGGGAAAGCTTTTTAAATAGTCCTTGCCATGTACTGTGTGCTCCAAAAAAACTGTGCACTTTTTAAAGGCAATGAAAAATCATATCATGGACTGATTTTGAAGATTTCTAACTTAATCCTTAACCAAGATCATCAATTAGATCCTAGCATTTTTTTCACTTTTTAGTCTTCTATTTATGGAGCTATAAACAAGTTTCTTAAAATTTTGGATTTCATAAAATAACTGAAATATATAGGTCAAAAACCGTTGATCAAAGTTTTTTAAGACTCAACACAAATGGACAAAGAGAGAACGTTTTAGTGGTGATTTGGGAATTTAGAAAGTTTCTCTAAAGCAATTCAGTTAGAAATAAGAGATCACATGATTTTCCTCCCACCCTTTTATGTTGATTTAAAGATTTGGAACCTATGCTGAGGAAAACAGCCTTTTGCTGTGAAGCATCCTAAAGAGGAAACAATGAATTTACTCACCTGCCCATCTCATCTTGAATGTCAAGACCAACATCTAAAAAAAAAGGTAATTACGAATGAAGTTCTAGAAATGAATGCACTGATTTCTAAATTTTGTTGACCTTACAATTACCTTACAACTACAACTACATCACAATAATTTCAGTTGTTTCTACAGATTGGCTTCATAAAAAACAACTAAAAATCTTTAGATTACAGTGCAAAAGAGAACAAAGACTCAACTAGCTTTTGTCAAGATTTCTGATTGTGAAATATTTTCAAATATCAATACAGAAATTTTAAATGTGAGTTACAAATCTTAAACAAACAATGAATTCTTACTCACAATCACAACCCATTTTTGGTAATGTAATATTCAGCCTAACTGGTATTCTCTCTGAAGTTCCAGGACTGTTTACAAACAGCTCACTGACTCTGCAACAGGAAGAGCAAACAATGAATCAAATCACTCGATATCAGGGGCGGCTGGGACTAAAAATATTTAGGTATTCAAAATTAGGAAAGGGAGCCTTCCCAGGACAGGGGTCCGGAACATACTCCCCTGGTAACAAAATGTTTTTAAAACATTCTAAAGCGTTGCAGAGTGCCCTTCATAACTTGTTCATGAGAAAAATCATCTTCAGCAATCATCATACAACAGATATTAATAACGTGTCAAATGTCAAACGTTGTTAAAATCTTCTAAGACATCTAACCCTTCAAAGTTTGGAAAAGACCAGTAAAATCCTTGTACCTGTGAATCCCAGTAGCTACAAGTGCACAAGACGAAGAGAAAGGGCCTTGGGCTTTAAACCGTGAGGGTTACAGTTATCGTCAAAGATCAGATTGCAATCAAAACTCGCGGAGACTTGCCGCCTCCAGAAAGCCACCAAAAGGGCAAGGTAGTGAGATTTAGACTTGAATACCACGGCCTCTCAGAAGGACCTCATCTTCTCATAAATGCGTTCGCATCTGCATTCTGAAGGTCGCTGAAACATTCCTTGGTACTAGTAAATGTTTTACAAAGTAAATCGCGTAGAATCAGAAAGTTTTTTTCATTCAAGATGTTAGAAATTTGAATTAAATCAAGGACCCCTTTATCGATGGGCATTTCAATCCCAAAAATCCGTATATCTTTAAGAAAATTATTTTGTTTTCAAGGGAAATTCCTCAAAACCCGTAAAAATCATTTGTTTTAAGAAAAGATCTTGCACGCTTTTCCGAATGAGTGACATTGCACCCTCGCCCTTTGTAACTTACAGGATAGCCATGGAGTACACTCTGAAACATTGCTTCTTCAAGGTTAAAAGACACCTTCTAAAACTTACCTGGACGCTGCTCGAGAGTGAACTGATTTCTCTATTTTGATCAAAAAAAGGTTGTTGAAACACCCCAACGATAATCATTTCCCAAAACCCAATCCTTCATACACAATGGCAGTCGAAAGTGAAGACACAAGGAAACCTCACCGTGGTATGCAGAATGAGAACTGAATATGTTCAGTTCAGAAAACCTTTGTTGTCTTGCTGAAAGTTCAATGGCAGTCAACGTCACAAAGGGCCATGGAAACAAAGACTTAGTATTCAGGATGGCCTCTGAATACCTCACGGCCAACGGGGCCGTAATAATCCCAGATATCAATATCCACTATTGACAAAATTCCTCAATGGATTAGCGATCTATTATCCACTTTCTTTGAGACAAAAAGGATGGTAAATATAGTCTGTGCATCATTTGCGACATCACAAAAGGGTCTTTTCATCAAACCCGGCATCTCCTGGAGAGAGGTTTTCTTGTTGGAAAACTTATTTTCGAGGGTCAGAAAATATAAGAACTTTTTTGCAAAAAAATAGGTATTCAGTGAATACCTTGAATACCCCTCAGCGCCGCCCCTGCTCGATATGTACTAAAAAGAAGCCTTCAGTACAGGAATTGGTGCAAGTTAACATGACAAGAATTCTTAAATTATCTTATAAGAATCCTTGACCCATATGGAAGACTGCAAATTTTTCTAATCAAGGATTCTTAGAGACCGATCTCCACTTGATAATTTTCTAGACTATCATCTGAAAAAATTTGCGATGTGCAGTAGCACATTTCTGATTGCTGCATCAAAAAAAATCACTGGATCAAAAGTAGGAAAGGTTTCTATTTTTCATCTGACAATTTTGTTTGCTGAATTTTTTGGCCAATAGAATCTGAAGATTTCCCCAGCCTCGCTCAAAATTCAGACAAATTTGGGACCAAAGCAACACAAGTGGAGATCAAGACAACTTTTTCACGGCAAATTTTTACGATGATCATTCTAGAAATTGCCTGGTAGTGATCAGCCTTAAACGTGAACACAGCATGTACTGCATTGCAGGCCACAAAAAAGTGCATCACAAACAAACTTCAAGAAATCATCTGATGAAAATAATGACTATGGTGGTAAGCAGGCCTTGCTAAGAACTTCACTTGCTGTGCAATGAATGCAAAATATTTGATAAAATATTTGTACTTACAGTTCTGTTTGGATGAAACTTGACAGCTCAGACATTATCAGGAATACTATGAATAAAACACTGCATACTGAAACTGGAATAGAAAAAGCAAAATTTGTTTTACAGAACCAAGGTAAGCAACAAAATTCAATTCATGAAATAGCATGAAATTATTAACAGTACAATAATTGACAGTTTCTCTCTGAAAAATTTAATTGAGTACTTGAACCATTTACTTGATACTTACATAACTTAGACACTGCTGCAACCAGTGTCAGATCAAAATATTCAGCAAATGGTCCTTTTACTCAGCATAATTTCATATTGTACCACACAAAGAATTTTCAACTATTTCTTTCTTGGTATGTCATGCCCTCCCTATTGTTTGTTTGCCATTTACTCAGTATGGTAGTTGTTTGCATTTCAATTTTTACATTCAGATCAACTAGACTTTTTTATGCATCAACTTTTTGGATGACTTTTTATTTTCTAGGCTGAATTCCAAGTTAAATGTGTTCAGAATTCATGGACAGAACATTTTTAAGTTGATATTTGTGTGTTCAAATAAAATTTAGTTTGAGAACTTAACAATTTGTAATGAGTTTTTGAAATATCCAAAAATGCAATAAAACTCACCCAATGCTCCAGCAACAGTTGGTTGCGTTAAATCTTTTGGAACTTTTCTGTAAATATCAAGCCTGTAATGAAGAAATTGAAATGATCACTACAAAATTCAAAAAACTAGTTCAAGTAAATTACAGATTGTGGAGAGGTTTGCTGATGCAAAAATGCAAACTGGCCATTCCAATAAGCAATTATCATTTTTCCAGATACTTGCATCCTGACTGGAAAGCTTTGAGGCTACTAAGGCATAGGCAGACCACACTCAAGTTGGAAAGCCTACAGAAAGCCAAGGCAATTCTTCATTCAAATTCTTTGTGTGGCTGCATTTGTGTCAAAAAACAATAGGGCTATCATTTTCTTTTGCTGTGTCATGGAAATTCAGTGGCTGGAACTGCAGCTGAAATTCAAAGTGTGTGGCATCAGAAATCAGATTACACAATGCAAACTAATTCCAAATTTTTTTTCAGTGGTCAGTCAGTCTGAAAAAATTAGAAAATTGATTTAAATCAATATCAAAAGAAGGCTGAACCCAAAGGAAAAATTCAGTTGGGCAACAATGACCAAAAAATTTCTGTGAACTGCCTATGAATGAAGATCAATAGAGCCCTTTGTTTTACAACAAATTTTATTCTATGTTTTTGATTACAGTCTAACATCATCCCGGTTTGTCGGTCAATAACAAAGATTGAAAAATAAGTAGCACTTGGTCAGACAACAATCAGATGAATCAGACATTCACAATGCAATGCAACCACCTTGTGATGGTATGGATAGTGGCTGAAAAAATTTCTTTTCTGGAGGAGTGAGCAGAATAACAAAAACTAAAAGCAAGCATGTATATTTTGTGACATGACATTGCTGCACACTCATTGGCAAAATGTAAAAAGAGCAGGCCTTAAGTTCTATCTGTTTCCATTTATATGGGGTATATAGACCATTTCTCTCTCTTTCTGTTGGTCAAAAACTGGGCCTAAATAAAGCATGGCCATGGCCTACTAGCATCACTCTATACTTTTGTGTTGCCTTGATGTTCACCTTCCCTCACTGCAAATTCAAACTAAATAGCACGGGTAATAGAAAGACGCTCTTATTTACCTCCTGAAATCCACCCTCATCTTGTCTGTCTTTGCGTTTCCTCACTGTTTACGTCTCTTCTCCCTTCTCCACGCTTCCAGTTCAGCTTAGGCCGAGGCCAAACGACCAAACCAAAGGTGACACGTCAGTTTGTGACGTCAGGAGGGGGTATGGCGCGAAATGTGAAAGAGCACTTGCGATCACACGACAAAACAAAGGGTGTACATAACAAAGATGGTTATTTTCATGGTCTGTGCAAATGAAAATTGATGAAATATTAATTAAGAGCATAAAGTGACACCTGGAAGATTAATTAAAAAGAGTGTTTGTCTTTTATTAGGAAAGTTTATCAAATTTCAGGTCTCTGTGTAAGCAGAGTATATTGTACTGCATTGCATTGGATCTTGTAAACCGGATTTGAAATTTGGACGAAAACAATTTTCGCATCTATTCCTTGGTGTAATTGCTTTTGTAGAATATTCCTGGGCATTCAGGGAGTCTGGAAACAACTCTTACCACTTCGAATGCGATGAATACGATGGATGGGGGGAGGGGAGGGGGAATTTTCAGGAATATTTTGTGACCTTTCGAATAACGCAATGCATCTTGTTATTATCTATGACGCGAGATTTCGAAGATTCTCTTGTTTGCTTTCTTCATTTTCACGTACTCTCGAATACCGAATAAACGGGGGGGGGGTGAGAATAATCGGGGGTTGGAAATGGTTCGACATAACAATAATGGGGGGGTTGAAATAATCGGGGGGAGGGTGCTTGGGAAAGTAGAAAATAGTCGTTTTCTTTGCTAAATACGTATCTTTTATAAATTTATGTGAACAGTGATGTTACTGATACATTTACTTTTGAGTTCTGGTTGTGTTGAATGCGCTTCTTGAGACTTTTTCTTGCGTTTATTCAGAAACTATGCTTACTATAATTTCATTTTTCCAAAAATTAATAAAAGGGGGTTGGAATAAGAGCGGGCGGCTTGGAAAATTTTTCAAAGATTAATAAGCGGGGGGGGGGACGATTATTCGGTACTCGAGTAGAAAGCTATCAAACGTCTCTAAAAACATGACCAAATAGAGAACAAAAATCTCCTCAAAAACAAAAACAAATGCAAAGATTTTTTCAAAGATAACGGTATTTCGCTGGAAAGTGGATGAGATTCGAAGGGAGTGACTTGCCCCTCATAATAGTGTGTAAAAAGTAGAAACTTCAATTTACATATTTAGAAACTTTACAGCAGCAGTCAGCACCTTTGAAGGCTAGCACAGCAATTCCAAATCAGATCAACGAAGGAATGAACACAAACTTTAATGGTTATAACAATTCATTGAATACAAAATTCGATCAGTTAATAATCAATAATGCTTATCTGACGATGGTTAGCAGCCAATCAGAGTCGCTACCAAGAGCCTTGCCTTCAGGAGTTCGTAGGATCAGAAAATAACGGAGGTCCATTGCTTTGAAAACAAAAAATTAACCACTATGATATAAGAACTTCTTTATAAAAAACTAAGAATTCGAGCCAGTACTGGAAGTTTCTTAACATTATTAAATTTTCTAGTACTCAAGAGTTTCTTACGAGTTTCTCAAAGGTTCCATAACAATCCCCATGTTTGCTACCAGTCCCCGCGTAAACATTTCAAAACAAGGTTTTCTAAGTCTTTCCAATGTTTAGACTTGACTCGAGTATCTCCCGAGTCATTTATGAGACGAATAACTTCTAAGCAGTTTCTTACAAAGAAAATACGTGTATCTTTCCAAGAAGAAACAATAATTGAGAAAATAGAAATGCCCATTTGTTTCTTCGTTTAAAATTGTGCTTGGAGATTTTTCAAGACTTGAAAAGGTTCTTTGTGAGAAGTGACGTAGCTGCTCACTGCATTGTTACAGGTAATTTTTCTGTATTAAGAGAACCTCAATCATTTGAATTCAATATTTCCTTAATTTACAAGAAAGCAAAGCAAGAATCCAAATAATTCATGCTTATCTACTCTTTTTCAGGATTATCCAAAAGAACAGACTGAAAACTGCATTGCACGACAGAACAATTTGCATTTTGCTCACACCTGTCATTTCAAAATTAGACAGGGAAAGGAACAAAGAAGGAAAAAAGGCACAAAATGTTCTCAGAAGGAGGAGACTTGACGCCAGTTACAACTTGCAGATAACATTTTGCCATAAGATTAGGAACTTTCCTGGCGATTTTATCAATTCAAATTTCATTTGATTTCATTCAGCATTACTTTATAGTTTACTGCAGAAATTACGTCTTGGTTGTTGCCTAGAAAGAGCATTGTAACGAGCGAAATCACTGCAAGTTATCTCTTATCATCTTCCACCAATTTTACCAAAAGTTCAAGCAGTTGGTTGGCAAAATCACGCAACAGAAACTGACAATGGTATCTTTCTAGACGCTAGCTCTTTTGAGCAGTTCAAATTAATTAAGTTTAGTTCATTCTAACTCCCTTACTAAACCCACTCTTTTACCCCAACCCCACATATTATCAATTTAATAAATTAGTTACAGCAGATCATCAATTGTCATGTCTAAGAATTCTTCATCTAAATCGGGATCAAATCCTTCTAATCCGGATCCGGACGAACCGCTTGATTCTTCAGTTTTGGCTTCCTCGTCTTGGGGAGCTGCGGATTCTTTCTCTTCTGAAATAAATCAGGAAATAATTATCACAAATGACAGATTTGCAGGAATGGCAAGGATAAGGGAAAATAAAGAATCTGAGACCACAGTATCACATATTTCGAATTTCACTCTCTCCTAACTGAGCTATTTTGTCTAATGTTTTATGTTGTTTTGGTGTTGTGCAAAGCATGAAATTACATAACATCAAAGAACCATAGCAAATTTCATCATGTTTTCATTTCAAAAATTAAATTTTCATGATCGTGTGAAGATATCTTCCCGTGACCTGCTTTTCTTGTGATAAGAACGCAGTTACTGAAAGATATCCCGTCAACTTTCGTTCTCAATTCAACGAGCTCTCATTTCTGATGCCTTGTATTGTATTAAGATCCTCTCTCTACAAACTAATTTAGAGAAAACATTTGCTAAAGCCGCCGAAATCTCCCAGCACCCATCGAAGATTATAGGCAGGCACCTCAACTAGCTATTACCTCCAGCAATTACTATTTCGGCCTAAATATGTTGTTTACAGCTCGCATATAGAACCATACATTATTTATTTTAGCCATGAATTTCTTTGATAACAGAACATAGGTGATAGTTGTCGTTCCTACAGCAGTCTTTTCCTCCCTGTTTCCCAGTGCCCAGTTTTCGTACCCAGTGTTTCCCTGTGGCCCAGTGTATCGTACTTAGGCCCAAGCCTTTGGAACGGCTTGTCGTCCGCCTTGAAGTCTATCTAAATAGCTTCAAGTACAAAATAAAAGACTCTTTTTTCAAAAAAATTGCCAGAACAAGAGAATAATTCATATGTCTATCACAAAGTCTGGAAAACACGGTAGGTTTCTCGCGTCTATATAATTTTCTGGTGCACCCTTTCTTCTCATTGTTCGTAAAAACGTCCTACATATTTCCGCCCTGAAAAGGGATCATTCTGGAAACAAAGTCTCTTCTTGAATTTTTTAACGCTATCCCTGCCATCTCAAGTTGGAGGTGATCCTTTTGTTTCTTTTTTGCTTATATTACTGTGAAGGCCTCCATGGGAAGAAATTTTGATCAACATACCACAAGATCTTAATAATAAAAAGCTCAAACGGGAAAATGGTGCCGCAGGTGAAAAGAAGGGACAAAAACATAGCACAGGTTCCAAAACGGTTTGCAGTGTTGTCTTTTAATAAAAGAGCACTTTCTACCTTTTAGAACATGTAGTGAAAATTTTAATACGCTGCTGGAAACCTTAAAAAAAATGTTATCGATCAAGCGAAATTCGAGTCTTTGCCCTTCGTTGCAATGGTATAAGCTACAAAGAAAGGATAAAAAATTACATACCACTATTTTCTTCTTTTGAGAAATCTTTTCCAGTACTTTTATTTTCATTTTCTGTTTCTATATCTTCATCATCATTTTCTGCCTCTTCAACCTTGGTCTTAGTATCAACATTCGTCAATTTTTTACCAGCAAATGTTATCGAAAATGGCCTCTTTTTCTTATCTTCTAACTTATGCTTCTTAAAGCCAGGAACTCCGAGATAATTTTGAGATGGCGTAGAAGGAGGCAATGGTTGCTGGTTAGGTTGTTGTGGCATTTTGAGGTCAGGATTTTTCAATTGTGGAGGTACTTCAGGAGCTTTATTTTCCTTATCTTCAGTTAGCTTCTTCTTCTTCTTCTTTTTCAGCTCTTTATTTTTCTTTGGTTTGAGCTTCTTCACTTTCGGCCTACTCGTTGGTGGGGTGACAGGGTCTTCTCCCTCTTCTTGTCCTGGGGCAGGTCCCTCATCTCCTGATTCTCCAACTGACAATTCACTATCATCAGGTCCTCCTTCCTGTGCGGGGGGAGGCTTAGCTTTTTGCTCTTTCTCTTTGTTCTTTTTCCCTCCTTTCTTTTTATCCTTGTTTGTTTCTTTGCCAGGCAGATCAAGAGGTGTCACTCCCGGTACCTCCTCAACAAGTTCTTGCCCAGGTGATGAAGGTACACGAAGCACTGTGATTTTCTGGGGGGCGCCATTTCCACTTGATGGCCTCTTGCGGCCTGGAGGGGGCTCAACAATCTTCTCAGTGCCCTTTAGTTTGTTATCAATCTTGGTTTTGTTGACATGTGACATTGCTTGTTCAGTGAGGTTATTCAATTTTTCACCTAGCTTGGGTGGCAGGGCTTCTAAGTTCGCAATGGCCTCTGGGGGTTTCAATCCCAGTTCCTTCATCCTTGACATTGAAATTGAAGTCAGCATTTCATTGTATTTTTCTTCTTCTGTCATAGCCTCCTCCTCAGTTTGCGCCTCAGCAGCGGCAACTGCAAAACAAACAAGTCATTTAGTACATTTCTGAAGCTTATGTACTGAACTGAAGACTGCCTCGCGTCAAAGGACAAACGGACGAAAACATTTGCGAATGGTTTTGAAAAGAGCAATTTTGCTTTGACGTATGTGATGATCAGAGATGGAAAACTCCCACACGGTAAGTCTTGAGGCCAATTTCCAGTCAGCGGAATCTTTCGAGCGGGTGAAATTTTAGACAATAAAAGTTGCTCAGCCGTAATTTATCTATTCAATTCCAAAGCGATATCTTCTCCCGAAAAAATAGAATTTTCGCTCGCTCGGAAATTCCACTGACTGGAAATCAGCCTTTAGGATGATAACAGGACATTTAAAATAACAATTAAACAAAATTTTCAAATTCCTCTTTAGTTTCAGACAGTTCTTCCAAGAGATTTTTCAGCCTATCCCTGCTTTGGATGGCACAGTAGAATGCAACAAATCTTTGTGTTTTAATCTTCTTTATATTGATAGGAAAAAAAAATTTTCAACCAAAAGTTAGATGCAAAGAGACAACCTATTTCTAGAACTTGGATAAACTTGGAACATTATCTTTAGCTCTTAATTCTCATCTACCAGAGTTCAAAATACAGTCAAGTAATGCCGAAATGCTTCAGTTTCAGTTTCATTTTATTTAAACCAATTCCTATAAACCAATTTTATTGAAAGCCTAAATCATAGCCAAGATAAAATGCCTGCTTCTGTGCTCTGAGATGTCAATGAATGAGGTTCGTGGATTCTCAAAGTATGAAAAAATGTAAGTTTCTTGTGATGATTTCAAAACTAGCATTTAACATAAATTGCAAAGGTTTTGTGGATAAAAAGAAACAAAATTGACTGCTGCAAAATATTAATTTTCAATATCTTTTTCAACAGAATACAGAATTGTCATGAAGGGTAACTGCAAATTCAAGAGAAGAATATCACAAGCAACTCACCCGGCATAGTGTAGTTTGGTGCAACGAACTGAATTGGTGGCGTTTCTGGTGCAGGGGGTTCTTCTTGAATTGGCATTTCCATGTCAACTGTTGATTGGAAGAAAAATACATGCATTATAAAATTATTTGTTGACCGACTGATAGATGAATAGATAGCTTGACAGACTGATTGGCTGACTGAATGACAGGCATCAAGGGAAACAATGGGCTGACGATGAGATTTGATCGATGGCTGTAAATAGACAAACAAGTGACTGGGATTCCCCGCAAAATATACTTGGCGATGGGATCTAGGAACCCCCTGATGGATCATTTTCTAAAGAATACAAATTAAGGTTATGATATTCATGATGATGGTGATGATGATGATGATGATGATGATGATGATGATGATGATGATGATGATGATGATGATGATGATGATGATGATGATGATGATGATGATGATGATGATGATGATGATGATGATGATGATACGTACCAAGTGTCTTTTTGCAGAGGAAATAGAATCGATCTTGGCAACTGAACGTGAACCAATTTCCCTCTGCATCCATGGCAACACAGTCTTCATAATGACGTTGTACTTCATCATAAGCTAGTCCTTCTTTCCAACTTGCAAATGTGTTATTTGAGTTATCTGTCCATACGTAGTTTCCTTCGCGTTCACGATCGTTTAGGCCTACCCAAGTAAATCTGCGGAAATGGTAAGACAAGGTTAGTTCAGCTCCTGGACCCAAAAAAATATAAACATTTAAAAAGTTATCAAAGTCTGATGATCCAAATAATAGTGAAAATGAAAGAAATTTTTAAAAGTCAAAAGTATGGATGTTATAGCAAATATATCGTTGAACCTTTATTTTGAGCAATATTAACTAACCATTTTTGTTTTCAACATAACAGAACACAGTGTATTGCTATATGATGCTTTAAATATCAAGAAACATATCTGTGTGTTGGCGACCACATTGACAATTCATGCATTCAAAAAATAAGAAACCAATTAAGAAACTTTTAGTACTAAAATGAACAAAATTTCATGTTAAATTAAGAAACTTTTAGTACTATGGCCTGCTCCTAGTTTCTTGTAAAAATCGTGTAAAGGAATCATCAGACGTGAAATATAGAAGAAAATGATATCAAACCATATAACAACGGAAAGACACTTACCCACATAGTTTAACTTCGTCGATGATGAAATCGTGTTCTTCTTGTGACGTAATGCTAGCTAGTTCTCCTCCTTCGAGCTGGCATTCTTTTTCCGCCTCCATCCAGTTCTTGTATTTTGTAATCAATCTGAAGCAAATTGGGTCTTCACCTGTTTCGTATCTCTTCCATAGAACATCACACTCTAAAACAGAAAAGTCAGAATTCAGATTCACTTTTATACTGGCTAAAATATCATCAACAACATTTAGGCCATATTCAGACATTCTGAAATGCTAAAGAAAAGTTCAAATTCACATTCATGGTGACGAAATCCACGTAAAGAATAAAAACAGAGACAAAAATATCATCGCATAGCTTTTACAATACTTGTTTTGTTCAAAATGAATCGTTCTTCACATACCAATAAAACTGAAGACTTTCTCTGACGCAAAAGTTGGGTTTCTAATCATCCATTTTGTTTCAAAAGGTCCATACTTAGCGTCAGCGGCTTCAACATAGACTTTGCTGGGGGCAGCCTTGGGGTATCTTACAGCCCCCATCAATTTGATTGAAGCAACATGTACAGGAATAGTAAACTCATAACCAAGCCAATCATCATTATCATTATGAGAACTCCAGCCACTTGGCATCCACATTGTTGTAGCATCTTCATCAAATGCCTTCGCAGCGTTGAATCCAGGGTCATAGCTTGAACTTGCGTATGCAAAAGATGGGTCATTTGATAACGTCACATTTAGGCCTCTTGCACGGTAAAACTCAACTCGTGAGATCATCCAGCTTGGATTGAAAGAGCTTGCTGCTCTTAATCTCCAGAATCGATGATATGCTGAAATGAATTAAAAATGTAAGTAAAAGAGCCGATGTCACCCAGGGTCTATTGCAGGTGTACTGCAATTTGCAACAGAGCTCCTGTAAGTCGCTTTCGCCCTGAGTAACTTTCACCTTAAACTAGACCCCAAGTGATTTGATCCACGGCTTAGCAAAAGTTTGCCTGATTTTCTGAGATCAGAAACACAGGAAACGGAATGTTAGAGTTCATAGAAACATCTTGCGTAATGTCTTTGCTGGACAGACACTTAAAACATAAAGAGCTATTGTAACCCAGGGTCCTTTGCGGGCGTGCTGCGATTTCAGATTTTCAGAAATCAAATTTGGCCTAAGCGGGAATATATATATATATCGATACTGCTGTAGCTGAACCGACCGAAAAGTCAGATAAAATCAAACTTTCCTTGTTGGTTCAACAACTACAGTGTGGATCTAGACTTATAACGATGAGTCTCTTGTTTTCCTGTGCTCTTTGATTTGATGATGGTGCTTCAGTCAACGGAGACTCATAACATTACTCTGAAAAAACTGGCCCTATTAAGGCCCAAACTTCGCAATTCCTAGAGTACCAATTATATTGCAAGATTTGTGAATTACTATCGTTACGGTGTAAATATGACTGAATTTTCGATTCGATTGAATAATTAAAAACAATTGAGATTCGTAGCCGTAATTCCATCATAATTCCATTGATGATTGCAGAAAATAGGGTCAGCTTTTTCACTGTCTCATTATGGGTCCCTCTTGAGCAGGGTTTACCGCAGGGATATAAGGGACTCATCGTCATAAGTCTAGTGTGGATCTACATTTTCTGCTTAGGCCAAATAATATTTTTAGATTGTCTGAAATAGCTAACAAAAAACCCAGTGCGACAATGGCTCTCTAAACTTTTAATTCTCTGTCTACTAAAAATAATCACGCAAGATATTTGAAGTAAATCTAAAATTCAGTTTGCTGTCTCCATCTGATCAATAAAAATCCAGAACAGTTTTGCTGAACCGTGAATCAAATCACAAGGGGCCGGCTTTGGGCGAAAGTTACTCAGGTTGAAAGTTATTTAACCCTTTCACCCCCGAAAGGGCCATATAGCCTAACATTATTCATTGAGAACTGCGAATTTTTCAGGGGGTAAAGCTTTCAGAGTTTTGATTGATTTGAAAGATTATGGACATTCTATTTATCTATTGCTTATTGAATCACTGATTATGATACCCCCTGGAAAACGACGATCTACATTAGGTTTTCCTGTTAAGCTTAATTTTAGCCGGGCGTGAAAGGGTTAAGACGAAGTCATTAACAAAGGAGTTACTTGAGCCGGCCGCCGCGGACTCATTGCTTACACAATTGGCCACTCTACCCATGCTCACCAGCTTAACAAGATATAGAAAACTTCTCTTTCAGCCGAAATCTACCAAGCATACGAGCATTGCAATTGGGGAGATCACTTTCTTAGCAAGCGAATCCGGCTGTTCAATGAAGGACGAATAGTCGAATATCGGCTACAAAGATCCAACTTTTCTGGATACTCAATCAACATATTGATCACTTAATATTTTCGACCTAAAGTCAGCAGAATACTTTATCATCCACGAGCCGGTAGTTCCTAACGATTGGCTTGAATATATGAGAGACAAGATTGCATACTTACTTTTCGTTTTAGGATCACAAAATTTGCAAGATTTTCTACAATATGAATAAGTGTATGATTCATGTTCCGCACAGAAGCATGGTTCCTTCGCTTTTGCACAAACTTTGAAAACATCTGGATGATCACGACAGCCTGTGATTCTACCTGAAATTTAGAAAAAGTCATATCGTTAGACTTCATTGCAAGTTTCTTGAAGAAATGAATGTGTCAGAAACAACTGCAATTCTGCTGCAAGAACAGCAGCGTCTATACATTGGTGTAAATTTCAAAAGGTTCTTTAGTTGTTGCCTGCAAAGTGTTTAAAGCCCGGGGGGGGGGGGGTAACATAACATGTTGAGGGTACGGGTATGTGGCGCCCATATGGGTGGGTTTTTGGGTCCAAAATTCTCTAAACAAGGGTCCCTTTCTCAGCAGATTTTCCTTAAACATGGCTGGTTTTTTCCAGAAATTGGCAAAAAATGTCAAAAATGGGTAGTTTTCCGCCAAAATTCATCATAAAAGTGGGTATGACGGCAACTGTCGGTAATTAGAAGGGGGTAGTTTTTTGAAAACCGGGCGGCAGAACCCCGTCCATTCGCAAGTCATGTACCCCCCCCCCCGGGGTTTAAAGCAAGGTTAAAAAAAGGGTTTCCTTACTGGTAGCAAGCTAAGCACTTTTGTTTCTTCAACGCACTTTCTTCCTCATTCCCAATATGCCACCCATTCTTTATCCCATTTTCCTTTCTCTCCTTTCTTTTCTTTCCTCCCTTCCCTCCCTTCATATCTTTCCCTTCTTTTCTCTTTTCTTCTGCTTCTGTTTCCTTTTTCCTATCTTTTTTCCTGTGAATGTGAGTATTTCGGCTTCCGCTACCACGCTACTTCGTTCTTTTGAGCCCTAGTTTAAAGAAGTTCTGAAGATTCTGAAGTCGAAATTACAATAATGGAGTTAGCTGAAGTTTACTTCAAAAGTTGCTACAGTTTGGAGAAAAGACCCAGGACGGTCCTCAAAAGGTTGATTTCCACTCAGTATAATTTTCAGAGCGGACGGAATTTTAGACAAGAAAAGGTTTCCCATGCGTGACATTCTATTCAGTTCAAAGCCATATTCTCTCACGTAAACAAAAGATTTCCAGTCTTCTCGGAAAATTTGACTGAGACGAAATCAGCCTTATTATTCTATTCAAATTGAAATTGACATTTTCTCTCGTAAAAAATAGATTCCTAGTCCCGGGGGGTTTACTTAATACAATGACCACCCGGGGATGTGCCTGCCAATAGGGTGTCATTTTCGGCTGAAAATTCTGGGACAGGGTTATGCCTTTTTCGTCTTATTCCGGGACAGGGTTATACTTTTTGGGTCTTTTTTCCGGGACAGGTCAGATTGTTGTTAAAAATCAATAAAAAACTGAAAAGTTTTCTGAGACTTTGCTCCTATTCAATTGATTTCAGAGGAGCCTTTGCCTACAATTCATACTTCTTGCTCCAAGTGTTGTCTAATTCATGGAGCTAAATAAGAATGTTTTGCAAATGTTAAAAGATGTGAATATAACCGTAATAATTTAAAGAAGAGGTACTTTACATAAGGTAATTGGGGAAACGCATTCTAATAACCATCAGTTCCTGGAACTTATTCCAGGACAGGTACTATGTTTTCAGCATTTTATTCCAGGACAGGGTCATAAATTTTGTTCTGGCAGGCACATCCCCTTCATTTTTCTCCAAGGTAAACCCCCCGGGTTCCTAGTCCGCTCGGAAAATTCGACAGAATGGAAATCAGCTTGAACGTGAGAAAGTTTTGGCAAAGCAAGAGCAGAGTGGCAAGAGTGAATGAATGAAGCAAGGGAAGGAAGTAAAGAAACAAGATAACAAACTTACTTTCATGTGCTTGAGCTTCTGCAGATTCTACATTCAAAGGATATCTTGGAGGTTCACCAGCCTCTGTCGTATCTGAAAGAAGAAAGTTAATGAATTACGTCATAGCATCCAGGAAAAACATTCAGCGGCGAATACTTTGCCAAATATTGGGGTAGTAGGAGGGCGAAGCTATTGTTTAAGTGAAAATCATTTCTATTTGCATTGTTTTCAAACAAAAGATCTTTGTTCTAACCATTGTAAAACTGCCATTCGACTTCTCCTTCTAAAGAGCTGAGTGCCCAACAAATGGAGGCCGTACTGACAGAATGCAAAATTACAAAAAAAAATATTAAATATTTGCAACACTTTACTTACTTTGACCAGTAGGTTGTTTATCAATAAGTTCTATTTTGCCAGCAGCCTCTTTCGGTGCATCACCTCCTGTTGCAGTCTTTTCACTTTTCTGTACTTTCACATTTCCGTTCATAACACTATAAGCTGGTGGTTTGCCTACGGCCAGATCCTTCGGCCTATCAGCGCCTAGCAACAACATAAAACATATTTTGAATTATCTCAAAGCTGAATACATTTTGTACGTGTTTGATTGGTGCCAATGGACCTTTTAGCTATTCTTAAAAGAATCAGAACTGAAAGATAGCATTGAGCGTAGATTGTCAAGAAACTTTGAAAAAAGAGTTCTCAAATCTCTCTCGAATCCAGCGAATCTTATTGAAAACTTTCTACGAACAGCATCGATGCAAATTGTTAAACAAAGTTTGGGTTCCTATCGCTATTCTAAATTTCAAAAAATATACCACACTATTCCAAAAGTCTTGATATGCTGTCATCACCGATTACTGATATTTGCAGATATCAAAATTTCATCAGAAACATATAAGATGAAAAATATGACAAATCAGCTCACCGGAAGTGCATCGTAATATTAAGCAGATGAAAAGAGTGGATAATATTTGTCTTTTGAGAGACATCTAAAAATAGAGATAAACAAACAATTAATTTGCATGTGATACTTAAAAATGTAGCCGTGATGCAGACTACACACTAGGCAAATGTATAGTCTGCGCAACGCTGCTTGCTTTTGTGTACTGGGTGCTTCAGCAAATATTTGACAACAAAGAAATCATATTGTTGTGAAAGCCAATAGCATCGCTTTCCTGTGAAGCGAGGAAGCAATCAAATTTGAGAACGGCTATCATGTGACTGAATCTCAGTTTTCACTTTGTTCTCTAAGCAAATTTCATTAACAATACAATACTCTAGAAATGTAAGTAACTTAAGGCAGACAATACACTGACGCTAAGAAGAAAGGGCCATTAAAACTGCTATTGAGATGAAATGCTGACACATACAATACACAATGTTGAACGGCGTTGCACAGACTGTTCATAATTGTCCTCCCCACGTGCCATCAAAAATGAGTGTATCAAATTAGATGTCTATTGAAATTTGCAATGATGCAAAATTAATCACACGAAACACTGCAATTTTTCCTTAGCAAATAAAATGTAAAAAGCAAGTCACCTTCTCGTTGTCAAAATTCTAACGATAAAACAATATGAACTAGAATAAATAAATCCGTTAAATATGTCGACTAATAACTCCAATGAACGATATTTCATGCAACAAAACAACGAACCATAGATTTTCGCAACATCGATAAACCGGTGTGAGTCCAGCGTGTCACGTAACGTCGCATCTATGATGTCGTTACGGTTAGGCGGGCATGCTTCTTAACCTTAAACAAACTAGACCCTGTCGAGGGTCCGTTTGCAAGCTTCAAATTTGCAGCGCATACATTTAGATCAATGGAATAGAATATCCTGCATTAGTGAAAACCCCAAATACAATTTCAAATATACTGATAGTTAAGTGTTTATTGATTTCAGTAAAGATGTTTTTCTCAATTTGTTTAAAGTCAAGAAAAGGTGTTGAAAACTAAATATTCCTGTTCCCTGTTGCAATCATAATTTACGTTTGCTGCTATCGTAACTCAAATGATCTCAATATAATATCTAGTACATCGAAAGTAAGGCGAATAGTATGATATATCAACAATTAGTTGCTATAGGACCCGATACGAAATGGGCCTAAATATTGCTGCAAGTCTTTGACAAGTGTCGCTGAATGAGCTATTTGAAGATCACTAAACAAACTGAAGTCAAATCATCCATTTTTTTTCAATGAAAGGAAATGATGCACCGGTTAGGCCATCATTGTGAATTTCTGTAGATACATCGACCTGAATTGCTAAAATTGGACTATTGTCAAACTTCTATCATCAAAAGAGTTTCAGAAACAAAGTGAATAAACTCTACAATCTCATTAAAATACGGTCCATGAAATAATCTCAGTTGGCAGTAGGCCTGTACTGTATACCTTGTACTTCGACAAGAAAATACACCTCACTAGAATCGAAACAAAATAACGATAAACTTCGTAACTTTGATACAATGAGAATGTCACACAGAACCAAATTAACAAATCAACACAACTGATAGTATCATTTTCGAAAAGATAAACTTCTTGATCTGCTTGCCAGATCTTTCTAACGACATATTTGTGACGTAATTTCGGTGGTCAAAAAATTGATACATTAGCTACAATTCTGGAGACAGAACTTACTTTGTATCGACGTTACGTCTTGGCAAAATTTCTAACAGCACTTTTCGTGATACTCAATGTGATAATTCTTTTATGAGCTGTTAAAACATCGACGTAGTTTGAAAATTTAAAGAGCAGGCTGAGGTTGCTTTGTTAAGCGTCGATCAACTCGCCACGAGCTCTTTCCTTGCAGGAAACAAAAAATAGGCCATTTGATACATACCTTTATAAAGTGACAAATTGTTTACAATCCGATCAGATTTTTCTATCAGCTAAAACAGCATTCTGCGAAATAATAAATATATCCTCAAACCCTAAAAATCTAATTTCTCAGATAACTAGGTCAGAAATAGATAAAAGATAAAAGATGTTAGAAACACGAGTTTGAGACAAGAGGTTCGAGTCGTGATCAAAGAATCACTGGTGACCAATGGGTCTGAATAGAACACCGGATTGATTGCGATCCCAACTTGAAAACAGCCTTGATCCTTCAATCAAAATCATGGCACTTTTCAGTTGAGAATGAAATGTTTACACCCTCGCAGGGTTGTTACATTGTTTTCACACAATATAATGGCAGATGGGATCGATCAGCAGGAAAGTACAGCAAGCTAAAACGAGGCCTGAAAGATCGAAAAGAGGTTGCAAAAATATGGTAGGGCATGTAATAAGGAAATATACGAAGACTCTCTTCCTATATTAAAAAGGGGAACCCTCAATCCTGTTTCCAGACAGGAGGAGCGAAATTTCACTTAATAGCTCGATGTGCTGAAGGTTCGCATCGACTTCTACTTTATCAAAGATATCCAATATCATCCAATCAATATTTTTTAAATATTATTTGGCACATTATCAAGGAGGAACTGGTTTGTTCCACTTGACAGCGTTGGTGGCTCTGAACAAAAGCTAAACTTACCAACTTTCAAACTTTTGTTACTTCTTAAGATAGTTTTGTTTATTCTTCAGAAAATTTAAAAGATGAGCGGCCTATAGAAGTTGTCTAAGCAACGAGACAAGCGATGTCAAAACAATTAAAATTTTTAACAAAATAACGAAACAACGAAACCGACCGGTCATTGAAAAACAGCAATCTGAAGCATTCTGACGCCGAATTCGAGGAAACCTAAAACCTCTAATCCTCCAAGAAACTACTCTCGGTGGGGGGGGGGGGGGTTAGATTTTGGGTCGCTTCATACCAGTGCTTCACGATTCGGTCTGGATGTCTTCATGAATACTAGTTGTGTGTGAAAACAAGAACACGTGACTACTAAATTAAACGAACGCTGGTACCCGTCACGTAGGAGATAGACAATAGTGGTCAGTCTGCCTCTTTTCCATTCTCAATCGGCTAAGTTCTATTTTGCATGATGGGCTGCATCATTTCCCAGGGCTGCATTATCAACTTATCGTGTCAACATTATCAACTGCAAACAATTACAGCACTTACAGCAATAGAGGATTGCGCTAAAGATGGCGGTGAGAAATTTTTTACCGAGATGCATTGCGCTCAAACGACAAATCTTTAACGATTCTATAGGAATTCGATTAAAGAACGCAGTGCATCTCGGTAAAAAATTCCTCGCCGCCATCTTTAGCGACATCCTCTATTACAGATTCAGCACTTACAGATTCACGGAGAATTGTTCTCAGAACGGAATTTCTAAGCATAAATGATACCGGGTAAAAAGACAAAATAATTGATTTCTATCTAACATCCCGTCTCCTCTCTCGAAGATACTGACGGATTCAATGTCGCTGATGTAAATCCGAAAGAACAATGTCCTTTACTCTTGTTTGGTGATCAAAATTTGGGTACAATTGCAAACAGAATCCTATTAGAAGCAACCATTTCCTTCATCAAAGCCTCGGCAAGGTTGAATTCATGTCGAAATATAAACAGCAGCAGCCCTCCTTATTCGTCTCTACTTGATTTTTTAATGATGTAACCTTTAGTTGAAATGTAAGTAGCATTCATGGTGAGGACTTAGACTGATTAAAATTCGTCGTAAATTTCTCTAATTTTTATTCTATTTTTGATATCAACCATTTCGAGCGAGCAATTCAACTCAATAGATAAGTAGGTAAAATAATTCAGCTCAATAGATAAGTACGTAAAAAAGTTTACGTAATTTAGAGCAAAAACTGGGACGAATCATAATAAGTCTAGTGAGGACTCGGTGAACTCGTGTTTTTCCGCACCATGAATGTCAGTTTAATATAATTGTAGTTTTGTAGTTTTAAGCATAGTTGATGTTTTTAATTGATGAATAAAAAATACGAAAGCTCTTTGGTTCTGTTTTAAATATCTTCACAAAATTTGCAGAAGATTCTTCGAAAGAAGAGCAATCAAATGATTCTGGAGATCTAGAACTGTCTGAAAGTTGATCTCATTTTTCCTCCATCCTTCTGAGCCAAAGTACACAGAACACATTTTTATGTTTGTATATCTTGCTAAAAACCGAACATTCAGCTAACTGCTAAGGTTTCAAGGCGATTTCGGCATTTGACTTACCACCTAAAATCGTTCAATTTTTCTCAGCTAAATCCTAACATTATGTTCAGTCATAAGGATTTCACATGCAACTTAAAAACTGAATTGCAGTTGTTCATTATTCCAGAAAAGACAATGAAGCCCGCGATCACAAAATTTAATTAAATAAAAGTCACTTATGTAAAAGAAGAAAAGGATGCAGCAGCTACATTTGAAACATCAAATTTATGGTTGCTTTGAAAAGTTTCAACCAAGTTTAGGAAAGGCTAGACCTGACTTCGAGACATATAGCTCTGAAAGCTCTTTTAAAGTTCTTTCTGTAGGTCCTTCAATTCAACGCAATGCAAATTAAATGTATTTTTCTGCTCTTTTTTATGCTTGAAGCAATGGATTTTAGCATCGCCTTCGTATTGCTGATTGCTGAAGAAATGCACTTGAAACTGAAAACTGAAACTGATCATAAAATGACGACCTATTTAAGAATAAGGTCATGAATCCTGAGTTAAGACTATCACGCTATGTTATGAGAAATGGTTATCATTCTTGCTAGTAAAACAATCAAATGAAAGCAAAATTTTCGCTAATAAGAATATTTTTACGCCGAATTAGAGCATTTTGAGATGATTCCGAGCAGAAATTTTAGCAGAAGGATTACCTCATTCAAAACGTGTGACCACCTGTCTAACTAATAGAGCGAGTAATTCTCGAAATAAACATTTGAAAGCAACTCGAAATGAAAATCATGCGAAACCCCTTTATAAAGTCAACGACTCTTTGATTGAAATAATCAACTTAGAGTTTGATAAGTTTTATGACGCAAAATTGTCGCGAAAAGATAAGGAAATATGAAAGGCTGAAAATTTTGAATCTTTAGCAAATTCCTGGGCCAATGAGTCCCTAGATTTGCATGAATAAACCCGCAATGCGTATCATTAACTGAAGCGGTTAGAATTACCTCATCTTAAATTGTATGTGCATTGAAATGCAACCGCGCGTGCACTGAAATAACAAAGAATCAATTAATACTCATTAAACACGCGGCAAATTTGACTGCGAATATCAAACGCGCGACTAAACTTGAATAGGTTTATCTATATGGAGATGCCTCGCAGCGATCAAGCGCATCTCAAATTCCGGAACTTTGTAGTAATGTGTGCAGAACTCGAATGATGTAATGTTTCAAGTTCTTATAAGAAGTAGAAGCCGCATATTGAAATCATAATACCTGAGAAGTTGGAAGCATTGAGATCTGCAGATATCTGAAACATCGAAGTTTGTGTCTATTCTTGCTGATTTGCTCTGAGCTGGGTATGTTTCCTATAATAGAAAAAGTGTATCAAACGTACAAGAAAGAATATATTGGAGAAAGAAACTATTGTTGTCAATGAGAAGCTGGGGAAACGAAAATGAAAATAAAGAATCCGGGAAAGTATTGCTTGAAATAATGTCACTTAGTATTCACAGCGTAAGCATGGATTTCACTTAGAGTGAAGTACAAATTCCTTTCACATGATCTTATGTGCGAAGCAACGAAGTAAAATTTCACATGAAAATCAAATAAAAAGGGTTGAAGAAACTTGGATGAAAAACACAGAAGGATACTTGAAAGATCCTCTTCTGTTCCATTGCAAGTGTTTTTTTACATCGTAGCCCCATCAATTGAAAATGGATAGCTTATTAGGGGGCCGTATGCAAAATCTACAAACGAAGCAGTAAGCTATCACTGCTGCGAAATGCTTTTCTCGATCGCGGTATCACTGCTCTGTTACCTAACTTATGTATATTTTTCTATTTTCTTGGAAAAACTTTCCTTCATTTTTTATTTCATTCTTTTTCTACTTTACACGTATTTTTTAATAAGAAACTGCTCATAAGAAAGTAATCTCTCAGATCGCAAAAATCAAGATATAACTTAACTAAAATATATGATATAAGTTAAGAAACTATTTATTTTAGTAAAACAAATACTTAACACATTTTTACTTTCTTTATTTCCACTTGTTTCTTGTATCATAGCACTTGTAAGGTACTTGAGTGAGTGATGTGTAAACATTGAACAGGATTCAAAAACGGTGTTTTGAAACTTTCTGGAGGGAACAGGTACTGAACATGAAGATTGTGAACATGAACCTTTAAGAAACTCGCAAGAAACTCTGGCCCAAATTCTTAGTTTCTTATAAAAATTACGTGGACACCAACAGAGCCTTCAGTATTAAAAAATGTTTGATCAACATCGTAGAAGTAGTTCAAATCACGAACACGACTACGAAAACTTTACAAAATTCTACATCCTTGTCACATTTTATAATTTGAATTTGAAACAAAGTAAAATAAAGTAAGTGCGAGTGTTTAAAAATATATGGCAAACAAACAAAAACATAAGTACAGAATTTGAAACAGTTTAGTCAAATAACAGTGCCGTGAAACCTTCATCGCAAATTACTCCAAAAATTCTTCCTTTATCATTCACTTCTTACAACAGGCTATTCATATTTTATATTTTTTTGTTTAAAGCTACAAACAAATTTGAGTTTTTTCAGATATTCCTTTCTTCTGTGCTACAAAACTTCACAAGATATACGCTGTAACTCCTTTATCACTTTCTGAGCGGAGGCAAAAGTTTCAAGCAAACACTTAATGCTATTTGCTAGTTGCTTTTGTCCCCATTCTGGTGACCGGAGTTGAAGACTGAGTGACCGGAGTTGAAGACTGATTTACAAAAGAAGGATTCTGGTGAAAATTTTCTTCAGTTGGCGAGTAATTGGACCATTAAGGATATCAAGTAAGTCCAGTTAATTTACCATGTTTGGTGAAGTTGCGGTTTTCAGCGCCAAGTGCTGGGATCGCAGAATAAGCCAAGCGCTAATCGAGTCCGCGACCCATTCTCATGACGCTCAAAGGTGCTTGTGAGATTTGAACCCCGTCCGCCTGATTGTTCTGGTTGCAAAGTCAGTGGATTACAACACGGCGCTACAACACCTTTAAATAAAGTTTGGAGATCTTTAGGAAATAAAACAGAACTGATGCTGCGTGCTGCAGTAGTTTATTACGGTCTTTTCTACAAGACAATTCAAAGATGCAAAAGGAAGTTTACAAATTCCCTGAAGCTTCACCAGGCTCTAGGTGTTCTCGCAAATTAAACTAGTTACTAAAAAGCTAATGAAATAAAAGTATAGATCACGAAAATGGGAAAGTATCAAATCTGAAAACTTACAATGAATTTTAATCTTGCTTCTAAATTGGTCTGTTACCTGTAAGGAATAAATCAAGCCAAAATCATTGACAAACAGGTTGATGGAGCATTTATATCGGCCGCTAGGCCACTTAGTACGAATTACTTGTTATACCGAAGAAGAGAAGATCCCTTGGAATTCCAACTGTTGTTGAGGCTGTCGGAACGTGCTGCACTCTTCTCATCAGTCTCTGCTCTTAATTGCAAATTGGTCTATTGGCAAAATATGGGAATGACCTTTCAGTCATCATTTCAGATGTAATATTCATGTTTTAGGAATCCATGAATGTGTGAAGCTTTAACAGCAATGACAGGCATCATGACGTGAATTAAATTTGAAAAGAAACTTGAGGACCATTTTGCAAGAAAAAGCAAGTAAATCCTCTTTTTAATTTACTCGAAGTAGAAGTACATCGTTTCTCATGAAGAACAAATATTTACACTTGACTTTTCCATAAATTCGACGTGAAATGTAAAGTGCGAAAACGAAGGCACAGAAACTTACCGTTTCAACTTGAAATCATCAGCCATCAAAAAGCAAAAAGCACACATTGAATTTTGAACCAAAGTTTAGTTTATCCTTGATGCTTCTCTTTTTTACAACAAATGAAGACTATCAAGCCTTATTGAAGTTTAAGACGTTACAAAAAAGCTGATGGAGAGCATTTTGATATGTGTAATAAATTCGAAAATTCCAAAATACAATTTCTAGTTCTTCGATGAAATAAATACAAAATTAGAGTCTGTTTTGGCAAGAGTCTAAAAACTTTTTCTGTCGTTTCTATAACAAATAATGATTTCTTAAAAATTCTATTTCTTCGGGAATTCAACAAAACTCTTTTCAACTTCTGCAGCCTCGTTGTTAAGCAATGGTGTCATTGGCGACCGACAAGGACCACCATAGTAACCATAAAGATCCATTGCGTATTTCAATGCTGGAACATTATAACGTCTTGTTACCTAGAAAGGAGGACAATCGAAATAACTTGATATGCTTGTAATCAAGTGTCAGCTGATTTGAAAAGAGCAATGAACTTGAAAGTCAAGAAAAGTCAACGACAAACCTTGCAAAAAATTTCACGTATCATGTAAAATTATTTTTGCAAGGATACGTGAAAATTGTTTTGCAAGGTTTATGTTTCCAGGTCAAATCTTTCATTGAAACGTAAGCCAGATTTGTATGAAATTGAATTTTTGAAAATAAATCCATCACCCATAGAACAGATAAATATAAAAGAACGAAAGTTTGAATTGACAGCCTAAGCCAGTAAACACTTCACGTCTAGGCTCTGTCTTTTAAAACTTGATTCTCCAATGAAAATTTGAGTGACTTACGGCTCCATTTGGTTTCACCATTCTTAATTGTAAAGCTTTTGCTTCTGCAAATTTTCCTTCTTTGTATAAATTGTAAAGCTTGCAGACCTCTTCACCTAGAACATTGGCGAGGGCACAAACACCACCAACGGCGCCTGAAAATAGCAAGACAAGGTCAATAAATGGTATGGTGAAGAAATCGTTTTTGTACAAACAAATTAATTTTACAGAGTTTGAACTTTGCCGGACAAAAGTAAATTCTATTATTGATCTAGTTTCTTAAACGGCTACGAGTTGAATAGCTCTAATATCTTTGACCAGTAATCTGCTTGGCTCAGTTTTTGGTTGCCGTTTGTACGTATTGTATCTTGGTTTCGTGGTTTTGTTCTTCGTTTTTGTATAAAAAAATTTATTTGATTTGTAAGTGAAGACCCGGTGACTTTATGTCTTTTTCACTATGGATGGCACAGTGTAATATAACATTCCATATTGTAGTTTTTTAATCTTGATAAAAAAAGTTTCTTATACGACAATGACTCAAACAGCTACTCAGTTGTCAAAATAACTTTGTATTTCCTTAATGTTTTGGTCAGCTAATTAGGGCTTCAAATTATCTGGGTTTCTAAATATCTTGTAAATATTCGCAGAAGCCAAGAAACTCTAGAACTGTTCAGTTACATCTTGACGCATTTAAACATTGACAAAGATTCTGAGCTGTGGTAGATGCAGCAGATTTAATGTTTAATTTTATTCTGAGTTTCCAGAAAATTCCTCTGAATCCCCAGGTATATCAATGACTTTAAAGGGACATGTAAGAATACTCTTGCATCATGGTTCATACAGTCTAGAGTCCATTGGCCAACAAATATGGAATGGCTTGCCAAACGAAATGAAATCCACAGGAAACCTGAAAAGCTTTAAACTCTTGGTAAAATAATGGAATGGGCCAGAATTTAAATTTAGTGCCTGCAGAATTTCATTCACCATTGAATTGTATATAGATTATAATCTTGTTCGATTTAGATTAGTTAGCTTGTAAGCTTGTATATATTGTATATATGTTGTTAGCTATGTAAAACATTGAATCAAAATAAATTAACAACAACAACAACAACATTATTTGATTCTTTCCATATGAATTATTCTCTCAGAGAAACTTACCCAGAGACATGTATGGTGTCAAGAAACTTGCAGAGCCTGCCATAATTTGAAAATTGTTGCTAGAGGTGGCATGAATTATTCCTCCAATGTATGTTATCTGAAAAAAATCAAATAAATTATTATCACACATTCTTGCCAATATACTTTTATGTATTTGGAACTTTTCAACATTACCAACTGCAGAACAAATGAAGGATTGGGCTTGCATTAAGATACAGGCCTGGTGTATACAGATAAAACCATCACTGGACAATTAAAACATTGAAGAAATGCCTTTAAACAGAGACATAGGAAGCATCTCAAACTTGGGTGGGGGCACAGCACTTCAAGGCCACTTTTTTCCTTAAGAAAAAGGGGGCATTTTCTAAAAATAAAAAGGGCACTTCTTTGTTTATTACAAATCTTAGGGGCATGTGGCCCCAGTGTCCTCTGGTTTCTATGTCTATGCTTTGAAACATTGTTGACAGAATTCCAAACTTTGACTTTTATGCTCACTTTAAAACCCTGAATTGACAAAATATCTGGATGGATAAACATAATTCCTATTCAAAAACTATAGCTTTATATACATTGCTTCAAGGAACTGTTAAATCATTTGTTGAATAGCAATATTGAGGTTAATGTAACAAAAGAACTCTTTCAAATTAGACCTTTTGTTCCAAAATTATGAATACCTCTTCCAATGGGGTTGCCTCCATAAACTATTTTATGTGCTTGATACATGCATTCAAAATAAGAATACAAAAAGTTGATATTAGTGCCACTACTTGATCCCCGCATAATCAAATAAGACTTTCACTGAAAAAAAAACAAAGCTTACATTTCCACCACTATCTTTTAACCCAATGATATTTGGATGCTTTGAAAGCTCTGCAACGCTATCAGCTGGAAACTCAACTCCAGTGTTTGCAGGCACATTGTAAAGTATCACAGGGACTGGAGACACATTGGCAATCTGGAAAAGAGAAAGCTGTGTTAGCAAAAGAACTACTGGCTTGAAAATTGATTTAAATTATATTTTGTAATTTGCTTTTCAATGCAGAACAGGCCAGATGTTTGATCTTGAAAGAATAAACTCTAACATAATTTCTTCTGACAGACAAGAACTTTTATTCTTTCATCTGATGTCTCTAAACCTTGTACACATCAACATGGTTTTTGACTGAAAATTTTGTGAGAATATTTTGAAAAGATCAAACCTTACAACGATGCCTTACAAAAAGAAACATTTGATTTTACTATGTCTCTGCAAAGTTAACTATAAAAAATGTCCATCATTACCCAAAGTCAACTTTATAAAATAATTTCTATGATTTTATTGAGGATATTCTTAATCTCACAAGAATTCTTGACTGAAAAATTTAGTCTGTTATATGGTTTGAGAATTCTTATTACTAGGTGATGAATTCTTGCAAATTCTTCAAAATTCCTAAGAATTCTAGTAATGCTAAATAGCTCCTGATCTTTCTCCAAGAGACAGAAAACATTCAAAAGTCCCATATCCACAATTATTTCACTTTGTGTTGTTGGAAACATTCTCAGAATATTTTCAACAGACAATTAACACAACAAATCATCAGATAACATTAACTGGTATTTAGCAATCTAAAAATAAAATAGAAGGTACACTTACTTCAGTATAATGTTTATTCATTGCTTGTGTATTCATTCTGTTTTTATAAAAACATGGTGTTGTAACCAGAACTGCATCAGCACCAACTGCTGCCATTTGCTTTGTAAGCTCTATTGTTTCCCTTGTGCCTGAAATAAAAGAAGCTTTTACTGGTATGATATACTATCTTTAGCATAAAAATCTTTTCCTCAAAAACTGAGGATTTATTTCCTTCCTGTGATTAGCAAAAGTTAGACACTAGAGTTCCATGTTTGTTTGTTTTTAATTTGTTTTAAGTGGGCTTGTCAGGATTTCTAGCTACAGACAGCTAATTTAAGCCCATTGTACATGCCACATCTAGGCATGGGCCCTTAGTTTAACGTCCATTGCAAAGGATGACAAGGTGAGTTGTGAGGTCAGGCCTCCGAGGTCACCCATCCGGAGTTTGACGTCACTTGACTGAGCTTAATTTCAATTACCTGATGAAGACTGTATAAGCCACTTGGCCACTCATCCCACAAATTCCTTGATTAGGTCCTTGTCTTGAAGCTGGCTTGATTATTGATTTTTTAATCAAATTAAAAAAATCACTTCTCTGTCTTTTAAAAGTGATTTTAACATATCTTATTACACAAAAGGCAATACATCCAATGATAAATAACTGACCTTCACATCCAGAACCTGCAATGATCAATTTCTCTTTTGGAGCTTCTTTTCTTACAAATTCAACCATTTCAACTCTTTCTTTGTTTGACAAATAAACATACTCTCCATTTGACCCTTGCACAACATAACCTATGGGAAAATATCAAAAGTCACAAAACCTTGATTGCACATAAGTTTTTGCAAAGATTACATCATTTTCTTACTGATTTCAAACACTGAAACACAGTAAGATCTTTGCACACTTAAGATCTTTCAGTATATAGTTTGAATGGGGAGTGTGCAACCTTTAAATTTTAAGTGTCCACTGCAAATTCTATGATTCATATTCATTGTCCTTTTTTGATTTAATTAGCTATTCTTTAGGAAATGCACAACTAACTTCAGGGAAGCAAAACTATGATGTGCAGCAAGCAAAATTTCCATTCTAACCAGACTGCATTTTTATGTTGCGTATGAGGAAGATCTTCAACCTGTAATTTCAGGAGGTGTAACAAAGGAAGTTCCATGTGTCTTACAATGATAGCCAAATGCAACTCTTCTATGTGCACTTTGCATTCTTTCCAGTCGAGTATTCCAAGCTTTCCAAACACATGCATGTGAAAAATTAAGTCTTTCTAGTTTGTTTGGAAGTCAGAAAATAGATTTTTCAGGGTAAAATTTTGCTTTGTCTGAAACAATAGCAGATTATATTCTTAAATACTCTTCAATAATTTTTTAACTACTGTGCTTTAACATGCATTTGCATACTGAACCCACAACAACATTCCTATATCTCAATTAATTAATTATCTTTCCATTCAAACGACATTCATCAAAATCTTCA
The DNA here is from genome assembly GCA_964020215.1 of Aurelia sp. 3 sensu Dawson et al. (2005). NCBI lineage: Eukaryota > Metazoa > Cnidaria > Scyphozoa > Semaeostomeae > Ulmaridae > Aurelia > Aurelia sp. 3 sensu Dawson et al. (2005). The sequence continues at coordinate 793,092 of OZ026585.1, forward strand.
AATTTTATTGGGCCTAAATTTGCATTTTTTCTGCGCCCTTCTTCTTCGTTCGACAAGTCTTACCTGCAAAGGGTATATCATTCCACTTCTTCAAATTAAACCTCAGTTTATCATAATCAACATCTTCTTTTTCATTAAATGGCGTTGATATCGGTGGATAAATCCCAGACAGATCCAAATCTTTTTTCCCGCTCATTTTCCTGGCTTGAATTGCTCCAATTTTCCAGACAACAGAACTTTGCTTCGTTGATTTGATAACACCAAATAATGGTGACCGAAAGCATTTGATGCTTTTGGTAAATAGATGCTGCCAATTCATCGCATTATTGTTTTCTTTCAGCCAAATGTTACAAGTCAAGTCTCGTTTGTTTACTGCTCAGCTGAATATGAGTCAACTGGTTACTGGTGGCTAGGCCCAATCGACGCGGCAAACCTCGATTTCATTTCGAACAAGAAACGTCGTGGCCTGGTGATGAGTGACGTCAATTTTTCTTCCACCTCAAATCTGAATCTGTTGCTGCTCATCGCCTGCAAAGTGCAAACCAGGCAACAAACGAAAAAGTTCAGCAATTGCCATAAATTTCGCTCAATGAATAGGTCAGTTTGGTTAAGGAATGGCCTCCCCCTTCACTTGAGAAATTTAAAGACTATCGACTCTCTGACAGATAGTTGAACAAAGAACAAATGGCCACAAATCGCATAATTTTTCGAGAACGGTGTTTTGTGGTAGAATTGCCTCTTCACTCACAATCAATTTTGATACATATCCGATCCATACCAACTTTGTTAATATTCTATCAATCAACATCTGCTCTCCACCTCCGAGTCCGAGCAAATGTTGTACAGCGCAAGGGGCTACTTTTATGAACATTACCCAAAAGAAACTATAGAATGTGAGAATCAAGAGAAAAATATTGACTTTTTGATGTTCTAGGATAGATGTCTTAATTTGCAGTAACGGAGATGGTGCATTCAAATGAGAACGGTGTATGCAAATTTAGCTTACACGATTCCCGTAACAACATGAGTAAGATTTGCACCCTAAAACAGAAAATTTGCAACTTTTCTGTTGGCGGAGGGAAATTTTGCTCACCATGCAGTAACAGGAACGGTGGTGCATACACATTTAGTATACATCGTTCCCGTTAGAACATGAATAAGCTTCTTACCCAAAAACTGAAGATTTGCAACTTTTCCCCAGCTTGCCATGAAATACGTGCTCCTCAAGGAACGTACGAAATAAAACACAAGAAATAACATTGCAGTTATGGAGAATTGGTCTAAGCTACTTGGAATGGTCCATGTACAATTATACATTATGGTAAACAGATAAAAACCTGATCAACAGATTATGTAACTCATTTATTATGAAATAAAAAGTCTTTTCAAATCTAACGCAATGTAAAAATTTACGAAAACGCATACTTTAGCTATTTACATAAAAATTACTTAAAAAGAATGTCAAAAACGTAGCTGAAAATTGTTGGTGGGTTGATGGGTGTGTACTTATAAAGCTATTCTCACCGAGGGTCCTTTGCGGGCACACTGCAGTTCCAGACTTCCTGAAAATCAAATATGCGAATCCTAGCAGTTGATTGATAGGAAAGTTTGAATTCTACTTATATTTCTTTCAATTCAACGACTGCAAAGTGGAGGCATATTTCCGCTCTGGCCAAAATTGATTTTATGACACCGTGTGAAACTGCAGCGTGCACTGGGTACTGGGTGGATGGGATTCATGCTGTGTGGCTGGATGGGTGGTGCCCTTTGTCTTTTCGTTTGCTATCCCGGTTGGAGTGGCGCGGGTGGCAGGGTGTGGTGGCAGTTTTATTTGCGCATGGGGGCTCTCTGCCCTTTGACTTGCACTCTTTACGCACTGACATCTTTGCAGGGGTCGTTGCCTGACATCAAATGTGAGACACATTAATATTTGTCATTGTAGTTTAATTTCTTTAGAAAGTTGTACATTTTTGAATTGTGAGTGTCTGTCATGGTGGGAACTCCGATGACCTAGTGTCTATTCCCGCCATGACAGGCAAAGCAGCTGTAAATTTTTTTAGTTTATTTATTGGATTATAAAAAAAAACGTGCCCGCAAAAGGACCTTGGGTGACAATCGCTCTCAACGTTGTTGATGGAGGATGTACACTCTGTGCTACAATAAAAAAAGAAAAATTTGTTCAATGCAATTCAATGTGAATATAACTTGTAGCCATCAATAATTCAAACAAAAAAAACAAGGATTTGAGATTGTTGGGCTTTACTGTTTTATGTATGAAATAAGAATACCAACATAAATTCAAGTATACGATATGATATGACTTCAGAAGAAAACAATGACCCATGCATTTAAAACACCTTTTCCCCAAGTTATATTTTCCTTTGAACAATCTTCAAGATGAGCTACGTGAATAATCTTCGTTTTCAGTTTTCGAATCAGGGTTGAGAAGCTTAAAAAAACAAAGAAAAAAGAGATCTTGAAAGATGCCTATTTCAAGAGTTTTCAGCAATTTCATTTAAGAGGATTTATAATTTCTCCATTCAGGCACCCATTTTCCACATTTTAATTGGAATCCTGAAGTTACTTGATTCCGAGTATGGCATTCTGACGTTGGGAAAGTCTCAACAACAGATAAAAAATTAATCCTATTATTTTTGTGTGATTTCAAGGTCTACTTCAAACTCCTTTAACTTCCAAAAGAGCTAGATTCCGAAAAATTTGGCTAATTCGAAGCTTTCCAGATATAAGCTCTCCTTAAATGTATGGACCGAATGACTTTTCAAATTTGTAACGACTTCTAGTGAAAGGGACTTCCCATGGGCTCTATTCTGGGGAAAATTTGCAAATATATAGAAATTGCAGGAAAAATCTTTATTCTTTAAGCCCAATTTCCAGTCAGCAGAAATTTCCGATCGGGCGGAATTTTAGACAATAAAAAGTTGCTCAGCCATAACTATCTATTCAATTTCAGGGCGACATTTTCTACAACGAACAATCGAATTTCCGCCCGCTCGGAAAATTCCACTGACTGGAAGTTAGCCTTTAGATTTTAAATTCTTTAAAATGAGCCAAATAATGGAAACCAATTTTTCTGGCAAAATGACATGTCCCAGTCAAACGATAGATCAAGACACCCATCCTCTCCCGAAGGTAATTGCATGATCTGACAACGTGTCATACATGTCTTCAAATGATTATGTAATTCTGCGCGATTTGGTTCGAACTGCCTCCTGTTTTAAATAAATGTTGATGTCATTTAGTGATTTAATTCAACTGCATCTCATTTTAAACGAATGGGATTGTGGTTATTGCGTAGCATTGTTTCAACTTCGTCTCATTTCAAACGAATGTTATTGCAGTTTCCCTTGGCCTGGGATCCTTATCTCCTTTTTGCCTCGTCCCCCTCCTATTCCTCTTAACATTGGTCATATCCATGAGCCCAGAAAGATCCAGACCTGTGTCCTTGTCTTCCATAATCAAAGTTTCATCATTCACAGATCCAGTCACGGTTATGTTAAATTCGTAATCGAGGGCAGACGGACTGTTGCTAGCATCTAATGAGTCCATGTCCACTAGATCGATGCTATCCTGATGAACGGGCCTCACTTTAGTAGCCTCTTTATTGTTTTGCTGTCCATCAACAGTCTGATCATTTAGGCCATTATCGTTCACTGGCAAATTGTCAAGTGCACTCGCAAGGAGCCTACCTCTCTCGATGGCATTCTCAAACGAGTCATCCATATCATATGGAACAACATCAGTGTCCTCTGCACTAGCATCCTTCATTTCAGGGCTCTGAACAACATCAAAGCTGTCTCCTAAATCTAGGCCTCTTAATATTTCTGACTCGTTGGCAAGCGAAATTGGTAACGGCCTGGCCTTTGAATTTTTTTGTTTACCAGCATCGACAGGATAAACTGGCGAATTAGCGATGGCGATTTCCACATTTTCCATTTTCTTATGCTTGATTCTTGGACTGCGAGGAGATTGTTTCAATGCGAGCGCCTCCGATGATGAAGGACGCTTCGCGTCTTTTATTCGTTTCGTTGAAAGCCCATCTTGGCTTAGGTCTTCGGTAGCAGAACTACTGGCAGAATCACATGAGTTATCCCGTGCTCTCCACGTCAATAAATTCTTCGACAGCCTACGAATATGGCTGATATCCGCAGCACTTCTTGGTCGTTGGTCTGCAATATTTGCGCTACCGGCAGATGCGGCTGAATTGGATGATAAATCGCTTCCAGTTCTAATTATTTCACGTTTGAGCGTTTTGGATACCTGCGTCGTGCGCCCACGCCGTACGGCAAGTTCTGGATCGCTAACAGCTGACACTAACGAATGATGCTTGTTATTGAGAAACTGCTTAGTTGGGGATTTCGTAACGGCCAAACTTGAAATATTGGAACCTGAATTTGTTTTCCATTCTACATCAGACACAGTATGTGTCATATTTGATTCCAAGGTTCCAGGGACGCTGTTTCGCCTGTCTTGAAATTGATCGTCGTAATCCATCTTTGAAAAGAATTCTGAGGCTGGCCTAAAATTACCCACGTCTATTTTGGCAGATAATTCGCGCTGTTTCTGTGCTTCTGTTTGTCTCTTTGAAGTCAAGTTTGTCAGTTCCTGTTCATCTTTGTTATTGAATACACTGACTGGTAAAATTGGCGATGAAATTTTTCTCCCGTATTCATGTGTCTCTTCTTTTCCTGTCTTCATGGCTTCATCTTTGGAACGCTGTTTGTTCGCTGCAAAAATAAACTGAATTAGTGATGCTTGAAGGAAGCTTTCGGTTTGGACAGTCTGCAGATAAATTTAACGGAATGATTTATTCTGTATCATTACTAGGCTATGTCCGCATAGGAAAAAGTGTCTTATTTGTTGCTCACAAATGAATGGTGGACAGAAATGGATCACTGAACGATAACAATGGGTCACTGTAAACAGAGCAGAATTTTGCATGAGATGAAGTAAAAAAAAGTCAAGCTTGATTTTTATAAGGAAGTAAGATTTCTAACTTTTATAAGGAAGTAAGACATTTCCCTTTCTTCCCTCTTCTCCTCAAGGTTGGCATATTCAGTCTAGGTCCTTGCCAGACGCACAGGGGGAAATCCCTATTGGTATGTGACGGCGGGGGTCAGATACAACATATTTTTGAAAAAGCCAAAAAATATTAAAATTGGGACATTTTTGGACCCCAAAAATATACTCAATGCTTCATTGTGAATGTCATTCTTCATTGATGGTGTGAACATATTACTAAGAATGATGGTGTGATAATAAAAGATAAACGACGGTATAAATGAATTAACGATAAGAATTAGTCATTAAGGACAATCACCAATACCTTTCACAGCATATTTCGTATGATCAATGCTCTTTGATCGAGCAGTTCTACTATTCTTAATTCCTTGTTTTATCCTTGTAAAGTACGAACGATGTCCTTCCAAAGATCCACGTCTTGCAAACTTATTCAATTCCTCTTGACTTTTGGTTGGCTTCAGAGTTTGTTTTGTCAACGCAGCCAACGAGGAGTCGTCCTTACTTGCTTGCCTTTGTCTTTTGAAGGATGACGTAAGTTCTTTGATGCCCAGTGTCCCAGAAGGAGGCTTCCAAGATACGTTGCCAAGAGACAACCGTCGCCCTACAAAATGAACAAAACTTAGTTGGGTTGCAGAAGTTTTAGTTTGGAAAAGAATGCAAGAAAAATCATGCAAACATAATAGTATGATAGATTAGACTGAAATAGCATCATAAGAAGAAGTCTCCTTTTTCACAATAAAACTAAATATGACTCTTGATTCATGAAAATTAACACTACTCTTTGTAAAGGCAGAAAAATTTTGACTCGCCTGGTATATACCAGTCTGTTTGACAACGGATACTGCTTGTAAGAATTTACGAAATAACACAACTAAACAGTTTCAATCATTTATCTTTCGAAAGAAAAAGACACCAAAGACATTGACTGCGAACATATAGCATATTCAAGGTTGAAATAATTGTCTAACGATTGTTAAAAATCATAAGTAATTATATATATGTTCTTACCCTCAGCAATTGCTTTTTCTTCTGTAACGAGGTGTTTGTTTTCGATTGCTGCAATGCCGGTTTGGAGTGACAAAGTAATATTGTTCTTGGCCTGGAAAGGAGTTCATCAAGCATTATTAAGACAACTCTAACTTTTATAAGTTCTCACAACAAAAACGTAAATTTTCTGGCTTTGGCGCGTCATATTAAATTTCGCCAAATTTTTTAAGGGTTAGCAATGTTCTCTATCCAAAAGATAGCACAGTCTACCTTTTACAAAGTGTGATGAAAATTTCAATACGACGCCAGAGTCCTTTCTTTAAAAACTTACTTTATCTGGCATTGTTGTAGAAAAACAGAAGTGCTGTTTTTGAAGCAACCATTTATTTTGCCTTTTCTCTGCCATAAATCAGCAACCATGTGTCGGATTGACTCAAACAAGGTCGCAAACTCTAAGTTGAAACCTGATCTATGCAACTGTGCTAAAACTGAGATAACTGAATCAGCAGCTCCTCCACAGTTGCCACACAAACGGAGCGATACCCTGTAGGTTTGTATTACAAAAAGGTTTACCAGACGCTTGCAACCTTATGACCGTGGAAATAGAACAAGGAACTGGACATTGGAAGATCGATAACAGATCCACGTCTACTGTTCCCTTAACTGATTGATAACTTTCAAAACTCATGAACACAAAGTGAAAAGCTCAAGCTAGTTGCTCACTTCCAGTGAATTACCATAGGTAGCATAACTACGGTGCCTCATGCATTTACTGTAAGCGTAAACAACTTATCTAAAGAGAGTAAATATATGATTCAGGTAGCAAAGCCATCCAATCTCAAGGATAGAAGAAAGCCTGGATCTTACTATCTATCCTAAAATAACTATTGTTTGTCCTCTACTTGTCATACTGCTTGAGGTGAGTCGCACGTCTGGAAATCAAGTGTTTAAACAATTTTTAAACTCACCAAATGTATGACATATCTCTGAATGTCATAGCCATTTTTACGCATGATTGGTTCAACTGCATCAAATAAAGTTTTACTTGGACTATCTCTCACTGCAACTGATCTTTTATTTGGCAAATCAAACCTACATTGGATTAAAAAAAAAAGAATAAAAACATTAGAAAATAAATAAGACCTTTTATATCATACACAAATGTATTGGTTAAGATGTAACTAAACTGGCAGTTTCACCAAGGGTAACACGAAATGAAAATAATCCATTCTTCCAAATCCCTTTCAAATCGCGAGATAACCCCGAGAAGATGAGATTGCTGCAGAATAGCCTGCAGGTAAAAAAAAACTGCGGGACAAGTTTGCATAGGCTATAAACGGACTAGAAAAATAGGGCAACAGGTGATGTGAATGAAGTGTACATTTATCAGCACTAGCCGAGAATAGAATGTGAGGTCAGCTGCCTAAGATGGGAAAGTAAAATATGGTTGATTTTCTCTACAAAAACAAGTAAAGTTCTAACTTGCGCCTAAATTTCCACATTTCATGAAACCATTGATTTCAAAAAGGCCTTGCATTCTCTGATAAATCTAAACTTCATCTCTCATATCAATTATTCCAATAGGCTCCTGATATTCAAGTGATGACCAAAACGGGGACGCAACCAGTTTCAATGAGATGAAAAGTAAATGTAACCAACACCAAAGACATCGTGTCAGCAAGAATAAAATCCACCGTGGCAGTACTCCAAACGAAATATATTATTCCCATTGAAAACTGCGTGATCACAGACGATTAACCATACAGGAGACTGGACGTTCGCCCAACCATCGAAGCAGAAAGACTGTTAAAAATAATCGCTTATAACATTACGTAGTAAGCAAATGATGCATTATAAAATGTTGCAAGTATATTTCTGGGCATAAAAATTGACAAACCTGAACTGTACTTTTCTTTCTAAGTAGAAGACCTCATCGGCAAACAGGATTGATTGCTTATCAAGATCTACAGGCTAGAAAGAAGAAAATAATTATCAAAAGAAAAACCACTAAAGAATTATCGAACTTTACGACTTCATGCTTTAGAAATGACTAGACATCAACTTCATTGCATCTTTAAACCTTTACTAATTTGAGGAGGCCAACAATTTTGGAGAAATGTCTAAATTGCAAGGTTCCTAAACTTCTCTTAAAAATATAGGCAGAAGTGAAGCAAAGTTAGGTTTGATAGGATGCATTAAGCAAAGCAGTTTAGTACCTCTTATATTTAGAGACATAAACAAGTGATGCGTCCACATGAGAAAATCCGATGAGAGCAAGTTACTATCGTTATTCATTTACTCATTGATTGATTGATTGATTGATTGATTGATTGATTGATTGACTAATTCATTCATATATACGTTCCTGGAGTAGGATGGGCAAATTTCTAGCTATGTTATAACTAATGAAGGCCTGCTACATCAAAGCAGGGGATCCCTAGTTTAATGTCCCTTCCAACAGACAGCGAAATGAGTTACTTAGTCAGGCATCTGGAAGGTTACCCTTCCAAATTTCGACCTCACACAAACAAGCTTAATGGGGCAGGGTCACGTAATGTAAACAAACTTCTTTCGAAGCGATGATTTTTTATTATTTTTGATAGTCCATATCACAGAGATGTTCCACTACTTTTCTCAAAATATAGGCGTTACTTTGAAGATGGAATCTTGAATTTTCTAGAGAAATAAACCAAACACTCATACGTTGTAAGATTGCAGAGATATTGGTGGATTTTTAGAAGTAACTTTATTGTGGATTCACCCCATCCACCAAAATCTGAGCGGAACACAATAGCCACGTGTGGGCAACAATATAGATAATAAAGATAACAGGTTTGTTTACGGTTACGTGACCCTGCGCCTTTAACTTCAGTAACCTAATAGAAACTGTCTTACCTTTCTCTGTTCGCCAACAAATATATCATATGCTGATAAGATCAAATTTTGCCTACTGCAACAGGTGTGTAAGATCTGGCGGATTGCGCCACCCGGTTCCAACATGACAACATTCGATGAGCCATTTGGAAGAACAACTCGACAGAATGGAGTTTCGGATCCAAGGAGTTCTTTTATTTCACTGGGCTGCAACGGGAAAAGTACAAATATTAATGCTATTTTGACAATGTAGTTTTTGACCGAGAAAATCAGCATAGAAGATTATTTGTATCTTCAATCATGATGGCAAATACAGTGTGAGTCACAAAGAAGTTCCAGTATCTTAAAATCCACAGCAACAAAAGTACAAGTCGACTGGAATGAATCAAATGCTGCTTGACAGGCCCCCCTGGGGGGATGGCACTTCACTAACTGATCATACAGAGATGTGCACCAAATTTGGATAGAATTTGGCATGGAAATTCCGGGATTAGGATGTACCTTTGTAAAGAAAAATTCTGGGATTGGGGTGTAATTATGGCTAGAAATTCTGGGAATGCTCAGGCTTGGGATAATTAAGAATTTTCCTATTGCTTTGTACTGCAAACACTTGTCAAAAACAACATCTATTTGCAGGGATTGGATCTAAAAACCCCACAAAAATTCTGGGATTGGGTCAACATAGAAATTCTCGGAGAGCACATCCCCATATGATTCAATAGTTAAATGCCACCCACCCCCCTCTAGATTGACAGTCAAGAAATTGAACTAGTTTGTAAATTCTCTCACGTTCTAATGAGCACTGAAAATATGTGTAAATGGCTGTAAAATGCCTGAGAAAAGTCCAAAAGAAACTCGACCAAATCATGAAAAGATTCCTCGCAAAGAACGCTAAAAAGAAATGCAATCTCTCACGGGTGAGAGATATTATCTGCACATTCACTGCCATGGGATTCAAAATCTTTCGCGTTTGTTTCAAAATGTAATCCTTATAAATCCTGAGGGAGATGAAATGCCCTTGCGCTTTGAGCGTACAATTTGAAAGAAGTGAGGAAAGTGAATATATGACCACTGAAGTATATTCAGACCATGAAAGACAGGACACTTTGTATCAGTGTATCAAATCAGTGTGAAACTTTGATCAGCAGAAAGCCACCATGACCAACTGCTTATGAGTGCTTTAAACTTATTTTTATTTGGCTGTGATCCACCTTATCACCGTTTCGTGATTTCAGAATTTTCAGTAGTGACCCACCTCAAGTGCAGATTCACCTTATACGTAAACCTCCCGTGAGTTAAGGCCGCTCACTACTGATCAAAATTTCACATTGCATCTAACACTGCACACTTGGTGCCCTCGAGCAAAAAGTAAACAAATTCTATTATACAAAGTACATCAATCCCTGTTTCGTGAGAAACGAATATCTAGAAATTTCACCTCAACTAATTCGTTTTAAGCATATATAAACATCCTTCTTTTTGAACAATATTTCCAATAATTTCAACAACATTTACACCTATCATTATAACAATGATAATAATATGACATATTTAAAGTGGGTAGCCAATAATAATTTATCTACAAAGAGAAAAATTATCTACAACAGGGCCCACAGTCAAAGTAAGATAGAAAATTAAATTCAAAAGCTAAAAGGATAAAATTACATAAAAACATTAAAATCCTTACTATGTATGTCCAAATCAGTTCTTAAAATACGACTTAAACTGTAAAATACTACGAGCAGTTAGCATAGGTTTCAAATCTTTGAATTGGCGTAAAAAGGTGGGTATAAATTCAATGATCTGTTTCTTTAAATTGAATGGCTTGAAAGAAACCTTCGTGCTACTTTTATATGACTCTATCGTTAGACTTTCTAGAAATCATGAATATTTGTCGAAATTACAGCCTATTTTGCTTTTCAGCTCATCTTAGGATATGACGTCATCAAATTTCTAAATCACAAACCAGAAGAGCGAAAGAGTTTTGCTTGATACCATATTGTAGACATCTATAAACTATGGTTTTCTTGAAAGTTATCTGATCTTTCGTCAACAGGTTTAGAAATTACGGTAGTTTTAAGCTTCTGTCGTAAATGTTCTTGAATTCTTACAAGAGAAGAAAAACATTGTAATTCTGAAAATATTGAAGATTTCAGAAAAGTCCAACGGCCGATTTACTTTAAAATTGTTGAAGTTTCTTTGAAGCTATTCATTTCAAAGAAATATGTCATCGAAGTTTACATCCAGCTTTCTAAAGATTTGAAACCTATGCTCGACCAATTAACTGTTGTTAAGTGTTAAACAAAATTGTCGCGATCTTGTTTCTAAAGCGGACAACGAAACTTTAAGATTCTACGAGATGAGCAAAAAACGTGTAAACTTTTCAAAGCCTGTAGCTCTGAATCTATTTATTTGATTTCAATAAACTGATAAACAAATGTAGCTAACATGTCCATTTAACTATGAAAATATTGTTTATCAAATTTGGTCGTATCGTTCTTAAATTACGCGCAATTTCGTGGGAATGCTTCATTTCAAAATCATTCAAACGGGCCCAGAATTATTGACCAAATTAGCTAAACGGGTAAGGGTATTGTCAGTTGATTGGAATCAGATGAATAGTTTGAGAGCTTTTGGCTTTCAAACGTCAAACATTTCTTGACTCACCTGCTCACCCGGTAAAGCAGTCGGCCTTATTCAAAGAAAGTAGTTTCCACATGATCATTTCATAGTTAAGAGGTTAATGAATTCAAAGAAAAAAATATCTCTATTTTCCAAAACACTGAGAGACCCGACTGTGAGAACACCTACAATTCCTATAAATAATCCATCAAATAACCGAACAACTACATTTCTTCGCAACGGTGCAAGGCGCTTTGTGATAACTTGAAGAGTTTAAAAGCCCTCAGTTCATAATTTTAGACTGCGTTTCGTGCGTTATTTTCGATTCTCTTTGTCATTTCGATCACCGACAATGTCTTAAATCGCAGTCAGTTCAAGATTCAAGTTGACAGTAAGCTCTTTACATGACATCTGACAAGGAGTGGCCATTCTCTTATCGACCGACTATACTTTCATTGGTAATTCACACAATCACCATCACCATCACCACCATCATCACCATCACCACCATCATCACCATCACCACCATCATCATCATCACCACCACCACCACCACCACCACCACCACCACCACCACCACCACCATCATCATCATCATCATCATGGACGTCATTATCAACATTATTACATGTACTTTTTTGCAAGAAACTGCTTATAAGAAACTCAACTCTCAGAGCGCCACAAAATTAAGAAACTCCAGTACTTGGGAAATATAGCTTAAGAAACTATTTACTTTGACAAAAGAAATCCTTGATATATCTTTACCATAGTTTCATATCGTCCAGTATAATATTATTTAGAAGGTACTTGAGTAATGTCTAAACATTGGAAAGGCGTTAAAAAGCCTTGTTTTGAAATGTTCCACAGTGAGAAGGTAATAAACGTTATTACTGTAATGGAGCCTTTAACAAACTCACGAGAAACATATTACTGAAAACCTGATAATTTAAGAAACTTTCAATACTGGCCTAATTTCTTTGTTTCTCTTAAAAACTTTCGCCTTGTGCACAGGAAAAGCGAGAGCTTCAGATTTAACCATTTTTCATTTCAAGAACTTCACTTTTCTTAAAAACCACCTTTCCTGTGCACAAGGTGAGAGTTTAGCCTACTGGTTTTTGGACAACTTTTGCAGCCGTGTTTGTTTTGATTTGCTGGTTGCGAGAATTTCCTTTTTCTGCAGTCATTAATCGCCTTGAATTGATGTGTCAATTAAATCAACTGTTACTATTGTATTACAAAATCTGTCCTTGTTATGCTGACTATGAATTTAAACGACAGCTCCCTTTGTATTCAAAATTGCTATTTCTCCAAGATTTTTCACTTCCCATAGGGGAATTCTACCTTCTGCACATGACGGTAAGGCCCCTAATCTAGTAAGCAGCCATTTAATACGGTGAATAAGTTTCAATTTAAATGAAAAGCCCTCTACACAAATTGTCCTCAAAACTTCTGCAAAATTTTTACGTTTCACAAACGTTATCAGTTCGTATCAAAACATGTAAAAATCCTCAAATACTACATATTGGCCTAAAGCATTCACGACTTCTTTTTGTTTTCATTCAGCCCATGTCGAATGAATCGCAGGATTTCGATTCCTGAAAGAAAATTTAAACAAGCTGTTGGTTTTGTTGATTTAAAAATGAGATTTAATCAAATCTGAATTTGTGCAATCTCTTTTTGGATGCCCATTACATGACAAAATTACTGTATTTGGCTCTTTTATATAAAATAAATCATTTGAACGTTAAGACTATCGACATTCACCGTATCAAATGGCAGACTTATTCCTAAACAACTTCGAAAAATATACCACTTAGGTCTTAAGAAAAGTAGCATTTAAAATGACTCTATTGGTTTGACAGTTCGCGATACTCAAAGCTGTAAAAAAAACCTGGATTATAAGGGGTCGGTTGAATGAGGTTCTTAAGGAAAGATGGTCAAGAACTTGCAGAATGCTTCAAAACATGTTCTATGTGTAGTTAAGCCATACTAACTCCAGATTTTTTGGAATCGTTTATAATTTTCGGAGCAACCCCACGATATTGTATTCCTTGAAATGTCTCTTATTGTTTCTTTCAGCATTTTGTCATATTCTAACGTAACTTCAATCGTAGTGAGATTGGTTCGCTAATATTTGAAACTACTCCGAATCTGGCATAGGTTTGAATAATTTTGGACTGAACTGTATCTTTATCGTTCAGTCATTTAGAAAAAAAGGTTTAAACTGCCAGCATTGAACTACTCGAACAACATTTGAAAGAAAATTTCATATCGACAAAAACCCTTGAGCTTACTATTAAAGGGTCAACGAAAGATGTTTCCCTCAGTAACTCAGGGTAGCTGTCAGGCTTTTTAAAAAGAATATCTCCAATCAGAATCTGAGTGCCTGGGGGGGATTAAAAATTCCAGACATGAGCGCTTTCCCTTCACCATCATGAACCAGGCCAAACCTTAGAGCGGCCTCAAAAAGGTAAGAGAGACAGAATGCGAAAAAGCAGCCAAGAGAGAGAGAGACGACCTATGAACTAAGATTTTCTAATAACCATGGAGAAGGTCAGATCATGGCTTTTCGAACCCATCTATCTTTATTCCGGGGACCAAGTCTGATTTTGTACCCCAGTTCGGCTCCAAAATTTTTCTCCGCACGCTTACGACATTAACACATTGTCTTGTTCTAACAAAGAGTGTTTCCAACAAAACGTCTTTAAAAAATTACATGCCACATGAGGTTTGCGATAACGCAAAATTAATCATGCAAAACGCTTCACTTGTTTTAATTTGCGTACACTTTCTCGTGAAATCTAATTTTAGGCCGACTCTAATTGTTTCAAGATTCGCTGACATCGGAAATCGACTTACCGAAGTTGGTAGCACAAACGCCTTCCTTTCCGCGGATAAATTTGGTGTTGAAGGCTTACTTCCGCCATCACTTAGTGAACTTTGAGAGTCATGGGTCCCTAAAATTAAAGACATCATAATTTCGATCAAAGAGCAGCTACCTTAAGCTCGAAACCTATCAAGTATACAGTAACAGCTCAATTTAACCACTAATATCCCTGTCATTTTACTTTGTGAATAACCCCCCTCCCTCTTACAAGACCCCCTCTGGACTCTCCATAATTGAATAAGCCTCCAAGAACTTTATAGAGAAAGAACGATAAAGATTTCACAGTATTGTTCGTTCGATACCTAATTCACTGATTCATTCGTTTATTCATTCCTTCGTTCGTTCATTCATTCATACATCCATTGGCCTCACATTAACTCTTCATCCATTTTTCATGAATTTCATCTATTGTCTTATTCGTTAGCCTTTTCAATGATTCCTGGATTAATTCATTCTACATTTATTAATCCCTCCACTGATTAATTCAAGCAGAGACAATCATAAAGCAAAGTTTCAATACCTCTTAATTTGCCTCCTTGTTTGGAAAGTTTATCTACGAAACAAAACATATTATTCCTTTAAGAATCACAAAATAGCATTTAGTGATATCAATAAGAAAGCTAGCCTGCGTGCAAAAGGGTTGAGGCTAAGCGCAGGCTATAAGAAAGCTTCAGCACAAAATTTCCTCACACCGAGTGAAAACTTGCTTGAATCAAGGCGATAAAAGTACATACACCGAGGGGCAAATCACTCCGAATAATGTACAAGATTTTGCGATTTTAAAATCTCTTAGATTTGAAAAAGATTTTTGAGGATTTTTCCAGGACCTGCGAAGATTTTTTGAGATTACTACTTAGACTTTTTAAAATTCTTAGACTTTCGAGATTTTCAAAGTTCTAGGGATTTTCAAAGATTATCGAGATTTGGCATGATTTTCGAAGATTTCAAAAGATTTTGTGAGAATTTATACGATTTGTAAGATTTTCAAAGATTTTTCGAAAGATTCTTTGAGAACCTGTATCATTTTAGGCGTAAAATCTGGAGTTTTCTTGATTTTAATAAGATTTTCAGGATTTTCTTTGGGATTTCAAAGATTCTGTGAAAATTTTTCGCAATTTCTAGGATTTTGTGAAGATAAACTTTGTTAATTAGGGTCTTCAATGCGAAAAAGCTTATATATAAAAGGTGAAAGCTCTAGTTTGGATGTGGAGATCTAGCTCTCAAAACACCAATGTCAACGGATGAGGTATCTATGTTCAAGTTAATTATCAAGGGACATTCTGAAATTGCTGAGCCATTAATTGAAGCCAAATTCTCATCGCTAAACCCAATCAAATATGTAAACCTTTTCTGGGACACACAGCAGGTATGATCATATCATCATATCACCTTACCTCGCATTTTACCATCTTGCTTAGGGCCTTTACCTTCGGACAAAACAGAGTCGTGTTAGTTCATTGAAGGTGATGATTGAATTTGAAGTTATATGAATTGATATACGAAAGTTATGAATTAATGTACGAAATGAAATAAAAACTATTTATACCTTTACCCCAGAGACTTAACAAAGTCTTTTTCTTATCATTTTGCTCGGTAATTTCTTTTGTTCCTGAATCCTTAGAAGCACTTTTCTTTTTCATATACCATTGCGTCTAGAATAAAGAGAAAAATCGTCTAGACCTTGTTTCGTCCCTTTCCAATTTACCTAATCCATGTTCTATTAGCATTTTCAGCAGAAAATATTTAGCAAACTGTTTCACTGATCAATCAAAACGAAAAACTAAGGCATAGGGCTAAAATCAAGTGACAAACAATCTATTTATTAATCTGTTAAATGGGCAGGGTCACGTAACCGTAAACAAACCTGTTATCTCTAGAATCTATATTGTTACCCACACATGGCCATTGTCCTCCACACAAATTTTTGTGGATAGGGTGAATCCACAATAAGGTTACTTTTAAAAATCCACCAATATCTGCAATCGTACAACATATGAGTGTTTCGCTCGTTTCTCTACGAATTACAAGAGTCCATCTTTTAAAATAACACCTTCATTTTGGAAAAAGTAGTGGAAAATCA
This sequence comes from Aurelia sp. 3 sensu Dawson et al. (2005), assembly GCA_964020215.1. Lineage (NCBI taxonomy): Eukaryota > Metazoa > Cnidaria > Scyphozoa > Semaeostomeae > Ulmaridae > Aurelia > Aurelia sp. 3 sensu Dawson et al. (2005). Next base: position 809,582 of record OZ026585.1, read on the forward strand.
CTGTGATATGGCCTATCAAAAATACTGCAAAATCATCGTTTCGAAGGATGTTTGTTTACATTACGTAATCCTGCCCCTTTAAAGAGCCATAGTCATCCATAGTTCTTTATGAGCATGCTGCAATTTCAGGCAGCGTGAAATCAAATCTAGCCTAAGTGAAGAAAATGCATTAACGTACACTGCAGTAACTGGAGTGATAGAAAAGTCAACCAAAGCTGAACTTTGTTTAGCACTTCAACTACTACAGTGTGGATGGATATTTCCACTCAGGCCAAATTGGATTTTTAAACAATCTCAAATTGCAGCATGCCTGCAGCCATGATTCGAGATATACCGTACAAGCTCTAATATGCCCCCGGGGGCCTGTTCACGAAATCAAATGACAAGAATATATATATTTATATACATTATAGCTCTTTAGTTCTTTTATCCCATATGTTGCGGATTCAACATACAATTTTACGAGTCAATACATAAATTCGACACATTTTTATTCCAAAACCATGTGTAACAATTAACATGCAAGCTTGTTTAGCTAAATGAATGGACAATCTTTCTTAGTCTCTGGAGTTTCTTTCTCTGGAATCTGACATAAGTCTCTGGAATTTGACATAAGTCTCTGGAATTTGACATAAGTGGGGGGGGGTTTAATAGAGAGGGGGTTTATTTCAAATTTTGGCTCAGAGAGGAGGGGCTTGTTAGCGTGGGGGGGGGGGCTTAATAGAGAGAGTGGCTAAATAGAGCTGTCACGGTATATGAGGATTTAGGACACTCTATCCGAAAACAAAACGCATGAATGGAGCCCTCACTTTGATGACGGCTGTCGAAGGTACAGAAGTACCTCTACTCTAAGAAGTAAACAAAATTTGAAGCTAACCTTTCTTTTCTTGTAATCTTTTTGATCCACATCTTCCTCTAGTTCTTGAGTCTGCATAGCTATGGGCTCTCGGCGGTTGAATTCAGATTTGAGAAATCGCGGGAAGCAATCATATTTCATAAGCATGAAGATCTGGTGGATGAAAAGGAATAGAATGAATTGGATTGGTTGATCAATTACTCAATTCATCAGGTGATTATTAAATCACTATGTGCATGAATGAAACAAGGATAAGGAAAGTGGCAAACAAAGTATTTATGTATTCAAATATTTTTATCAACTTTCTTACGAGACAACGTCATGAAGCAATCTATTTCTTGAAACGTCTCTGGAATTTAACGCATTCAGTATTGGAAGTTGGGTTGAGGGCGATTATGGAGTGAAGCCAGTTCGTCACCATTGTTTTCAAAGTTTGTTCTAGCAAAAGTTGGGCAGCAACCGTAACCCATCGCCCCCTAGTGTCTGCCATTGCTTGCAAAAAATCAACGTATCAAAACAGATAAAAACTAAGTTCGCTGATCATAACATCAGAACCAATCCATTTGAACTCACTTGTTGCTGTTGTAAATCAAACATTTGTGCATCCGGATTGATGAGTTTCTCTTCTGCTTTCTTCACTGCTTTTTGATCAACGTTCACAAGCCTTTCTGCTCCATCAGCAAGATATAAACAGTAGATCTTCGTAGCTGCTTTCCGTAGCTAAAAACAAGATATTAATGGACTGGTACATTAAGAGCTTGTTCTACAAGAAATTCTGAAATCACAGGCAAAAGCTCTCCCGCATGTGCGGCAAAAGTACGCGGGGGAGGAAGAGAGAAAGCAGAACAGAAGGAGGAAAAGAAAAGAAACGACGAAGGATGGAAAGAAAAATGAAAAGAAAAGGATGGAAAGAAAAAGGAACATAGAAAAAAATGAAGGATGGAAAGAAGATAGGATGACAATGAAAACAAATACTGAAAATATAAAAATGACAAGAAGGAATAAAGGAAGGAAAGAATAGAAGAAAATCAATGTTTGCCTTATATCTCTTCATGCACAATTTTGTGATCCAAGGAAGATTCTAAGAGTAATTCCTGTCCCTAGTAGATTATCAACTACACTGTAGTCAATGCAGCAATTCAACTGAAATCTGGGGCTACAGAAATACTGTGACAAAACAATGGAAGGAAGATTTATGGTTTGAGATTCCTTCACAGGAAGGCAAATATTTGTTCTACCACTGCCGGGGTTGGAGCTTATTTAATTTCGGACACTCCAGAGGGGGCTTATTAGAGAGATGGCCTTAATCACAAAATCAAAAGATCAGTATATATACATGAAGATTCAACACGCAATTTTACGAGTCGAATACAAAATTCGAGACAGTCCTATCCCAAACAATGTCAAAATTAACAAGCAAAATTGTTTAGCTAAATAGATGGAAAATCATTGGTAGCCTCTGAAATTCAATGTAAGTGGGGGCACCTTAAAGGGTGTCTAAATTCCATCCACAGCACTTAAAGGGGCTGGACCACGTAATGTAGACCAACTTCTTTCGAAACAACGATTTTGCAGGATTTGAATGGGCCATATCACAGAGCTGTTTCGTAGGGAAGCAAACGAAACACTCGTATGTTGTATGATAGTAGAGATATTGGTAGATTTTAGAAGTAAATTTATTGTGATTTCACCCCATCCACCAAAATCTGCGCAGAACACAATGGCCAGGTGTGGGCAACAATATAGATAATAGAGATAACAGGTTTGTTTAGGGTTGCGTGACCCTGCCCTTTTAATTCGACACAATTTGTTCCGAAAGCTAGAATGTTTAGAGGAGTTATTAAACCAATCTGCAGACTTCATTTTATCATTAAGAATTATCGCTGTCTGTAGACTTAACTTACTTCCAGTTAATTCCCCTACCTTTGAATCTCACCGCTTTCCTCGAAAGAATAATCCTACTTGATTAAATTTACAGAAAAGCTTCGCAATTTCAAATACTAATTGAATAAGAAACAGAAGCAAGCCGAGCTTTATTGTGATTATAACTATCAACAAAGAACCGGGCATCCTGGGGCCTGTTTGAAGGAGCCCTGGTCGGCTCAGCCCGTCTCCAGTCAAATCTCTTCAAGCGTTTGCACGAACCCAGTAGCCAGCCCGGGTCAACCTGCCAAGGCGGATAACCCTTCTAGAGGGTGGGGTTGACCTGTTGAGATAGGTTGGCTTTTTGTAGAATTTTTCCATGTGAAAGCGGGTCAGTTCAACCATAGGCCATCTGAACAAAATTCATTATCGTGAAAACAAAGGCCAACACAAAGCCAACTCGCCAAGTGTTAACTAATACAACTCAGAGAGCTGCCCGGGCTGGCTATTTATCAAACCACAGAGCTGCCCCAGGCTCGTACAAAAACAATTTGTTTTGAATAACGCGGTTTGAGCTGACGGGGGGGGCCACTACACCTGGTTCATGTAAACGAGGCCCTAGAAAAAAGTATACAGATTTGGTTAGCTCCGGTGACGTGAAGTTATCTTTAATCAATGGCTTATCTCTCTCAAACTGTTCCTCGATTGTTACCTTCACCATAGACTTGCTTCAAGTCTATTCCGTGGTTTTTATCAGCACTGAGGAAAGTAATTACCTCTGCGGGGGCGTAAATTACCCCCGGAAAAGTAATTATTTTCCTCAGTGCTGATATACCACGGAATGGACTTCGAGCAAGTCTACCTTCACCATGGATACCTCGTTCCTTGGGATTCGCAATTTAAAAGCAGAAATATTAATCCTGAAAGCTGATATTTGTGTCCAGTTCTAAACCAGAGCTTGGTACTTTGGCCCAATCTCTGCAGCACACTTGAAGTTAGAGCTTCTCCAAATCAGCCACACATAAGGGGCACAGGGACACCCGTCGCAGTTTAGATGTTAGTCGCATTCCGCCAAAAACAAACGGCCGGTTTCCAGGTGTGAATGCTTTGCAACCAACTATTTACATTTGCAAGTAAACAGGTTCAAATGATGAATGATATTCCATACCTCCACAGGATTTTCTATCATTCTAAATCTTTCGATTTCCTTCCAGAAGATGATGTTCTCTTCACTGTGTTCTTTCTTCAGGAAATCCTGCAAAATCATAAGTTCTTGTTCACTTGAAATGTCGCTCAAAGATAACGGCGAGAAGACAAGATATTTTGGAATGATTCTTACCTAAAAACTTTTTTCTGGATTATCCTGTAAAGAGTGGAAGTTAGAAATGAGCCGTGTCACTGCACAGGAGCTTACGCATGAAATACAATTTGAACTTTTTGAATAATGGCAGCATTCAATCTTTGGTTACTGGGGAGGAGAGGAAAGAAAGGAACTACAAAGTCTCCGCAACGGCATGCATTTTCTTGTTTTGAAACTTTCAATATGATTGCGCAAGCGAGAAGCCATTTTTGTTTTCTCTTGTTATGAGAGCCAATCGATATCGAGTCCTCAAAACCTCTTTCTTTCTTTACTCTCCTCCCAAGTAACCAAAGTCGTGGCGCAGGCTAAATTATCAAGCTTTTCTTGCAGTCCCATGGCAGAGGAACAACACACTGAGTAAAAATACAATTTTTATCATAACATAGGCCACATTGACGGTAGGTTTTTACCCATGGATCAACTAAAAAAGCAACCACTTCGGCTGAAAGAGTCCACTGAGCCTTTGGACTCGCATTTCAATATTCTAATGGGTCATCAAATAAAAAAGTCATCTCCCCTGCACAAATTTTAAAGATCTCACCGTTTTATTGATCAAATCGAGTGCTGTAACTGTTTTCGACGACAACACCTGTCTGAATTTCATAATGGCAGGATTTATCTCAATAACAGAAGTTTTTCCCTGGTTTCCAATCAACCCACGCCTACGAGAGCTAACAACATGAACAAAATTGCGAGAAGTGTGGGTTTTAAGGGTCCTTCTGGTTGGAGATTTGTTGCGATCGATTTTCAAAGGAAGTCATGAAGTACAGAATATCAAATTATGAACATGAAAACAGCGCATCAACTGTGACAGGACGAAAAAATTTTAACAAGCACAGCAGGGTGTATTTGGAAATGTGCACCAATAGCAGTGCTTCTTTAACGGAGTCTTGGAAATTGGTACGCCTTGCATGTGCAACTTATAAACATGCATATCTCATCTAGGGACGAAAATATGGAATAGTAATCCAGTTGGATTGAAATCAGGAAACAATATCAAACGGTTCAAACATAAGATCAAAGAAAACTTTTTCCAAAATATACAGAAAGATATGTATGTATGCATGTATTTTTTCCATAAATTTGAAACGTGGTTGCTGATTTATGGTGGAGAACAGACAAAATAAGTGGTTGCTTCAAAAACAGCACTTCTCTTGTTCTCCAGTAATGTAAAAATCAAGTAAGTTTTCAAAGAAAGGGTTCTAGCATCGTATTAAAATGTTTACTACATGTTCGCGGAGGTAGAAAGTGCTCTCTTATGAACAGACAACACCCGGGGGGGGGGGGGGTTACTCCCATACTTGACTTGACGGGATGTGCCGCTCAACAGGGTGTCCTTTTACGGTAAAAGTTATGCGACAGGGTGTCCTTTTCTGATAGAAATTATGCGACAGGGTATTGCAATTGATAAGAAATCTATTCGAAAGGGTATCATGTGGAAGGAAATTTTTTAGATTTCTCTGGAAACAATGGATTTTGGCAAGATTTTTATGCGACAGGGTATACTTTTGGGCCATTTTTTATCCGACGGGGTACAGGGTGTGGAGAGCTTTGCCACACACCCCCGTCACTTCCCTAGTCAAGTACCCCCCCGGAGACAACACTGCTAACTCTTTTAAAAATTTAGTAAAAATTTCAATACGACGCTAGAACCCTTTCTTTGAAATTTTACTTTATTCTGACATTGCTAGAGAACAATAAAAATGCTGTTTTTGAAGCAACCACTTATTTTGTCTTTTCTCTACCATAAATCAGCAACCACGTTTCAGATTGATTCAAACAAGGTCTCAAACTCTAAGTTGAAGCCTGACCATTGAAACTGTGTAAAAATCAAGATAATTGAATCTACAGCTCCTTCACAGTAGCCACACAGACGGGGCTCAATTATTTTGGGACACCCTGTATTGTATTGTATTGTATTGTATTGTATTGTATTGTATTGTATTGTATTGTATTATATTGTATTGTAATCTATTTTTTACATAATAATAACTTGTAAATATTTTGATTGCGGCAAATGATGCATACATACGTAAAGGATAATACAGAAACATACTATAATTTTGTTAGACGTTTCGATTTTCATCTTCTTCAAAAACTGTTCTAACAAGACTTGGGGACTTGCCTAAAACCTACAATCCTGGTCAAAATAAATTGGGACACTGGCAAATTTCTGTGTTTTCATCATGTTTCCTAAAATATCGAGGTGAAAACATACGTTTAGAACCTTCTCATCCCCCTTCCCCCCTAATTCAATGTTGGGATGGTCGAATGGCGTTTGATTCAACCAACATTGAAACGGGGGGAGTGGGGGGCACTGAATCAAAGACTGAAATAGTGCAATTTTGTGCCTTGTCCCAAGAATTTTGACCAAGATTGTAGATTACATTAAAGTACCCAGGGGGGATAACATAAGATGTTGCGGGTACGGGTATGTGCCGCCCAGATGGGTGGGTTTTTGGTCCAAAATTCTCTAAACAAGGGTCCCTCTTTTGGCAGACTTTCCTTAAACATGTATTGGATTTCCAGAAATTGGCAAAAAATTGTCCTAAATAGGTAGTTTCCCGCCAAAATTCATCATAAAAGTGGGAATGACGGCAACTGTCGGTAATTAGAAGAGAAAAGCTTTCTGAAAACCGGGCGGCAGACCCCCGTCCATCCGCAAGTCATGTACCCCCCCCCCCCAGGATAAGGTAACAGCAAAAACAACCTAACAAAGGGATCTACTTAAAACACATGTGTTACACTGAAATAGAAACTGGATTTGTCATACATACATCCTGGACATAAACATAGAAGACAACAAATAGCTAAAAAATTTTCTCAAACCTCGAAGCATTGCAGTCCAAAAGGATTTTTAAGCAACAGCTCTAATGACTGGTCTCCTTCGCATTCTTTCTTGACGTCATTGCAGATATCATCCATATTGCAATGGCCAGGTAACATGTCACTGTGCGGGCAATCTACAACAAAACGTAAACAATGAAATTGAAGGAGCTTTGTCTCTAAATTTCGGTTGAAACCATGATTTTTGCAGTTTTTTGATAGGCAAGATCACAAGAATTTCCCAGTTTTTCTCAGATTAAAAGCCATATTTTGAGGATAAATCTTTGCACTTAACACGAAAATGGCGACAACAAAGGCCAACCAGGAGACGACAAGTGCAAAGAATGCTGGATAAAACAGACCATTTAATGGAGGAACAACCCAAATACGGTAAACCGGGATAATTTTGGGACAATTTTGTCATTTTCAAGGTATAGCTGCTTAACAGCACATTTAAATAAGACTAATTCAGCTTTTTATATACATTTGAGTGGTAAAAAATTGATATCGAGAAAAAGATTCTTGCTGCTATGTTGTTGCTGCTATATTAGCGTATAAATCATGCTGTCCCAAGTTACCCCATCTGGGGTAATTTGATACAGCAGTGAGTTCCACCTGAAAATGATGTACAATCATACCTAACGGCAAATTTGAATGAGAATACCGGGTGAGCCAGAAGAAAGTTCGCGCTTTAAAAAATTCATAGCACCAAGAGAACTTCACAGATTTGAATGATTCAAATTTTAGGTAAAAGCCAAAAGATTGAAGTATCTTTATGATTTTCTCGCTGTTTTACCAGCAGTAGATGCATCCGTAAATTTAACTTGATAAAAATTTCATGGTCGCGAAGTGACTGAAAAAGGGCCTAAAACATAAAACATCGATCAAATTGTAAGGACTCTCGATACACAGAACAATACGCAATGGGCGTTTCATCTCTCTCAGGAGTTATCAGACATCAATTATCAAACAAATACTAAAGACTTTCAGTCCCATGGCAATAAATGTACAGTGGGTATCTCTCACCCATGAACAATTGCTTTTTCTTTATAGATCTCCGCGAGGAGTCCATTATGATTTGATCAATGTTTAAGGCTATTTTTCAGTCAAATTGCAATCATGAAATTTTCATAAAGTTAAATTTATCGATACTCCTAGTGCCTGTGAGACAGCGAGAATAATCACAATAATACTTCGATCTAAAATCTGTAAAGTACTCTTGATGCTATGAATTTTCAAAAGTTGGAACTTTTTTCTGGCTCACAAGGTATTCTTATTCAAATTTGCCTTTAGGTATGACATACTATAATCGCATCTCTGTTAGAAAATGAAAGATAACTCCAACTTAAAACGTAAACATACCATTCTGAAGAGTTGTCAGGTTCAAAGAATTCAAAAGCAAATCTAGTTTCCGTCCCATGTACCTACTCCTCCTTCTGAATGCCATCAAAACAAATTCAGTAGCTCAAAAAGTCACAATTTCATTTTAACTCTCTGAAGATTGTCACTAAGGCATCCAATGAGGCCAGCTAAGGACTGCCCCAATGAGATCAGTTTGGAGAGCTCAAAAAAGCGACCTAACTCAAACGGTCACGGGGGAGGGCTCTTGGCTAATTCAGGCAGGGAGATACCGCCAACACTTTCAAAACGGCATCGCTGACTGCACAAACGTTTTCACACAAAATTACCCTTTGCCAAGACCAAAATGAAAACTATACAGTTGGCTTAAATAGAATACCAAATACTGAGAAATGTACCCACTGTACCAGAACCTTGGCACACAGGGTACGAGAAATGATACCCTTGGCTACAGTCAGTTTAAAGAAGGTAATCAGTTCAACCATCTTTTTCAATAGGTGATCAGGAAATTGAAATGATTGCCAATGCAAAATACTTAGGTGTTCAAGTAGATAGTCAACTAAACTGGGACAAACATGTCGATACTATCAAGACCAAGGCTAATCGAGCCCTTGGACTTATTAAGTATTCTAAGAAATATCTTCCATCTGATGTGCTCAACAAAATGTACAGAGGGATTGTCGAGCCCCATTTGAGTTACTGTAGCTCTGTTTGGGGCTGCTGTAGTAATTCAAAAATTAACGTCCTGCAGAAAATTCAAAACAGGGCTGCAAGAATTGTAACAAATAGCCCATACGATGCCTCTGCTGCTCCACTAATTCAGAACCTTGGCTGGCCGACTATCAACAATCTTATAAGAAAAGAGACCGCCACGCTAACATATAAATCTTTGAATTCACTTGCCCCAGTCTACATGAGAAAACTATTTACAAAATATTCAGATGATAGAAAACGGTCTTTGCGCTCAACAGAAACTGATCTAAGGTTACCGTTACTAAAGACTGTCAATGGCCAAAAGGCTTTTTCATATCGCGGTGCAAAACTTTGGAACAGTTTGGAAAAAGAAGCAAAATTGGCACCCTCCCTGAAAACTTTCAAGGAACGACTATGAGGGCGGTGTAACTTTATTTTCTACTTCATTTTTATTATGTTTTATTGTAAATTAGGTATTATAGCATTGTATATTGTAAATTAGGCATATAAATTTCTTTTGTTCTTAGTTTAGCCTATTTTCCTTTATTTTATGTTATTTTTTAACAGGTCAGTTTGAAAAACATGTATAAATATATGAAACTTATACCTGTATAAATATTTTAAAATGAATGAAAAATGAAATGAATCATCTGACATTGCAGCCAGAAAATTCGCGCGGACAGGTTTTGATCTTAGGTAGAGTCCTAACACTGGAGCGTCACGACATGGGGTTGCCGTCTCGATTAGGGCTTCTCTACTTCAGCAATCTCAGCACTTGGAGCTAAACAACTGTAATTTCACCTTCAGAAAACAACCGTTACCTGGACTAAAATGCCAAAATACAAAGAAAAAAATGTCACTGAGTACACTAAACTTGGAAAAACATACCTTTGGCTTCGCTAAACATAGGACAAGCATAGCCCTGCCAGACTAAAAGCACGCTCTTAGCACACTGGAAAAGTGTACCCCCGTTCAAAGCAAATAAAATCGCTAAAGAGCAGTACAACTATTTGGATGAACCATTTATGCCTCCTTTGAATCTGGACTCAAGTGATTCACATATATACTATCGTATTGCAAATGAAACAAATTATAGCTTTACAGTAAACTAACAATTTAACTCCTCCTTTCTTTGGTTTTTATGTATCTGAATAAATAACCTTTTTGAGACACATATTCACACTACACGATTCAAATTTCATGTTCAGCAGGGAAAAGTTCTTGCAAAGATACAAGACGTAGCAAGGATGAATCTTGTTCCACAAAAGATTTTTGACAAAGCGATTTTTGGTTCTGAGGAGCAGATTTTACACCTCCAGTGCGTGCATCCAAGCAAAAAGTTTTGCTCTCTCTGTTTATTTTGATCTGATTGTGACTTATGATTTATCTGACTAATTTTGAGTGCTCTGAGTGATATGAAAAATTTTCCCGTCTTTTCGGAGACCTGACACTTTTGTTTGCAAATTCGGCAAAATTCACCCTTGAAGTTCAGTTCAGTTCAGTTCAGTTTCATATATCTTAAAATTCCTCAACATACAATATCTTACTAAAAACACTAATTAAATGCAATGGCTGCGGTCACACTAGGTGCTTTATCCCGTTGGGCCGACAACGCTGTTGTTTTATGTGACCATTCTTCCTGCTCACATACAATGCTGTTACAACGTTTCGTTCATTAGCCAGAATCTTTGAAAACTATATCAACGAAAACAACGGGATAAACAAGGTGCCCAACTAAATTACACCGCTGTTAAAAGCAAAATAAACCAATCATGATTTACCAAGATAATCACATGACGATTACTTTCGCGCCAAAAAATTTGCCACAGCACAGGTAGCTTTGCAGGACAGGCACGTTTGACCGGACGGGACGGGCACAGTTTGACCGGGTGTCTTTGTATCGTTATAATGCCGTGCTTTCTGGCGTCGAAAATTAAATTTCAAGAAAGCGAAACAATTCAGATTACAACGGGATTAGATTCTTGTGTGACGGCAGCCAATGACTACGAATAAAATACTTGTTAAACATTCAATAAATACAAACGATGCTGCATGAGAGGAATTTCTTCAGAAGGAGCTCTCTCAATAGATAAACTAGCCAAGGAGAGAGCACCCCAGAAGGTGTATACAAAGAGGTGTACGAAGGTGGTGTGAGAGGGAGATAGCCTCCATCTGATGAAACGTCATATGAGTCTTTGGACAGATTTGCAAGGTGATACCACATCTTGCAGTTTGAGGTTATCAAAACATATCAGGTAACGGAAAATATATAGTCCATTGCTTCTCATTTCAAACTTTCTGATACTTCCGCATCCACGTAAATAACTAAAACTTCGAATGATAAGACTGTTAGCATCGCTGCTCTGTGTGCCAGTTAAGTTGGCACGAATTCATACTCTTTCTTGATATGAAGTTATGAAGAGTTTTCAAAAGGACTAAATGGGAACTAAGATTTCTGTTGTGATAAGCTTACAAAAGAGGATCGGCATCGGGGGTGAAATCACAGGCCTTTTCGAAAAATCTTCTTCCCAAAATATCATGAGATATAAAAAGATTAAAAAATCAGGAAAAAATCAGTTGATTCAAAATTATCTCAAAATTTATGGACACGGTTTCAAATACATTCAAAATGGAGAGAAAACAAACAAGAAGCCAGAATTTCCAAGAAAGTTTCAGAAGTGCACAAGGCACTCCCCCCTTGTCACATTCACTGATCCCAAAAGAGTCCCAAAAGCAGAGGAGAACGAACATGTCTACGTGACGACGTTACAATTACATTTCTGATTTAGAATTGGAACAGCACCTCAAAACAGTTTGAATGATTATCAAGGGAAAGCCAAGTTACGAGGCATAGTAGAAAACCTAGCGCAGCTTAGTCCTCATCAGTCAACCCACTCTCCGCCTTCATGTTTACACAAACAAGAAAAAACCTAAAAAATGCACAAACAAGATGAATATATGCATTAGATAAGAAAAATCAAAGCTGCCTTACACTTTATCAGCTCTCACTTCAAATCATCCAACTTTCCAACGCTTTGATATGACAAAATGCAATGAAAATTGATCTGTGCTGCCTCAAACTTGACCTCATATCTCAATACATATCAGGTGTCTTCTTGAAAAGCAATCATATATTTGAAGTACAATTCGTATGCTATCTCCATTCCTGACAATATTGTTTCTACAGCTGCACAAAGTTATGCATACATGGTTTCACAAACACCATGCTAGTAAATTCAAATTTAAAGCTATGTTGTCAACAATGCATATCAGTATCAACAAATCATTGTGCCATCGCTGATTCTGATGCATACTGAAGTTAACACTTGGAATTCAAAGGACTATGTTTGCGTTGATTTCACATGTCCCAGCGCCCAGTTTTTATAGTAGACGCAACTTCAGATCCAACCAAAACCATCAAGCTATATGATAGAAATTGACCTGATACGGAATATTACACGGAATACAATACGCAAAGCAAAACTGTATTATAATGAAACGATACCGGAGGAGCGGAAAATGCTCGAGACCACTTCTGCCAAGCTATGCATACATATAGGGACGATAAGCAGTGTTTTTGTCTCAATGCACTTGCTTCGCAGAGATGCTCTCGAGCATTTTCCGCTCGCGTGGAAATGCAGTTCAATAGAAATCAGGCTTTAGTATCGGCACGTCAGTGGAGTCGGACGTAGGCAAGGCCAGCCCGGCAGAATCGTCGTGTGTCACTGCCACTTACCGGACGAAGCAATCAACGCAACGTGATATGCTGATACCGGACCCGGGCACGAAAATATTATTGGTTCAAAGAATACAACTGTTTAGAAGCTCAAAATGTGCTAACAGTTTTTGCTCTTCTGCACCACCAATTTTTTTATACAGGGCACACCATTTCAGCATTTTCACTCTCGCTCTCATTGCCTTGAAAACTTCGGAGAATGTCACGTGATACTAAACAATGGATGGCCATGGCATGGCACTTTTCATGTTATAACAGGTGGGCCAAAAATTGACCCTAAATGCACAGGCGGATGATTAAAAACAAGAAGGCTTCAAAGGAACCTTAAAGAAGCTGTTACAAAAGTTCCAGTGTTGGAAACATGATAATTCAGACAAGACATCAGTACATGGCTCATTTCTTAGTTCCTGATAAAAAAATGTGGGGAAATACACAAATCTTTTGCCACCACCAAAAACAAGACGGCGCAAAACAACTCCCTGCCCCTACATAAAAAAAGTATGTTTCACAATATCGTCGCTCTGCATAAATGTCTCGACAAATCCGAAGAAAAATTTCATAAATAACATCCATCAAGACATTAACGAAATTGAAGCAAACTAAACAAAAATTACAGTGATCTAATGGAAATTTCAACAGACGGCAAAACAGAGAAAATCTTACCCAAACAAAACTTGAGATTCGAGCGAGCAGCCCTAGACTCTAAATCTTGGATTTATTTCGAAAACAGCTGAAATACTTAAAAAAATCCTTCACCAATTCAACATGAATTCTGAATCTCCAAATAGCTAATTACGATTCTTTTGTCACACTTGCGAAATCCAAATGTAAAATTATTTACAGAGAGAATTGGTCGAACAAACAATTTGCTTTTCTGCTTTCATTCCCCGTTCAAGCAATGGATCGTTGTAAGCCAACCTAAATCCGTGATTCTGCTCAACAAAGTGCTTTCTGCAGGTGAATATCCAATATTTATACACACAGTTCACCTGCGTATCAACTGCTAGTACTACGTCACATAATGGCTACAGCCCCTGCAGTCAAACTACACCAACTTTCTCGAAGCCTCAACTTAAATGAACTCGAAGCCTCAGCCAGCATTGAGTCATCAAGATTCAAATTAACATCCATTACCGAAGGCTAGCTCACTTTTTCAAACAGCATTCGATATTTCTACGGGAATAAGCACAGTAACGTGCCATCCTCTCCCATTCCGTGCCCCTCTAGCGCACTACTCACCTAACGAGAAAAGGCATTCACCGTGTGCACAGGCATTTAACATATCTATTTCAAACAGAGGCCTCGTCCTGCTGTATCAGCTTTCTGTCATACATATTGTTTGATGATAAATTTACGTCGTAAAGCTGGCTTTAAAACTATGCCGCAAAAGTATGCAAATTTCGTTTGAAAAAGGTGTCCAAATTACAAACGTTTCTAAGGTTAGAGTCAGCTTGACGAGAATTGACCTGGCGAGACACAGAATAGATGATTCGCCAGCTAACTGGACCATGCTTTCAAGACGCCATCTGATTGGACCTCGCTTTCAAAACGCCATCTGACTGGACCTGGACCTTGCTTTCAAAACGCCATCTGACTGGACCTCGCATTCAAAACGCCAGATCACTGGACACGGACACATGAAGTTGAACATGATACAAATCTACCGTAGTTTAACTGTTTCGATTCCCTTTAAGCCCAAAGACTTAATTCAGAAATCGCAATCAAAGGAAATGAAAATGGCAATCAAAGGGAACTAATGTCGATTTAGATAAAGGACAGCCTTGTGGTGATTCACGGAGACCAAACACCTTGGGATTAACAGCAAAAAAGCGATTAAAAAGATCATGGTGCAGAAAGGAAGACCAATGGTCATGAAAGCTTCACTAATGCGTGTATTTGTTTCAAAAATATTTTAGGCTGATACTGGATATTGCAAGCTAAAACTATGCACATGATAACAGGTTTTGTGTTCTGCAGGAAAATATAAAGCACGAGGTCTTAAAAGTACAGACCGAGCTTGCGATGTCTGTGCATTAAGACAGAGGGCTTTATATTTCCTGTACAGCGACAAAACCAGTTAGTATGAGTTTTATTACCTGATAGCTTCTAATTTTAGCTCGTGTTAGTTAGTCAAAGTCATTTTGTTTCTGTAAATCTCACAGGCCTAATGCAGTTGCTGTAGTGACTAAAACGTGTCGTTGATTCTGTATCGTTGTATCGCATTATACAAGGTGATACAACCCGCGGGTAAAGTGCAATTAACTAATAGGAGAAGCGGGATTCTGTATTGCCTCGTTTTTGTCAATACAGTCAGGTAATAATGTCTGATATATCACATTGCATGATAAATCAATCAGTACCTCATAGCAAGCCAAATACAAATTCGCACATGTCTAACGAAAGAAATATTGCAAAATAGTCTCTTCATGGATCCAGCTTTCAGAAGACATACACCGAGCCAGTAATATTGCACACAGGAATATCAATAAAAGATAGTTGTGAGAGAATAGCAGCAGATGCTACGAACGCTAACAAGCTACGCACATGAAAACGTCATGAAGAGAACCACACCAAAGCATGTCTTAAAAAGGCAAAATTTTTTATATAAATACTTTCAAAATTGAATTATGAGACGAATTTCATTTAAGTCCATTAGCGATAGGACATCCAATGTGTAGCAGTTTGAAATGTATATCAGTTGCTAGCCACCCGAACATCTTTGTGTTTTGAACTTTTTTACCTGGTATACAGCCATCCTTCACTGTTTCGTAATCTTGAAATTTTCAGCAGTGAGCCATCTGGCTTTGCACTTAAGGTGGCTCACTACCGAAAATTTCAAAATTACGAAACAGTGAAAGGTGGCTACATACCAAGTAAACATAAGTGCAAAATACAAAAACCACGTTAAGACGTTAAGATGGCTCTCCACTGATATAAAGTTCTAATTGCTACACACTGGGTGTCCCATCGCTTATGTTAAGACCCTATGCTATAAATCGTTGGTAATTTCTGGAATTTCATATAAATGGAGTTGGGCTTAATAGAAATGGGGGCTTACTTAAAATTTCAGCTCAGAGGGGAGGGGTTTAATAGAGAGGGGGGCTTAACAGAGCTTTAACGGTAAGTATATGACCAAGTCTTTTTAACGTTATAATGTTGTCATAAGCTGCAGAAGTTACTAAGATATGCAAGGAGACGAACCAGGATGGTGAGAAAAAGCTGCTTTTTTCCAGATGCAGGTTGAAGATCAATCTCGCCTACTGATATGTTTTTGCAGCTGATACATCAAACATTTCTCAATCGCAGTTAGAAAAAGACACTTTTCCAATCTTTTGACTGATTGAGATTTCTGTGAGATGTATGCATGTGTGTTTTCATAGGAAGCAAGATTACGCACAAATCTTATCTATCAACCGAGGAATCCAATATCTACGTGGATATAAATGAAGTTTGGTGCTAAAATATGTGCTATAAAACCATTCAACTTTGAGAGTGAACTGATGCAGCGAAAAGCTCGTAAAAATAACTACAATTTTTGAGCACATGCATCAAATTTTTAAAGCACAAGTCAAGGCTTGTTATGATTGATAATGAAATTAAAGATGATACTGTTATGAGCGATGTATCATACTTTTCCCGTTATTTTTCGCCTTGTCCTTGTGAAACTACGTCTCAAATCAAGCAATCTGTGCAAAATGACGTCATATCACACACCGAAAGCGAGGCTGTCCTATCATTTTCTCGCCTCTCGCCCATCAATCGTTGCTAGCCTTCTTACTATGTGCAAATGCAAGAAAATGGCAACACAGAGACCAATTATGGCCTAAATTATCATTTTTGGAACTGACAGCCGTTGGAAAGCTCAAAATGTGAAACTTTGTAGTATTAATTATACCAACCCTGGATTTGTCCTTTAGAGAAACATTCTACAATCGCTTGATGAATCTTTCATTTGCATTAATGGCTTAAAGGACAAGTCCGGGGGGGGGGGAGGAGAGCTGGCATGATTAAAGCTACAAAACAAACTTACCAATTACTATTAAAGATAGACAAAATTGGCAAAGGTTTGTTTACATCCATTTCAAGTCATGTGATCAATCTCTTGACAAAACATCTTTTGATTTCTCCAACATATTTAATGCCATGAAAAGTTGTGCCATGAATGCAAAAGGTAGCACGATACCAAAACCTCCCATGGGCATGGTCACATGAGTCGAAATTGGCAAGACAAACCTTAGCTGATTAAGTCTATGCTTACCTTTGCTTCACATTTTGAGCTTCAAAACGGACGTCAATTCCTGGAAGATTTCAAAATTAAGCTCCAATCTGGTCGCTGTGTCGTGTGGCCATTACAGTATCTTGCATCAGTACACGATAAGGAGGATAGCAACGATTAAGAGGTGAGAAAAACATCTGAAGTTCCTTTTAAAGTGAAAATGACTAGAAAATTTCTATTGAAAAAAACATCAATCTGAGCGTGATATTTACACTACATGTAAATACTGTAAATTCAGCTGTTGAAGTTTTCAGTAAACCAGGAGTGGAATTCCTTACTTTTATTTACTATGATGAACAAACAAGCCAAACCTGACTGCTTGTTTGCTTGTTCGTCATTGTTTCATATATGAAGCATTGTACGGTACTGTCATTACTCAAACAGTTTACGTCACATGAGCCTGGTACTCAACGGTCTCAATGCACAGAGTTGCGCCACTTCTCGAAGCAAAGTGGAAGCTGCTCAACCCCATCTTCTGAAGAAATAATATATATCCAAATTCAAATCTAGAGCATTATGATCAGCACTGATCATCGCATGAGGCATTAAAAATTTTCGAATCATATTCACTTAGAGCCATTAACAACAAAAGATCGTCAAATGGAATCCCAGCAAGAAACGGGAAGAGGCAACATATGAAAATCTATCTCTGGCTGCAGGCACCATAACGGCAGGAAACTAGACACATGACGGAAGAAGAACATTTCAAAACACGTTTATTTCAATAGCAGCAACGATCAGATCAAAAATATTTTCGTACATATGATTCAGTTTGATTTGCTCAACATCTGATTTTGAGGCCTATTTCAGTGGAAATCTAACCAAATTGATCAAAGACCAAGACAACGAGATCAGAAGACAGGATTGAATCAAAGAATGTCGTGGAAACCATTATGTTGAAAAGATGATAAGATGACCCAGTCACATGCCTACAGATCTCCTCTGTTTCATCTAAGAAAACATCTTATCAAGGGTTTGCTCATGGTTAAAAGCTTGCATAATTTGCAAAGAGTAAAAGGTCTAAAAATATTCCATTTAAATCAAAGTTGCAGGCACGTCTTGAACGAATGATAACCAAAGAACCAGTGCTGTGCATGAGTGTTCCTTCCTTCTATTCATAGACAAGCGTTTTTTGAATAGCGAAACCATCATGAAACATGCTGCAACTGTTTTCACTTGATGCTCATCAGAGATGTCCTTGTACAATTTCACAAGAAACTAAGAATTTGCGCAAGTACTGAAAGCCTTGAAAGATTCTTGAAATTAACGTATTCTTGAGTACTAAGAGTTTCTTATCTATAATCTACAAAAATCTTCATATTTACACACTTACTCCAGGTTGTAACATCTTGTAGCACCTTTTCAAATTATAAAAATTCAACAACAGAAGTTCTCACAGCATTAACCATACCTTCATCGAAATCAACCAAGCCACGACAGATTCTAAACAGTGCTTCTTCCATCTAAAATTTGTTGTTGCTAAATTCAGTTGATAATATACAGCAAAAATTCCTTTCCTGAATTTGATTTCCAACTGGTGTCCAGTGTCACAGACAAAACAAGGGTACGGTACATGCAACACTTCGCTTCAAATTCCCTTCACATCTATTTCTTTCTGCTATTGATTAATTTAGATCGATCATCATCAACCTTTTTTATATATGATATACAGCTTTTTGTTTCAACTGTGACAACTGAAAGTCTATCTCATCTTCCTTTCCATTTGTAATGATCCTTTGTACTTTGAAGTGGTCTTACAAAAAACTGCCACAAGAATACTGTTATACAAGCAATCTTATCTCGAGTTTATATAATAGTACAGAACCGAAACATTGCTTTTCCCAGTTGCATAATACTGCTACGACACAAAGGCAAAACGAAAGAAAAAGAAGGAAGCCAAGATGTCACAATATGAGAATCCGGAATCAAGAAATTCTCTTTAAAACAGGGCAAGGAGGGACAATGAGAATACACCTACTAAAGAAACAACTGTCCAGTCAACATGCATCATCGCTGTTTCTGAACATGAAAGCATTGTTATGAGATTCGTACCTGACGTCAATGTGTAGGTAGGGAGAGAAATAGGTCATAGAAATGGATCCTGCGTGCATTGGAAAGAAGTATGCGCACCAACAACAACACTTTTCTATCTTCATAAAACTAGCTGTTAACGAAGTTAAGTAAGTGCTGCTCAAGCCGTAGTGTAAAACACACTATTTCTGCGAATTTGTCAACAATAAATGTTGGAGAGGAGTTTTGGAGGATTTGTGACTTGCTAGACTTGTGAGGCAAAATTGCCCCAAGCAAAAAAGAACTGTTTGTAACTTTCAAGTCTGTTTAGTGTTACTACAGCATCTATTACATTCTAATACAAGATTAGTCTCATTTGAAGTGTTAAATTGTAACTTTAAGGCAGAGTTATTTGATGTTGGTATGTTATGTGTTAGACGGTATGACTTTCTTTAACCCTTTTTGGTACCACACATGGCATTATTTTCTTCCTTGTCCACAGATCATTTTACGTGTAGCAATATCTTTCATAATTCCTATTTAACTGTACAAAGTAACTGTCCATTATCTGCTTCTGTTAGCAATATGGCAACAAACTCAGGACTCAATAATCAATGATATCTAAATATGAACAGTTTTTTAAGTCTGAAGGACAGTCCTGAGAGCTCATGATGCACATGAGTTGGCCACCACAATCTTTCAAGTGTAACGTTCATCAAAGTAAGGTCACAAGGCGTAACAGACTGTGACATCTTCCCTGGTTTCTTGGTCTCGTCTTTGAAATACTGCCCCCTGTGATTCCTTGGTCAGGTCTTTGCAAGAATGACACACGTAAATATCGTAATGGTGTGCCAATGCAGTGTTGGTCATTGAATGTTCGAAGTTGGATTGACACTCACAAGTGGTGATGCATAAATAATGATCCAATGCTGCTTTGATCTTTGCATGAATCTCACAAGTGAATCCTTTTACTCCTACAACAATAAACAGTGAAATGAGCTTGCTTGTATGTGTAAATGTATTGCAAAGGATATATGGTTGGTTGGCAGCATAAAATGAATTTGAGGTCTTGCTCTTGGTAGACAATTGAATTGCAGTTCATTGTCCATGGAATGTTATGGAATCACAAGTGACTTTTACATATCCTTTGCATTGTAGGAATATTTATCAATGAAAGTAATATATCGGAACTCTATCAGATCCAAATGATCATGGTCAAGGATCCTTATCACTCACTTTTGTGCAATTTTCTGCATGATAATTTCCTTGTTTTTGGAAGGGAAATTATCGCCTATTCTGTTCTACAAACGATTCATTCGCATTCCTGAATACATTCCCTGCTTGACTGGCTGGGTTTGATATAGGGGATATGATGAAACCTTCAACCACTATTTGTTAGCAAAACTTGAAACATTATGCACGTATTACTTGACGGAAGCCCGAATTCCCGAGGGGCATTTCACTCATGCGAATCGGCGTACGAGATTTTATCAGAACAAAAGGATTTCTTAAGGATTTTTGATGGATTTTTCTTGAAACAAAAGGATTTTTGCCAAAGGTGTACGAGATTTTTTGGGAGTGAACCGCCTCTCGCGAATTCCTCGCGCCCTACGTGCTGTTTGTTCATTACAGCAGGTTTAGGCCGCTAGGCCTTCCCATGCCTTTTCGTCTTCGAAGCTCGATCTCTTCTGAAACCATATGGGCGATTCTAACACATGAAGAATGTTGCAGAATTGTCTATGTTACTTCTCAATTAAATTAAAATGATTACCTTCCTGTTTTTGTTGAAATTTCCTTGGTGTCGAGCTACGATGCGAGTTTGTTCATCGGCAAAGCACTATAGAATAAGGTCTGCTTCGTTGCTGTTTTGCTTGTCCTCATTTGCATATACTCCATCCATCCATCCCAACAAACAAACAGACACGGAAATTTCTTATCAAACTCGTATAACGAGTTCCGATTTGGCTCTCCCTCGCAGTGGAAAGTAAAGTCTGCACGCAGGCTAGTTCCTCATTTGCATATACTCCATCCATCCATCCATCCATCCAAACAAACCGACACGGGAATTCCTTATCAATCTCGAAATAAATAGCTGCTCGCGCATGCGCACTCGCAGCAACTAATCAAAGAGAAAATCTGTCTGAGGAAACTTTAAAATTCTTTCTAAACAGTACACAGAATTTGAGATGCAAAAACCTAATTATTTGAAATATTATAAACACGGAAACAGGAAGAAAATTGCACCAAGACGTAAATAAGGAAAAGAAATCGAAATTAAATTTCTTTTAAAAATAATTCTCTTCTTTGGAAAAAATGTTGCCTTGACATGCCTTGATTTACTTGACCTTCTATCTTTTAGGCCCGTTTGGGTGACAGTTTGCGGTACTATTACACTACCATTACTGGAGGCGACACTTTCTTCTTCTGGAGAGCCACAAACAACGCAAACGTTGATCACAAAACAGGCGACTAAAGATAGAGATATCTTACCATACATGCTGCACTTCAACTCGAAAGGAGCTTGAAAATCTACTTCTTTGATGTATAACGGTAACAGTTAATTACAGCAAGCACTGCTCTGCAAAACATCTAGGCCACGATAATTTGCAACGACCGCTTGTTGGCGTCAATAAACTTTACTCCGCAAATACGTCTCCTGCTTCTAAACATTGCGCAGCGATAGAAAAACATTTCAAACAACACAAAATGAGTAAAAGACTCTAAACAGTGATCTTGTTGCTTCTCAGTAAGAGGTAGATTGAGATGTTAGCATCCTTATTCAGAAGAGGTTCGTATTGAAGCGTGGAGCTGTTTTGAACAATTGAATAAATTCAATTGGCTTACCTTCATCAAATTGATCAGATATGCTTGGCTAAAAAAGAAAAAGAATCTTTCAGAATCTCCTTTGAGTAAAAATAAAAGTAATAAAGAAATTCTATCAACCGTTGGAGATTAGCAGCTCAAGATGAAAACGGTTTTGTCCTTGAGAATGTCAGGTGTCTCAAGCCGACGGTTGGTTGAGATTCAAATTTGTTTTCAAAAATTTGAAAGTATGTGAAACTGTCAAAGGAAATTAATGGCAAATCTACAAAGATTTGCCGAATGTCCTTGGAATAAGGCCTCATCCAGACTCTGAAGAGAAATCAGTAGAGTCACGATGCAGAAAAGTCTGCAAGGACTTTCATCAATTTGTGTCCACCGACGATCAATCAAAGCACCCCTCCCCCCAAAAATGTTGCTTATGTGAGCTGACTGCTGAGGGAACATCACTTCTGCCAAGATGAATGACAGTTGAATGACGAGGGGCAAATAACTCCAAAAATCAACGAAACATCATCAATCTCTACAAACAATGTCCATAGACCAAACATATACACGTTTTTTTGAATTGTCAATGTGGTCGCTAACACTGCTGCAGATATGTTTCTTGATATTTAAAACACCATATAGAAATAAACAGTGTTCTGTTATGTTGAAAACACAAATGGTTAGATAATATTGCCCAATGATAAAGGTTCAGCGATCCATTTGCTATAAAATTCATGCTTTAAACTTTGAAAAGTTTCTTAGTACTTCTCAGACATAGTACTAGAGTTTCTTAAAATTTTGGCCATCTTAGTACTAGTTTCTTATAAACCAGTTTCTTACAAAAAAAACGTGAAGCGTACGAGATTTTGGAATTGTAAAATCTCTAAGAAACACTTGGCAACACGCTGCCCTATGACGCAAGTCAGTCTTTTTTTATCAAATTTGCACAGTGCAACGAAGGAAAGACAGGAGTATGATGGAGGTTCAAGACTGACAAACCTCTCATATTTGCGCTAAAAATTCAAGGGCGGTTGTTCATAACCATCTGCCTTCAAAAGATTATGTTTCAAATGAGCCTTGTTCTATGCAGGACGTCTGTGCAATGACATTAAACGGAATCTAATAATTAGAAGTTTCAGCAGGTCACCAAACGCAGAGTACTGGGTGACACAAAAAAGTGACCCGACGCAACCGGTTATAGAAAAATAAGTTTGAGGCCGATGGAAATACCTCAAAAGTTGTACTGTCGCTAAAAGATCACCCTACACTATGAGAATTTTCAGAAGGTTTAATGATGGGTTATGACGACTCTGATTGGGTAGAAAACATCGGAATATTGGGGAATATTCTCTTAAGCAGAATGAATTTTCAGACAATAAGATTTCATAATAAATTGGCATATGAAAGCTGCTCATAAAGATTCATGGCTTGAGATGCATGGACCATACATGTGCTAGAAAAAGTCATAACTCATACTTGTTGTAACGGCAATCAAGATGCTCAGAATGGCACTTGCCCGAGGGGAGGGGGGGGGGGTAACATAACATGTCGATGGTACGGGTATGTGCTGCCCATATGGATGGGTTTTTGGGTCCAAAATTCTCTAAACAAGGGCCCCTTTTTCGGCAGATTTTCCTTAAACATGGGTGGGTTTTCCAGAAATTGGCAAAAAATTGTCAGAAATGGGTAGTTTTCGGCGAAAATTCATCATAAGAGTGGGTATGACGGCAACTGTCGGTAATTAGAAGAGGGTAGCTTTCTGAAAACCGGGCGGCAGATCCCCGTCCATCCACAAGACATGTACCCCCCCGGGGGCACTTGAAAACATTTAAACGGGGCATGAAGCATTTAAACATTTAAACTCAATTTCCCCCTTCCCCTATCTATCATTGTTGTTCTTTCGTAAGATTTTAGTGAAAAGGCTTCTTTCTCGCATCATGCCTGAAACTCTACATCGATAATAACATTGATCTTGGGGTATGGGGGGATGGAAAGGTCAAGCAGAAGTCCAGTAATTGATGTCCAAGACTGTTGAATAGTGGAGGATCGAAATTGAATGAGATATAAATCAGAACATGAAGTATCAAACCTGACTTTCTAAAGCAATAGACAATAAAAGAATAAAATATGAAATACTTCAGGAAATACTGAAAATTTTTTAGGGGGCTACAGCCCCCAGTCCTTCTACGTCGCTCTTTGGATTGATGGCTTCCTCCCAGTAGTCATTCAAACAGTGCACGCGTTTTTTTTGACACAACCTGTAAACCAAATCATAAGAAACTCAGGCCTGATTTTGCTGAGTAAAACACCTCTTCACAAGAAACTATCCAGGCTGATTCATGTTCAGTTTCTTATATAATGGTACATAGCAATGTTATAAGACATTATTTGAATATTTCTCCGATATTCCCTAAAAAGAAGAATGAAAGTTTCAAGCCCAAATTGTTATAATTTCAAGAAACAACCTTCAGTAATGGCTTAAACCATTGGATCCTTGCACAACAGTCCATATCTCCAACGTTTTCTTAACAATTTCAACAGCTGTTTGGAGTATAAGAGTATTTCTTATACCATGGTATACACACCCTGTTTTGAAGAAGTATATTTTTACATAAGAAACCAATCAGGCTGTCTTTTTGTAATGAGTTTCTTAAAGGCGGGACTTTACTGTACCTCTAACAAGAAAGCATGCTCCACGCTCCCCATCTCGCATCAGTCTTGACAACAATCAACAAGAACAAATTCAGCAAAACTGGTCATCAAGCGAAGTCATTAAACATTCGAAGGCCTCTGAACAAAAATGAAGCAGCAGTTTTTCTTGCAAACCAGACTTTCGATTGACCTGTTACAACGAATGTAAACTAAGTGGTTCAGTTCAGCATGATTGTTTTGACTTCAACTGTGAGAGCTATCACTGTATATTTTGCATGTAAACAAATTGTTTGCCTGGACAATTAAACTATAGGATGTACTGCACTGTATGACAGAGAAAGAAGGGCTCAGCGAGCCAAGTAACGAGAGGTGAGGTGGAAATGGTCAAGAAGCACATATGGCATGGCATGATGTCACAACTGCAAATGACATCATCGCATAATAAAGTTGCTTTGGGGGTTCGTAGGATTTTTTGAATTTGCAAAAAGTTACACAAAGAGACCGCAGATGCAAGGAATGCTGGCTCATTTATTTTCTAAATTCAATTTGATATATCAGCTATCCTCATACAATCAGTTAACACTTATCTGAAAAATGGTCTGCCAGCAACAGGCTTTCAAATGCTTATGCTTTTGACTAACACAGTACATTTGTATCAAACATTCAAAACTAATTGCAATAATCTGCCTTTTCATTATCATCCTAATCTTTCTAAATATGCTATTACCAACTTCTATTTTCTTCCTTAAAAATTGTAATAAAACTAACTTTCTTTATAACATACAAATATATTGGCAAAGATAGCAGGTCCACATCTGCCGAGTCCCAGCAGTTAATAACCTTCTCCAACAAAAACATCTGATATCATATTTAAAAACAGTTAAGTATCAATAAAGAAAATCTGAAACAGTAGAACTGACTTTTCTGGAGCAGCATGGAATGAATTGATGAAACACTGCCAATGTGATAAGTGCAACCATGATGGCAAATAACTGCTTTGTCAGCAAAGACCAACAGCTGATCTCCTCAAAAATAGATTATGTCAGTGAAGCAACAAAGAGGTCTTCAAATCACAAAGGAGAATATACACCACAACTCACTGAAAAGTATCAATGATTCAAAGATTTCAAACTGGCAAATTTACCATATGGCACTTGCTCTGAATCGTTAATGAGAAACTCAATAATTTAACATTCTCATCCAAGAACATAAGCATGCTCACATCTCAGCTTCTGCTCAACGACTTATGCAAATTTTGGTGGGAAAATCTCACCAATATTCAGTATGTTGACCGACCAAGAAAGATTTCCTGACACTATTTATCGAGAGCAGGGAGATTACTCAGTACAGTGGAAAAGGAAATCTTGTTCCTAAAAGAAAGCTTCATTGAAATCACTTCAATCTATTCTGTATTATGCAGGTCATGAATCTTTTAGGAGGAAAGATCTATCAGTGGAAAGCACAATTGAAATCCCGCAAAGACTTCATCAAAACAATTTAGATGCCTGAATTTTATATCCCAAAGAAGGGCAACAGAGAATGAATTTCTTATTTTTGTTTATTTCTTGCTAGCATCCAAGGTTACTTTGTCAGGAAAGCCGAAGAGCTCAGATTGTTGAGGCAGAGTCCTAGTCCTCATTAAAATGACCACCAACACATTCTGATTCCTTCCTTTAGCCTGGAATTACAGAGAGCAGTAGCCAGTCTATCACAGGGACTCAAACCATTTAATTGGCATCTCCTTTTTGCTGAGAAGAGTGCCCCTTGTTGTGACCCTAAGACACACTTGTTTAACTATTTCGATCACAATGGGGGGGAATAAAATGACATAATTTAGGAGAAAACCAACGCATTTTTTCAATTAGGTGGCCAAAAATATTTGTGCACCTCTGGTGTGCTGTGTAATAACACACAATTTACTGTTTTGAAGAGTCAGTAGAGCAGGTCCTGCAAGCATCTGCAGGTAAAGGAACAATGCCTTTGAGGATGCAAGCACAATCAATTATACAGAGGTGCCATCAGGAACAGTGCGTTCTTCTGAACAATACTGTTTAGAAACGCAAAACGTATCATCATTGGCTATGGGACAGTAAGAGTCACATTGCACACAAGTGCATTGTTTCAAAGAAAAAACAATGAATCAGGCATCATTATGCTGACTTTACCTATTTCTGAATCTGTAAAATCTGCACGCAGTCTATTGTTTCCAAATTTTAGAAAAACAACCAAAACTTTCTGTCTGAAGTTTCTATCCAAACTAATTCTGCTTGGAATATTTGGATGTTTGCCAGACTGTGAAGTTTGGTTGGTGCAGGGAATGCGTTCCTCACCAAAAGTGTCTAGCTTGTTTTCCGTCTGCGCAAAGTTCCTTGAGAGGCAAATTTCTGCGCAGATTTGCCCACCTGTTTGCTGCGTTACCCATGAAGTTTTCAAACAGAGGCTTGCGAATTTTGCTTCTGCTCAGAACTGAGTGGTATTAATACAATCTTTGTAGCTTTGCTCTTCATCTGGATGGCACCATACAATAAGAATAACATGAGAGACAGTCAAGCACCTTGAGGAATAAGGCTGTAATGGAGATCTTACCTTCCTGCTTTGCACCACACTGTGCGTAAATACAACATTCTGCAATAGAATCCACGCACAAAAATTTTTGAGATAGAATTTCTTCTGCACAATTATTCTCAGTTAAAACCAATGTTCTCTGCATATTGAAAAAACTTTACGGTCTGGGATGTTCATGTACAAAGGAGTTTCAAAATATGAAAACTTTACTCACAGACAAGTAGATATTTTGTGTTGGTGACAACAGATTTCTTCTGGTTCCGTCCACACCTTTTGTCAGTAAGTCATCACCAACTGTACCCAAAACATTTTCACAGGAGCCACCACCATTTTTAGCTAGTTGCTCATCTAACAGCCATTTTGGAATTGGTTTTCTTTGTCTGAATGGAGACTTTGTCAGATGCATCACATGGAACTTATCACTAACTTTTGCTACCTTGTGAGCTTCATGCTCTTCTTTTATTCTCAGTTTCTCTAGTATGTCAAGCCCATCAACAGAGTCATCAAAAGAATCATTTATGCTGAGCCGTGGACTGGCCACAATTCCATCGTGAGAAGAGGTTGTTGCATTGTCACTAAATGAACTCTCTCTAAAAAACAAGTTCAGTGTATCAAGAATGATAGATGAATCTTTAGGAAACCCTTCACAGAGACTTTTAACTGGTTTGCATGTAAGACCAAAGCTTTGGGCTACTTTTTCATGTTCCATATGACTTCTCAGTTCTTCATCCACCATGAAAATGTGACAGGAGCATACCTCTGGCTGCCGCCTCTCACTGATACCTCTTGAGTCATAAGGCCTCATTAACAGTGGGCTATCATCATTCAATAGTTTTCTTGTAACAATTCCAAAAAATCTGGTATCATCAGAACAAGAACAAGTAAAAGCTATTGTACTCAAAGGATAAGTTACAATAACTTTGCCCTCAGAACTTGTTAGCCTGACTCCATCAAGTGAGATTGTCATCAACACATGCTTGTAAACTTTCTTTGATGCAACTGGCAATCCACGAACACAAGTTTTCAGGACATCAGCACTGGTTGATGAGAGATTTTTAGATCCTTTAGCAAGTTCAACAGATTTCAGATATCCAATGACTGCTTTGAATATAGAATCTGAAATCATTCTTTCTACCTTTACAGGCCTCAAATCAGTGTTTACCTCTTGTTTGCCTGTATCAATGCTGTTGTCATTATGGTCTGAGCTATGATTTCTTTCCCTAGGAGAGCCCCCTCCTGTGGAGGGTTTTTCCTGAGGAGCCTCTTCATTAGCTTCAAATGATGTTTCTTTACCATCCATTAATGGCATAGATCGCCTAGCAGAGGATGATGTTCTCCTCTTTGTTGTGAGATCAGCATCCTTGAATAAATTACCAGATTTCAAATCTTCAACAACTTTTTCAACTGTTTCTGATATGCTGTTATACAGATCATCAGTATCTTCATTCAAATCAATGAAACTATTAGTGAACTCTAATGGTTCTGAGTATCTTCGAATCTTTAATAAAACCCATGGGCCTGAACATTTCAAAATCATTCTTACAACTTGTTCATGAGTGGATCTTGAAACATTTTTATTGTTCACTTCAAGAATTTCATCGCCTGTTTTCAGTAAAGCATTTTCAGCTGGTCCACCTTCTGTGATACTACTAACAACACAGGGTGCTTGATTCGAAAGTATGAAACCAAATCCTTGACTTCCCTTGTGAACTCTTACTTTCATCAATTGTGGCATTGTGGCTAAATCTGTGATTTGAACAACCACCTTGCAATCATCAGTCTTTATTGTCACTGTCTGGTGTCAGTTTGCCAATTCAGGGATGACTCAATATAGCTTCTACATTTTCATTTTCATATTTAAGGAAGCTCTTCTATCATCAAGCAAAACTTTCCATTGCATTGGCAACGGCTGCATTTTTTCCTAATGGCAGCCATGAATATTTTACAGCCAATTGAATTAACAGGATTTCTTTTGGTTCACTTGAGCATTAGTTAAATCCCCGCAAGCAATTCATAAATTTTTTATGTTTTCATAACACTTTGCATTGAAATGAAATGAAGGATAGATGCGGCATAAATCCTGACATGTTTGTTTTCATCAGCGGAAAATTTTCACACGTCTTCCTGCTCTTTAACTCTCTCCAGGCATTTCAATCAGCAAATTTGCAACGCAACCAGGAACCCAAACATGGATTACCAAATGACTTTCGTTCAATACAGTTGACCTTCTCAACCAAAGCAACTGTGCAAACAAATCACCATTTTTGGGCCTAAACACAATGCAAAGCTCAGTCACCAAACAGCACAACACAGCGAATAAACCAGATAGAAATTGAATACCAGGGGTCAAGATGCATTTGACTTCTTGATGTTGTTCTGCTTCAAAGTGGTGAAATGATTGAAATGAAGCAGCAATATATGATTCTTTTCAATATGTCAACAACGTTCCCAGTCCTCCATTATTTTTGAGAGTCCA
This sequence comes from Aurelia sp. 3 sensu Dawson et al. (2005), assembly GCA_964020215.1. Classification (NCBI taxonomy): domain Eukaryota; kingdom Metazoa; phylum Cnidaria; class Scyphozoa; order Semaeostomeae; family Ulmaridae; genus Aurelia; species Aurelia sp. 3 sensu Dawson et al. (2005). The sequence goes on from OZ026585.1 coordinate 839,062, forward strand.
CCGTAGCGCTAGCCTGTAAATCTGAGGCGCCGGTATATCTGAGGTTTTGCCTGTAAATATGAGGTCGGCAAGATCAGACGTATTATTCATAGGTGACGAGCAGTCATAATCCATTGTGAGACAGACAAAGGTGAAACACAAGGTCTGGTTTCAAAAGAAACAATAGGCCTTTCCGGGGGTCAAAATCTCTCACGAATGGACATCTTTCTGAGAGGAAATCGTTAAGAAATCAGTGAGGAAATCCATAGTAAAGGTTGAAAATTAACTTCGTACGGGAATCCGTGAGAACAAGTATCCAATTTACTTTCGTTTCGTTTTGTTTTCATGTCCTGGATTTGACTGGTATCGGTCGTAAGAAATTACTCATGTTGCTCAAATGCTTTTTCTATTGCCATAAATCTTTTCAACTTTTCAACAAGGAACTTGAAAGTTGTTTCGTAATTAAGAATAAAGATTTTCGCATTTCTAGGACTAAAACGTTGTTATTTTGTTGTGCCTTGTTTTAAATGCTTGAATTATCAACGTATGGTCGTTAACACTGGCCTGGTGAAGATATATATGTTTCTTGACACATACATGGGAACCCCGGGGTGCTTGGCCTACGACCAAACAGGAAAGTGCCGCTGGAAGGCTTAAAAAGCTACCCTGTCCCGAAGTCAAATTCCTAAAAATGATACCCTGTCCCGGACCAAAATGAACAATTAAAATAAACCGATACTAATATTGGGTTCTTAGGTTAGATATTTCGAGATCTGGGAAAGATGTCGTACACATTTAAAAAAATTAAGAAACCGAGAAATAATATGCGACCAAAATGAAAAATAAACTAAACCGATACGAAGATTGGGTTCCTAGGTTAGATATTTCGAGATTTGCGAAAGATGTCGCACACATTTAAAAAAATTAAGAAACCGAGAAATAATATGCGACCAAAATGAAAAATAAACTAAACCGATAGTAAGATAGGGTTATTAGGTTAGATATTTCTAGATTTGGGAAAGATGTCGCATACATTTAAAAAAGATTAAGAAACCGACAGATAATAAGCGACCAAAATGAAAAATAAACTAAACCGATAGGAAGATTGGGTTATTAGGTAAGATATTTCGATAATTTGGGAGAGATGTCGTACACATTTAAAAAAAAATAAGAAACCGAGAAATAATATGCGACCAAAATGAAAAATGAACTAAACCGATAGTAAGATTGGGTTATTAGGTTAGATATTTCGATAATTTGGGAGAGATGTCGTACACATTTAAAAAAAAATTAAGAAACCGAGAAATAATATGCGACCAAAATGGAAAATAAACTAAACCGATCGTAAGATTGGGTTATTAGGTAAGATATTTCTAGATTTGGGAAAGATGTCGCAGACTTTTAAAAAAAATTAAGGAACCAAGAAATAATATGCGTCCAAAATGAAAAATAAACTAAACCGATAGTAAGATTGGGTTATTAGGTAAGATAGATCTAGATTTGGGAAAGATGTCGCAGACTTTTAAAAAAAATTAAGGAACCAAGAAATAATATGCAACCAAGATGAAAAATAAACTAAACCGATAGGAAGATTGGGTAATTAGGTTAGATATTTCTAGATTTGGGAAAGATGTCGCAGACTTGTAAAAAAAATTAAGAAACCAAGAAATAATATGCAACCAAGATGAAAAATAAACTAAACCGATACTAATATTGGGTTCTTAGGTTAGATATTTCTAGATTTGGGAAAGATGTCGCACACATTTAAAAAAAATTAAGAAACCAAGAAATAATATGCGACCAAAATGAAAAATAAACTAAACCGATAGTAATATTGGGTAATTAGGTAAGATATTTCTTGATTTGGGAAAGATGTCGCATATATTTAAAAAAAATTAAGAAACCAAGAAATAATATGCAACCAAGATGAAAAAAAAACTAAACCGATACTAATATTGGGTAATTAGGTTAGATATTTCTAGATTTGGGAAAGATGTCGCACACATTTAAAAAAAATTAAGAAACCATGAAATAATATGCGACCAAAATGAAAAATAAACTAAACTGATAGTAATATTGGGTAATTAGGTAAGATATTTCTTGATTTGGGAAAGATGTCGCACACATTTAAAAAAAATTAAGAAACCAAGAAATAATATGCGACCAAAATGAAAAATAAACTAAACCGATAGGAAGATTGGGTAATTAGGTTAGATATTTCTAGATTTGGGAAAGATGTCGCAGACTTGTAAAAAAAATTAAGAAACCAAGGAATAATATGCGACCAAAATGAAAAATAAACTAAACCGATAGTAATATTGGGTAATTAGGTAAGATATTTCTTGATTGGGGAAAGATGTCGCACACATTTAAAAAAAATTAAGAAACCAAGAAATAATATGCAACCAAGATGAAAAATAAACTAAACCGATACTAATATTGGGTTCTTAGGTTAGATATTTCTAGATTTGGGAAAGATGTCGCACACATTTAAAAAAAATTAAGAAACCAAGAAATAATATGCGACCAAAATGAAAAATAAACTAAACCGATAGTAAGATTGGGTTATTAGGTAAGATATTTCTTGATTTGGGAAAGATGTCGCACACATTTAAAAAAAATTAAGAAACCAAGAAATAGTATGCGACCAAAATCAAAAATAAAATAAACCGATAGTAAGATAGGGTTATTACGTTAGATATTTCTAGATTTGGGAAAGATGTCGCATACATTTAAAAAAAATTAACAAACCGAGAAATTATATGCGACCAAAATGAAAAATAAACTAAACCGATAGTAAGATTGGGTTATTAGGTAAGATATTTCTAGATTTGGGAAAGATGTCGCATACATTTAAAAAAAATTAAGAAACCAAGAAATAATATGCGACCAAAATCAAAAATAAAATAAACCGATAGTAAGATAGGGTTATTACGTTAGATATTTCTAGATTTGGGAAAGATGTCGCATACATTTAAAAAAAATTAACAAACCGAGAAATAATATGCGACCAAAATGAAAAATAAACTAAACCGATAGTAAGATTGGGTTATTACGTAAGATATTTCTAGATTTGGGAAAGATGTCGCATACATTTAAAAAAATAAGAAACCAAGGAATAATATGCGACCAAAATTAAAAATAAACTAAACCGATAGTAAGATTGGGTAATTAGGTTAGATATTTCTAGATTTGGGAAAGATGTCGCAGACTTGTAAAAAAAATTAAGAAACCAAGGAATAATATGCGACCAAAATGAAAAATAAACTAAACCGAAAGTAATATTGGGTAATTAGGTAAGATATTTCTTGATTTGGGAAAGATGTCGCACACATTTAAAAAAAATTAAGAAACCAAGAAATAATATGCAACCAAGATGAAAAATAAACTAAACCGATACTAATATTGGGTTCTTAGGTTAGATATTTCTAGATTTGGGAAAGATGTCGCACACATTTAAAAAAAATTAAGAAACCAAGAAATAATATGCGACCAAAATGAAAAATAAACTAAACCGATAGTAAGATTGGGTTATTAGGTAAGATATTTCTTGATTTGGGAAAGATGTCGCACACATTTAAAAAAAATTAAGAAACCAAGAAATAATATGCGACCAAAATGAAAAATAAACTAAACCGATAGTAAGATAGGGTTATTAGGTTAGATATTTCTAGATTTGGGAAAGATGTCGCATACATTTAAAAAAAATTAACAAACCGAGAAATAATATGCGACCAAAATGAAAAATAAACTAAACCGATAGTAAGATTGGGTTATTAGGTAAGATATTTCTAGATTTGGGAAAGATGTCGCATACATTTAAAAAAATAAGAAACCAAGGAATAATATGCGACCAAAATTAAAAATAAACTAAACCGATAGTAAGATTGGGTAATTAGGTAAGATATTTCTTGATTTGGGAAAGATGTCGCACACATTTAAAAAAAATTAAGAAACCAAGAAATAATATGCGACCAAAATGAAAAATAAACTAAACCGATAGTAAGATTGGGTTATTAGGTAAGATATCTCTAGATTTGGGAAAGATGTCGCAGACTTTTGAAAAAAATTAAGAAACCAAGAAATAATATGCAACCAAGATGAAAAATAAACTAAACCGATACTAATATTGGGTTCTTAGGTTAGATATTTCTAGATTTGGGAAAGATGTCGCACACATTTAAAAAAAATTAAGAAACCAAGAAATAATATGCGACCAAAATGAAAAATAAACTAAACCGATAGTAATATTGGGTAATTAGGTAAGATATCTCTAGATTTGGGAAAGATGTCGCACACATTTAAAAAAAATTAAGAAACCAAGAAATAATATGCGACCAAAATGAAAAATAAACTAAACCGATAGTAATATTGGGTAATTAGGTAAGATATCTCTAGATTTGGGAAAGATGTCGCACACATTTAAAAAAAATTAAGAAACCAAGAAATAATATGCGACCAAAATGAAAAATAAACTAAACCGATAGTAATATTGGGTAATTAGGTAAGATATCTCTAGATTTGGGAAAGATGTCGCACACATTTAAAAAAAATTGAGAAACCAAGAAATAATATGCGACCAAAATGAAAAATAAACTAAACCGATAGTAATATTGGGTAATTAGGTAAGATATCTCTAGATTTGGGAAAGATGTCGCAGACTTTAAAAAAAAATTAAGAAACCAAGAAATAATATGCGACCAAAATGAAAAATAAACTAAACCGATAGTAAGATTGGGTAATTAGGTAAGATATCTCTAGATTTGGGAAAGATGTCGCAGACTTTAAAAAAAAATTAAGAAACCGAGAAATGATATGCGACCAAATTGAGAAATAGACTAAACCGATACTAAGATAGGGTTAGATATTTCCATTAGTTTTTTCTTAATTTCTTAATTTTTTTTACAAGTCTTCGACATCTTTCCCAAATCTCGAAATATGTAACCTAATAACCCTATCTTAGTATCGGTTTAGTTTATTTTTCATTTTGGTCGCATATCATTTCTCGGTTTCTTAATTTTTTTTAAATGTGTGTGACATCTTTTCCAAATCTAGAAATATCTTACCTAATAACCCTAACTTAGTATCGGTTTAGTTTATTTTTCAATTTGGTCGCATATTATTTCTCGGTTTCTTAATTTTTTTCAAATGTGTGCGACAAATTTCCCAAATCTCGAAATATGTAACCTAATAACCCTATCTTAGTATCGGTTTAGTTTACTTTTAATTTTGGTCGCTGTTTATTTCTCAGTTACTTAAATTTTTCAAATTCATGCGACATCTTTCCAAAATCTCGAAATATCTAACCTAAAAACCCTATCTTAGTATCGGTTTAGTTTATTTCTCAATTTGGTCGCATATCATTTCTCGGCTTCTTAATTTTTTTTAAATGTGTGCGACATCTTTCCAAAATCTCGAAATATGTAACCTAATAACCCTATCTTAGTATCGGTTTAGTTTACTTTTAATTTTGGTCGCTGTTTATTTCTCAGTTACTTAAATTTTTCAAATTCATGCGACATCTTTCCAAAATCTCGAAATATCTAACCTAAAAACCCTATCTTAGTATCGGTTTAGTTTATTTCTCAATTTGGTCGCATATCATTTCTCGGCTTCTTAATTTTTTTTAAATGTGTGCGACATCTTTCCAAAATCTCGAAATATCTAACCTAAAAACCCTATCTTAGTATCGGTTTAGTTTATTTTTCATTTTGGTCGCATATTATTTCTCGGTTTCATAATTTTTTCATATTCATGCGCCATATTTCCCAAATGTGGAAATATCTAACCTTATAACCCTATCTTAGTAACGGTTTAGGTTATTTTTCATTTTGGTCGCATATTATTGCTCATTTTCTTAATTTTTTTTAAACGTGTGCGACATCTTTCCCAAATCTCGAAATATCTAACCTAATAACCCTATCTTAGTATCGGTTTAGTTTATTTCTCAATTTGGTCGCATATCATTTCTCGGCTTCTTAATTTTTTTTAAATGTGTGCGACATCTTTCCAAAATCTCGAAATATCTAACCTAAAAACCCTATCTTAGTATCGGTTTAGTGTATTTTTCATTTTGGTCGCATATTATTTCTCGGTTTCATAATTTTTTCATATTCATGCGCCATATTTCCCAAATGTGGAAATATCTAACCTTATAACCCTATCTTAGTAACGGTTTAGGTTATTTTTCATTTTGGTCGCATATTATTGCTCATTTTCTTAATTTTTTTTAAACGTGTGCGACATCTTTCCCAAATCTCGAAATATCTAACCTAATAACCCTATCTTAGTATCGGTTTAGTTTATTTCTCAATTTGGTCGCATATCATTTCTCGGTTTCTTAATTTTTTTTAAATGTGTGCGACATCTTTCCCAAATCTCGAAATATCTAACCTAATAACCCTATCTTAGTATCGGTTTAGTTTATTTCTCAATTTGGTCGCATATCATTTCTCGGTTTCTTAATTTTTTTTAAATGTGTGTGACATCTTTTCCAAATCTAGAAATATCTTACCTAATAACCCTAACTTAGTATCGGTTTAGCTTATTTTTCAATTTGGTCGCATATTATTTCTCGGTTTCTTAATTTTTTTCAAATGTGTGCGACAAATTTCCCAAATCTCGAAATATCTAACCTAATAACCCTATCTTAGTATCGGTTTAGTTTATTTTTTAATTTGGTCGCATATTATTTCTCGGTTTCTTAATTTTTTCTAAATGTGTGCGACATCTTTCCCAAATCTCGAAATATCTAACCTAATAACCCTATCTTAGTATCGGTTTAGTTTATTTCTCAATTTGGTCGCATATCATTTCTCGGTTTCTTAATTTTTTTTAAATGTGTGTGACATCTTTCCCAAATCAAGAAATATCTAACCTAATAACCCAATCTTACTATCGGTTTAGTTTATTTTTCATTTTGGTCGCATATTATTTCTCGGCTTCTTAATTTTTTTAAAATGTTTGCGACATCTTTCCAAAATCTCGAAATATCTAACCTAAAAACCCTATCTTAGTATCGGTTTAGTTTATTTTTCATTTTGGTCGCATATTATTTCTCGGTGTCTTAATTTTTTTTATATGTGTGCGACATCTTTCCCAAATCTCGGAATATCTAACCTAAGAACCCAATATTAGTATCGGTTTAGTTTATTTTTCATCTTGGTTGCATATTATTTCTTGGTTTCTTAATTTTTTTTAAATGTGTGCGACATCTTTCCCCAATCAAGAAATATCTTACCTAATTACCCAATATTACTATCGGTTTAGTTTATTTTTCATTTTGGTCGCATATCATTTCTCGGTTTCTTAATTTTTTTCAAATGTGTGCGACATCTTTCCCAAATCAAGAAATATCGAACCTAATAACCCAATCTTGCTATCGGTTTAGTTTATTTTTCATTTTGGTCGCATATTATTTCTCGGTTTCTTAATTTTTTCATATTCATGCGACATATTTCCCAAATGTGGAAATATCTAACCTTATAACCCTATCTTAGTAACGGTTTAGGTTATTTTTCATTTTGGTCGCATATTATTGCTCAGTTTCTTAATTTTTTTTAAACGTGTGCGACATCTTTCCCAAATCTCGAAATATCTAACCTAATAACCCTATCTTAGTATCGGTTTAATTTATTTCTCAATTTGGTCGCATATTATTTCTCGGTTTCTTAATTTTTTTTTAAATGTGTGCGACATCTTTCCCAAATCTCGAAATATCTAACCTAATAACCCTATCTTAGTATCGGTTTAGTTTATTTCTCAATTTGGTCGCATATCATTTCTCGGTTTCTTAATTTTTTTTAAATGTGTGTGACATCTTTTCCAAATCTAGAAATATCTTACCTAATAACCCTAACTTAGTATCGGTTTAGTTTATTTTTCAATTTGGTCGCATATTATTTCTCGGTTTCTTAATTTTTTTCAAATGTGTGCGACAAATTTCCCAAATCTCGAAATATCTAACCTAATAACCCTATCTTAGTATCGGTTTAGTTTATTTTTAAATTTGGTCGCATATTATTTCTCGGTTTCTTAATTTTTTTTAAATGTGTGCGACATCTTTCCCAAATCTCGAAATATCTAACCTAATAGCCCAATCTTAGTATCGGTTTAGTTTATTTCTCAATTTGGTCGCATATCATTTCTCGGTTTCTTAATTTTTTTTAAATGTGTGTGACATCTTTTCCAAATCTAGAAATATCTTACCTAATAACCCTAACTTAGTATCGGTTTAGTTTATTTTTCAATTTGGTCGCATATTATTTCTCGGTTTCTTAATTTTTTTCAAGTGTTTGCGACAAATTTCCCAAATCTCGAAATATCTAACCTAATAACCCTATCTTAGTATCGGTTTAGTTTATTTCTCAATTTGGTCGCATATCATTTCTCGGTTTCTTAATTTTTTTTAAATGTGTGCGACATCTTTCCCAAATCTCGAAATATCTAACCTAATAGCCCTATCTTAGTATCGGTTTAGTTTATTTCTCAATTTGGTCGCATATCATTTCTCGGTTTCTTAATTTTTTTCAAGTGTGTGCGACATCTTTCCCAAATCTCGAAATATCTAACCTAATAGCCCTATCTTAGTATCGGTTTAGTTTATTTCTCAATTTGGTCGCATATCATTTCTCGGCTTCTTAATTTTTTTTAAATGTGTGCGACATCTTTCCAAAATCTCGAAATATCTAACCATATAACCCTATCTTAGTATCGGTTTAGTTTATTTTTCATTTTGGTCGCATATTATTTCTCGGTTTCTTAATTTTTTTTTAAATGTGTGTGACATCTCTCTAAAATCTCGAAATATCTAACCTAAGAACCCTATCTTAGTATCGGTTTAGTTTATTTTTTATTTTGGTCGCATATTATTGCTCGGTTTCTTAATTTTTTCATATTCATGCGACATCTTTCCCAAATCTCGAAATATCTAAGCTAAGAACCCAATCTTAGTATCGGTTTAGTTTATTTTTGATTTTGGTCGCATATTATTGCTCGGTTTCTTAATTTTTTAAAATGTTTGTGACATCTCTCTAAAATCTCGAAATATCTAAGCTAATAACCCATTCCTAGTATCGGTTTAGTTTAATTTTCATTTTGGTCGCATACTATTTCTCGGTTTCTTAATTTTTTTTAAATGTGTGTGACATCTCTCTAAAATCTCGAAATATCTAACCGAAGAACCCTATCTTAGTATCGGTTTAGTTTATTTTTCATTTTGGTCGCATATTATTTCTCGGTTTCGTAATTTTTTTTACAAGTCTGCGACATCTTTCCCAAATCTCGAAATATCCAACCTAATTACCCAATCTTAGTTTCGGTTTTATTTCATTTTCACTTCTAAAGTGCAACAGACAAAGAACGACTGACTTGTGTTGGAAGTACTTCTATTAACAGCCTACCCCCTGACAAATAGCGGTCGGCAGCTGTGATCACAGAAGAGTAATGTTGTATGTACAATAGGCGGTCTCTTTATAGTATTGTTTAATTTGAAAGGCTCTTGAAACAATAACACTAGGTGTTTGATTACTCCCAGGACACCTCATATTTACAGGCAGGCCTCAGATATACAGGCGCCTCAGATTTACAGGCTCGCGCTACGGTGATATATGTTATTTTTCACTGTTCTTGATCAAATCTTTCAAATAAAAGAAAGTAATTTCCGTTAACAATAAGCGTTAGCCTCACTTTCATTTTTGAATTTATTGATTGATTGATTTATTGATTGACTGATTGATTGGCTGATTGGGTATGCTGCCTATCTACCGGACCGTCTGGACCATTGGACCCGACTGGACCATTGGAATGTTCCGCGGACCTCTGAAATTGCACTGTCCAGCACTGTATCCAGTTTGTTTATATCCACACTATCGTTTCCGAAGGCAAGCAAATATGAATGTTTCAACTTCCATTTGTTTACTTGATTCAACACTCTCTGCCTTGCATATGCATATTACAAACTAAGAAACTGTGCGAAAAAATTGGCGGCCATGGCTCTGCGGCATGATCCAATGGTCCAGTGGGCCAATGGTCCGATCGTCCAGATGATCCGGTAGACAGAGCTTGCTGATTTACTGAGCACTGGAAATGAAGTACACATATTTCTTTTCATCACAAACCATCCCCTTACAACAAAATTAATGATTTCTGAATTTATAATTTCTCAAATCTATAGTTTTTAATTTTTGACGATCTGAGAGTTGAGTTTCATTTAAGCAGTTTCGTATAAAAGAAACAAGCATAATTATTCGAGAATGAAGGGGGCTACCGTGGGGCTACCTCTCATTTCCAATTTTTCAGTCATCCAAGATTCCCAAGACGGTTTTCGGGCTGTCTTTTTCCTGAACTTTCAGTTCTGTAACATTCGCTTGCAGTGTGGGCACTCGTTAGCGACAAAAATACTTCTAGTAAGTATTTGGATCAGGAAAGCAAGGAAAGAAACAAGAGATCCTGATTCATTAGTTTCATCGCTACAATAAGGAGAAATTAGGATAAATGAGGCAGATGATAAAAGTTTTGGAACTTTCTCACAAAAAGCAAGTTTTTTCACCTCCTATCCAATTAAAATCCTAAAGCTTACCTGTAAGCTGGTTCTACCTTTGTCCCCCAAATTTAAGCTCAAAAGACCAGTATTTCAAATTACGTCATAAGCGGTTATATCATTGTCCGTCAAATTTAAGGAAAAAGGAACAGTTTTGGGACAAACCAGAAGAAATATCAACGGAGCTTTTAGAACCAAGAGGCAACTTCGGATTTACTGCTTTAGGACTACCAGTTTTGGGACACTGCTGCTCTATAGATATAATTACGGAGGTAATGATGCCTGCAGGATAATCTCTCCTGGGTTCGCTGTGAATGACATGGGAATTTAGTGAGCAAGAAAAACCGGTTTTGGGACACTTATGCTTTCATGGCTGCAAGTACCACTTGCTTTCGAAAAACGGTATTTTGCCGAAACTAGCTGTTTTCAGGACAAACATCGCCAGTGATTAAATTGTCCATCAAATTGAAGAAAAGTAACAACATAAATTTGTCATCAAAACGACCATCTTCTGGACAAAGATAGTGAAAATTTTTTCGTTAAGTACTGGTTTTCAGACAGAGGTAGGACCGTCGTTCTCAGTGTGACATGCCCGCAATCGTCTACCCCAGGAAGAAATCGGATTAGAATCTACCACCCACAGTTCTGAGAGTTTATATTTCATGCACTTCCTAGCTCTCACATTCACCTATTCTTTTCTACATGCAAATTTGAGGAGAATGATTTATCCTTGCAATCAATAGATAAAAGCGAACTTGTTTAGTAAGGATACTTGTTAAGATAATAAAACGCCACTTACAACGGTAAACTGTTTGTCAATGTTAAAAGCTGTATTTAGCCAAAGATGTGTTTCCATGCAAACCTATGCTTTATCAAAATAATATCATAATATCGTATAATATAGCTGCTACGTATAACAGTAGTTTACCTGGGGAGAACTAAAGAAAGATTTCAATTGCTCTGAAGCAGTTGGTAAACCAATAATAATGATGAATCAGTAATCAGGGCAAAGATGCAATCAATAATCAGCAATCATTAATTGGATCACATTGAATTTGCTGAAAAAATGGATGAACTGACAATTCATGGATTCGGGAAGATTTTCACTCACAAAAAAGTTACTGGAAGGGTCATATGGGCAATAATCTTCATGTCTTCATGTGGATTTCTGTTTTTGCAGTTATTTGGCTCCGTGCAAAAATTCTTTCGAAGGGATTTTGTGACAAAGATAGAAATAAAAAGAACGAAAGAACTGGATTTCCCAACTATTACGATTTGTGACTCAGACAAGGATCATGCACCTGTGGTGAACAACTTCTCAGGTCAATGTCTGCCAAACCAATCCAGAAACGAGAAACTGTTTGACTATGGCTGCAAATTTTTCCTGGCTGGCATGAAATATGCTTGTGTATTCGATTCATTCAATCAATGTAGCTTCCCTGATGATTTTACTCCAGCGCTAAATCCATCTTATTGCTATTCGATAAACAGGAATGGGTCGCTTCGTCAAACAAACCCAGATCGTCTGTATGGTCTTGAAATGCTCATGTTTAAAAACAGCTCTGAATGCACTGCTGTTGATAATGATGGCATGCATCCTCTTCGATGGAGTCAACAAAAACGAGGGCTTTTTCTTAAGGTGCATGCACCTTCTGTTAACATCGGCATATCTTTAGAGGAAGTTATTCCAGTTGCCTCCGGCTACTACACAGAAGTTGCTTTGAAAAAGAAGGTTTACACACGCCTTAGACATCCTTATGCTGCAAGTTGTTCATCATTTTCCTCAGTCAAGAATGTTTTTGGTGGCAACTATACTGTCAAGAATTGCCTTATCTCGTGTATTTTGCATGCCATGTATCTTGAATGTGGCAATGTGCTTCCTCATTTCTGGCGCTACATGCCTCCTAAAGAGTATCCACGTTGGGAAAGTCTCTCGAAATCTATTCCTTGCCTTCAAAGAGTTTACAATGAGTCAAGTAAGCTAGAATGTGACTGTCCCCAGCCTTGTTATGAAGAGAAATACGAAACGAAAGTGACCATCAGTCCATTAATCCATTCACATTTCACCCCAAACTTGATGAAGGAACTTGGCGAAAGATTTAACACAACAGAAAATGTGACTATGAAGTTTTTTAAGCCTCATATTGCACGCCTGAGTGTATTCTATGAAAGTTTTGTCACAGAGAAACACATTGAACAGGAGCTGTATGAAGTGGAAAGCTTGCTTTCTGATTTTGGGGGCTTGATGGGGTTATTGGTGGGGGCATCTGTTATCTCATTGGTTGAACTCGCAATGCTAATTGTGACGTCATTATTCAACCGACTCACGGGTAATGGAACACAAGTTGGTGATCGTACAGAATGAAACAGGCGTTACAATTTTTCAACTAAGCAGCCTCGTTGTGCAATTTTTCAAATTTCTTTTGCTTGCGTCATATGAAATTTCTGACCCCAGATTCACATTCAGCGAGATTCAGCTTTCTAATTTTTGCCTTACCGCAACTTTTCATAATCCTAGTTTTAGCGATTCTTACTTTATGGGGATAACAAATTTGAATATTTGATCGGGGTGTTTTCCGACTTTGGATGCTTAATTGGGTTGTTGTTGGGGGCATACTCGTATGGCTTATTGTGATGTCAATATCTGACCAAATCACTAAATCATGGGTAATGGAAGACAAATGCAAGCAGATGCTCATTTAGAATGACATGATAAAATTGGACAAGAATTGCATGAAGTAAGGGTCAAACCTTAAGTTAACTAATTGCTTACGCAATAAACTATGTTTCAAATATATTCTTACGAAACTTTGGTCAACAGGCTTGAGCAAACCTGTTCGAAGTTTTTTGGGACACCTGGCACTTCTTGTTTGTCACATATGTTGTGTTCCATTGGAATCAATACATCATCATACCAGGTCCATCAGAGCCTTTTTTACTCATAGCTACAACATTTTCTGTTTTATCTTTCTGTCCTTGAAATAGTTCTGTTCTTTTATTTCTCGCTAAATAAATAGCCAGAATAAGTAGACTTAGTACGCTTAACGTAAATGATGTCACCATTAACCAACAAGAGTATTCGAATTTTGCTTTGTTTTCTGTCGTGAATCCATCTTTCAGATCAGCAGTGCTTAGAAGAGAAGTCTTCAATTTGCTTTGGTATAAATAGTGGAAAGATCCAAATCCAATACCAGTCAATGTAGCTTGAAAATAAACGAGAAACATTTTTTAGATAACAGGGATTGACAATAAATGACATTCCGTACATTTTAGCACAAAATAGGCCTATTTGTACATCTTACATTCCAACACGAAACAAGATTCATGCAAACATCTCCATTAGAAGACCAGCAATCTTTGCAGCAAATTTTTATATCTTTGTAAACTCGTCCGTTAGGGACAAGAGACTTTTTGATAGAAACTTTTTAAGTGGTGTTTTTATAGATGATAAGATGATAAGAAAGGGAACTTTGTAAGAAGTGGCTATATACCATTGCATGGCGGGTAGTTTGGCATGGATAGTAAGACACTGGAATTATGCTTCAGATTGTATGCTCCTGTGGAAGAACACTTATATCATTATGTGGAGAAGGCTTTCTTCCCTTGATGTCTTTCGTTAGCCTGTTCGTAGAAGTGCAAAAGTTTTTCCTCCGCAAAAGCATAAAGCTTTGGCAATAAAGCACAACCGCAGTGTCCTGCAACCTATGGTTTGGGGTTTAGATCATTTGCCAAATCTGTTTTGGTGCTTAACAAACGATGATATTCCGTGATATGTTGAGTAGTTGCCTTCTTACCTGTTAAAGTGGAGGCGAACAGAGGGATTTTTGTATGCATGACATCAGAGACAGATCGCACCATTTCATTGTAACACGTGAGATATGTTGATGAGATCATGAGAAAGAGGCTGCAGCAACAGCAGATCAACGTGAGGTAGGCCAAATCAGCTCTTGCGACCAATCGATATTCTTCTAATGCTAGAAAATCAAAATCAATTTTTTTGCATTGTTCTAAATAGCTAAGCGAAGAAGTCAAGGTTTGTGAATCTTCAAGAGAAAATATGAAAAACCCATAACACAATGGGCAATATGGAGAAGCGTGTTGGTTGCTCTTCAGACTGTTCCCTGTTTCCCTCTGCCCCGTTTTGCTTCTTTGTTTGTCTTCAATTTGTTTTGAGTGGGCTTGCCAGGATTTCTAGCTCAGCTACTGACAGCTAATTTAGGCCCACTGTGCATGCCGCATCCAGGCATTGGGACCCCTAATTCAACGTCCCTTCCGAAGGACGACCAGGTGAGTTGTGAGGTCAAGCCTCCGAGGTCACCCATCCGGAGTTTGTTCCGGAGTTTGGAGGCGAACAGAGGGATTTTTGTATGCATGACATCAGAGACAGATCGCACCATTTCATTGTAACACGTGACATCCTCCAAACATCCGGAGTTTGCTAAGTCTGGAAATGGCTTCAAATTGGTGGGAATATTTGCTTTTGAGGTCCAGAAACTTGCCTAATCTCAAGTAATGTTTACCAAACTTGGATTTCTAGTTAACGCTTGCGTGTGTCCTGGACCGTACCGGACTGGGTTATGGGATACTATTTAACACCACACGGAACTGAAGATCTTTTTCTTGCGGAACTCAAACTTTCATATAAATCTCAAAAAATAAGTATTTAGCTAATGATATGATCTTTTATCAGATGTCAGAGTTTGTCTTCAAGAATGTATTCGAAAAAATGATCAATGCACCTTTTCAAGAGGTAAGAGGCGCGAAAGTGGACGTCTTTTGTTATTAGAAATTTTGCATTTTTGAATCTAAAATCTTGTTGTGTGTACAAAGTTTAGTACAGAAGCAAATATTCACTTCCATATCTGTCTTCGTTTGGAAATCATGGTGATTTAAAGAATTTGGATTCGTATGAGCTTTGACCGTGAAGTTAGATGTTTGTACAAATTCTTGGATTCTTGTCCGAACTTTGATTTCACGGTCAAAGCCCTTATGAGTTTAATCACCATAATTTCGAAATGAAGAAAGAGATGCAAGTGAAAATTTGCTTCTTCGCTGAACTATGTAAGTAAAACAGGATTTTGGACTCAAAATTCAATGTCTCTAGCAAGAAAAGACTTTCGATGTCGCGCCTCCACCTGGTGGATTGCTGCTGAGTTTTAGAAAGGAGAAAGCCTTGTTTCAGTGATACTGTTGAACGAAGATCTTCCAAGATACATTAAGAATTACAATTGGGAATAATTTTGTTGAAGTTGAAAGTAAGAAAAAGATTCTTTTACCATTGAAGCATCTGTATCTTGCACCAAACAGATGTCCGTAATTCTTTTTTTCACAACCACGAAACAATCCCATATGTTTATAACCAGCACTGAAGGATAATTGCGTTGTATTTGAATTAGCTTGAGTTGCTTTCCTCAAAATATCAGCTTGAATCCATCTTGGTGTGCCAATTGCAATTGCTAACAAAGCAGCTGACATCAAATTTATGATTCCGAGAAGAAAATACAACCCATGCCGGTGAAACTTCATTACAGATTTGCTCTTCCAAGATTCCAAATTATTCAAATTTCATCAAATAAACTGAGATTTGAAGGGCTAATTTACTGCAATAAAATGATTTCATCTCGATTTCCTTCACAGGTATGCCAACTTGTAAGTTGATTGCCTAACTTCCTGACTATTCCTCCAGCAGCGTCTGGTTCTGTTATGGTTTGGCCTATTTGATAATTATCTCAAAAAGAAACAACGCAACCAGAAGATTTTTCAATATCTTCTTTGATACAGAAGAAACTTCTTATAAGCTTCTTAATTATTGTAATAACCCACGATTTTCAGCATTCGGTCCAGTTTGAAAACGTCCTGCCCTTTTGCTTTCCGCAAATATCTCTTCTCCAACCTCAATAAATTTATTCACAGGTCAACACAGCCCTACTAAATAATAAAGCAGTGTACATTGTAAGGTTTCTATGGTTTTGTTTTTGAGTCAATGGCCCAGCAGAAACCAAAATCGTTCTTATTGTGATTGAATGTGCTGGATTTAAAACAAATTTCGCGATGTGGTAAAGCCGCAACAAAGTTGTTTTGAATAAGGATATAAGGATCTGCATATGTAACCTAGGCAACTGCCTGCACAAATGAAGTACACCAATCATAACGTCTTATACTGTGTTCAACCAAATTTAACCAGAGATGAAAGTTTTACAGTTTTAGGAAAACGAAAGCAAAAGGGAATCAATTTCTAGAGGGGAGAACAAGCAAGAAACGTCAATCCCATGCTTGAAAACAAAAGCAGAGCTTGTTTCAGCTTCGTAAATTGTGCTAAGTTTTCTTAACCTCTTTTTAGCAATGTCAAGATAGCTCCACAGCAAGAAAGCTCAGAAGTTGTGACCATGTGTTAAAATTTAACTCAAAAAATTGTATCCTCAAGCCCCCTGATCACTTCGTTTCACACTTCCCTTGCCATTTCTTTGCTTAAGTTGAATGTGTCACCAAAGTTATGGGCATCATATAATGTGACTTTTAAAAAGTGCACGATCTCAATCTCTACTGCAGCAAAAAGTATTGGCGGGCAACTAAATCCACAGAAAACATGCAGTGGTAGAGCTATGCAGCACTTGTCAAAGGATGACTCAAGAGTTTCATGCACTAGATTCAGTGTTTGAAAGACTCAGAGTTGTGGTTTTGTACAAATGATCAAATGTCAAATTTCGCCCCCCTTTTGGAATGAGCCCCAGCACGCCCCCCACGGCACTGGCTGTTGTTGTTGTTGTTGCTGGTGGCCAGAGAGACAAATCAGTTCTAAGGAGCATACAGAGATATTTTAGCCAGTCTAAGTTTCTAGTCAGTGGATGGAATTTTCCGTTACACACAAAATAGTCATTTCAATCCTAAATTTCTCTTCCAAAAGAATTTCTCCCCTCCTAGAAATTTGTGTCCCGACTCCCATGCGCTTTGTTGTGATGACGACAAGCCACAAGCCTTGACAGACCAAATCATATGGAAACGAGGTCAAAAGCAGCCATATTGGGCAAGGAGAACTTCCTGGTTGATCAAGTGATCAAGTGGGCGAAGCAGGCACTGGTGGAAGCAGGGGAGGGGATCACAAGGCGAAGTCCACAAACAAATGCTGCTACATTTCCTGATCAAAAGCCACATGAAAAATCACAACTTGAGGAAGTAACTAATCAGTACAAGGAGAAGCAAATATGGCCGATTCTGAGCGGCTGAAAGCATTAGCCGATCTCTCAAATCGAGGTATGGTGAACGGAATTTTGAGTTGTAAATTATTGATGTAAAAATAGAGCACTCGAATGAGAAATATAAACAGATTAAGAAAGGCGAGGAATTGATCAAAAAGGCCGTGCATTCTCGCTCTTCTTTCGTAAAATTACAAATGTTTGGTGACTAAAATAGCTAACAGTTTCATGTCATCGCGTTTATGTTGAGAGGCAAGATAAGGAAAACATTTGATTCAGGACTGTTTCAGGAAGGAAATTTGTGGTCGATAGTGCAAATTGACCAATTCAGTTTCTGGGAAAGACCGCACCCCGTTGTCATGGCCAAACTAAGATCTCGGTTGTAAAAAAGCGCCTTTATGAATCTTTCTTATCTTCCGAAAAAAGAAAACAAAACAACATTCACAAACAAACTGATAAAATTGGCTGATAAAATGACTTGACTGGCAATACAATTTTTTGGAAGCTTCTGCTTAGTGCTTAGCATCTGGTAAACCACAGAAGTGATTATAGCTCCCACATTAATTTGATCATTTGTACAAAACCACAACTCTGAGTCTTTCAAACACTGAATCTAGTGCATGAAACTCTTGAGTTATAACTCATTTCTAGATCATTTTTTGATGGTACCTACCCATTCTGAATATCTGATAGTTATCAATGAAAACAAGAACATAACAACATATTAAATAATATACTGTACAGCAGAAAAGAGACATTTTTTATATTACCAGATAACAGTGAAAGTATCTAGCAGGAAAACAAAATGAAGATTTAAATCATCCAACAAAGGCTAATTTTTTAAACTTGGCTGAACTGTCTCAAAAAATGTCAAAAATTAAACAAAATTAGAATAATCAGAATGTTTTTGAGTTTCTCTGAAAAAAATCATTTCAAAAGTACTAATATATTCATTTTGACTGCTAGATTTCTTTGGTAAGATACTGCAGAAATTCCATTGAATCAAGCTTGAAGATTTTTAGATTCATTGACATATGATATAACCAAGAAGTTATTAATCATTAGATATGTTGACAGTTTTGCTGAAAACTAGCACATGGTCTCTTGCATAAGACATGGCTCATTTTGATTTTTGATGACCTGAGTGATTGCATGTACTGCTTTTATCATAAAGCTTTGGGGGCTTTGGCATGATTCAGAAACTTTTCTTAGCTTCTATGTCTCATTACAGGCTAGTTTGTTTGATAATATCAAATCATTTATCTAGCTCTGTGTTACCTTTTAGCTGTGCATGAGTTTGAGGAAACTCAAAAGAAGTGTCATGAACTTTCTGCAAAGGTGAGTTTATGCAGCAATAGATTTTTTTGAAACCCCCCGTTTTTGTGCATGGTGCAATTGTACAAAGATAAACAAGTAAATAAAGTAAAATATATGCACTTAACGTTCGGAACTTAACCCATTGTTAAGACAATGTGTCAATAAGTTTTTTTACAGATTACAATTAGAAGATGTCAATTTCTGTGTCAAACAGGAAGGTCTGATCCCTTCAATATTCTGGTTTCAATATGATGGTAAAACCTTACAGAATAAAAAGAAATGGCATGTAAATGATTAGATGCCTCTTTTTGCAGTATCAGCATCAGCATGATAGAAGTCAAAAACTGGAATCACAATTCAAGCAACTCAAGAGAGGTAAATACTGCAAAAGACTTCCTTCCATTGATAAAACCAATTTCATTATTTTTAAGTCTCCTCAACACTCTGCTTCTGAAACCGTCAGTATAAAGATTGGAAACCTTCCTATTAAACAGACATGTTATGTCAAATTTCTTGGTGTTCTTTTAGATGAAAATCTTTCATGGAAATATCACCTTCCAGAATTATCTAAAAAGCTGGCTAGAACTTGTGGGATGTTTTTCAAAGTAAGACACTTCTTACCGATCAGTGTCTTGGTATGCCTCTACAACTGTCTGTTTTCACCTTTCCTGCAATATGGAATTTTAGTTTGGGGCCTCACATATGAGACATATATCAAGCCAGTGTATCTCTTACAGAATCGGGTTTTAAGGGCAATCTCATTTGAACATTATACTTCTCCTTCTACACCAATCTTCTCTGACTTAAAGATTTTAAAGCTACATGATCTCTTTCAGTTGAAATTGCTTGGTTTTGTTTATGATTGTGTTAACAAGACTGCTCCTCCTCATTTTCATTCTTTCTTTGCATTGGTTGAATCTGTTCATCAATGGTACTCGGCAAGCTTCCAAGAATGACATTTTTGTAACTCAGAAAAACACCCTTCAATATGGTCTCAGGTCTGTGCGATACTTTGGAGTAAAGTGCTGGAACAGCATTCCTGTTGATCTTAAATGTTCACCATCTGCCCCCAGCTTTCGTCGAAAACTCAAAGCCTATTTTTTTGAGAATAATTACCACTCATAGCTGTCATACACTTGCAATGTGCATCTCTTCTAATGATACTAAAAGTCAACCAACAATTGAAATGATTTTAACTTTCGTTAGTCATTTTTAAACCAGGGGGTGCTCTCTCCTCGATTAGCCTAGCTACTGAGAGAGCTCCTCCTCAAGAAATTCCCTTGCATACAATTCTCCTTATTTGTAGTTAATAGTATTGTTGTTGTATGTTAGCGAAGTTAAATTTATATGTAATAATATTTTTTGCGTTCAATGCATTGTATGTAAGTGGAATTTTAAAATGATGAAACTGAAACTGAAACTGAAACTTAAACTTCCTTTAATCCCAGAAGAATGTTCCATTCCATAAAGGTCTGGTGCAGCATTCCATTCCACAACAACATAAGTGTAAAATTGTATCACATTTTTCTATAAATTTAATGACTGATGATAATAATAAGAGTGGTATTGATACAGAAACTTTGAGTAACTTATACAGAAATAATCAAAATGCTGCCATTTTGAAACTAATCAAGATATCAGAAAATTGCCATGGCAGATTTACAGCAAATTATCCAAAAGTTTTTTTTTCAAGGACTTTAATGGAAGTAAAATGCAATAGAATTCTACTATTCTAAAGATTTGAGCTTAATGCTTTCCACAACATGTTCAAATTTAGCAAGACTGTTTGTCAAGCATTGCAGTTCTCAGGCTCTAAGATTCTGCTTGAGAAGAAGTGGTTTCACTTCGATAATGTTTTTTGATGTGATCTGTGGCACATGATTTCCGTGATCAAGCTTATATAAGGAGAGGTCTTAGATCTATAATTTTTCATTTCTTTCAGTTTCTTTATTGGCAGTCAGTGAATATGAGAATCTAATGAAGAGATATACTGATGAAGTTAAAAGCAAAGAAGATGCTCAAAACAAACTAAGAAAGGTAATGAACATTTTGTGAAAGCAAATCCTATTTTCTCAAATGCCAATATGTTATTCTGAAGAATCAATGAAAAATCTGAGGAAGGAGATTAAAAAGTTGGTCATAATGCAAGAAATTGTCAGTTTTCAATGAAAAGATTCCCCTTGGACCATTATTTGTCCACTTAACATTTGGAGTGAGAATATAGCAAATTTTAAGAGAGGGAATTGCATAATGGAAGTTTCAAGTGACAGAAGAATAATCCAAGGTTTGGAGATTATGGAATTCACTTTGAATTCAGAGGTCAAATTTGATTTTTCTCACTACAGGTTGAAGATGAGAACAAGGAATTACGAAAAACAAACAAAATCTCTCCTAATGTGTCAATCATTCCTTCAAATGCAAATAAGGTAACTACTAAACGTTTTACCTTTCATTTACAGGTTGACCTTGAATGATCATAGTTTTTGAGAACTCATCATACTGCATCATGCTTGTTTTCTAGGAGGATCCTTTAATCAATTTCATCCAAGAGTCTAAGGCTTCTTTGTCAATTTGGGAGTTATGCTAATAGGATGTTATGTTATCTGACATTGGTCAAAGATTGAGGGCCCAGAATCTGTTTGATGGTGTGGACTTCTGTTTTATTGGCTGTCTGATATTTATTATATATACTACTTTTAAAACCTTACCATTTCATTATCAAGGGCACTGGATTTGATAGGTCTTAGACATTTACTTGTTGTCAATGTGGAGATATGATCTTATGTTTGCAAGGTGAATATAAATCAACCGAGAAGTGCTCAAGAAACTTTTCATACTAAAACATCAAACAATAATTCTACCACCAAAAATGCCTTCAAGTCACAAGCTAACTGAAATAGCTTTCTGATCACGAAAAAATATTTCACGTAGAGTTTTACATGAATTAGATTTGTATTGTCACTATTTCTTCAATTCTTCAGGATTTTGTCTTATCAAAATTGATCTTCTTGCTTCTAGGGAGGAGGAGATGGGGCCACTAAAGGAGAGCTAGAAGGTATTTCTTATCATTTCATAAAAAACTGGCAACTTTCTTTTTTGTGGGTAACAGATAAGGCAACAAATTTCATTTTGCAGTCAAGCCTCGACAACTCAAACACAGTTTTCTCAAAGTAATTGATATATCAAAACTTACAACTGATTTGCCCTTACTTTGCATACGCATGGGTAAAGCTTGGGATATCTCAAATTTTTGAATCAGTGAGTGTTAACTAAACCTAACAAAGTGCTGAATGTCTGGAGAGTTTAACATATGTCAACTGTGTCTTAAACATAAAAATTATGGCCTTACACAAAGTTCTATGTGCAGCCAAAGAGAGGCGCGATACGGTGGCTGAATATTAATTTAAAGAAGGCATTCATGTATCGCTATGTGTACTGCAAAAGATTGTGAACTTTACTCGATTTCATTTATATACTTCGATGTATTCATGATTTTCCTTAATTTGTTGCAGGCTTAAGGGCGCTTATGAATGGCATGAAAGATGAAATGCGAAGAGCTAAAACCGATATTTCGTCGGTAGCAAAAGAGGTAAACACATTTGATGTTTCCCATCGAGACTAGACTTTGATACTGATGGAATCAGTTGCCGATTAATGTTTGGATACAGTCTTATTTTCCCCCGGGGGGGTAACTTCAATAGGCGGGTGACGGGGGTGTGCCATTTGACATCTGAAGTCGCACCCTAAAATTTATAAATTTTTGCGGAAATAATACCCCAAAATTTACAAGCCGTTGAAAAAGGATACCCTAAAATTGTGACAGCCATCAAAAATTTTAACCAAGTAAGTGAATTTGATAAAAATCAATGCCCTAAAGAGTTATTTTTCTAAAATGACACCCCAAAATTTATGACTACTTGTAATTTTACCAAAAATGATACCCCAAAATTTATTTTCTGCTCGAAAAAAGGCACCCCAAAAATGGCACATCCCGTACCTGCATATATGGTAGTTACCCCCCCGGGTATTTTCCCAAATGAAAGTCTGCAAAATGGTAGCACCATGACTGATATTTTGAGCTGTAGGGTTTAAACACATCGTAAATCTGTCCAAGATTCTTAATTCTATGATTTCAAATCAACTTTCAATTCCTTCATGATCATGAGGTTTAATCTCTTGCGCAGCCAGCATTGCTACTAAACTGAACTTTTTATGAAGTTATTGATAATCATATACAAGCGAAAATTTGACAGGAGATAGATCTGTTGCAAATCCTGTGTAGTTTTGTAACATGCTTTAAGGAAGGTAGCTTAAGTTAAAAAATGTCAGGACTTCGCAAATTCAAGGCCATTGATAGGATAATTGATATCCCTAAATTCAATTTTATCTTTTATGGAACACATCAAGACGAAAAATTAAAGATTAATTGAACTTTTGAGGTGATTTTTCAAACACCCGTAAAGTTTTTGACTCACCCGGTAATTCTTTAAAAAGTCTTCAGAATCCTTTTACCATTTTCGCTTTGTTTGATTCTATTCTTGTTTTTTTTTACTTTCAGCTGGAAGAGGAGAAAAGAGAACATGAATCGACAAAACATAAACTTAAAATCGCAAATGCGCAAGTTCAGCAACTCAATCGAGGTATGAATTTACAATCCTACAAATGTATCTTCAAATTCGAAAAACGATTTGCTCACTCAGTTTTATTTTGATTCATTCCGCAAATTTAGGCAAGAATTGTCGTGAAGGCCTGTTTTGAGGGACTGTGAGATTACAAATTTTATAAAACCGTTTGTAATCGGAGAATAATACAACAACCGGTTTTACAAATTAAATTTTCGTATATAAATTCATTTGTTATTGGGAGAAGGTGGCCATTTTGATTTACCAGATTTTATGCTTGGGCCCAGTGGGCTCAGTCTACATAGTAGATCATCAATCTGCGAAGCTGAAGCAACTAAACATCGAACTTGATTTTCCATTATTCGGCAAAAGAATCGCGCATTCGAATATCATGTTCTACTTTGTAGAAAGAAGTATTGACGTTTTATGAAGAACGTTTAGGATAGGTAGACTACATTACATAAGCCCCTCTAACTTACGCTCGTTGTTGTTGTTGTCATCGCTTCAGTTGAGGGACTTATGTCCTTACGCTTCAGAATAGGGACTAATTAGGCCAAGTCCGCCGCGTTCACGGCGCGACCAATCAGATCGCTACTTTCTTAATATGGTCAACCCACGTGCCTATTTGTAGCGTTTGATTGGCTCATTAGTTCAAAGTTCGATTTCTCGAAGCGAAGCGACGCTCGAAATGACGTTCGAAGAGACGTTCGACTTTTCTTTCGACGTTCGTAGGATGGAAGATGTTCTAAGTTTCTTCTGATTTTTCGTAAGATTTTAGTCCCTGTTTAGAATCTGTTTGGTCGTGAGTCCTTTGTATGAGTGAAATTAAAACATCAGATTATAAATGTTGAACGAATACAAGGAATCACGTCGTCAGTCTATAGGATAGGCCCGAATGCCAGATTTTGATATCCAAGAGGCTCTGAAAGCCAATCCGCAACTTTGGACCAGATTTAGTTTGACAATGGGTGATGTTTATTCTATCGTAGTTTCTGTCATGGCATTGGATGAATTCCAAGATTTGAGGAAGAAATATGATGCGGAAGTAGAACTGAGGAAAAAGGCGGAACAATATGCAACTCAGGTATGAAATTTGTTACACTTTCTCCTTGTTGTGTTGGTTGTAATTTTGTTTGTTTGTTTATTTGTTTGTTTCAAGTATTTGAAGTGTTTAGGGACACGTAGAGGCTGAGCCTATCAAATCACTTTCGTGGTCTTTTATCGAGATATGACAGTCATGATCGAATTCGAATCCAACATTATCGAATCAGTATATAGGATTTCTACTGCTATTATGTGATAAACCAATCAACAATCAGTTCTAACAATACAATTCAATTAAACCGCTGTTTTCCTTGAAAGCTGTGTCCACTGTAGTGCATTTGACCCAAATAAATAAATTTTAAAATGTTATTTTATGTCTTTTATAGTTGGTCAATGACAACCAAAGTATAGTACGGCACAGTAAATTCATCAGTGAACCGGCACCATCAGATGAGAAGCTGAATAATGCAATTAAAGAAATAGAAGAACTGAATAACTTGTTGTCAAAGGAGAGAACTGAACATGAATTAAAGGTATGAATCATTCTTGTTTCAAAGGCGTTGATCTTTCGTTGTTCTTTAGTGAATGCTTATGAATATACTGTAAAAGTCTATGCAGCCCTGCTCTCAATTAAGCCCCTCCCTTCTAAGTCAAAATTTTTAATAAACCACCTTCTCTATTAAGCCCCCACCTACTTATATTAAACAACGGAAGTTACTAAAGATTTTCCATTTATTTCCATTTATTTGGTTAAGCTGCCAATTCGAAGAAAACTTAAAGAAGGAGGGTCACGTAACCGTTAACAAACCTGTTATCTCTGTAATCTATATTATTGCCCACACGTGCCATTGTGTCCTGCACAGATTTTGGTGGATGTGGTGAATGCACAAGAATGTTACTTCCAAAAATCCACCAATATCTCTGCAATCGCATTACATATGAGTGCTTCGTTTGTTTCTCTAGGAAGTACAGGAGTCCATCTTCAGAGTAACGCCTTCATTTTGAGAAAAGTAGTGGAAAATCTCTGTGATATGGCCTATCAAAAGTGCTGCAAAACTGTCGTTTCGAAAGAAGTTTATTTACATTGCGTGACCCTGCCCCTTTAAACGAGCAGTAGAGGGTACAAACACTTGGAGATGAAAAACAACAAAAGTTGTCAGTTTTCGGATTTTTCGAAGTTCTGAGCATCTCAACAAAGTTTGCTGATTTTCACATATATTCAGCAGTGTAAAGCATATCAAAACTAGTCATGATGAATTTTATCGAGTCGTTTTTATTTTTCTCTTTCAGCTAAAAGAAATTCAAGAGGAGCTGGAATCTTCAAAAGATACCCAAACAACAAAAGGTGCACTAAGATTTATGATTAAAAATATACATTTTACGTCAAGATAATTTTATCTTTCACGGGCAAATTTCATCTTCTTCGTCAAATTTCTGTTTGGTTAAAACATGAATTAGTTTGAAATAAGAAATGAGCTGGAGCATTCGATGGGCCTAAACTTTCGGCTCTTAGCAGAGTATGGAAAGATTGAAGTCACATGATCGTTGCTGGAAGAAGTCTTCATGACAGCGGATAAAAATCGTGTGCAACGTTAAAATGAGGAAGGTTTTCATTGAAGCATCCCTGTCTGGAGCAAGTTTGAGCATTTTCTCTTGATTGTAGATGCTAAATTATCATGAATATAACCTGTCTTTTTATTTCAGCACTTGAAGACAAATTATCAGTTTCACTTGATCAAATCGAGCTGTTACAATCACAGTTACAAGAAAGTGACAACAGAGCACAACAGCATGAAAGGCGAGGTAATAGAATTTTTTTTGCTTTACGAAAGAAGAGATAGTATTTTTTTGTTGAAGGAAACATTATCAGATCTTAAGCCCTTGTATAAGTGATGCCTCAGGCGTTCGTCGTAGAAACGTTTCTGTTCAAAGTTTACGACTTGTGTAGGTAGTACTGTATTCTTTGTCTACAGTGCTGGATGTGCAACAGTTTTACAGCCATTAGCTAGTATTGTGTTGGAAAACTCTATGCAAATAGATCATATACCTTAATGTCATTTTTTTAAGTCATACATATTGCTGTTTTGTAAATAATGGTTTTCAAAACTCCTTTCTTATTTGTAGCTAAAGATTTATATGAGAGCTTAATGAGGACAGAAGAAGCACTAAGAAGTGGGGCTCCTCCGCCAGCTGCGCCTCCACCACCACCACCTCCTCCTCCACCATTACCAGCACCAGTGATTAGGTACGCAAGATACTGCATTGTGATAAAAATTTTTATTGGCATGATTGAGTTATTAGGGCGTAAGCTATTAGCGACGGGATGATTAATTGATGGAATGATTGATTGCTCGATTGGTTGATTGATTGACTGATTGATTGATCGAGTAATTGATCGATTGATTGATGAATTGATGGAGGGATCTGCTCAAATTTTCCTCCCATGCAATGTGTTAAAGCTCATGCACAGTAGTGCTTTGGGGTTGGACTGCTCAGAGCTCTAACTGCAAAACGCTACTGCCCATAAGCTTTAACCCATTGCTTGGGGGGACACAAAGCATATTTCTTCTCCCCAACAAGCATTGTTTGTAGCTTTGGCTACGTGGCTAGGCCCATGACGATTGGCATTTAATCACGTGACCTGGTAGAGAGTACCTAGTCCATTGACAAGGTACAATGTGTTAGAATGTCCCCTTCTCATTCTCGCAACTTTTTCATTGTTTAGAAAGTTCATCACAAGAATTGGCGTTGGAAAGAAGAAGAAAGGGGATATTGCAAAAGAGAAAGGTATTCTAAGAAGCTAGTTAGATTTCACGTTTAGCCGTTCTTTGCTACGGTTGTCTCGTGTTAACAGCTAGGAGTATATAATGCCTGTCAAATGTTTTCGAGAACCCACTCCTCACCTCACGAAATTTAGCAAGTAGTCAACATGAATCTGCAAGGAAATTTTTAAGTTTTGTATTGATTTTAGTCGACTGAATCATCAAAGAGCTTTTAACCATGTCACCCTAACTATGTAAACTCAACGAAAACAGTTTGTTTCGAAATATTGCTGTACGTTGGTGCATTAAACCGATCTCAGAGTTTATGCTTGAAGAACCTCTCTCACGAGAATATTTGATGAGGCCCCCTTTAAAGTAGGAAGCATCGCTTTAGATTGCCTGATCTGTAGAAAATGACCCTGCTCATAGTCACGTTGGACCCCTTCGCCTCCTACCTTATGACCTTAAATGTTTGTGTTGTATCACAGATGATCCTGTCCAAGACATGATGAAAGAGATGATGGCCCGTATCAACAAAGGAGTACAACTCAAATCATCCCATAAGGTAAGGCACAGTAATGATTAATTTTTTTGTCGACATGGTGAAGAGCAACCATATATGTTCTTCTTTTTGCGTTGTTAGAAGGCTTGCCAAATCTAGAACTGCGTGGCCTACGTGTAGACATTATTGGGACTGGTTGTATACTAGGTGACTTCTGATAAAGCTGATCTCGAGGAAAAGATTTGATCAATGAGCTTTGAGAAATAAAATTGTTTCTGATTGTTTAGATACATGCCAGAAAGTATGTCGTCCAAACTGCTTTAAGAAGCTTTTCTTTTTGGAAGTTAGAATTTAATGTATGTCTTTATTTTGATGTAGCAAAAAGAAGATGGAACTTCTCCAGCAATGAATCAGTTAGCAGACCTATTGGTGAGTCTAGTTTCGAGATTCTGTTTGTAAAACGATGTTTTCTTTTGTGGTAGTCATCGAAAATCGTAAGAATCAAGCTTTAGAAGTAACTATCGGGTCAGTAAAACGAAAACCATTCACGTTGGTAAGCCCATCGCTCCCTGGTTACAAAGGCAATGACATTGGTACGTTACCATTCAATTGTGATCATGTTCAAATATATTTCAAAATTTACCTGGCTGAATCGGCCACTCCGTTCTGAAGTTATGAGGGATTTGCTCAAGAAAGACCCTTCAAGAAAAGGTCGAAACATGCCGAAAATCACGACCAATTTTTTACCAGCCTTACAGACATGACTTTTCATGTGTTTTAGCACGTGTTGTTTAATCGTTTTTATTCGCGGAAAGTTTAACGTGACATCAAATTTTAGAGGGACTGACTTCCATTTGGTGTTAACTTCCATTTTGGAAAATTTTTTTGCTTTTCTTTCAGACGAATCTTAAAAGGGGACAAGGTGCCTCAGATCGCCCAGGGTCTGTGGAGAAAAAAGAGAAAGTGCCTGAGTTTCAGAAATTTAAATTGAGAAAAGTGAGCGCTGATCGAGCTAAAACTGAAGAAGAAACGAGGGATAATGAACTGATGAGGAAACTTGGTAAACAAAAGAAAGCTGCAGAAGGTGAAGGTATGATAATCTTTCAAATTTCGAACGAATTGTGTATTGACGTTTATTATAAGTAGGCAGTCAAAGGATACAAAGCTTTTCTTACTTGCTGTCTGGCTTACCTGTCCCACAGAACGTCGGTGCCAGAAGCATCTTGCGTGACCGGCAAGCTTCGTTTTTATCATTGATTTCTACAGAAGCTTGCAAATGGTTGTTGGTCGAATGTTCTCGGCAGAAAAATTCAATTCTAGATTTTCAAAATTGGTTTAAATCTTTTGAGAAACATACAAATTTTTAGCATCATTTTGGGTAAAGATGCATTGGCCCATTGCAGAACTAAAATTTACTTCTCAAAGATGATAAGTTTCATTATTCTCACATCTCACATAACAGCCAGCCTCTAGCCTGATAACGAGAAGGCTAAATCCCTCTTGTACGTGTTCTTCTCAGATATTTGCTGTTCTGTACCGAAGATGTATTCAAGGACTAAGATCTGGGATGAGGAAGATCCTCCGGCCCGCTTCTCGTAGGTTCCTGTGACCATTTTCTGTTGGTTGTTCAATTAACCATTTCGCAGTCGAATACGAAGGCGCTGTTCGCGTTGCACCTCAAGATCGCAGGAGAGTTTCGAATCCAAAATCAAATCGAATTCGAAATAGACCTTTCAGCTATTCTGAAAAGAATCAGAATCGAACGGCATTTTGCTATATTTTGTCGAATTTTCGAATGTGCACAAAAGTGATAGAAGCTCTAATGCCACTCGATCGAACCTCATGTGTAAAAATGTATAGAAATAACGCTCGATCCAGTCTCTTTTGTAGAATAGCTTAAAGGTTGATACCATACGATACCATGATGTTTAGCGTTAAGCGCCTTCGCATTTGACTTCATAATGGTATATTTTCTTTTTTGCTTTCAACAGAAATCAAAGAGGAAGACGAAACGAAAACTGAAGATGTACCACCATCTATCTCTGAAAAACCCAGAAAGAAATCAGTTGACAATTCGTTGACGAATCGGGACCGACTTACATCAGAGGAAGCAGTTGATCGAAAGAGAACCACTAGTGAGGACAAGACAACTGCGAAGGAGGACAGCAGTGCTGATACCTCTCAGCAACCGTCTGATAAACAACCAGAAGAAACTAAGTCTTTGGATACAGAGAAGGATTCAATCAGCACAAAAGAGCTTAGGCCAGAGAGTGATGGAATGCGGGATACCGGCTTAGAATCGCGGAAAAGTACCAACGAATCGAGTGCAAGTGCGGCTGATTCTCTTCAGATTGCTACAGACGAGCAATATGGTGCTTCAGAAACGCGAGAAAGTATCACAAGATCGCAGGAAACTTTAGTAGAACCGGCAGAAGCAACAGAAATGCGGGATGATACTGCTGAGTCGCGCACAAATAGTACAGAATCGCGGGAAAGTGTGGCAGAATCACAATCAAGCACTCAGGAGAGCTCAGACATAGATAGTTCCGATAAAAGTGAAATCATAAATGCGGAAAAGAGTCCGGATAAAGCTTTAGAATTACCACTTGAAGACGAATCTGCAGCAAAGAACACTAACCCCCCTGATTCAACGAAGGCTGAGTCTGTGAAAAGTGGAGCTGAGACAGCTAGTCCCCCTGGAAATATCGATGATTTATTGGATATGTTTGATGAAGTTAACCAATATTTAACATGAAATTAGGAAACGTATGGAATAGAAAATAACTTATCTGCTATTTGTCATTTGGCACGGACAGTTAAAAGGGTGTGTTTCATCCAGCATTCCTTGCACGTATCATCTCTTGGTTGGCCTTTGTCGTCGCCACTTTCATGGGCCATGATGGGCCATGAAAATGGCGACAACAAAGGAAAACCAAGAGACAGCACGTGCAATGTATGCTAGATGAAACAGACCCTTTTAGCATAGGTTGTTAGACACTCCAGTTATGCTTCAGAACAACTGTGGTGAATAACCATCCATGATGGTACTGAAGTTGGTACGGTCTGGCCAAAGCTTTGAAACGTGAAATTTCCAGCATTTGTCAGAAATTTCTGCTTATTATGACAGAGCTTAAGAGTCATTGTCACCCAGAGTCCTTTGCGGACGCGCTTAAATTCTAAACTGTCTTGAAATCAAATTAGGCCTAAGGCCCTGTTTATACGAGGAAGAACATAACACCTCACCTCCCAGAACCGGAGCTGAGAGGCGAGTTTCAGCCACCGTTTATATGAGATTTTTCACCTTACTTGTCAGCCCCGGGGCTGAGAGGCGAGGTGGAGTAGAGTCTCTATTCCGTGAAATCAGAACAAACTGACCAAGAAGAATCAACGAAAAATTTCAATTCACCTCACCATACCGGTGGTGCTTCGTTTATATGGAGAAATTTTACCTCATCCAGGTGAGATTTCACTATATCGGCGCTGTTGCATTCGTCATGTAAACGTGAAATGAAAATACAAAGGATTCTATGAGAAAGGGGAATCTCGCCTCTCAGCCCCGTGTCTGCTAAGTGAGGTGTTTTTCCTCATATAAACAGGCCCTAAACGGAAAATATGCATCGAGACTGCAGTAGTTCAACTGATAAAAAGGTTTTACTTTTGTTAAACTGTTTAGTTGAAGTAACGACCACATTTGCACAGTATTTGCCTGAATTTGGTAACGACCCCAAAGTTGCGCATTCAAAGTAGAACTTACCAAAACACAATTCATAACGTTGTGGCAGCCAGTTTAAACACGAGAAACTTCGCAATAATTTGATTCCAAATTCATTCTGAAACTCCAGTCATTGATTTCGCTTCTTTGAATGTTTGGAGTCAACCAATACCATCTTTTTGATATTTTAGACTTGAACCACGTTCTCAAAATCTTGCCAACTCACTCTTCGAACGCATGCTCGTCGTGCGATGCCTTCTGAAACAGTCTGCCCAAAACCCAAGTTTACAACCTCGGCCCCAGGGCCCCTTGTCATATGACAAAAGGCCCTGGGGACGAGGCTGCCAAGTTTCTACTTTTGAAGGAACTCAACATGGTTTTTACACGCTAAAGTCAAATCTGTTGGGAATTGAAGTAGGCTTCAAGAACCAGAGCGCGCGCGGTGCCATCCAAATCCCAAGAAGAACAATTTTGTATAAAAATTGAATTTTTTTTGTCTGAAGTGGCAAATATTGGCCACGTGTTACCCGGTTTATTAAAGCAAGATCTCTTTGAAACCAGCCTCTCATCTCGGAACGATTGTTACATGAAAGTTCAAAACAATTCTTTTATTTTCTTGAATGAAGTGACACTGCCTTATGTCTCACACATCTTATCCGATAACATTTGGCACGCTTTTTTCTGACTACCTCTAAATGGAGGAACGACCTTTTTTATTCAATGCACACAAGGTTTACATTATTAAGTTCTATTTAATTTGTAATAATTATTGATACGTTTATATCTTTTAATTCACATATTTTAGCTTATTTTAGGCGGTCTTTAACTGTACATTGTTTAATGCATGTTTTTTATCTTTTATTTACAAAATTATTCAGTAATGTTAAGGTAGCATTTTGATTAAAATGATTAGATTAATTCAGAATTTTCATTTGAGGCCAGATTTTGTGATCCCTTCTTGTTTCTTCGCTCAGAGTTTAAATTGTCATAGATATCAAGTCATGGGCTTGTCCGTAATTAAATATTAGCTTTTTCCGGACAGCCACCCTACGCAGGGATAACCGAGGAAAACCATTTGGGTATGAATTACGCTCAAAGGTGCGTATGGATGGGTCACGTGACTTGGGGGCCTCATTTCACTTTACTGGTACAACTTTGAATCCGTAACAAACTTTAGGCGAATAAACCTTCCATTTTCATTTCTTTCTGCTAATTCATAAACACGTTTGTCCCTTCTATCGATTGAATAACTTTGCTAAGGAGCCATGCAAGCGCTCCTAAACCGTTTCTAAACACCATTCTAAGGGATCCTAAACACCTTTCTAAGGGATCAAAATTTATCGACACAGTGACAATAGTATCATTACGGAGCTTTACCGTTTCTACAAGCGTAGGGAAATGAGTCGAAGCTGTAGCGCTATCAGTTCAGGGCAAAAAGCGAAACTATGAAATGTAATCGAGTGTAGCGACAAGTCTGCAGGGGGAGCGAAACAAACGACTACTTTTGGAATGAGTCTTTGTGGCTATTTTACTGGGAAAACGTTTCACTCACGTGAATGAATTTAATTGTGACGTAATAAACAATAAACAGCTTAAACAATGATTGTGACGTAATATTGATTGATGCTTCTGGCTATAAAAAGCTTTGTGCAGCTCAGTGGCGTTTCAGTTGTGTAAGCTCTGCTGAAAAATCAGACTCTAATCCGACTCGAAGATCTTGAGGAAGAATATTTACAGACAGAGAAAGACGGGATGACTGTTAGACATTGCACTGAAAAAGGTAATCGAGTAAACAAAGCAGATTTAAAACAGCATCAGTTCCTTTAGATCGACTGGTGCTTTCAGGCAATTACCGATCGAAAAGGTTCTCTCTGGCAACAAATCGGAATAAGCGAAACCACAAAAAAATGCACTGAAATCAGTATGGTGAACTGACGCATTTTGCGGGCGAGAAACGGGTATGTATCGAAAGAAAAAAGATACATCTAAGCAACTGCCTCACTGATTCTCTAACTCAGAAGCTGACCACGGTAGGTGTTTTATTTACACCCTAAATCTGAGAGAATTGCGAGTTTTAGACAGTCTTTCGGAAGAACACTGACTTCGGTTTATCAATTTAGATTTCGTGACCCTGAAAATATTTAAAAGCATTGGATATTTACAAACGTGTGAGTCTATACAACAGGGTTGTCAGTCTTTGATGTTCATTTTACACAGGGATTCAATCGTCAGCGTGAAAAAGTAATGTACAATACTGAATTTTCCTTGTTTATTGCTGATCGATCTGTACCAATGCAGGGAAGGTACGCATTCTTAGTCTTTCAACTTCAGCTCGTAAAATAGCGATTTCTTGTGCTTGAGCTTTGGCCAGATCCACGAGTTTTCTTCGCGTTATTATGTCTTGCATGCGTTTCTCTGCAGCTGTGTCATTCCTTTCGTCATCTAAGAATAACAGATATCGGCTGAGTCAGAAAAGATGCAAGCCGTATGTAAGGGTGCTGCTTCCTAAATAACAGAGCAATAATATTTTGCATATTTGATTAAATAGCTAACATTTTCAATTATTTTTACAATTTTTCTGGCTGAAATCGGTCACTCCGTTCAAATTTTACATAGAGTTTTCCCAAGAATTTCCCTTCCAGAATTCCTAAAAACAGGCTAGAATCACGGGCAAATGTCCCCAATAATTCTACCTCACAGCAATGACTTGATACAACGCTATGATATGAATGATATGATATGAATAAATATTTATACACGAAAATTAAACCCTTCAGCATCTAATAATACTTATATACAATCTTAAAACTAACGAAAAATTTCCAAATGTTAATATTGCTGTTCTTCCAGGGGGTCGTGTTTTGAAGTTAAGGTTTTTGATCAGCCAGTAGGTGTGCTTTCAATTGTTTTTTAAAGCAACCGAGAGTTGGGGCCTCTCGTATATCAACAGGCGTGTCATTCCACATTTTTAGAGCCGAATATTTAAAGCCCTTTTTTGCATGTTCTGTATTTAGCCTTGGGATCTGAAGATCATGGCAGTTTCTTGTTACATAGCTTGAGTGCATTGATCTTTGCTCAAATTTGTCCCAAAGGCTTTCAGGGCTTAGTTTATTCATAATCTTATAGGTCATAACTGACCGATCAAAGGAAATAAGATTATTGACGTTCAGCCAATCACAGGACCAGTTGTCTTTTAATCTGGCATTTTCGATTATCGACTGGGCTCTATTTTGTAATCGTTGGAGAGTTTCGAGTTTTCTCGTTGGAAGACTGCCCCAGATTACATCTGCGTAGCGTAGGTGACTTTCAACAATAGCGTAATATACACTACATAGCTTCGACTGAGGGAGGATATTTTTCAGTTTCTTCAGTGAAGCAAGTCCCCCACAAATCTTGTTCTTAACAGTTTTAAATTGCTCGTCCCATTTCAGATTTTCATCAACCATTACTCCTAACGATTTGGTTTTGGAAACTCGTTTGATTTCAGAGTCATTCAACTTTAACCCATTCGGTATATTTACATCTTTTGTTTTCCGAGGGTGGCCTATAATCAAGTACTCTGTTTTTGAGGGGTTAGGACTAAGCTTATTTACTCTCAGCCATTCAGAAATGTTAAGTAACTCCTCTTGCGCATCCGCTACTAATTTCTCGATGTCATTTGATGCTATTGTCACATTAGTATCATCAGCATAGATATTTGCCTTCGAAAATTCTAGGCTACGTTCAAAATCATTTAGATATATTATGAAGAGAAGGGGGCCTAAGCAAGAACCTTGGGGTATGCCGCATTGAATTTCTCTCGCCTTAGATTTTTTACCGTTTAGGGAACAGTATTGCTGTCTATTATCAAGGTACGATTTGAACCAGTTTCCAGGGATCCCTTTGATCCCGTATGCTCTCAGTTTTTCAACCATGATTGTGTGATCGACCGTATCGAATGCTTTCTTAAGGTCCAGAAAAATCGTCAGATTCAGTTTTTTGCAGTCGATGTTTTCATACCAAGAATCGGTGCTACAAATTAAGGATGTCACAGTGGAGTATAGTTTTTGAAATGCCGATTGGTTTCTTGTGATCACTTTCTTTGCCGCCAGGAAATCAAAAAGCTGGTCATGAACTATTCTCTCCAAGATCCTCGAGAAAACCGAAATGACTGAAATGGCTTTAGCAGGTGATCCTCTTGGGAGGATTATATCACCCAGAATGATGTAATTATGCTCTCACAGGGATGACACGTTCGTCTATGGGGAACACACACGCAAAAGCAGGTAAAAGTAATCAAAACAATTGTAATCAAAAGACCCATACGATTCAAAACAAAGGGGTTCCCATCGTAACTGAAAGCATTGAACTGGAACAAAATGAAAATGTAAACAGTAACAGCAAAACAAACAAGTCTGGCAAGAAAAAGAACAAGCGAAAGCGTAATGCAAAGCGGAATGAGCCAGCTGAAAGGAGCAATGACAACCCTTTCAATTCGCAACCAGAAACGCAACGAAAAGCAGGAATTTGGAATAAGAATACGGTACTAGTTGTTGGCGACAGTATGATTAATAACGTCGATGAAAGGCAACTTGGCAAAAGGTATCAAACAAAAGTGCGTAGCTTCTCAGGCGCAACTACGACAGACCTCGAGGATTACTTGAAACCACTTTTGCGAAAAAAACCAGACAAAATCATTCTTGTCGTGGGAACAAATGACATACAGCATCGACCTGTAGCTGACATCTTGAAAAACATCAAGCGTCTCATGGAACAGATCACGGAAAGCCTCCCAGATTGTCATATTGTAATTTCTGAAATTATCAAACGAAAGATGAAAAATGGAGATGAAAACCAAGCCATAGCGAAGAAAATCGCCGAATTTAACAAATCACTGAAATCGATGAATGTGGATATCTTGCAGCAACAGAACATTTTAGTCGAACACCTAGGTATGAGAGGTTTACATTTAAATGTTCAAGGAAATTTTCAATTAACTAAAAACCTAAATGAGAAAATCCGGTGTATTTAGCATGGTATCCGATAATTTGAATTTCAGAGAGGTTGCCTGTGGTTTTCCATCAGAAAATTTAACACCCACCACTGAGAGTGTTGCGTCGAGCGGGTCTCATCAGCATCTAGGATTTAAAAAGGGTATGGCAATTGCATCCCTGAATATTAACGGTCTTCGCAGTCACCTAGATGAGGTTCAGTTATTAATGAGGGACCTTGGGATTCTGATCCTTGCCTTAAATGAAACTAAGCTCGATCCTGGCTACCCAAAGGAGCTAACTAGGGTGGCTGGCTACCAGCAAGAACGTCTGGATAGGACAGGAAATGGTGGTGGTGTTTCTATCTATGTCCGGGACTCCATCAAGTACAAACGTCGTCTTGATGTCCCCACTGATGACCTGGAACTCATTTGTATCGAGGTTGAACCGCCCAAAAGCAAGTCCTTCATTGTTCTCGCTTGGTACCGGCCACCCAGTGGCCCTGTTGGGTCATTCAATAAGCTGGAAAAGGCTCTTTCTTTTTAGGACAAAGAGGGTAAAGAAATAATCCTCTTAGGAGACACAAATTGTGATCTCAATCCAAAACAAGCTGATCAACCAATAGACAATGATTCAAAGCACATGCTTGATCTCTATGGGCTGTTCAGCTTCAAACAGCTTGTTGAGGAACCAACAAGGGTCACTCTGAGTACTTCTTCTATTATTGACCATATTGCTACAACGTGTGCCAGAAACATTGTAAAATCTGGAGTGCATGAGATCTCCTTGAGTGACCATTATATGGTCTACTGCGTTCGGAAATTTAATGGAGCAGTAGAGAAAGGCCATAAAATGATCAAAACTCGGAAGATGAAAAATTTTAATGAAGAAGCATTCCTGGCTGATGTTTCTGGCATATGTTGGGAGCAAATGCTTACTGGTACAGATGACATTGATGTTCTTGTGAGCAATTGGTCTAACCTGTTTTCTTTGATCATAGAAAAGCATGCCCCGATGACCGCAATGCGTGTCTCAGAGAAGTACTGCCCTTGGATTGATAAGGACCTGAAGAAACTAATGCATACCAGGGATAAGCTAAAAAAGGCTGCAGCCAAAAGAAAGTCCCCATTTCTTATGGACTCTTACAGACAGATCCGTAACAAGGTCAATGTCCTTAACATCCAACTAAAGAAGCAGTATTATACTAATAAGATCTCTGATTGTCAAGGTAACATGAAAGAATCATGGAAAGCAATCAATGAACTCCTTAATAAGAGATCAAAGTCCAGCAACATCGATTGTCTTAGAGAATCTGGTTCTGAAACTGTTCACAAAAAAGATATTTCTAATGCAATGAACAGTTTCTTTTGCTCCGTAGGTAAGGATCTTGCTGACAAAATAGATCCAGCCCCAAATCCCCTTCTTGCTGGTGACTATGAAATTAACAAACACAAGGCAACATTCCGCTTCAGGACTATTGAAGTGCAGGAGATCAGGGATGCATTTGCCACCGTTAAGACTGCAAAGAGCTTTGGGACTGACAATATCTCTAGCTACTTTCTGAAGCTTGCGATGCCCTTTATTGAAAATTCGCTTGCTTTCTTGTTTAATACATCCATTGAAACAAGTCGTTTTCCTGACTCATGGAAAGTTGCTAGAGTCACTCCTATTTTCAAAGATGGAGATAAGACTGACAAGTCTAACTATCGACCAATATCAGTCTTGCCTGTCATCTCAAGGCTTTTTGAAAAGTTAGTAACAAACCAGCTGTACCAGTACATGAATGACAACGGGCATTTTTCATCTGGCCAATCCGGCTTTTTGCGCCTTCATTCTACAGTAACATGTTTACTTAAAAATACGGATGACTGGTACAATGGAATGGATCTTGGTAGGCTTGTAGGTCTAGTGTTCATTGACCTTAAAAAGGCGTTTGACACTGTAGATCATAACATTCTCTGCAAAAAGCTTGAGCTCTACGGTTTACAGCAACGTGAACTCTCTTGGTTTAAATCCTACCTTTCCAATCGGAAACAGTTTTGTAGGGTTAATGGTGTAGATTCAAGAATAGGGGACATAGAAGTTGGCGTTCCACAAGGTTCATGTCTTGGCCCTCTTCTCTTCCTCATCTACATCAACGATCTCCCACAAGCTGTCCAAGATTCTACCGTGTCCATGTATGCTGATGACACCAGTTTGTGCTACCAGTCTCACGATTTGACTCGGCTAAATGAGGCTATTAATAGTGACCTTAGAAAACTGGGCACATGGCTACAAGGCAACAAGCTTTCCTTGAATGTTGCGAAAACTCATTCTATGCTTATTTCTACCAAGCAGAAACACAACATTCTCAAAAGTCAAAATAAAGACTTGGTTCTGAAAATTCGCGATAATGAGCTTGAAGTAGTCAAAAAAACAAAATACCTTGGTGTGCAAATCGACTGCTCCTTGGATTGGAAAGAGCAAATCAAGGCAGTCTCTAGTAAGGTCTCGAGGGCAGTTGGCTTCTTAAGACATGCCAAGTCTTTTCTCCCGAAAGAAACATTGCAATCTCTCTACACAGGTATCGTGGAGCCCCACTTTCGATACTGCTGTTCTGTCTGGGGCTGCGCTGGTTTAACTGAAATTGATCAGTTGCAAAAACTTCAAAATCGTGCTGCTAGGATTATAACGAATAGCAGCTTTGATGCCCCAAGCAGACCTCTCATTAGGGGACTGGGATGGAAGACCGTTGAGGAACTTGCCGCTGGTGAATCTAAGACAATGGTCTTCAAGTCCCTGAATGGGCTGGCTCCACAATACTTGTATGACCTTTTCACCCGAAATTCGTCCTGCTCATCATATGGCCTTCGTGATACGAGGACCGACCTGAGGTTACCGATGAAAAGGTCAGCAAATGGCCAGAGATGTTTCTCTTATAGAGGTGCAAAATTATGGAATAGCCTCTCTGCCGAGTCAAAGCAGGCAACTTCTCTGTATAGTTTCAAGAAAACTATATAGATACTGTTTTCTTTCGTTTTGATTGTAAATTATAAACATTGTTGTAAATAGGATTGGGATATTGTAAATAAGGTTTTATAGTTTAATTTAATTAATAGCTTTTTACTTTTTATCTTAGATTGTAATTAATGTTTTTATTGGAGGGCCCCTTGAATAAAAAAAGATCAACTTGTTGAAGGGCAACCCTCCTTAAAAGAATTAAAATGAAAATGAAATGAAATGAAATGAAAGTCATCGCTGTAAGGCAGAAAATTTGCCCGTGATTTCAAGTCTGTTTTGAAGGTTTCTTGAAGGGCCTTTCTCGAGAAAAACTACTCATGATTTTAGAACGGAGTGAACGATTTCAGTCAGATAAATTCTAAAATGGATTTGAACATGCTCACTATTAAATGAATCACTTGCTAATATCATTACCTTGATTTCCAGGGGGTAGTGGCCTTACAAACGTGGGTTGTCTTTTTGACACACCCGGTAGACAAAAACCATCATGAAAGACAGCCTTAGCAGACGGGATTACACCGTCTTAAAGAATATCAGATGAAATCGTTTCTGTTTGCATTAACAAACACTGATTACTTCTATCATCTCCAAGTAACACAAATAAATGTTGACTTCTATCAACACATACCATTTGTTTGGCTAACATTTCGACGTTCTGCAACAGAGAGGGAAAGATCTTCAAGACGTACATCCAATCCAGTATTTTCATCTTCCTTCTTTTTGATCAATCTTTTAAATCTTTTCAAAGCATCCAATTTGTCTGTCACATTTCTCTTATGCATCTAGGAAGACAATACATCATTAAGGATCATCCGAATTCACCGGTTGATCCCGGGGGTACATAACATGTAGCGGGTGCGGGCATGTGCCGTCCATATGGGTGGGCTTTTGGGCCCAAAATCCTTTAAACAATGGTCCCGTTTTCGACAGATTTTCCTTAAACATGGATGGGTTTTCAAGGAATTGGCAGAAAATAGTCCAAAATAGGTAGTTTCCCGCCAAAATTCATCATAAATTGGGTATAATGGCTGGTTTCGGTAATTAGCAGAGAGTAGCTTTCTGAAAACGGGGATGCAGACCGCCCTCCATCCGCAAGTCATGCACCCCCTTGGGCGGTTGATTTTGGCTGAATTATACGGAATATGATTTTTTTGGAAATCAGTAATCAGCGAGGAACAGCAGAATATTGACTAAGAAGATCCGATATTGCCGGAAATTGAATCGAGACATTTGGCACTTTCGTCATCAAATCAGCAAATTATCTTATCATCTACGTTCATGTAACAATCCTTTCGCCAAGGAGTGTCGAGGCCGCATGCAGGCTAGTATTTGAGCGGTTCTCCATCTCCAGCTCCTGCCCCCACTAGCTTTGGCGATGGATGGTGGATGGCCTATGTAGAGACCTAATGATAAAACTGCTAAATCAATGATTTCAGAGCGGGGATGAGGCATACTCTTGTGAGTACAGAGATGGATGTTCTTTGAGTCGCAAAGTAGACATATTTCACTGCTATTCGTAAAAATAAGTTTATTGCTTACCTTTTTATGAAGCTCAAGGGTTTGTTCCAGTGTAGCAACTTCTTGCTGCAGACGAGCATTATGATCTCCTTCGCCGAGAAACTGCAGGTAAATAAATGAAACAAGTCAGTTCATCTAATGGGTGAGTGAAAAAAAATATTAGAAAAATCATTCAAGAAAAAGGATGCAACCAACTTAAAAATTTTTGCATCTATCATCTCACTGAGTTTTACGCTTTATCCTTCTAAAATTGGGATTTAGCAAAAGGTGAACAACTCAAATGCTCAAAAAAGTCAAAAATAGGCGTTAGGCTTTCATTCATAACCGTAACGACGCATCAAGGCTTCCTCAAATACAAGTTCTGACTTCAAATATTAATTTCAATAAAAAACTTACAGCTTGCAATTCTTTTGTAACACGTAACAACTGAATATCTCTTGCCATTGTTTGCAAATCTTCTGCCTGCATTCTCATTTTCTTATGGTCCCTGCAAAAAGATCATATGGTCTCACAAGAGGCATATTAGAAATGGTTGCAAATCTTTGTAAAAATGTAAAAATATAAATGCATTTTGCCCTATTTGAATTGCATAAAAGAAGGTCTCGATAATTTTCCATGATTCCCGAGAGAATATTCAAGATTAATATATTTTCAGCGTGTATTATCTTCTACTGTTCATTTTCAAGTTGTGATGTAATCAAATTTCTAAACCGTGAATCATAAGGGCTACATACTTGCAGTTACTGCCATATGCAAACTTTAATAAGCTGGGGTTTTCCTGACAATTCGATAGATTCTCCTGAGTCAATTCAATTTAGAATTTTATCATGCTTTTACTGTTTATCAAAACTTCATACTTGCTTTCATATAACATAAAACGCTGTAATCTGGTGATATCATGAACATCGAAAGGCCTCTTTGAACTCAGCTATCAGTCTTGTTACGAAGCAGCATGCAATGGTACGAGGCACAAGGAAGTCATTAGGTCCGATTTATAAAGACAAAGGGGCTTCCTATCACAGACGATGATATAGCCATGAATTTGCTAAAGAAGAGAAAAAGAACATGACACCAGGGCACTCACCATTCTAATTGGTAAATTCCTTTCCTGAATTCCTTACTGTCTTTCATGCTTGCTAGTTTAGTTTCTCCGAGCGTCTGCGTGAAAGTAAATGATAAACTTACAAAATGTTATCACAAGAAAACAAGACATATCAACTTAAATGGGAAAATCAAACTTGCCAAAATCGGTCTGATCGTTCTCATATTACAAGCGATGTTATGAAAATTCTTCATCTCAGAATTCTTCAAACAGGCCTAAAATCCTTGATTTAAAATCAAATTGTAGATTTGTACAA
This sequence comes from Aurelia sp. 3 sensu Dawson et al. (2005), assembly GCA_964020215.1. Classification (NCBI taxonomy): domain Eukaryota; kingdom Metazoa; phylum Cnidaria; class Scyphozoa; order Semaeostomeae; family Ulmaridae; genus Aurelia; species Aurelia sp. 3 sensu Dawson et al. (2005). The sequence continues at coordinate 881,579 of OZ026585.1, forward strand.
TCAAGAGACTCTTCAGCTATAATAGTAAGAAGATTTCTGTTCAGAAATAAATTCAAGTCAAATCAAAGAATATTGCAAAAAAGGCCTAATATGATTTTATCCACTACCTTGATGGTTGCGTTGAGATCTTCAACTACTGAATGGTGTATCAAGATACTGTCACTGTAATCCGTTATGAAGGAGGAAGTTGGAACTTCAACCTATAGAGAAAAAATTGAAGAGAAGTAAACAAATATTTCTTCCTACTTAGTTTTGAGATTGATCATGCGAATGGTGCACATCTAGACATCTAAAATTCAGCGACTAATCGCTGTTAGCCTCTTGCATTGGATATGAACCCACCCCCCTCTGGTATCTAAATGAAAACTATTTCATCTACCATCTATTTAGCTAAACAATTCAAATGTTAATTTTCATATGGTTTTGCATTTGAAACTGCCCTGAATTGTGTATTTGACTCTCCAAATTGTATGTTAATTCTTAAAGCTGTGAGGTAACAGACCTAAATGAACCTATCATTTATAATCTTGTCACTTGACTTTTTGAGAAAGCCCCCTTTAATAAGCCCCCCTCTAACAACATCCCTCTCCTTTGGGTTCCTATCTGGACCCTCAAAAATTTACTCAGCCTCAGCCGCTCAACAGAGTTTTTACAATAGTCGATCGATAGAATAAATTTGTTACCTGGCCTTGTTTCAACAGGAGCTGCACTTCAAGATTCAGATTAAATGTCAATCGGTCCTCTCTGAGCCTGTGAAAATGAGAACGATAATTATAAAAAGCACGTACATTTTACATTCTGGTGAATAAAGCCTGTGAATAGAAGATGTTGGAAGAAGTTCATAATTAGAGGTGATAGCTATTCCTGAGATAACTGGTCATAATATTAGCAATGCAAGGAGACAGAGGCAATTTAATCTCACCTTTGCAGTTCTTTGAAAACATTTTCTACTTCATTTTTCAATCGTTCATCTTCTACAACTCGTTTTTGGTAAATTGAATTCATCTCAGCCAGCACCAATGCTTTCGCTTTTACCTTCAAGGAAAACAATGAATATATTTAACTTGTGACTTAATGTGCCAGTAATTTACAAGCTCAAAGCGTCTGGTGGAGAGTCATTTTGTTTTCCAAAACGTGAAGATATGCTTGAAATCATACGACTGACGGCCTTGTTTTCCTGTACAATAGCAAACTGATTGTTATGAGTTCTATTGCCTGATCGGTTTTCCTTGTGCCTTACATCACTTTATCAAACTTATCTTTTACCACTGTTAAGTTCTGTATCTAAGTATGTAGGCCTATTTGCTATGACCATGAAAGCACGTCCTTGTATTATGTTTTACACGGGCAAGGAAAAACCCCGGGAAGTTCGAATCAGCCAATTAACAAGGCGGGATCCCGTATTACCTCGTTTTTTAAATTGCAATCACATAATGATGATTATTGATGAATCATGGGCATGTAGACACTGCAATTGTGCTTGATTGCTGCAACTATATGCTTCTGCGGCAGAAAATTTAATTCTTCAGAGGACAGCGCTCGAAATCTCCTCCACAGAAGGATACCAGTTAAACTGTGGTGTCTTACTACCCAGGATAAAGCTAAAAGGCCTACCTGCTGCTCTTTCTCAACTTTAAGTCTTCGCAATGCCACTAGTTTCCTCCATGTATCATAATTCAATCCTTCAGGCATATGTTGGTCATCGTCTAGCTCAGACATCGCTTTATCTAAAGTTGCAGCGGCCAATGCTAAAGCCCTTGATGAGGAGGGACGTGCTTGAAAGGGGTTGCGGCTATTTGTTGATACATCAGCTTGTGACTCCACGGCCGCTTTTAGAGTTTTCTGAGCCCTACAGAAATTGATAAATAAATGTAGTAAAAGATACACTGACAAGGCGGGGGGGGGGAGGGATGAGCTTGAAGAGGGTTGCGGTATTTGTCGATACATCAGCCTATACTTTCACAGCTGCCTTTAGTCTTATGACTGCAGAACAGGTGCATGAGATACTCTAAATGAAGGGGGATTTGGAATAGGAAATAACTATAATTTTTAAGAAAATAAAACGATGATTCAAGCCTTTTTGCTTTCCAATGAAATGACTTTTCGATATAGAATTTTGTGGAACGCTAGTTGCACAAAAATGAGATAAACTATTTTGTGCAAATGGCGTTCCATAAACTTTCCATACCTTGGTCTTCTTTTAAACAATCGATACAAAGCATCAATTGTGTGTTGATCTTGATCAGCGAATTCTCTTCTGAAATTTTTATCCAACGTTTTATCTTCAGCAACATAAATGTCATACGTATCCTTGCTTTTATCAACTTCTCGTTTCACTTCTGCTACCAAAAGTGAACTGTTCTGTTTCAAAACTTTCTTTTCTTCAAGACTTTGTAGCAGTTGTTTTTCCCTCGTGTTCAGTTCTTCTTTCATTAGTAATGAAGAAGCTAGTCGTAGAATCTTTAACTCTTCCTGGAAATTAAACGCAGAATGTCAAAATAAGAAACTATCAATTCAAATGACTCAAGAGAGTTGGGAAAAGGAGAATATTTTAAATGGGTTCCATATATGTCAAAAATAAGATGATAGCGCAACTGAGAAATCCAAGGATATTACCAACATTTATCATCATCATCATCATCATCATCATCATCATCATCATCATCATCATCATCATCATCATCATCATCATCATCATCATCATCATCATCATCATCATCATCATCATCATCATCATCATCATCATCATCATCATCATCATCATCATCATCATCATCATCATATTTATTCAAAGTAGGCTAAAAATGAACAGAACGATTAAAGCTAGTTAACGCCCTCATATTTCCTTATCTCTATAGCTATTAATAAATCTTTCTGGTAAATCCTGCACAGTATCTAGAGAATTGGCGGGAGGAGGAGGGCACCGTCCTTGGAAAAATATGCAAGAAGGGGGTAGTCTGGATTGTTTACAAGTCTCTCTCCTTTGTAAGCACGAGACGTGGAATATACCATGCGAGCAATCCATCTCTCCATCGTTATGATCTAAGTTTATCTTTTACATCTTGCGCTGATGAGAAAAACTGGTTGCAAGTCCATGGGTAGTCTGTTAAGTTTTAGCACGGAGCGTTTGCAAGATCTTCAGCAGACAGGGACAATGCCCGTACCATAAAGTCATCACAGGTTTTCAGCTGAACTAAAATGAGCTCACATAAATTCAAATTAATTTACATACCTGACAGATAACCATTTCAGTTTTGACTTTCCTTTGAAACAGCTGCGATAACTTCTCATCAAAATTTGTCGCTGCTTCAGCTATATTTCCTTGCAATTTCCTCAGTTCTGCTTCAAGGGTCTTTCGGAACTTTTCTCGGTCTTCTTTCAACTGAAATAGGAACAACTTCATTTATGGACACTGATCAGCAAACAAGTCGTTACTCAATTCCATGATGGAAGGATGTATGAATGGATGGATGGACAGATTGATTGATTGATAACTTAATCAAATCGATGGTTCATCATACATTATACTGTGGTTTTACTCAGTAAATAATTGTAAATAATAAATAAAATTGTTTGTAGTGGAGTTGAAAATATATGAAACTGAAGCTGAACACTTAATTGAAAGTGGTATGACCATATGAGTGCTATAAAGCAATCTTGTTTGGAAGTTCCTGCACACATTTCAAAGCGAAATAAAAAGTACTAAAATGTTGACATGTTTACAACACTTCATGTTCTCTCTCTCCTTCTTCATCATCTCTTGTCCAACAAGGATCTTTCGAAGGACTATTGGGCAAATATACTTGGCAAAACCAGCACTATACGTCAACGCAACGATGGTGCACAAACATACACCCGGCTTAAATTTAGATGCGTTCATTCTCATCAATATTGAACAGTGTGGACAAGCTTACACACACTGGGAAACAAACATTACGTGACAAGAATCTGGAAACAGAGAACCATAAGCGGAAAACCAAACAGAACAAAGCTCAGAAAATATTCAGGGGTTCTCTGTTTACGATTCATGCAAAATTTTAACACGTTTTACCTTTTGCTCTTTTTTCTCGAATTCTTTCTCCATCTTATGTTCCTCCTCAGTCCATTCACTCTTTGGTTTTGACATGAACGCAGGTTTCACTAATTCTTTCTTCAACTCTTCTTCAAGATTAGCTTCTAGTCTTCCATGCATCATCATTTCCAATGCACGTTCTCGAGCGTTGTCAGCTTTCTCTAATTTTCGACGCTCTGGTAAATCAAAATAATGAAGATAGAGTAAAAAACCTTCAAGGACAAGTCCGGGGTTGGATTAATTGTTGATTATTCAAGAGATAACACTGTTGTAAATGGTGTGTAGTACTTTTCTTCAGTTTTTTCTTTTTTAATCTGCGAAACTACATATTTCAATCTGCTATGAAGTGCGAAATGACGTCAATTTCAAAAGTCCCTACCGCTCTTCATATTGCACGCATGCTGTCAGGTCAAGGTTGGTTCATGACATCATTAGTTTCATTAGTTAGTAAGTTAGTTCATGACATTAGTTAGTTTCAAACTAGAGCCATCAGCAACTGCAAACAAATAAATTATCACAATGGTATTATTTTTTTATTATCATACCTTTTTCTTGTTCCGCTAGTCCATCAAGTCTCTTTTGCTCCTCCTCAGAGATATACTTCTCGACAGTAACTTCATCATCTTTAACTTCAAGTAACATCTCAGGTTTTTCATCAGATGTCCACTGTGGTTCAAACATCTCTTCATCCAATTCTAAATCTTTCACAATCTTTTTGATACGAACATTTCTATCTGTGATCTTCTTGAGCTCAATTTCCTTTGCTCTGAATATCATGTCAAATTTCTTGTTAAATTGAACCTTCATTCTGTAAATGCAATCCTGCAAAAGCAAAGACATTCGTGATAATTAGAAAGCTTTTGGTTACCGAAATTCTCAGCAGCAATGAACAAGAAACGACTTCCCAGATTCAATATTCCAAGCTTCCAGTTTAGTCATAAGTGTCAGAAAAAATGGATGTATAAATGAATGAATGAATGAGGGTCGGATAGGGGCTCTAGGGAACAGGGGAACATGCCTAAGAACGATTGGGGGAACAGGGAACAAACAAAAATCTGTAGAGGGAACAAGGGAGCAATTAGCTAGCTTTCTGGGAACAGGGAACACTGTAAAAGATTGAGAAAGATTAAGTTTTTACATAGGATAGCTAGATTAAATGTAATTTTTGCAAAATTTGTTAACTGGTACAACAAAATCCTTCTGCGCTTTGTATTTATGACATCAGCTCTATGTCCCAGACGACTGCCTGCCTTCTTTCTAGAAGTAATGAGCTGAAGATGGGAAAACAATGTTTTACAAAAGAATTTCACGCTTTTTGTATGGCATAATTTTTCCAAGGAACATTTCAAAATTTTGCTAGGGAACATGGGCACAAAAGATAATTTTATGAGGGAACAGGGGAACAAGGAACCCCCCCTATACGCCCTCATGAATGAATGAATGAAAGAATGAATGAATGAATGAATGAATGAATGAATGATTGAAAATACAAACCTGTAAAAGGACTATTTGATGTTGCTTCTCTTGGCTTGTATGCAGAGTAAACTGGCTCCGTAATAATTCATTATCACCACCATACAAATGACTTAAACTGCCCACAATAGCCGGTGATTCTTTCCTTTTTCTATCATCCTCTGGTAGCTCATCGTCTTCGCGATTTTGTTCCTCTGAAACGAAATTAAGATATGCCGAACTTTCAAGGAATTGATTCAGAAAAAGAAAATGAAAACCTAAGGCTTTCTATAAATTTATAAGATCTCACAACTGATCTCAAGTGCCTGATTTTCAAATTTGAAATCAAATAATTTATATTTTTTAAGAAAATGTTTCGGTTCTCAATTCCAAGCCCATTATTGAACCCTGATACTGATAAATTCTTGAGAAGCATTAAATCAAATATACCAAAATCTGCCATTCGGATGCAATAAAGAATTCGTGAAGTACACAATCTATAGATAAACAGAGTTTATCCTTGAAATATGAATAAATTGGACTTTTTAAACAGTGAAAATATTGATAATTTCTCCACGAGTTAGATTTCCAAAGTGAAAAAAATTCTGTCTCAGCACTTCTTTCTATCAACCTCTCGTCAAAGATGACTGTGAAAATAGCTTTCATCAAAATTATGACAAAACTATCAAGACTCGGACTGCAAAATATGGAAAAGAAACAAAGAAATAAAGAGAAATAATTATCCTTCAAACAGAGCTTTTACAGTGCGACCTTTAAGAGCTTAATAAAATACGCATACCATTAAAATTGCATGCAAATATCTATGATAACATATGCATACCAATAAGGGGAGGATTAGCAGCAATCTGTGGATCAAGAGTAGTCTTCCTCGCTTGCTCTTCGGCGATCTCAAATTTTCTTTCTTGTGTCACAAATTCGAGTTCTTCTAACTCAGCTTTGGTTCTTTCTCTCATTGGATAATTTGTGACTTCCATCGTCGAATAAAAAGCTTTGATCGAACGGCCTTTCGTTATCATTTCATCCCAACATTGCTTTTTGACTAAATTCCGTACGTATTGCTTCGCCAGGTTTTTCTCCTCGATTTCATTTCGTAACTGAAATAAAAACGAGTTATTGTAAGAAAGAATTTTTCAAAAATAATTATCTCTGATAAAATGTTTGCCAAGCACAATACAAAAGCTTTAGTGAAGAGTGAAAGTTAGAGATATATACGTTTTTTGGCTTCTTTTATACATTAAGATCGAAAACTTTTGCACAATCAAACTTTCGAACAAAATTTTGTCCGAAAGTTCAACCGTCTGAATTCTGGTAGTATCCGAAAGTTTTTTTGTCCGAAAGTTTAAAATTCAATGACACTGGAAACACATAAAGAAACTTAACATAAAAAGTTAGTTAATCATTGCTTTTCCAGCAGTGCTCGAGTTCCTTGAATTTTGTATCTGAACGTTTGGTTCTTCAAAAGTTTCTTGAAAAAGTTCACGTATGGCAGCACATTTTTAATTTGGTTCACCGCTAGTTTCCTCCCTGATCAGTCTAACAAAATGTTCATTCAAATGTTCTTGTAAATGTGATGACGTCATGCACATGCTGCATGTTGATATTTATCATAGAATTACAATTAGTTTCAAAATATATTTTGGTATCATGCCTGTATTTTGTTATCGAGTTTGTCCGAAAGTCCCGAAACAGCGTCCGAAAAAGTTTTTCGCCCGAAGTTGTTTTTCCGAAACATTTCCGTCCCAAAGTTTTCGATTCTAATGTACAGGGTGGCGCAGAGGAATGTTTAGAAGTTTGAAGCTATTGGCTCTCAAAACAATTATCAGATTTCCAAAAACTGATAGCAATTTTATCTTTAAAAATAACAATGTTTCAACAACAATGTTTCAACAATGTTTTATAAAAATGTTTCATCTAAAATCATCTAAACGGGTCTAAAATCTTTGATTAGATTTACTAACAATTTCACCCTATTTTGAAACAGAGCATTTTACAAAATCTCTGGAAATTCAGAACCAATGTGACCGATTCTGACAAACTACGTTTTCTTACTTAAGTTGATATTTTAGCTACACAGGTGTCAGCTTATAGGAATCTCATAAATGGTTTCAGAGCTACAAGCTTTCAAAAGTAGTTAATGAGCTAAAAGTTTGGAAAGCGGCAATAAAAACAGCCCGTAACAGGCTACCCTAAAAATATAAAGCAGGTCACCTGTCTAATCTGCTCTTCTCTGATGCCTAGTAAATGTGCTCTTCCTTCTAAATCCATGTTAAACTCATGTCGTTCAAGCTTTTCAAGCTCTGGAGCACTTTCATTAATTTCAATCATGTCTAGAACATTCCTTCGAAGTTTTCCAATATCATTTCTCAGGTTATGCTTCGCTTCTTTATATTTCTGATCCTCCTCGTCGTGTGCCTGTAAAACACAGGTGAAAATTGTATGTTCCTTTTTTGGGTTTTTAGCTTGTTAAAAACAATATAAATCGTTAGTTCTATATACAAGAGGCAGATTCGTCCAGGTTTGTGTCAAGAAAGAAAGACTCTTGCGTCAAACATTCTTAAGAAAAAAAGCAAAGTTCTGGTTCGTATTTTTGCTATTGATAAACTACCAGATGTGACCGAAAGATAGATAAGATAAAAGTAAACAGCAGGGTCTTTCTAAACAAATTATTTCTGCGTTATCGCTTCCAAATAGTACGAAATTTATTTCATTCTATTCCAATGCTTTTGGACATCTTCAAAGGCTCAAATAGAATCTCAAGTTCAGGCAAAAATATCTTTGACGCTTTTACCATCGCAACAGCAATTCACTTTTTACCTTATATGTAAACTTGGCGAGATGGGTCTAGTTTAACTAAAATCTATTTCAAGTTAAATGTCACGTCATATTTGCAATACGCAAAATCACTCGTGAAAAACATTTTATTCTTGCTATTCGCAGAGATTTTTCATGTGACGTCTGCTTTGAGACAGACAATAATAATAGAGCGATCACGAAGATTTGTCGCCAGATATTATGATAAATGAATTTACCTTAGATACTGAGAAATCCAACCATGTGCTGGGTGTGTGAGGTTCTTGAATTTCCTCAGATGTCCACTCGTCAGCTGTTCAAAGAAAGAACAGAAGATTAAGATGAGCAGTATACGAGAAATAAATATATTTGCAGTGCACACTTTGTCCACCAGCTCGTGGAAAAATGCAGAAGCTTTGGCATGATTGATAAAGAGCGCCTACCTTGTAGGAACTGTGTTTATTTCCAGTCCTGTTTTGGTGACATAGTACACAGAGTAATTACATCCTGTTAACGTTGACCAATCAAAAATTGCGCTGTCTGGTTCCCTGTGGTCATCTCAAATAAACAGTTGATATTACAACAACACCGGAATTTGGAACCACAAATCATTCTTATGTCATCTTGAGCGGACAGATGTTGCTCTCTGTACTACAGGGCAGGACTGTGAACAAACACAAATCATACACGGTAGGCACCCATGGATTAGCAGGGTAATTGCAGTGTCCATTGCTATAGGAGAGGCAACTGTTTTGCTGTAAGAAGAAAGGCTCTGAAAACCAGATGTGAGTTTCATACTTCTGAATCTAAATGAATGGTATCTTAGCTTGAATAATGTACAAGCCAACAAGGGTGGCACCAGCCATCAAAAGTGGGGTGAGCAGGAGAACGGAACGGGCGAAACTTTGGGATCTGGAGGCTCCGCCCCAGAAAATGTTTGAGGATCACGCCCTCTAGCACGTTGGAAAACGCCCCTTTGCAAAATAGGCGAAAATTTGTGCTCATCATTGTCTTTAAACTATCTTCACATGGATAGCTGAATATTCTGAATATTTTAATTATCTAAGAAATAAAATTCCATAAGGTAGGTTGTAAGCTAACAAACCAGACGACTACGGCCGATCACTGAATTGCAAAAGAGGGGAAACGAGTACCGATCACTGAGAAGGCAAACGAGCCCCACAACCTTTTTCCGTCGAATTTAAAACGAATTAGAGAATCGATCCTCAAAGAAAATGGGGTGGATATGTCCACCCCAGTCCACCCCTTGACACCGCCCCTGCAAGCCAACGTTCAGAATCACATAGAGGAAGAAACTTACATTCGACTACTTCCGGTTCAAATGTCTGCATTTCTTTCAAAACAGCATCCTGTTCTCTTCTTACGTCAGCTAATTGCGAAAGGCGTGCTTTACAAGCATTAACAGCAGCAGTAGAACGACCCTTTCCTTTTTCGTTGAAATCCCATCCCCAACATGACAATGTTCCATCTCCTCCAGCTGTAATCATGTATTTTGAGTTCGGGGAAAAACAACAGTGTGTGATACCATTGAATTTTCGATGACCAGCTGATACTGTCAAGACGTGGTCCTAGAAAAATTTTAGTTAGGGATTTAAAATGTTGAAACAATGGACTCATCTTTGTGAACATTCAAACGCAACATTAGTTAATGCAAACATTTGATTCTTTTTTAAAAAATACGACTTTGTACTTAAGAAGTAATATTCTTAAGAAGTAATAAGAAGAAGTAATATTACTTCTTAAGTACAAAGTCGTATTGTTTTAAAAAGAATCAAATGTTTGCATTATACTAACGACGTAGAACACGCAAAACCAACTTTGTAACATTAGTTAGCCTGTATGTAAAAAGGTTAAACCCCTGCAAAACGACACAAAACGGAGGCAAAATTGCAAATTTGCTGACCCTTCTCGTGACTAAAGTCAAAGTAGATGCTTTGTACATTTAAAATATGTATTTAGTTTCTTCGCACCATTTTTAGAAGTATGGAAATACAGTACAAAGGAAAGGAAAAAATGATGTATTTTGCACCCAAACTTTCTGCGGCACGTGAGCATAGACAAATGAAAGACAATGGGCTAATTCTCACGCTGTAAGATTGTGTCTCTTTGAGTAGTGCTGTGTTTGACTGGTCAAAAGTTAAGTCCATTATTTCCGACAGTTTAAGGTTGTGGCATGCATGATCAAGATAAACTTTTTCTAGGTGAATGACACATTCACAGCAAACTGGAATCAAAGGCGAGGACTTCATAATCAGATCATTGGGTTCATATCTTCAGAGATCAAATCTTTGTGACGTCAATATGCATATCATGTATTCAGAGATCAAATCTTTGGGTTTATATCTTCAGAGATTGGAGAAGTTCCCCAGTCTATTGGTATATGTACATTTCTTTTACTTTTGAGAATAAGGTTTTACATTTAAGTTTTGTATATTTATCATAAGTAGTCTTCAGATTTTTTATCCAATTTTTATTGTAAGTTTTCATGTGGAGGGCCCCTTGAAAATCAGCAACATGGCTGAAGGGCCTCCCTAATTAATAAATTGAAATTCAAATGAATGGAATGAAATTGCTAGATCAGGGTTAGTGACAGTCTGTTGCTCCAAATGGTATCCTTGCAGTGATTTAAAGTGGTTTATATGTAAATATGTAATGTCTAAGTTTTCCTTGTTTTTCAGATCTTTGTACTTAAATGTAAACATTGCCAGAAGATTGCAGTCAAAATATGAAGGGAACAGTATCGTATAAAGTCTTAAAATCGAACAATTTCATACTTACAATAGCACCAGTTGCTCTTAATATTAGCTTGCCATCAGGCGCACCAGTTGCTAACCATCTCAAATGAGTTGAAGCTGATATGCAACCTCCTTTTAGGCCATGACCTTGTGCTCCCATTGAAGGATCCAAAACAACATTGCCAGTGCCTTCCTATTTGAAAGGAAACCAAAATATCTACTGGTTATCGTCCCAGAACAATATACATACAGACACTATATACATTAATTATTTGGTAATGCAGGTTTACCTAAAGGCAACTAACTTTGATGTGGACCTGCAGCTACAAACCAAATATAGAGATTTGGTTGGGTCTAGCAATGAGAATTTTGCTGTGATCAATAGCTATTCAATTTCAAAATGTTCCTCGATAGTTAACTTGAACATAGATATCTTGCTTGTTGATATTGGTACTTTGATAACTAAAACAATAATCTTGAAAGTTTGAAATTGACTCCACATTAGCCTGCATCAGACTTTACCATTGCAGAGTGGAGGAGCTGCTAAAACCCCTACACAATTGTAAAGTCGGCATGCAGGCTACCTCTACGTCCAAACCAGACCTTTGGTATTTTGGCCAAAGAGATCAGCAATCGAGGTATCTATTTTCAAGTTAATTATCTAGGAATATTTTGAAACTGATTGGGCAATGATTAAGCTAAAGTCCTGTTGTTGGACCCAAACAAATCTGTAAAAAAATTTCTGGGACACCATTACATCTATTCAAGTTCAAAGTTCTAAATATAGAACAAATATCAATAACATACCAGTTGTAGTCAGCTGTAATCAACAAGAAAGAAGGAAGGAGGACATTCGCAGCTTGCGCTCGAATACAATGAACGAAAAAAACATGGCGGTTGCAGCATTGCAAATAAGAAGAACTGTAATATGGTTTTTAGAAATGATCGCCACATATTTTTAATCTCAAGCAGCAAATTTCTTTAACAATATTATCTCAAGTAAATCGAAAATAAAAAATTCTGCCATCCTGCAGATTAGACCTTCATTCGGGCAACTAGCGTATTTTCTTAAATTTCTGCCACCCGGTATTATCTTTATGGAATATTAAGATCGAAATGTGTCATCTTCTCAGGTCGAAAGATGAAAACCTACCTCAGGAACAGGTATGGGAAGATTGACCAATGTCTTTGCTTGAATTGCATATGCATTGTTTTTTGAAACCAAACAAATGTCACTGATTGCGTTTCGAATCAAATAACTACGCTTCATTATTGCTCCATCTCGAAATAGACCAGTCATGTCAAGGTATGAATCTCTAGAACCTAGTAAAAGAAGCAAAACAAATTAAAACGTTGAGCAAAGCATTTCAGCTCGAATAATCAAAAAAACTTGTAAACATCTCTTTCTACGAAACTTTTAAACTTCCCTTTCTGTAAAACTTTTGAGCCTCGCTTCCCTCTCCTTATTTCTAGACAAAGAGTTTCGACATTTGAATAAAAAGCAAGGTTTAGTCATTTTGTACTTGATGTGCCAAAGTTTCGCAGCTTTCGAAATCTAATCAAAACAAATTTTTAAATTTTCACTTTTCAGATTTTTGGTTCACTTCCAATTTATAAATCATAATCATGCAACGATCACTACCTTGAAAAATTTAGATCAGAGTCATAAAAAACATTGCAGTCACACCGTCAGTGATCACGACGAAGTCTTCTAATAAAAAAGGATAAACGTAAGTCAAACTCTAAAATATCCATTTCCGTTTAAAAGTTCAATCAAAACACATCTTTGTCAGGAAGAAGAGTGAGCACTTTATCGGACTCTGCTAGGGAAAGGTTCTCTACTGAGTCCCAAACCCTATTTTCAGTGACAGAGCAGAAACCGTGGGCGCGTGCGCGAAAACTCGTGACTTTGAGCCCCCTTAGCTCCTTGCAACAGATCTCGAAATTAGGCAAAACTTGATATTTTCTTCCTTGGACCTTACTCTTGATTTTTTCTCTTTCTCTCCTTCCCTTCATATTTGCTTTTAGTTTTTATCTTTATGTTAAATGGCCGCAGGGTAGACACAGCATTGTGCTCCTTACGGTATCGTTTTTAGTAGTGTAATAGAGTAGTTTTGTAAGTAGCGTAATTGGTAGAGTGACTTTGTAAGTAGTGTAGCTAGTAATGTGTGATGTAATGATTATCGATATAAAAAAAAATCTTGATTTATCATTTCAAAAAGCTTACGTGTACAAGTACTTTCTTATCTTAGATTGCTTGGTGACATCATTTTACACACAGTTTCTGCTTTGTCACTTTCAGTGCTTCCCTTAATAAGAAAATATCGACAAAATTGCACGTTCATATACTTACCTCTAAGTGCTTGTGTAGATAAATCCAAGCCAACAAGGCGATTGAATTCAGCTCCATCCTCCGCGTGTCCTACTCCAATCACGACTTTTAATATGGTAACATATTCCTCTTCTTTACAATGCAGGCAAGAAATTTTTCGCGCTTCTCCTTCGATTCCTGTCGAAGAAAATGATACTCAAATCGTGAACAAATACAAGCAATAGTCGTAGAATACCTAGGGTATCTTAAGCTTCCAAGCTACAGGTAACTAAAATAGAAGCAATAATATTGGGATGGAAGATGAAATGATCTATCAAATCCAGAACTAGTCTCTTGTTTCTATTTTGAATATTTCAAATTGGAAATAGAGAAAGGAAGGAAGAGTATACGAATTCACAAATAAATACTCCATGACATAAATGCCATATCCTAATCTAAGCTTTGTTATGCCATGTTTTATATTTAAAGAGGCTCGAAATTGATAAACAGGGGGAGGTCCGGAATAAAGATGTCCCGAGTGGGCTATTTGCAAAGAATGAGCATTTTCTGGACTTGAGAGAAGGCAACTTTAATGTTGTTTTACAAAAATCTGCACAGTCTCTTTCGTCGTTGAGTTGAAGATACAGCAAGAAGTAATTTTATTCATCGATAGAAATAAAAATACTCACTTGTGTATCCAATAACATATAATCCAGTGCTTGCCTTGGCATCGATGATAAAAATATGTTCATCGGTAGAGCCTGTCACAATTATCTGTCCCATGTTATCAATGCTGGAAAGAAAGCAAAAACTAAATTATCGACAATTCAAAAAAGTATGACGAACTCTTAAACAATCTTCTTTGTGTGTAATGAGATGTTATGCATACTGTAAATGCTCTTGACAGCCCCCCTCTCTCTCATAAACCCCCTTCTTTCCAAAATTTTAAGCAAGCTTCCAATTCTGTTAAGCCCTCCTATCTACAAATATATTTCTCATAAGAACAAATTCGGGTCAGCACTAAGGGTTCATCGGATTATCAAATTTTGAATATTCGCAGTTTCTTACGAGTTTCTGAAAGGTTCCATCCATATAATTTCAAACAAAGCATTTTTGGAGCCTTTCCAGTCTTTAGAAATTGCTCTAGTACCCTCCGGGTGATATGACACAGGAAACATGAAAATAACATAAAAATATGTCAAGGATTTCCTTTATCAAAATAAATAGTTTCTTGGATATATTTTCCTGGTCCTGGAGTACCTGCTTTGACGATCTGAGAGTTGACTTTGTTATAAGGAGTTTCTTTTCAAAAAATGCGTGAGACGAAAAAGCTATCGAGGAAATAAATACAACATACCTAAGTGCTGTAAGTGGTCCTTTATGCAATATCTTTTCAAAAACTAATCTTGGTTTATCCGCCTCTCTGATATCAACTAACATCACCTTTCCATCTATGGTTCCAATGATCACAGAGTTCGAAGAAGGCACACATTTCATCGTTGTTGCCTTATAGAGAATGCAGAAAATACATTTAAATTGCATCATCATCATCATCATCATCAACATTTAAATTAATCGCATCATTATCATCATCATCATCATCATCATCATCATCATCATCATCATCATCATCATCATCATCATCATCATCATCATCATCATCATCATCATCATCATCATCATCATCATCATCATCATCATCATCATCATCATCGTCATCATCATCATCATCATCATCATCATCATCATCATCATCATCATCATCATCATCATTAACTAATTTTAAGCAAACCTTATTTAAAAAAGCTACATTAAAGCACGGGGGGTTCTCGGCTAAATTTCGGGTAGGGGGGTGCCGCCCACAGTCTCAAAATGTAATCGTTGGCTAGACCAATTTTTGTGAAAATGATACCCTTGGCTAGACTAATTTTTCCTTCAGAAGTGCTCTGAATTGGCATTTTCTAGGCAAAACTTGCCAAATTTTCGCATTTTCTGGACCAAAATCTAAAAAAAGTTGGGTTTTTTTTACAAAAATTACCGAATTTTGACATCTCTTTGCCCAAAATTCCCAAAAAGCATACCCTTGCCTAGACTTAACTCGACTAAAATTGCCAGAAAGTACACCCTTGGCTAGACTAGAAGTCCGAAAAAGTATACCCTCGCGGGCGGCACATCCCCAGGTACCTTTACTATGGAAGAACCCCCCCCCCGTGCATTAAAGAGACTGGATCACGTAAAGTAAACAAATTTCTTTCGAAATGACTACTTTACTGTCTTTTTTGATAGGACATATCACACACATTTCCACTATTTATCTCAATATGAAAGTGTTATTTTGAAGACTGACTCATGACTTTCGAACAAAATATTAATACAAACAAACAAAATATCAATATGTTGTACGATTACAGAGATATTGGTTAATTTCCAAAAGTACCTTTATTGTGGATTCACCCTACCCACCAAAATTTATGCAGAACCTAATGTACACATGGGGGAAACAATATAGATTAAGGAGATAGCAGGCTTGTATACATTTACGTGATCCAGCCTCTTTACGGCTAATTTAGGCTTACTTTCTATCGCTAATGCGGACACTAGCTAATTTGAAAGGTTGATTTTACCACAGAATTCTGTGACTCTACTCACCCAAATAGCGTGTGCCTCTCTTTCGGTTCTGCAAGCCCTCAACTTCGGAATCAAATGAAAAGGTCAACAACATGCTAACTGGAAAAGTACAACTCATTTTGCACATGATTTATTTGTCAAGCTTCCAATATTCAATCTGGTTTCTTGTAGGGGTGACATCATTTTTGACATGCTTACTTCTCTTGGAAACACCGACTAGAAAGATAAGCGAGATATTTACCTTGCAAGGAAGCTGCAACTGTGCAACAAGATTCGGACTTGCTATTGACCACACTTGTAAAAGACCATTTTCTCTGCATGTCTAAAACAGAAGAGAAAAATTTCGATAAGAAAGATTAAAGGTTTTTCTTTTGCAGTATACCTATGAAATGATTTGCTATGAAACAGTCTGAATTTGTGAACGCACAAGAAGAAAATCTCTGCTTTGTATTTGTGACTATGTGCATCAATGTGATTAAACGAAAACGGATGTTTCTCCCTCCGTTTCTGTATGAAAACGGTGCAATATGAACCGCCAGCTTCGATGCAACAAAAACGGGTACCAACAAAAACGGATAAATGTGAACGGGGCCTCAGGGTGCGTTTTTTCAGCCACACCCTGTATGAGAGCAATGCCCTTATTTTCAGTTATAAAGGGCATGCTCTCATATGCCAGATACCCTCACATTCATATCTTCAAGGTAGCAATGAATGTTTTCAGCTGGTGACATAGAAATCAACGAAAAATACATAAAGAGGACGATAACCCAATACTTACCACGCAATGTGGGATTTCTCCTAAGGTGCAGTCAATTCCTACTATTTTTTCATTATGATTTTGAAACATAGGATATAAATTGTGTGATTCATCTGGGTAATAAACCAAGACAGAACCCTGAAAGAGGAAAATAGTGTAAATACAAAAACAAAAGAATGGTCAGAGGGCCACTTGAGTTTCCAAGATACGGGGCTGTGCCATTCAGTTCGTAAAAGTACCACCCATAAATCCGGAAAATTTTCTGAAAATCGTATCCGTAAATCCGGACATGCCAAAAAAGCTCATCAATAAATGAATTTTTTGAAAAAACTTGCCCCACAAAGCCGGAAAATGCAAACAATTGTTGAAAACCATATCCATATAAATCAGGACTCTATCATGAAAAAGGTGCCCTAAAAAATGGCACAATCCCGTACCCCTGTACCATGGACAAGTTAAGTTACTCCCCCGAATTAGAGGATCTGTAGAAGGTAGACTTCAAAAATAAAAAGCAATGGCTTTCTCTCCATAATGCGAGCAAATAACACTAGATACCATGAGCGAAAGGACACCGAGTGTGTAGCAGTTTGAAATTCATATCAGTAGCGAGCCACCTTAATTGACTGTTTGTTTGTGTTTGGACATAGACTGCGTTCACACGATGCCGGCACATTTTGAAAACGGTGAAAAATTGACGGATAGGCCTCCCGTTCACATGAAAAAGACACATTTTTTGCCGGCAGATTTCAAAAACAGCAGATTTTGAAAAAGGAACCCTAACCGGTCTAAATTTGAAACAGCATCGTGTGAACACTCGAGAATGATGTAAACAGAACATTTTTCGACGCTTTTGGACCGAGACTGGTCGATTCTTAGGGTGTAGGTACTTTTCTTTAGCATCAAAGTCTTGCAAAGAGTTTTTACTATCAAATTTCCTACCGTTTTCAAATTGTGCCGGTATTGTGTGAACGCTAGCTCAAATTTTGCTGCCGTCACTTTTTTCACCGTTTTCAAAATGTGCCGGCATCGTGTGAACGCAGTCTTATTTTTACTTGGCATGCAGCCACCTTTCACCATTTCATAATTTTGAAATTTTCAGTAGTGAGCCACCTTAAGTGATTAAGGTGGATCTGATTGGCTGCTAAAATTTGAACCTCCTCCTTAGCTGTTTGTACTCTTAGAAAACCTAATTCAATCTGGCTTTCAAAAAGTAGGTTCTCATATGCGGGGATTTATTGCGGTGGCTACTTTATCGAACCATTTGAAACCTTTACTGTTAGAAATGAAAAGAATTACGTCATTAGTTCCCAGTGCTAAAGCATCATAACCAGGAGACCAACACATCGATTTGATAGTTGAGCCGATTTTGATCCGATCTGCAATTTTCAAATCTCCAGTATCAACTCTGATGCATCTTAAGCAGCCATCCTACAAATGACAGGAAACAAAGACTTTAGGATGTCTTCCCTTGGTGGCTTACCTTAGCAAAGATCTAATTTTGCGCATGAAAGTTTTCCTCGAAGACTCCCTCTTTCAAGTTTCAAGTGAAATACTTTGAAATAATTTGACTGCATCATACAAAATGGTTCGGAGTAGATAAATAGAAAGTGTTGCTGTTTCTTCGCCAAGCAACCCGTTATTTTTGTAATGTGTAGATGCAACAAGGCAACGTAGAGTTTGACCACAGAGAAATTGTGTTGATTGAAAAGAACGCACTCTTAATGGTCTAATGATAAAGTGATATCTACCTGCCCAGCTGCAAACAGTCCATTTTGATGCAAAGCAAAACAATCCACGCTGCCTGCTGCTAACTCTTCTAAGGGATTATCAGGCGGGTTTTCAGATCGGTTTTCCACCAGAATATCTAGAGTACAAAGAAATTGTTATTATCCAAACTTGATAAGCCTAACACTCAACCGATCCTAATTCACATGTCTCCTGAAGACTTCCAATTCATGATTGAATATTTCTAGGTAAATACATTCCAGTGAAATGTAAAATAACTGCAAAGAATTAATAGCCCCATTTCTAAATGTATAATACAGGTTTAAGAATTTATGTTTGCAATATGCATAAGAATTTCGGAGTATTAAACACGGCAACGGTCATGTTTTCATAAGGTGTGCCTAAAACTAAAGGTAAGCAAAAGACAGGTTTTCCGGATCTCGATGCTTCAGACTGCAGTTACCTTTTCCTCTTTGCATGAAGACTTTTAAATGAACAATGATCTCATAAAATATCATCTGAAGAGAAATATTTTGGGTCAATTTCTAGAGCTAGAGATTTCAGTAGGTACGGGGCTTGTGGTTTTTCAACAAGCGATAAAGATTTCAACTCCCTAGTAACATAACAGAGAAAATGTTGAAATTTCATGATGGATGTTGCTTACCTTCCAGTAAACTATCTTGAATTGCCGGATTGTAGAATAGTGTCACTGCTTGAGTCTCTGCGTTTATGGCTAAGATTTGGCCATCAGAGCAACAACAAAATATTTGTCCATTTTGACCCCAGCAATGACCTTTTGGAGAACATCGCTTTCGTTTGTCGACTAAAGTAAGAAAGATGCATTGAGAAGGTCAATAGATTCCTTCATCAAAAATATAAGGTGTGCACATTTTATAATAGACCTTCTCTATGCTAGTCTATAAAACATTGAAATGTTATAAATGACAATATGTAGAACTGTAGGTAATGTAAAAATTTAAAGTTGAATTTACCTACTTCATTAAAAACAATAATTCAATCTATCAGCTTTTAAACACTCCCCAGTAACGACCCTGCCGGACATTAAAAATACAGCGGGGAAGTTATGAATTCATATATTTTCAGCGGGGATGAAAAAAATATTGACGGGGGAAGGAAATTTTCAAATATAGCCATGATGGAACTTGTATAATTTTTGACGGGTAAGCAAAAATTTCAACGGAGAAACAACAGAAACATGGCGGGGAAAGCTTTCAATTTCAAACTTGGTGGGGAAACAAGCTTTCTTAGCGGGGGTCTTCCTTCTACCTTGGCGGGGCAGTGTTTCAGCGGGGTCATTACTGAGGGGTGTTTTTACCTAGAATTTGAATCATTCAAAGTTGCAAAGTACTCTTGAAGCTATGAATTTTAAAAAGTGGGAATTTTTTCTAGCTCACCCAGTACATTACTTTGTATGACAGGTTCAACTGAATTATGTTAGAGCTTCTTTTACTTTTCTTTATTTTTGAAAATTCTACAAAATGTATCAAAATATTGTTAGATTCAGACTCTCTTGTAAAACTTGCTAAAGGGTCTTATGCTGGAAGTAATCACTTTCATGCAAGGAATAGAACTTCTGGCAAAAACGATAAGCGGCCCAAACAATGTATTTCGATCTGATGAATGGAGGAAAATGAATGCTGCCTTTGGAGCCTTCGCAAAGTGAGATTAGTTTTCAAAACATCAGGCCTTGGAAGCCATGTGGAATTCCTTCCATACTTCCATATATCAATCACTTGGAAACTTCAATTCTGAGAGATGATAAATCACAAAATGATTCTATTACTTACGATTCTCACAATTTGAAACTGTTTTTAACAGATAACTTACCAAGTTCCATTTTCCCTTGCTCATCTCCAACGATGCCAGCGATAGCAGTTCTGGTAATTCTGATATTCGAAGAGATTGGGCTAACTGAACGACTGATTTGTCTATGAAGGTCATCAAAAGGATCTGCTACTCCGATACCATCAACGATTGGTAATGTGACTTTGCTGTAATAAGAATGATACCAACAATGTACTTGATGTACTTTGCATGTTAAGTACAAGGAACTTTGGATCCTGATGTTTTCGTACAATTGACGATGTTTTGCAAAAAGAACAGTCCACAGAAGCCGGAGGGCAAGAACGACAACACATACTGTCCCAATCTTTTTGCAGTGTGGAGATATTTACAGTTTTGTAATAGAAAATTAGGCTAAAGATGGGGGTGAGGAACTTTATACTAAACATGCATTGCGTTCTTTAATCAAATTCCTATAGCCGTTAAAGATTCGTAATTGGAAAGCAATGTATTTAGGTAAAAAGTTCCTTGCAGCCATCTTTAGCCTAATGGTCTACTATATTACTGTTTACAAATAAAAAATGCTGCTCATGTAATATTTTGCATTGGACAGGAATGCCTTGGGAGTGGTACCGAGTGAAATGACATTATACTATTTCTTCAACTAGATTAATATCTCAGTAATCATGCTGATCTTCCTCCACAATAATTATTCAATGGAAAATTCTGCTGTGTGCCCCATTGAAAGCTAGTAATAAACCCCAAATCTGTATCTGTGTAACCATACCATTCTATGCTTTAAATCTAGTTGAGTAGATTCTTAATTACATCGTTTTCAGTGGTGTATGAAATTTCTAAAACATAGATTCCATGCAAAACTATCCAAAAAATTTGTTTCCTAAAACTTTTGTCTGAAACTGATTTGTTGATCTTTGATGTATCTATTGATCTTTAGATAAATGTAATATCATGAGGCATCTACATTAAATCATTTTCTTTCAACATTCTCTTGCTATAATATGAATCTAGAACTCTAAAAGTATAAACCACTTTTGTAGATTGCTTTATTCATTACACATGATCATAGCATTGCAACTACTTAATTCTATCCTTAAAATCAGAAAAATAATTCTGTTTACCTGGTAATTATATTATAAGTTTCATTCAGTTGTTCTATATTCCAAACAAACATCTGTGTGTCATTTGTGCCGCAAACTTGTCTCCAATTTAGTGGGTTGAATGATAGCTGAGTGCAAATGAAATCAGTCACAACAATGGAGCCTATTCTAATTTCGTCAGGCCAATTCCTGCAGGTTGAAACAAGAGATAAAAATGTTAAAATCTTTTAGATGAAATTGGCAGATGCATTGAAGCCACTGAGAGTTTTGGGGTTGCTGATGAGAATATTTGACAAGGTGAATGCTAGGCTGAATTTTTCATAAAAATATTACAGTGCATCTGCTGAAAAAGCTATGAAATATCTACATTTTATGTACCATGAAGCAATTAGTATATTTTTGGGGTTTCCAAATGTCCTAGATTTAGTGTATTTTTGAGTTTTTCAAAAACATGCTGTGTCTGACCACCCTACCCATCACATGCCAATGGAATTCCCCCCTGGGGAAAATAATCACATTCAGTCATACCACACAGGTGATTGTACTTTATCTACAAGAAATCTGAGATGTGAGCATGGATTTTCTGGAAAATTGAACTTCTCCAGATATTATAAAATTTCTAACTTGCCTAACCAATGATTGATGTGATGTCATGATAATGATAAATTGATAATTATAATAAAAAAATCCTTACCAAAGAGTCAAAGTGCAATCTGGATCTTCAGCATAACTTGCAAGCAAACTTCCATTATTTGCAAATGCTAAAGCAGAGCAACCAAGTGTTCCAGCCCCTACAATGACAACGATTTACTTTTTATTTGATGTTGAGTTAAATAAGACATCTTATGCATAGTCCACGCAATGTCCAGATTCTTGTAATGTCAAATGTGATAAAAAAATTGCCAAAATAATTAGACAACATACCTTTGAGCACACTCCTTGTCTTGGAAAAATCTGACACATCATAAACAAAGATTCTGGCATCAATACAAACTTCTGAAATAGCGACTGTGTTGTAAACAGTATTCACAGCAAAAGCTCCAATCCCATCTCCTGGACTTTCAAGAAACTTTTCTTCATTGTCTTCTGTGTTTAGAAATCTGATGCAGTTTCCAGAAACATGGGCAATAGTCATTGCATCAGTGTAATATATGGAACCACCATTGTATCCAGCAGACCACCTGTGACAGAATTGAAGGAAATGATTAAAAAGAATCCAAATCTAGATAATCTCCATCCATCTCTTCCTGAAATTTAATTGAACATGGAAGATCTTGAAGGCAGTCTGGTATATGCATATGGGGTCATTGACAAACGATTTTCGTCACAGTTAATGGAATTGGGCCGTTAGGGGGAGAGGGTCCAGCTCAAATCCGTTAAAAATGTTGCTTTTGTGACGAAAATTGAAATAAACCCTAATATTAAATCAATCTTTAAAGATTAGCTTGTAGCAGTAAATTTCTCGACAAGGCACCACCTAATTTTAACGTCGCAAGCACGGCGGAGTCGCGGTAGGCCTTAGGCCTCAATCCAAGACACAAAGTAGGCATATGAAGAGGGTTTGTAGGAAGCCCACGGCAAGAAGAAAATCTAGCAGCAAGTTTAGCGGTCTGTTAAGAAGGGGGGAGGGGGGGTCAAGCCGTTAACGGCCCAATTCCGTTAACTGTGACAAAAATTATTTGTTGATGACCCCCCAGACTGGAAAGTTTGTCTTGCGCGGCCGATTTCTCTGCCGCGCACTTTAAATTTCAGTCGCGGTTCCAGCCGCGAAATTTTCGTATAACAATAAAAGGAAACAATAGAACTATTGTTTAGCGATACAAATACAGCCGCGCAAGCAATTTGGACGTTGGAGAGATCCCCTGCGCATTCTGCAAACTTTCCAGTCTGGATGACCCCTAAGTAGGAGGATGTCTATTTGACATTCCTTTGTTTCCTTCTTCGTTTCTCATGCAACACGGATGATAAAAATTTGTTCTGTTTGTTTGGTATACTAAGGTAGGCCTAAAGATGCACTGACATTGCCATTTATCATTTTTTCATCATACATGCAAATAAAGGCAAATTTGTGCTAATTGTATGATGCAATTGCATCCTTAATTACTCCGTGGCTTGCCTGAGGTCGAAAAGCGTGCACTGCACATGACATTATGAGAAAAAGCACAAACATCCATCACAAAAAGCGCTTTACTTTTGCCCCCCCCCCGCCCCCCCACAACATACACACACTACACTTTTTGACGACGACTGATAAGTCATAGCTGGATCCTACTCACCGAAGATTTACCTCACCAAATTGATCCATATTCTGTTCTTTCTATTCTCACATCAGCACATATTTTCACCAAATTTAGCTTGCTTCGTAGAGCAGCATCCAAAGGACGTCCGATCACTCAGACATCTGGGCCTAATTTACTTTCATCATATTGCTTAGCAACAAGATACTTCATGTACACAACAACTCAAAACGAGGCAATCTCCACCGGAGGGACTTCCACAAACTGGGGTACAGATTTAGGATTTTTCTCCGAACATCCAAACCAGGGATAAATAGTAAGGATCCAAACCATCCAAACCATAATCCAAACCAGGGATCTAAACCAGGGATTTATCCCTGATCCAAACTGGATGAAAATCCGCTGCAGGAAAGAAAGCGCCCTCTTTGCCTCTTCGCTGTTTCAAGGGTTAACATCAAAAACCACATGTCCAAGAACTTAAAGTCACCTCTCTTCACCCTAAAAATAACTGCGACTCTCGGCCCCAAAAATAAATTTCGTGCGTCCTTCGGAACGAACGGAACTTTTACTTTTACGGAACGGAACTTTTACGAGTGCCCTTCGGAAAAATGACATGGAGAGATGAGACTTTGGTTAAGATACAGTTAAGGATAAATGGACTAAAGTAAAGACTAAATATCTTTAGCAGATAACAGACTACATGCAGTTCTGACTTCTGACTCAAAGTCTTTATAAAATAAAATTTCCGCTCTTCTACCAGAGAAAAACAACCAAACTTCTTCAAAAATCATTTCATTGGCATCATGATCTTGACATTTTGTGATGTGCAATGCTTGCCAGCCACTTGTATCCAACAAAATGGGGTTCTTCTTCTCAGAAATGAAAGAAACTCAGACTTGATGGTATTTATCATTCCTGGGCGGATGCTACTCAACTTGCAAAAATCTGGCATCTCATTCTTCAAGATATCTGTCAAAAAAGGGATAAACTTTAATATCTCGTTCAGAACTATACAATATTGTCGATAACATAAGACAGGCTTTATAAAAAATCTTATGAAAAATCTTATTTCGAGAGAATCTAATCTTTCCAAGTCCACCTATAAAAATTTGAGACTAAAACAGATTGATAATAGGGCAGATCAAATGCGAATGGATACCCCTCTAGTGAATTAAAAGTAGACGCTATATAAGTCCAACCAGGCAATGTTTCAGTTCTTTGGTTGGCGTTGGTTCTTTGGTGGGAGAACAGTCGCACAATTACTTTCAATCATACAAATGTATTTTGCATTATATCATGACCTTTGACTTACAATTACTTTCAGGCTCAGCAAACAGCTCAACGGAAATCCATTCCCCAGAACTGGAGCAGAACTTGATGTGCCCAAATTCAACTTGTGTGCTTCCTTTCCTTTTGCATGCAATGGCACAAATATGATCCAACCCATTCCTCATCAAACACACCAATTTTCCATGCATTGGCAAACTCGGTGATCGACAGACAGCTATGCAAAGAATAAAAATATTTCGAATTGGGCTTCTTGAGCTGAAGCAAATGGAAAGAAAAGCAACGATGCAGGCCCATCTTTTATAACAAATCAAATTTCACTCAGCACTGGAAGTTTCTCGCAATTCTCTCATAGGGTCATTTTTGTTAGTGCTTACTTTCCGTAACCTCGTGAGCGTTCCACGACGACTGTGCTAATGACTTTACTTCAGGGTCGTAGAGGCATGTTAAACTTGGAGGGGCACAATAATTCAAGGGCAATTTTGCCACAAGGAGGGATTTTAATATTCATCGGCAAAATGTGGTACAAAGGTGAAAAAAGTGTAAATTCTGATAATGTCTACACTTGCCCCAAGTCTATTCCGTCATCTGTAATAAGTCTATGTGAAAGTTTCAAACGAAACTCGCTTTCCCCTTTCCCACTTTCTTTTGATGGATGAAACAGACTTGGGGCAAGTCTAGATAATGTCTGATTTTCATCACAGCAAAAAAAAACAATACGTAACATAAAATTGCAGAGTAAATGCAAGGGGACGTTCTGTCCATATCAGTCTTCAAAAGTGGCACCCTTTGGTTTGTTGCAATATCTTGGAGGCACGTGCGCCCAGTGCCCTCCTGGTGCCTAAGTCTTTGCTTCACATCACTTAAATGCCTTCCAAGTCATAATGTACATGAAACGAGTCAACTTAAAATTGATTATGCTGTGAATTAATCGTAGAGTTTTACGGGGCTTGGAAAATTTTTAGGGTTTCCTCCACAAGGCATCTATGGACATATGGTTAGTATATTGCTCAGCTGCAAGAATTCATGAGTACCGTTTTAAAGAGCCAATGGCACATCTCCTGCTTGTCTTAAAGACCTCCCCTCTTTGCGTGTTGAAATTATCAAAATGATTCTAAGAAAAGATTAACTTACATTCAAGGACAGTAACAGTGAAGTTACACCAGGCTGTATTACCAAAATCGTCCTTTGCAAGATAAGAAACGAATGTTTTTCCGACTTGGAATCTTGTGCCTGCCCGTTTACTTGGGTAGTAATCGATTCTCGTGTCTTTTTTCTCGGCAACAAATTGAGGTTCTTCCCATCTAACAACTGCGCCTCCGTATCCATCAGAATTCAAGGTAATGTCGCTTGGGCAATAGGCCACTTGAATGCTTTTGTTCACCTCTGTGAAGAGAGATTTTTGTCGATGTATTTTCAAAAGATAATGACGATGCAAAGAATACTGGGAGTAGCAGTTACCCTGGGTTACCCGAGCCAATAAAATAATAAAAAGAAAAAATAAAGAAGGAAAGAGAGTGTCCTCCTTTATTCCTTCTCTTTTCTTTCCCCCCAAATTTCCTTTCATTTTTAAATTTGAAGCGGTGGTACCTAAGGTAGGGTAGCATTAAGGGGTTCACGAGACTGAACAGACCAAAACATGTCTCTACTTGTTTGGTTAATCGAAGCTATTCAAAATGGCCATACTTTCGTTGTGATCTGAAGTGACTAAAACTTTTCGAACCATACACTTAGATTCACTTTCATTAGTACACTTTTCATCCTTTCGAGACCTACCCATTATCGTGCAAACAGTTGAATCCGGTGTCAAACTCAATACGGAACGTCATTATCAATTCTACGAGCCTCCCATCTATTTGGGCCGAAATTCTACGAGCCTCCCATCTATTACGAGCCTGCCATCTAAGGCAAAACAGGGTCGTATAAACAGAACCCCAATCCGGTAGGAAAGAAAAACGATATCGAGTAAACAATAAACAATACATAATACACGATAAACAATTTTCATATCGGATTTGGGATGGCAATGAAAACGGTATAGTGTAAACGGGGCCTTAGCCGGTCTGTTTAGGAACTTGCACTATCGTTGTTATTTTGTGGAAATCGATAAAGCTGGCTGACCAAAAGATTCCTAAGCACTTTGCATGCAATATAGCAAAGTCAATAGAAAACAGATTTACTAGGCAAGTCAGACATTTTCGAGTAATGCTCTCACCGAAATATATTTTCAAATTCATACATACCTTCTTTTTCAGCATTACACATGCAACCAAGTGCCAGGAGAATTGCAATTGCACACGAAACAAAATCCATTTTCACTGAAAGAGATTATAGTCATAGTCATTCAAAATAGGAATCAGGGACGTAGCAAGTATGTCAAACTTGGGAGGGGGGCACGACACTTCGAGGGCACTTTTTCCGTAAGAAAAAGGCGGCATTTTCTAAAAATAAAATGGGCGTTTCTTTGTTTGTTGCAAAATCTTGGGAGGATACGTGCCCCCAGGGCCCCCGGTCCCAACGTCTGTGATAGGAATCTCGGTCACACTCTACGACAAAATCGGGAATTAACCAACGTTTCAGATGAAACTTTTGTTCACAAAAACTCTTCTCTGGTCGTTGGAACGCTGTTCAATGAAACTTATTTGCGAAAGCAACATGTTGGAGCAGGAATGTGCCATACGAGATGTATCTGAAGAGAACCTGTGACTTGCCTCATTTCATGCATGAAACAAAGATATTGACAAAATAGTTCAGCTTTGACCCACTCTTCCAATGTAGACATTTTTTATATCGATTTCAAAATTGGCGTGTTCATTCTTTGATAGTAAACTTAGATTTCGATCCCTTAAGGCTGATTTCCATTCAGTCGAATTCAGTGGAATTTTCCAAATCGGACATGAAATCGTTTGTTGACGTGAGAAAATGTCGCTCAAGTCGCTCTGAATTTGAATAGAATGTGTAAAATTCAGTCCCTTCAAAAAAGTATACTTAGTGGAAATCAGCCTTTAATCGTTATACTTACTTCCCACTTCAAACTTCCAGGAGTTACTGTAAACGGAAAGCGGGAAGTGAGAAAAATGGCGCTTTGGTCAAAAGAAGCAGCTGAACATTTGAACTTACCTGAAATATTTTCCACTGACTTGTCAACTTTGCTGTCCACAAACGACATATATATGTACAACAAAAGTCAAACTCGCTACTTATAGCAATGAAACGTAAAACGTAAACAAAAATATTAATGAAATAAAAAAAACAATTTACATCAGTAAAAACATATATCGAAAATTGCACAAATTGATGCTTCAAATATCAACTTTGAGAAAGCAACATTGACAGATGCTGAGAATTTCGCCACAGAAACAAGCCCAAAAAAATAATTTGGAAGGAAAATACGGCAAACATGAGGAAGGATGCTTCCGGAAATCTTTCAATTCGTCTTGAAAGTTGGTCATTAGTGTTTCAAGTTAAGGTTTAATTTCTATTCTAAGTATCTTACAAGCGGCATCTTAATATAAATATTGACATGAATGTCGCCATGTTTAGTTCAATTTTGATACAATATGTAATGCAATTTTGCAGTCTTTCAATCAACACGGACAATTTTCTTCTCATTATGAATGACAATGAACGCAAATGTAAAAGCACGGGGTTTTGTTTAAGGAAAGTCTACATTTGTCAATGTCTAGAGTTAAAATACAAAAATATCACAAAAAAGAAGCTCGAAGATTCTTTCCCTGCCAAATCAGCAATCAAACGAAGTAACATTTGAAGGTTGAAGGTAGTTGCTCTAAGCTGGTTTACTATTCGAAAGTGCTGTGAATGCAATACTAAAACTTCCCAAGAGTATGGTCCCCCAAAACTTTAAATGAGTAAACAAACCTCAGCCGATAGACCTAATCGGGTAAGGTTTGCTGTACCCATTTCAAGTTATATGACCATACTCTTGGGATTTTTTAGTATTATGTTTCTTTTGGCACTCATGGCATAACTTTTCATGGCACGAAATATATTGGAGAAATCAAAAGAAGTTTTATCAAGAAATTGATCATATCACTTGAAATGGGTTAAAACAAACATTACCTGAATTTGTCTATTAGATCTACAGACAGTGCATGAACTTTAGGAAAGAATATACTTGAAGTTGAAAATGGAAACGCTTGATACCACTTTTTCCTTGTCATGAACATACATTCTGAAGAAAAGATTCAAATATAAATAAATTCTGAATTTTCAATAATTACATTATATATCAACAGAAACTATCTCTCTTTTCTCTCTACAACATCAGTTCTACCTTGCTCAAATCTCGGGGCGATCGTTCATCTTAAATAAGTGTTAATAGCTACCGTTATGGAGCAAATCATCGTGATATGGGGAGTCCCATATTATCGTGGTCGTGGGATTCCTCCTGGCGGAGGTGCTTCCATATTCGATTTAGGATTCTTGACAGTTTCATCAACAGATAGAATCAAACAGCAGGCTTCTGAGGCAGCGGTAATTGCATTGATTTTCACGATTGCTGGTTCCCAAACGAATGCTTCGAAGTTATCGGAAATATCTTCTTTGTTTACGTCAACACCGAACCAAAGTCCACCTAAAAAAGAATGCGAACTTGCGTTTAGGGACAGAACAGATACTGTCTATAGCCAGAGGACTGGCATCAAAAAGAATGTGATCGTGTAAATAGCAAAGTTTTACACGAAAAGAACAATGGAGACGTCTCAACGTTGGATAACAAAATGATTGTTGGGAAAAAGATTTTCTTCCACCCTGATCAAAGGCTCAAAAAATGACAATCCCCTTCCATATTGAGGTTTAAATGTACTGCGATTATCGCTTGAAGCTACTAAATCAAAATCTAACTTTGTCGGTAAGATCTCAGACAATGTGTATAGAGTCACAAATGGCATATTGTGAACGGCGAGTGGTTGTCATCACTGATCATCACAAAGCTGTCATCTGAGTAGTTAGGTAAAAGTAACATATAACATAAACGACATCTCTTTTACATCTACACGAAACCTGCTACAACCAAATTTAGAAAAATTGGCACTTTGATGATACCAGAATGGCATCAAGAGCTGATATCATTCCCCTTGGGGGTAAATGACTTGTGAATAGACGGGGGTCTGCCCTTCAATTTTCAGAAAGGTACCCTCTTCTAATTACCAGAACTTGCCTTTGTGCCCACTTTTAAAATGAAAACTAGCCATTTTTAACTATTTTCTGCGAATTCAGCCAAACCAGCCATGTTTAAGGAAAATCTGCCGAAAAAGGACCCTTGTTGAGAGAATTTCGGGCTCGAAAACCCATGGGCTGCACATACCCCTAGCCTCAACATGTTACGTACCTCCCCCGGAATCATTCCCATTTGCCTGTGAAAATTTTTGAGGGATCTATCAGGGTGCCCTTATATTTGAACACTTCCTTATAACGTTCGACATTTGCATCGCTGAATTTTCCAAAAAATCTAAAAGGACTGCTTGGTAATGGGATGTAATGGCAAAACCCCTCGTTGAAATTTGTGAAACAACTCCTACCTGAAGCGTGTTTCTGTCGCAATTTGTTGAGAATGATAGTTGAATCGAATCCAGCATTATCACACAATTGACGAGGAATAACTTCAAATGCTTTTGCCATTGCTGCGATTAATAACTGTTCTTTGCCTGCAATTGTCCGTGAATGTTCACGTAAATGTCGACTAAGTTCCATCTCAATGGCTCCACCACCAGCCACGACTGCATCGTTCTGTAAATTGATACGAAATTTAGTTTAAATTAAAAATTCTACGAACAGACTCTTATGTTCCAGGTCACAACTGGTCAATTTGTTTTACTTCTACTGATCTTAGTTTTTTCCACTTTTAAACCCTTTTTTAAGTCGTATAGAATTCTGTACTGAGCCAGAATTCTGTACAGAAAAACAGTAGATTTACTAAAACACGAAAACATCTTCTCAGAAAGAGAACTTCTCGAAAATTCTCTAAAATAACGTTCCTAAAAATAAGTAAACTATAAGAATAAGCTCTCGGAAAGTTGGGGCAACAAAATCGAAGGATGGCTCTGATACATCTCCCTTGGTAAATCAGTTAGCATAGATCTTATTCACGATTCGTTTCAATTCAAGGCAAATGCTGCAAATCTCACCTCAGAAAGAAATCTGCGCCGCCCCTATTTGATGCAGATACATGTACAAAACTATTTCATGTGTCGCTAAGAGAAATGCACGCTTTTGAGACTTAGCTCCACATCATCTCGCAACGAAAGAGGCATTTCAAAAGAACTGATGTCATTGTGAATATGGTGTATTAGGATACCGCTGTGCAGTCTAAATTCAGCTCCTGAATAAGATCTCAGACAATGTGTATGGTGTCACAAATAAAACTGTGAACGGCGAGTGGTTGTCATCATAGATCTAAAACCCACGAAAAATTAGCATGATGATAAAACCCTTCACAGCAATGATATAAAAGGAAAATCGACAGCACTCAATACCGCCTACAAAAAGAGTCTTAAATGCGAGTGGCATAATCACTGATGGCCTAAACTTCATAATGGTTCCTCACACATATTGCACAAATTACAAAATGAAAATAAAGACAGGGAAATTAGATACCTTCAGCGCTCTCCTAACAATCATGATTGCATCATGTAATGATCGTTCTGTTTCTTCCATAAACTGTTCAGCTCCACCACGTAAAATAAATGTGCACGTTTTTGCGTTTGGACATCCTTTGAACAGATTATACCTAGAGAAATCGATACATAATCACACAATTCTAATACTGTAAAACCTTGCAATATCCTGGATAATGTTCATGGATGTGACGCTTTCGCTGTGAATGTTCATTTGCTGGCATATTCTTTTCTGGGTTGAAGATGCTTTGAACTGAATATAAGCCAAGCCACGTACTGCTTATATCAGAAACGAAAATACAGAAAAAGCCTGGCCTATTCACGGGACTTTACAGTACTCTGGAACACTTAATCCAATCAACTTTCTCGCTTCTGAAACTTTCCTTCAAGATCTCAGACAATGTGTATAGTGTCACAAACAAAAGATTGTGAACGGCGAGTGGTTGTCATCATTGATCTTCAAAGCTTAAGTTTATTTCAACCCCGTTCTAGATTTAAGATAACTGTCTATTGTGGAACTGTCTTTCATGCAAACCCATTGGTGTTACAGAACCGAAGAGACTGGACTAAAGTCAGTCTTGAATTAAACCTCAAGTGAGATTGCCAAAGTGCAAATTTACTCATGGAAAACACATCAATTGTATCTATTTCCAGTTGTTTAGCATGGCATATAGTTTGAGAAAGATCTTAATTTCAACTCCATTTTCAGCTTCTATTAAGCCAATTACAAAGAGTTCACTAAAACTAATATGGATCACAAAAGAACATAGATAAACTTTAAATAAATTGAAAACGCTTCAAACATACCTTTCACCTCCGATTTGAACTTCTTCAAAATCTTGACAAGTCCCTAAGACACTGTCACTAATATTCTGAACTGATGTTTGTATTGATCCACCACAACCTTTCATTGTTCTTCTCAAATCTTCATCTGTCACTCTTCCAGCACAAAAAATGTCTCTAAAATAACAACAGTCAAGTGTTATCAGTGAGACAATAAAGCATTTTAGCAAGCAAATGGCCTAAATCATCACAGAGGTACATAAACCTTTTTTGGCATGTAAAATGAGATACAAAAGGACCTTTTGTCTATATTATTGACTTGGTTCTTTTACAGACACAACCAAATAACAATATGGGCTTTCTATGTGCACTGGCTAGTCAGGTGAATTTCATTTCGACCTACATTGAGATCTCAGAGTATGATTTTCAGTCACAAAATTCAGTGTGTGAACAGCAAATTTTCTCATCATAGATCTAAGAATACAGTTTGATAAAGCTACGGTTTCTTCTTCATAGGTGTTTGGAATTTGAAGCTTAGTCTTTGATAAACTTACCTTGGGAGCCGCATGAAGTGTTTTTTATCCAATATAAAAATTTACAACAACGAAATCACCTAGTACAGCACTTACAAACTACTTTGATACACTACAAGGATGATGCCATGAGAAGCAGAAGACTATGACTACCCTATGGCCATAACATAGATACAGGTAACTAATGCTAAACTTGAACACATAGTCAAATACTAATAAAAAAGGCTATGCACAAACAATTTCTACTGATAAATACTAAAGTTGGGTTCACAATGGATGTGGGGCAATTGCTGTGTTTTGGATGTATCCGTTTAGTGCTACGTGGGGAGCACGCTAAATTTTAGTGAAAATTGAAATCAAAGTGTTAGTTAAGCTGTCATCAGGACTAACATAACACTGAATTTCTCAACATCCAATGTGAAACAGTGTTTGAAGTGTTTGTTGCATGCTCAACAAAAAGAATCAATCTTTCTTGAATAGGTGCCTTTAAATAATTCCTTTTCAATAATCTACTAACCTGTCTGCAAAGTATTGTGTAGCAACATCACCAATTGGTAATTTTGACAAGACAACTTTAGCACCACTCTTTACAATATTATCAAGCTTTTCATAAAGAATTGACCATTCTGCATCCACAATATTTTGGTACTCCTAGCAAAATAAAACCAATGAAAAATATGCTCAGAAAAGAATTGATTGCAAAGTCTTAATTCTTTGTTTACTGTTGCATTTAGTGGATTCATCTTCTGTATCTATCGTTTCTCGATTTCAACCTGACTTCAAGTTATAGCTTTATTCTTGTTTTAATTAGAGATATTTCACACAAAGCAATTCAAGTTTGGGTGACACATCATGAAGTTAAAATTTCTTTGGTCATAGAGAACACTCCTTACCTCAACGCTATCAACTCTAACTTCTGCATTTGTCTTTTCAGCTTTCAACTCAAGTTCAACATTCAGTAAAGCTATTTTTGGATCTTTGTATTTCTTGGGCTGCATTTCAAAACCAGCATATGAAAATGTCTTCTTAAATGCAACTCCTAACACCAGAACTGAGTCCTGAAAAGAACAGAATTTGAAGGTCATGGTGCCTCGTCTAATTAAATGAAAACTTTTGGAGGGGTGGGGCAGGTCTGGCTGTTTCAAGAGAACCATAGCTCTCACTTCCAGTCAGGCTCCCTTCAAATGCTGGTAGGCAACTGTAGATTACAATCTTTAGCTGTTCAAACAAGTAAACTGCTCTCTTTGAAATCTATTTTCCATTAGTTCTTTCAATCAATTGAGCCATGAATAGCTCATCTGAATATTGCCAGGACAGGCATTTGTTTTGCTGCTTCTGTGTTTAACATCTTATGGGCAGGCAAGCAGGGGAGCAGTAAATGGCCTTGTGGTAATATTTTGGTGAGCTATTCCTACATGAGTAAAGAGAAAACAAAGGCAAAAGATATTTTGAGGACAGAAACTTACTTTGTCAAAGAAAGCAAACTTCAGATCCCCTCTCATCACTTGAGGTGAACTTGAAGGGAGCAAGAGCTAAATGGTATTCATCAAACAACCAGGAGTATTCAAGTATATAAATATAACTTTACTAAGAGGGATTGTAACCGGCCCTCATGGCCATTTAAATCCCCATGAGCAATACAGAACAAATCTTATAGAGCAATACAGAACAAGGCAAAGTTACCTCTAGTGCACCTCCTTGAATCTTCTTCATACCAATCATATTCAGTGGAAGTAATTCATCTAAATGCAAAACAGCATCAACAACCATTTTACTGAAAAATTCTTTATGTCTTGCAACTAACTTTGAACTCAGGGCTGTTGCAGCACAATGCTCTAGCAAGCTTCTCATCTCTCTGAAAATCAATGGAGTTTATTTGTTCAACATGAAACATTGGTATTGTTGCAGGAAGCTGATGTAAAGGTACATGGCAGGGTGAGAAGGTCAGAATGAATTATAGGATTATGAATTCAAGGATATATATATACAGAAAGAAACTTGACATACATTTAACTGGAACAGATGTAGGTCTATTAATTAGCCATAGCTATATGATGAAATAAATGGCATATGTCACCCTACTGTACCAAACACAATAGACAAAATTTTTCAAATGGATGCCAGTTTTAACCTATATATATAGATTCCCTTTTAACTTACTACAGATGACCATTTCCACAAAAAGAGCTTGTGAAATCTAGTAAATGTAAGTCTTAGAAAAAAGTCAGATCTCAGGAAGTTTAAAAATCAGCATAGAATTCAGTGTGTGAACAGCAATGTAGATTATCATCATTGATCTGAACAAGTCCTTGTAAATATAATTCTTAAAGTTCTTAAGATGTTTCTCATAATCTTATCACCCTGAAGCCCCCTTTTTCAACTTATGGAAATATAGCTGATTCATATTAAATAAATATTAACTTACTTTTCATCATCTTTCTTTATCTTTACTGATATCTCTTTTATCCTTGAAACTGCCTGGAATGAATTTAAAATCTTTACTTATATATCAGTAAATCAATTTGAATACCAACATATATTGACGGCAGTGTAATTTCAGCTCCAGAATAAGATCTCAGACAATGTGTATAGTGTCACAAATAAAGACTGTGAACGGCAAGTGGTTGTCATCATTGATCCAAAAAGCCCTTGTGAACTTCTCATCTAGAAAGGCACTTACTTTAAAGTTTTTTCTACATTTTTAACCAACATATACTTGCTTCTGACATTACTTGAAAACAAGAAGTGCTGTTCTGAAGAGACCCCTTTTTGTTGTTCCTATCAATAAACCAGTAATCTCTTGTCAGATGGACTCAAGTAAGGTCGCAAACTCCTAAATGAAGCCTATCCAACGATACTTTGTAAAAACAGGACAATTGAAGTTAAGTCTCCTCCACAGCAGTAACACAAAAACAAGACAGAATCATCTTGGCATACAATTAAATGAAGGAGCTTGTCATCATTCAGCACACATCATACTCTACAATTTGTTGGAAAGCGCAGTTTGATGAGCTAGCAGAAGATGAGGCAAGTGACGACAATCATCGTTCCATGTTATCTTTTTGACAAATCAAGGAGACTTAAACAGTGGTTGATATAGTTGACATAAACGATAAAAAATTAATTATTTTATCAACTTAAACATGTTTGTACGTTTTAAGCCAAACTTGGTTCATCTTCAGCAAATTCATCATATTTTGTAATAAATTGCTCTAGAACAGAGATTAAAAACTAATAGTGATGATACCATATTTGTAGCTTTTCTGTATGCTTTGATTACAGCTTGTGGATGCACACCATCTTCAACTATTTGTTTTATTTGTTTTAAAAATTCTACTGCAAGCAACACTACACTCGTTGTACCATCTCCAACCTGTTGGGGGAAAAGCAGAAAGTTGTGTAACAAAATAATATCATAAGCCTGTTTCCAGATAATAGCAAAAGTTTGCTGCGATCCCTTTGACTATCTGTAACAGTCCTTGCACAAAGTGGTGCATTCATATCTTGAAATGGTAGCCACATGACTATGGTATGTTGCACGTAAACTGGAGCACTTTCACGGCAACTGCTTCAATGTTTCGCAACTGCATGAAAACCAGGTTTTATAATGGCTTGCTAATGAAGGATATGCATGTCCTTTGTGACGTTAATTCATCAATATCAGAAACATGTGCTTCTCTGGTTCATTTGGAGCGTGGCTTAGTTTTACAGCAAGAACTTGC
The DNA here is from genome assembly GCA_964020215.1 of Aurelia sp. 3 sensu Dawson et al. (2005). NCBI lineage: Eukaryota > Metazoa > Cnidaria > Scyphozoa > Semaeostomeae > Ulmaridae > Aurelia > Aurelia sp. 3 sensu Dawson et al. (2005). The sequence continues at coordinate 918,209 of OZ026585.1, forward strand.
AAAATTGAAACCACTTCTTACGAAACTTAAGGCTGATCTTGTTGAGAAATGGTGTATTACCCTCTTCAACAGAATTTCTTTAAGTTTCAACAAGAGATGACTACACAGGGTGTTTTGGAAAGAATGGTATGCTTTGCACATTCATACTGTACTTTGACATTGTCACTATGGAGGAAATCACTTATGACATCAGCATGAGGTGATCTATTATTTTCCAACATAAGGAATTGCTTTTCCCTCAAATCCATCATTCAGGTGAAGTCAGTGTCAAGTTTAGGTGAAGGTGAAGTTGCGTTTTTCAGCGCCAAGCGCTGGGATTGCAGAAATAGAGCAGACCTAATCAAGTCCGCGACCCCTTGTCATGACGCTCAAGTGGTGGGGCCCTACCTGGACTCGAACCCACTCCACCTGACTATTCTGGCTGCAATGTCAGAGGATTACACCACTGCGCCACAACACCTTCAAGAGATCTTAATAAGAGCCCTGGCTAGAAGACTACACTGAATAAACAAACATTTTTCATAAAGTGAATACCTCAGCATCTTGTGACTTTGCAATATCAACAAGTGTCTTTGCAGCTGGGTGAACAATTTCTAATAGCCTGATTATAGTTGCACCATCATTTGAGATTGTTGCTTTTCCTAAGACAAATTACAACAGATTTAAGGCTAGATCTACAGTTGCATCCTCAATGAGTTCCATATTCACAGGTAATACAACAACAGAATCTGCATCTTCTACACTTAATGCAATTTATGGCTTCTTGATAAAGTCTTGGAGCCAGTGATGATTGCACAGAAAATCATATTATTGTTCAGTGCAATCCTTTACTGCTTACTGCTTACAAGACACTACCATGCTTCAAAGTACAATCTTACCTGATTCCATGCTGTACCATGGAATCAAGCTGTCAGGATAGCACTGCTGTTTACCCTATGATCCCCTTCACTTAAGGTTGTTGTACCTAGTGTTCGGTGCATGCAAGTTGAGATGGTCTAAGTAAGATTTTGCGGAAATTTTGCAGTAAAACACAATGTATCTTTTGTTTATTCACAACTGCATGGGTCAGATTGAAAACCGCATACCTTCCTACATGTGCACCAGATTGGAAAGTTTGACATGCGCGGGGGATTACTCCCCCGCACACTTTTACGTTATCTGCGCAGCCATCTGCGCATTTTGAAAATTTGTACTAACAGGACTGCATATTTGCTTGTATTGTATGTAAAAGTAGTATGCTCATATGCGCTTTTTCAATTGAAATTGGAATACTATCTGCGCCATTTTCATCCCTGCTTGAAAATCCCCCACGCAGTTTTCAAACTTTCAAATCTGGCATGTGCATTGCATGCTAAACGGAGGAGTATAGACAGAGACCTAAGTTTGTAAAGTTTGGCTGCGGCACACACAGCTTCAAAACGTTTAAGGAAGTCTTCAAAGCAGAAAAAACTTTCACTTCAGGGATTTTCAAGCAGCGTTCAGCATTTTTGTTCATGTGTAACTATAAAACTGTGTATTCATTGTTTCTGGCATGTCATCATAAGGACAAGGTGTTTTCGCATAATTCACAGAAGTAAAAATTGAACTGACATGTTTAGTTATGGTTTGCTTGTTTCCACTGTTTTATCGGCGCACTGTCTGGAGTACAAAAAATTTAACTTTCCATACTACAGGTCAGGTTCAGACTTCTTTGATTTAGCCCCCCTTAAAATTGGGGTGTGGCCCATTTGTTTTACCTTGTGGATCTACCACCATCTTGTCCATCCCTCTGGGACCAAGCGTCGTTCGAATTGCATCTCCAACGACTTCGCATGCATTGATATTGCTAACAAGTTGTGGAATTCCTTGCGATGTGTCTGTGCCTTCCTTGAGCAGGATAATCTGAGGCCGCTGCAAGGAGGGAAGTAAAGGAGATATTTTCAATGTCGTGAATAGATTTTAAACAGGAAAGTCAGATAGGCATAGAGGATATTGTTCAAAGAATCTATTTCATCATGCAAAAATGTAGGAAAATGTTTGATGGAGAAGATATTAGAAGATTTTTAAAGGGCTTACCATTCCTTGTGGTACGAGTTTGCCAGCCATCTTGAGAAGTTTCGAGAAGTTCCGAGACGCCAGCCTCTTTTTAAGAAATTTGGTTTCGCCTCTTATCTCGTTTCCATGTAAAAATGGCGGGAAAATTGCTTTGGTAAAAATGGCTGCACTCACGAATATTTCTCTTCCAGATATTTCAAGAGATCTTTTGCTTTCAGCGAAAGAATGCAGCTCAAGAGGCCTTTTGCATTCAGCAAATTGGTAAGTGATTACACTGTGACATTATGTACGGACCTTTTTGCAAGGTATGGATCTTAATAATTTTAGTTGCAATGTGCATAATAGGAAAACAGGGGCCTTAAATTCTTAAACCAGACTTTGTAGTTTGTAAGGTTTAAAAAGCAAGGCGTGGCGTCTTTGTTGTTGTTGGCAAGCAGGCAAAGTATGGTAATTGCACACACTGGATACTTCAATAAGCTATTCAAATAAGCAAAGGAGAGCAAACAAAATTTTTCCTTGCACACACATAGGAGATCTTGTCAAAAAGTACCATACTTGGTGGCCGGCCAGGGACGTTGGAAAGGATGCCACTTTGGGGCCACCAACAAATAATTTTTGTCACAGTTAACAAAATTGGGCTGTTAACCAGCTCATCCCCCTCCCCCTTCTTAGCAGACCACTAAGTTTATCGCTAAATTTTCTGTTGTTGCGCGGGTGTCCCACAAACTCTCGGCCTATTATGTGTCCTGCGTTGGGGTCTGAGCCTACTGCAAGTTCTTTGTGCAGATTGCAACATCAAAATTAAGTAGTGGGATGGCGAAAACTTTACTGCTATGAGTTATTCTCTAAGGATTTATAATGAAATATTACTTATTTCAATTTTTGTCACGGAAGTAAAAATTTTAACAGATTTAAGCTGGACCCCCTCCCCCTCTTACGGCCCAGTTCCGGTAACTGTGACAAAAATAGTTTGTTGATGACCCCTTATTTCATAAGTTTATTACTTGCAATATCTTTTGAGCACATGCCTCCAATTGTAGTAGTGGTCATTTTTCATGATAATCTGAAAGATAAGTGGTATTATTGGTGTTAGCAGCATGACAGAAGATGTTTTTCAACAGGGCAATCGAGTTGGCATCATCCCTTCCACCCCTACAAAATCCTGTTATTACTGAAGAAACCCCAAATGATGACTTCAAGAAAGATTTCTACATGTACAGCCTTGCAAAGACTCATTATGACATGAAAGAGTATGAAAGAGCTGCATATGTGTCTCAGAATTGTAAAAGTTGCAAAGGATACTTTCTTCATTTGTACTCTTTGTATATGGTGAGGGATTTTTAATGTTGCCATGTGAATTTTTCTGAGTAATTCAGTTAAGAGAATTCTTTGTTTCCAACAATTCTTTGCAGAAATTTAATAACCCTTGTTGCAGTATAAATGATTTAAAAAATCTAATTTACTTGAGTCTCAGAAAAAATTAAGTCATTGGCAACAGCTCTTGTATGCACTTATTTTCATTATTCATGTATATTTTAATCTAGAGTGGTGAGAAAAAGAAAAGATATCAAATGGTAGATGTCCTTGGTAAGTTTTTGAAAATTTGTAGTTTATGATATTACCAAGTGGAATCAAGAATTCATTCAGTTCAATTCAGGCTGTCCAATTATTACCACCAATATTGATATCTGAGATATGATAAAGCTAAAAATTGGGCTTTTCAATTTCTATCTTTATTGGCTAGATCTTGGTCTTAAGTGACATCTAAGATTGATATATTTTCAGATCAAAACAGCAGTGGAAATGTGAATCAAGAGCTCAAAGGATTAAGGAAAGAAATGCAAAATAATATGGGTAGACTTGATGGATACTGTTTTTATCTGTGAGTTGACTTACATACTTTCATCTTAATTGTTTTTTCTCATTTCTAGAGGTAGCATCTGGGCCTTAAATTTGACAATTTTTTACCTAAAGTTACTGGAAAGGTGAAAGCTGCAAAACAATTTTTAAGTTGCTGCAAAGGCAGAGTTTTGGTTAAGTTACAATTCGTTCAAGCTGTTTGCAAATGATTTTGAAATTTACTCTTTTTTGTAGTTATGGTGTTGTACTGAAAGAGCTCAGTTTGTATTCAGAAGCAATTGAAATATTATTGAAAGCTGTAGAAATGGAACCTCTTCATTGGGGAGGCTGGGAAGAGTTAGCATCAATTTGTAAAAACAGAGAGACTGTGAGTTGATAAAAATTTCAAATTTATTTTGGGTGGTGAATATTACAAACCTAGAATTTGAAGCATATGGTACATGCCTTGCACACATGAAAATGGTTTTCCTGTCCAAGAATTCTTGTTTAGAAAAATTTACTGTCATTCCTATGGCTCAAGAGTTACAATCATAATGTGGAGATTTGCTGCCATGTGACTGTGCACAAGGCCTGTAATATGAGTGAAGCAGAGGAGACATTTTGTTTGGTTCTTTTCTAGCTGCAAAATTTAAAGATACCAAACCACTGGATGGCTGAATTCTTTCAAGCACAAGCAGAATTAGATGTTCAGATGACAGAAGAAGCTCTGAGAAGATATGAAAATCTGTGTTCTGCTGGCTTCTCTAAAAGCTCATATGTTAAACAACAGATGGCATTGGCTTACTATAATCTCAGAGGTAAAGATATAAAATTCACATTTTTGAATAGGAATAAACTTTTAGAGTAAACTTTCAGAATAGATTAAATTGTACTTTGAACAAAGTATGATGAATACACAAGGTTTTGAGGAAAGCTCATTATCAAGTGAAGTATATAAGATTAGTAGAACAAGAGTAAGAGGAAGATTAGACTCAAAACATTGACATCAATTGCAAGGGAATAGTTGCTACCCAACAGGGATACATAGAATGAGCAGAAGCTTACAAAAGCCAAGGACAATGAAACCAAGCATAATAAATCCAAGGACATTGGTCAAAAGGAAGTGCTATGCCACAAGAATGAAAACTGTAAATAAGTAAAGAGGCAAGGTTAGAAAATGATGTGCTTTTCCAATGTTTTTCATTTCATTGCTGTATGTAGGAGCAAAGTGGAGACAAAGAATTGACATGTCTTCAGCAGAATTGTTTATAGAGTGCTGTGATATGTTGCTTAGCTCAAACATCACGAATAAATACTTTGTTCAAAGTACACTTTATTTCAATGTTTACAGTATATCATCAGAAACACTAACACACCCACAAAAAGATTGTTTGTGCATGTAAAGATAATTTGTTAGAGAAAATTTGAGTACACAGTGTCTTTTTTCTGAATGCCTATTCCTTAGAAGAAAAATGATTTATTTTGTCACGTTGTTGCGCCAACATTTTAGATGATGAGCTCCTTTCTTATTACGTTTGTACTCTACCAAAGCTTCAGCCGCTGCAAGTTAATTTGGTCTTTGCAACGTGTCCATGTGTTGGCAGTTGCATAAAACTATATTTTATTCAAACAATGATTTTCATCTTGGGCTAAAAAAATTTGCATTGACTGCTTGTTTCTTTGCTAACAGATTTTGATCATGCAACAGAACACTTCAAAGAGCTGCATAAAAAGGATCCATACATGTTAGACCATGTTGATACATATTCAAACATCCTTTACATACAGGTGAAAAATCTTGGTTCTCATCTGTTTTGATTGTGTATTGCTCAATAGATGTGAATCTAGAGGGGTCATGGTTTGATGTTAAAGATTAACCATTTCATGTGAAGTTATGATGCATCAAATAACATTTGAATTCAAGAAATCATGAGGAAGAGATTGCAAACAAATAGGTACTTTCAGAACCAATGAAAGGGAGAGTGAAACATGGTAGAAGGAGAGTCAACTACAACAACAACCTATGGAAAGGGGATCTATTAGAGGGTGCTGCAAAACTGCCAAATTTGTGATTCAACTCATCAACCTTGAGCCATTTTCTCCTATAAACCGCAACCATCAGTTTTCTTCAGTATGATAAATATTTGTTTAGGGTACTAGATGTTTCATGTAAATGAAGCAGGAATCCCCATGAAATTTTTGTGAATCTACAAACTGCAATGACCGTACTTTTACAACTATGCAAACTCATCATAGATAATAACAGTCATCCAGTAAAAAGTTCTACGAAGTAAGTGAAAGACCATAAACCATTTGTTTAAATTCTAACTTTCCGCAACCATGTAGCTATACAAAACCATATATATACCGCACTGATTTTCTTGTTGTTGTCTTATTCCGCATCTAAAATAAGATGAAACTGCCTAACCATTGCACTATGATGGACCCTCTATAAAGATATTGGAGCAGTTCATATACGGAGCACAGACTGGACAAAATGTGTGGATTCTGGAGAGTGTTCTTATGGTCAACCTTGATTGATTCATTGATTGATTGATTGATTGATTGATTGACTGACTGATTAATTGAAATTTCTTTTCCTAGGATGCTAAAGCCGAGTTAAGTTATCTGGCTCACAGAGTTGCTGATGTAGACAAATACAGATATGAATCATGTGGTGTTATTGGTGAGGCATTAAGAAATTTCTGCAATTTTCAGGAAATAATTATAGATGTCTGTTTCTCAAAGAGAACAGAACCTTTTGTTACTTTATTGAATCAAGGCATGGAATTTCGTAAGCATAGTGTATGACCAAAGTGGAAAGGGAGGGCAGCAGCCCTCGCCAAACGGCTGAAAAACTTACAAATGAACCTTTTTGACCAACTTAAAGTCAGCTGCTGTCTGCTGACCAACTGCTCCCTAGATCTAATTGTCTTTTACGCTTTTTTGCAATTTATGGTTGCAGAGTGAAGCACCACATAATTTTTTTTTTTTTTTTTTTTTTTTTTTTTTTTTCTATCAAGATTAAAAACTACAATATATAGGGTTATATTACACTGTGCCATCCATAGTGAAAAAAGACATAAAGTCACCGGGTCTTCACTATGGATGGCACTTACAAATCCAATTAATTTAAATATACAAAAAAACAAGGAACAAAACTACGAAACCAAGATACAATACGCACAAACGACAACAAAGCAACTGAGCCAAGGCAGATAACTGGTCAAAAGAAATTAAGGTTATTCAACTCTTAGCCGTAAAAAACGAGAGAAAAATATTGCAGTGCATGGTTTATCCCAGTAATCCACCTCAGCAATGCGGAACAAAAACAAGAAAAACAAAAAAGAGCACAAACATAAACACAGGGAACTAGGAATAGGGAACTGCTGCTGCTGGCTTGATATTGTTGTATCAATCAAATCGGCCAGAATTTTTTATGAAAGAGATCGTAGCTTCCAATATTACTCTGTTTTCAATAATACCTAGAGATGGATCTCCAAACAAGAGTCGATGACAAAGAGTATCATCATCCATATTACTGATACTGGCGATATCTAGACCTGGAACATCAGAGAGCTGGTCAAAGAGATCTCCACGAAGTACATCGTATAGGGGGCAATGCAGGAGAAAATGCTTGTTATTTTCATTGTCTTTACCACAGAAACAAACTGGGCTGAGGCAGTCAAAAGCATGTTTGAAGCGATGTTCATTTAGGGCACTAAAATGCACGCGGAGTTTTGTCAACAGTTTGACACCAGAAATGTCACAGATTTTGTATGTTGAGTTTCCTAGTGGTCTTACAATTTCAAGTAATTTATGCTTAAACTGAAACAAAGATTTTGAATTTCTTGTCTCATCGTCGAGTAAATTCCATTCGAATAGCGCGTTATGGAAGTACGTGCTAGCGAAACGAACTGTTCTGCTGACTGGTTGCTCGAAGCTAGAGAGATTTCTCAGGCTATACTGCATTTGCCGCACTTGGGGAAGCTCACTATACAGGTATTCAGGTGATTTGGAATTAATAAGGGAGAATAAATGACACAATCTACGATACCACCTTCTATCATACAATGTTTCCCAACCTAGCTCATTAAACAGTCTCTGCCTGTTTGTACCCCTCCATGTTCCAGTTACTGCTAGTGCAGCAAGATACTGCGTTTGTTCAAGCTTTTGTGTGAAGGTCAAGCGCATATCAGGGTCATACTTGTGGTAGATTATATCGCCGTAGTCGAGGTGTGGTCTTACGTGTAACTTATATATCACATCGAGAACCTCTCTCGAAACATACCTAGAAAGATATCTTATCATGCCAATGCCTCTCCTTGCTTTAACAATAGCTTCTCTAACATGACTTTGGAAATCTAATTTAGAATCAAGTATCATACCAAGATGCTTATGCTCAATTTTTGCACTTATATCACTGCTACCAAGCTTAAGGGTTGGATGGACCGGCTTGTTCCGCTTGCAAGAAAACACGACTTCTTCTGTTTTATCTGCATTAAATTTCATTTTCCATTGCCATGCCCAGATACGAAGTTTTTCAAGATCACTGTTTAATGCCTGTGCAGTTTCATTCTCATTTCGAACAACCGAGAAGAGAGAGGTGTCGTCGGCAAACAATTTAACTCCACAAGCTACATTTTCAGTTAGGTCATTAATATAGATGAGAAAGAATAAGGGACCAAGAACCGAGCCTTGCGGAACACCTGCGGATACTGTTGCCCATTCCGAGCTCCTCCCGTTTAATACCACGCGCTGCTTGCGATCTTTTAGATAGTTCCTCACAAGGGTTAGAAGATTTCCAGATATGCCTTTACACTCTAGTTTGTAAATCAAACCTTCGTGCCAAACCCTATCGAAAGCCTTTGACAAGTCGAGAAATACTGCCCTAGTTTCCTTGCTTGGATTTTCTTCAAAAGCACAGTAGATGTGATGGGTAATTGCCAATAATTGATTAATAGCAGAATCATTTGGCCGAAATCCTGATTGGTTAGGTGTAATGAGACCATGATTACAGAAGTGTTCATACATTGAGTCGAAAATCAATTTTTCAAATATTTTGCCAAATATTGGCAGAAGCGAAATAGGACGATAGTTTTCCTTACTTTGTCTACTATTCTTTTTGTGCACAGGTATTACATTAGCTTTTTTCCAAATAGAAGGGTAGACTCCTGTTTCTAAGCAATTCTCGAAAATTAAACACAATGGCTCGACAATTGAGGTGTCACACATTTTTATCATTGAGATCGATATGTCATCACAGCCGTGCGCTTTTGTTGAGTCTAGAGCGCGGATGATTCGGAGAACTTTTTCCTTATCTATCTCAAGACTCTGTAGTCGTGGAGCACTTCTCGGCAAAAAACTGGGAAGTGTACTTCCAGTTGTAATCGCACAGCACTGCTTGACAAAATATTCATTAAAGATGTTTGCCTTGGTATCAATGTTTGTAACAAAAAGTCCATTTTCAAGGAGCGGAGGTATGTTTGAGAATTTTTTCTTTTGAATCATCCTGTTGAGCACAGACCAGTATTCTTTAATTCCTATGCAGGGGTCAGACAGTTTTTTCCCCAACTTCAAGTAGTAACTATTTTTCGCATTGAGAATTTTCTTGGAATTTTCGGCCTGAATTTCCTTAACAGTCTTCCAGTCCTCATGACTTCTCCCCCTTCTGACGTACTTCCTGAACACCCTGTGTTTGCGCCTGATGGCGGATTTTAATTCGGGAGTTATCCAGGGTGCATCCTTATCATTGATTTTTATAATTTTGTTTGGCATATGGAGGGAAAGAACTTTCAATAAATTCTCTGTAAACCTTGCAGCCATGTCTCCTGGATTTTGCAGCCATCTTGCAGCCATGTCTCAACATAATTTTACCCTTAGGGTTAGTATTTACCGAATGTGGTAATGAAAACTCCTTTGCAAGGGTGACAGATTCGGAGAATGAATATTTTTAAGGGAAACAAGGTTACCTATTATGGGTAAGTTTTTAAATAGCTAAAGTTATCAAAAGTTGTGGATGAAATAAGCCGTTGATTTGATGGTCGTAAGAATTGATCCTCTTTCCATGTTTATTGCCTGGATCCTTCATGATATCTTACCCTTGATAGGAAATTACTACAGTCTTCGAGGTGACCATGAAAAAGCTGTGTTGTACTTCAGGCAAGCATTGAAATTAAATCCAAAACACGTGGTTGCATGGACGTTACTTGGTCATGAGTTCGTTGAACTGAAGAATACATCAGCTGCGATTGAATCTTACAGAAGAGCTACAGGTATCGTGTTTGTTTACCTCTCTCTTATTTGCTGTTGGCGTTCTTTTGTTCACGAGCATAGGCTTCAAATCTTGATTGGTTGACAGGAGCTGCGATCGAATTGTACAGAAGAGCTATAGGTACCGCGCTCTTTTCTGTTCCCGTTACCCAGATTGGTGCGGTTGAAGAACTGTACGTGGCTGACGGGCCGTAGAGGTAAACATCATGAGATACTTCTTAAAAATCAAAGCAACTTCAATTTTGAAGGGTTCAAAGTAGATTCTAAGATTAGTTCTAGTTCTAGTTCTAGTTCTCACAAATAAATCGTTGTCGATTGCAATATTAAACAATTTGAAAGTAGATCTCCGCGAAAAGAGTCATTGTGTAGAACATAACTCAAGATTCAAAGGATGTTTCATACAGCGCATCGAAAGAACTGCTCTAAGAACAAAAAGGGCAGACTTCTTTAAAATTTTGCTTATTTTTTCCACAGCTAGAGACTTTAACTAAGGATATTTCATTCCAATCTAGACTGAACGATATACATAAGCGAATACTTTCTTATTTTTGAAAATTGTTTTATGCTGATGTTTCTCTCTCGATTTTCAGAAGCCTGTGCGAAAGATTACAGAGCATGGTATGGGCTTGGCCAAACATACGAAATCCTCAAGATGCCTTATTATTCGCTTTACTACTACAGTGAAGCTTACAAATTGAGGTAAGATCCTTACACGAGAAATATGAATAATATTACTTTTGTTTAGACTTTCCTAGTTCAGTTCAGTTCAGTTCAGTTCAGTTCATATAATTTTAAAATTCCACTACATACAATAACAATTTAACTAAACAATTACACTATATACAACAATATTAAAACATTAAACCAACATAATTAACAACTAATACAATGATAATCAACTAAAAATGAAAACAAATTACGGGAATTGTATGCAGGGGAATTTCTTAAGGAGGAGCTCTCTCAGTAGCTGAGCTAATCGCGGAAAGACCACCCCCTGTGTTAAGAATGATTAAAGGACTTGACAAATTGGTTCTTCACCTGTTTATTCGGTTTCATAATAGAATAGAACTACAGGGTGAATAATGACTTAAGTTTGGTAATTATTTTCAAAGAAGAAGGATTTGAGTTTTTGACGAAAGCTACGAGCAGATGGTGAACTTTTTATAACCATGGGAATGTTATTCCAACACTTTGCTCCAAAGAAACGCACAGACCTGAGACCATATTGAACTGTGTTTTTCTGAGTAAGGAAAATATCGTTCTTGCTAGCTTGCCGCGTACCATATTGATGAACAGTTTCAACTAATGCAAAGAAAGAATGAAAATAAGAAGGAGCGATTTTATTTACACAATCATAAACAAAAGTAAGCAATTTCAACTGAAAGAGGTCATGCAGCTTTAAAATTTTCAAATTCAAGAAGATAGGTGTAGAAGGTGAAGTAAAATTTTCAAATGACATGAACCTAGAGTTTACATGGAGAAAGAATGACAAGCAAACACATTGGAAAATTCTCAAAATGTTTATCCTTTAATCTCAGACACCTGGCAAACATGTTGCTTCTTTCTATCTACTTTAGTACTTGCAACCTCACATTATTGAATTGACAATCCATTACATTGTATACCATTCGAATATAGGTCATTTTATCGGGGAGAGAGTGACCCTAAGACCTGAGCACATTTGTCTTCCACTACTATTGTTGCAATGCCGAGGTAAAAGATTCAAGACTATTCTTTTGCACTCCACTAAACACAAAAAATAGTGACTCCATAAGTTGGACCAAGTTGATAAAATCTCCTTATTTTCATGCTTAAAGTCAAATTGTTTACCTGCATGTTTTTATGCTTTACAGACCATATGATTCAAGAATACTAATAGCACTTGGTGATACATACCACAGTCTCGATAAGAACGAAGAAGCTAAAAAGGTATATTTTTCGGTCATAGCTTTTGCTTTCAAGTATGCTGGATGTGCTTGAGATAAATTCAGCTCCTTTGCTTGAGAAAACTTCAACATTTCATCATCTAAGACGTAGTGTAGTTCATTGAAGTTAAGGTCATTGGTTGAAGTACTGCCTACCTTTGATCACAGACATGGGAGCCTGTGAAGTTTTAAGGTGTGCAGATCACGAAGCTGAACAGAGAGACTATTCTGTAGATATATTTCTATCATCTCTCCTGTGAATTTCTCAATTTTTCGCATATTTCACTCCACGGGGGGGGGGGGGGGTTCTTCCATAGTAAAGGTACCTGGGGATGTGCCGCCCGCAAGGGTATGCTTTTTCAAACCTTCTAGTCTAGTCTAGCCAAGGGTATACTTTTTGCCAATTTTAGTCCATTTAGTCTAGCCAAGGGTATACTTTTTGCCAATTTTCACCCATTTAGTCTGGGCAAGGGTATACTTTTTGGCAATTTTGGTCAAAGAAATGTCAAACTTCGGTAATTCCTGTAAAGAAATCCTAATTTTTTTCAAATTTTGGTCCTTAGAATGAAAAAATTTGGCAAGTTTTGCCTACTCATGGCACTTTTGATGTAGAAATTAGTCTAGCCAAGGGTATCATTTTCAGAAAAATTGGTCTAACCAACGGTGCCATTTTGAAACCGTGGGCGGCACACCCCTAACCGAAATTTAGCCGAGAACCCCCCCCCCCCCCCGTGTTTCACTCTCTGTAGATCAGAATCTTGCCTAATGGTGATGGAGCCTGCATTATTTCTGTACATTTAACATCTATTCTTTCAGTGTTATTTAAAAGCATTCCGAATTGGAGATCCAGAAGGCCAAGCATCAATGAAAGTAGCTAAGTACGTTTTAGCTTCCAAATATCGAAATCTAAGACAGAACAGCTTAAAATTACCTTTTGCGGGGTAATGGTTCCGCCTATAAACGCAAGTTTTAAAATCAATGATGCTGCGTCATCATCATCATTATCATCATTAGGCGAAAATAAACCATAGCCAGAATTACAGCTAATCAAAGCCTACAAGTCACAAGCATGGATTTGATGTGTTATTCTCTATTGTTTAAGACCGATTGCCCCCCAATCAGCGGCTGCTTCCTACGGCCCTTCATCACGACTAGTCAAAAAAGAATGGTTATTGATTATATTACTTTGTGGCCCAAAGTTGTAGCTTTGAGGTCAAGAAAACCACCGTATCAATTCGAAAACAATGAAGGTATTGATTGCTGAGACGGTAAGAAGGTTGTTATTTATGAAAGGAATAGATTCCATCTTTAGCTTCCGTTTAAGCAAAACCACATTGCCTCTGGAGTAATAGTTCCTGTCCGATCGAGGAGGGCACTGAAAAGGCGTACGCAGCAGCTTCTTGTCATACCCCGGGGGTAACTTCGAAAGGCAGATGACAGGGGTGTGCCATTTTGACTTTTGAACCCACACTCTAAAATTTATAAATTTTCCAAAAGTCATAGGCCTACCCCAGAATTTACAGGCCATTTCAGATCTTTACTTAGAAATTGTGACAAAAATTAAAGACTTTAACAAGTATATGATATTAGATCAAATTTAATAGCCCGAAGAGTTTTGCTTCTAACTTGACAACCCCAAAAAATTGATGTCTATTTGTGATCTTACCAAAATGACACCCTAAAATTCATATTCTGCTTGCTTGAAAAAGGCACCCAAAAGAAGGCTAATCCCGTATCGGGGCCTATCGGTTTATATGATAGTTACTCCCTGGCCCTGCGCGTCATAGCTATTATTTATCGATATGGCAAAAACCTAAGCAAAACTAAGAAAAAAATGCACGCAAAATTATGCCTAACGTATCGCTCGACCAATATTTTCTGTGTTAGATATACTTTTGAGTGCTGAAGGTGTGTTTTTGTAATAACACATGTCAATTTATTTTGATGCTAAACATTTGACAAACTTCTGCCTCTTCAAGGCCACGTCGAGTAAAGATTTCTTGTAATCCTTCTGGCTGTCATCATCTGCCATAGGAAGGAAGGAGCCACTGCTCTCTATCTGATTATTTAAAAAACGAGTTTTCCAGTTGCAGAAGTGAAATCCTAACATTTCACCTGTCCAAAAAATTGACATTGCTATTTTGTTTGACATTACTATCATATCACATTTGATTGACATACTTTTGAAATTCTTTTTATTTGCGCTATGGGTACGTAACATGGGAGCTTAATCCTTACATTCCCTTGCAAGCCCAAATTTTGCTGCCTTGACTTTTATGAATTCAGGTTTTCATGTTTAGATTAGCCTTCAAAAGCAGTGAAGCTTTTACACAAATCTCTCTGACAAGATACGTAACGTTTCAGATCTTACACTTGATGGCTCATTCCCCAGCCCCCAGGCTTGCACTTGAAGGAACTTTCCTCCTTTCATGAATATTCTGAATAACTTTTGACCAATGAGTATAATTTTCCTTCAAGGCTTTATTTACAGTCAGGGGAAGAAGATAATGCATTCAGGCTCTTTTCAATTGTATTGGACGATGGTGATCCTTCTGGGGTAAGTAAAACATACACGCAATTGCCACAAACTGTGCTAATTCAAAGAGTATTCCACAAAATTTCAAATGTACTTTTCCTCAAAATTCTTGATTAGAAATACCATTTCTTTGAGATTTGTGTAGAAACGAAATAAGAAAGTCTAAACATTCGTATTGTTAGCCCGGTCGGGTCGTACTTTTCTTAAATTCACCGTATTTATGTTCATTCCTGTAAGTGGCGCTCTTATTTAGAACTCGCTGACATCTTGTCCTTTCCAGCTATGGTATCCATAGCATATTAAATGTTGTTATAGTTTACATCTTCTTTTATGATAAAATATCAAAATTGATTTCCTTGAGACCACGCAGCATCTCATTTCTCATCTCCTTTAATGTTTCTTTTCTTACTTCAAATAGTTCCATCCTCCTGAAGATATTGCAAAAGGACTGATGTTTGTTGCAAGATATTGTCTAAAAACTGGAAAATTCAATGATGCAGAAGCATATGGAAGAAGAGCAAGTGAATACAATGAGGTATCAACTTTCACTGATTCCTTGTGTTTTCAAAGATTTTCAAAGGAGTGAGCTAGACTTATGACGATGAGTGTCTTGTATCCCTGCGGTAAACCTTGCTCAACAAGGACTCGTATTGAAACAGTGAAAAGCTGACCCTATTTTCTGCATTCATCAATCGAACAATAATGGAATCACGGCCTCAAATCTCTGGTCATGATCCCTAATCTCGAACCACAGCCTTGAATTTCGAATCTCGTCCGAATAGTATCAGTTCTTGAATTGAATCGAGAATTCTATCATATTTGCCGTAACCATAGTAGTAATTCACAAATCTAGCAATCTGATTGGTACTCAAGGAAAGTCAGAGTTTGGGCCTAAATAGGGTCAGGTTGTTCAGAGAAATATTATGAGTCTCTACTTACCGAAGCGCTATCATCAAGGCAAAGAGCGCAGGAAACAAGGGGCTCCAAATCATAAGTCTAGGGGTGAGCCAGGAACTGATCAAATTTTTCAACTAACGTGAAACTTTTCTATCATTTGAACTATAGCAGTGTGAATCCACGGTTTCTGCTTAGGCCAAATTTGATCTTCAGACAGCCAATATAGGGCCGCAATCTTTCCAGTCTTTAAAAAGGTAGATGTGAGTTTGTATCAAATTTTTTTATGAATTTAATAACTTGAAACGAATTTTGGGTAATTACCTGTAAATCTACCGTGGCAACTTTTTGATATCTTGATTAGTTTCAAAATGTTGGCATTTTGATTATTTTCATAGAATTCATCAAAAATTTGACAAAATCAAAATCATCGTAAGTAAATCACTCGAGGAAAATTGATACAATCCTCAAGAATACCATAGTTAATTTGAGGGTCCACAATTTGTTGGCAAGCAAAAAAATCTTTACCTCTTCTGGTTGTGGATTTAGAAATTTTATGACGTCACTGCCTCAAAATTTATAAATGCCGCCACTTGGAAACTTGTCAAGATATCAAAGAATTTCCAAGACAGATTTACAGAATATTACCTAAAGTTTCTTTCTAGCAATTTAATTCAAAGAAAAATGTAATAGAATTTTTACACACACCCTTTTAAAGATTTGAGCCTTATGCTCAGACAGCATGAATCTTCAGAATGCGCGCAAATGACCCTTGGAAAGCGCGCAAAGGATCCTGGGAGACTATGGCACTTTAATTGCCCTGGTCAGAACATTGAAATCAATTTTACCAGTATCGGTCTATCTAATTTAGTTATTAACAAGTTTCCAGAATGGAGTGGGGGGAATGAGAATCAAATGCAGTGTACAGATGAGACACGAGGTTTTTGAGCAATCCTTTTGCGTCCAAAACATCTGGATTTTGATTTAGGATAGATTTTGAACCCCTTTGGGACAGATTCTCAAAATTTACATTTGTATGAAGAAAACCTGATCAGTGTAGCCTGTACATGAGAAGTTTGGTAGCTTGTAATGTGGTTGCCTTTTTTTATAGATCAGAGAAGAAGCAAGAAGTCTGTTATATGAAATCCGACAAGCTCGACTTGGAAATGAACCAACGGACAGAACTGCTTACCCGTTCACAACACCCTCATAACTGTAAGGCCTTTGGATTCAAGGCACCTTAGAGATCGTGGAGAGATGGAGTTACTTAGTGCTATAATCATGGGAAATAATACGTTGTGTGTGTACTTCAGAAAGTAAAGTTCATTACCTCGATATTATTGCTTTTCTTTGTTGTTTTCTCTTCAGCCCAAGCCTAACAAGTGCTAGAAATGAAATTGAAATGGCTCCTGCGCGTCTGAACTGTTAGCTCCGACACAGCGTTCATATCCTCATTTCAAGCTTAACAAAGAAAAGCAGTAATATCGAGGTAATGACCTTTAATTTTTAAGCTACAAACACGGTGTATCATTCCCCATGCTATGATCCTCGCAGAAACCCTTGTCAGAAAAAGGGAAACAGTAGATCTGCAATACTAAGGTTGCAGTTTCCTTTAACTTGTAAATTATTATGCAGATTTTTAATATAGACCAAGTGTTATTAGCAAATCAAAGAACGCAGGGAAATGAGGGACGAAAAAGCATAAGCATAGACCGGCTTCCTGTTTGCAGTGCTCCTGTTTATCCATAACTTTTTTGTTTCATTCTATCCACAGAATATTTCAATACTGTACTAGAGTATGTTTAGGCTTGTATATTTGTTATCTGTTCATCGCAAGAATCCAAAGAGAAGCAACTGCCATATTTTCATGGATAACAACGTTGAACAATGTAAACTAAGTTTTCATGGGGTGGACAAGAGGTAAAATGTATTACCAGAAGATATACCTAATGTTTTTATATCGTTTTTGCTTAGGAATAAACCAAGTAAACACTGACCTGAGAGGAAAGTGGGGTGGACATGTCCACCCCGGTCCACTCTGCGGCGCCGCCCATGTTTTCTATCAAATTGCAGTATGCCTCGTGCCAAAGACACGTCTACAAACGATGTTTAGTTTGAGCCATGCCAAAATGCTCTTTGTGAGACCAACGTTGCTACAAAGTTGTACTGACAAAAACACGCTTTCAGAGAACCACAGTGCAGAGAACATAAGACTCTGTCAACAATTGACCTTTGCAGCTCTGATATAAATGCTTGAATTAAAAACAGAGCCACTCGTGTTCCTTCCAGGATCAATATATCTATTTCCAATGAACGAAAACAATGATGGGTGCCAAATCAGACTGACCACAAGTTCTTTGTCAGCGCTTCGAAAAACCTATCCAGTAACGTTAACGTATTAGTTTCGCCTAATCAATTCTACTCCTGTCAGCTGTGTGAGGGACTCTTACGAAAACCTGTCAGACAATCTCCAAGAAGTGTAAGAGCCGGCCGGAGATTCCAAAATCCAAGATATCCAGGATTCAGTTTTGCCTCTCCACCAAAAGTTAGAAAATGGTAAGTGCTTGTGAATATACTTTGACACCCTCGCACTTTTACTTTTAAACTGCTGAATTTTCGATATAATTCACGATGTAACGGAACACTGAAAAATTTCCTCAGTTTTACATTGCTGAAAACTGTACTGAAACATCTTTATTTCCAGTCAATGCTGAGATCATTCCAGAGTACGTGGATTGATGTAGGGTGAACATGAACAGTTTCTTTCATTTCTGACATTCCTGAGCAGAGAACTTGGATTATAACATTGCTGAGGAAATCTAGAGCAAGACAGAATGAGAAAGAATGAATTCGTTTATTGTTGCGTTTGGACGATAGAGTGAACATTGTGCATTAAGAAGCGAACAGGGCCTAATTTGCACCACAATTAGGAAATGATAGATATACAAGGAAAGGTAGATCAGACAAGATAGTGTACACGCTTTGGATGAAATGTTATCGATACTTTTACATAAAAATCGGTTGTCCATCGGCAAAATCTATGAATTTGGTGGTGCAAAAGTTTTACAACAGTTTTGCATCACACATCGCCAGAGGTGCTGGTCTGAACAAACTAACAAATATAAACGGTGTATATCATTACTTTTTCTAGGAAGAAGAAACAATATCAGTAGGCGATTGCCCATAAGTGATTAACTGAAAGCAGCTCTTCTCTTCTCGACAACTATACCTGGCGGAAAAAGTGCTGGACAAGTCCCTTTAGGAATCCTACTTCAGACAGTCGACAGGTTTTATTCAAGAAGATGAACGAGGACCCCTGTCTGATCCATGTTTATGAGCAGATACCCTTGTTTTGTTAAATGAGACTAAATTCCTGTGGCTGAAACAGTTTGCTTCCTTGTTCCTCGTTACTTGCCTCCGAAGGAGGAGTGTTTAGGCTTCGCAAGGGTTGACTTGTGCTTGTACCCTGGGTAGATCTCTGATGTCATTCTAACGCAGTCACATAAGAAACAAAGGCTGGTTCGTTGAATTAATTGTCACAACGAGTAGTCGATATGGATTGGCATAGTTTTATGATTACGCTGAGGAAGAATTATATACTGCTACGGAGGAGTTAGCGACTCCTCCACAGAACGATATTAATTTTCCTTCTGACAGCACATGCTACAATAATGTGCTTTCTGAAGTCATGTCACTTACATTTCTTATTTCAGGTGGACATTGACAAATTACGTTGGATATTCAACGTGCCATTCGGCACCACAATTTCACTCATTGGTATAATCGGCAACTTGATCTCAATATTCGTCTGGCACAGAATCCTGAAGTCAAAACGACATGGAGCGACAGCAACAACCATCTACCTCATCGTGCTCGGGATCGTGGACACTGCACTCCTGTTTTTCTTCCTGCTAACAAACACCATCCCTGGTAACAACCCCGATGTGAAGGAAACATTCTCCTACGCAGCGTTTTACTCATATTTTGGTTACCCTGTGTACTATTTTCTGATTGTGGTGAGCATATGGATGATGGTAGGAGTCACAATAACTCGTTTCATAATGATCATCTACCCAATCCAAGGTAAAATATGGTGTACCTCTACCCGTGCTTATACTGGGATTGCCAGCATAATTGTAACAGCATTCCTGATCAATTTGCCACACTTCTTCTATTACCGGCCAATTAAGCTTGGTAGCGATGGATATGAGTTACAGAAGAGCAAGTTTGGCAAGAGCAACCCTGCGAAAATCTACGAATTCTGGATCCACTGCATCTTCCTGACTTTAGGCCCATGGTTGATCGTCGTGGTGTTGAATGCAATCATAATCAAATCTTTGATCAAGCAAACAAAAGTCATTTTGAAACGAGACAACACAAGCTCCATGAAACCAGATCGCAACCGACATGATCGACAAATGACAACAGTTCTCCTCGCCGTCTCTTTCACTTTTTTGATCCTCTACTTCCCAAAATGCATTCTTAGTTGTGTGATTATGATCGGTGGCCCAGGCCAGCATGATGCAGAATTCGCTTTCGCAATTGCTAAGAATGGAATCATTCTTAATTCTGCAAGCAACTGGTTTCTCTACTGCGTCACTGGCTCAGTATTCAGGCGAAATTGCAGAGCAATGTTTGGTTGCAAAGCTCGCAGAGGTTTTGATTCAAGCTTGTCAACCAGTTTCACTATGTCAACAAAGTCAATCTCGATGTCCAGGGCGAACACATTAGAGACTCTAGCAGAATCTAAGTCTTAAACAATCCAAGCACTCTTTTGCCTGCCACATTCTGTAAGGTGGCGTTTGATGGCGTTTTGAAAGTGAAGGTCCATCCAAACAGTGTACTATCAATTCTGTTTTTACCTGGTGTGTCTTGTCCGTACGAGGGGGGGGGGTAACTCCTATACGGGGCATGGTATACATGTGCCTGCCCGGGTTATGGGTCAATTTGCGGTATTTTGCCCGGGTTATGGGTCATGTTTTGTGAATTTTGCCCTGGTTATGGGTCTGCTTTACGGAGATTTGCCGCAGTTATGGATAAATGTTAGCAATTTATAGCTATTGCTAGATACAAGATACAAGATTACTTGCTAGATATAATGACAAAAAACTTTCGTGAAAAAGAATTTTCCTCCAAAAATGATACAAAACATAGTCTTTTCATGATACTTGTGGAAGATTTTGCCCTGTTTATGGGGTCATACTTCAAAATTTTGCCCTGGTTATGGGTCCTAACTCTGAATTCTCAAAGGCACATATATACCCGACCCCCCTCCCTCGTGTCCGTATCGATTCCCTATAAGGTCGTAATTGTGTAAATCTATAGAAGAGATACGTTTTTCTACTTTTGGTATTGGAAGTGTTTTAATGGGTCGCCTTGTGTTACTAATAGAATACAAACCAACATTAGATAAACTATGAAATTGCCTTTTATGCTATCAAGCAAATAATGCATTTGAATCTTGAGGTGGTATTTGGTATTCCAAATGATATTTCGATCGCCTTCGTTCTCAGATTTTTGCAACGTTGGACTTTAATAAGTAATAGCAGTAGTAGCAGTAGTAGTAGTTGTAACAATTTGTTTTGAGTGGGCTTGTAAGAATTTCTAGCTACTTAAAACTAATTTAGGCCCATTATGCATGCCGCGGTGCACACCGCCCCTTCCGAAGGACAGCGAGGTAAGTTGCGAGGTCAGGCCTCCGAGGTCACCCATCTGGAGTTTGACGTGCAACAGTAGAAATCGGCGAATCTCCTCCGCTTCGGTGATAAACATTTGGCTTGGTTCTCGGTCGTATCTCCCGGCAAGTTGCATGATACTTGCTTGGTAGGGTAAGCGTTTTCTTCAGGGGTCTTCTTGCCATCCTTCCACCCGTTTGTGAATTTATTTTGAGGCACTGTATTGTTTCTACTGACTCAAGTTTGAAGTTTGACCTGTTGATCGGTTGGGCCTAAACTGGGCCGCTTTAAAGACGATGTCAAATACCTGCAATAAAGTGGCTCAAAATACACTCACCAATGGGTGAAAAATGACTGGCTAGCTAAATAGTCCAGAGAAAACACTTACCGGTTCAAACAACAATCATATGGCTCTTGAAAGCATAAATCATAAATTGAAAACAACTCAAGTTTGGAGGAAAGGCAACCGAACCGCAAGGAGGCGACTCCCCTTATTTCCTGCCGTTGCCAAGGCTGTCAGAATGGGCCGCGCTCTCCTTAGTCCCTAATGCAGCATTACTGACAAGGAATTGTTTGATATGCATATAGTCTATTTCGTCAACAATTCCTTGCCCCAAGTCCATTTCGTCAAGAAAAAAATGGGAAGGGGAAAGGGAAAGGGAAAAGCGTTCACTGTTTCAAGCAGACTTATTACAAATGACAAAATAGACTTGGGGCAAGTCTGATATGCAAAGAAAGAGTCATATTCATATTCATTAGTAGTAATTTTGAGGTTGATATGGACATATAATCGTTGAGAGAATATGGCTGTCACTAGCGACTCTGCTGAGTCTCTGACAATGCGTCCTTTGATTGGGAACCCCAAACTTGCCAACAAATCCTATTCCACTACGGATGGCACGAAGTTTATTTTTGTCTTTATTTTCTAAACAGTTTGCTTTTGATGAATTAAGACAATGAATGTCTCCGGTTTTGCAATTTAGGCCCAAAGTTCAGTTTACTGTAGTTGTTTTCTTAAATGTTTGTAGCCATACGTTGTAGTAAGGCGAGGATTATAACCAATAGTAATTATGACATTATACGAATTTCTCTCTTGATTCTGCTTTGATTTCTTTCGACTATTTTCCCACAGACTTATAAAACGAGCCCTTAATTGTCCTTGAATTCACATTTTGGCTGTGCTGCAAAGTGTTTTAACAAAAAGGTGCATTACTGCCCCCCAAGTAATACTGAAAAGCATAGTCTTTGTTCATGATTTGGCTATCTGTTCTAATAAATTTGCGTTCAATTTATCCATGATAGATTGTGAAATCAACTTAATGAAAACTCCATGCAGATTTAGCCCTAAAAAATTTGACGCCAAAATGAAGAATCTCCACAGCAAAGTTGAGAGGAGCCAAGTTTCTTATAAAAGAATGAGTACATCAAAGAATCTCATAAAATATATAGGTGTATTCCTAAGCCCTTCCGTAATGTTTTCTGGATTGGGAAATAGTTCACATCTTCAAAGCTCCACAATATTTTGAATTCTCAAAGAATGAGTAAAGTCCTTAATTTAAGCTCCATAAAAATGTTGGGTAAATTCCAATTGCTCAATGTATCAAGTGGTTAGGCTACAAACTGCAGGAGTAGGAGGCACAATGAGTTGACAAATAATTTTTCGGCCTTGGGCCATCTTTGCATCTCAAATTATCTCAATACAGCACCTGACAAACTTATTCAAACATTTACAGCGCAAACTTGCAATGTATTGCCTAAGTTGTAAAGGCAAATATGTAACACTATTTGTCCGGGGGTTTAGGAAAGGCTGGGAATGAAAGTTTACATACGTGATCAATGTTTGTGAAGGTACCGACTGACTTATGATGTACCATTCTTCAGAACAAGATATTTTTTGGGACAGATTCGAAAGATTGTTCAAAGGAATGAGCGAAGTATGACGCTCAAGAATAAGTTAGGAAACGGGAGTAAGTTTATAGAATCAAAATCTGACTTGAATCATACAGTATGTCATGTGCGATTTGCGATTAGACTTATTACATGAGTCATTGTTTTCACTCCATTTACCCCAGCGATACCCCCACAATATTCATTTCGCTTACTATAACAGTAAATGACAATTCAATTCAAACTTTGTTTATTAGAAATGCATAATACAACGTACTGTCTAACATATACGACTCAGAAAAGGCAAAGCTTATCTAGTCTGAGGGGGTGTGAGCCGCTTTGAGAACAAAACATGTCAAACATATACAAAACGTAACAAGAAGAATGATAATGGCTCACTGGTAAGAATATAACGGTTAAATTTTAAAACGTTAATTTAAAGGTAAATTCAATTTTGTATTTCATTTAATTTGTTGTTTTAGTCACTTTATTTTTGTATTGAAGAAGTTTAAGATTTTTCATTTCGTCAGAAAATATTTTTCATTATTGATATGTTTGATGTTGTCTGGGAGGTTATTCCAGAGTTTTCCACCTTTGTTTTTAATCGTTTGGTCACCCCAGTGTTTGCGGGTTCTGTATAGTTTATACTCTTTTCTTTGTCTTGTTTCGTAATTATATTTACCTTCGTTGGTTTTAAAATAGTTATGAAATGCATTTCATACAATTCAGTTAAACATGCAACACATTCCAACTAATTTGCCACATTACCAATACCATTTGGAAACCTTTTTAGGCCATGACGAAATCTGGAGCTATAAATACAGAGTTAGGCATGAACTTTGTGCTGTTGTGAAAAATTCAAACAATCTAATTACGAGTTGAATCTTCATGATGTTCCGGAAAAGTGACGGAATATAATAATAGCCGTTTCAAAACAACAGTGGGAAAGGGAGGAAATTATCTTGAGGAGCGGTATTTCGTAAAACATGACGTCAGAGAGGCGTAAATGTTCTTTTGTTACCCCCTGGTCTTTCTATATAACATTTTAGCGCTCTTCTTGTTAGCACTCAGTAGCGGTTCACAGAGCACAGTGGGTGGAAACTACCACAATCATCAAGAGTTGTCAGCTGACCAGTAGAAGTACCAAGCGACATTTGCAACAATTTTGGCGAAAAACAAATTAAAACCAGGGCTGCTGCTCGCTGCTACGATTTTCAGTAAAGCACATTATAAAACTTCATCAAAATGGTAAGTTTTGAATTTTAAACGAGATTTTGTGTCACACAAAATCTATTTGTTCTCTCGTCTGTAATTCTGCTAATAAGTAATAAGATTGGCTCACTTTTGGCACCCAAATTTGATGAGAGACAGTGGATGGATGTTCACTGGATGTTCCCGGTGCCTTTTCATGGAATTTGGATTGTCTCGTTTATCTAATTTTAGACACACAAAAATTGCTGTTTCTGATGACCTCTGGAACATCTGATTCTTTTAAAATCGCGAAGATAACGGAAAGAACAATACAGTACGTAACCAACAACTCCTGCCAGCCAGCCCGCGAAAACGAGAACTCTTTCTTCCTGAAACACAAACTATATCTACATCTACATCTGTCAGTAAAGCCCGTAATGGGCATCGAACTGATGAGGTTCTGGTCACTAAACTTGCAAACAAGTTTGATTTAAACTAAGATTGGAAAATGAAAACAGCTGTATTTTGGCATTGAGATCAGTTTAGGTTTGGGATATGAAATACAAGAGCTCTAACACAGTTATGTGCAACGGTAGAAGGGCATCTAAAGCACGTCAGTGCGTGAGGGAGGCGAAGCGAAATTTTAGCATCACGTTGCTTCCAACTGTACAGGGGGGCTCTTGCACAGTCAAGACTAACGCGGAACAGGAATATCCTCTCAAATCAATACCTCTGTTGGAAGTAAATGCGTCCAAAAATGCCGCGAGCAAATGAGATCGATGACTCTATTTTCAGAAAAATCCCAAACCAGACTCTCTTTTCCAGAATTTGTATCATCAATGGCAATGCAACAGTAGCTAGGCTCATGCCTTCTTTCACGTTTTTTGTAAGCAAGAAACTTGGATTAGGCCACAGTACTAAAGCTTTCTTAATTGAACATTAAATTTTGTCCATTTTTGTAATAAACGTTTCTTAATTTGTTTCTTACTTTTGAATGCAAAACTTATGATCAGTGGGTTCCCTGACACTGCCGCAGATATTTTTTGACATTCGAAACATAACATAGGAATAAACAGTGTTCGGTTATGTTAAAACCACAAATGGTTCGTTAATATTACTTAAGAATAAGGTTAAACAACAAATTTGCTATATCCATGCCGTCAACTTTTAAAAGTTTCTTAATACTTCTCAGACATAGTAGTCTCAAAATTTTGGCCATCTTAGTACCAGCTATCTTATAAACCAGTTTCTTATAAAAAAACGTGTATACCATAAATGCGGCAATCTTTTCAAACCACTGCTTCCGAAATGCATTATGAGCAAAGGGTACATCTCTGTATCTATGGTTGGTCATTTGTAGCAAAATTCAACCTCAGCCAATTGATGCACATTCAACAAAATCATTCATATTCACATGACGCAAACTGACTTCCTTTTATGAACATTGCATCGATTGACTTCGCCGACATTGTGACCATTTTGTGCAGAAGTCATCTTTTTCAGCCTGTTTCGTACCAATTAATGTGTGAAAATGAATTTTAATAAGAGCTTTTTTATATTTTCATGGATCAAAACCATTTTTTACGGAAGACTTCTTACTAAAATCGCCCCTTTTGCAATCTTTGGTCAGCTTAGCGAGTTTCAATAGATTGTAAAAGATGTGTCAGTGCTCGGGTCTGTGGCGGGGAAAATTTGGAAGAATCATGCCTTGATTGAATTAAACTGACACATTCTCCACTACAGAGACTATTTCTTTGCAATCGGGGGAGAAAAAGCCGGAAGAAGAGAGGGAGGGCCTTGCCTTACCTACCTTGCTAGAACGAACAATATGAGCTACTGCGGAGGACAGTGTCGCTGACATCAGTTTATACACGAGGGGCAGATGGAAGCACGTCTCTGTAAAGTTAAAGGGGCAGGGTCGCGTAACCGTAAACAAACCTGTTATCTCTATTATCTATATTGTTGCCCACACGTGGCCATTGTGTTCCGCTCAGATTTTGGTGGATGGGGTGAATCCACAATAAAGTTACTTCTAAAAATCCACCAATATCTCTGCAATCCTACAACGAATTTATTATTTATTATTTATTATCAATTTCTTTACAGTTGGACAATAGTAAAAATAGCTAAAAGTAGTTAGCTAATCCAACCTAAAAATATTACAATACAAACATTACATAAAAATGGTGGATAAAATATTTACAAATTGTCAATATCAAACAGTATAAAAACAGATATCTAAAAATGTGCATTACAAAAAGCCCAGGTTGGGAACAAATGTGCGGCATAACCTGCATGAACAATTTTCTCCGTACCAATTCTTTATCTTTGTTTTAAACTGATAAAGGGATTCTGAATTGCGCATTGTTGGTGGTAACGTTTGCCATAGCTGCGGACCTTTAAATCTGACGCTTTCAGAGCCGTTGTTGACTGATCTCACTCTTGGTTGAATAAATTCGTTATTGTTACGCAAGTTGTAGTGAGTAATATTTTCACAGAAAATTTCCTGCATAAATGAGGGATTTAGGTCATTTCTAGTTTTGTACATTTCAGTCATAAGTATTTGCAAGTTCTTTGTATGAATAGTGGAAAATTTCTGTGATATTGACTATCAAAAATACTGAAAAATCATTGTTTCGAAACAAGCTTGTTTATATTACGTGACTCTGCCCCTTTAAAGTTGATTTTCTTTATCATTTCCAGGTTAAAGGTGAACACTTGCATTGGATATTCAGTGTGCCAATTGGCATTACACTATGCCTCATTGGCCTAGTTGGCAATTTCATTTCGATAGTCGTATGGCACAGAATCATGAAATCAAAAAGAAGTGGATCAACAGCAACAACATTATATCTGATCGTCCTCGGGATAGTGGATAGCGGACTCTTGTTCTTCTTCCTCATCACAGACACAATCCCTAGGAACAACCCCGCAGTGAACAAAACCTTCTCCTACGCAGCGTTCTACTCATATTTTGGCTATCCGTTCTTCTTCTTCTTCATCGTTGCAAGCATCTGGATTTTGGTTGGTGTCACAGCTACTCGTTTTATCATGGTTCTCTTCCCAATCAAAGCAAAGGATTGGTGTTCACCAAGACGGGCCTATATTGGAATAGGCAGCATCTTGGCGTGTACATTCATCATCAACGTCCCCCATTTCTTCAGTTATCGACCAGTAAAAGTCAAAGATGGTTATCAGCTTGATTTGAGTAAATATGGGAAGAGCGATTCGGCGCAGATGTACGAATTCTGGGTTCACTGTATGTTCTTGGTGCTAGTTCCATGGGCGTCGATAGCAATTTTCAATGCAAGCATCATCCATTCAATGATGAAGAGAACCAAGTACATGCAGAAGCTGGATAAGACCTCGTCAAGCAAGCCTGAACGCAGCAAACAAGACCGTCAAATGACAAGGGTTCTCCTCACAGTCACTTTCACGTTTCTGGTACTACTTGCCCTTCAATGCATCACACAGTGTTTCTTCATGCTTGGCGAAAGGAAGGTGAAAACAAGTTGGAACCAGAATTCAGTTGACCTCGCATTCGCATTTGCAAAGATGGGTGTCGTCATTAATTCAGCCATCAATTGTTTTCTCTACTGCTTCACGGGAACGGTATTCCGGCAAGAGTTCTTCAAAATGTTTGATTTCAAGATTTCAACCCGCTACGATACGTATGCAGGTACTAGCACAGGCACTGCCAAGACATCGAGGGCTGACACAACGGAAACTTTTGCGGAATCTAAGGCCTAAACTTTTAGCCTAAATTAGGGCCTAAATTAGTTGGACGTCGTAACGTCTCGAGAACAACACAATTCTACTCTCATTCAAAGTAATAACACCAAAACTGCGAAACATTGGCTAGCAAAACAGTAGTTGTTGTTGTAGTTGTTCCTACCAAACTATCTTAGCTGCCACAAATAAGAGATACCGTTTGCTCCTCATATTTCGATTGGCTATTTCTCTGCCCTAGTATGCAGGGATGGCGCGACCGGGGGTGCTTAGGGGCCAGGAGCCCCCCCGTCGGCACTTGAATTTTTGAAAATTTCTGTGCTCTGTCGGCACTCTCGTAACTTGCTTGTTATGCTTTTAGAGAGTGTAGTCTCATTTTAAGCCAATCTGAAAGGTGTGGCCCGTAAAAATTTTGCTCGCTTCGCTCGCCGTCGGCACTCTGGCAGTTTTTGCCCCCCAGCATTTATTCCCTGGCACCATCTCTGCCAGTATGTCCTAAAGTCGATGTTCTTTCCCAATGTACCCCAGCTTTGTACACCATTTAAAGTTCTTCCCAAAAATTTAATGCTTAGGTAAGAATAACTTGACTGCTCCAATCTGCTTGGATCAGGAAGGCTAGGGTATTTTACAGCATGTGCGAAAATCCTTCCTACTGCCCATGCCTTATGTTGATAGAATCAAGTTGACAGATTTTGTCAAGCAGCATGAGTTTAAAGGACAAGTCGGGGCTTGTTATGATTAATGCTAAAAACGAACTTACCAACCACGACGAAGAGGCTACCAACGATTAAGAGGCGAGAAAACAACACGTGAGCCTCGTCTTCGTTTGCGCGATATGACGTCACTTCGCAACCACTCATAGCAATACTCTAATATTTTATTATCAGGCCTTTTGAATATCATAGTTCGGAACAGTACTTGATTGGTCAATAGCAAAATGGACAAGTTGCTGCATTAAAAATTAAGTGTCACGATCAAAAATAGACTTTGTAGCATTGTATCTTCGTTGTATATTGCATTATCAATATTGAATTGAATTTTGGCTAATTAGAATGTTTCGTAACATTGAACTGAATTTAATTCTAAGTAAGAATCTTCAGTATCAGATTTGAAAACAGTTATTTGAAGTTTGAATGCGAATTTTTTCTTTCTGCTAGTGATCACAAAGGTATGTATAACCAGTTTTGTCTGTTACTGCCAATATCAAAACCCAGTGGCGGTTTCACAGGTAAATATTCAGTAAGCAAGCGCATGGAGTGGGCTCTAGCCTGATAACAAGCCCAATTTCTTTAGGCCCCGTTCACACTGCTACGTTTTCATACGAAAACGGAGTAAAACTTCTCCGTTTTTGCCTTGCGTTCACATTGCTCCGCTGTGAAAACGGGGCTTTTCGAAAACGCTGATGAAAACGCATAAATTTGAAAACGGTGCGTTTTGAAAACGATCCGTTTTCAGTGT
Source organism: Aurelia sp. 3 sensu Dawson et al. (2005) (assembly GCA_964020215.1). NCBI lineage: Eukaryota > Metazoa > Cnidaria > Scyphozoa > Semaeostomeae > Ulmaridae > Aurelia > Aurelia sp. 3 sensu Dawson et al. (2005). The sequence goes on from OZ026585.1 coordinate 947,650, forward strand.
GAACGCCAAAAACGGAGACATTTGAAAACGCTTCACATTTCTTTGTTAATAGACTTTTGATTACAATGCCATTCAAAGTCGCGATTGGTGCCTTGTTGACAGCTATTAACAAAAGGCTTTGTTTTGAAAAGGGGATTAACAACACCGTTTTGCAGGAGCAATGTGAACGCCTATCGTTTTCATAGCGTATTCATTTGAAAACGGAGCAATGTGAACGGGCAGCGTTTTCATCATCAAAAACGGAAAGAAATGAAAACGGAGCAGTGTGAACATAGCTTTAGAGTAATGGGCTGGCTATCAGGCTAGGTGGCTCCTAATGCTGATTAGCTGACAAACTGACGCGTGGCCTCGTACTGAGAGAGAGAGAGTCTGGTACCCAAGGTAACGGAGACAATGAAATTGCGTAAAAACTACAACAATTAAAAATGTAGGCATTTTGCTCATGTTTAAAATCCTTCAGCATTGCAATATGGTTAACACGTGACGAATTGTCAGCCAATTAAAGACGTTCGTCGTCTGTCGGTAAAATCATTCCAGCTGTCAGCACAAAAGATTGCAGCGAGGAACTTTTTAACAAGATGCATTGGATTCTGTGATCAAATTCCTTTTGAATCGTTCAATGAGCACAAATCAAATCAATTAAGTTAAAAAAGTTCGTTTGCCATGGGACTGGGCAATCAAAAAAACCTGCAGAGATGATCAATCAATAAAAAGGACATTAAGGTGGTCGTAGGGGAAAACTTTTCGATTTTTTTCAAAACTATCAAATTTTTTTTTATCATCGATTCAGGTGCTGAAATTATCGAGGAATTCGATGCTGCAGTCCTTTTTATCGTGAACAATCGTTTTTTTGACATACTTCAAAGTAAATCTACCTTAGTCAGACTAAAATTCCCTAGCAACGTCCATAGCAACCAATTCTTGCCCCCGTTTCTTCACTCTACGAGCTGATTTTGTCAATTTTGGGGGTCCACTTTCGATAACAAGGCTTTTCCAGTTGAATTGAATTGTTATATCCTTACATGAAGTACTTCAAAGGTATCTGCTGGAGACAAGAAGACTTTGTTTGTTGGTTCACTGCACCATCTGTTCGTTCTGTGTTGTTTACCTTTGAAGTGGCAAGAAATTCATGATATAGAAAGAATACTGCGAGAAAGCAGGAGTTAAAGGGAAGACCTGATGGTAAGGAGGCCAAAAGTGGTGAAGATAAGTCTATTTTGAGTCATAGTAAACCATACCATCATTCATATCCTTAATCAAGACAGAACCAGAAATGGATGGCCTAAGGCCTATTTCGGGCCCATTCGATAATGTGGCAGTTATTAGGAAGCAAAAGCAAACAGCAGTGACTGGTAAATATATAGATTCAAGTCACATTGCCATTTAAAGATGAAGCGAGAGAGTCAACACTACTGTATGTATCCCAGAGAAAATAGGAACATCATCACCACCCAAGTAAGGCTCAAAGGAGTGCATCGAGAATGTAGCAGAAGGCACCATCCAATGCATTTTCATGTTGTTGCAGTCATGTTGTAGGTTTGAATCAAACACAGCTACTGCAAGAAGACATTTAATGAAATAAACAAAAGCATTCCATGTCCTTTTGATGAAAGATAAGCTAATGTTTGTTACATTTGTTGAGTGGAGATAGGATCTTGAGAGAACGCAGTTTCATGGCAGTATTGGTAGCAGGAATAAAATTTCTGTGAAGCACCCACCACATCTAGAAGAGATGCACTCGATTAAGACACACCTATATGTGTGTAGACAGATTCACTCAGGAAATTGTTTTCGCATTAGCAGACTGCGAGATAATCAGGATCAAAATTTTATGAAATGCTTGATATTGAGCCAGGTACATGATTTGCCAAATTTTGCATTGAAAATGACAAGATCTATCTGCTGCTGAGAGAAAATGAACCCCAAAGGTGAACCATAGGAGAAAGCAGCCAAGGGTAATTGAAAAAGGATACAACATAGAGAAAGAAACAGACACTGATGATGACCAAATATTGAAGTAACATTGTTTCACGGAGAGTGGATCAAATTATTGTATGACAAAATGTCAAAAACAATAAACAGAACAGTGAAAAAATATTGTGAGGAACTTGTCCTAGTGTAGTTGAAACCAACTAGCTTCCACAGTAACAAGTAAGCATCATTTCTTTGTGGAGAATTCTGTTCAAGTATTCATGTTTTCTAATTTGCCATTTCCCGGAGTTTGCAATTTTGATCAATTCCGAAACTTTCAAGGAAAATCTAAGAAAATTGGTAAGAGATGTTGCCTTCAAATTTTCAAAACTTGTCATGCATATAATAAGGCATGTTCTGAACCTAAGAAGATCCCTCTACCTCATAGTTAGACCTCAAAGGGTAGTTTGATTATAATAGCAATTATCGGAATTTTCTTGGATCCAAATGTTTTCAGAAATTTGTTAATGTTATTTACCCACCTGCACTCAACTCAAAGGTTCAGCACATGTAATCGTGTCTAAACAGTAAACTCTGAAAGTTTGATTGCATTCCTTTTTTATTTGACATAGATATTTACCTTGAAAGACATACCATTCCGCGACACTTTGATCTCATTAATTATGCGCATAAATTAATTTTTTTCAAAATTTTCGTCAAATTCCTTCTTTTGGTTGCTAACTGATTCTTTCTATCCCTTGGATGGGCTCTTAACTCATAAAACAAAAAAGTTTTAGTTTTTCCCCTGCAACCACCTTAAAGGGCGTGGTCATCTTTCGTTTTATTCTTTATGGGCTTAAATTGGCTCGCAGTAATTTTGGGGCATGAAAATCTTTGTTCCAATCTGCACCATCTTGCTGCGGCTGTGACTGTATGCTTACTCCTTCCACTCCACAGGGCACTACAGATACTGCAATACAGATACTGCGACCTTAAAGCTGATACGCTACCTTAAGTGCGAGCGTAGTTTGCTGCCTGTCCCGAAAACGAAAAGCGCAAAGCGGCTGTAGATTCCCCTCCTCCAGAGTGGTAGCTCCGTACGCTCTTACTGCTCTTCTACAAAGGTAGATTAGCACGCTCGCAATTAAGGTAGTGGCATGGAATAAAATGAAGGTGGCAGTATTGAATAGATATTTCATTCAAAATGAAGGTGTCTGGAATGCTCCATGATTTGCCATCAGAGCATGGGTGGTTAGACACTGCAGGTATTTTTCAGTATACATGCCTCTGCAGGGGAATATTCATATCTCTCTCCAGAGAAGGTTTCAATAGTTTCTCCAAAGTAGTAAATAATTTTTTCCTCCGCACGAGGCCGAAGCAGTGGCAAATGGCAATGATACAAAACTGCGGGGTCTAACCACCAATGTTGCAAGTTTCGTTTGCTTGAATCAGAGAAATGATGAAATGTGGAAAGTGTCGGTATGCAGAGGGAGGAATGATGACACGCTGATCACGGATGAGTGTCAGAAATATTGATCGAGCACGTCACATCCACTTCAGGTCTCTGTAAACTGTTGGGTCTGATCTTGGCTTATCCAACTACTTTGAATGCACAACACTTTGCAAATACGTTTCATGTGCGTTTCCTGATATTTCCTTTGAATTGTAAGGTCCTCCGCAAAAATACCTAGCACTCACGCTTTGGTATCATATTCAGCTGCCAATACTGTGTTGATTATTTGTGACAAGCTGTGTGGCAGAGAAGAGAAACAAGCATTGCTCAACAACAAGGAAGATTCGTCGACGGACTTCCACAAAAAGGGGCTTTACGGTGAGTAAGTTTCGTTCAGTCGCCAGATTTTGAAGGGTGGATGAAGCAAGGAGATATTGTTTGGTCGAGTATCATGTTTATACGGTTTAACAACGTTCTTGGAAACAGTCATCGACACTATTTGGACCTTGTTCCTGGGCTTCATTTAGAAGACAGTATAGAGTGATCAGTGCGCAGCGCAGCAGGCCAGGTTAACTTGCTCATTTCTTTTTCACTTTCATATTTCAGCTCGCAAAACGAAAACAGTCCCGCAAACTTGCTTTTTCACGGACAAATGTTCTGTAAAAACGGAGCAGTTGAACAGTTACAACTATCGCCTCTTCCCAGATTACTATTCAGTTAAAACTGTTTATGTAGCTCCGAGAAGATAATCTTGAATGAAATGTCTTCACGTCTGGAAATCCAATCGTAATATTTGAAATGCTGTAAATATTAGTGTGTCATAATGTTATGGCATCTTTTCTGGTTGCTTTCAAGTCATTTTAGAGGCAGGATAACTACAGGAGTAGGGAAGAAAACCAAGAAGACATTGTTGGTAGATTTCAGGAGAGCTGATCGCGAGGGCATTTACTCCAAAAAAACTTCCGAGCACCATTGGAAAAATCCTCTTGCTTTCAAGAAAAATCCCTAAAGAATCGGCCAAAATCCGTTTGTTCTCAAAAGTTTGGCACGCTTTTAATGATTTATAACTTTTAATTAAGATCTTAACCACTCTCACTTTCCTCCCTCATAAGTCTGTAATATGCTGCCATGAAGGAAGGTAGGGAGAGTAAAATCTCATATCTGCAAGTCGGTTTCTTTCTTTTTCTTCCATTGGGTGTATAGAATGAAAGAAATAGTTTCTATCAAAACTACAATCTCCGTATTGAATAAGTAACAAAATTGATGGGGATCCCCATCATCATAGGGTAGAAAGTAAGGAAATAAGCCACAGGGTCAAAAAAAGTAATCTGACTTTAGGCTCACTCACGAGTTAGGCACGAGTGGATCAATCAAAAAAACTTCGGTTATATGATTTTATACAAAACACATGTGCAAGGATAACGGCTGTCCATAGTCCAGTGAGATCCGGAATTAACGTGCAGCTGGTCGCATAAACAATAATCAAAGATAAAACCAATGTTACGGAATATATTAGAAGCTGCGTGGAAATACGAAGTAAAAGACAAACCAATCAAATAGAACGATAACAGGAAATTGACTAACGTAAGATTTGCATTAAAGGACAAAACAATTAGTCATGTACAAAAAGTAATCAAAGGACCTTTGGGGTGACTCACGAGACTTTGTGATTGGGGAGACAATGCTTGAAAGTGGATTCATAATATTGTCAAAAAGATTATATAGCTATTTCTGGAACTACATGTGTATGCCTAAATTTAGCCTATTGTATTCTATTGTATTTGAAAAAGTCAACATTCGTTCAGCTAGAGGAACAAGCGTGCGTAGGAGTTTCTTTGTCCTATTTATAGATAAGCTCCTCTTAGCCCGTCAACTCACTTAAAGGTTTTTAAAATTTCTATATGCTTGTGCTTCATGCTTCTACATGCAAACAAGAAGAAATTAAGGCTAAAATGATAGCAAAAATCAAACATGAGGCAACTTTCATGAAATTTGAGATGGTCAAAAATCTTCTCTGGTGAAACTGGTTCAATGCCTATGGGTGACTTAATCAAATCCTCTTGATAAACAACAGCATTCTGTTTGTAACTATATAGGACAAGCCATTTTTTGCATCAGAATTGATTCGTTACTATGTATGTCTTTATTCGTCATTTGCCACAATGTAAAACTATTTACAAGTTATTGTACTGTAAAAATAGATACAACACAATATTTGAGGTCAAAAATGTAAAAATCAACCCCCCCCCTGATTACAGAGGGAAGGCTGCAGGATAAAAGGTCAAGCTGACCTTCTTTCCGTAGGTCCCATTTTGGGGAAACGTTCATGCAGTTTTGGTCCCTGAACTGACATGTCGCCACAACGACAAAGACTTGCAGTCTACGCGTAGACCCCTGTTTCACTGTGATCCAGCTCTTTAGAAATCATGGAATTAATACCAAAAAATGAAAATTCGAGTATGAGCTATTTGATAATTTTATCATATAGAAGAGACACGGTACTATTGGACAAAGCAAAAATTTTTCAAATCGTAGTTGCGAGTCCAGAGTTACGATTTTTTAAAGTTGGCCTACGATGCCAAGTTTTGTTTACATTACCATTTCCGGCCTAATGTTTGTGGCATCGATGAAAACATACAAATTGAAATTACTATATATCCTCAACGAGAAGGCCGATTTTCAAAAACTTTTTTATATTTTACAGATACATATCTACTCTTTTCGAAAATGCAAGTTGAATTATTAAAACCTCACGCTGAAATAGACTTTTTTTAAAAATTGAGTCTGGCATTTTAAGGCTCAAAAACAGTGGAAAACATCTGAATTTTGTCTTTTATAGTGTAAACAAAGAATCTAACTATATCTAACTCTTAGCAAAAAATATTAGAATTAAATTTGATGTGTTGGGAACATCTTTGCCAAAGGATTCGTACAGATTCATGCAGAAAAAATTTCCACGGCACTTTGAAGATTCTTGGCCCTATTCGGGTTTAATGTTCATTAATTTACGTAAGTGATAATGTTGGGAATGGCGATGAAATTTTTATGAGAAAGTCTTTGGTCCGGTTCCAAAAACTTGAAAATTACTTGCCATGGGCATGATAAAAGCAGGAAATCTACTTCTTTGCATCAACTTATCATCTAATCTCTTTGGGAGTAGGGCTGACTTTTGATGGTTGTTCCAAATTACCGAAATAAGGGAATAAATTAAAAAAAAAATGAAACTTGTACAATTCAAAATTATACTACATGGTATTAACAAGCATACTTTGAAATTCATAATAAAACAAATTGCAGCAAAATCGGACTTCTAGATGCAGAGATATGACATGTTGAAGTTGGAAGAAATTGATCAAATCGGTCAATGCAATTTCCGGTCGAAATTCACATTGTTGGCAGAATTTTCATAGCTTTAAGGCAGAATTTTATCCACTTTCCGAGCTCCAATTGCGGCCAGTTTTGTTTCGTTTTGTAGGTTGTTGTCTTTATTTAACTACTAACTATTCATTCATACAATTTGTTGAAGGATAGTTTGTATTTTTCATGTTTATTAGGCTATGCTGTATCTCCAAAAAGCTGAAGAATTCTGACTTTGAGCCTAAAAACAAAAAGCGGGCGGAAAAGGGCGGAAATTTCACCTATCCCGTATGGAAGTGTTATTTCAAATGGACATTAGTGCCAAAGGATTCGTGCAAATTTGTACAGATAGGAGAGCAATGCGATTTTGAAAGATATCACTCTGGCTACTTGATTTTAGTGAAAAGTCAGTGCTTTTTCATAATTTTGCATTTTCTTTGCAATAATCCCATTCTAAGTGTTTTTACACCATCCTTGCTACTTCAAACTAATCTAATTTATTTTTCTCCATTATTCTTATGAGCTTTAACCTGCAACAAAACTATTTTTTGAGTCCGATTTCCTCGCTAAATCGTCAAGCATGATCGTACATAGATTGTACAATAGCCTCTGCCTTTGTCAAAGGACGCTCCTCAATTCTCTTTTGGTGATTTGCCTTACAAGTATGGAGATGACTGGTGAAGATGTAACAAGCATGGTCAAAAAATGTTGCGAGTGTTGTTTTGGATAGAAGTTTGCCTTACCCTACACCCTGCACCACTTCTGAAACTTTGGGAGTCCGCTCTCGGACCAGACGGCCATTGGCTTTCCTTCTAGAAAATAAAAAAACACCCCCGAATATGTGCCAACATTTGGTGCACTGAGGGACTCATCTGTACCCAAGGGAAGTCATTTCCTCATCAGTCATCTCCGAAGCCATAAGCATCCTTGTAGAGTGAAAATGCCAATAGAAAATTGAGGAGCATCCGTTGATAGAGGAAGAGGCAATCATACAATCTATGTACAATAATGCTTGACAATTTAGTAAGGAAATCGGACTCAAAATATAGTTTTGTTGCAGGTTAAAGCTCATAAGAATAATGGAGAAAGATGAATAAGATTAGTTCAAAGTAGCAAGGATGGTGTAAAAACATTTAGGATGGAATCATTACGAAGGCAATTCAAATTATGAAAAAGGACTGATTTTCACTAAAATCAAGTAGCCAGAGTGATATCTTTCAAAATTGCATTGCTCTCTTATCTGTACGAATTTGTACGAATCCTTTTGCTCAAATGTCCATTTGAAATACCACTTCCATAAGCGATAGATGCCATTTCCGCCCTTTTCCGCCCTTTTTTTGTTTTTAGCTTCAAAGTCAGAATTCTTCAGCTTTTTGGAGATGTAGTACTGGAAAGAACATAGTTTAATACACATGAAAAATACGAAATATCCTTCATCAAATTGTACGAATGAATAGTTAGTAGTTGAATAAAGACAACAACCTACAAAACAAAACAAAAATGGCCGCAATCGGAGTTCGGGAAGTGGATAAAATTCTGCCTTAAAGTTATGAAAATTCTGCAAACAATGTGAATTTCGACCGGAAATTGCACTGACCTTTGACCTAATCAATTTCTTCCAACTTCAAAATGTCATATCTCTGCATCTGGAAGTCCGATTTTGCTGAAATTTGTTTTATTATGAATGTCAAAGTATGCTTGTTAATACCAGGTAGTAGAAATTTGAATTTTACAAGTTTCATTTTTCTCTATTTATTCCGTTGCCTGGATCACTGTGCTGTTTGTTGTTTTTGTTGTTTAAAACAATACTTTAAACAATCGCTGTTTGTTAAAAACAATAAGAAGTAGAACAGATATGATTCTTTCTTATCTAAATCAAAGATACATTTTGCCAAGTCCACAGATCCATGAATGATCAGGTGGCGCCGTGGTAGCGCGGTGACCCACCAAGCGAAAAGTCGTGTGGTCAATCCCCATGACATGTAAAATTTTTTCCCTTCTCACGTCTTATATCGAAATTTTTTTGTTTTTGCTTAACAAACCACATTTCGTGCCGATTAGGATATTAAAACAGTTAGGACTCCTCTATATCATTTTATAGAATTTTCTAAGTTTTAATTTTACCGTTTTTAAAGTTATTTAATGGTGTCTTTACTTCTTTTTGACAATTAGGCCTAATAATGCTTTTGCTTTCACATTCAAATTTGAAGTTTGTGGTAGTAGGCTGGAGGAAAATTTACCCTTTGTACCCTAGTAGGCCTACAGTATGAATAACTAAATCTTGTGGTCCAATTTTTAAAATGTTTTAAATGATTGTTTCGACTTCGTGTCTAGTTTGCACCCAGCATTTGAATTTAAACACAATGATTTTCGATTTATTTTCTGCTAAATGATACAAAAAAAATTGCAAAAAGACTATGGCTTGCACACTGCGATTCAAATGACTTTTGCTGTGAGTTTATATGAGATCTTTCACTGCAAGTGTTCACACAACGCAAATCCCGCAACAAACTGCCAAATTGCAAATGGCCGCGAGCTTACTCTTGGGTCATCTGATATATGTCATCCCTAGACTGAATTGGCTCACTTCATCTGGCATCATTGGTGCTCATCTCACCATGACAGGCATGACATCGATATAACAATAGTGTCTGTTTACTTTGTCCTTTCCACCAATCAAATGAAACCTTTAAACAATCCTCTCTCGAGACACAACGAAAAGTCGCAAAGCATGTTCACGGCGTTTTCTTGTTCAAAAACAATGAAAAAAACAATCATCGTTTGTTAGAAAAACAATCGAAATTGGACGACACACACAGGAATTTTGTCCCCTCCATATACCTCACTTGGACTTTGTCCTCGTGAGTCAAAAACCGAAAAGGAATGAAAGCGAGGTTCAAACGTAATCAATGCTGAAGCTATGTGAAACGATACCTAGTCATGATATGAAAGGAAAATCATTCAGTTTAAATTAATAAACTAGCTGTTAACTTTGTTAAGGGAATTGCTGCTTCTGCTTTAGTGGCTGTGCTTTTTGAAAAGACCGAGAAGACACGTCAACAGCTGTTTGTATGCTGGAAATTCACGGCTTGCTGTTTGTAATGGGGTGAAATAAACGCAATAAAGTTATTCGAGTTTCAGGGTTTCAGGGATGCCAGCACGTGTCCAGATGGTGGCTGGGGAGTGTTGTAGTTGACATGTGACCATGAGCGATTACAGGCCACATTTTGTAGCAGTTTGAAATTTATGTCCGTAGCGAGCCATGTTAACTTAGTGTTTTTTGTGCTGTGAACTTATTTTTACTTGGTTTTCAGCCATCTTTCACTGTTTCGCAATTTTTCAAATTTTCAGTAGTAGGCCACCTTAAGTACAGATCCACCTTAATCGTAATGTGCACTTAGGATGGCTCACTATTGAAAATGTTAAATTACTGAACAGTGAAAGTAAGTAAACAAAGTTCAAAACAAAAAAAATAAATTAAGATGGCTCACTACCGATATAAATTTCAAGCTACTGCACAATGGGTGTCCTATCGTTCAAATCTTATATTATAGAATCAATTTTCACGCTGCTCTTGCTCTGAAACAAAAAAAAAGCTACCCGCAGGCTGCACTGAGAAGATGTACACAGAAATACTCGATGAAAGTTTCGAGGCATTGAAAATTTAACCGTTAACAAAACAGTGTCAGCATATGCTATTAACAAATTAGCAGCTACTTGATGAACGAAACAGTGCAAAATTTATTGTTACATGGCTGGTGGAGAAATGCTTGCAAAAAAATCAACTCCCCTCCTATAACGTTTTCCCAAATAATCCATTGCCCTGGCATTCTTACTTGGAAAGTATTTAACCCAAAGTATATAACCCATATCACAGAAGTAAACACGGCGAGTAAATATCGTAACATTTGGTCGTTACAAACGAATCTGAGCTGCAAATTATCACAATTTTGTATAAATCTTTCTCAGCAATCCCTGTCCTGGATGACTGGATGATTGGAATTTTGTCATCAAGCTGAACAATTTAAAGTTGCAAAACAACACCTGGAGCTTGCAAAAGTTTCCTGCATGTACTGTAACGCTCTATTTAGTCCTTGTTACCTCCTTTGTCTCTGTGTTAACCTCCTCCCCCTAACCTTCATTTGTTATCAGCAGTTACCAACCATTTTCCATCTACTTTGCCGAACAGATTTGATATCAACTTTGATTTGTTTGGACAAAACTGTGCTGAATTTGCGTACTGTACTGGACTCGTAAAATTGTATGTTAACTCAGCAAAACCTTACGAAAAAATAAACAGCTAGCATTAAATTTCATGTCACTTCATTCTAGATATAAGCCCCCTTCCTGGGAATTTGTTCTTTTCCAAGCTTTCGAAATTAAACAGGCCTCACTGGGAGCTAAATGAGCTAAATAGAGCTTTTGCAGTACACATATTTTTTTATAAGAAACTAAGAATTTGGGCCAGTACTGAAGTTTCTTAAAATTATCATGGGTGCCTCAATGGGCGTTTCTAATGCATTTGCTTTTGTTGCCACATGTGGCAATACCACAATGGGTTTAGATATTTCATTTTGTGCCTCAAAGGGCAAGTCACTGTTGTTATCTTCATTTGATCTTGCAAAATGCACAGTTGTTGGCAATTGCTCAACTGACAAAGTTGGGGCATCAGGAATAAATCCTCTTTGTAGTGCATTCAAGAACTGGGAGTCACCCATGTCAAGAATTTCATCTAATGTCTCAGACTGCCAATGTGTTGCTGACATTGCATGCTGGCTGTAGGCAAGTGATGTCAGTGCCATAAAAGCACACTGTCTTCCACGTGATTCTTCACTGAAACATGCATCCCCTTGGTGCTGGTTTCCTATTGCAACTAATATTGGCAATTCCAAAACTGAATTTTCAGAGTGGCTGTTACTTGATGTAACTGTTGGTCCAGGGTTCAATTCAACATCTCCTGCCAAGAACAAAAGAAAAAGCAAGGAAAAACTTGAAACACTATTGTAGGTATCATTCGACTTGTTACGACAACTCCTTGCAATTTTCCTTCTGAATTTTGAAGACTGGTTTTTTATCCATCTCCTGCCAGTGGCAAGCAATGCTTGCTGCCGTTTGTTGGTGAAAGCGCAAGAAACAAGTAGGCCCTCCTGCTGGATGCCATCTTCCTGCCACTTTTGAAACCTGTCCGCTGCAGCACAATAAATGGTCAATACAACGCAGAGGATAAAAAGAAATCCTCTCATCATGGTTATGAAATGGGTGTAAAGAATGATTTGATACGTACCCGAGTGCATGAAAATCTTCTTCTTCTTGGAACGAAAGTCGCCCAGGTTCTCTCGCAAAACTGTCATGAGTGTGCTCTCAAAGCTTTTGTTGTTGTTGTTGCTCTATCGCCACTGTTGTTCTGTCCAATCACAAGCATCGATGAGTCTGCAGATTGTCCTTTTGTTCTGTAGTTTGCAACCATGGTGATAGTCGGCTGCCCGTGTTTTGCTTGTAAAACTCGTCTAAATGGCTGCTTCACTACGTTCAGCAGCAACTAAAGCTGAAGGAAGAATAAATTCACATGAATCAGAATCAAAAACACGCTAAAAAGTAGGCCTAAGTATCGTCACAAAAGCATTTCTTCGCCCTGTCCTGTTCGCATAACACGATCTTGTTGACCAGGCAAAGGGAACTTGTTACTCCAAATGCAAAACAACGTGGGCAGTACAAGTTTACAAGAAAGCTGTTTCAATCTAGTGGCTACTGGAAAGCCTTTCTCAATATTTCAAAAAGATGTAGGCACTAAAGGAAACACACAGTTTCATATGACAATGACCAGTGGGTGTGAAGCACTAAAATTTGGCAATAAAACCATCGTTTCCATTTAATTTCAGGTCACGCATAATGGCCAATACCAAGCACAAACAAAGATCATTTCTTTCTGTAGAAAGCATCAGAAAACAAATTAGGCCACCGGCATCAAATGAAACTTGCTGATGTGTGATGTGTTGCCGCCCTTGTTGCTCCCATGCAGAGGCAAAAAATAGAAAAATTTTTGCATTTTAACTCATTACTCGATACATTACAAACAATGACCATTTCATGCTCAGAAAACATCTCAACAAATTATCGTGAAACTAGCTAATGTGTTGCTGTCCTTGCTCTCAGAAAGGGACAAAACATTAGAAATTGTATTGCATGCCTACTCATCATTCGATCACACAGTACCCGGGTGGATAAATTTTGATACGTGTCCCAATCTACAACGTTCACTCCAGAGGTCCATTACCGCACTTCCAAACTGCGCTTACGCAGAGGCTCATACATGACATTCGCTTTCTCTGGAGCAGAGTTGTGGACCGTCCCATCCATTCAATGGTCCCATCCCACTGCACTAACATCTGGTCAAATATGGATGCAGACATTGCGCAGGCCGCAGACCAGCCATTCAACCATTTATTATTTATGTTTCCTGTGTGCAAACACAAAGTTATGATACTGTACAGAAATCCCTCAAAGACACAGACGATGGTGACGTCATCTATTCGAATACAGAAATCCAATGGCTAATTCTGCCCTTGATAGCTTGCAAAGAGATTCACTTTTATCTTATCTCAGTCCTAAGACACTGGAATCCGGCAGGCAAAACAGAAGGGGAACTCTTTTGCATAATATTGTACACATTGGTCATTTCGAATAAGCGAAATTCCTTCAAAATTACTTTCGTTTGAAAGTTCTTGTAAAAACATAAGATCCTTTTGGATGATTACAAAGTCCGTCCTGAGCTAAACAAGCATAAGAATATCCGAGAATATCTGATTATTGATTTCTTCATAACCCCAAATGATCGTTGATTCTGTTTTTTGCTACAGTCAGAGAGATGAGTGTTGCTGCTAAAGTCGCCTTCAATGGAAAATCGAGCGCCTAGTATAAGGACAAGAATCGCCTCAAGGTCAAAGGCAATATTTTGGTCTTTATGTCAAACGAGAATATGATACGCAAAAATCAAAAGTCATTACCCCTAGTTTGCTTATAGTTCGTGCACAAAACTATTGGTGCATCTGTGTCAAATGACATGTCATGTGAGATTTACGATAACGCAAAATTACTTATGCAGAACCGTACAGAACGTTTCAGTTGTTGCTATTCGCGGGCATCTAATTTGAGACAAGCAGTCACGAAGATTCCTCTGTGCAGAATGATATGCATGAAGATGTTTTGGTTCAGTGTGATCACGTCCCTTCCCCCAGTCCATGGCGCCATTGCTTGCTGGGATTCTGCACCTTTCGTCTCAACTTCACCTGCGATGATTGCATCCGTTGCTGTGTAGGAGGGGGGTCCTTCTACCTTTGGTTATGCTGCAAATGCTAGCCTCTGTGCAGGCCGCCGGTTACATCATCCTCTAAAGTTGAGTTATTTGCATAATGAGTACTATCAATAAGTGCCTAATGATTCGTTCGTTCTAGAAAACGATTGTTTTGACATAATTAAGCTGCTAATGAAGTCAAGAACGTGCCAATTCTGGGTGAATTTGTTGCTGTGCCAGGGTAAACATCCTAGTAATTTATCCATCTTATGGTGTCAAATCTGTCTAACATGAAATAAGCCGACGTCAAATGTTGCTATAGGATCGCGGGAAACTTCTGTCTTGTATGCGCTTTATGTGCGCTTTCTTTATTTCAGTGCCAATTAGCAGAGATAAAACGTTAATCAATCGCATTAACGAGCGTGACTTACTTTCTTTCTTTCTTTCTTACTTACTTACTTACTGACATCGAGTCCCCCCTTAGATTACAAAGTTGGACTTTGTAATCAAAAATGCAGGAATTGCTTCATATTCTCAAGCCTTATTTTCTTAGGCCTATGATCATTACACTAGAGATTTCATAGCATTCAAGGCAAAAATTGGTAAGATAGATGCCGCAGATCCCTGAACGTGATAGATTCTAAACTGTGGTACAAACTGCAACAGTTTCTCCCAGCCCCCTCCAAGTATAGGCGGAGACTGGGAACAAGATCAGGGTCAAGAACAATGCATACTTCAATGTTGACAATGCGTAATATCAAAATTTGAATAGTAATCTTCATTATTATCTCATTATCCGAATCTAATTAACAAAACTAACCCAAATATCTCATGATGATAAAAGATCAATTAGGTTTGTATTTGCAACGACTTAAACGGGCATTATCCGAAATCTGTCAACCAGTTGATGCATGCTGATAAGAGAGAAGCATCGCGATGCCTGCTGAGTTGTCAAGACACAAGGTAGGTCCGCTACGTTTTCGATTTTACCTCATCAACGCTACTTCAACGCTCGGTTTACCCTTGATCAAATTTGTGGATATTTTTGCTAATGTCTTGCTATTCGAAGTATGTAATTTCTCTGGATGAATTCTCAGCTCCAAGCCCTATGCCCCTACATTTGTTCTGGGCGTTGGCCAAAGTTTTTTGGAATGCTGCAGTGGTGAGTGGTCACTTGGCTTTGCCACTGCCACTACCTGGTCGGCATTTGTTTACCTTTTGAAATGACTCTTGCTATTCGAAGGAAGAAGTTTCTGTTGATCAATTCTAAGATCTAAACCTTCTCCTCCACATTTGTTTAGGGCGCCTTGTTCCGAAGTTGTTTGCAATGCCACTGTAGAAAAGCTTGACTTTGCAATACCTGATCGGCATTTGTTTACTCCTTTGAGAAAGTGAGGATTTTCTTGTAAGTAGTTTCTGTAGATGAATGGTAAACTCTACACCTCCCCCACATTTGTTTTGGACGTTTGCCAGTCTTTTGCAATGCTACAGTCGTCACTTGACTTTATAGTCGTCATGTCATTTGTTTACAAACTTCTTGTGTGAAGAAGTTACAGTCGTTCGCAGTCGTTTGTAATGATCTGCCAGAGAAAGAGTAGCTCCAGACTTCTTACAGCTTCTCGTGGGAGCGATCATTGTTAAACTAGTTCATTTAACCTGACTTCCATCGTTACTCTCCGCTTTTCTTCAAAGATTCTATGTATTCCTAGCAAGTTCGCTCGGAAAAAGGAAAGTGTAACGGTCAACAGTGTTCTGTTGAAACTTGTTGCTTTCGGAGGATGATGCTGCTCATTGCATTCCCCCAGCTTTTCTGGCCATCATTTTGTTTGCAGACTTTTCCTGCAAAGTTGGAAGACTGTAACAGCGCGCAAAAGATCTGTAAACAACATAGAGGTGGTACTCTGTGGCGTTCGCACTAGGTCTGTGGCATTTTGCATTTGCAGCACGAGATGCTCCCTGTTATTGCTGGCCGCAATATCATAACACAAAAATAACTCTTCCAACCGAATGTTGTTGTAACACACGCCATACAATATACAACTAAAATGGCATCAGTTATTTCTGAAGGTATTGAAAAATATTAGTGATTGCGGCATCCTTTCCACGCAGTATTTGAAAGCATTTTGATATTTTGATATGTCACTTGCATTTTGGCATCAGTTTAGAAAATATTGGTAGTGCCGCATCGTTTTGAAACACACTGTATGTTTGCAAGTATTTCAATATTTAGATATTTCGCCAGTATTGTTTGATTTTCATTGCCTCCCCACATCGCAGAGTGGGCCCACATTACTTTCAAAATCTATTTCTAGAATTTCAATAGGTCTTAGCAAAAACAGAATGTTATCAGACAGAGTGAAGTGCTTCATTGCCTTTTTGATGGATGGTAAATATTACTCGAAGAATTTGTACAAAACACAACAATGCATTACCAGGAAATTTCTTTCGGATATTCAAAAATTTTCTG
Source organism: Aurelia sp. 3 sensu Dawson et al. (2005) (assembly GCA_964020215.1). Lineage (NCBI taxonomy): Eukaryota > Metazoa > Cnidaria > Scyphozoa > Semaeostomeae > Ulmaridae > Aurelia > Aurelia sp. 3 sensu Dawson et al. (2005). The sequence continues at coordinate 964,129 of OZ026585.1, forward strand.
CAGAACGAACAATTTCCTTGCAGGAAAAACTTTAAGAGACTGAAGCTGCCACCAATGGTGTACGTCTTGATCTTGGCTTGTCGAAGAATCAGGCAATCGAATCGAAATTTCGAGAAGTACCATGAGTGCTAGGACACAATTAGGTTGAATCATTATAAATTGTTTGAATTAGATCCGATTCTTTGCCAATTTTGTGCCATGAAGTTCTCTTCCTTGACATTGTCCACCTTTCTCAGTCATATTTCCTGGCCTTTAACTAAAGAGCTCCGTCATATGTGCTTTTCGGAATGTTTCGGCCCAAGCCGCCCTTTGGCATCTCTTGTGCATTATTGTAGTACGCAGTGGTCTCGAAATTCAGTTCAGTTCAGTTCAGTTCATTCATTCTAAATTCCACTACATACAAACACTTTCAAAACTAACAACTTACAACAATAAATGATCGAACTTTCAAGACCTCTGCACAGGACAATAATGCGCAGGAGACGCCAAAGGACGACTTAGGCCGAAATATACGAAAAAAACACATGTGACGGAGCTCTTCAGTTCAAGGACAGGAAATATGGCTGGGAAAGGCCAATAATGTGAAGGAAGAGAATTTTAAGGCATTTCAAGGTAGGCAAAGAATCTAATCAGATCTAATTCAACCTAATTGTGTCCTACCTTTCATGGAAGTACAGTATAGTACAGTAAACACCACGCGTGTATTAGAACTCTTTGGATTAAGAGCCTGCATGTTGAAATTTTCAGTTTAGACATGTACATAATAGAATCGATCCATCATTTTCATTGCACTAGCAAGCTGTCCCAAATGATAGAACCACCCAGGCTGACTTCCAAAATTGTAGGAGCTTAAACGTAGTTGTTTTACTGCATTGCTTAAATCAAATCAAATCAAATCCCACCCAGTTTTAATCCTGTAGGCCAATTATGAAGTCGAAAGAAAGAAGGTTTAAAACGAATCTTCCATCTTTTGGAAGGCAACCAGTTTCCCTTTTTACGTAGGTTAGTCGAAAATTGAAAACTTCCTTCACAACAGTACAAGCTCATTGAATTATGACGTTAACCTTTTCTGATGCTTCCTCTTTCTTGCTCAAAATCGCCGCTCATAAGAGGTTCAGTGTTGTAGAATTTGCATCCAAGCAACAGTTCCCACATTATCCAATCAAAATAACACTATGATGGCAAGGTATTTGCTGGATTGATTTGCCCAAGTCGTCTCTTTTTGTCTTGCAAGATACAAGTCTCTCCCTTGTCATCACAAGACATAGAGCACACATTTTGCATCTTAAAATATATGCTGAGAATAGAGAGGGACTTGTAGCAAGTCCACTTGCAAGACGACTCAGGTAATTCCATTGCCAGAAGTGGAATCGTAGAATGACGGAATAGTAAAATGGAATGGCACGTCGAATCGTGGAGTGATGGAATTCTAAAATGGAATGGACTTAGAGAAAAGAATTGTGGATCATATGATTTAACGTGCTACTATGGTAACCACAAGAAGCAAAGAGGTATGAAAGCAACTTGTTCTGTGGCGCAATTGAAACATTTCATTTCGAAATTCCCATCCATCATTCCATATTTCACGTTGCAGGAATACTGTCTAACTGTGGGAGAAATCGAGGGGCAAATCACTTCTCAAAATAGCGTACGTGATTTTTGTGATTTTAGAATCACATGATTTTTTCCTGTGATTTTTTTGTGATTTTAGTGATTTTCAGTGAGTTTTTCTTGTAATTTTTCAGTAATTTTTCGATGATTTGTGATTTTTGATGCTTTTGTATGTGATTTTTCTGTGATTTTGTGATTTTTGCATGTGATTTTTTCGTGATTTTAAGGAAGGTGTACGAAAAAAAATCAGTGATTTGCCCCTCGGGAGAAATGCTTGACGAAGATAGCAAATTTCAGCGCATCCTATATTCTGAAAAGAAATTAGTCTAGTCCACAAGCACGGTGGATGGTAATAACCTAAAAAGAAGGCACGAACATGTCTGGACATTCATCAAAAGTTTTGGTTGCCCTTTATAATTACTACCTTAATAATTACTGCCACCCGCGAATATTTGTTATCTGTCAATTCTTTGTCGATCATTTGCGATTTAGGTTATCGGACTCTTATTTGTAAAAACCAAACTAAAGATAGCTAAGTCCACAAAGTCATTGGTGGGCCAAAAAGAACCATAAATCTCTATTGTCATGTCCGAGCTATGATCGCCCTGATCGAAGCTCTTCTCCAGTGTGAGCTTGTAGCTAACTACTTGTGTGATATTCTGCTAAAGTAGTAAGTATGGAGGGTGGAAAAGTATGCTTCTAAAATCACCTGACATCTGAAAAAGCTTAAATACTTGTTTGGGTTACGAACATTACATAAAAGCATGTTTATCGTTTTCTAATCATTCGCACTAATTGATTAATCATTATTCACTGGCCTTATCAAACCAAAGTTCATCAGTCTATCCATTTCTAATTAACATTGGGCGGCCAACTGCACCATTTTTTCTCCTAAAATACCACTTCTTTATCGTCATCTCATTCATAGGAATGTTACTTGATTCATATCAGTTAAAAAGTTCTTCGAATCATTTCAAAACAAAGATCAAGTCGAAAGGTCGACACGGAAAACATTGATGCTGGAGGGGGAATCAATAAAAATTTAACAATTTTGCTGAAGCTTTGATCATTCCTTCTAATGTGGAGGCTTAAACAGCTCATGATTTACAAAGACTTAAGCCAAGGTGATGCTGGGAAATTATGAATTTGGAAAGCACATTTTAACAGTCGAGAAAGCCGTGGTAGTACAGCATTTAGGAAGGTAAGAGCAACGCCTGGACCTCGTTTTATCTTGTGATTTTCCCGAGCAACTTGTTGAGGATGTAAGGTTCGAAACGCACTATTCATTTGGCTTTGCCACTTGTTTTATGTCCCATGGAGTTGTCGATTTATTTATTTATCTACTAGATTTTTTTATATGGCTGTTTTTGCATGACATGGACTTGTCAACTAAATAATTTATCATGGATGGTCAATGAAACTGATTAAAAGTGAATAAGCATGATGTTTTTTGTCGTCATCCTTGCTTTACGAATAAGACAAGGCTATTTTGAGCCATTATGAATTGGGGAGACATGTTGTAACAGCCAAGGAACGGAAGCCACGGCAGTCCAGCATTTAGCGAGGTAAAAGCTTCACCTGAACCTCATTTTACCAAGAGAGACTATATTTGCATGCAAGGAAAGGGGAAGTTTGGACAAATGTTTGCGATTACCATTCATTCAGACAATTTCAGTTCGGTTCGTTTTAATTCAATATCGTGCAACTGTTATACGGTGGCCAATTTACAGCAAAGGCAGCCCTTGATCGATTTAGCGCAAAAAAATTTTGAAAATAAGAGGATTTTTAGTTAGGGAGAATAAAGGAATTTTCTTGAATGTAACTCGTTGATATCGTGTTGATTCAATCTGATAAGTGGTAGCTGATTTACGGCAGGGGAAAGGAAAAATAAGTGGTTGTATGTATCATTTGCCACGATTGTCAGATTTAAGTAAATTTTCAAAGAAAGGTTTCCAGTGCAGACTTTGACATGCTTCCTTGTAAAACCGTCCAGATCAATGAGCGACGTTGAGACTTGTGGATTGACTATAGTTCCATGTTTGGATTACAAAAATTTTCTCTGCATTTCTAAAAGAATTGATAGTCGTGCTCATCTATACGACAACATGGTCAATACTCTTACGACTATAGAGAACATTTGAATATGACACTGGACCCTTCTACTCTGGGTACCAGAGGCTCAAAACAAAGGTACCCAGGGTACACCCCTTCCTTTTAAACTTCAATTGATTTTGACGTTGCTGGAGAATAGTATCAGGGGCGGATGCAGCCCCAAGTTGAAGGAGGGGCAGCCTGCAAAGAGGGCGCCTAAAGTATAATGGAAAGAAAGCGCGCCAAAGGTGCGGGAAAATGTTTGGACTCCTGATTGAAAAAATTCATTGGTTTTTCAACAAAATAACGTCTTGATGTGTATTTTTGCCCCACATTCTTATCGAAACAGTTACAAGTGAATGTCTTTGGATCAGGACGAGGGGTGCACTTCTTGCTAAAAAGGGGGCGCCAACCTGAGTTATCTTTGTGAAGAGGGGGCAGTTGCCCCCACTTGCCCCCCTTAAATCTACCACTGAATAGAAATGTTCATTTTGAAGTAACCAGTACATAATTTGCCTTTCCTCAGCCTTGTTTGCCGGAGACGACACAGGCTTTGTCCTTGGAAACTTATCTTTTCCTCCATGCAGTGGCTTAAAGCTCATGCGCAGTAGTTTTTGGATTGGATTGCTCAGAGCTGCAACCGCAAAACCCTACTGCGCACGAGCTTTAACCCACTGCACGGGGGGAGGGGGGCACATAATTTCATCGGAGAAGCCTATCTTGTCTCCCAATCAATGCTATCAATCAGTTACCACTGAAAAACCGAGATAATAGAAGCAACAGCTCCTCCACAGCAGACAAACAAAAGCGCTACAATTTTTTAGAGTCCCTGTGTAACTAATTAAAATCATCACTTTGCAGCCAAACGAGCACTTCCAATAGCCTGCCCCTTTTTGTCGAGTTTTCGCGTAATATCTCTGTTTATCCTACACCTGGTTTCCTACTGGAAGGAATTTTCTTGCCTCATTCGTCATAAAACGTCGAACTTGTTTAGTCAGCGTTAACAACAACAAATACAGTGTGAATACAGCTTTACGCCTCTGCCCACAACACAGGGGAACCAGGAAATAATTGTTGATAAGAAATTAAAAATTGTCTTTCTTTCACCTGTATGCTTCGTCATTTCTTACCGTGGTCTCGTGTGTTTAGTTCTGTAACTGTGCAACACAGCAGAGTACAGGGATCCAAGGTATACAAGCCTCGTTACAAGTATTCTGTGCCTGCAAGCAAATGTATTTGGAAAATGAGCCTGCATTGAAAGTAGTCGGTGTACAGCACAAAGAAGCCAGCAACTAATGTGTGGTAATATTTTGTGCCAGCGAACGGCGCTCGCAGGCGCAATATATCGATTAGGCCTGAAGGCACAACAAGAATGAAGAGCACAATTTTCAATTTGTAGCAGCAATTATTTTCTGGTTTCCCTGTGCTCGAAGGTATGTGTTATAACGACAGAGCTTTTTCCCTTGTAGACACAAGATTAAGCGACCAACGACCTTTCCAGTCGAATACCAGAACGCAGTAAATATGGAGTTTGATTTCAACGTTAGCACGACGGTGAACGCCACTGGTACATTGGACGAATATTGTTTCCTGAACCCGGAGGATCCATATTGCTGGCAAGATTATGAACCGATATACTTTAAACTTACAGCTGGAAAAATCATCTCTGCAGTAGCTATGGGAATCTTAATTATTGTTGCCCTGGCTGGTAATATATTGCTTTGCACTGCTTTTCTGTTCTACAGACGTCTTCGCAAAACAACGAATTATTTCATCATCTCATTAGCAATGAGTGATATTCTCGTGGCTACCATAGCTATGCCAATGTGGTTGTCGTATGAAGTCACTGGCTGGGAATCATTACCCGTTTGGATCGATTTCCACAAACTTTTGAAGTTCTGGAATTGGTTTGACATCCTAGCAGGCGTATCATCGATCACAAATCTAACAGCAATCAGCATCGACCGATTCTTCAGTATCATAACCCCCCTTTTGCATCGTACGCGCATGACAAGATCGATAGCAATCTCAATGGTCGTGGTATCTTGGTTGTACAGTATCATCCTAGCCTCACTTAGCCTCATGCAATGGCGATATTACTCTGCCCTCGTTTGCAGTCTTGGTTTCTTCCTGCCACTGCTCATAATCGTAGCTACGTACGTCACTATATACATGAAAGTCAGAAACGGTGGTTTCAGCTCAAGTTCAGACAAGGATTGGAACCTGGAGCGAACCCTCGTGATTGTCATAAGTGTTTTCGTTGTCTGTTGGTCGCCATTTTTCCTGTTCAGTCTGCTCTACCATCACTGCCCATCCTGTCCTTTCGATGAAAAAATCGTTGTCCACATGGTCAGCTTTGTAAAATGGATGCATTATCTGAACTCCGGTTGCAATCCTTTCATCTATGGCATCTTCAATCGCAACTTCAAACACGCATTCCGTGCCTTGCTAAAACAATGCTGGAGCCTGCCAGGGAAAGATACCGAATCGACCAATCTCATGACAGACATGCAGGAATCATCAATCAAAACCCAGATCATAAACCTGAGAAGGAAGCTTCGATTCAAGCGAGGAGGGAGCCGAAGTAGCAGCAGTCTTATTGTCACTGATACCGATACCTCATCCGTCTGCGTTACTACCGCACCCTCCTCAAACCGCAGCAGCCGTTCCTTGAACAACAACCCTAGCTTCAATGGCACTCCAAGAATCAACAGAGACCCAAACAGCCCCATTTCTGAATCAAATGGTTCATTGCACATAGAGGTCCTTGATAAGCTTTACCGAAGACAGAACACCGTACCAACGAAAAGCACTCCGGATCCCATTCCAAAGCGTACCCATTCCCAAGACGAACCAACAGAAGGCACCAAGGCATCGCCTAAGATTGGAAATTGTGCCAACAGGAAGAGAAGCAGGTCTCTACAAGAGGGGAAGATCTTAGACGATGAAGGACTTGCATTTCTTCGAAGTTCGTTTCAATTCCAGCCGGGAAAAGATGACGTACAAAGACAGCATCTACTTGATTCTCAAGAGTCTTGTGTGTGAATGAGGTTATTAATGTCAGAATAAGGTAAAACTGCGAACATGAACTTCTTTTCATTCCAGTACGTGCTACTGCTACTTGCTTGAAAACTGACAAAGGGGGCCAGTGAGTTACGAACTAACCACTAACGAACACTATTAACAAACTTGGAACTTGTTGCATCCGAGTTCAACGGAGCTGAAATTAGCCTATCGCCAGTGTACATTTTCATGTGTGGTGCGTGGGAAGGGTCAGGAGGATTACAGTATCATAACCCAGAAGGAAGCATCTAACTCCCCGTTGAAGGAAATTAAGGGTTATTTCACACAGAGAGTTTGGGAAATGATGTATGAAATGCGAGCTTAGTCAATTTAGCCCAACCCTGGGTACCAGGATTTCTGGCGCAACCCTACCCTGGGTACCAGAGCCTCAAAATTGAAGTACCCAGCACCCAGGGTAGTGCAACCCCTGCATGTTATCATCATTCATAAGTTGTTTTCTGGGACTACAGTGTGTATATTTATATCAATCATACGTATTTCATGACAGTTTTTATTGTAGTCTATTTTGAAGGGGTGAACTAACATGTAAATAGTAATTTGCTTTGGAGCTTCATTCGTAGGGCAGCATGGTAACTTCCACATGATTTTTGGACAGATTTTGGCCAGGGAGCGTTTTGGCTTTAATGCTGCAACCGTATCTAAAATTACGTTAAGAGACATTATCACCCAGGGTCCTTTGCAGGCGTGCTGCAATTCCAAACTGTCTGAAAATCAAATCTGGCCTAAAAATGGAAAATATGGATCTACATTATAATAATTGAACTGATATCAAAATTTGGTTAGTTGAATCCTATTATTGCATAGGGTACCCGAGATTCATTTGATTCCACTGCAGTGTGGGTCATTTCTTTCCGCTTCGGTCAAACTGGACTCTTACTGTTTTCATTTCATACCGGATTGGGGATGACAATTAGATATGAATTTTTTTCTGTTTCCACGATACCGTCTTTATTTCATATGGGATTGACAACGCGAAAACGCTATGAAACTTCATGGATTGGTGCATTCTCGTGTAAACAGGAGGCCAATCCTATATGAAATGAAACGGTCTCGTGTAAACAGAAGGCCAATCCGGTATGAAACTAATCCGATATCCTATATGAAATAAAAACGGTATCATGTGAACGGGGCTTTAGACAGTCTAAATTTTCAGCGTGCCTGCAAAGGACACTGGGTAAACATAGCTCTTTAAACCTTTCGAAACAAATTCTCAACTAAATCATTTAGAGATTTTAAAATCCTGTAATTTGAAGTTGCCATTTTAACTGTAGTTCTATTTTAGAGCTGTGTATCTCAGTAAAATTGTTCTTGAATATTTTTTATACAACGCATATCATAATCAACATGTCGCATATAAATAGTTGTGTTATTCATTTATCATATGACATAATGAAGTACCTTTATTTTGTATTTGTTAGTGCGTATTGCTGACTTCTGGAGATAAATCATGGTCTGTTCATACATCTCAATTACTGCAGTTTGTATCCATGTTTCCACTTAGACCTATGCCTTTTCCTCCCTTGTTTCCTGGCGTTCTTTGATTTGCCGACATCACTTGGTCAACAGGGACTCGTAACATTACTCTTAAGAAGTGGGCCCAATTTTTCAAAGTGGCCTAAACAAGCGGGTGTTCTCGTACACTCAACAAAATCGCTTCAAAATCCGGTTTAAAAGTCTTGAACATTAGAAAGCAAACTGTAAGTACAAAGAATGTTGTCTTTAACTACAAATCGTAAAATTCATCCCTGTCAGGCGCAATCTTCTTCTGTAGAAATAAAACAGATCTAACAACAACTTTCTGAATCGCGCCTCCTGATTCGTTGAAAGCTAAATTCTAGCAATTCGATTGGTATCACTCTAAGCGGACTTAAATTGGGCCCACTTTTTAAGCTTAATATCATGAGTCCCTGTTGACCAAGTGATATCAGCAAATCAAAGAACGCAGGGCAACAAGGGACGAAAAGGCAAAAGTCTAGTTTCCACTTAGGCCTAATTTGGTTTTCAGACAGTCTGAGATTAAAGCGTGCTGGCAAAGGATCCTGGGTGATAATGGCTCCTTCATTTTTCTCATTTTTTCATTTTTACTTATTTAGGCACGGTAGCCCCGTCAGTCCATGGGAACTGCTTTTCAGGGGGCCGCGAGATATCGTGATGATGCAAACCAAGTGAAGTGAAACAATAACAAAATTTTTCGATGCTTTAATTTTCTACTGACAGTTGCTACTATCAAATATCAAATTGAAAATCCAATTATAACAAAACTGAACTACTCAACAACTTTTATAATGAAAATTGAACAAATGAACAAACGAGGTATACTATATTTGCAAAATACGCTATGCTAATTTCACCGAAAATATATCTAGATATGGTTCTTAGAACCGTGAAAATCTGAGTCATGGCTATATAATACCAAGCGTAGCTTGGACAGCGTATTTTGGGCGCAGTGAATTGAACTGCTCCACAGAAAAAGTTGATGCATGATTTAAAGGCTCTTGGGTAGCCGGCATGCATTGCAGCGCTATCTGTAAAGGAGGGCCAATTTCATTCTGAATTAAAGTAATCTAATATCGCTGAGTTGAGAGCACGTCGCTGTAGACTTGATGACATATCGCAGTTTAGCCTTTTTCCTGAACTGATAACGCCTCAAATACAGTCTCATTGGAGCAACAACAACAACAAAATCAATTCAACTTATGGAGTAAGGTAAACGTCGTTGCAGTTCCAGATGCCGCTATGATTCTTCTTGCGAATGTCAAACATGGGATTTGAATTGAATGAAATCGATGAACAAGAAAACAATAGAGGCCAGTTACCCAAGCTCCTAACTGCACTCGAAGTGTGCATTCTGAAGCTGAATTTCCACTGGAAACAATCTGAAGTTTTCTAAGAAGGGAGTAACATAACTTGAAGTGGAATCTTACCAGCTGCGGCCAAAATGTGCTGTCTGAAAAGAGCCATTGCCATCCAGGGTCCTTGCTGCGATTTTGGGAATGCTGCGATTTCAGACCTGATAAATGCGATTTCAGACCTGAAAATCAACTGTTGAACTAATAAGAGAGTTTTGACTTTAGTTGTCTTTTCTACCATTTCCGCCAATGCTTTGTGAATCTATTTTTCTATTTCGGCCAAACTTAATTTCAAACACTCTGAAACTGCAGCATGCCTGTGAAGGACCCTTGGTGACAATGGCTCGTTAACTCTGCCTTACACATATTACAAACATTTTGTAATCTATGTCAAACGCAAATGATTTCGGACGGATGAATTCCGAACAAAATGCATTCGGACAAATATGGTTCGGACATTTTTGCATGGCATTTACGAAGTTTACAGAGAACTTGGCACAATCCTGAAACGACTATGAAAAAGATCTTATTTCAGTTTCTTCCATGTTCCATGCCGAAATTCTTTATATCAACAAATTCACAATTATTTTTTTCAGTGTAAGTTTTCACAGTGTTCCTCGTGAGAAATTACTTCTTAATAATCACTGTTGAAAATTGTTGTTGAAGATAATGAGAATCACTGCTAGAATCAATTCAGTTGAAGAAACACAAATGGCGTTTCGTGGACCACTTTCCTCTCTTCTCCCCGCTTTTTCTTTCTCCATTCTCCCGCAGCGCCTTTCACGTTCCACGCTTTAAGGGCTCAATCGACTGATAAAAGAAAGAGAGACTCGGGACAAGTCTAGGAGTTTCGCTAAGTAAGTCTCTTTTAGCACATTCCTTTTATGTACAAATAGGTTTCTGAAAATGTAAATAATTGCGATTTTAAACAGCAAAAGAGTTTCACTGTGAGTATTTCCACAAAATTTTGGAATTTGTTAGTTTCTACATTCGAAAGTACTTTGCGAAAGACTGTAACCTTGGACTGTAACCGAATGATAGACCCAAACAAAACAAATATGAGTCACGTGACTACTAAAGGGAGGGAATACAGCAGGGGGTTCCCTTCATATTTTTGAACGTTTCAAATATTCCGGAATTGTTTGCGCTCAATTTTATTCGCAAACATGAATGACTAAATAATCCTATCATTCATGTATATCCTACAAAAAATAGTTTATCTATAAACTGCGTTAAAGAACTAATAACGCTAGGAAGAACAATTATATTTACATCATTTCTAGCAAAAGTCGACAGATTATTTACATCATTTCTTGGAAAAGTTGACAAATTAACATAGTCTTGTGAACGATCAGAATATTAACGTAAAGTAACGTTAAGTTGATTAAAAAACGTGACACAGTGTACCTATAAAAATTATCTAAGGCTTATATGTGCATTCTTGCATTCAATTTGAGAGAAAGCTGATAGATGAATTTCTGCTTATATAAGCAACCACTTATATAGACTTATGACAACGATTCTCTTGTACCTCTGCGGTAAATCTTGCTCAACAGAGACTCATAATGAAACAGTGAAAAAGCTGGCCCTATTTTCTACATTTATCAATCGAATTATGATGGAATCACGGCTTCGAATCTCGAATCACGGCCTGGAATCTCGTCCGAGTGTTATCAGGTCTTCAATCGAATCGAAAATTCCATCATATTTCCGTAACCATGGTAATTCACAAATCTCGCGATCTGATTGCTACTCCAGGAAGCTAAGAGTTTGGGCCTAAATAGGGTCAAGTTTTTCAGAGTAATGTAATGAGTCTCTGTGGACCGAAGCGTCATCATCAAGGCAAAGAACACAGGGAAAAAAGAGACTCCAGGCAATAATTCTATCACTTATGCACCAGTAAGCTAGACTTATGCCTTTTCGTCCCTTGTTTCCCTGCGTTCTTTGATTTGCTGATATCACTTGGTCAATAGGGACTCATAATATTACGCTTATATAATGGGCCCACTTTTTCAAAATGGCCTAAATAGGCGGGAGTTCTCGTACACTCAACAAAATCGCTTCAAAATCTGGTTTAAAGAGCTCGAACATTGAAAAGGAAACTTTTAGTATAAAGAATGATGTTGTCTTGACCTACAACACGCAAAATGCATGCCTTTCAGACAGTAATCTTCCTCTGTGGAAGCAAAATAGATCCATCGAAGCTGCGAGAACTCCAGGCTTCTTCAACCGTTCTTTAAGAGCAACAACAACAACATCCTGAATAGCGGCCGCTGATTGGTTAAAAACTGAATTCTAGCGATTTGATTGGTAAATACGGAACCACCCTACGCGGGCCTAAAGTGGGCCCACTATTTCAGAGTAATGTTATTAGTCCCTCTTGACCAAGGAACGCAGGGAAACAAAAGACGAAAAGGCATCAGTCTACCAGTAAGCTACCGCTGTGCTTCTGAAGCGAAGATTTATCTTTTCTTAACTTGACTGCAAGACTTTCCCGGGAAGACTTTCCACCTTTACGTTGAAATGGACCAATTTCTCTTACTGCTGGTGGTCAAAAGCGGGTCAAAACAAATTGCAACGTGTTACAATTAGCTGAATGAATTTTCTGGTGCAAGTTTTTACATAAGAAAATACGTCATCTAAAATCTACAATCTCTGGGTAGCTCATTATTCTTCAATAAAAATAACTAAAAACAACTTGCGGAGGCCAAGCAAAACAAACTATCCAACGACCGCAAATACAACTGTGTATTCTCTCCTAACTGCACTCCACAATATCCTGCAAGGCGATCTTCAAGAAATGATATATCTTCCCCTATTGTCAAAAGGCATTCTCTGTCTCTCACTGACAATGGAAATTCTGGGGTACCACAAGGATCCTCGCTCGGTACGCTTGATAACATAGAAATCTTGCGCTTAGCGTCGGAGTGTTCCAGGCCAAGATATGACCGTACGAGAAGATATAACAAAAATATGAATTCCTCGATTTCTTCTTCAGCGTAATGAGCCTGGTCGGACTTTCGAGGTGGTGTCTTGTGGAAATAACCACAAACAATCGCCTCTAGATTTAAACATCGATCTTGATATTGTAAGGAGGCATCCGTATCGTCGCATATCCTACAAAGAACAAGCTCCACTGTTTTTCTCTGGACTGAGCATGGTTCAATCGATGCTAGTAAAGATTTTCGGCATTTGAGTGTTCTAACATCGAAGAAGTTGCCTAAAAACATCTCCGCGATCGTTAGTGCTGTGCTATCCGTTTCCGTATCGCGACTTGAAAGAAAAATAAGATTGATCAAACGCTGCAGAACAGTCAAAACTCTCATCTCTAAGCCAGTTTTGCTTTGCTGACGATCAACCTCCATCGATTGAAGCTCCTCACTTTCGACAATTTCATAAAATTTCTGGAACCACTCTCCAACATATCTCAGACGTGAATTACCATAAATCTTAAGGGAGAGTATCTTCCAAAGGATGCTCTCTCTCATATTGTTTTTAAAACGCTTGAAATCTTCTTCAAGCAGATCGACGATGAATGCAAAGATCTTAAAATAAACAGGATTTCTATGATTTTGACTTGCCTTTTCAGTCTGTTTAGAACAAGGACTTGAAGATTCTAAGGCGTGTTTAGGAACTGAAGTTAACCTTTCTTCTTCGATTTCTGCCCCTGATACAACATTAGGCCCATTGTTCTGTTTCGATCCCTCGTCAACACTAGGTCCATTGTCCGGTTTTAATTCGTCTTTAACATTATGCATATGTTGCAGCTTAAATTCCACTTCAATTTCACTGCGCAGTTCAATTAGCATCTTCGAAGCTACGTCACACAAAATCTCCCACGTGAGAGGGAAATTTCGATGGCTCAATGTCTTCATTGCTAAGAAACGCTGCAAAGCATCGATAGCTTTATGAGAGCTTCTTGCGTTGGCGCGCAGGGCAATTTGAGAGAATATATGCATGACCACTTGGGGCGGCGGTGCAAAATTCTCTGAGGCGTATGATAATGCAGTGTTTAAATAAGCATCATAGAATATCGCTTCATCAGCAAGTCCTTCAAGCAAATCAATCTGGTTATTTGCAAACGTATTTGGGCGCTTTGAAGAGGGAGCATTTGTTGCTTGTAAGCGGGGCTGTAAAGGGAAACTTACCCCCATTTTCGATCCCCAGTCATGTTGAACTTTGGTGCTTGATGAATAAAATGCTCTGGCTATCGGCGAGTCCCCGATTCCAAGTTGACCTTCACCTGAAAGATATCATAAAAAATTAGATATGGCATAAGGTAACAAAAAACAAGAAATATATGAGTTTCAAACAAAATCAAAATCAAGTAACACTAACAAAACAAAATAATCAAATATCCAAAAAATACGTGAAATCTACCACATAAGGCAATTTTACATAGATTTAAGATAACTAATTTTTCATCTTCATAATTTTTCAAGAATATTATTTTCCAGTGGCTCTACCAAACGTCAACAGAATTTGGTTCTAACTTACCGCATGATTTCTTGGCCTTGCAAGCCTCTTCTCTCGAGTTGTTCTTCCTTTTTCTGTCGGGTGTTTTGAAGCCCTAAAAAGAATTTTCTCATACCTCAGAAAATGAATGTCCGAAAGGTTTGGCTGCAGTTCTCATACCTTGGTCCTAATTTTTTCTAAATACCTCTACTATACATTAGATTCATAATTCGTTCTGATTTTTTCAAAATTTGCTTAGGCCAAACGCAAAAGTTGTGGTTCGGAGGTGGACGCAAATTCAAGGTTTCTAGATAAACAGACCTTTATACAAAATCGCAGCAATCTATTGAAATACTGACTTGCCGATTTCGCCTCGCTTTGGAGTCACCCAACGGCGTCCGTCACTAATGGCAACCCACGAAATTTATCAGCAGTGTTTAGTTTTGGAAACAGAGTGCCTTGTTTGCAGCAATGAAATTTACTTCCTTTTGGGAGTTCAGGCTTCACCTCGAATTGAACTTTACTTTGTGTAAAGGTCTATAGTTGTCAAAACTCCTATACCGACAAACGAGGTATCTGTGCTCAAGTTAATTGTGAAGAAACATTTTGAAAGAGGCTAAATCAAATCTGCATACTTTTTTGGGCCACCTGGCATTTCGTGAAATCTGCCTGACCAGTCCCATTCCGTAACTCTCCATTCTGGGTGTATTGACGTGAAGGGCAGAAGGGAAACCATGGAACGGGAGTTAAGGATCAGAGAACAGTATGAAAATGACTCAACCAGACGAACTTCACGAAATACTGTAGACTTGAGGCTACGAGGCTTGAAGGGCAAATTGGGTGATCAATATTTCTGGTACCAGCATTGTCACTCCTGAAGTACTTTCCAAAAAATAGGGGAGGGACTAAGAAGCCTGAAAATACCAGGGGATTAGCTAATATGCCCTTAATTTCATATTGGTATTAGAAATGTTTTCTTCCGTGAAAATTTAATCACTTTGACCTGGCTTTAGGACCAATCCATAGGAAAGAACTCCAAAATATGCCTCAACTCTTTTTACTTCAGAAAACGCTTGTTGAGATTTCCATCGACACATTGCTTTGTTTTCATTTAAAAAAGATCCATGAAAACGATTGAAAACAATGTGATGTATACACTGTTCCTTTACATCAAAGAGAACCTGTGTTATTGAATTAATAAAGAAAACAAAACTTGTTGTGGATCAGAACAAGAGATGTAACATCCTGGTTTCAAGGATGACTCTTTCTTTGCGCTAACGCTAGAAACTGTCTCAAGAATTATATATAAAGTACATATTCATTTATAACTTGTCATATTCTTCTTTATCCAATCACAAAATGTCTTTCAACATAAAGGATCAAGGAACGAAAGACTTCATTAAGAGAGAGTCAGTTCAACTTTTCGAAAGTTAAGAAACCATGCTTATTTGTTCTATGTTAAATGACAGGGGGTAGACATGATACTTTTGCTCCTACTGGTATCATCCTTGTAGTATGGTATAGTGCTTCCTAGTTAGTGTCTTAGGTAATTCATCATTATAAACTTTATACTGAATATAAAAAAACATGCTACCTAAATTGAAAATGCCAAAGAAATTTCAGTAATTTGCAGCTTTAATTTTCTCGAGTCATTCAGAAATATTTTGACAGTGTACCATTTTCACATTGTTTTGAATGCCAATCATATCACTGCATGTTTTGAAATCTTACAAAGTAATTTTTGAGCCTTTTAGCTGCATTTTTAGCAATACAATAAGAAACTATTTGTACCCCTTTTGATGGTGAATGCATCTTGAAATTTAAGAAACTAACTACTAGCCCAAAACCTTAGTTTCTTATGAAAGGACAAGTGTACTGTATGATACCTGCCAAAATTAATTTACCTTTTCTGAAACCGCTCTGGTATTTGTGAAGAATACATTCTCTTCTTTTATTTTTCTTTCTGTTTGATCTTGACTAGCATTTACTCTTGGGCTATTCATTGATGAGCCTGTAGTTGCTTCTAAACATAAAATACAGATTTTCTATAGTGAAGGCCTTGCACACAACATGGTAAAAATTCTCATGAACTCTTAGGGGTGTTCATGTTTGGAGTACAAACTTGGATTCTAAACCCAAGCCAGGTGACAATATCCTATCTGATTTCAAACGATAGGTTATCATTTTACAAGTGTTTCAGCTGCCACTTGCATTTGTTGATTTGTTGTGACTATGGTACACCCATTTTCAGCCTTGAATGGGGACACAGATGTCCACAATTTCTAGGTGGAAAAGATACCAACAATGCCTGCCAAAAGTCTTGGAACACCTCCTGCTAATTTTGCCTTGTTTTGCAATTTCCCTCTCTCCCTCAGAGCGATGTTATTTTGTGGTAGAAAAAAATTGGGATGACAGGATGATTGGCAACTCTGCTGGAATGCTGGAACAATAAACTTCAAAATCAACATTGTTTCAGGGATGAGGGAGTATTTACACCTGATTGCTATGGTTGAAATGCAGATCATGTAGAAATGGCCTAAGTGTTCCAAGGACTTTTGGCAGTCATTGAAGTAGAAAACTGAGATATGTTGCTTGACTCCAAAAAAGGGAGCCTTTGGATGGAGTGACCCTATAGTGGAAAACTGATAAGAAATTGGGTAAAAGCAAAACACATTCCTACCTTCAAAGTCTTCATCGGTCAGTGGCATAAAGGTAAAAGCTGCAGGTTGTCTCTTTGGACTTGAAGTCTAAATAGTGAAAGATAAAAAGTGAGATACATAGTGTAGCAGTCTTTAGAAAAGACATTTTAGCTATTCCAAAAAGAATTTGAATCAAACAATATTTTGATAAATTTCATAGAATTTTTGAATGTGCATGATAGTGACAATGCCACCCAATAGGACCTCTCATGTAAAATGTATAAAAATAATGTATAAAAATATAGGAGGTATATACAGAAGTTATTTGTGCCAAAAATTGTTTAAATATGAAGTAATCATTCTGATCTTGAGTCTTTTAGTCTCTCGCTTCTGCATCTGCAAATTGAGCAGCGACTTTGACCAATCGTAATGACAGCATAGCTACAACAACAACAGCTTACAATATGCCTCAGCAGCAAACGATGGGTGAAGCGGAAGCAAAATTAAATAAAGTTAAACAGACGCATTGTAAGTTGTTGTTGTTGTAGCAATGCTGTCATTACAATTGGCCTTAAGTCACTGCTCAATTTGGAGATTGAGAAACAAGACAAAAAGACTCAAGGCGAGAAAGATTACCTCATAATTTAACAATTTTTTTCATGAATAACTTCCATCCCTCCTATAGTGGGTGGATGCAGGCTCTTTCGTAGAATAACTTAAAGGTCTATTCAGGAAGATTGTAAACTCATGAGAAATTGAATTAATTATAGGCCACTGGACTCATACGTCACTGTTTCTTTCTGCCAAAGGAGATGGTGATCTACATTGGAAAGGTGCAGGGGGGAATCTTGTCAGCTCATCATCATCAACTTCATCATCATCATCATCATCATCATCATCACTACTAATAACAATGATTTCTTGCTCATTTTTATCATTCTCATTGTTTTCTAATTTGATTTCCATTTCTTTGCGAGCAGCACACTGCAGCAGATTTTCAAATATATTGTCCATGGTGTTATTGATTGCTGTTTGATCAATATTCTAAAACTGAATAAAAATTAACTGTCAGATCTTCTGCAGCAAACAAATGCTCTGAGGCTCTCCATCCAAAACATTTTCCTTTATAAGAAGCCATTGTGTAAGAAACTCAAGTAGATGGCCAAAAAATTACCAATCCCTAAGGCTGGGAAAATATAACCTAAAGAAACTATAATTGCTGCTACGCAGTAAAATATTCTTGTGTGAGGCTTCACAATGAATTCTATTCATCTTTCTGTCTTCTTGTTTTCAACATTTTTTCCAGACATTATTGTTGCTTGAATTTGCACTCCTTATTGTGGCTGTAAAATGATATCACTGCACATGCATAGTACGGAAAATATGGTAATAAGATCTTACTACAAACTAAATGGCAACTGCTTGTGAGGAGAAGGAAAACTTAACCCTGAATGGGTCTTTTCTTTTCAAATGACTAATCCAAATTTATATGTGCCAGTTTTGTGTCAGTTCAGAAAAGGAAGGGTACTTCTATAATTATTGTGAGGGTTTCATCAGCTTTGGTTCATCACCAACTTTAATAATTACCACAATGGTTGAGTTTTATGTAAATTAGAGCTTCATCACCAACCAGTGCAGGAAAAGCAGGATTTATACGTTAACTTAAAGGGTTTCGGTGGCCCACAACTGTCACGCACAATAAAAAAGGATCGCACAATTAAAGAAAGAATCGCAGAAATACAAAAGAAAGCACGGAAATATAAAGCTAAATGCACAAGTAAAGATTGCCCAGCACTATTAATGAAGACCGCAACAAATCTATAACTACCTCGCACAATTTATAATAAGTCCGCAACAAATTCAAAAGTACCTCGCACAATTTGCAAGTCCGCAACAAATTCAAAAGTACCTCGCACAATTTATAAGTCCAGTCCGCAACAACTTCAAGAGTACCACGCACAATTTACAATTCCGCAACAATTTCAAAAGTACCACGCACAATTTACAATTCCGCAACAAATTCAAAAGTACTTCGCACAATTTACAAGTCCGCAACAAATTCAAAAGTACTCGCAATCGCACAATTCACAAGTCTGCACACATGGCCGAACGAAGAATGGCCTTTGCCATTGAGTTGAATTGTTTAGGCCATTGCTTTGCCTGCACAAACGGTCAAGACAAGCAGCAGCATGTTCTGTCAAGCGTGTGGAGCTGAGAAGCACAAGGATGCGAAATTCTGTATTAAGTGTGGAAGCAGTAAGTTGCCCTTCATTTGCTATGCTGTGTTTCATTTGTTTCTTTCCTTCCGTACTGTTTCGTAGAATTTGACTAGTCTAGGCCTGATGGCTTTGCCTTGCTTTAAGGTAACCTGGCCTTTTATAGGCCTACCGTAGAGTTGAACCAAAATCTATCTGGAAAAGCAAGTTGCCGCTGCCTAAAAACCCCCAAAACCCCAAGGCTTCGTGTACATACCACAAAGTCCCAAGAGTCCAAAGAATTTTGCATCAGTATACAATTGTTTTGGAAATGAAATTCAGATAAGGGACTGCACACTGCATCAAACTGACATACTGAAAACAACAACAACATTTTACTACGCTTTTCTAACTCGGTAATTAACGGCCAGATAAGTGAATCATAGTATTGTTGGATATAAAATGATTTCAAGTAAGAAAAGTCGTTCCCTAAAAATACTATTTTACTAAAGGGGCTCGTTCAACCAGATTGCCTTAGTGGGGGAAGTTGAAACAATGGAAAGAACATTTGAAAGAAATATAGAAATTGACCTTTAGTACCTTGAACTTGCAACCATAGCAATCTTTGAATTTTTATTATCGCCCAGCTTATTGTCTTCCAGCAAACACTATGATCATTGTTCTGATGTGCAAGGCTCTTTCGCAATGACTGCTCCTTATTTATCAACCTTCCCTATGAGTAATGAATTACATTTTTTGTTCAAATTTGTTATCATTGAATTCTGTTGAAAGAACAGAGTGTGTAAGAGGAAGTTGATTTCAGGATGCTTCTCAAAGCAGATTGCCCAGTGCTTGTGAATTTGCAACACATGGAATATTCAAATATGGACTTCTTGAGATTGTTACATTTGTTTTGATTTAACAAAACTCCTTTAGTGAAGAGATAGCTTTTTATTGTTATTGAACCCATGCGGAATTAGCTTTGATTGCGACAAACTGAGGCTTTTGGTTTCTTATGTTATCCACTGGTATCAAGTACAGCTTCATATCACTGTCAGTTTTGGATCCTTCTCGTCATTTGCCAGGTAGTGAGTCCCACAAAAGCTCCACCTTCCACATCGGCAATTTCCAATCGATTCCAAATGTTTGTTCATAACTTGAAATGAAATTTCCAACTCAAACCCCTTCCCAACTTCACTGAAGTTCTCCCAGGTCAGTTGTATTGCTGTGCCGCCTGATGGATGGTTATTCTTTTCTTTGAATCAGCCAAACCCTACTAATTGTTAGGCTGATTGTTAGCTAATTGTTAGGCTGGCCAATGGTAATTTTTTCATTCATCCATCCTTTCAACCAAGCACATGATGTCTTAGCACATGATGTCAAGCACATGACTAAGGTAGCTTGGTACCAAATAATCAATTAAACCTTGAGATGTATAAACCTAATTGGATTTCACATTACAAATTGTTTTAGGGTTTTTGTATTATTTGTTACAAAGCTACCTTGATTCTACCTTTTTTTTGCTAAAGTATTAGAATTGTAAGTGTCATCCAAAGTGGGGACCAGATGACCTTGTGTCTATCCCTGCTTTGGATGGCACAGTAGAATGTAACAAATCTTTGTTTTTAATTTATATTGATAGAAAAAAAGCACATGACTGCCTGCTCAGATCTCAAATTCAGTCAGTTACGTACAGATTAATAAGTGTGATTCAGTTGCAATAATTTGCTTGGGGGTTTAACTACTTTGAGTTCTTTGAAAGAGTGCTTCATTATGGTTGTGACCCCCTATCATACAGTACATCCAATGAAAAGGAATGTAAGATTTTAATGATCTGAAGCACTTCATTACATTAGTCACAAATGCAGGAGCTACCTTGAAATGCATAATTGCTGCATGATAAGTCTCTTAAGCTATTTTTTTTTGGAATTTTTAAAGTACTCATTCTATGTGATTTTTTGCAGATTTTGATATGCCTGCTGTCAGGGAGACACCTCAATCATCAAGTTTCATGCAGACAGGTACACCCTTACATTACATGTGTATCTACACCCTTGCTCATACTAACTGAATCAAGCCAGGGTAATCTAGTACTGTTTTGACATGACAATGCTGTATACAACTGCTCTATTTATTTTGTCATTTTGAAGTTACTTTATTACATTGTTGTGATGTCACAAATTTATCAGATTCCTTTGAAATAACAGTTTTCTTATCTAATTTACTAATTGCTATAATTTTGTAATAAATTCAAGGTTAGTTTTGCTATTTAGGTTAGCTTAGTGTTGTCATGCATTGTAATAGGTAGCTCTTTTCGTGTAAAAAGGAAAAAGTAGTTGTGCCAACTACTAAATTATCCCATAAAAATGACACAGCTGCAGTTTATATCAATCAATGCGAAATTTCTTTTCTACAACATATTCAAAATCTGCTTGAATCCACTTGTGGACAACTTTTCAGTGATGAACAGAAAGAGTTTTTGTACACAATATTGTTTGGCCAAAAGCCAAAATTGGGATCAGCCTTGCTGTAAGGTCATTTCATAAGTCAGAAGTATGCTGTAAGGCTTATGGGTTTGAGGTTTGCAGTGCTAAACTGCATCACTGTGGCAGAGAGCGCTGCCTTTTAATCTATCACTTGAGAGCAATCAAGATGCTGTGGACACTGATGCTGTCCTATGTCAAGCCAAATGCAAAGAAACATTTGATACATACCATGCTTGGAAAATAACAATTTAATTTCATCCTATATAAATGAACACATGTTTTACAGTGAATTAATACATTTTGATATCTGATTATCCTCCTTGGATGTATTACACTTTTGTTTTTTTAAGAGGGGCAAACCCAGTTCACACGAAATTCACTGAGGCTGTATTTGTGTCTGGTTTTTCTTTTTAGGGCTGAGGCCTCCATCATCAACAGCTGAAATGATTGGTCATAGAGTTGGTCCAATCAAATCTTTTGAATCTTACAAAAAAAGCAAAGGTACAGAGTGGAAATCAAGAGTGATGAAAAAGACAAATGAAAAAGATACAGGCCAAGATGTGATCATTACACTTGGTCTTCTTGAGTGGTCAGAGCAAGCATTATGCCTCAAACAGAAGCGTGGTCAACGATTGGCATTGAGAGTTAATACAAAGGACCCATATATGACAATTCTTGACAAAGCAGAAAAGAAATGGAAAGACTATAACAGTGATTCATATTCTGAAACAGAATATATTCTTACATACAGTAATGGTAAGTGTGCACAGTTTATGCCAGGGACATTCCAATTTTTTGATTTGAAAAAGTACAAAGAAGAGGTGGGAAAGGAATTCAGGCGTATTGTGTTCTATCTGTGCACTCTGAAAGACCATCTGTTGGCAGAAAACAAGGAAGTTGATTTTGAACAAGATTCTGAACCACCTACTAAGCAGATGAGAGAATACAATGAATTTGAACTTGCCACCTTCAACACGGATGCTTTTACAGAGTCATTGTTAAGCAACTTACAACCTACAATAACAGCCAGTGAGAATGTTGAAGAAAGCAATCACAGCTCTACAGTCACATCCACAGAATACAATGATCCAACCGTCCTAAACCAAGAGGTGATAAATGCATCATCCACAACAGCAGAAATTGTTGACCCAAGATGTTTGTCTTTGAAAGATAAGATATTAAACATTTCACAGGCATTTCAAGAGGCAAGTTCTGATCCAGAAATTCTTTCTGTGCGACGAAGGAAGCTTTGGCAGGACACTGCACAGAAGCTTGGCCGTCTTTATGCTAACTGCATAACACCTTTCTCTGTGTCGTTCATTGGAGAAGCTGGTGTTGATGCGGGGGTCCGAAAAGAGAATTCTTTTCCTTACTCTTTGATGATTGCAAGAAGCATCTCTTTGCCACTGGTGATGGTAGTAGTTTCACATTGCTCCATGATATTGAGAAGGTGAGAAAAGGGGAATTTCGGTTACTGGGTAACCTGATATCCATTGCATTGCTGTATGATTGTGCAGGGCCACGTTGCTTCACCCCGTCAGTAACCGCACGGTTATTGAATGGTCCAGAGATTCGACCAACCATTCAAGAGGTTCCAGATATAGAAGTCCAGGAGAAGCTAGCAGCTCTTGTAACAGCCAAGGATGACGAGGAATTCCAGAGCAAGATGGAGACATTTGAAGAAAGGTTTTCATTTGGTGTGACGCGTTTCAAGGTTCCCTATGCTGAACGGGAAGATTTGAGCAGGAATATTGCTCAGCATTTCTGTATCTCTGTTTGTAATGAAGAAATACAAGAAGTTCGGAAAGGAATGGAGGTTCTTGGGGTCCTTAAAGTGTTAGAAGATCATTATGATGAAAGTAAAAATGAGTTCATTCTGCCAGCAATTCAGAAAGCCTCCAGTATTCTAGCTATGTTCACAAACATAGAATATACACAGGTAAAAGAAGGGGATTTGCTCGATAAGGGAAAAAGAGATTTGGAAGAAGACATATTTTATCATTTCACTAACTGTATAGAAAGCCTAGAGTACCAGGGTGCAATGGAGCTACCCCTAATAATCCTTGAAGAAGATGGCTCTGAGAAGGAAGTCACCACTGTAATTACTTTGCAGGAAGTAACAAGATTTCTCACAGGATCAAAGTATGTAACAGCATCCTTAGAGGGTAAAGGCACAATTTGCTTCGATCACTTTAAAAGAAGTGGCACTGTAATAGCCAATACATGCAACATAGTTTTAACTTTTCCGGTTCTGGAGTAAAACTTTGGATCTCCAGATGTTTTTATCAAGAGTTTCTTCGAGGATATGCGTTCAGATTCTGGCTTTGGTATGGTATAGCATGGAAACTCAAACTGTTCTGTTTCACATCGATGTTGAATGTATTGTCGTAGGATACTCGGGAGGTACGCGTTGAAACATCGCTTGGTAGCTATCTAATGTGAGACAAGCTTAGTATAGTTTTGTTATGTATCTTGTTATGTTGTTTTATATATTGTTATGTTGGCCTAGTGCCTAGCTTGCTGATAAAGTCGAAATCATCGAAATTGATTTCTAAATTGTAGGTAGTTCGTCCGTAAAGTGCATTAAATTCTTGTGCGGGGAGCTCGCAGTGGGAAAACATTCATAGGTTTAAACCCAAAGTTTGCACGAATTATTTCATACCGCACTGTGTAGTTATAATTTACTGTTTGTTTCCTACGTAATGCCAGCATTGCTTGTATAGCCTATCTACGAGTTCAGTGTTTTTAGCGATTAGTTAGAATTGCGGGGGACCTGCAGCATATTTTGTGCTAGTTGGCTTTCGGAGAGTAGCAAATGGTAATTTGGTTAATTTGGTTCGGTAATTCGGCTCTGGTTATGAGAAACCGATATCTGTATTTTCATTCCTAATTTCGAAGATAAATAACGCTGCTGCGCATTGTTAAACGATGTCTCTTCTGTATGTCAATCAATCCCTACTTCAGAAATGTGCACCAGTGTATGATACAAGTTTAGGGCATCCCTCCAGTTGGTAGGATGAGGCAGCATCGCTGAGTTTTGTACCATTGTAAAGTATTCTTGATATTCGTTGAACGCTTCTGGCAAGATTACATGTTGAGAAACATAGTCCAGTTCACGCCTTTCAACTTGTAGCAAAAGGTTTCGTTCACCACCGTGAATATCCGGTAAAAAATATAATGAATTTGGCCTCCCGTGCACGGTATTATGTCGAGATCTTCGTATAAAGTGAGTATTCCAATGTTCCTTTACGTTGTTGAGATCTCTTTGCAGCAGCGAAGAGAAACAGAACCAGAGGCATTCTTTACTTAAAATTGATGACATGTCAATGATACGCCTAAACTCAAGATCTGCAAAGAATGTTCTCCACCATGACGCATACTGCCTTGCAAAGAAAGACCACCACCCCTCTATACGTTGATTTCTTGGCGATGGCACATATCTGTGAGACAGATCATTACCTCGAAAATAGCACTGCATTGCTGCCGCGATACCGTTTTCAGTGCCTAGGTCTGTTACTAGTTCAACCGGGCATCCACCAAGCTCTTCGACGCTTTTAAGATACATTGCAGCAATGTTGTCAGGAGATTTATTCGAACTGGTAACATTGAGCCACAATACACGCCTGCTGAAGCCATCAACAGAACCATGAATAGGAAAACCCCAAGGCTTCAGTTTGTCATAGCCGTCAATATGCCATGCGAAGTTGGGCCCGGGGTTTGTATACTGTCTTCGGCGTAATCGATGTCTGCGCCTCAAAGTCGTTCCTGCTGGATCAATTTCTTTCAGAAGTGCCTCCACTACTGAACGGGGAACGCGTAGTCCCTCCATCTCTAAGGTGTGCCAGATAGAACGGTAGCCATTCAAGCTTCCCGGGCCATTGATGATTTCAACTATACGCTGTCGTACGATTGCAACTTTGGTACGAAATTCATCAGTTTCTCTATTGCAACGTCTTCGTAGCCCAAGTTGGCGCAGTCGCCTAAGAAGCGTGCTGTAGCTCATTGTTAAACCATGATACCGCTCAAGGAATGAAAGTATTTCGTTATATTCGTAACCGCTGTTGAAGTAATATGAGATAGCTTCTTCTTCATTGAAATTGTTTTCTGTTTCTTCTGTGTCGACTTCATTCTCTTGGTCAACAGCAT
Organism: Aurelia sp. 3 sensu Dawson et al. (2005); assembly: GCA_964020215.1. Classification (NCBI taxonomy): domain Eukaryota; kingdom Metazoa; phylum Cnidaria; class Scyphozoa; order Semaeostomeae; family Ulmaridae; genus Aurelia; species Aurelia sp. 3 sensu Dawson et al. (2005). The sequence continues at coordinate 989,685 of OZ026585.1, forward strand.
GGAGCTGAAGATCTGTAATGACCAAAACCAGATCAGAAAGACATAGAAAATAAAGATGTTTTGATTGCTAGTTTTCTTTCTCTTTGATTGAAACCTTTTCATGAAAACGTTTAGGACAGTTAAGGGGTCAACTTTTACTTAAAAAAATGTAATATGAGCGTCAAAGTACATGATCTCTGTAAAAATAGATCACCAGTTTTACCAATTTCTATCGTTTCAACATCCTCTGAAAACAAGTCGATAAAATGTTAGGAAGCTGGGAGAGTTGCCTACAACGTGGACAGTCTAACTTCATATTTCATTGAAATTTCATAGAAATTTACTGGTCTGCAAATATAAATGTACCCACCATGTCCACAATGATGGCAAAAACGAGAATCTTCTGACAGGGATGTTCCACAAATGTCACAATGCATCCTTCCGAATTACCAAAGTTTATGTCGTCCTAAGGCCACATCCCTTGACATCAAATACCTATCAAAGCATCATGTGTGTTTGCCAAGGCGTTTGCTTCGCGACTTTGTGCTGGACTGCTTTATTTGTGCGAGGTACTTTTGAATTTGTTGCGGACTTATAAATTGTGCGAGGTACTTTTGAATTTGTTGCGGACTGGACTTATAAATTGTGCGAAGTACTTTTGAATTTGTTGCGGAATTGTAAATTGTTTGAATTGACTTTTGAATTTGTTGCGGACTGGACTTATAAATTGTGCGAAGTACTTTTGAATTTAATGCGGACTTGTAAATTGTGCGTGGTACTTTTGAATTTGTTGCGGACTGGACTTATAAATTGTGCGAAGTACTTTTGAATTTAATGCGGACTTATAAATTGTGCGAGGTACTTTTGAATTTGTTGCGGACTTGCAAATTGTGCGAGGTACTTTTGAATTTGTTGCGGACTTATTATAAATTGTGCGAGGTAGTTATAGATTTGTTGCGGTCTTCATTAATAGTGCTGGGCAATCTTTACTTGTGCATTTAGCTTTATATTTCCGTGCTTTCTTTTGTATTTCTGCGATTCTTCCTTTAATTGTGCGATCCTTTTTTATTGTGCGTGACAGTTGTGGGCCACCGTAGTGCAAGGATATAAGCCTGCATTTGCACAGAGCAGAAAAATCTAAATATAGCCCATTGAAATTGATGGTCCACGCGTGTTGTTAATAATCTATAGCTGAAGAAACAATGCTGTGTTTGCGCATTTTCTTTGCTCTATTTATAGAGAAGCCTATTTGCCATTGCATACTCCCTTTAAAGTCTTGTGTTGTCAAGAATGTTTAAAGCCAGAGATGCTGCCATAAAAGTCCATTCAGTGAAGCGAGATTCAACTTCTTTGGCTTCACTTGCTGGTAAAGTTTCCCTGCTGAGGCCCTGACAATATTTATATAGACCCATTCAGGGCGAAAATTGAGGCAACCTATATTGTTTTGACTGCTGTTGATGCTACCTTGCCATTGTTTTGAGAGGAAACGTGGTCGTGAGATTTTGGCTGAAAAGAAATAACGGTTGGCAAGGATAGGAAATGACGTCTACATCCATGAAGAAAACATCTCTGATGAGAGTCCTGCACTTGAATAAGAATATCAATTCTATTCCATTTGTGATTGATCCATTCATTCAGGGCGATAGTCCTCTTGCTGGAGCCCAGCGTGTAAGAAACTTCACTTGCAAGCAACAACTGCAAGCGAGCATCAGTGGGCGGGCCTACCTACAGGCCTGGCCTACCTACCTAATTAGGTAGGTAGACTGCCTACCTAACGTTTTTACTTACAAATGCAAGTGAAATGACCGCCAGATTTGCCAAATCCCGCATTGCAAACACAGACAAAATTTTGAAACCAGTTTGATATTGATTGGTTTACTTCCTGATATCTAATGTTGGTGACATTCTTTGCATTCTTGAGATCTGATCTCACAAATTCTAACAAACAAACAAACGAAAATCAACCGCCAAATCGAGCGTGTGTAGCGTGATTCTAATTTCTACACCTCGATATGGGTATTCATAACGAGGCAGATCGAATATGCTGCCCATAATCTGGTCAAAAATTCTTTTTGGACAAGACAGTATTGACGGAGGGTCAGCTCTATGAGAGACAGAGAAAAGGGAATGGCCGCCAGTGCTGACGGTCTTTTAAAGAATTTGCAGAGAAAACGACTGACAGGCATGTATGTGACTCTCTTTGCTTTTTCTGCGTGCTTCGTGACAAAAAAGAAGAGCCGCCCTAAAGAAATAACCAATCAATAATATGTTCACAATGTGTAGCAAGTTGCATGCCCCCCCCCCAGTATGCCCCCTTATAAGTCAGTCTCTTATAAGTCGTGCTGTCTTGCATGTCCCCTCGTATGGAGTTCCTGAAATTGATAAAGCTTCAGATCATTTACAGTAAGTAAGCTCAGAATTTCTACATTTATACTTTTAGCGCTTGGTTCTAAGATTTGCAGAAGTATCTGAATCACAGACCTCTTCTTTGGTCATGATTCTTAGTAGTTGGTGCTTGCTACACTTACCAAAACTCCTTTAATCCAATCAGAAATTTTTAATAGCTACCAGATTGGAGGATTACAGTACATCACTACTGGGGCACAACTTCAGTACAACGTCTTTAAGCTTGCAGCAAGCAAGCAACATTTATTTGTTAATGCAAGCTGGGTATGTGGCAGCTATACAGCTGATGTGAGCCTACGGCACTACGGCTTGTGCCCTCAGAGTTGCCACTGAGTACTCATTTACTGACCTCAAAATGATGGACAACTGAGTGGGTTGTTGGCTTGTGGTTTGTAGCTCCAACAACAGGATTCAAATCCACGCAGGTCGGGCAGACCCCACAAGATTTTAAACACTGTACCTTAACCACTCAGCCACACCACCATCTTTCTTCTTACATCTTACAGTTTTCTTCTTAGCAGTCTGGAGTCACACCCATCAACTTCTTGCTTTGAATATTTGCTGTGAATCATTGTTTATGATGCTGGTCCAGCTACAGGCATTTAGATTACTGTTCTGCAATGGATGCAAAAGATCTTTGTGGCCACTAGGAACACAAACAATGACAGGAAATGCCAGTTTGTTAGGTAATAATCTGTATATATTCCTTAGCTGCCTTATTCACATTATGGATACTGTTCAGATTTATCTGTGTAAGGTATCTAAAGGTGGCATTGTCAATACACATTTTACAAGTTTTCTTTGAACTTAACCCAACGCCAAAGTCTTTAAGAATTTGTCCCACTTCAAGTTATACCAGTGTGCCAATTGTTAATCATTTTTTCAGGCAGATCAAGACAATGTAGTTCAAGGAAAACGTGGAGTCCACAAGTGGAGATGTATGTTAGGAAGATGATCAAAAGACATGAAAGACTTAGTGAACAACTGGCCTCTTCTCCCGTAGGTTTCAAAGGTTACTAATAAAAAATTTGTTGTATTATTGAAAGTAGCTATATATAAGAAAATTAGGTAGGGAACCTGTTTATTCATTTTCAATTTATTTTTTCAATGCTCCAAACTGTTTTGCTTATAATTATTTGAAAGATATGCTTATTTGCCTGGACTGTGTAAATTGGACTAATGGATTTGTCATCCTTAAAGGGAGTGTGCAATGGTAAATAGGCTTCTCTATAAACAGAACAAAGAAAATGCGCAAACACGGCATTGTTTCGTTAGCCATCGATTATTAACACCACGTGTGGGCCATCAATTTCAATGGGCTATTTTGAGATTTTTCTGCTCTGTGCAAATGCAGGCTTATATCCTTGCACAAACCCTTTAAGAGTAAATTAATATATTTCTGCTTATTCACAGTGGAATAGAATACAAATACTGTATGAAGTCACTATTTCGTCACTGTTCTTGCCCTCTGATTTATTACAAGAGTGGGCATTCCTCCTAATGTTGTTATCAATGTTTGTTAAATGTCAAATGTCACCATTGTTTTATTTCAGGATATGGATCCAGTTGAAATAAAGAAGACTTCAAAATCTGTGCAAGAATTAGCTCCTGTAATGCAGTTATACACAAAATTAATTGCAAAACAAAAAGTATGTTATATAGCTTATTTTGGTATTTCTCATTAAGAATTAGAATAAAGGTCAGTTCCAGATTTTGTCCCTTACATGGATATGTCAATATTTTCTAGCTGTATTTGTCTCTAACACAAGGATTTGTCATTACTAATTACCACTTGGATTGGTTGAATAATTACAACTTGCTCAGTTTTGATGCCACTATTAGGTCATATTTTCCTTTGAAACTATAAGTTTGAAAGTTAAACAATGCTTCATCCATCAGCAAAATTTGTACAGGAAGAGGGAGTTTTGTGCCATATATACAGAGTGAATTGGAAAAGAGAGAAGAATAGAAGGATAAGGAATAACCTGAAGATAAATGGTGATTGGAAAACAAATTGATTGAAATGCAAGTTCTTGATTTAGTAACAGAATAACCGTGCATTAGTACTTATTCTTGGTAAAGAGATCATCTTTCTGACTAGAGTTTGTTTGCAAACATTCAAGGTTGATTTTCTAGAATCTGTGATACCTCATTTTCTTCCAGGAATTGCTAGATCTTTCATCAGTTATGCTAGAAGATGATGAATTTAGTGAATTAGTGAAAGAAGAGATGCATGATTTTAGAAACCAAGTGCAAGATATTCAGGTATTTTTGGTCCTGCTCCCTTCTTATGTCACTGCTTAGCAAAGTGTAAGATTGTGGCCTAACTGAACCTAATTCCGATAGGTACATTGTATTAATCAAACAAAGCAAATGCAATGGAGAATAATTGTGAGGTAATTAAGTTCATACCAGAGTTGATCCTTCACTTGGTGAATCAAAAAGTTATTCGATGTTGAAAGACTGCATGATCACTGCTCAAATTTTCATTGTAGAGGACCATTGTTTCAAGAATTTGACACTTTGGAAAGTTAATTTTGAAACGCTGCCGAATTATCTCACTTACTAATTTAGATCTGAGAGTTCTATTTCTTATTGCCCTGCAAAGAATGATTTTAATTACCTATTTTTGTTTTTGTTCATAGCAAGAAATTGTTGAGTTGCTCTCGCCAAAAGACACTGATGATGCCAACAGCGTAATTTTAGAAGTCAGAGCTGGTAAAGTGGTTAAATTTCCTGATGAAATTAATTTGCTTTCAGCCAACACGAATATAATCCTTCCCAGAACCTCAAATCCTTACTAGTTGTAGCACAGGTGATAGGTTCTGTTGCATTTTATTAACTTTACGGGTAGTTTAACTTTGAGAAAGCCAAGCGTATGAGTCTCTCGTCGAGCCAAATTTCAAGACACGCTATTCCTTGTTACAACTGAAAATATGAATTCCGCTCTGCTTTAGGTATCCCAAATCGTTTTCGATTATTTACTCAGTTGCATCTGTTCCTTCAGTATTTATCATTATCTTGTTCAGTCTTCATGTTCTTAACATTAATGGAATAAGTATGTACCTTCCTGCGAAGCAACCTCAAACTGAAATTCTTCCTTCCATTGTTGTATCAATCTTTGCTTGTGTCAGATTTCAAAGCCCTGTTGAGCTACTGCACAACACATATGTACATTGAAGTAACCAAACGAAGCATTGCTTTTTTGTTTCGTCCTTCCAATTTTCTAGAATTCTTCTTTACATTTTCAATCTTTGTTTTTTCTCTTTTCATCTTGTCTTCTTTCTCCTTTCCATTTCTTCTTCTGTTCTGCCGTATCTCCTTAGTCCTTTTTGCATTTCCTTTCTTTTCTCCTTTCCTTCCTTCCTTGTTTCTTTCCGTTTTCTTCCTTCTTCTTCTTTTTCTACCTCTGAATTCTTATATTGATTTCTTTCCAGAATTATTTAATCTTTAACTTTTCCTCTTTCGCTATGGTATACACTAAGCAATAAAAATTTACCTTTTTCGTCGTTTTCTTTTCAGGGACAGGTGGTGTGGAGGCGTCTCTGTTTGCTGCAGAGATATTTGAAATGTATAAAAAGTAAGTTGAAAAGCTCTTGTCATCAAGGATTTGCTTCTCTTCGAACTGATTTAATTTTAGCACAATTTTAGTTATTTAGTAGCCTGATAACCAGACCCGATTTCAATTTCCTTTTGAAATCGGGTCTGGTTATCAGGCTAGCGATTTAGATATCGATGAGTATAGTGAGGGATTCATGTTCAAATATTGTTATGTACATTCGAAATGGTTATTGAAACTCAATATAAATATGAAGCTGCTTAAGTGCAGTTAGTCATACTGCACACGAAATCTCATCAAATCATTGGCTCCAACACTAGTGACCGAAAACGCCATTTAATTTTAAGTCAACTGAATCTTCTCTTTGGCCGAAAATCGTAACCCTCATTTTACTTCCTAATTTTGACCTCTTTCAGGTATGCATCGAACCAAAGATGGAACGTCGAAGTATTACATCAAAGTGCAAGTGAAACCAATGGGCTGAAGGTAAACTTCTATACTGGTTTTCATGGTTTGGAATTTTCGGTATCCAAGACTGTTTTTGACTTACTTTTCCACTAAAGACGAATTCGTTTAAGTAAAGTGGCAGTGCAATACAATAGATCACTAAATCGTTAACAGATGTCATAATTATGATCTTGAGGTGACAATCAACTTTCTCATAATTTTGTTTTGACAGGACGCATCGGCAAGTATTACTGGCGAAAACGTGTTTGGCTCACTTAAAGTAAGTTTGACTTCGATTTCTGCGACTGTAATAGATGATAGCGCTAAAGATGGCGGCAAGGAATTTTTTACCGAGATGCACTGCGTTCTTTAATCGAATTCCAAAAGAATTTGTAAAGATTTGTAATTCGAATGCAATCCATCTCGGTAAAAATTCCCCGCCGCCATCTTTAGCGCAATTTTAACTTATGTTTTTAATGAGGATACTGATGTTGATATCAAATGTTTGAACACTACATGGCAATTGTTTAAAACTGTTCTCTTGTCTTGACGGTTTTCAAGATGCTTTCTGCGGAAGAGGTACCTTTAAAATCTGTCCTTCAGTTATTCCGTAGAACCCTTATTCTCGTAGTCCTAAAACTGAAATATTTTTTAACAAGATGAGAACTGATTGCTGGAACGATATTGAAATGATGTGCTTGGGTAGAAAGAACAAACTAGAAGGAAATTAAGAATTTATTTGTTAAAGGGAATAGACACAGCTATATCCCGTAACTGCTATAAAAAGGCCAGAGAAACGCCCACAAATCCTTTGTTTCTTTAGCCACACAATGAAACCGGATGCATCAAAGTTGCTGAGTACAATAGATTTTATTTTTGACCAGGCCCGGGCCAGCTTTAACTGTGTCGATTCCCTTTAATGTTTGCAATTTCTTTTTCTCACTGAAGTGCTTTTACTTTATATTTGAATATTTTCTCAACCTTTTTTGCATTCATAGTTTGAAGTAGGAGTACATCGTGTTCAACGTGTCCCAGTTACGGAAGCTCAAGGACGTGTTCATACATCAACTGTCACAGTTGCGGTGCTACCCCAACCAAGTGAGGTATTTGTTTTCCTTCAAGTTGGATCTCCAATAGGCGGATTATGTCATGCCGCGAAAAGTAGAACATATTCCTTGTATAGTATTTGGCTTGGGCCCAGACCAATCGAAGTATTTGCGTTTCTTTATTTTTGTTTTTATAGCTTTTAAGACTTTGTGGATTAGATCGCAGATCACGTATCAAAATAGCCAATAGAAGTAAGTTTGTCCAAAAACAGAAATTTCAATCAAAACTTTTGTATATAGAATTGCTTTGAAATAAAAAATTTGCCACGTTTGGAAGACCACTGCTTAGCAAAGGCATGCTGTTTGAAATCAAATTTTTCTTGGAAATAAGAGATTCAATTTTATCATTTTCCAATTTTGATTGCAGATTGATATCCACATTAACCAGTCAGACATCAAAGTTGAAACATATCGTTCTTCAGGGTTAGTGACAATTATTGCCAATCAGCCATTTGAAATATTCTATAATTCATTCTTTTTTGGTGAGTAGTGAACAAGGTAAGCTTTCTGGTTTTAAAGTGTAGCTTCCTTTGTACTTTTCTTCCTATTTCATATTGTGAAGTACGAGGGGCTTCATATTTGGTCAACTATCCCCCTCCCTACCGCACTTTCAGCCAGAAATACCCAATAACAGAATAGAGACACCCCACCACAGTCTTTGGTCGCGTTTCGTCACTTTCCCAACATCATATTTGCGTTCGATATACTTCATACGCTATCCACCAAACTATAGATTTTCTAAGGTGAGATGACTAATGTTTCTTAATATTTTTAGGCCAGGAGGACAACATGTCAACAAGACAGATAGTGCAGTGAGGGTTATTCATATCCCAAGTGGACTAGTGGTTACATGTCAAGATGATAGATCACAAATTAAGGTAAAAGTCATAATAAAAATCGTAACCTAACCCTGAAAGAGATGATTTCGAAAATTCATTTGAATTGAAGTCGTATAATTTCAGGGGACTAACAAACAAAATCATCTTCTGATATCCAATATACCTTTTAGCTGTTCTGAAAAAGAATCTGAATCATGTGATACTCGCATACATTTTGTAGAATTTTCGAATGTAATAGAAGCGCTTTAGGCTGATTTCTAGTCAGTAGAATTTTCCGAGTGGGCGGAAACTCTATTGTTTACAAGAGAAAATGTCGCTCTGAAACTGAATAGATAGTTACGGCTGAGCAACCGTTATTGTCTAAAATTCCGCCCGCTCTGAAAACTCCGCTTTCTGGAGATTGGCCTTGACGCCACTAAAACGAACCTCTTGTATGGAAATTTCTAGAAATATAGCTTGATCCAGGCTCTTTGTAGAATAGCTAAAGACCTATTAAAATTTTTCGTTGAAATTGTTGCGTTTACCTTAAGTTTTTCCCGTTTCTTTTTTTCACAAGGCAAACATAAACAGTGACCTTTTTTTGAAGGCCGTGTTTTAGTAGTTTGCCTCTTCCATGCTTCCTTGATTTTCATTTTTCTCGTCCTTATTATTTTGTAAATTTAGTAAAATCAGTTTGCTCATGTCCAGAAATAATGAGCATCTGTGAGATAAAAGTTTGTAATGATTCTGGTACCAGTAACAGAGCGGTAATTAGAAACGGGTAAAGCAAACAGCAAGCAAATATTTATTTGGTTATTCTGTTTCTTATTGCCATCTTTATTTTATCCATTTACTAGTTTTACTGGTCGTTCTTTTATTCTAAATTATTTGAGTCTTCAGGATTTTATATTCTTTCTTAGAGATAGCCTTTACGATGTAGTTATTTCTATTCTTTCACACCTCTTTTGAAACTAGCTTATTGGAGATTACTTAGTTCAATAAATACCTCCTTGCTCGTGGTCTTTGGAAGTGTTTCGGTAGAATTTTAAAGTTCTTCCAAAATTCTCAAGATGTTTAACCATGGCTTTCTATCACGTGAAGAGTGTGTCGATTGACTGAAAGATTCACGTCTGTGATTAGGCCTAATGAATTCATATTCTTGTGTCTTGGATACAACGCTGGAACGGTGGAGCTGTAAGGTGCCCCAGTGCCAATGTCGAAAAGACTTCTTCGAGTCACCTTCTTTCCTTACAAAATTTCACCAATTCTATAATTCTTGGGCAATATATTTTTTCTGTTGTAGAACAAACACCAAGCCATTAGAATTTTACGGACTAAACTGTACGATGCTGAGCGACAAAAAGCAGAGAAAGAACGTAAAGAAACACGTCGACTACAAATAGGCACAGGGGATCGATCAGAAAGAATTCGAACTTTTAATTTCCTGCAAGATAGAATCACAGATCATAGAGTGAATATAACAATGCATGGAGTTAAAGAATTTCTAGAAGGAGGCGACAGATTGGAGGACCTTATTGCTGAGTTGAGGACTTTGGATAAAGTGTTAGCATTTGATGAGATGGTTAATCTTGCGACGAATACGTAGCTTTTCAATGATTCTTGGTGTGAATTTTTATCATTTTGAGTAGATTTCTGTAAGCATCATATCTGCTTTCCGATAACTTCTCTTCAAATGGTCTTTGACGATGACATCTATCCCGGAGGGGATACTTAGTATATGTGTCCGACGGGGATGTGCCGTTTTTCAGGGTAAACTTTTCGCCCATTCTTTCTAGAACAGGGTATCAAAAGAAGGTGATTTTCTGGAGCCGGTTGTTAAAACATGTCACAAAAGGACATTTTTTGGGTCGGTTGCTATTTAGTCAGATTTTGTGTTTTTTTGGGTATACTTTTTGACCAACTTTTTCCATGGGTTTTGGGAAACGTGGCTGTTCTAATTATCAGAACTGTCAGGCCTACATTTGTGTGTTCTTTCTTTTTCCATCCTCTCCGCTGTCCTGTCGATTTACCATTTTCAGTCTGGCGATAGCTTTCCTGACTGGTGATCTTGTTTTCAACAGCCTCATTTCGATCTGTGAGCTCCTTCAATGGGAGGCTGTTGAAAACAAGAGACTTTGTTTTGGCTCACCTGGGGTAGATTTTTCGAACAAAGAACGATGACACCTTTGATAACAGCAGAACAAAATAAGATAGAGACTCAAATTTCCCTTGAACATGTGACAAAATCTTTCAAAAATTATCACTCTACTACTACTAAGAAGTCAAACAAAATCAGTTAACTCTTTACCAAACAAACCTAAAGTTTTACAAGTCAAGAAACGAATCCTTTTTAATCTCAATCACCAAATTTTATTTAACTCTGAATGTTATCGTATCTACTTGTTAATTCTAGTTTTTACTGAGCATGAATGAATGATTAAATAATACATCACTTTTCTGTCTATCCCTAAAACCCGAAACGTCATCTATTGTTGATTTTGTCTGGAAAATACGTCAGAAAGCTTGCCTCGCAAAGTTAACAGAAGGGGGCACCACTGCAGTTGATGTGGTCACATAAGGGCTCCTGGGAAGAAACGCTGCTGCAAGTTTGCAACTAACAAAGACAAAGAGGAACGTGACTCGAGGCTTGTATTCTTCAGAATGAGGTTCATCAAAAATTTCATGAATTCCAATTTCACCGAACTGTGGTTGAAGAAAATCAGTTTTTATTAGGAACAAAATAAAGACGATTTTATCAAACGGAAAGTTCAAAACCGGTATAAATTTACGAGTTCTGTGGCATTTTTTGTATGATGGTAAAGCAAAAGTGAATTGCGTCAGATCCTCATAACAATTAGATGCATGTTTGTGATTCTTAAAATATGTGGGTACATGGAAAATCCATTATGTTAAAAGAGGGATCACTTTGTGAGGCAAGACTTCTAAAACGGAAGGCTATTTTGTGACAGGCTTTAAAATCCGTTAGTACTGGTTTTGAAATTTTAAATCAGACAACTCTGTTCAAGTTTCGTTGACTTGCACTTAAAATCAATACTTGCAGTACGACTTGCTGTGTGATTTTAAATGCTCTTTACGTGAAAATACTCTCACCATACAGTAACAAAATGAAACTCTAAATTTACCAAAGATGTGAAGATAAACCTGATCCATACAAGCTTTTCTAAAGAGTTTATGACGATGAAAGATGGAAGGTTCCCTAAAGAAGATGTCAGCATACGACAACGCACAGTGATGGATCAAGTCAGCAGAAATTTTCCGAAACTAATGGCTGTTTTTGAAGTTTTGGTATGAAAAAGACTTCAAAAAGTTCAAAGTCACATCCCTATTAGAGAACGGTTGCTTGGAACAGATCACACAACCTTAGGAATCAGGAAAAGCTTAGCCTTCAAGAACGACATCAACGAATTTAGTTCTTGTATTTTTGCCTTCGCCCAACAAGATTACAAGCTAAGTTTCGCTCCTCCGCCAAACTGATATACCCCGCTACAACTACCGTGAGTCCCAGTTTGAGCTGTCTAGGTTTAGCAAGCAGTAGTCTCGTATTGGTGGCGATAACTTGGGCTCAATACTGTAATCAGTATGCCTTCGCCCATCGTACACTCTTTTGAGGAGCTGCATGAAAAATTCTACAACGAAACCTCTTCAAATCTCACAAACTAATTTAGCTTGAACATATGAACATAAATCCCTTAACCAATATCAAAGTACACGCTCTGATGACAGATTTGATTGCTTATGAAAGATTTAAGTCACCTAAAGGAAAAGGACGGTGCTCCTACAGTTTAACGGCACAGGCACTCAATGCATTCAAGGGCGTAAGGAGCAGTGACCAATGGAGGTGGTTGGCACTGAGAAGGACAACTTTTAGAACTGAAAGCGTAATTTCACATGCATTCTTGACTTGGGAAACGAACGCTTTCGGTTGAAATGTAGAACTTTGAAATGAGGAGCACGGTAGTCCCCTACGCAGCAGCCTTCAAACGAGCCTTCTCTAGCCAATTAACTGCGAAAGGCTTGAAACAGTTGCGAGTTTATTTTTCAGTACAGAGACTAGTACATTTGTTGCCAACAGTCCTTTTGGCTTTAGAAGAAAGTTGCAAGCTAGCGTGCGTGCAGTCTGCACAAAGGATAGTTGCAAGATGGCAGAAAAGAGAATCAAACAGACAATCAAAGCATGTAAGGATTTAAAGGTACACTATTTTTCTGGCAGACATGGAAATATCAGATGATTTACAAGACAACCATATCTGTGCCGGAAAAGGAGTGGCGAAAAAGACAAGGACCTACCCTGAAACAATTTAATTCTAAATATAGTCACGCTCTCGACAGGCATTTGCAACATTTGCAATTTCAAGCACTTATCATCAGAGCGTGTACAAAACTGAGCTGGAATCATTCAGAGTGTTCCCAATAAACTGCACTCCGTTTGCGTGGCTGCTGCAGAGATGTGACTTTAATTGTCTCGGTTTTTGCACAGTTGCATAGGTCAGACTTAAAGTTAAAGAGTTTGCGACCTTGTTTGGGTCCATCTGACAAGTGGTTGCTGATTGTAGCAGAGGAAAAGCAAAATAAGTGGTTGTTTGCAAAAACAGCACTTCTTTCGTTCTCAAGCAATGTCTTAGAAAGAAATGGGTTCTAGCGTCATATTCAAATTTCCTGTACATTTGTTAACAGGATGACAATGTTTCTCAGAGATAAACGACGCTTTTAACCGTCGCAAGTGCTGTTTTTGAAGCAACTACTTATTTTTCCTCTCCTTTTTTATAAATTAGCAACCACTTGTCAGATTGACTTAAACAAATTCTCATGCTATAACTTGAAGCCTGAACTATGCAACTGTGCAAGAACTGACACAATCAACATTACAGCTCCTCCACAGCAGCCGCACAGACGGGGCACAGTTTTTTCGGATACCCTACATACTAGTAACTAACAAACTAACAAACGACAAAAGTTGTCAAACGTTGACAAACAGAAGATTAGCTAGCACTATTATTGATGCATTAGTAAACGACCTACATGGTAGGGATAATATTGCGCAGTGCGCAAACACAACAACAAGATTCTACTAGCAGTTCCAAAATTAAAATCAAACTAGAAAAGCAAGGTTTGTTTTCGTAGTTTTCGCAAAGTTACAACCAGCTCAACGACTGTTAGATTCAGGGATTTTGGAGATACGAAAAAACATATATAAGCGAAAGAAAGACTTACGACATTCGTCCTTGGTTTTTATCCTACTTTGGGTTGTAAGGATGGATGTGATTAAGGTGTTAGTAAAGAAAACTAAGGCTCCTAGAATAAGTCTCAGCTGGAGCCACGAAAAGGCCATTTAGAAACGAGAAATTGAATCTGTTTCTAACTATTCAAAGATGATTCACAAAAGATTCGAACTTCCCTGAGTAGATTCAAAACGAAATCCTTTCACATGATAAAAACGTCACTCGTTCCAGTCCCTTTAGCTAAATAAGGTCTATTCTCTAAGCTTTTAATGAAGCACCCTGTGCTCAAATTGGTCCTCACATGATTTCCTCCATGCTGTTAAATGTCATGCCTGCGAGGGTGTTTTGTTGACTGTTGTCACTATAAGAAAACCATGCGTCAGTCATTCAGGATATCAAAATGACGTCACAATCGTATGAGTGAGCAGACCATGGTGTTTGTGAAAAATAATAATCAAGTTCTACTCATGTAAAAAGAATCTGAAAATACTGTTAGAATTTTTCATAACTTTCTGTCTGCATATAGAAAGTGACGTATCACTTCAACGGCAAAAATGTTGTCTATGATAGTGAAAAATTAAGAGACAATCAAAGAACATTTTTTGGATAGCTTCTTAACCATCTCCTGGACTTGGGAAGGAATCACATCACGGCAGGAATTAAGACCACTTAAGGCTATTGGTCCCGCCTAAATCTACAACTGAAGCTCCGCTTTGAAATATGGAAGGCCAGATTGGCGCCAGAGATTGGCCCCAGGCATGCCTGTTCCAAAAAATATCTGCCTGGGCCGCCCTTAAGAATATTGGGCTAGATATTCGTCCTGAGCAATAGCAAATCATGCAAATTTAGCATGATGATTACTGTGTGATCCGAAGAAAACAGGAACACGAAGGGACTGAAAAACACATTTAAGAATAGGGCAAACAAACAGTTCTTTGACGTCAAGAGAGCTGGAGTCAAAGTAAATATTTAGAAAAGGAAAAAAATTGACGAAGTTGCTGTGAGCATGAGTCCGCATAAAAACGTTTGATTCACGCTCAAGAATCCGTTTCTAGGAGATCCTCCGTAACATCTGGCTTTTGTTCTTTTCAATCAGAAGAAATTTTGCCTTAAAAGGTCATGTCTTCGACCTACAAAGTTACTTTATTGCAAAGAGAGGAAATAGTTTCCAGACAATCTTTCACAAGATCTTATCGTAATTTCGGCGCGTTGTTAGGCCTCTGGCAGTCTCAAGGGAGATAATTCCTTGCTGTGTTATTAATCAAGGCGAAGTCATCCTTTGTAAGTTCTTAACATAAATCCTTGATAAATCTTTATCTAAAACCAATCGTCGAACTTAAAATGTGCTTTTCAAGCTTTGTTGATGAATTTAAGATTTAAGGCTGAAATTTTCGCTTATTTTGTTTGCAATATTATGGCTATGATGGTTTTTATGAAATAAGGTTATCAGAGCGGTGAAAATTTGACACAGAATAAGTAATGATAAATCTACAATGAGCGAGATTGGATGAGCAATATTAAACCTATGGACCAGAAGACAATTACACTGTTTTCAACCCGATTTCTTCCGCATCGCTACTAAAATTCAATCAACCGTTGCACCGTAAGCGGAAAAATTGGAAAAGAGACCATAATCTGTTCTCTATGCAAAAAGCCTCCTTACAGCTAGAAAACAAATACTTCATATGGTGCAATTCATAGAGGGAAAAAGAGTCCTTTCTTTTTACGCAAAATGCGCCTGACACTCGGGTAATGCTTGCTCGAATATGGCCCAGCTATGTACATTTTTCCACACATATGTCATGGTTGTTCGAAGAAGCTTTTCCGATGCCACTGAGCTCTATTTTCCGGTTGCTTGCGACTTGCATCGCATGAAGCAGCTTTATGCAAATTTGTTCGATGTAGGATGATAGCGGATGCAAAAAAATTTGCTCACACTTGAACCAAAATTGCAGCAAATTTTTGCTGACAGCTAAATCACATTTTGACAATGTCACAGAATTTCGACTGAATTTCGCTTTGGCAAGATTTGCTAGTTTCTCTTCGAAACAATAGCTTTTCAGTTTGCCAAAGATTTCTGATACCGAATTTGACGCCATTCAAAATTCTGCCTACGTACAAAAACAGTACTGTAATACCATGGTATTAGGAGTAAAACTGCTCTAGCCAGCAATCAAAATATCTCTTACATATTTACTCCCGAAATGAGCTAAATGGTTCAACAGTAGCCTGCCTAACAATACACTGTAGCCTGCCTCAAATAAGATGTCACATGAGATTTGCGACAACGCAAAATTCTCGATCGAAAACTCTTCTGTGGCTTTCTTCGCGGGCAATTTCATATGACATCTAACTTAAAGCAGACTTTAAATCCATACCAATGTCAATTTATTGTTTACGAGCTCTTCTCGCTTGTTTTCTTGCCATTTTCAGGTTTCTGCGACGACTTGAATGATTTCTTTCTCCATAATGTGAAACCTTTCGATCGTGCTTCAGCAGCTGCTACTGACAATTTTTCGTACATCTCAACTGTTTTCTTGACTGAGGCAAACCGTTGTAGCTTCCTTGGTCCATTCTCTGTAGCAAAAAGTTATAACAGGCGTAAGTCACTCAATTCTTGGCAAAACCTTACAAAAGGTTTCGATGTAAACAGTTTATGAAATAATCGATTTTCCTCTGCATTATATTTACCAAAAATAATTAACGGAGCTCATCTATAAAAACTGCAAATCTAGAAAAACCATTGTTTTTGGCGCGTGTCCATTACTTTCTGCAGTTAGTTTGGTGCCTTTACCTATATAAGCAAAATTTACCGTCAAAATTTCATTAAATCCGAAAGATGTGACTGTTTCGATTGTTCCTTTTGAAGTGCACAGATTGATCTTCAAAGTAATTCTTTTTTGAAAAAATATTAGTCTGTAGCCCAATTTACACGATACCGTCTTCACTTAACATGGGATTGGCCTCCTCTTTACACAGAAACGGACTAATCCGATAAACATCATACCATTTGGCGTATTCAAATGAAAATTCTCTGAAAGTGGCATGACACCAATCCGATATCGTGTAAACGGTCGAATCCGGTATCAACTCAATACGAAACTTCATTATCCATTCAAGGAGCCTCTCATTCATCGGGAGTGCACAGAATTCGCAGTAGATGTAAACAGCATACGGTGAAAGTTTCGCAGTACACAGCAAAGCGTTCTCGTGTAGAACGGGAGACCAATCCGATATGAAGCGAAAACGGTATCGTGTAAACAGAACCCCAATTCAATATGATATGAAATTGAATAGCTAATTCGCTCACTGTGCATGCGAAGTGGAATTACTAATAGGAGAAAGAGCAGGATCGACCTAAATATCTACCTTGTGCATTTGGGGATGGAATAACGTTCACAAACAGTGGGACACCTACAGCCGATTAAGCAAGTTGCAAGCATAAAATAAAGAAGCCGCAAATAGCCTTGAGATGAGACCTACACAGCTAACAGACTGCTTGTGCAGGCGAAAAGGGATAATCAAGATAGACATTAGCTTATATCAAAATAAGAGAGATTAATGGAAACGTAACTCTTAGCCTCTTGCCTCTATCATTTTGCACTAAATTCAACAGACCAAACACAAAGCACAAAGACTTACCTATTTTGTAGTAAGGTTCATCACTATCTTTGTATTTTCGATAATCAAATGCTGAGAAGGATCCAGATTGCTTTCTGCTATCATACGATTTCTCCGACATGGATCCGAATTCAAAACTTTTATTTCTTTGCGCTAATCTTCTCGTTTTCTTCTTTTTTGGTTGTTTATCTTCAGTTGTCTTCACAGCTTCCACACTCGATAAGCTCTCCTTATCAGTTAAACTGTCCTTTTCAGAAGCCACCTCGACTTCAGAAGCGCCCTCTTTTTCAGTTGGGCCTAAAGTTTCATGCACATCACCTGTCTCAATTTCAATACTCTTAACACGAACAAGTTCTGGTCTGGGTATTTCCAGTGGTTCAGGGACGTCCTCTGTTTTGAATACCCTGTCATCCTCTTCCCTGCCACCATCTTTACAGTCATCTGATGATTCAATCGGTGCCTGTTCTGAAGTAACAAGCGGCTCGAAAGGTGATGACGATTTAGGCCCATCATCCAATACATGACTATTATTTAGACTTTCATCCATACTTTCATCGCCTACTTTCAAAACGGCTTCCACACTTTGCTCGATAACTTTGCGTAAAATATCGTCTTTGCTTTGTAAGTCAGTCTTAATTTGTTCCTTCGACTCAATTCGTTGTTCCTGCTCAGTACGATCCTCTTTCATTTTAAGGCTACCCTTAGTGTCAGCTTTCACAGTCTCAAAGCTCCCACCTAGGTCAAAGTCAGAATTTGCAGGATTCTGTCGCAAGCTTTCATTTGACTCTGTATAACTCGATTGATCTTCAGATCCCATTCTGCGTTTAATAAAATCTTTCCCAACAGAAATATCTGTAAACGATCTGGGCCTAGCCGACGAATTTCCCGCGTTTTGTTTCTCAGGCTCCTGATCTTTAATGACATCGAGTGTATGAGTTCGTGTTTTGGAAGGAAATGTGGTGTGATTTGTGGTTGGGATTTGTGAATTCGCGTTTGTTGCTATCTTCTCGAAACTTTCATTTAGTTCATTTATTGTCGAATCATCTGAGCTCTCGAGTAGTTTCCCTTCTGATTTTGCTCTGCGCCTTGATTCACTAAGCGACCTGAATGATTCTGTCGGCATGGATATTCGTTTTTCGCGTGTATCTTTTCGTTGCAGCGACGAAATCTTTCGAGCGTACATATCAATAAGGTGGAATATCGCATCTCCTTCTCCGGTATTGAAAGTATAAACACCAACTCCTGATTTGCATTTATCTCCGGCTTCAAATGAAAACTTTGTCCGGCCACGTCCATACCGCCGTAAGTGCTGGATCGGCCATTCAGCCATCGGACTCTGTGTTGATATATCGATGAGTGTTAAGTTCGTTGGTGTAATCTGCAGAACATATGATCCAATCATTCCAGCTTCTTGCGATGCGATGGTTGGTCGAACGGTGACATGGAAGCCTGTGCCACCTGAAATTTGAATGAATTGCAATAAGTATATAGAAGTTCGTACACTAGCTGATTTCAAAATTCTCACACCTGGCCTTGTAGCTAGATTCAACCAAACTGGGGGTACTGCCTTTTAGGTCTGGTGAAAAGATGGATGTAGCAGGAAATCGGGTCTGGTTAACAGGCTAGGATAGCTGGAAAACAATTGATTAACGGAAGTATTTGCTAAACATTTTCACCTGAAACAAGTGACAATAAGATAAAAAACTTCGGTACGATTCGCTTATCAGCTGATCTAAAATTTCTGAACGGATGGGAATAAACTCTTAGAAAGATCTTAGAAAGAAAATATCCCTTTTTTGCGTTGCATTGAAAGTTATGGATCAGCGAATTTTGTTCGTTTAAATTCCGCCCAAGACGAAAACTTCACTGACTGGAAATCAGCCTTACATTCTCGTCCCTGTAAGGTTATCTAACGATCTGTTACCATTGTTAGTCGAAGATACTGAGAAGAAACACTTCCGTCATTTTACTGTGCTTTCGAACGTTTAAAAGGCAACCGTTTGTTTACTCACGGAATGTGCATATTCAGACAGATATGTTGTCCATGCAACAGGATTAGAAAACACTCTAAGATGACCATGCCTTTAAATTTCTCAAGAAACAGCACTCTCTTTTGTGAAGAACAGTAAAAGTCCCTTTCAAATTAGAAATTGCGTATAATTTGCAACAACGCAAAAACTGCTCAATTGGCTTTATTCGCGGGTATTTTCACTCGACATCCAATTGATACAGACTTATACTTCAATAAGAAACAGGACGTACCTTCGTTAACACTTGAAACAACACTTGCACTATCATCAAACCCTGATTCAAACGATACAATACTTGACAATTCACAACTCAATGACGATGCAGCATTTCGTGCAGTCGCATCAACACTGCTTGTTGTTATATTTAATACATCACTTGTACCAGTGACATCATGATCAAGTTTGTCCCTACTGCTTGTAACAGTTGATAAATGCGGAGAACTCTTCGTTAAGGCACTAGCTTGTGATGAGGATAAATTACTATCATCAGCGTTTCCCCTGTCAAGACTGTGATACCCCATGTCCAATGGGTCCGGTCGGTCCAATACGTGGACGATGCTATTACGATTGGCATTGCCGAAAACGACCTTACAAAGTGCTTTGAACCAAGCTTTTTCTTCATCTTTGCTTCCAGCTCCAAGATAAAATGTTTTGTCGGAAGTAACAATTTCTAATACATGATTATAGTCTTTGTTCCAAACAGGCTTTATGCTCACGCAATGCACCAAGGGAATTATTCGCTTGCCTCGTTCCTGTTGCCATGCTTTCTCACTGTCATAGTATTCCAGCCTCACTCTGCCACGTGGGCTGTTGCCGTAGAGAACAAACCATCTTGAATTCCATTTCTACGAGAAAAAATATGAGATCTAGGTAAAATGGAGATCGAAGATCATTGATTCATTTTGGTGGCTGTTGCTAGACTGATGACGCGATTCCATGTTTTTATTTTCACTCATACAAGGGCTCGAATACGTTTCCACGTTGAACAGGCATTAACTTAAGGATTTTTCATCATTGCACAAAATAGCGCAAATCGAAGTTTATCTGCTTGACAGGGTGTGGCAAAGGGGTGTGGCAATGGGTGTGGCATAGTTTCTTGTGGCCAGAAGCTGGAGGATACACCTGAATTAAGGGTTAAGAGTTTTCGTGCACCGGATAGGATTTGTTCATCAATTGCCGAGCAATATTAATTAATTGTATACTTGGTGGCAAAACCACCGGTAAATGCCAGAAGTGTACAGTATTAGGGATCCAGAGGCGGTGTATCCTTGGAAAATTGTGTAAATATGACTTGTAGAATGCTCAGGATGCACTTACTTCTCATTTTTTATGGCAGTTTGTCACGCAGCTGATATGCTGAAAAATGAGCTAGAAACAGAAAAGCAGGGATCATTGAACGTAAGTCATTGATATTCTGTTGTAGACGATGGTAATCATGCAGAATTTTTCTGCTCTACAAGGGAAGGATCCGCTAGATTTTGAATGGGGCATCTTACTGATAGGGTGTCAAAGGTACAAGAGAATGAGGAAGCGCGCCGTAGGCGCGCGAAAATCTCAGGCCGCTGGTTATGAAAATTCTTTGGTTTTTTACTAATCTAAAGCCCGAATTTAGAGGCCTTAATTCAACAATCCTGACCTGAATCTATGTTTCGAAGCCCTTTTCCAGTTATGGAATGAAGCAAGAACAAAAATATGGGAAGCCAACTCACTACTGAACCTTTCCACACTGAAGCCTTTTGAACTTGTTTTTATGGTGTTACTAACTCAAAAACATCTTCAGCAGACTCGTTGTGTGTTTTACTTCCAGTCTTTTCTTATTTAAGTTCAACTCCCTGCCAAGCTGGTTGGGAAAATTGACTCGTTTTTCCAGTACGAAACACCTGAATTATTTACTTATTCAACATTTGTTTTGAAACAAAGACAAAAGAAAGATTAATTTGTTTCATTAAAGGAGAGCGGGGGCCAAAACTGCTGTCAAGAAAGGCTGATCAAGCTGACTGTCCTTGCAAAAGAACATTGATTGGTCAATGATCATTCTGAAAAAGCCAGAACAGCAGTATTTCAAACTGAAAAGTGACCAATTCATCACTGCACAATATTCAATTCATCACTGCACATTTTCGATTCCTCACTGAACAAATTGGTCATCACTGCACCTTAAATTAATTCTTGACGTTGAATTCTAATGTCCGGCGGGGTCGTTACTGGGGGCTGTAACAGTATTTTCATCGTAACAATTGTCTCAAATTCCAAATGGCCTATCTGAAAAGGAAAGTAACTTTTTTGTAAGAATATCTCGGCTGCTACGAGGCATCCAATCAGACAAAGGATTGCAACTTTTTAGGCAGCTATAGTTACAATTCATTGGATCCGATTGCTCAAGGGTCTGCTTTTACTCTGCCCTCTGGCTTAGCAAAATTTGACAAGATGGGACTGACTAAACAACCATAAATCCCCAATGCTTTACCTAACGGTTTGCGATTTCAGCACTTGCCAGCGGTGGTTAACCTTTCTCTCAGATCTATTAGCCTAATTGCTTAAATAACGGTTGTAATTACACACCGTTGGCCCAACTTAGTTTCATTTCAACCACCGGCCTTGGTTGCCACGGGACAATTAATTCTGGCCAATGCACATCATTTGCGGACGTTGAGGCATAATCTACAGACCAAAGAAACGTATCAGTGGTTTCGCTTGCGTCATAACACTTATAATCCACGCTTGTAAACATTAACACACTGTGCTGTAAACATGGCTGTAAACAAACAAGTGAAAGCATACTCGAAAAGTGTGAAAGTAAACAGTTTTGAAGGCGTGATTGTGGTGCGGGATTTTCAAAGCCAGCTGCACAAACGTTGGACATAATTCGATTAAAACCTGGAAGTACCATATCAATGCTGTTGTAAGCGACGGCAAAATCTCCAAAAAACAGTAAATGAAAATCAAACATTTGAGGAAAAGCCAAACTAACAACGGCAACAACTCCAAACAGCAATAAAAGAAAATGAAACATTTGAGGAAAAGCTCGACTGATAACAGCAAAATCTCCAAAAAGCGGTGACTGAAAATCAAACATTTGCCGAAGATGTCATTGTACAACTTTGACAAAGGTTACCTACAGTTTCATTTCTAGATAGTTGGATAATTAGTTCTGACTGATGGTGATGGAGGAAAAGATGGTGTCAGAAGGGGGATTCTCCCACAATTCTTTGTGTTCGACTTTGGAATCGAAATAGAATCATGAGTGATTCCCTGGCCCTTTTAGCTATTCTTACAAAGAGTCTGATGGAGCGATATTCTTGTACCTTGTTGCACGAGAGGTTCGATTATGTAGTCTTGGAGCTTCTATCACTCTTGTACAATAGACCTTTTAGCTATTCTAAAAAGAATCAGAATCGAACAACATTTTGCTACATTCTAGCTCTAACGCCACTCGATCGAACTTCGTGTATAAAGTGAATAAAAAATAACGCTCGATCCAGGCTCCTTTGTAGAATGAATGCCAAATGGTCCATTCCAAAATTAGCATTATTAATTTCCAATGACATATAGGACGAATGTCCTGAATCTTTTACAGAGTACTATTCTGGGCCCAAACTGCTAAATTGGACACCCTCCTTGCTCTTTTCATAGAATGCTCTTAACAATTTCAAGTTGATTACGTCTTTAAATGAATCTCATACTTGCAGCCATTGTCAGGTACCTAGCTATGTTACAGCGTTCATTTTCGTCAAAATAATACTACATATTACTTATTCCTCAGTTTCAGTTTGAAATATCCAGAAATTAACGCGCATGAATTGTTACAGGTAGCTTTTTGTGTATTTTCTGGTGTATTGGCGCCAATCACGCAACTAGCAACCCGTTCAAGTACAGCGAAACCGGTTCTCTATTATCAAAAGTGTTATTTGTGAATAAGGGCGTCAGGACATCCGGGCCGGGCGGTAGCTAACATTGCAAACAAACGAATACGCTTCACACATGGAATACAGAACATCTTTACACTACAAATTTGCATATGTGGCAGTGTCTTGAACTCAAGTTATTGATGAAGAAAGCAGGTAGTTTTTGAGGAGAATTTGCTACCTCGTTTTGCAAAATAACTTGGGTCTTTCTCTGTCTCTGGGCCTCTTTTTTATTTTATCCAAAGCGTCACTATAGGAATCTAAATCTTACTGCATTTTTCGCTGAAAATAACTGCAATATGTACTCTACAAAAAGACGTGCACGACTTTCTTTAAATAATCAGTCTTTACGGGGCCTCAGGCTAACGTAAAGTTTACCTCTTTGATAAACGACCGCCAGATAGGGCGTTTCCCACGATGTAAAGGGCGTGGCACCAAAAAATTTGCCGGGGGCTCCGCCCCCGGACCCCCGTGTAGCTCGCGCTTCGCGCTCGCCTTTTCTTCTGAGGTCGCGCTTCGCGCTCCCCAGCCACGGTCAGATTTGGGGCTAGATCCGCCCCTGGCCTATTTAACGTACGTATTTTAAGGATAATCTCCAAATTAAGAAAATATGTATGACTGTAACAGACTCCACAAACTCAAAAATGGGGCATACTGGCTGGACAAACAAACGAATAAGTCTAAAGTGCTGAAAATTTTACAAAAAGGTTCGCGAAAGAAACTTTTTTTGTCTAAAAAATTGGCAATCTTGCAGGAAAGATCCTTTCAATTTAATCATATTCAAAGATCTCATACGCTTCTTTGGGAAGTAACTTACGGCTCGAGAAAAGTTACATGAAATACGCTTTTTACAAAAGTCCCCTCCTCATGATTGCATGGCCTAGCAGTCAAACAACTCTTGATCCCTTCCAGACTTGTAGCCATGTAGCTGCCTATCAAAACAAAGACATATTGACTGCCTTTTTGTGACGTCCAAACAGGTGCCCTACTCAAGAAGCGTTAAAATGATTGCCATGCTTATCAAGCATGATGTTTGCCCACCTGGTTTCACACTCGAAACCGTTACGATGTTTTGTGTAGGAAGCTAACTTTTCGCTTAGCTAAACATTTGTCAGAACATCTGCGAAGCACCTTTTAGAACTCATTGCGCAAGGCGTTTCCAAGTCCATTTTTGGTAACAACTAATATCCTGCACATGTTGCGTCTTTGTGCGCTTCGCTCTGCCGAAACGGCGAGTGCGCTATCAAAATGAAGCGAATTATCAAAATTAGAAAAAAGGACGGAGAAATGCGGTAACTTAAAGCAAGGGCTTGAGCATTTTAAATATAGTCTATTGTACGGTATTCCATTGCATTTGTTGATCTTGAGGGATGATCAAAATAATTCAACAAATGATGGCAGCTTCCCATCTTTTGTTCTATTTTTAAACGAGACGATACACACATATATATCCATCATTTAGGCTAGTGAGTTGGGTTGGGTTGGTCCTTGACAAAACCAACGCAAAAAGTGCTACTGAATAACAAACACACAACTGGCCTGGGTGAATTTCGTTAAGCAAGTGACTCGAATCCCCGACGAGACAAAGTGATTTTCGGTTTGAAAAATACATTTCACACCCTCATCTTATCCAAACAACGATTGCCTTCGTTGTCTTTTCGAAGACCTGATTCTTACATTTATAAAATTTATCCTCACTCAATCGCGCAGCTTCATATGATTTCATAAATATGACATCAATAGGGCCTAAATCAGTTTTTTGAAAGGACATATGAAGGTTTGCGCCCATCCCGCCTTTTGTCAGTTCGTCAGAATTACCAATAATTACCATATATGGGATGCTCATACGTATTTCAATAACGTGCGATTTCGTTTTCGGAAGAAAGGAAAGCAGAGACGAAAGGTGACGAAGAATGATACGTCATATGAGAAAATGGAAATTTCGCTTTGCCGAACATTCGTCCTCTTTGTTTGGACTTTCCAGACTTCTATACTTTTCTCTTTTCTGCCTGAGGTGTGGTGAAGTTTGGGAGGGCATCATCCTCGTACCTCTTTCTCCGCAAACTCCATAAACATAAAATTTGCTAGGATTATTGAGGAAGTTGAGAAGTATAACGTTTGGGTAGATCTTACCGTCCTGTCAATGATTTCGGAGACGGTGGACAATATTTCGTGACACAGGAGATCCGCGAATTAAAGTATTCTTTCAGAAAATAAGAAAAGAAGAAAGAGGATTTACTGACACGAATTCAGGAAGAATACAAAGATTTAGTCACGATCGCTGCTCTTTTCTTTCCTATAAATTCGGAAAGGAGGCAACTTTCAATCTTTTGTTCACAAAGAGTGAGCACATGAACGAAGACAAAAAATATATGGAGGAGAATTTCTTGTTTTGCATCCGCAGTTATCTGCCGAAAACAAGGAGCTTGATACAAAACAACTGTTATTTTCCCACAATCAAACTTGAGTAAAACAAACAAAGTTTACAAAGTATCTTGCTGTGTGTGTGGTGGCGTTCGTGAATCCACAGATAAGAATGGTTTTATTTCCAAACTCTGCCCGCATGTTCGCTCACGTGTTCTACGATCGGGCCCTTTGTGGCCTGTCTTTGCCACTGAAGCAACAATTTTTTAAACTGAATTAGCCACACAGTGGGTTGAAATCTCCCACAGCCAAACACAGCAGGGACAGTCTGGAGTCTAGAGACCTGACAACCATCTATTTGATACATGTCAGAAACTGGTGGAAGAGAATAGCCTTTTGTTTTAACAACAATCACAATTGTTCTACGATTGATGAATCCAAGTGAATCAGCTTATATGACAGTTTTAATGGCAATGTTCTTGGGAGCTTTTCTTTCTTCAAAACATTGACAGGGCTTTGAGTCAATTAAGTGCAAGATATCAAAATGTATTCTCCCTAGATTCAAGACTGAGATCAAGGGCGGCGCCACAGGGTGGACTGGGATGTCCACCCCACTTTCCTTAGGTCAGTATTCATTCCTAAGCAAAAACGATATAAAAATCGTTAGGTATACCTTCTGGCCATCGATCTTATCTCTGTCCCACCCCACTTTTTCAAGGCTGGCGTGCCCCTGACCGAGATGACTGTTTTTCTGGAAGGTACCGTAGTGTCAGCCTTGAGAACATTATGGGGTTAAATTTGTAAACTTAAAGTTTATCATTATGTAAACTCTATTACAAAAAGGAATTAAAAACATTCTGAAGAATTCTCAGGCAGGAGATCCAAGTCCATGTTTGTCAGGCCTGTCCTGTATGGGTTATTAAGCTGCCATAATTTTGAGAATGCCTGCCTGTGCCACTTCATTACAGGATTAGCACCACTGGGGGGTTAAATCCTTGTTAAGAAGGACAACCTCCCCTCCAGACAGTGCTGAAACATTGGGTATGAGATTGGGTAGTGTTGACTAAAAAGTTTCAATGAACATGTAGCTAAATTAAGCCAAATCTGATTTCCCAAGGGGAAAACAGCATCCAAACTGGTTTCATGCCAAAGATTAAGATAAATAAGGATCTTCCCAGAGACAAACAATATTGAAAATCTTAAGTAAACATCATGCTAAGATTGACATTGGCTATCCTGGCCAGGAGCCTAACCCATATACAGAGATGACCTGAAGACAAGTGCCAAGTGGAAACCAAAAGAAAAACCTCTGCTCAAATCAGCTTCCAACAAAGAGGGTGTGACACCTTTCTGTTTTCAATATCTAGGTTTCTATTCTTGAGCTGGTTGCAGGCATGAGCATTCTTTCAGTCAAGCAAAAAATTACTGAAGATTACTTGCCTGACACCAAGGGCAATTCCCTTGAAACTTGGATTTTCCTAAGATCAACTGTTTACATCAAACACTGCCCTTGTTCTTCAAGGTGGGCACTTGTTCCAGTCTGGAGTATTTGCAAAATTTACAATAAGAACTATTGGTTTTAAAACAATAACAAACTGCTTTTCTCATATGATCCCAAGGGGAAAATCTCAAAAAAGTGTACGTGATTTTTGTGATTTTGAAATCACATGATTATTTTCTGCGATTTTGTTGTGGTTTTATATAGTGATTTTTAGTGATTTTTTTCATGTGATTTTTCAGTGAATTGAGATTTTTTGTGCTTTCCGTATGCGATTTTTTTGTAATTTTGTGATTTTTGTATGTGATTTTTTTGTGATTTCAAGGGAGGTGTACAAGAAAAAATCAGTGATTTGCCCCTTCTAGGATCCCTTAAATTTTGCCCTGATGTTCTTTGGTCCAAACAATAGAGTTTCCAACCAGGCCTATTTGAGCAATGGAACAAAAGTGGGAGAATAGCGATGGTACATAAACCGCTTCCAGAATGGAAAACACACTATTCCTTCTGCCCATGGTAACTGTAAATCTGGGGAAAATCCTTCCTATGGTACTCCATTCTAGGACAAATAGCCAGTTACTCATCCAATACCCTGGTGACACAGATGAAATCAAGCATGTCATTGGCAAAATCCTGAACAAGGAAAATACATTGAATGAACCAAAGTGGAAATTATTCCTCAAACAGTGGGCAAGTTTTTTAAGTAAATGAAGAGAAGTCTGACAGATATTTGGGGATTTTCATAAACATTATTTGCTAAAATTTGTTCTGTCTTCCTTTCAATTATTCCCTAAGATTCAGCAATAGTTTGCAGGATCAGCTGGCTACCAAATTACAAAAATTTGTGAAAAGGAGAAAACTGAAATTTCAAAAAATTCCCACAGGGTCTAAAAAAAAAATTCAGTGCACTGTCTTTTCATGGATCTGGAATTGAAAAGAAAAGTTCTGTCTTCCCTCAGTCTTGAAAACATCACTGTACAAGAGGTGTATTCATGAGTTGTATTCATTATTAACAGCTACCTAGGACACAAGATTGGAATCTTTAATACCCAAACAAAGAATTGGATCATGGCTTTCTTACAGGGCTTAGCCCTGGCTTAACCTGCAAAACCAGAGCTCCAGAGGGAACTAAAACAGCCTTTAAATCTCTGTCAAAATCTTTACTGTTGTAATGTTCAATAAGCCTGCTGCCAAAAATGGTGAATTTATTTTTGGGTTTAAGTGAAATATGCCAAAATTCCAATATTGAGCCTTTCCAAGTTTCAGTTGAATTCCAAACGAAATATTTGCCAAAGAGAAATTTGCCTCTGGGTCATAACACAAGGGCTCTCTCTCTCTCTCCATGTTTTGGGCGTCTCTCCACAACTGACAACAAATCACAACAGACACAAAATATTATGAAATTTTCTCCTCATACTTACTTTGAAAGCTCTCGCCTTCTGTGGACATTTCAGCAAATATCCTTTCCTCAAGCACTCGTTCATCTTGTGATTACAGTCGTGGTCAACACAGGATATTTAAAACCAGGCTCGAAGGCTTCTCTTCTTCAGTTTCACCTCAAATGGGTCAATTCGATAAGCTCAAATACCACATATTTCCTGGCGAAAACCAACATTTCCCTCATCGATAAAACAGTTAATTCAAGTCAATTGGATTCTTATGTTTAGAAACCGACAATTATGTTGACAGTATTGACGATTGCTGGTGATTCAACGGGTCGATTCAAGGCTGCCAATTTCGATGATAAGGAAACGCAATGGGCCTTCCTTGATAACCAAATGGGCAAGGCGTTTGATCTGTGAAAAATTTCTTCCTTGCTCGGCAATAACTCTCTCTTGGCAGTGACCTTGCACAGTTCTTTCAGCAGTTACCACGTTAAACCATTAATATGATGGCCATTCATCTAAATGGTATTTATTACAATGTGCTCGTGTGCGTATTAAATATATTGTAGCGGAAATATTTATCCAGCCAAATGTGTCTTGTGTTGTCCGCCAATTTTTCGGAGGGCCTACTCAGTTGGCCTACAAATGAGTGAATTATTCGTTGAACGGCTTTGAATATTCTTCTATGTTGTCCTTCTTGTCTTGAACTATCCTTGTTCTTTCTACATATGTCATTAGATAAATGAAAGCAGTTTTGGTTTATTAGGTAAAAATTTGTTTATTAGCAGCGGTGTGTTCCATCTGCTTCCCTTCACTTCTCCGCGTTATTGAATCTCCGCTCCGCCTGCTTTGTGTCGTCATTGGCAATGTGTTGAAAAGCATGAATAAAACATTGACTGGAATCTCGTAGGAATTGACCAATGAGAGGCTTGGGAATTCGATAAAATATTGACTGGAATCCCTAAGGTATTGATCATTCAATGCCGGTGCGTTGGGTCACAAAGGGTAGCAGCAGGGAGGGATTAGAAACATTGTCGCACGAAAAGGGAGGGATGAGAAAAATTACCTAAAAGAGACTCCCAGCGTTGAAAATTCCTTCCTTAGCCGCCATATTAACTAATATCTATCTTCTATCTTGGTATGGGTATGGTTTGATAATCTTTGGAACATTTCATTTCTTCTGCACTTGAAATAATGGACAATTTCTTCTGCACTTGAGATGCTTCTTGGAGGCCCTATTGGTGCATTCAGGGAAGGATAATTTCCGAGTTTAAAAGTCACATGAAACTATTTAACGTAACAGGTCTTTTTTCTTGTCATTTTTAACAGGTTACTTCAGTGGTGGTCGTGAAATTCGATTCGAGAACTTGCTTGTTTTTTGGTAGCGAAAATCATTTGCTGGCCTCCTGCCAAAGATCAGGTTTAGAGTTTTATCATGACCTGCTGGTTTCATTGTGTTGTGATGTGACCATGTAAAACATCGGGAAACATATGATTTATACCCGAGACAGAAAAAACACTTGCATCATTATTGCATCATTCTTTCTTGGCAACAATCAACTTTTCAAGGTGAGAACTGGCAAAAATATTTTTACCCCCGCATTCCAATCAAATGAACGATAAATCTCATGACAAGTGTGATCGAAAAAGAAAGGAGCGGCACACAAATTGTTGTTGAGTGACATTTGACAAATGAATCAACGACATATTGTCAATTACGCGGTGAATCAAGCCTCGTTAGCACAATTTCGATTGACATCAGAATACCAATAATTGCGATGTGTAATTAAATCTATTTTTGAGTATTGTGTCGGTATTACCAAAGTGGTAATCAGTCTTATTGAACTGATGAATATTTGTTTCCATTTGTGGCAACAATAGTATCTAGGTGCCTCTATATCCGCCCTTGGCAAAATTAGATCTTCATTTGGAAGGACTTTTATTTCAGGTTGCATCACTTCACAAGTCCTCAGCATAAGATTTCTTCGAGAAAAAAAATGATTTATCGCTCTTTTTTATCATGGATACCTAAAGTTAAGGTGGAGGCTTTTCCAACCAAGTAAAAGCTCGTTAAAAAAACAAAAATACACGTACAAGCACACTTGTTGCCAAAGAATTCAGATGTGGTTCTCTGCCCGGGTTATTCTATCTTAGCGTTAGCGTAATCCTTTATTGGAAAGCCATAAAGCTTGTGGCCTCACTACTTGGTCGTATGATAACTTGGCTGATCTTAACAAAATCTGCAAGAAGAAAACGAGAGTTTTGAAAATCAGACGATTTCAGCAAAAGGGGAAACCCTTATTTTTTATCTGGAAAACAATTTTCGGGTGATACACAGTTTTACGGCAAAAACTGTTATTTGTCCATGTGATGCAGTGGTTTGTCCCTCTGACTTTAGGGGCAAGGCGGAAAATGTTCGAGTCCATTTTGAGCCCCACCATACTACTTCAATATCAAGAAGGGTGGAGCTGGAACTTCACCAATTTTAACCCTTTACTTAACCATGATCCTCTGCGGCCCTAGCAGCGAAGCTACGGCGATGTGACAAGTGGTGACAAGTCTTCTAGGAAGATTTTTCGAATGTGCACAATTCTGATAGAAGCTCTAACGCCACTCAATCGAACCCCGTGTATACAAATTTTTAAAAATACGCTCGATCCAGACTCTTTTGTAGAATAGCTGAAAGGTCTATTACCATGGCAATGAGAGGTCAGAGGCCTCGCTCTCATCTTGAAAGAGAGGCCTTAGCCTTCCTACTAATGGCGGCAAATTTCGGCAAAAGTTGGGAGTTCAGGAAGAAAGTCAAAGCGAAAGTTACTTGCAAATGGTACCAACATGGTACCAAGATATCATGAATGATATCTTGATTGATAATAATAAACGAATATCAAGAAGCCTTTCGAAACAGATGAAGATTGCAAGCAGATAAGGTTCTGCAGTCAAACTCTTGGCGTTTTAAGCTATCAACAACAGAAGCCTATAACCAACCGTTAATCTAATAAGGACTTAGGCCTATTAGGCTGAAAGAGGATATTGATCATAAGGCCTGGCCTAAATAAGGTCGAAGCACAACAAAGTCTTGCTTTGTATGTAGAGCAATGAAACTAAATGAGCTACTTGGAAGATCAGATGGCCCATGTCTTACCAAGCAAGTGCGAAAGTTTATGAGATGCAAATCGTTTAATTCTTCAAACAGCTTGGGAAATGGCAGAAAGATGTGTGCAAGACAACCAACAAGGATAGTTGAACAATGTAATAGAATACCCACATCCTGCAGATTTATTCATACTAGCAGATGCCTTTATGATTCAGAAAGTCCTCAAGATAAAGAGGGTAATGCCTCAGGCCCACAGGTCATTGACTATACTGTATTCACGAAAAAATCACACTCAAAAGTTCTTGATGATGTTGAGGAACAGTCACAGATGCAGCCAGAGAAATCAATGGAAAATCATAAGAACCATCATCAGAGAAAGATCACAAAATGTTAGTAATGCATACATCATTCAATAGACGATTACGCTAAAGATGGCGGCGAGGAACTTTTTACCAAGATGCATTGCATTCTAATTACGAATCCTTAACTATTCTATAGGAATTCGATTAAAGAACGCAATGCATCTTGGTAAAAAGTTCCATGCCGCCATCTTTAGCGTGATCGTCTATTGGTTAATTTTTCTCATCTTGCAGAAGGTCCTTGTGCAAATTTCCTTAAAAAACGCTTGAAATTAATGGCAATACGGTACATACCTTGCAAATATCATATGGCAATAATTCTGTAGGGTCTACTGGGGTAAAATGGGTAAGTATGGGGTAAATGGGTAGGGTGAAAATATGAATAAAATCTTGCCAAATCTATGTTCAGAGTTTTCCACAAGGTAGAACCACTCAAACACCGCTCCTTGACATGGTGAATGTCGATTTATCAGTTCTAGGTTACTATTTTCCAGCAATCAATGCTACCCATTTTTCCCTTGTCTACACATTATACCCCAGTAGACCTTACATCATGACAAGAATCCTTTAGCCATATGAAAGACTGTCAATTTTTCTGTGCAGGAAAACAATGCCAATGTGTGCAAAGCAACACAAAGTCTTTGTTGTAACTATGTATCTTAAGAATTTTGGATCAAGATTACTTTCAAAATTAAATTGAAGATGATACTTTCAAAGTAT
This sequence comes from Aurelia sp. 3 sensu Dawson et al. (2005), assembly GCA_964020215.1. Lineage (NCBI taxonomy): Eukaryota > Metazoa > Cnidaria > Scyphozoa > Semaeostomeae > Ulmaridae > Aurelia > Aurelia sp. 3 sensu Dawson et al. (2005). The sequence goes on from OZ026585.1 coordinate 1,022,216, forward strand.
GAGGTACAATCTTTGAACCATTCAACAGCCTTCTTTTGATTGTAGATTCCATTGCTTCATTCTTGAGGAAGTTCATTGCTGCTCAAGAAACTTTCAAAGTAAAGCTGAAAAGAACTGGAATGACTGGTATGTTCACAGACAGAGTAGAAACTGTGCACGCATGGACAAAAACTTGCAACTTTCAACCCCATAGCTCCCTGCAACAGATCCCAAAATTCAGCAACACCTGACATTTTGTTCCATGGGCCTTAAACTCCCAATTTATCATTTCAAAAAGCTTTTATCTATCCAAACTTTTCCTTATCTCAGATTGCTCTATGATGCCATTTTATGTAGTTTCTGCTCTGTCATGTACACAGAAGATATGATAGCTAAAGAGTTTAGTTAAATCAGGTATTTTAAAGCCCCTTGCAACTTAACCAGCAAGGTTTTAGATCTCTATTTTACAATAGTCTGTTTTGGTTTTTTGCAGACAAATCTATTTGGCAAGCTACAGAAAATTTCAAGACAAATTTGAAACAAGAGATTACAGAGGATGAGAATCTTGCTTATTTCATAGGCAAAATGGATTCTAAAGTTGGTGAGTGGAATTATTTCTGTCAGTTGGCAAATATTCAAGATGAGATGCAACATCTTCTAAAAATTTCTGCTAAAAGTTTCCTGGGTTGTCAATCAACCTTCTGTTCTTTTAATTTTAGCTTCATTTTTCAAACTGTCACCAAATTTAGCTCATACAGTATTTAACAGTTAAGATGATGTTTATGAGTTAATGTCATTACCAGTCGTGGCTTAAATTTTAAAGGATGAAAGCCTGAATCAACAATGTGTATATTACAAGCCTTCTTGAGTCAGGCTAAGCTATTTAATTCAAGCATTCTTAAAAAACCAAAAACATAATCCTTCCAAATTATTGACAATCTTTACACATGAAAGCCATGTTGATGTGCAAGCCATGTTGATGCTTGTTCTATATGCAAGGCTCAGTGAAACAATGTATGTTAATTTCTTTTGATTGAATACCATAAAAACTCTATTAGGCCTCCCTTTCTCTATGAAGCCCCTCTCTAATAAGCCCCTCCCCTGTGGGCCAAAATTTTAGATAACCCCCCTCTATATTGAGCCCCCTGCACTTATATCAAATTTCAGAAATTACCAATGTTTTTCTATATATTTCACTAGACAAGCTTGCGTGTTAGTTTTGATAGTGTTTGGAATGGAGAATGTGTCAAATTTATGCTTTTGACTTTTAAAAATTGGTATGCTGAATCCACAAAATATGGGGTAAAAGAACTGAATAGCTATCATATATATCCTTGTCATTTGGTGTTGTGAATAATCTCTAATACGCCCCCTGGAGTGTCTGAAATTAGATAAGCTCCCAGAGCCTTAATAGAGCTTTTATGGTATCACAAAGTTGAAAGCAACATATGGCCTTGCTGTCAAAGTTAAGGCATCTCTGACTTTTACCAATTCTTGTCTAGCCTCTGAGCAGAAATGCTTTTTCATGTCTCAGAATGTAAATTTATTTCCTTAACATAATTCTGTTGTAGATAATAATGAGGGCATTTTTGAATGTTTCTACAATTATGTCAAGCAAAGATATCCTCTTAAAGAAAATATGAAAGAGCTCAAGACATTATGTGATTTAACAAATGTGGCAAATTGGTGAGAAAATTCTTGATTTCAGCATTATCATCAATAAAATTATTATTTTTTAATTGGTTAATCTAAGGCCTTGTTTAGATATCTTATTTTTACCATGTTGAATAGAACTGTATTACAAATGGCAGGCTTTGCCTTGCTTAACATCTTATTTAGACATCTGTAATCTTTTGCCAGATTGAATTGAAAACAGCATGGTCAAAATGGCCATATTTTAGATAGGTAGTTTAAGGATCCTAAAAAGCTATGGCAGCATTTTGAACAACACTTCTCTAAAAGCTTCTCTTCTCTTTGCATCTCTCATAAACCAAGTGCATCATTATTTCATGCCAGGGCCGATACCAGCTATAACTGCGTAGGGGGGCGAAAAACCAAAATTTTCCGACGAAAAAACCATCAACAACAACAGCAACAACAACAGTTGTACCGATCTAACTCCGCGGTAACTAAAATTTGGCCACATTTCGCAATTCAACGTTGAAATCAACACAATTAGTTAATATCAATCAAAAATATACCATAAATTCAATACTTTCTGTTGGAATTTATGTTTTTACACTAAAAAATTCATGTTTTTCTCCATCAGTTCTCCTCAAAATCCTCCAAAACTAGTTATTTGGAACACAAAAATTCCGACAAGAGAGCAAAATTTTCCGACAAATGGTCTGCTGGGGGGGCGCTCCGCCCCCCCAGCCCCCCCATTGGCTTCGGCCCTGTTTCATGCCCTAATCCATCTTGCCTTGATATATGTCCAGAGAACTGAAGTTTCTTTTTTATTACAAAATGGTAACAGTCTCTAGTCTTGTTCTATTCTAGCTGAAATCCAGTCGTGTTTTCTTCTCTCTATCCATGAAATTCCATTGCCTTCACTGAAACTTGATAGGTAGATTTCTAATCTTTGTCTAGGTTTGTTACAGCCAGGCAAATGAAAAGGAAAGTCATTTTCCATGCTGGCCCAACAAATAGTGGAAAGACATATCATGCACTGAACAAATATGAAGAATCAAATTCAGGAATTTATGGTGGACCTTTGAGAATGCTGGCTGCTGAAGTTTATGCAAGAACAAACGGAAATGTAAGACCAAATATTCAATGGTTATATACCATTTGTAGTGATATATATATAAGGCTTATATAAATATATATATATATATAAATATTCAACAGCTAGCGAGCAACCAGGATTTCTCCTTTTTTCGGTGCAAACGGAAACAATTTTTAAAATTCTCAGGAAAATCGAGAAAATTAAAACGCTCAGGAAAATCGAGAAAATTCCATATATATATATATAATAGCTATAATAGCTATAATAGCTATAATATATATAATAGCTATACCCGCATAAAAGAACTATAATAATTAGTTCTTTTCTGCTTTAGCAGCAACATAAATGTCGTTAACTAGTGCTGTCCAAGTTTGTCTCTCTTGTTGTTATTTGTAGTTCATCTAGTTGAATATACTTTGCGGAATGACATGATTTACAATTTTACTGAAAAGGTTTTCTTTATGGAAAATGTTTATGTTGATTGACCATGGTATAAAAGGCTAATTTATGAAGAAATCTTACAGTTTTTGGCGACTAGATCTTCATATGTCTTTATCTCCAGATATTAAAGATACTTTTTTATTTCATTGGTATTTTTATTTCATTTTTCTTGGGCAACCTGAATAGGTTCTAAATTAAATGGCTGTTATTCTAAATTCCAGCCTGCAAGGTTCTTAAAAAGGTTCTTATATACAGCACACACCTTGCAAGTATTAATGCCATTTTTCAGTGCAAGAATTCTGAAGAATTCTTTTGATTTCAAGAGAACAGTTTTAGGTTAGAAGCCTTGTTTAAAAATCATGCAGCCTTTTGTACCACTGAAGAATTTTGATCAGAATGTAAGAATTCTTCAAAATTCTGAACACATGAAACCTGCTATATAAGAACCTCTCCTAGTTTCAGCCTCTGCAAGGTTCTTATTGAGGGGGTTTAAGGATTAAATTTCAGCCTCAAGGTTCTTATAAAAACAGGTTCTTTTATGTGGGTTTCTACTGTAGAATCAAGATTTTTAAAGCTTGCATGGAGAAATGCATGAATTATCACAATTTAACTTATTTGTACTTCACAAACTACTGCTTCAGTCAGGGTAATTAATGTTTTCATTTATTCCCTTAAATACATGATCCATATATATTTCTTCTTCTCAGGGAATTCCTTGTGACATGCTGACAGGTGAACAAAGACTTTATGCAAAGAGTGAATTTGAGCCATCAGATCATGTATCTTGCACTGTTGAAATGTACAAAATTGGTCAAGAATGTAAGTTAGTAATAGCAACGATTAATTTTGTTAGTATGGCGAAATTTATTCTGCATACTATTCTATGCTACTTTCCCTGGCTAAAACTGGGCAAAGAATGCATTTGCTCTTTCCCACCGTACTGCGTTTGAGCAAAGGCCAGTAATATCATTGCATTTTCTTCCCTAACTTTCTTTCTTTTGAATAATTTTAACTAAGCTTAATGTCAAACGGAAGACAGACAGAACAATGCAGTTTGAATAGTTACTATGGCACGCTATGTGAACATAAATGGCAAGGTACCGGGTGAGCCAGAAAAAAGTTCCCACTTTTGAAACTTCATAACACCAAGACTACTACACGGATTTGAATCATACAAATTGTAATTAAAAGTCGAAAGATCAAAGTATTTTTGTGATTTTTTTTGCTGTCCTACCAGCACTGCAAATATTGGTAAATTCAACTTTACAAAGATTTCATGGTTGCAAAATCACGGAAAAAGGGCCTAAAACATTGATCAAATCGTAAGGATTCTATTCAAATCGAACAATAGGCCATGGGCGTTTCACCTCCTTCAAGAGTTATAAGACATCGATTTTCAAGCAAATATGAAAGATTTTCAATGCCAAGGAAATTAATGCCTAGAGGATATCTCTCACCCATGAGAAGTTGCATTTCCTTCATTATTCTGTGCCAGAGGTCATTTATGAATTGATCGATGTTTTGGGCCATTTTTCAGTAATCAATCAACCATGAAATTTTTGTAAAGTTGAATTTACCTATATTTGTAGTGCTGGCAGGACAGCGAGAAAAATCACAAAAATACTTTGATCTTTCGGCTTCTAACTAGAATTTGAATGATTCAAATCCATGGAGTAGCCTTGGTGTTATGAATTTTCAAATGTGGGAACTTTTTTCTGGCTCACCCGGTAGAGGCTGAAGTTATCATTGTAATAATGCATTTCTGAAAGGACTTTAAAACAGGAACTTTACTGATAAGAATAGTGATGCATTTTATTACTTTCTTCAAAATTTAGACGACTGTGCAGTCATTGATGAAATACAGCTTCTAAGAGATAGGGAACGAGGCTGGGGATGGACAAATGCATTTTTAGGTATGTATTTGTCACAATCGTAAAATCTGTTGTTTAGAGAGTAACTTATTGATTTGCTTAAAGTCTGAATTTAGCGTCAGGTAAGGACTAGACTTATGACCTGGAGTTCCTTGTTTCCCTTTGCTCCTTCGACTTGATGATGGCGCTTCAGTTGACAGAGACTCATAACATTACTCTGAAAAAGCTGACGCTATTCAGCGCCAAACTCTGAGATTCCTAGAGTACTAATCACATTGCGAGATTCGCGAATTACTATGGTTACGGCAAATGTGATAGGATTTTCGATTCGATTGAAGAACTGATAACATTCCCACGGGATTCGAGATTCGAAGCTGTGATTCCATCATAATTGTATTGATGATTACAGAAACTAGGGTCAGCGTTTTCACTGTTTTATTATGAGTCCCTGTTGGGCAAGGTTACCGCAGGCATACAAGGGACTCAATGTTATGAGTCTAAGCAAGGACCAAAACTAAAGATGATTACTGCACTCTCTGATTCCTCCATTGCAACACTCTCTGAGGTTAAAAGCTGAGACTCGTAGTAAGTCAAAAAGTAACTAATCCTTACATAATTCGGATACTACTCCTCGACCATACTTGCATTATTTTGAGAATAGTTGCAAAAGCTCTACGATTCTATGACTAAACTTTACTGACTACTCTTAGGGATTCAAGCAAAAGAAGTGCATTTGTGTGGAGAGCCAGCTGCTGAAAAATTGATAAGATCTCTCGTTAAGTCAACTGGTGATGAACTGGAGGTATGTCCTCAGTTATTTAAAAAATTTGTGTTCATTGATTCAAGTTATGTACCAATTAATTTCTGCATGTTTTGTTTGTCAAACTTCCATGTTGCAATGACTTCATAAGTTCAATTACCTTTTTGTCTTGTCATAGAATGAAATAATTTCAGAAATTTTGCAGCTAGCAGGGTGAAGATCTTCTTAAAGATTGCTAATACGTAATTCTTTGCCGCACAGGTTCGTAAATACAAAAGACTTACGCCACTCCATCTTCAGAAGAAAAGTTTAGGTAAGTCTAATTTTTATTCCACATTGCTTTTCAGTTGTGTCTTTGGGGTGGCTCCCAAAGTACTTAGGAGACCGAATTTGAGCAGAAAGTTTTGAACAGTACAATTTTAAGATAAAATTTTATCGTAATTTTTTGTGTCCAAATTACCTTAAACGCGTTCGAAAATTTTATCACTAGATTTATTGCTCATTATACCTTTAGTTCAAGCATTAAATGTTTATCTTTCGTTCATAATTTCAACCGAAAGCTTTGATCAATGAATTGTAAATTTGTTTCCGATTTTTCAAAAAATGTCTGACCGTTTTGTCCGACGTTTTCTGTTCGAAATATTTCCGGCCGAAATATTTTTAGATCACTACATTACACTTCAAAGTTAAGCAATCATTGCTCCCTCTGTCTTTGTTTCCAATCAATTTCTGTTTGTTGACTAGTTTTGCTTTCAACCACATGAGAATCCATTATTGATTTTGCCATTTTTTTCTAACAGGCACATTGAAAGCTGTTCGCCCCGGTGACTGCGTTGTGGCATTTTCAAGGCAAAAGATTTTCAATATCAGAGCTGAGATAGAAAAAACCACAAAGTTAAAATGTTCCGTTATTTATGGAGGCCTGCCACCACGTAAGAATCAAATTATAAATCATATTTAATTTTCAGTAATTTTCTTTTATTGATATATATTTACATGATAGAATTGAATGATGACTGCAACTGCTGTTAGGCTACTCAGATGCGCAGATGTCCCAGACACATGTGTCATCGTCGAGCTTAGAAAGGCGGAGCTAACCATGATCCTTTGCGGCTCAAAAGTCGACTATCGCATGATTGAAAGTCGTTTCTGGTCTAGACTCTATTGCTTTCCTTGCCATTTGGTATGCTAGGATCATTCATAGGTAGAAATGAGTCGTTAATTTGCATATAACCTAGGAGTAATTTAATTTTGGTAAAAACTTGGCACAGAAATTCGAAATGGGAGAGACCTTTAATCTTTAGAATCTTTGGTCCTTTTTATGTCTAACTTCCTGCTCTAGTTAATCAGAAGCGAGGGGCACATATAGGGTTTCTTCTTTTGTTCCTTTTAGATAAAAATTAGATATTGTAAATAGATTTTAGATTGTGAAATAGGCTTAGGTTTTTAGATTCTGAAGATTTTGTATCAATGATTTTTGTAATTTAGTTTAGTCCTAATTTGTTGGAGGGCCCCTTGAAAATCAGCACTTCTGCTGAAGGGCTACCCTCCCCGTTAGATAGATAAATAAATCAAATCAACATCACTCAAAAATCTCTTAATTCCATGGAAGTCCTTAGAAATCTCAAGAATACTAAAGATCTCGAGAAAGCCTGAGAATCTCGAATATCTCCACAGAACCTTAAAAGTCCCAAAGGAAGTCCGGAAAACCCTACAGTATCGTTCGCTGTGTTTGGAGTTATTTGCCTCTCAATGTAAGTGTGCGTATCAGCAAGAAGTACTCTTTTTAACTCAATATTTTCACAGCTTTCTCTAACCAACAAATCAATTCCCTTTCGTTCCCCTTGTCTCCCTTCAGAGCCCTGCAGTAAGAATTGTCATAGTATATCTGTTACTAAATCTTTATTCTCCTCCTCCACAGCCATTCGACTGGAACAAGCAAGGAGGTTTAATGATCCCGATGATGAACATAAAGTTCTTATTGCATCTGATGCAATTGGAATGGGACTCAATTTGTAAGTTGATGATCTTACAGAGATTTCTCAGATTGTGAATAATGACAATTTGCTTATCTTCCTCTTAAGGTCGGTAAGAACTTCACTTGAAGCTAAGTTGCTGATAGTCATGACCAAACTAGAAGCCAAACATTCAAAGAGAAATCAATCCGTTAAGTATCAGTGCTTTTTCCAGTATGCGTCAAAACCAGGCACCCCTAGCTACATTTGTTGATTTTTATGACCAGTCACAAAATCAGGTATGCCTGAGGAAACGATTTTGTTTTTTATTTGCTTGCCAGAATATGAAATTAATAGGTTGGCCTTGTAATCGAATTTAGGCGAGTTTTTAAGTAATTTTGTTCCGATACCCGGTAACTAAGTGCAGAGAACAAGAGAATAGTATGGTCATCTTTCCCACAATTCATAGTGATTTAATGTTCAGTTGTGCTTCAAATGTTCTTTCTCTCGTTAAAAGCATCCTGAGAGTATCGCACAGGAAATATTGTGCAAAAAGCCCTCTTAAGAGTGACTTAATTTTTTGCGCCGTTTAGTACTATCTACTTCGACGCTTTGGATGTACTCACGCGGCTAAAATCCCATGCTTTTGCGCTGGTAGCTCAGTTAGGCCGCTGTGAGCAGAACATGTGTTTTGGGAAGCATAGGAAACGGATAAGGAATATCGTCGACTTGGGAAGAGCGGTCTTGGAGTATCTCAAAGCACAGCCATATTCTCACAGCAAGTTTTTTGAAAGGAATGTTCTTGAGAGGAAACGTTTTTTGCGCTTCCTAGTAGTGAGTGATTAAGTGCTTCGGATATGCTCACAAAGCCAAAATCCAGTTTTTGGCTCCACGTGCTCAGTTGCTTTTAGCATAAACCATGGGATGCTCTGAATCAGAGAGATGCTTTTCGTATTGTACATCATGTCTTTATAGATTATGATTTCGTTTCTGATATGTCGATTGGAAATTCAGATCTCTGCATGTGAATGATTGTTACAAGAGCCATTATGCCTCTTAGAACCTTGATCCTAACCCTAGCCTAGTTTATTGTCATCTTAGCTTCTTGACCGTATTTTTGTCTGATTTCAGGAGCATTCGAAGACTGATATTCAATTCGTTACAAAAATTCGATGGACGCAGAATGATAGTTCTTCCTTCATATCATGCGAAACAAATTGCTGGAAGAGCTGGTCGCTATGGCACTGATTACCCAGAAGGCTTTGTCACTACGTATGTTATGCTTACCAGACAAAGCAGAAACTGCGAACGCATGCGCGAAACCTCATAACTTTGACCCCCCCCCCTAGGTCACTGCAACAGATTCCAAAATCCCGCAACACTTGATATTTTGTTCCTTGGGCCTTAAACTCTTGATTTATCGTTTCAAAAAGCTTATCTTTAAAAACACTTCCTTATCGCAAGTTGCTCAATGACATCATTTTATGCAGTTTCTGCTCTGTTTCCTTACCGTGTTAACTTTGACTTGCAACAATAGAGTTATTTCTTACTAAGAGCGTAAAGGAAGTAGACATGGCCATTGGTCAAAGAAACCCTTAGAAACCCACTGTTTACTTTACAATGAAACGACACATCTCAAAGTTATCAAATACAATGAAATGTATTTTTAGCTTGGCCTGAGCCAGCAGTTTTAACCCTGTCGATTCCCTTTCTGTCTGGGATCACCAATTAAGTGATTTCCTTGATGAGCAGTCTTTGGTGAACCCATTTTTGCCAAGTTTACCGAAGAATACTTTGATTTATTGAATATGGTTTGATTAACTACAAATATTTTGTCCAATTTGTTTAATGAAGCATTTGATACAGATATGTCTTCAGTCATTTGCAGAGTATTTTTGTCGCTCTTTAGTGGCAGTTTTCAACATGTACGTTACAAGGAAATCGAACGTTGTCCTCAATTTTGAGTATGAATAACAGCAAAGGAACTTCTGTGATAGGTTTTAACGTGACTTGATAAAAGCAAAGTTTGAGAAATAGCATACGTGTTTGTTTACTATGATATTTATTGATACAAGACGTTATTTTCTCATTTTTCAGGCTGCATGCTGGCGATCTGGCTCCTTTGAGTAAGATGCTTACTTCAAAAACAGATGATGTGCAAGTATGCCAAAAAGACCTATATTTTATTGATGTCCATTTCGCTATTTTGCACGTATGACGTATCTTGAAATTGAGGAGAGATTCCGACATCGTTCAAGTGAATGTATGGTTCTTATTTCCAAGGAATATGTCAGATCTAGTGTTTGAAGTCGTTGTTATTACGTGGGAATTTTAACCTCCATGTTCGACTCTCCTTTCGCTGGTCATAGGAGAGTCAAGCTTACAGACAATTCTGTACTTTGATAAGAGTTTGCCACAAATACTGGAAGCGTTAATTTTCGGAAGATTTAGCAATATCAGTTTCTGCAAGCAATGCGCTCAATTTATTAACTCAAGACTTTTTTCATTCCATATCGTTTTGCTGTGTAGTAACGTCGAGATTTTTATCACATCTGTTATCTTTTTTTATTTTAGCAAGCTGGCTTACGTCCACAGTACGAGCAAATTGAAATGTTGTCACATGTTCTTCCAAAAGCCACTTTGACAGAGCTACTAGTAAGTTTCTTTCTCACGAAGTTTGAAACCTTTCCTTCAAAGAGAATTTGAATGATATGAAGTCCATTTATCCACAACAATAACTTTTATCCAAAGCTAAATGATTTCAGGACAGTATCTATGGTTGAATATAAATAAAGAACTGAGGTGCAATTTATATTTCAGGATACGTTTGTAAGGGTTGCTACGATGGATGGGAACTACTTCATGTGTGACATAGAACATACAAAGGTATACTGTTAATTCCTTTTATTGTATTGTCACCGTCAATAAAGAAACGTTTTGTCTGATCAACTTGCATTATCATAAATGTACGGAACGATAAAGTCTATGGTGGCTGCCTGATAAACAGTCCATTGTTTATCAAAATTTTTGCCCGACAAAGGGCAGATCTGTGCCTGAAAACGGCTGATTTTTATTATGTATGTATACTTCCATTCGCCATAAAAGATTTGCAACAGTTAGTGTATAAAATGAAAACACCTCTGATTATAGTGGCAGGGATAGCTTTAAAAGGTCGAGTTGACCTTATTTCAATAATGGTTCTCTCAGAGGTGGTTGCAAAATATTATAAACAATATATTTTTATGTGTTTTGGATATAGCAAGATTTAGCAAGGCCGAATCATGAATTTGAAAGAGGAAACGTGGTTTTAGTAGAATATATATACGTCGTTTCCTTCCCTGTGTAAATTTTGGAAAAAATTGTCTTTGACTTTGTGCTTGAACCAGTTGATATTTTCTGTAGATTTGTAATTAGAAGATAAGCTATTCCAAATTTTTGTCCCCAAGTAGGACAGGGATTTTTGGCCAAGGCTGCGCTTGCGAAATAGAATGTTTCACTTGAACTTAGACTTTCGTGTCACTCGGCTTTGTTCGCTTGGCCGGAATATTTCATCAGCATAAGCCAGGGGCCGTTCCTTTGAAAATTTTGTTATGTTTTTGATGATATCTCTCATATTTGGGGGGCTACTGCCCTCAGCCCCGTGGCTCGTACCGGTATGCACTTAAATTTGCTTGGCACTGCTTGATAGAAGTTGATTTATGCCTGGTTTGTTTTCAGAGCGTCTCTGAAGCCATACAGCACATCCCGATGTCATTGCGCCAAAGATATCATCTTTGCTCGGCAGCAACAGACAGAACGAATAAATCACCTCTTATTACGCGGACTGTCATAAAGGTACATGTGCATTTTTCCATATACGTATTTATTTAGAGGTGACGGGGAGGTGACCAAGGGAGGAGGGCAAATGCATAGTAAAAGCTCAATTTTGGCTTCCCTTGCCAAGCTTCTCCTCTTGAATACCCAATTTCAAGACAAGTATTTCAGACTAACCACAATTTTTTATTTGGCCCTCTCCCCACTTTTATCATAGGCCAACATGAGCATTTACAGCTGTTTTGTTTTATGTCACACTCTGTTGACGACGTAAGTCAGAAAGGTCTCCGCATGCTAAATCTTCCTGTTTATTTGCGTCCAAATCTCTTTACAATTTCTCGTTGATTACCTCATCTAAAAAAGTACAATTGTTTGTTTGTAGATACTTGATTCTTCTCGTTTTTGGTTTAGGTGCTTGAACAGTATTTTACCTTTGATTCTCTTAATCGTGAAGGGAAAGTTCTAAGTCACAGTTATAGAATATCTTGACTTGGAAGTTTGAACATCTTTGAACTTCTTGCGGCCCCCTCTCTAAAGCATCAGAAGTCAGAACAGAAATGTTTCAGCATTCGACAGTGGATAAAAGTATCTCATATGCAATCTGGAAGTTTTGTAATTGACTGATCTGCAGCTTTCTTGATTGTGAATTTCGTTTTCCAGATTGCTACATTGTTTAGCAAAGGTAAAGCAGTAGGCCCTGAAGAGCTCAAAGACATTCTTGGATGGCCAAGACGAAAACCACGTTCTTCAGAAGAATTATTGGAACTTGAAACAATCCACGATATTTTTGACCTTCATCTATGGATGAGGTATTTTCTCTTGCTGTTGGTTTGTTAGACATTATAGATGCCTTGTTCATAACTGTCTTTTCAGTACCATATGCAGTCAAGCCCAAAAACCATCCTGTGCTCCTGAAAAGAGGATGGTCAAAGAGGCTTTTCCAAACGCAACCTAAATACCAAAGTTATATTTCGAAGAGCTCATCAGTTCTTACAAAGAGTTGAGCTAGAGTCAGGTTTTATTTCCCTTAAATTTTATCGATACATTGCTATTGCTACAAGTCATAAAATAGAAGCCAAAGAGTAGACGGTGGGTTTTGGTGCTCAAATCTACGTTTTTAGTTTAAGAGTTTTTGTTTATTTACATCATAGAGCAGGAATTTTGGACCAAGACCCCGTTGAAACATGTTGTAGTAAATTTGGTTTCCTTCTCTTCCTAGTTACAAATATGAAGAAATCTTTATTGGCAGAGAAACTGTTCGCGAACTTCAAGTTGAAGTAGAAAATTTAATCCAAACAGGTGTTGATGTTGTATTTAATGTTGACAAGAAAACTGCTAAATGGAGAAAATTATTTAGGTAGCATCAATGTTGAATAGATTCTATATAGAAATTCTAGTTTTTAAATTGTGTGAAATTTTGAAGAAGAAATGAGCCAATTCGTGTATCTGTTCTTTTCTTTCATGGTAAACAGGTCCATTTCAAATGTTTTTTCTCCTGCCCTGACCTGGTGAAATCTTGCGTCAGTATGTATTCAAGAAACTGAAATCAGTGTATTCACACCCCTTGATATTTTAATTGACAATTGTGGCATGGTATCCTTTTGATCGATCAAAATAGCCTCAGGATAGAACTTTCGTGCCCAATGCCAAAGTTATTTAATTTTACTCAAAACCAGTCACTAATTTATTGGAAAACACATGGAATTACACGAAATCTTTGTAAGGTTTGAGTTCGAGGGGAAATTTCGGAAAAATACTATATGCGAGGGCTTATATCCATCGCACAGTTCGCGTATGATTTTTGTCAATTTATTTTGGAATCCTAAATCTTATTTGCTCCTTTGCTGCAGAAAACAGTTTTGCAATTTATAAATGACTGTCAGTGAGAATGAACGGACCTAAACTCGAGTTTGTTGATATTTTTCCGTAATATGATTGGCCCATTGATGAAGTGTGTCGAATTTATCAACCAATGAAAATCGGATGCCCATGCCGCTTTCAGGAGCTTCTGGAAAATTCCTTGCCTGTAGCCTCGTTTTATTGCAAAACCTCGTGATCACCCAAATCTCAAAGTTTCATCATAAAGCTTCTTTTTGCTGCACAAAAAACGTGGAGGAGAACTCCGAAGGGCTACTGCCAAAAATTATCATTTAAACTTGAATAGATATACATGTAACTGAATTCAAAATGATTGGTGGTATTATTAAATCATCAAGACTTGCATCTGCAGTCGCAAAGAGCAGTTTGTCCAGCGCCATTGCTAAACACGTGAGTATTACCCGCGTCAAAAAATTGGGCCTAAAAAGAGCACATGCCACAGTGGACAGGACCGCTCAACTGAACTGGCATGAAAAATGAACGAAACTATGATGTAAGAAACCATGAGGAACGAAGCACTAAATCGTATGAAGCAAAATTTATTTCTATGTGAGCAGCAAGTTCATTTGAATAAGTAAACGCTGCCCCTCTGAACTTGAATGACGAAGAGGAAAGATTTTCTGTGTCGGTCTTTGTTGCATGTTATGCAATATGGAAAGAAACAACTGTCACATTCTGAATATGGTTTATGTGCAAATCAAATACAAATTGTTGCAATCTGATAATAATCTTGTTGCCAAAAGATACAGAACTAGTGTCCCAAAACTGTGTCCCATGTCCATAATACACCTTTTCAACTAACGGCCTCGTTTTGGAAATTTTTGAAAATTTTTTGATAAAAAATTTTTGACCACGGATTTGGATTCAGCACCCCAAGTTTAGTCTAATTGCAAATTTTCATATTCCTAGAGTATGCGATTTTGATTTTATGGCGATAATAAATTTGAAAATTTATAAGGGATTAGACCGTGAAAATCGTTCGGGGTGAAACTTTACACCCTCAGTCATTATTCACGGTAAAATCCCTTATAAATTTTCAAATTTGTTATCCTTATAAAATCAGATTCGCTACCACTAAGATCATGAAAATGTGCAGTTAGACTAAAATTAGGGTGCTGAATCTGAATATGGGGTCAGAATTTTCATATGATGCAAGGTAAATAAATTTTGAAAAATTCCAAAACGAGGTCGCTTAGTTGAAAAGGTGTATTGTTGCCATGATGGAATAGTTTTTGAAAGTAGGAGGGGAAACTTTCATAACAGCAGAAATATGTTATGGGATAGTTAATAAAGCTTTATTTATCAAAGTGCAAGAAATATCAACAGTGGTGATGCCAGCCAACAATTAGTAATGGGTTAAAAGTACCAAATTTTCCAGGAGTAAAAGATATTTTTACCTGAATATTTTCATCAGCATTTTTCATTGACAATTTCAGCCAAATTCTGAGAAATGGTGTATTTATATTTCCCACTCACCCAACCCTGTCCTAGCTTTGCCACTGAATACTGTAGGTATCAATCCATTGCAAATATCCCAGGCCTTGCAAAAGTTGCAGGAATAGTATATGTATCCAACTTTATTTTAGGGTTGCCTCTGCAATTCATGGTTATGGCACAAAACTGCTACAAATACTTTATACAGAACATATGCGTAAGTATTTTAAGATTGAAGGACTCTATTTTTAGTTGTTTGTACTTTTCTATTGTTAATCAACTTTTAATTAGTGAATAAATTTTGTCAAGATGGAAAAGAGATATTTTGAGTAGCAATGGTGTTGTATGTATTTCTATGATATGAATTAATATAATGCATTCTGCAAGTCTACACAGCCCATTTGCTGCCACATTTGCATTAAAATGAATCAAAATCAGAACTTTTTGTTTCATCTTGATCCTCTTTTAGTTTTTGTTGGAAATGTAATGTGCCAATAGTAAAGTCTTCATTAAATTTTAGCTCAGAGGCAGTCCGTGGAAATGTCATTGGAATTGATCTTGGAACGACAAACTCATGTGTAGCTGTTATGGAGGGCAAGACACCTAAAGTCATAGAGAATGCCGAGGGTGCAAGAACTACACCATCTACTGTGGCATTCTCTAATGATGGAGAGAGATTAGTTGGTGCTCCAGCTAAGAGACAGGTATGGTGTAGATCAAAATTGTCGCTGCACTTAAATTTATCAGGATGCTATGAATTATTAATTAAAACAATGGTTTTGGATCTTGTTTCAAGTCCTAGCTAATCTTCGTTATAATGAAAAATGCATGCTTCAAGAAAGGTACTCATTTTTGCAGGGGCTTGTACAAGTTTTAACCACTAGTGCACAGACTAAAATCCCACTGTTTCCAAGTACAATGAAAAACACCTCAGTCTGAGAATCATTGATTTCAAACTCTTTGAGGGATGATACCAGGGGTGGATCTAGCCCCAAATTGAAGGGAGGTGGAATATTGAGAGGGGGCACCAAAAACACAATGAAAAATGAGCGTGCCAAAGGTCAGGAAAATTGTTGCGACTGTATTCAAGAAAATTATCTGGTTTTTCTACTGAATAACACCTTAGTTTAAATGTTTCCGCGCATTCAGAATGAAAACTGAAAAAAATGCATTTGGGTCAGGATAAGGGGCACTTTTCTTGCCAAAAAGGGGGCACTGAGTTTTCATCATGAAAGGGGGCAGTTGTCCCTGTTTGCCCCCTAAATCCACCACTGGATGATACAACAATCCTGAATAGGAAATTTTGTCCCTGCCAGTTTCAATTTGGAATGCATAGTTTCTGTTACTGATTTTCTTTTATTTTTTCCTACAAGGCTGTGACAAACTCTGCAAATACACTTTATGCTACAAAGAGATACATTGGAAGAAGATTTGATGATAAGGAGGTCCAAAAAGATTTGTAAGTGAAATGTATTTATCTCTCTGCCTTTTACAATGCCGGCCTTGGACACATAAACACAACAAAAGTTCTTTACTTAAATAATGAGAATTCTTGAGCCAAATCTTTTATAAGCAGGAATGCTTTGCCAGGAAAACCATGCTATTGTATGCAAGGCCTGTACTGTAACTTATTGACCAGAAATTTTGCATTTTGAAAAGCCTAAATAGTAATATTTACCTTCTTGATACCATCATTAATTCCCATTCAATCCACTTTTCAAATGCAGAAAGGTGTTCTTAATTTATGTTCTTCATCTGCAGAAAAAGTATGGCATTCAAGATTGTCAAAGCTTCTAATGGTGATGCCTGGTTTGAGGCTCAAGGCAAAGTTTACTCCCCAAGTCAAATTGGTGCATTTGTTCTTATGAAAATGAAGGAAACTGCTGGTAGGTCAATCTGATGTGATTTTGAGATTATGTATAGATACAAATAACATGCCTCTTCTGAGATGTTTTACTTTTAGTAAAGCCCAATAAAGTTTAGAATTTGATTTAGATTGTTTTAAGAATGTGGAGATTTTCTTTGGCTAAAAAAGTGCATGTTGTAACTCTGCAAGAAATGATTGTTGAAGTATTTTTCAAGGTTCCCACATTTTATGAAAGATAATTCTTTGTAGATCAGATATTTATAGTTGTGTAATGTAGCAAGCAATCTAATAGTTATTTATATTCTGCAGACAGTTATCTTGGTACAAGTGTTAAAAATGCAGTCATTACAGTCCCTGCTTACTTCAATGATTCACAAAGGCAGGTAAGAGTTTCTCAGAGTCTGATACTATTTTTAAGTTCATTTTTAGATAGTTTATATTTGCAAGAAAATATTCTCCACAGAGTCACAAGACATATGATGAAGTTTTCCCAAAACATTCTAGCAAATGCAGAATAACATAAAGTTATCCTTTTTCGTGATTTTACCATTTCAAATTCTTCTTTGATTTTTGTTAAAGGAGTGTTAAAAGTAGCTTTGTTTTCCTTCAGGCAACAAAAGATGCTGGACAGATCTCTGGTTTGAATGTTCTTCGTGTAATCAATGAGCCAACAGCTGCTGCCCTTGCTTTTGGAATGGAAAGAAGTGACGACAAAATGTAAGTTTAAACTTTTGCTAATTTGTTGTGCCATTTAAAGATATTTGATGCAAGTTTGAGTAAGATCTTCACTGCTCTGAAACACAGAAGTTGATTTGTAACACTTTACACCCTCTAGTTTTTCTGACTTTTGTGCTTAGGTTATTCAGTTATTTGTATGCTTAAAGTGAATGAGCAGAGCTAGATCGAGAGAGGTGCATCATCTTTTAATAGGACAAAGAAAACTCCAACATGCATTGTTGTAACCAAACAATATTTACACATCTCAAAGTCATCAAACACAATATTGTAAAAATAGAATACTCAAACTCCTTCCATGCTGGTGCTTTTATCTCTGTTAATTCTCTGTAAGGATGGAAAAAGAACTTAGATATTAAAAATATTCATGCTTTGGTAATCAAATAATGCATTCAGTGTAAATCTGTCAGTCAAATTGAAGATACATATTCACCTTCACTTCAGCTGGGAGAGTCAGATGATAGCTAATTGACTGTAAGATTGTTCTCCACAATGATTTTTCTTTTATATTTTATATATACAGCATTGCTGTTTATGATCTTGGTGGTGGTACTTTTGATATCTCAATTTTGGAGATCCAGAAGGGTGTCTTTGAAGTCAAGTCAACAAATGGAGACACATACCTAGGTGGAGAAGATTTTGATAATGCTTTGTTGAAGTTTTTGGTTCAGGAATTCAAGAAAGATGTAAGTGCAGATGTTTTTGCCCTGCCATGAATCATAGGTTATTCTGTTAGTTTGTGGAATTTTGGATTTACTCCTTGTGCAAGACTAGGAACTGTTTTTCTTCTTATAAGCTTATAAGCATTATATTGTGAATGAAGACAATGCCTACTAAATCCTTAATATGAATGAATGCAGCTACTTTCCTATGACATACAATCCATGCCTTGCACACATTGACATGGATTTTCTACCCTAGAATTCTTGTTTAGAAAATTTATAGTTGTCATGGATTCTTATCTTTATGTAAAAATTCATTTCGTGTTCATTTGCACAAAGCACAAGGTTTGCATGGTACTATGCTTGATAGAACACTATTTTCCAATTGCATACAGGAAGTCTTCATTTGTCAAAAGGTTTTACCTAAACGTATATCAGAAAGTGTTTACAAAGGGAAGGTGTGCATATCATCAGCCGGAGAAAGCATTGCTTTACAGAAAAATGTTAATCCATATTTAATGATCTGTTTTACTGTGACAAGCCATATACCTTTATGTCTTGTAGACTGGAATTGATATCACAAAGGATAACATGGCATTACAGAGGCTGAGAGAAGCTGCAGAGAAAGCAAAATGTGAACTTTCTTCATCTCTTCAGGTATGCCCTTTTACTGAGCTAACATCAATGAAGTATTTGACTGTAGTAATTATCTTGTTGATCTTTTTCAACTGGGAATTTTGAAGCTCTTTGGAGACTTTGTTTTCAGTGCATGAAGTCTGTTGACAGAAAATATTGATAGTCATTGAAGTTCAAGAATGATTTGTAGTGACAGATTCAGCAAGTTTTATTAACCATCAAAGAAAAAATTAAATTGAAGAGGTAAGCTGAAATCCAAAAAAAATTAGCATCCATGATATGAACAGTGGTTTTAGTTAGAAGCTGTAAAAGGCAGTTGATTGGAAATGGGAGAACGTACATGGAAAGCGCTTTCATTTATCAAAAATGCTGTGTATTGTGAATGTGATTGTTCCTGAGGTTCTCAGTAGTTGTGAAACATAGAACATTTTGCCAGGAATGCTTTTCATATGCTTGTCAGAAGGGCTGTTGAGTGATCGCAAACGTAGCCCAAATAGCATCATTTTGACATTAGCCACAGACATAAATTTTGTTCATCTTCTCAACAGACTGACATCAACTTACCCTACTTGACAATGGATGCAAGTGGTCCTAAGCACATGAACTTGAAATTGAGCAGAGCCAAGTTCGAACAACTAGTTGGGGATTTGATTCAAAGAACAGTGAATCCTTGTAAGAAAGCTATGCAGGATGCTGGTGTGAAGAGCTCTGAGATTGGAGATGTTTTGTTGGTCGGTGGAATGTCACGTATGCCTAAGGTTTGTTTACAACATTTGCAGTCAGCTCATAGTTTCCATATGGGTGTTAATATATCTTTACCAATAAATAAAGCAGTTGTTGACAGAATATTATGGAAATAGCTGTCTTGATGTGATACCTAGCCGTTATTGAATTCTTTAAGGACATCGTGGCTTAAACAAGAAAATTGTTTCCTGCAGTCTTATTCTGTTGAGATCTTAATTGACTGAAGTGTCATTAAAATGTTTGTTAATTGTATATACCATAGATGAATGTTTGCTTGTGTTCTATTTTGTGTTTATTTGTTAATAAAGTACTTGTTTAAAAGGTGGATCATGCAAGGCCATTGAAATAGACAGGAAATTTGTAAAATATTTTTATGAATACCGAAACTTGCTTCAGTGAATAGTTCGAAAATCTACATTAAACAAAGATGAATCTTTGTCTTACAGTTCAAATTTGACTCTACCAGAATTGTTTGAAATCCGTCGAAGGAGCTTTGAATGAAGTTATTATTTTATTGATGTTATTACTGATCATATTGAAAAAGTAGCCACAAGTTTCATTAAAAATTTTTCCACATTATGTCATTCTGTAGGTTCAAGAAACAGTACAAGAAATATTTGGTCGCCCACCAAGCAAAGCTGTAAACCCAGACGAGGCTGTTGCCATAGGAGCAGCAATCCAGGGTGGTGTACTTGCCGGAGAAGTCAAGGATATTCTTTTGCTGGATGTAACCCCCTTATCGCTTGGTATCGAGACACTGGGAGGAGTCATGACGAAACTTATTCAGAGAAACACGACCATTCCTACCAAAAAGAGTCAAGTGAGTGTTCCATTTTTGCAACTGTTGGTCGTTGGAAAAAGTATAGATGTTTGAAAAACTTGGCCAAAAATGATTTGACTTTCTTCAAGCAGAAATGGCTTTTAATCTACAAATTTTGCAAGGTGGCTGACATTTAGAATTGCTCAGTAACGGAAGTTACATAACATACTTGGTTGCGCAAGGCCGTTTTTAGGTCTAGCAAATATTTGTATGTAATTTTGCAGGATAGAATGCATGGTGAATTGAAAGAAGTCTGTACTGAAAACCAAGCAAGTCTTATGAAACTCCTGTGTTTATCAAGTTAAATTAAAGCCTAAAGATTTAAAACATTGTCTTGTGCTCTTGCAAACGCAAGAGTTCTTTTTAGGGAAATTAAAGGCAGCATTAATTTTTGATAAATTCCTCCTGTTCTCATATTCAGGTATTTTCAACGGCAGCAGATGGTCAAACTCAAGTAGAAATCAAAGTATATCAAGGTGAACGTGAAATGGCAACATACAACAAACTATTAGGTCAATTTACTTTGGTAAGACATTTTTATATTATTTCATTTTCTGAATTATCGGCAAATTGAACTTGTAATGTTTATATGGAAGCTTTTATAATTTTCTTTTGCCGTTTATACGTGGTGCATTCAAGCTTTTGACAACGTAAATTTAACGTGGTTATCAGAAACTTACATCAGAGAGAGGAGAGATCATCCAACAAACATTGTAAGAGCAGAGGGCCCCTTTTCTCTATGCTCCTATGGAAGCTGCAGGTGGATGGGGCATTTTGCTATATTACGCTCTTTTAGCAAGAAGACCTATGTCAAGAAGACCCTAGCATAATTCCTTTGAAATCAGCTTCAGAACTTTTGCAAGTCTCGAGAGATTTCGTGTACGTTCTATTCTGAAACTGACCACCTGAAGGGAGTACTTTTGAAGGCCGTCACGCAAGAAGAGAACGTCGAATAGGGCAGCAAAAATGATGTGAGGGTATGCCAAAGTGGTGAAAATGTAACAATGGAGGCTATTCTTTTGAAGTTTGTCTGTCTATGAGCAGCTTTTTAGGAGGGAAAAGACTGGGAAACTGGAATGCTATAAAAACACACAAATGTACCTGCGTTTTCAAAGATGTCCACGTCTTGCTGTTAAGAGAGCCTATGTACAGCAACCGGCCAGCATAGATTTGTTTAATCTGAAATATCCCTTTTCAGGTTGGCATCCCTCCAGCACCCCGTGGTGTCCCACAAGTTGAGGTCACATTCGATATTGATGCAAATGGCATCATGAACATCTCAGCAAGGGACAAGGGAACTGGCAAAGAACAACAAAGTACGTATTTATTCATTTATCATCTTTTAATTCCTGTATGATATCTTTTATTTGCTAAATTAGAGGATGTCCAGTCAAAAATCTGTTGATAAATTTCTAGCTAACTTCAAATGAGAAGTATCCAAGAGTCAAGAATGATAATGAAAAGTACATATTGTCAGTGTGAGCATAAGAATGAATTCGTGCATATTTGAAAGACCGTTGATTTCACGTAATTTGGCCTGCACCATCGTAGAAACGTCTAGCAACTTTTAAGCCTATTTCATTAAATCATCTATAAATGTGTTTTTGCAGTTGTTATTCAATCTTCTGGTGGCTTGAGCAAAGATGATATTGAGAATATGGTCAAGGAAGCAGAAAAGTTCGCAGAAGAAGACAGAAAAAGAAAGGTATTCCATCATTTGTCGATCACAACTTATTGCTTTTTAGCATTTGACGTTATGTCACCTGACCGTAGTATCACATGACTGTGTCACATGATTAGAACTCGTAATGTTTGAGATGTCGCGAGGTGTGAAATTATAGTTGTTTACGGTGATGTCAAACATGTAAGAGCCTACTATTTCCTCGTGTTTCTCTACCGATTTTCACGGTTTCACAGAACGTTACATGGTACCAGAAGTGGGGTTTCAAACCTCTAATAAGTGGGGTTTCAAGCCACTTATAGTTTCTATTTCAGCTGTACACCTCCCGTCTCACGGAGATTCATTCTTTCAAAGCACATTTATTTGTTAGTTTCTTTTAATTTGCAAGTGAAAAATGTTTTTGATAATTTAAAATATTTATAAAGCTTTTGGTCACATTTGCTACAAATACTCTTGTTTTTATAGGATCTTATCGAAGTTATCAACCAAGCAGAAAGTGCAATTCATGATATCGAAACGAAAATTGAGGAATACAAAGATCAATTGCCATCAGAAGAGGTGACAAACTATGTTTTGAAATCTTTTGGTTGTTGAACTTGTATTTTGTGATTTAATATCCAAGCAAAGTTTGCTGGTAAACTGTATGCTTCTTCCAATTGTTACAATTAGCAGAATTCACCTAAATATTCTTGCAAGCCTGTAAGTAAGAAAAGAAAAAAATAACCAATATGAAGACTCTCCTAGATTGTACAATGTTTTCCCCATGCTACCCGGAGATTTTTCCACGTAAATCCGCAATTTTCATCGAAATCAACAAAAGTGAATCCACGGATAAATTTGTAGGTGGTAGGGCGAGATATTAGCTCCTTTGCTTCCAATTTGCCCTGTTTCTAGTTCACTCGTACTTTGCAGAATAGTTCTCGTTTTACATCATTCGATTATAAATCTCATTTGAAGTTTTATTCATGTTGTTGCTGTTATCTGTTATTAGGTTGATGCATTGAGGACAGAAATTTCAAATGTCAGAGATAAAGTTACAAATAAAGACAATGAAACAGTTGATACTATTCGTGAAGCATTCCAAGCTCTGCAACAGAAATCATTAAAACTATTCGAAATGGCGTACAAGAAGGTAAGAATGGTCACTTTATATCTATAATGTAGACTTTGTCCTGAAAATAATTTTGTTCTCGTATAAAGCAGATTTGATGATTTGATTATTGAAAAGAGAATGGATCTTTCATTCGGTACAAAAAAGAGACTCTTTGCTTTAATTTACTGCAACTAAGCTCTACATACATGAATGTCAAAATCAGAAATCGGCGATCTTCAGCGTTAAGCTTGAACGAGTTACATTTAAAGCTTCTTAGTTGATGGTTAGAGATATGTGCTTTTGGAATTTAAAGATTTTGTCCTTGAGCTTCAGTAAAAATCCTGCGTACAAGAACCTAGTGATTAAGAATCTGCAGGCTGAAATTTGAAATAGGTTGTTATTTGTAGGGATCATTCAAAACAACCTTTATTCATTAGTTTAGTTTTGTAAATTTGGTTTTTGTTGGTTTTTATGGTAAATACAGTATGTCAACTGCACTTGGGTTCAAGAGGTCTAATTTTCGCTCAAGGGAGTTCTGTTTTTACGTAGTATTATAACCTTTTGTATGTTCTATCATAGATGGCGGCAGATAGAGAAACTGGCAGTAGCCAAACCTCAGGTGATTCAACGGAAACGGAGTCAGAGAAGAAAGAAAACTAAAATTGCATACTGTAGATCGGAGACAAGAAACGCATGAACAAATCCATCCATTGCGAGCAGAAGTGCTATGGTTAAAACGAAAGAGAGATATTAAAGCACAAGAAATATTGCGTGTCGTGTAGAATGTCCAGGGAAATTTGTACTTCCTCTCGTTTTTAATATGATTGTAACTGAGGAAGAAAGGGTGAATTTCGGTGAACAATAGAATTCGTTGTCGACAGGACAAAGCAATCTTCGGTTCGTAGAATGGATTTCTCACCCTCAGCCCATCTGTACAAAAAGTTTGGTCTCTCTGTTTATTTAGAATTCATTGCGTGCTCTCAGAGGTGTGAAATCTATTTTTTTAGAAAGATTTATCGCGTTGTCTTTTCCGAGACCTGAATTTTTTGTTTACAAAATTCACTCTTGCGAAGTAGGAATGGTTTCATTGCAAAATTTAGTTAAACCCCAATACTCCTAAACTTGCTGCCCATGCCTCGGAACTATCTGTTCGAAAAATGGTGGTTTGGACAGTTTCAGACAACTTCAAACCAGTTTCAGAAATAGTAGTAGATTTGCTGTGGTATAGCTTTATTAAAAATTATACAAATCAGAAGTGTTGCTCCGAAAGTGTTCAGGTGGTACCCAGTACTAAAATCGGGTTGTCTGAACTTGAACCAGTCTTTAAAAATCTTCGTCTCACACTGGTCTTCGCATGACCATGATTCGGCAGTCTCCGTCAGATCCTATCTTACTATGTAACTGTGACCAGTTCTGGACAAACATGCTTTTAAGCCACACCCAAAAAGTACACTCTGCCACGCCTAGTTTCGTGCCATATCTCATAGAAGAAATTGTTAGAACATTTGTGGCTATCGTTGATTAACGCCCTGGAAAGTGTTCGAGATCGGTAGGAACTTCATGTCACAGCTAGCAATGTTTCTACTGAGGACGGGATGTGCTTTTTTCTTTTTCAATCTTTACCAGATTTGAACCCTTGGTTCGCACTTCTTTTCAAACAATTAGGAAGGTCTATTGGACGGGTTATGGGTGTATGTGTGTGATTGATCTCCACTTTACGATAATAGTTTGCACTTAGTTGCAGAGAGAATTCCTTTCATAAAATGAATTCGATTTGAAATAGAATTATTCGAACATCATGGCAAGCTTGTGATTGTACCAAGTAGAATGTATCGTTGTGCTGTTAAAATTACTGAACTAGTCGAATAAAGTTTGTTTATTAAAATGATTTGATTATGGAGGAAATGTTTGTGAGCCGCTTGAATTAGTCTCCAGGGCGGCACATGTTATCAACTTGCGCATTGCTTCCAAGGCTTTAGAAGGTTTGATGTAAAATTCTATGACATATTTTTGAACGTGGATTCAACGAAACTTTACCTCTTTCTCCATGATATTACCTTTGGACTTTTCTGAAACCTTCAGCTTTTTGTCAGAATTAGAGTACTTGTCTTCTTTTTAAGAACTAAAAAAGTTTGAATGGCTTAAAACCACTGTATCTTCTGAACTTTTTGATGAAGCATTAAATTTGTCTCAGGAAAACTGCTGGTAAGGGGTTTGTATGGCATGACGAATTCCACATTCGATTGTAGTCCACGATTTACTTGCCATTCAAATGTAAATTCTATACAAATTGTCACATTCAGAAATAGAATGTAAATTTCGTCAACTTATAAACGAAGCGAACTAGCCTTGCTGAATGGGCTTTGGGATTCTTCCGTTCGCACCATGCCGGCACATTTTGAAAACTATGAAAAATGTGGCAGATTCACATGCAGACAGCACATTTTTTGTCGGCAGATTTTGAAAACAGTAGATTTTGAAACTGAACTCTAACTGAGACACTTTGGAAACGGCATCGTATGAACACTCGAAAATGGTGAAAACCGATCTTATCTTAATGCTTAGCAACGAGACTGATTGGAATTTAGGGTGTAAGTACATTTCTTTGGCATCAAAGTCTTCCAACGAGATTTTTCTGTCAAATTTCCTTTTGTTCTACGCTTGTTCCTGCATCGTGTGAATGCGAGCTCAAATTTTGCTACCGTCACATTTTTCATCGTTTTCAAAATGTGCCGGTATCGTGTGAACGCAGTATAATGTTATGTATACAGTAATCTTGGCAAGTCTTAGCGCTTGCAAAGTTCAGAAAATATCACCGTTTAGTGCTTTATAAGATTGGAGAGAATTTCAGAGCATTAGTTGCTAATATCAACGCCAAGTGAATATTGCGCAAATATATCAGAAGTCCCATCCCACTGCCTAATAGGTCGTATTGTGTTTCCAAAGGAAGTTTTACGAAAGTGTTTCGTTTCTCTTTAAACAGGAAGTTTCCTTTCGTTGACTGAGCCCACAGTATTCAATCTGACACCAAATGCTCTTTCAGCTGTATGCCCATGACAGTTTGGAAAGATCAGCAAAACAGCAAGAACCATAACATTTGAGATGAAAATACGTTTATGAAAGCACGAAACGGCTGTTTTCTTAAATCCCGATCGATAACTGGTACCTAACTAATCAAAGGGGCCTTTTGATCCCGTCCTCCATCTCCTTGTCTTCTGAACAGGGTTTCTCTTATAAGCATTTACAAATACCCGTAACCCAGGTTAACGTGTTTGTCGTGGAATAAATAAAATACCCGTGACAACCACGTGGGGATATAGAACAAACGAGCTTCAATTTCGTATTGGGCGGTTTTAATTTCTTATCAGTCTTTCTTCAAGCAAGGATCTTGAGGAATTGTTCAAAAGTCCGATTTATTTGGTTACTGCCGGAAGAAGTTTTATAATCATGGCGAAAAATCTTCTTTTATTTGTCTTGGTTATTGGGATTGGCTTTTCTACTGCTGCCGAAGAGAAGAAAGGTATGAGATGAAACGCTGCTTTTGTTGTGTTATAAAAACGTCGCATTTCCCTATTCTCTGAAACAAAACAAAACTTTGTTGTATTTGCTTGAAGAGACCCTAGCTTTCATACAGTAGTTTATGATGTCTTTCGCGCCAGCTTAGGCTAAGTTAAGTTGGCTAAGCTAGACTGGAAGATCTACTTAATGAGAATACAATTCTAAATCTCATTAAAACTTAGGCCGTTCAATACTCTATTCTTTTTGGCATGAAGCCTTGTTGGCCTCCTGTTCCTTAAAGTTTTCCGAGGTTTTCTACAAAATCCGCGACATAATGATATCTGAGAATAGTGTGCCAAACTTAGCATTTTCATTCGTTTTTAAAGTTGTTAGACTTTGTTTCTATAGCGTTTGGTTTTGATAACCTCGGTAGTATTCTTATACTTTACAGGGAGGTATGGACTTGTATTTACCGAAATCACCGCGGAAATCATCGTTTCATTAAACATCCGCGCTTATAATTACTTACCGTAGTTTCCATTTTACTCGTGCTTTCTTGTACTATGAAATCAAAACGACTTTAGTTTCTGCTCGCAAGACAGTCGTTTAACCATTTTGCGACAGTTCTTTAGCCAGTTTGCCAAAATATAAGCTGAAGAGACGGCGCTTTGTTACCGCTCACGACTTTGGGCCTAAATATAACAAATCATTTATTATGCATAAGTTATACGAAAGGACAGAAAACTTTAGCCATGTTCTTGTCACCTGAAATTCTTCTGATTTCGCTACGAAAGATTCCATTGAAAGCACCGTAGGAAAAGTTTTTATTTCCCTGCATTAGTCAAAATATTAAAGAGAAGCCGCGATACTGCCTGGGCGAAAGAATTAATGTTACGACATTTCTCATTAGCAACTTTACTTAGTATTAGCTTCTAACATTGTGCTCTAATTTTTCTCGTAGAAGAGTCGAAAAAGATCGTTCTGGATAAAGAAGTTAGCTGGAAGAGATTGGAATTTGCTATAGAGGACTCGGTTGTCGAGTAAGTTGTTCGCTTTGTGATGCCTTATTGCTTTGCAACCTATGTCATTTTTCCTTTACTTGTCGGTGAAATTGGTTTGTTGTTATTGTTGTTGTCATCGTCGTCGTTGTTGTTGTTTCTGTGACGTCGCACTACAACTTATTCTTTAGCGAGGTACATCAATGATCAAGTTCTGCATATAAGGAAACTCACCTTGAAGTTCGAAGATAGTTCACGTGTTTCATTCGCATCGCATCTATAGAATACCGGTTACACATTTAATGCCTGTCATTGGAACATCACCCCGCTTCCAGCATGCTCAATATTTTCACTCTTGTGTTGTTGCAGGAACTTTAAGCATTACTTTTGTCTGGTCGCAGTAAAGGAAAGGTCCTTCATGCTGTAAGGTAAACCATCCCAGAATTAAGCACTAGACTCTAGATCACCAAGACAGCTCTATGTATGAACTCGAGATCACTTCCAATCAATATAGCATTGAAAATCACACCCATACACCATTTTAAAGCAAACAACTTTTCCTTTTCAGCGGTAAAATGATCCTGCTCTTCATCTCAAAAAGCTGGTGCAAACCTTGCCATAGTAAGTATTTTTAAAAAGTCTTATGTGTTGTATTAATGACACTAGCTTGATGAGAACATTTGGACAAACAGTGCTGGAGTTAAAGGTCCCGAGGGATAAATCCAATCCAATTTCCTGCACTCAATACGAAAAATCTGTTAGAAATTCAAAGATGTTTTAGTCTTCGATTGCCGTCAATCTGCCGTCAATTTGGTAGTGGCTTTTCATCAATCAAATTTTTCTGCTGCGAAACCCGCCAAGTCCATTTACCTTTCGGGAATGTTTAAACCGTAAATTGAAAATGAAGAATTCTACATTTTCGATACAGGTTTATAATCTCTTCTTTTTTATTTCTCATCTAGAACTTGCTGAAGATTTTCTTGATAACAAAGAATTCAAAGAGCTCAGCAAAGAATTTCATATGGCTGCTTTTACCGTAAGTATTGCAATTCAACTTATTATTACGCAGTTTACTGCCACACAGTAACTACAGTTCACGTTTGTCCTCTATCTTTTTGATGAGCAGCAGTGAACAGAAATGACTAGAAGTAGATTTTAAGGCATTGAGTCCATACAAGTAGTTGAGCGTTAACGCTATCCTGTATTTTTACTGACAAATCGCCGACGGCCCTTTGTCACCGCACACGAGCGCGCTATTTATACCGACTCAGTACCTCAAGGAGAAGGCAGATTTTTGTATAACGGGAAGTGTTTCAATTTTACTTTCATTCAAATTCAGTAGATTCTATCATCTGAGTTTACAAGATTGATGTTGGAGAGTAACTTGTGCCTCCACGTGCTAGCTTCTGGAAGGAAGCCATTATTGAATTCTTTTTTCTTACATATGAATGTTTAACTAACAATTCTGTTATTTGTAATCTTTCCTTCAGGATGATGACGCACCATTGGATTCAAAGTATGATCTCGATGGCAAATATGCACCAAAGATTGTTTTCCAAGGTAGAATTTCAGATTATTAACTATTTGGCTTGCTTTTAAATCTTGAATTGTCTACACCACGTACTTTTTTCATAAGAAACTGCTTATAAGAAACTCAACTCTCAGATCGCTAAATAGATAAGAAACTCCAGTACTGGGAAAATATACCTTGAGAAATTATTCATTTTTATAGAATAAGTCCTTAACACATTTTTAATTTATTTTCACTTGTTTCATGTATAATGGTACTTGTAATGTACTTAGGTGAAGTGTAAACATTGGACAGGCTTCAAAAAGTAATCTTCGTTTTTGCAGATTCAAAAGGAAACGTTCTTAGTGGAATCACAAATGGAGGTTCAAAGACTCGCTATTTCTATAAAAAAGCTGACAAGGTTGTGGAAAGCATGAAGAAAGCTCTTCTCAAGACGTCTCTTGATCAAGGTACGATAAATTCCCCTATGACCAAGGGCGGCACCACGGGGTGGATAGGGATGGACATGTCCACCCCACTTTTCTCGGGTCGGTATTCATTCCTTAGCAAAAACGCCTTAAACATCGTTAGACCTTCTGGCCATCATTTCTATCTCTTTTCCACCCCACTTTTTCTGGGCTGGCGCCGCTGCTGCCTACGACTGCTCAATCTTTCCACCTTGGAAAGGAAATTCACTTGCGAGATTTGGTAAAAGAGTTCATTATCCCAACCCATGTGGGAAAATCTGAACAATAATATTTTTCTACTGTGAGGCTTTCAAATTTCGAAGAAGTAAAGTGCAAATTTTATTTTCGTTTACAAAATATTTATTGATAGAAATTTCTTTTTTGATTTGATACGTGGCTTATCATTTTTTTTCTACTTTAGGTTTTGGGAAGGATTATGATTGGAAAAGCTATGAAGATGGATTGGAAGAGTGCAGGAGAAGGTAAGTTTTGTTTGCTTCTTGGGAGAATATTTCCCTGTTTTGTTTCGTTTCAACCGTCCATGCACGGTGGTAGCCACTAATCTTTTCCTGAATCGTACAGTTGACCTATGTTTTTAAGAAAAAATTTATTCAAGCTACATTCAGTGATGCCGTCACAATTTGAAAACAGTTTTAAAATATTACAGATAGACCTCCCTTTCCAACCGAAGGCACATTACTGGGAGGCACAATTTGAACAAGGCATCGTGTGCAAATTTGAAAACGATGAAAATGGAACGTTTTTTCGATCCTTTAGACGTCGATACATTTCAGTTGGGCTCAAATTCTAGCCTCGTTTTTTGGAGATTGCAACGAGTTCATTCCCTTCAAAATTTTTACCGTTTTAAAATATTGTCATAGTGTGTGGTAGTTCGCTAAAATTCTACAGTCATCGCATATTTTACCGTTCTTAAATTGTGCTGCGTCAGGATCGTGTGAAACACTCCCCAGTAACGACCCCGTTGAAACGATGCCACGCCAAAGTAAAGGATGACCCACCAGGAAAATTTATTTCCCCGCTAAGCTTTAGTTTTAAGAACTTTCCCCACCTTGTTTCCGTTGTTTCCTCGTTGACATTTTTGTTTCCCCTTCGAAAAATATACAACTTCGATCACAGATGACGGCCAAAATTTCTCCTTCCCCGTCATGATATTTGTAATTCCCACTGAAAATGTATCATTTCAAAATTTTGCTCGCTTTATTTTTAAAGTACGGCGACGTCGTTATTGGGGGTTGTTATGAAATTAATCTTCTTCACTTCATATCAGCCATACAAACTACGTCACTATTGCAGGCTGGATCCCCTTTTTTATGTTTCTTTCTTATTGAAGATATTTTTCTCCTGTTTTTCAGTGGAAAACCAATGTTACTCATCATTCACCAGGATTGGTGTGGCTCATGCCAGAGTATGTTTTGAATTCTATCATAATATTCAAAATTACTGTTGAAGTTTAGGCCTTAGGCTTAGGCTTAGGTTAAAATTACCTGAGGTTTAGGCCCCAGGTCCCCTGTGCGTAGGAAATGTCACTCACGCTTGTTTACTTCGCCTTTTAGTTTGTTTGTTTCTTTGTATAAATTGCCACTCATCGTTAATCAGATTCGCTGATGATGAACCAAGTTGGTTCGAAACGTTCGATTAACTATAAAACATGTTTACGTCTACTAATTTTTATATCTCAACTGGAAATGTCCTAACAACTGGATTTGTCTTATACTGGATTTGTCAAAATAACATGGAATGTCTATTAATATGAAGTTCATAACAATGATTGTCGTCGCTTGCCTCATCCTTCGTTTATAATTAAACTCCGTTTTCCGCCAAATTGTCCAATTTCAAAATTACTGTCCAGTCTCACCAAAGATCGAAAGATCGAAGAGTGATGATTATTGCTAGATGCTTTCTACATGTCATATTTAATAGAAAAATGTGATAAAATTTCTGTTGTTGCATGCAGTACAGTTGTACAAAGATTAACAAGTGAAGAATGTAAACTAAAAGCACTGTGATATAAATTGAATTAAGGGCTGTGGTTAAAACGGTGCTCAATTCAATTCATATCATCAAAGTGCTTATATTTTGCCTGATCTGCTTGTTTATTCATGAAATATGGTTTGACTATGGTATGACTATCACTACAATCCTAGTCCTACATCTTTCAATGAAAATACGTTTCCCTGAAACTACAACTCTTCAATTTCTGGTATACAGTCCCCTTATATCTCCATCCGTGTCTTCCCTATTTTACAGCGAGCTAAGCTCCACGTTCCTCTCTAACGATTTCTTTTGCAGTATTTGCAACTGCTTAGCCGATTTAAGCAATGAAGTTTTGTGCTGACCGTTGTACAAACAATATTCGACAGTTTGATGTGTTCATAAAAGGCGTTTTATTTCAGATGCAGTATTTTTTATTTTTAGGGCTTAAACCAAAGATTGCGGCATCAGACGATCTCGTAAAAATGAGCAAGAATTTCGTTATGGTCAACACAGAAGTATGTCTTTGAATTTTTTTGTCAACTCACTTTCAGGTTAAATCACAGGAAATTTAGGCCTAGATATAACCATTTGCTGTAGCTGAAAAATGAAATGGAAGTGCCAGTTGTAATTCAGCAAATGCCAATATCCGTGCCAATGGTGGAAAAAATGTTTGCTCCTGCGATGCAACCTCACCCTAAAATTCTTCCTTCTGTTGTTTTATCATTTTCTTTTTTTGCCAAATTTTCAAAGCATATTGAACTGCTGCACATAGCAAGTGTGCACTTAAAGAACACAACGAAACGTAGCCCTTTGTTTTGATCTGTCCTTCCTTCTTTCCTCTGTACATGACATGTTAATCTTGATGTCTTCTTTCCCAGCTCCATCCCCATTCTTCTTCTCCTCGTTTCCTTCATTCCTTTTTTCCTTCTATTTTTTCTGTCCTTTCTCTGTTCTATCCGTTTTCTTCCTTTAATCAGCTGGCTCTTTTTCTTACCCGTTCCTTCCTTCATGACAAGAGTATCCAACAGTTTCTTATCGTCTAGAGCTTCTATTCACTTGACAGGAAGAGCATGTTGTGAAGAGAAAAGAATTCGATATTGATGGGGAATATTACCCAAAGATCGTGTTTTTAGGTAAGCATATAATCTCTAACTTTCATTGAAAATGCGAACAATATTATTATGACACTATCGCTCAGTATCCTTCTTTCATTTGTTACTGAAATCTGCACTGAAATCTCCTTAAAATTTGTTCTAATAAAGTTCTTTCTTTACAGATAACAACGGAGAAGTTCTCAAAGAACACTGGAACCATGGAACAGAACACAAGCATGTCAAATATTATTATGGAGAACCAGATGAACGTATGTATTTGACGATTAAACAGATGACGATGAATCCCTTGTATCCCTTCGGTAAATCTTACTTAATAGGAATTCATAAAGAAACAGTGAAAAAGCTGATCTTATTTTCATAGAAATGTTGTGACTCTCTGTTGATCGAAGCACCATCATAAATTCAAAGGAGCACAGGGAAACAAGGGACTTTAGTTCATAAGTCTACTTGACCATATTGAAATATTTTTTAAAGGCTCTTGGGTAACCAGCATGCATTGCAGCCCTAAGGTGACCTAATCCATGAGAATTATTTTGTGATGCCATTCAAGTCAGAAACACGTCGCGGCAGTTCGAAATGAGACTCTACATATATCTTTATCTCCTTACGTGTGTTAAACATAAGACATGAACTGAATGAAGCAATTCATGAAGTCTACAACAAACAAAATTAAAGATTGCTATGCATGTCGGTTACCCAAGAACCTTTCATGCGAAGAGCTCTTTTAGTTGGCTCTCAAAAAGAGTGGAATCATTTTTCTTAATGACCTCCGAAGGCTACTACCTTTTGAAAATCCTTTAAGATTTGTATCAAGTAACTCGTTTTGACAGTCTTGAAAATGGGATCTGCTCAAGCTTTTCTACCAGTATTGAAACAGGACAAACGTCAGCAGAAGGTTTTGTACAGCATAATTCATCAACCCTGTGTTTAACTAAGCAATGTTTAACTTTATCTTAAAAATGACTTTATACCTTCAACAGTCATCAAATCGATGCAAAGAGTTCTTGATTACATGAGCACAGCAAAGCCATCTTTGGACAGAGGTAATATTATATTTTCATACATTCTGATTTCTCTTATTTTCTTTTTATTTACTGCAGTTCAGGCTAAATAATGTGTACTGGTCTTTCCTCTTTGTGGTTCATGGAGACAATCTGTAAAACAGTGGAAGAAGTTTTCCTTGATGAGCTAAATCTAAGTCATGATATTTTCCACTTAGGAATGGGCAAACACATCGATTGGAAAACTTATGAAGAAGGCCTTGCTATCGCTAAACAAGAGTAAGTCATATCTGCATACGTCATTCTTCGAATATATTTTGTTAACCATCCTAAAAGTGGTTGTAAAACCCGTCCTCTCTGCGTGGCGCAGCGTGTCAAATCATGGAATATGTTTAGGCTAAACACGGCAAAGCTGATGACTATTACACAGAGAATCATATTCCAAAGTATCTGCGATAATGTCAATGATCGAAGCTTTGGTGGATGATTTCTTTATTGCTTCGACGCTGAATATGTGAAAATTTTGATAGATATCAATAGTCAAAAGTTCCATCACATTTCATAGGTAGAAACAGGAAAATATTTGTGATACCACTTATGTAGAAGCTGCCATGAAACTAGCCGCCACTAAATCAGGAAGCTTTGGTCACGTGCGTAGGTTGCCCCGTACTTCTGATAGCCTACAAAACTCTTGTACGACCTTGTACTTGTTCTATCTTACCATTGTTCCCTATTGTTTCAATATTTCATTTTACATTGTCAGTTCTCATTGTTATTAATTCTTTCATTGTTTATGCAGGAAGAAGCCTGTAATTGTCATGATCCACAAATCTTATTGTGGTGCATGCAAAGGTAAGGGCCGATTCCATAAAACATTAGGCACTTTTAGCAGCAAGATGCGGACATCTTTGAAAACGCAGCTACTTTTTTATGTTTTCAGGACGTTCTAATTTTCCAGCCTTTTCCCTCCCAGAAGGGTGCTCACAAACAGACCAATTCCCCAAGAACAGTTTGCATTTTCGCATTTCCATCACTTGTGAATGTGCTCATATTGAATTTTGCTTGTCGACGTCTCACTTTCGCAGTGCGGCCTTCCAAAGTATACATTTCAGGTTGCCAGTTTCAGAATAGAACGTACACTAAATCTCTCGAGACTCGCAAAAATTTTGAAGTTGATTTCTTTAAATTTGATTTCATTCGGACGAAATGATATTCTTTGTTAATAATCTTTTGTCACTCAAAGCTAATTAGGTATCTTTTTGTTTTGCAGCTTTGAAACCAAAGATCAAAAACAGCAAGGAAATTGCAGAACTTAGCAAACAATTCATCATGATCAACTGTTTGGTAAGTTAGCAACTCCTTTCTTTCATGTCGTACATTATTCATCATTTGTTCATCATATTCTTCGTTTACTTATTAATTCATCCATCCATTCATTGATTCATTCTTTTATTCATACATTCATCCTTTCATTCATTCGTCCATTTCTTTATTTATTCATCATTTTGCTTTTCGAATATGTGAAGTATTTTGCTTGCTTGTGTGGCATCACTGCTAAGATAATTCCTAACAAATCACTGCCAAGATAATGCACAGGTAATGAAATTTGCTTTTGGTACCAAAGTCCTTTGTTTATCTCATGTAAACTGCGCTTGGCCTGCCTGAGTTGTGCATTGAATTCAAGATATTTTCTTGAATGTGACGAAAAACGGTTGAAACTGAATAGTCAAAAGTAGTTTAACAGTGGCGGGGGGGGGGGGACTTGTATCTCTGCGTCAAAGTAGCTATAAAAGAGTAATGTATCATCAAGATGTTACCATTTAACACTATGGTTAGGTTAAGAATAAAGGCTGTTTACAAATGCTTCACAAATTTTATTTTCTGCGGACATTTTTATTCTGATTAATTTTTACTTTTCAGGATGATGAAGAACCAAGTGATAACCAATTCGATATTGATGGTGCTTATATCCCAAGAATATTCTTCCTTGGTTAGTATTCATATTTCAAAATTCTTGTAAGGGGCAGATAGACAGTTCATTAATCTCCTAATCTTTTTTGTTAACTGATTCTAAAAATTGAATGATTTCGTTGTTGATCAGCCTTCTTTAATGTTTAGTGAAGATTTGTTTATTATGGCGCTGGCCCCTTTTCAAGTCAAAGATCAAAGTTGCCAGAAATTATTGAAATGTCATCCTCCGATGCATCGAAAATTGAAGCATATTACTTTTTCACTTGACCCTCTTAGTATCTGCAGCTAGGCAAGAAAATTGCAAATCTTAGAGACATGTATTTTTGTCGCGAAGGGATATTAACAGACCTACTTCACAATTAAATTCAATTCGAAGTAAGAGATGTGATTCCCTGCAAAGCAAGAAATCTACACCATATCATTATGTTGCAAAGACAAGTACAAAACTACTTCATACGTTGCTGAGAGCAATGCATGCTTCTGAGATTTAGATCCACATGATATCGAGGCAACTGATGTTCCTGGAAGTATTTCAAAAGAATTGACGTCATTGTGAAAGTGATCTATTTGCTGTCAGAGTGATGTGAAGCAGAAAGAATGCCTTGAAGATTGCTGATAAGATTTCAAAACATCTTCAGCAATAAACTGTTTCATGCAAACTTGCCTGATGAATTCTCACAATTTGATAAATATATTCATTTATGGTTTCCTCTTCATTACTTTTTGAAGCCTATCCTTAAATTTTGCACTGCAAACAGGCCCCAAACCAATGTAGCAATCCTACTGATGTCCTCTAAAGCCAGATAATCAACCAATTTGTTGGTTACCTGAATAACTAAATTTTTCTCTGTTCCCTTGCTGCAAATCCAGAATTCAACAACGTTCTTGAGATTTGGAAAACTATGTCGTTCGTGAGTAAAATCAAATCTTGAGGTTTCAGTAGCTCATTAGGTTGGATTTGTAGCGAAATTTGGTCGCTAAAATGAGGCCTTCTAATCCACTTACAACTTTAAAACTATAGAATCGTCCATTTTAGATTCAAATGGTGTCGTCGAACCAAGCATTAAAAACGAATTGGAAGATTTCAAGAAAGTCCAGTATGCTTATGGAGATGCTGAACAAAGTAAGCAATCTTTTTGTATTGATAGTTGCTATAGTTAATAGTTTTTTATTGTAATACACATATTTTTCAATAAGAACTAAGAATTTGAGCCAACTGAAAGTGTCTTAAATGATCAGACTTTCAGTACTCAGGGTTTCTTACAAGTTTCTTAAAGGTTCCATAACAATCTTCATGCTAACTTCCCGTGGCATCATGAATACTTCGAAGCAAAGTTTTGGACGCATTTCCAATGCACAGACATAATTCAAGTACCTTCTGAGACTTATGATACAGGCAACAAGATTTATCAACTTAACAAATTGTTATTTGGGGTCAGAATCACGTTCTGTATCCGTAAAAAGATTTAATTAAGTATCCTTCGAACTCCCTTTCAATGTTTTCTTTTCTTGCTCCATTTAATCTAATGTTTTGACATTTCCCCTTCAGTTGTGATCAGTATGAAAAAGGCTTTGGAAATGAATCTTGGAACAAGACAGAAACAGAAGGAATCAGGTATGAGGCATCTTTTCTTCAAAAAATCAGGTTTTTAACGCAAAATCGAACCGATCTTGTTTACATTGCAATAAATATTTTTGATAATAATGCTCTGTCATTTCTGGTTTTTATGGGACCTGTTCTGGTAGTCTTTAATCAATTTTCATTTTGTTTAAATTACAGGCCTTGGTCATCAGATTAATTGGTTCAATTTGGAGAATGGTCTGGCCGAAGCAAAGAAGAGGTAACAAGTTCATTTTATATTTTATCTGTCTTTTGTTCTCTTGTAAATTTATAAGCTGGAAAAAACGTCGTTGTAAGCAAAATCGCTCAAATAAATACTTTCTTCGCCAGTACTTTTCTTTCAGTAATTCATTTTAAGTGTTCTAGAATTACTTCCAGTTATTTAAAGCTACTTCAAGGCCACTTTGCATGCTGAGGGGAGGCATGAGACCCCTAGTTTAACCCCCTTTCCGAAGGATGGTGTGAAGTGACTTGCAGGGTCACCCATCTGGAGTTTGATCTCACTCGACCGAGTTTAACTTCAGTCATCTTACGAAACTGTATAAGCCGCTCGGCCATTGACACTACATACCTGCACTCAACTCACTGTTTGCCGACAAAACTTGGTCAAGAAATTATGCCAGGTGAGCCAGAAAAAAGTTCCCACTTTTGAAAATCCATAGCATCAAGAGTACTTCACAGATTTGAATGATTCAAATTCTAGTTAAAAGCCAAAAGGTCGAAGTATTTTTGTGATTTTTCTTGTTGCCTCACGAGCACTACAAATATAGGTAAATTCAACTTTACAAAAATTCCATGGTTGCAAAATGACTAAAAACTGACCTAAAACATTGATCAAATCATGAAGTGGGAACTTTTTTCTGGCTCAGCCGGTATGTCAATAAAGGCATTCATTAGCTGTTGCAAATTTTGAGTGGGTGCTGTCAACTTTAATTTAGTACTTATTCATAAATCCTCGCCTCAGAAGCAATAGGCATTGGATGGAATACCCGTTTATAAAGAGAACAAAGAAATACCCATGCAGGCTTTGTTTTCTTAGCTGGTGCACGGGCTAATTTGATAACTTCAATACACTCCAAAATAAAGTAGATGATGCTAAAGACCAATTTAGCCTTGTCTCTGCTCTTCAAAGTTTTCGTACTCTTGCAACTCAACTCTTTCATTTCTCATAACAGCCACAGAAGAGCAATGATCATCTTCCATAACAGTTGGTGCAGCTTCTCTAAAGGTGAACAAATTGTCTAACTATTCAATATTTCTATCTAAACTATCTTTAACATGACTTCATTTCCCATAGTTCCTTGCTTGTCCCAACGAGAAATCACATAATTCAACAGTCTACTAAAGCTGGCAACTGAGGAATTAATTATTTTACAAGTATTCCTCTTAGCAATCTTCTAAAACTTCTGCTAAAACGAAGAATATTTACTCACGTTAGCGTATGCTTTTTTGATTTCACAAAAAGACTTAAGAAATGTATAGTTCTCTTCAAAAGTTTCTTTGAAGTACATGAATGAAATTTATAAAGGAGTCACGTCGTGCAGTGAAGTTATTACGAGCTTTCATGACGAATAGGAAATGCATGCTACAAAGGTAATTGAAATCTTTTGAAATATTGAGCATTTTAGTCTGTTTTTAATGCAGCTTTTGCCAAGATGGTTAGAGAATCAGAGGACATCAAGAAACTCAGTTATGAATTTGTTATGATTTCTGCCGAGGTAATTTTCATAGTAGCTTTAGTATTTATTCAGTTACTCATTTATTCATTCATTCATTCATTCATTCATTTATTAATCTGTTCACTTATTCATTTATTTATTCGTTCATTAATATCCTGATCTGTCGTTGGTATGGCAATTTACATAAAGAGCATTTCTACGACTTTAAACTCCTGATGGTTTCCGGTGACTTTGGCAATGGGATGCTCTGCCTCTACACATCTAAATGAAATTCTTTATCATTTAGGATGAACCAGCTTCCAGTGATGAGAAATATGACATCGATGGACAATACTCACCTCGTGTCTTCTTCGCAGGTAATTAAAACTATTGATATCCTCTTCGAAGTTTCATGTCATGAATGTCAAGTCTGTTTTAGACTTTTTTGTAGTATCTGCTAAATGATTTAGACCTTCTCTAAAGCTAAATTTTTTATTTTTCAGACAACAAGGGAAATATCAAGCCAGAGATCAACAACACAGAAACAGAATATCCTCTGACCAAATTTTATTACAAGAATTCTGAAGAGTGTAAGTTAAAGATTTTGTGATACTCGATAATACTCGATGTGCCGAAAAGATTTAGCCACTTTTGACAGGTCACAATGAATAGTATACCAAGCCAATCTCGACGATTTATGATTCAAGCTTTAGTCAACGTCCCAAATTATTCTCGGCATTGCAATTTGTTGATTTTACGGCCTACAATTCGGACTAAAATGATTTCTGAAATTCTTGTTATCGAAACAACTTAAAAATCGATCGAAGTGGAAAATCAGTCTTTTCGTCGGTTGTTCAATATTTGTTGTTTTTCACATTTTAGTAATAAAAGCAATGCAGGCTGCCAAAGAAGCAATCAATGTTTCACTTGCAAGAGGTACGAATTTTCTTCTATCAATCTCTTTTGCCGTTTTTAGATCTGTATTTAGATCATATTAGAACTAGAGAACTTGCCTGTTGAAACTTACAAAGCTACCTAAGGTGAAATCTCATAGTTTCAAGAACCTAGCTTCATGAAATTCTGTCTGCCAGCTCTCTTATTTTTTGCAGTATTTTTTAAGCTATCATGTTCCAAGTTTTTAATCAATAAACTCTTTCCTTTCAGGATTTAGCGACTACATTGACTGGCAGACGTTACCCAAAGCAAAGGAGCTCGCCAAAGAACAGTAAGAATGAGAATCGTTGTCCCTGATGATAACTTATACCTTAAAATTAGTTTTTATTTTTTATATCTATATTGTTTTCCAAAATATACAGAGAGGAAGATGGCATATACATCTTCAATTAACACCCTTCATCATCTCTGCCAACCATGTTTGGTCTCATGAGCTGTATTTTGTACCGAACACATCTACAGTGCCTTTCTATTTCTTTTCTGACGTTCTTTCGTTGTACCAACATCTCTAAGGGGACCATTATGGAAATAAGGTCAGTTGACTTTTTAATGCTATCCCTGCCACTGTAATAAGGGGTGTTTTCCTTCACGTTTTTAACCTTAAAGTATATATTGTATTGTATCTATTTTTTGCATATATATATCATAATAACTTGCAAATATTTTTACTGTGGCAAGCGACACATACATACATGGAACATGCATGGGTAGATACTAGATGATGTTGAAGCTGTTTGTTGCAACTTGTTACATGGAACTCAAAGTGCCTTGCTACTTGAGAGTCTCGGCTTCAGCATCGAGTAGCTGCTTTGTGTTCTAATTTGAAACAGGTCTTGATAATCTCTAAGGTCTTGATAAAACGGATCCTTAGAGAGTTGAATTGTTTCAGCTCCTGCTTGTGCCTTTCTTATTGATGATAAAATTTCGTTTTCAGGAACAAACCAGTTATGGTTATCATTCATAGAACATGGTGCTCAGCTTGCAAAGGTATTATTATGATTTGATTGGTGTGTTTATAGTTTCAAGCATCGCTTGCAAATATAACTCATTTGCCATGTCTGATGTATTGACTTACAGTTTTGTTTCATTCCTCATTGTCCATAGAAAAATAAAACGCAATGACAGATTTCATGGGACAACATAAACCTCATAGCAAATAGTTATTGCAATGATTTTGAAATTCTGATCTTGTTTTCTCCATAGCATTGAAGCCTAAATTTGCAGAAAGCTATGATATCTATGAACTGAGCAAGAACTTTATTATGGTCAATGTTGAGGTATGTGTTTTCAGACTTAACACTCTTAATTAAACTGGATATGTTTTGCAACTCCATCTTCTTTTAGTCGGATGGACGTTTTGAAGCATCTACTGTAAATAAAAAGAGGCTTCCTTTAAGATAACATGATTAAGGCCTTTTAGAGAAGAGTATGTGCTGATGTTTGAAGGCTAACAGACCATAACAAGTATATAGAGAGAGACAAGGGAAGAACGGTGGTAAAACAGTTTTGAGGCACCAGAAATAAATAAGGCAACAAGCTGTTTAAATTGAGAAAATTTGTAAAAATACGTAATTGATCTGCTTACAGCAAGTGCAGGAACGTAGGTAGCTTTAACCACACGATGATAAACATGATTTTGGAGGCCATGCTAGGAATCCCGTCAATGGGTGACTCGTTTCATTCAACAATAACACACAAATTAGAACTTAAAGTAAATCAACGGGTTTAAAAGCATCAGCTAGGGGGACTGGGTGAATCTAAATATAACCTATTGTATTTGATGTTTTCGATCTATGAAACAAAAGGAAGATATGTTGCGTCTGCGGTTCTTTTGGGTTATGTTTAGATTATGTCGCTATATCTCCGTTCACTTACTTTAAGCCAACACCAATCTCAAAACCTTGTTTGCTT
Source organism: Aurelia sp. 3 sensu Dawson et al. (2005) (assembly GCA_964020215.1). NCBI lineage: Eukaryota > Metazoa > Cnidaria > Scyphozoa > Semaeostomeae > Ulmaridae > Aurelia > Aurelia sp. 3 sensu Dawson et al. (2005). The sequence continues at coordinate 1,064,012 of OZ026585.1, forward strand.
CTTATTAGGATGACGAAGAGCCCGAAGACACACAATTTATTGTTGATGGAGGTTATTACCCAAGGATGTTCTTCTTAAGTAAGTAAAATCGTTTTATTTTGAATCTTCATAAATTCAACAAGAGAAAATTTAGAAGGTTTTATTCTTTAACTGTGACTTGTTGCTATTCGAAAAATCTGTCTTGTTACAAGCTTTGAATATGCCATTATCTCTTGTTCAGCAAAAGCTTTGGGGTCACTCTTCGTGTCCTTATTTAGTCTTGGCTGACCTAAGATTCCAGTAAACTTTAGGCCAAAGGAAATTTAAACTTTAAAACTGGCTAGGGTACGAATTTCGAGAGTATAGGTTTCAAAGTTTGAACACTACTTACGGAAGTGCATATCTTACAGTCTGGAAACGAATAAGGCCCAGTTCACACTTATCAACTTTTGCATGAAAACGGATATGTTTAGCTCCGTTTTTGGCTTTGCGTTCGCATTAATCCACCCTGAAATCGGAGCTAAATGAATGAGCTGACAAAAACGGAGCTCAACAAAAACACATATTTGGAATGTGAACACCAAAAACGGAGGAATGTGAATACTAAAACAACAAGAAACCTTGCTTGTCTTGTTTTGAAAAAGAAACAATCAGGTGAGTGTTTGAGAGCAAGCGTGAAACCAACTGAAAGATATTCGTTTTTATCTGAAAACTGAGCAGTGTGAAAGGGGAGGAAAATTAGCTCCCCTTTAAGGGGTAAAAACAAATCAAAATAAAAACGGAATAGTGTGAACCGAGCCTAAGTTTCAGCAAGAGTAGAACCTAGTGCTTTCTTTTAAATGGAAATTCAAAGAGTATATCTTTCGTGCACATTTTTCTTTGCAGATCCCGATGGAGATGTAGTTAAGGAGATCCACAACGAAAACCCATCGTTCCTCAAATACAAGTTTTCATTCAATGATGTTGATAGCAGTAAGTAAAGTTGATTGGTTGATTGATCAATTGATTGATACTGACCAATTATCTATATTTGGCTGTTCTTCAAATGTTATCTCCTTTGTTTTCTTATTTTTTCTTTGACACTAAGTTCTCTCAAGTTCATTTCAATTCAAATCGTTTCACAGCGCAGTTTCATCTTATGATGAATCAATGTGGGATAAAATTAGCAGTAGCCTAACCATGAAACTTATATTTCTTGCAGCTTAGAATACAAAGAGTTCTTCACTTTATTTCTTTGCAGTTGTTCTTGCGATGAGAAATGCTATCAAATTATTCACAGAGCAAGGCAGTATACCTATGTGTAAGTATTATTCCTGTCTTCTTTTATGTGAGATACTGTGTGTAAAATTAATTTCATATTCCTCAAATGTAATTTGCATTAAAATGCATTTGAAATTTCTCTTAATTTGATCATGGGTGACTGGACGCTGCAGGTGTATCGTTGCGGAGGAAAGCATTATTTACTAATTCGGATGAGCTGGCTTAAAATGTTAAATCGATACCTCCTCGGCAGAAATGAATAAACTTCCCTACGCAGAGCCATCTATGTTGAATTATAACTACAGTGTCTAAGTGCCCATGATTTCATTTCAAGAGTGACTGAATTATCTTGATTTGTCTACAGATGCAGCGCATGCTACTGCTGGTGATCCAATACCTTGGGTTCAATACAAACATGCCCTCAAGTTAGCAAAGGAAAGGTAAAATATTGTCTCAATAATAATTTTTTTCAAAGTGGAGTAGAATAGCATCAAGAAATGTTCAAAAGAATTCAAGAATTCTTCTCAGCAGGATAAAGCCGGATCTGCACAAGACGGAAAAATGTTGAGCTGCGAAAAGTATAACGTATTCCTACTATTCGACATTTTGCCGCGGGGAAAATTCCATCAGCCAATTAGATTGCCAGAACTTTTTCCGCCTCGACATTTTCCCGCCTAGTGGAGATCCGGCTTAGATTGCTAGGGACTTCATAAGCAACGTTTTTCTATTGATCGCGGTAACCAGGAATACATAGAGTTGACAACTCTCCTCATTCTACGTAGGGTAGTAGGTTCGGCAAGTCGGGTTCTCGAACCAACAACCCTAAGATTGGTTATCAAGTGTGCCACCACTATGGCATCTCAGCTCGTTTCTTGATGCCAAGATATTTTAATTTCTCTACGGTACACTGTTTGTGCATCGGCCGCTTTGACCTAATGACCTCCAGTTTTATCAAATGTTATACAGACAGTGAGATTCTTTGTAATGTGTTTGTGAAACATTCTATCAAAGATTCTAATAATTTCTTCAAATTATTTTGCACGTATATATGAATTTTCTTCCTTTTGCAGCAAAAAACCCATCTTCCTTCTGGTCCATCGTACCTCTTGTCCAGCTTGTAAAGGTAAATATTCCATCAAGATAGCATTATTTGTGATGTATAACATGTGACATGTCACCATTCATTTGTTATTTGTTGATACATAATTGTTAAAAGAAGGAGCAACACTTCTTGCCATAACAGAAGTGTTCATTCCTGATGTCCTGTTCATTCTTGAAACGTGGTGAAAAGCTTAGCCTATGTATTACAAAGTCGTTCTTTTAAAGGTGATCTGAAGCGAAAATTGTTTGGCTGATAGAAACTTCTGTTTAAGATTTATTGATAATTTGTCTCACTTTCGAGTTATTTACTATTTTGTATGATAACCTAAAAACGTAATTTTGTTTGCAAAAAGCGAAGAAAGCATACAAGGTTGACTATGTTTCCAAAGGGAAATCTAATCAAAAGATTTTATTTCGATTAACATTCCTTTCTTTCTATTAAGTCATGAGACAATATGCATCATATTTATTTAGGTCAGCATAAATTTTCCTTACAATCGATTATCTTGATAATTCGCAAACAAAATGATGTCATCAGTTGATACTTACAATCAGTGGATAATTTAAAAACGAAGTGAGACATAAAAAAACTGAAACCTGATTTCTTGTCATTCGACAGTGCTGTTCATGTGCACCAATAATCATTTTCGCTCCAGGTCACTGTAAAACGAACTACTGTTTTATCGACATAAACCCCGTACAACACGCATTTCAACATAGCTTTCTGTTAGTTTTCCTTAGAATTCGATAACTTTTGTAGTTCTAAAACTTGTCCTAGTTTATTTTCATTCACGTGAAAAATCTGAATTCTTGCTTGGATCCTGATAATCAGGAATTGTTTTTTCCTTCCCTTAGCTGTTCATAGAATGTTAGTCAGAGACGAAAAATTCATGGATAAGATAAAGGACTTTGTTATGGTTGAAATTGAGGTGAGCGTTGCATTCAAGTTTTGGTAAAGTTTAATGCTGCTTTCAACACATTTATTTGGCTTGTTACAAGTCTAAATTTTTCATAGGAATACTCTTACGAAGGAGGAGGATATCTCCAGAATAGGAGCAAGGAGTATTGCTTACTTCTTATAAGAAAAGTTAGGCTTGTAGCAAGTCCATACATTGATATGTTTTCGCAATTCGATGAAGGGGAAAGGAATAGATATAGTGGCATTGCATAAAGCAAGATCCCAGGTTCGATCCCAGGCAGGGGCACATTTTAATTTTGCAACTGTAGTAGCCCATTTATGACAAGTATATTGTAGGAGAGACATGCCTAATAGCCCTCTTGCAAGCTTGAAAGTTGTGCTTGGCCCTTAAAGGAAAAGTCTGGGATTGATATGATTAATAATAAAATACTATACTATTTTGATTGGTGTGTCGCTCTTTTTCCCAATATTCTTTACCGCCCCTTTCCGTCTGCGAAATTGCTTATTCAAACAAGCGAACAGAGGATAGTGACGTCATAAAAGCAAATGAAGCTATGCTTGTCTGAAAAAAGTGGCCACGATCTTTGACCCAAATTTGCAGAATGTTTGACTAACTCATTTATTCGTTCAAAAATATTTTTGGAATTCTAGGACGACGTGCAGACAGAATTAGCTGACAAATTCGATGTTGATGGAACATATGTCCCCAGAATTTACTTTGTTGGTAAGTTTTGTCGAGTTTTGTCCTCTCACAAAATTCTTATTTGAGTATCTCCGACAAACTTTTGCATTAGCAACGGTCTAAGATGTAGTCAACTAAGTGCTCTGAAAACATGGTTCCTCAAGTCTGCCTCAAGTTAGCTGTCAGGTGAATATTCCGCGAATAACAATAATTACAGAGTTTTGCAAGAATAATTTTGCGTTAGCGTAAAAATCTCATTAGATATGTAATTGAGACAGACCCTGCTTCAGATTTTCCTTTCAAACAAAACTCGCCTGAAGCTGCAAGGTCACTGGAACTGATATTTTCAGTTTATGATTGATGGTTGTGTTGAGCTGCGACCGATATTTACGGAAAGAACTACCATTCTCCCCGAGTTGTCAAACTCCTGAACTAAACAAACTTCATTTCCTTCTCTCTAGACTACGAAGGGGAAATCATGAAGAAAATATGGAACATAGGAACACAATATCAAGAAAATAAATTCTATTATTATGAAACAACTTCCGGCAAGTAATTGTTTATTTTAACCTATAAATTATGTGGACTGAAAGTCGAAACCCGAACCAAACTTAACTGCCGAAAAGTGCGTTAGGACAATACCTGCGACCTCAGATTTAAGAATTGGGTTAAATCTTACTCAATGGTGATTGGAGTTACTGTTAAGCCCGAAGTTATTCAAACCCATACTAAATTCTGAGCATTCTGCATCGTTCTGCTTGATGACCAGTTTTACTGTGGCTGAAGTTCGTAAGAATATGATAATAGGCTGCAAGAAGGACACAAGAGACATGTGAAGGAATGAAATATCTTGTGAATTGATCTGCAAATATAATGATTGAAAATACTGCAAGCCCAGGGGTTAGATAACTTGTTTAGGGAACGGGTATGAGCCGCCCATACGGGTGGATTTTTGGGCCCAATTTTCTCTAAACAAAGGCCCTTTTTGGCAGATTTTCCTGGAACATAGGTGTGTTTGGCTAAAATTGCAAAAAAATATTTTATTGGGCAGTTTTCCGCCAAGGTTGGTTATAAAAGTGGGTATGAAAGCAAATTTCGGCAACTACAAGGGGGTACCTTCATGAAAATCGGGCGGCAGATGCCCGTCGGGTGACAAGTCATTTACCCCCCCCCCTCGGGACTGCAAGTGTGACATGGGTATAAAATTTTCACCCTTAACGGTATATCCAAAAAATTGATGATAAACATGCTATGAAAGTTTTTGGTTCTCCAAACATTGAGTTCATCTTCTAATTCTTTCAATACACTTACAGACAGTTAAGACTTAAATTCTTAAAAATTGATGAAGCCAAAGAATATTTACAGAATAAACATTGCCTATTAAGTAGTTAGTTTTTGTTGTTTCTGTGTAAAAGAAACTTTCCATAAGTAGTCATAGGCAGTGACAACATTTTTTCTTCCTTTCCACAGTGATACGAGCAATGGATAAGGCTTTGAACAGAATAAAACAAATGTCAACCAAGAAACAAGAAACACGACAAGAAGATGAAAAGAAACAGGAAAAACAACCAGAAGATGAAAAGAAAGATACAACAAAGGAAAAAGCGAAGGATGAATTATGATCATAAACGCTAGAAATGGAAAAAATTAGACCATGAAGGACAAACTTTGATCACGCTTAAATTCACATTGAATTTTAATGTCTTAAGGAAGGATTTAGAAATAGTAAATTCTCCAAATCTCACGTATGCGTTCATACAGTCGCCTATGAGACCGTAGGTTTTAGTAGCCTGATAACCAGCCGAAATTCAGGCCCCTTTTACGCCATATCGCATTGGTTTCATGCCACTTTCAGAGCATTTTCATTTGAAAACATAGATACAGTATGAAGCGCATCGGATTGTTGCGTTCTCGTGTAAACAGAATGTCAATCCGATATGAAACCAATATCCGATTTGAAAACGGTATCTTGTAAATGGGGCCTCAATTTGAGCCTTCTTGCCAAATGAACAAACAATTTTTCCAAATTTCTTTCAACATGCACAACACTTAACTATCACTAGGACGCAGAATGAACGTTATTATATAGAAGTTCATAAAACTGCCGTAAAATCTGAGTGAAAAGTTCCGAAGATTTAAAACACGCTTTCTAAATTTCGATTCTATTCAAATTCAAACGTATCTGACAAATTGTTTGTCCATTTGGGTAGGAAAACATTTTATGCAATAACTATTTATTTTAGGAATATTTAAGCTTAGAAATAATTTCGAAAGTGCACACACATTGTTTTATTTTGGATCTTTAAATCTTTGTTCTGTTTCTTAATCACCTGGATACACCTTTCTCGTAGGGAGGAAGCAGCTTGATAGTATTCTAATCGAAAATGTTTCGAGAGTCATTTCTAGTTTTTCTAAAATTTATTGAAATGTACAAAATATCTATAGATTTATCAAAACAGCCATTTTCACATTACATACGAAGCACAAAGATTGATAAACAAATACAATATATAACTTTGAACTTTCAGTCTCTAATTGATCTAAAGGCTCGTAAATTCTGTCTTGAAATTCGTTTACTCCATTGATATGCATACAAATCATTATTCTGTTCTCCAGATAGAAAGAAGTATAAAATCTCTAATCAGTTTTTGGAGGAATGATATCCGTTGAAGACCAGCTTCTTTACTTGTATGGTAATGTCTTGTATGGATTAAGAATTCCCTGTAACGAAGAAATCAACTAATTACCCTATGGCTTCAGCAGTTTTTATGTTGTTTCAAGACCACAGAGAATTATCATCAAATTTGCAAAAGGATGAGGGGGAAATTCATAAACTAGGTAGGCGCTCTTTTCTTGCCTGGAAGAAAATTTTCAATAATCCAAAATTTCTGTGACTATCTTCTGTTATTTAATGAGACCAAAAATTTCTTCAAGAACAAGTTTCGCTGCAAGGTTGAGCTTTGTAAAACAGAAGATACAGTCCTGTTATAAGACAAAGCGATTTTGCAGCCCCAAGAATAGATTTCACATCTTCAAACGCAACAGACAACAATTTCTGTTTCTCTGCTTTTTTTATTTAATCGAGTTCATTCAGAGGTGTGAAATCTATTCTTCAGAAAAATTGTTTTGTCTTCTCGGAAACCGAATCTGTTGTTTTACTTTACAAAATTTGCTCTTGCCGGGTTACGCACGCACGAAGCTGCTTCAGTTCCTCCCGGGATTAAAAAGCATACCCCACAAGTCCTCATGGCGTCAAATTTTCTTTCAATTTGGAAGCTCATTTACTTTTGTTTAACAAAGTTCACTACTGAATGAAGCTGCTTCAGTTCCCTCTGGGGATTAAAAGTATCTTCCACATGCCCTCGAGAGTTTTCAGTTTCTTTCAATTTAGAAGCTTGTTTACGAAGTCAAGGAATTCTGAGACATTTCTTATGGACGAAGTCAACAAGAAACTGCAAGCTTTTGCTCAGTCTTATCAAATCAAGAAACAATATCATTTACTTCGAAAATGAATAATAAAGTTGGACAAGAATCGCAATATACTGGTAAATCGCTTTGGCATAATATGGCTTGGCAAATCTTCTGTGTGTTTGGCATTATTTTCAACGGTGAGTTTCATCAGTTTATAAATTTCTCTCGACTACCGAATGAACGGTGGGGGGTGAGAATAATCGGGGGGAGGGTCGGAAATGGCCCCAGGCCACCCCTGAGTCTAAACAAAGCTGGAGCTACATGAACGGTTGTATCATGTCGGGGGATTTTTGTTTTATAAAATCGTGAAGGGCAGAAAATTAATGAAAATACCTGAGGATCCATCATTTTCTTGATCCTCTGCATCAAATTGATTGCTGAATCTGATTTTGAGTAACCAATGGCGTTTGCTTTTTTGAATCCTAAACCATGTTCTGCACTTATACTGCCTCTGTACTTTGCTGTGAATTGAAATGCGGGAGATTTTGATCAGCGTTTATTTCAGCAGGAGTTGACAATAGGAGTAAGTGATGAATTAATATTAATAGTTCAGAAACATATGATAGAACCGTTTTGGGACAAAACATTGATTTTTAGAGCAAAGAAGACTTTGAAGAACAGACATGCGATGGAAATCCGCATATCGAGTATCAAACCCTCGACTTTCAACTTGCAAAGTCAACCAAAACATGCTGTCATTGCAGTGTCTTCGATAACTCTAACTTCCCTTTTGAGCTCGCCATTTCTTACTACCTAATTAATTTGGAAGCATGGAAACGAGAGAAGGCTCTAAAGTGAAGTTTTCGAAACGTACCAGCAAACAATAACTTGCCAGAAAAAAACGGCAATCTGACAGCGAAACTCAAAACTTTACTGGTGTGGCAAATTCAGGGGCAACTGACAGTTGCAAAGTTTCATATAAATCTATCAGGGAAGTATTTGGGGATACCTGTCCATTCAAAGATATATGGTTCCAGTTCGTCTATGAAATTTTTGTTTTCCTTGGCTGGAATCAGGTTCAGATGGAGATTTCCTGCAACGAATCAAGTGTCTAAATGTTTAGAATAGACAAATAGAAAGTTAGTGAAAAAATGAGACAAAAGTCACACTTTTAAAGCAAAGTTAGCCATTTTTGACGAAATAATGAAATACATAATTTGATAAATCATACCATCACCAAGATGTCCATAACCAACGATTCTCTTAGCTTTGTCCTGGAGCCTTTCTCGCATGTCAGTAACGAGATCGTATAGACAAGACAGTGGCAGTGAAATATCATACTAAAAGGTAAAACAATAGATGATCTTTACAAATAGAACATCTTCAAGACTTATAATAGGGACCTTTATCAACTAGGACGACGACTGCAACTGCAACACAATGTGCCCATTGTCTCCGAGCTTCGGCTTGAAAAGACTTCTTGTTTTCCGTTCGAATTTGCTTCCCTTGAGAGTCCATGCAGTTGCCTTTTTCATTTGCACAACTTGGAAATCCTATTTCTAACGTGCTGTTCTTCAGATCTGGATCTTCGAAGTGAAATTCAGTCATTTTAAATGTTTATTATCAAGGAAAAAGAAGGTTCCCAAGTATTTAGATGAAGAAGTAGATTTTGTCTTGGCTTGTTTAAGGACATGTGAAGATAACTTGTGGGAAACTATACTCGGTTGTATCATAGAAGACGACGTTCTGGTTGGCGTTGCCGTCCTAGCTGCTTAAGATCCCTTAATACCATACCGGGTGAGTCAAAAAAAGTTTACGCATTTGGCAAGGCTACGAAATAACAGGTCATTTTGTTTAGTAAAGTCACTCATCATTTAGACCCAGAAATTAGGAAAAGCAAACAAGAAGTATGCTTGGGAAAAAGGATTCCACATTCCATTCTGGTCCATAATTTACTTGTTACTGAAATAAAAATCTATTTCTGAAAGTAACAATATAAATTTCAATGCCTGGGGTTCCCTGCGGCTGACAGCAAGTATGGGATATTTCCATGTCATGTAGTTTTGTTATATTATACCTTTATGTTAGACTACATTACATAAGTCCCTCTAACCTACGCTCGTTGTTGTTGTTGTTATCGCTTCAGTTGAGGTAGCACTTTGTATGAGTGAAATTAAAACCTCAGATTATCAATGTTGAACGAATGCAAGGAATCACGTCGTCAGTCTATCTTTATGTCGTGTAGGCTATATTTAGAATTTTTTGCCCTTTGCAAGCTCATAGCTTTGCACTAACGATTTAAAGAAATCGATGCGATATGTAGAAATGGTAGAGCAAGTATGGTGAATAAAACGTGAACCTTACACAATAAAAAGGTACCTTGTACACTGTTCCATCATGCATCAATGCAGAAGCAATCCCTTCCCTAATCATCCATATTGTTTTTATCTGCAATGAAAAGAAATAGACCATAAAACTATTTCTGATTTAAATTTACAAATATCAAAGTGTGTACCTGAGAACTTGTTAAAGGCTCTTTGGGAACCAGCATGCATTGCAGCCTTAATTGTGAAGATAGCCTAATTTCATGCCACATGAAAGCAATTTTGTGATATCGCTCGACTTACCATGCTGCAACTCTCGATGTAGATCAGATGTAGATGTAGATGATTTTTGTTTTCAGAAATTCAACTATCTAACTGAAAATTTAAGTCCTTCCACAGCATGATATTTGAAAAATACCTTTGTTAAATCTGTGGACACTGTTCCATCTAGAGCAACACCATCAGCCATTACATCTTCTAAAAATGTATTCAGTTTCTGTAAATGAAGAAGTTGTAGTTAACATTCATTCTGAAAACTAAACGAAAATATCTTATGTCTTTTTACCATGAACAAAAGGAAGACGAACAGGAATATACATTTTTTAATAGACCTTTTCGCAATTTGAAGACAAGATCATAAAATGTTTCTTTATTAAAACATTATGGATTAAAACATCAAAATTTCACTGTTGTTGCAATCAAAATATTCAGCAAAAATATTCGACAACAAAAAATTTTGGTCTCCACGCCAGTTTTAACAACTATAATACCACTTCCATATTTGATACGTCATACCTCCTCGTCGTGTTCAGCATTTGAACCAGAAGTTTCAACCAAAACGTAGAAAGGAAATTTGTTAATCGGATTTCGATACTTTAAATGAGTTTCTACCACATCCATGCAATGATTATCGAGGAATTCAAACGCTGCGAAGAAGGAGAGACGATGATTAAACTAGAACTTGTGTTGTATACACGGTGCTATCAGAGAATCTTAGCTATCAGAGAACCTCAGTCAGAAACTTAAATCTGTGCAATAAAGTTGTTTTTACAATGATGGAGCATGAGTGCTTACGTTAAGAAAGGAATGAAGTTCTTTTGCCGACTTTTGTGCGCGGCCACTGACTGAAAGCCTCCAAAGCCTGATTTTTCATGGACCAATCAGACGGCGAATAAGTGAAGAAGACAAAGGAAACCCGTGAAGATTTTGATAAATTTTACCAACTTTCATGAGACGCAACCAGGACAAAAAACTGCTGGAAATTTCCCGAACTCTTTGAAGATATCTACTGTCCAGATATTTGGGTATGTTTGCTTCAATGGCTGTTTACATATCTCACGGTTTCGAGGGGTTATGGTGTCTCCAATACACAAATTTTAGCTCATGATCTTAGCACGGTCCTTTTTCAAGTTTTCTCAAAGGAACTTTGTCGAGAAAATCCCTTGTAAAAAATCTGAACAGAGCGACCAATTTCAGCCAGGAAAATTTTGAAATATATTTTAACATACCAACATACCATAAAATATTCTAATATATTATAACATATTTTAACAAATGGTGTATTTGCCAATATTACTGTCTTGATATCCAGGGGGCAATAGACTTTCAAACGGGGGGATTGTTTTTCTGAATCACCCGGTGGAATTATTCACGTACCTGATAGAACTTCTCCAAGCATCATTCTCGCTTTGACAAATGCTTGCTTCACTGCCTCGAATGATTCACAGCCAAGAAACGCTAAACTTATTGCCTGAAACAAACAATTATTTTGAAATTATAACATTTCGTCTTATCTACAGTCAAACGCTGCGTCCCTGCCTCAGCTCAATTCATTGCTTCAAGTTCGTAATGGCCTAATTCTGTTTCTCTGCAAAAGCGAGGCTGCCCTCATTTGGCCATTACGACCTTGAAGCAATGAATTGAGCTGAGGCAGGGGCGCAAAGGAAAGCCAAGAAAGGCAGAAGAAACCACGATAAAGACACAGGTATGTCTGCGTTTACATTTTTAACTACTACTTCGTTTCCTGCGACCCATGGTAAAACATGAATTTCCAAAAACGATACCTACCTTGGGTCTCTGTGGAGTTAAGATCGATACTTTTGTAATCATCCCCAAGGTGCCCTCAGAGCCAATCATTAACTGTTTTAAATCATATCCTACAAAAAAGAACAGACAGCATTAAGAACATGGGATTGCTGCAGATCATTGATATGGATATGCAAATGGTCATCATTGAAGCTGAGTTGCTAGCTGAAGATACAAGATTGTCACAGAGACACATAGGAAACGTTTCTTGACACAGTCATCTTCCTTGACTGTTCCTACCGCAATGAGCTTTGTGTAGCGAACCTTTAGTTCCCTTTCGAAACCTTCAGTTCCAAGACCATCTATGCGGTCTTTCTCAGAAAAAGGACAAAGGCTCGATGGACTTAAAACATTCTATATGAAACTTATAAATGGTGGTATAGATTTACGACAAAGCTTTGATCGCACCATAACACCTTTACCTGTATTATCTTTGCGCAGTGTTGACAAACAATCGAGCACTGTTCCATCAGCTAACACCTAATGAAGGAAAATTCAGTTATTTGCAACGAATCAAATACCCTTTGCAGAAACAGTATTTACTCACAGAAATAAATTTAGTCTCAAATAATCGAGTAATTCCAAGAGATATTTGATGTTGCGCTTTCGGCCAGATGATACTCTGAGTAATGCAGTTTGATGGTAGGTTCCCGGGGTTTTACCTTCTATATGTAGAGCAACAAGTATGTACCGCCCATAAGGATGGGTTTTGAACGGCAAAAATTCCTAAATATTGATCATTGGTCGCAAAATGTAACTGTTGTACTAGAAATGGGTAGCTTTTTGATATCTACTTCTATTGTTGGATTTTTTGGCTTTAGTTGTGAAAATTGGTATATGGTAACAGTATCTTCCATTACCTTTACAGTGTAAATGAAACTTGATTCTTAGGAATTTCAATAAGCTTTGCCCCTTAAAATCCTTAAAGGGTCTGTTTCATCCAGCATTCCTTGCACGTGTCGTCTCTTTGCTAACCTTTGTTTGCCGCCATTTTCATGGCCCATGAAAATGGCGACAACAAAGGGAAACCAAGAGACGACACGTGCAAGGAATGCTGGATGAAACAGACCCTTTAAAAATGGCTATGAACCAACATTGACAGAAACTCCTGAAATATGGGTTTTCCCCTGAAATATTGGGCGGCATGTCCCCGTCATCCCAAGACTTGAGTTACCCCCCCCCCCCAGGGCAGGGTAGGTTTGCAAGGGATCTTTTCTATTTAAGAGATATCATACATTCGACTGAAACAACGTAGAAATTACTTACAGCCTCTACACCTAGAACTGAGCCATGCAGTGAGCCATATCGCAGTAATCTTAGACCACCAGCATTTGTAGCAACATTACCACCGATCTGACAACTGAAAGGATGGTGAACATTGGTTAAAGCCAATGCAATCTAACCATTCAATATGCTTCATAAACATAGACGAAAGAAAATAAAAGAAGAAATTAAAGTCATTTAGAAACTTTGCCGCAAATGAAATTCTTTGCTCACAGGCCGCACATGAGCCAGTAAAGACCAAGCTATTGTACATCAATACTTATGTGTATTTTCTAATAGAAACTGCTTATAAGAAATTTGACTCTCAGATCGCCAAAACATTAAGAAACTCCAGTACTAGGAAAATATAACTTAATAAACTATTTATTTTTGCAAAGTAAATCCCTAGCATATTTTACTTAATCTTACTTAATCTTCACTTCTTTCCCATATGATATTACTTGGAAGCTACTTGAATGAAGTCTAAACATCAGCATGGGTTCAAAAACCTTGGTTTTGGAATTTTCAGGATGGAACAGGTTCTGAACATAGAGAATGTTATGGAACCTTTGAGAAACTCATAAGAAACTCTTGGTACTGAAAATCTGATAAATTTAAGAAACTTTCAGTACTGGCCCAAATTCTAAGTTTCTTACAAGAAATTATGTGTATATTAATTCACATCATTAAGATCCATTAACATTAGGTTCAAAGAGAATTTAAGACATCTTTTCATTCCACACATTCTACTTTTCATTCCACACATGTCACAAAGACCCATTTTTGACAAACAAAATGAAATTTACCAACCTCCCCTTAGCACCAAGATCTAAAGGCATCATCAACCCTCTGTCTGCTAAATAATTATCCAAAACTTCAAGAATGCAGCCAGCTTGGCACACCAAAATACCTAAAATAAGGAATACTTGATGTAACTGTCAACTTTTAAATTCTTTACATTTTTGGCCATGATATGGTGAATTCGAAGCTCATAAATAAAGTTTTCCTCTTAAAGCTTTTATGTTGTGATAAATAAAAATCCTACCCTTGCTTTATCAGTTGTCCTTCAGCGCCATGAGAGACAGTCATAAAATCCCTTTGTTTTCTGTGTCATGCAAAATCACACCTTGATGACTTAAAAGGGAAACCACGCTAAACCCCATGACCATCCTCTACACAGAAATCACATAACTGAACAAATGTCTGCCATTAGTCTTATATAGTGCCATAAAAGCTTTAAAAATCTGCCAGCAGGCATTCTCCACCGTGATCAGTGCCTTTAAAGTGCAAACTGTGCATGTCTAATTGTTTTCAAATCTTCAGATAAAAATAATGAATTTTTCACTTACCTGCAGTTTCATCAATATCAATAATTTTGTTCATCAAGGATGTTGAAATAATTATCTCATCAAAAACTGGAACACTTCCACCTAAAACAAGGAGTTCTATCTTAATGGATGACTTTCATATGTAAGGAACTTTTTGAACAAGAAGCACAATGTTTGCAAAACTATGATAACCATTCTAAGGTTAAGACAACAAAATCTAAATGTTCAAAGAGTTAAAATGGCAAGTAGGAACAAATATGCACTGAAAAAAGAAAAAACATTGAAATCATAAAAATATTTCAAATATTTGTGCAATACTGTCTTACCAACAAGTCCTGTATTTCCACCTTGAGGCACCACAGCTAACCTGCAAAACAGGAACAGTATATCAATGACATGGAAAGGAATTGATCAATACTGTTGTTACTTTTTACCAAAATTTCTCTTCAAAAATGAATGATGTATAAATGAGAAATCCAAACCTTCTTTTGTTGCAATATGCCAAAATTTGTGACACTTCCTCTGTTGTCTTTGGTTTTAACAACACTTTGCTCATTCCTCTAAATTAGCGAAAAAGAAGAGGAAAGTGAAACTTGAGAATTTGTTGTCTTTTCAAGAACAACTGAAATTATGCTAACTTCCTGCAAGAAAGAAAGGATCCAAATGTATGCTTTGCAGAAAAATTGAGGGTCTTTTGATGCCATGCTGCAATTTTAGATTGTTTGAAAATCAATTTTTTCCAAAGAAACCATGGATCAATATTGCTTATGTCAAACAGACAAAAAAAGCTTTACTCAAATTGCACTGTTCTATTACTTCAAGAACTGAAATGTAGATCCACTGTGCACTTTGCTTTCACCTCAAGGGGTTGCTCTCTCCTCAATTAGTTTACCTACTGAGAGAAACTTCCCTCCATGTATATTTCCCATTTTTGTAATATTCAATGTTTTGTCTTTTTGTTGTCTCTTGTAATCTTGTTATAATATTTAGTACTTAATTGTGGTATTTTTAAAGGATTTTGGTATGTATGGAATTTTAAAATGAAAGAACTATACTGAAATAAACTGATCTAAAAATTTTCATTTGGGCCATGTTTGATTTTCAGACAGTCTGAATGTTCAGCCTGCCTACAAAGGACCCTGGATCACAATAACTATGTAATAAGAATAATCCATTGAAATTTCATTTTCAGTGCCATTCCGCTTACATGGTGACTTGACTCATATGTATATGAGGCATCCTGTAAATATCTCCTATAAAATATGAATTTACCTGACAATCCTAAGCCAATCAGTATTGTTATTAATTAATTCATCTTCATCAGTTACAACTCTCCCTGGCAATAATTCTTCAAAATGTTGCAGATCTTCAGCATTTACCTAAAACAAGGCATAAGCTTGACTACAAATTTTCCTGCAGTTTCATGAAAGGTTACCGCTTTTTCTATGTTTGGTTTAAACCATTTTGAATGAGATATTCAGCATTTTAACTTAATAGACCATTACAGAAATCTCTTCACAAAAAATTGCACACGTAGGTCTTACGATCAGGTCTAATAAATTCAGAGTCAAAACAAGGACAGAGATCGGCCTGAGAGGTTGGGCCCTGAGGAGTGCATGACATTTTCCATGGTACATTCAAAACTAAGATCATGGTAGATATATTTCTAAATCTATTTCATACTTCAGAAAATTCCTTTCTCTTCAAATTGGGGTATTTTTCATGTGTCAGTTCCACCAGATCCGCGGCTGAAGCCATCGTACGAGTTTGAAATCTGACGACATTGGAACCACTGGTGTTTGCAGCCCTTCTGAAATTCCATCTCTCTGAAGTCTTGCATCCACACGACGAAGCTACAGTAAACTTTCTGAAATGTGTAACTGCTGCTTTGGAAAATCTTGTTGCACGATTCATGGCTGTTTGTGCTCTGAAGGCTTCTATCGATGTTGTAAAATGTCCATGTTCCTTCTCCTAGCTCCTACACTGCTCCAAGTGATGTCGTTTTGCGGAGTGACTAGGCCACTTTGTTGTTACAGTGGTTGGAAAACGAGGCTAGGAGTGAAAGGTCATTTGAGAAGGTGGTCTACCAATCGGTCCTGATAATCTCAAGCCTTTTTCGCGCCATTTTCACGTAATCAATCAATAGATCATAGTCAATGAATAGATTAAGTCTCCTCTGTATGTATTTAACTATGACAGACAATCTTAGAACTTTAAACGCGTAGAATTCTATTGCTTATGATGAAGACAGACGTGATCTTCTCAACAGTGTAGATGCCATCTTGCGACCTCACGGATTAACAAACCTTTCAATTGAAAATTTACTCCAAATCCTCTTGCACTGCCACGAAAAGTTGTCCTTCAATTTAAATATAGAAATTCTTGAGGCAGCGTTAAAATACATTCAGGCCTGGTAAGTTCAGGTCTTTCTCTCGTGTAATTCATTTTTCGTACATTCGTTTTTGTGATCTTTTGTTGTCGGAATTGCAACTGTTATTTGTTATTTTATTTGTAATATCTAAATGTAATATTATGTCAAGTGTTATGGTCACAGGGATGCTATGTATCCCCATGCTCCTCGTGGAGTCGTCTTTTATTTGTTTCTTGTAAGATTTCATTGGAATATAAAAAAAAACACTTTTCCAACTGAATAAACCTTTTAGCTATTCTACAAAGTAGTCTGGATCGAGCGTTACTTTCATGCATTTTTATACGCGAGGTTCGATCGAGTGGCGTTAGAGCTTCTATCACAATTGTGCACATTCGAAAATTCGACAGAATGTAGCATAATATCGTTCGATTCTGATTCTTTTAAGAATAGCTAAAAGGTCTATTACTTCGAGGGAGGGTACTTGATATCATGATTATTTTTGGCATAATGTGAAATACACAGCAAAAATTACAGAACCCTTTTGTCGATTTATAAACCATATGAAACAGTAGACTGACGACGTGATTCCTTGTATTTGTTAAACGTTTTCAATCTGATGTTTATAGCTTCTCTCATACAGGTTTGAAGCCATAAACATCATCCAATTCAATGCAAAAACTGAGACTCATGCAATCAGTTTAATGAAACAGCAGCAACCTTCCAAGCCACTTTTTAAGGCAAATTTCACAGCTTTGGGCGTGTTTTCCTTCTCTGATCTCCCTGTCCTTTTACTTCTTGACGCCTAAAAATCTTATTATTTATCTGAGCATAGTTCATAAAATCAAATAGATCAAAATAAGAATGAAGTGTTTTGATAAGTTTATAGATGTTTTTAACTTTGGAATGTTTGCTAAATATGTCCTAGTCAAATTTCCGTCTTCTCTTCTCAAGTTTTTTGCTTATCTCCCCGTATTTTTAGCTTAGAGATCATTCTATTTTGCTAAAAATAATTATCACTTCATCTCTATCTTCAAGTTTTCTAGTGTACCTTACAAGTTTTTAACAACTTTTCTACAATCAGTTGTTCTTTCCCACAACTTAAACACATTTGCCAGAGTTGGTGTTTGGTATCTTTTTCGTTTCGGGTGAAATCATAAAAATGTTTACTCAATAAAATTTCTTTCTGCAAAATTCAATTTTTGCAACCAGAGATTGACAATATTGATACATTTAGCACTTACATAAAAAAGGATCATAAATGCAAATTTTTCTATTTCTTATAAAATACACGATCTTTATTGAGTTTTGCTTTTTTATATCCATTTAACTTCTTCCTAAACATCGCAGAGCATTCCTCTTCACTTGCTGCCTTGTGATTTGATCCATGCTCCAAATACGCAGCAATTACCTTTAAAAAAGAGACCAAAGGGTTCACAAAAAAAACAAACCAAATCAAAAAACGAATGTCTTTACTTAAGTCAACAAATAGTGAGACTTTGTGCTAAAAAATACGATACCAATTTCACACAGTGGGAAGTGACATGGTTTCAAAAACCAGAAGGTGCTGGTGGTGTGGTGCAGCGGTGTAATTCTCTGATTTTGCGGTTAGAACGGGGGTTAGATAGAACAGTCAGGTGGACAGGGTTCGAGCCGAGTTGGAGCTCCATCGGCTGCGCGTAAGCAAAAAGGAGCGCGAAAAAACATTGATTATTAATCATTTGACCTATCCCTATGCACCTTGCAAAAACTAGTTTTGAGTGTAAGCCATGCAGAAATGGTTGCCATGCAGAAATACATATGACACTGGTCTGGTACATATTTGTTACAGTTGAGGAGCGTTTGCCCTACTCCAGAACATAATTTTTCAACAGATCATCAGTGGTAGGACACAATTAGGTTGAATTACATCAGATCAGATTCTTTTCCAACCTTGAAATGACATAAAATTCTCTTCCTTGGCAGCCTTTATCAGCCATAATTTCTGGTCTTGAACTGCAGGGCTCTGTTTCATGCGTTCTTTGCAATGTTTGGGCCTAAGTCACCGATTTGCATCTCCTGCACAAGACTGCCCTACAAAGGGTTCTCAAAATTGAACTCTCATTCAAAAACACGCAACGGAGCTCTGCAGTTCAAGGCCAGAAATTATTGCCGAGAAAGACTGCTAATGTCAAGGAAGAGAATTTTATGTCATTTCAAGGTTGGAAAACAAATGTGTCACGAATAAGTAGGAACAAAGTACACAGGAGGCTGATCCGATAAGCCTTTGTCGCAGATCGATCGTTGTATCCAGGAAACGCCGAAGTTGTACCGGTTTAGTGTAAGCCGGGTGATAATCAGTTTATCTCCGACTACACAGATTGGGCAAATTTTGCAGACACAGTAGCGACTGTATCAGCGTCTACATATTAATATTCATAGATGTGAACGGCTACAGGCATTCTTCAAACAAAGCATTGCTTTTAGAAAACAAAACTGCATCTAATCGCAAATTAAGTAGTACCGCAATTGAAAGGATGGGAGGAGTTTGTCGTTCATGAAATAAAATTTGATTACAAAGTCGTCGACATAAACTGGGAAAATTGAGGTAACTGGGCGTTGCAGGAAAGATATAGAGGAAAATGGATGATTTTGGTTGCATCCTGCGACAAGAGACATTTGGAAAATTAACAAGAAAGTATGTTTTGCTACTAGAAAGATTGCATTCAATTATGACTGTGATATAAATGTAGTGGCGTCCACCAGAGCGCAATAAAGAGTTTATGAACCAGGACGGCAACGCAAGCTGGAACGTTATCTTGTATGCTGCAAAAAAAGCATTTTCTCCTTGCGCTACATTTCACACATTATTCCAAAGAAGACGACGAAACCTCTTTTTTCAGCTTGATGCCGTATTGCACGATAAAGTTTGTATGTTTTAAAGTATTCGACAAACGCTTCTTTATTGGTCAACTGTTGATATCTAATTTCATAATCATATTTGAAAAGCTTTTCTTATATTGTACTATTAACCTATCAACTCAATACTCCAAACAGATGTCTGCAAAACTCAAGAATAAGAAAATTATGTAAGTTGGTTAAAGAGGTCGAACAGTTTGCAATAAAACAATTTAAACACTCTGAAATAATCATAAAAAGTCTTTGAAATTCTCAGAGGGAAGCTTGTGATGGGGGTAACTGAAGGTGAACAAAACATGAAGGTTTCTTGGCATGAATAATTTATCGCGGTTCGTGGGTACCATTTGATTACAATTGAAATGTATTTATGTGGATTTTCATGAAAAAATAACTCGGTGAGAATCAAGATTCTCAATGTGTTAGTGGTTGCTAAAGACAAAGATGTATGTAAAAAGTCAAGAAAAACTGCTGCAGGCTTCAAACTTTTGTGAGCAGTACGGGGAAGCGCTTAGTTACAATATCTGTTTCTTATGGCAACGGACGTACATTGCACGTCATATAAGTTCGTTGGTGAAGAACATTAGTTCCGCCCTTTGGAAACGTGAATCTCATGGAAACAAGGAAGTTGAGGAAAACTGTCGCAGCATTCAAATTTCAGAGTAGTATGGTAAAGCTGTATCATTACCTTGTTCTGCTCTTTAGCAACTCACAACGTACGAACCTGTTGCCAAAGAGTTGCTACTCCTAGTATTACGATTCATGCAGTTATCAGAAATCCAGCTGCTACTAGTCTGCCCGCTGCTTATTTGATGTTTAAAGTGAAACTAAACAGCTATACTGCTGAAGGGCAACCCTCCTTTAAAGAATCAAGCATGAAAAAATGAAATCCATGAGGCACCACAACAAGCTGACAGAATGGAAGCTATCTCGCTAACGTAATATCATATTGTAGAGAATACTTCCATATTTCTGGACCGCTGGCTGGTAGGATTTAGAAAAGCATCTATTCGCCCAGCTAGGAGTTATGTAACTTGAATCAAAGATAAGCCGTTCCACACAAATCAGGAGCAGAGATCGTCAAAATACTCAGGTACTGAGATTTTAAGAGAGCGAAATTTATCAAGCTTCGATGGTCAATGCTAGATAATTTTACAGACATTAGTCGAGAAAGATCAAGACAAGGTAACCTGGTGCAATGGCCGTTGATATGAAACTCAACAGCGATTTTACAGAAAACTATCTTATCGAAAAACCTAGCAAGTATCAGAATAGTTTTCAACAACTCACGTTGTTTTATATGCCGAGGACAACTAGTTCTTGGTTGACCGTTCATGTCAATGTTTTTACAGCTTACACATCAGAGGTTATACTCTGGATATACTGGTTGAGATACTCTGGATATACTGGTTGAGTTGGAAGTTATAGATTATAATGTCACCAGAGTATGTCTAACTAGTGAGCTGACAAGAAGGAGATGTTGATAACCTAGGTCGCGATTTGAATGTTAACTTTCTTTAAGACGATGTTTCTCGACGCAATCATAGTCAAAAACTGAGATATTTACATCCATTAAACAATTAAAGTTCGATTCCTCTTGTGCAAGACTTACTTTTGCTGAACCTTTATGTAAGGAAAAGCGTGGATCAAAACGAATTTATTGAAAACATATCAGGACATGAACGATAAAGTTCTTCAGCGTCTGTCAGAGAACGGAGAAACCAGAAACGGAGAAAACTGCAATATAACAAAGCAATGGCAAACATCGCGATTATTTGGTGAGTTAGCCAAACTAGACTGTGCAAATACATTGCAAAAATATTGAATAAAGTGTACAGAAGAGAGTAAAATCCTGAGACACCAGTAACCAGGGAAAACTGGAGCTTAACGAAGCAACACATAATATTGCGTTTATTTGTTGAGGTAGTTGAGCCAGACAGTGAATTAGATGGAAATATATGGCGGGGGATGTATCGGTTGGGGTCTACGGAATTTAGGAAAGGCATGTGACACAAGTAAACACAAAAAACCGGATCATAACAACGCAACGAAGACAATGATAATCATAGCTGATTGCAATATTGTAGAAACCTTGCGATTCGATGCGATACTTTAGAGAACAGAAGAGAGAATTATCAGTACTCCAGAAACCATCTAAAGAACTTCTATGATACAATTAAAATCTGCAACAGTTTACTTGGTGATCTATCAGTGAAATATCGTGAATTTCAATTCGGACATTAATTAACTAAAGTTAAAAAATGGAAAATGAGACATATGAAGAAGAAGCTTTGATCGTGTATGAGTCGTTGAAGAGCGACGTCAGTCCACCAAAGGCTAAAAAACGATGGGAAATATTACGCCGAGCAATATTGCAAAAAAATGACATAACGGAGAAAAGCGCTGTTGATATCTTACCTGCTTTGAAAGCAAAAGCACGTGAAACCCGAGAACGAAAACGAAAACTACAAGCGAAACTCGCAACGATCATAGAAACAGCGAGAGAAGAACTCGAAACAGCCGAATTGAAAGCAGAAAAAGTAACAACGACATTTAATGAAGTCGTAACGGATCTTCGACGAAAAATCACGATAGCGGAGCATCGTAAAATTATCGAAAATGTATTCGCTGGTGGGCAGTCGACTCGAGAACGTAGAGTATCGGTGAATGATGTTGCACAAGGGATGAGGATCGTACGACAAATGGAAGCTACACACGACAGGATCAGAGCACGGAAGAACTTTCTAAAGAAAGTCGCAAGCAAAAGATCAGGAAATTCACCAATCGTGGGCAGCAAACGAGAAGAAGAAAGTTCCAGTGTAGACAGTAAAAGGGAGGATGAAGTTACAAATGAAGAGGACAAAAGGAAAGGGGGGAACGTTCCTAGTACCGATAACAAAAACGGGGCGAACGCTTCTAGCGCAGAGAACAACAGAAAAAAGAATGTGCCTAAGATTAAGAAGAAGAAGACTAGGCAGGGTACTGAGAAAAGAGAGAAAGTTAACACGTTAAACAAAGATGGAGAAAAAAAGGCTGCTGGTAAAGCAAGTAAAGGGAAAGAAGACATTTCGAGCGTTGATAGCAAAACTGGAGAGACTATTTCTAGCGCAGAGTGCATTCGAGACGAGAATGTTTCTGGTATGGGAAATAAAAGAGAGGAGAAAGTCTTCAGAGAAGAAGAAAATGGAGAGGAAGGTGCTACAATCGTGGACAGCAGAAATGAGACAGAAAATGAAGGTGTGAAAGGGAGAATGCGGAGGAAAGGTACTCACAAAAATGGCACAAAAATCGAAGGGAGGAAGAAAGATGGCATCAAGGGTAAACAGGGACGAAAAATTGGCAGGAAAATTAAGAATGAGAAAGAAAGTATTAGTGACAACAAGAAAGGCAATTTTGACGGTGAAGTTCTGGGAGAAATGAAAAATGATTTTGGGGAAGTTATAACTTCAATGGGTTTGAAACGAAGTTCTTCAAAACCAGCAGAGGAAGGAAATGGAACATATGACAAGGGCATCAAAGGCGATTTGGAGGAAGGCGGGCAGATCATTACCGTTTCAAGAGAGATACAGAAACATCATAAAAATCGTTTGAAAGATGAAATAAAAAATAAAATGAAATTACCAAGTGTATCAGAAAGCTTGTATGATGATGAAGACGGGAAAAGTTGTGGTAACAAAAATGGTAATAATTATAGTTTCGAAAATGATCATGACGTGTTTCATGAAAATGAAGAGCAAGATTTTGAGCTTAATGGTATCTACAATAATGATGTCAAACAAAATGCACGAAGTCTGCAAGACAATGATAATAATGATAATAACCAGCAAAGACACCATGAGAAAAAAGCCGGTGAGACTCACCCAAATGATATTCATTCTGAAGACGAAACTTTGATGGCGGAAACTTTTGGAAGAGTCAAAGATCCAGGAAATCAGAGTGATACTGACTGCCATAAAGAGCTGTTTGATGGCAGCAATGAATATGGGATTAATTCTGGCGAAACAATAACAGAGTTTGACAATAAATTTGAGAACGATACGCGGCACTTTACGAGTCCTGTTGAATTTGACAGGAAACAAGGAGATCGAAGTCCTTGCGAAGTACTACAAAACGAAACAACGGAAGATTCTGGGATCAAGGTAAACGAAATAAAGGAAGATCTTTTCATCAAAATGAAGGGCGAGACGAAAGACAATATTGCATCCATTCAGCAAAAAGATGGAAGGAGACTTGAAAAGGAAGAAGTATTTCATAAAATTAGGAAGAACATGGAGGCATCAAGGGAATTCATTGAAAATCTTAGAAAGACTCCTGATGCGGCAAAATATGCTGATATCTTCCAAAGCAAATATAGGAAGCTTGTGCCAAAAAATAAAGAAATGAATGATGAAAACAAGACTCTTGCAAAGAAATATGGGCATGAATCATTGGAGGAATTGTCAGAAAAAGGTAGGGATGAAGACGAAACGGAAGTGTTTGACTCTGAGCAAAAACGGAGGCCAAGTAGTTTGAAAATGCCAAGACAAATTTTGCAAGATTTTGTATTGAATAACCGTGTGCAGAGAACACGAACATATGCAGGAAGCAGCAGTTTTGATCTGAAAAATACCAGTATCAAAGAACTGTTTTCTGAAGCAGTTGATGAAAAGGAAGGTTTTGAAACCATGACATCGGCAAGCAGTCCATCTGGAACGGCGACGTCTCCATTTAAACGCTCCAGCAAACGGGATAGCGGATACTGCGAAAGCACATTGTCATCCCTGGTACTTACAGGCACTTACAGTTGGACTTTTAATCAAAATTCTGAGAAGGATATTAAGGAGATTTTCAACGGATTGCGAGAAACAGGTCTCGATGCAAGAGCAGATGAACTCGAAGATACATTAGCAAATATACTAGAGATCCAGAAAAGTTTGAAGCATGACCTAAGGGATATAAAGAAATCGATAGAAGATGAAAAGATTAGACAGCGGAATAAAGAACGAGAAGGGATTAAAATTCGAAAAATGAAAATAGCTTATGAAAGATTTAAGGAAAAAGAACGGGAGCGTAGAGAATTTGAAGAACTGCAAAGATTGTTGAGAGAAGAAGCAAAGAGGCGATTGGAAAGACATCAAAAGTTGCACAGAGAAAGGATGATGTTAGCTATTGACAATAATATCTCAAGACAATACAACTTTTCATATTTTAGCAGTGTTAGGAATACGCGAAGAAGAAAAGAAAGTGATCAAAAAGCTACAGTGAGATTGAGAAAAGATGGTCAATAGATGAAGGCGACTTTCAAGAATGCACCACTACCATTAAAAGCTCTATTAAGCCCCCTGTTTCCAACCCCCCCCAAATTAGATGAAATGCCAGAAGAGGATGCCTAAGATCTCCTATTTACTTAGCTAAAAACTGTCTCATAGTTGTGTATTTGAGTTGTAAAAGATGGCCAAAAGAACTAAAAAGCATTCATGCACATCCTTGCCACTTGACTTTGTTTGTGAATAAACCCCCTCCCTAATAATCATCCCCTCACTAGAGTTTCCAAAATCAAATAAATCCCATAAATTGCCTGGGCTCAAGAGAGCTTTTAAAGTAGTTGACATATTGAACAGTTCTGGAAAAATGCCTAAATGAACAAAAATGGACCAAAGTAAATAAATGTTTAGTGGATATCAACCTACCCTGGTTCTATTTGAAGGCCAAAAGAAGTACAAAAGATCACCTTTTTCCTAAGTTTTTTGATTGATATTCCATCATCTCCAGCATCTTTTAGAACCATTTTAATTGCCTTCTGCCAGTTGAATTTTCCTGTAAGAAATGGTGGAAAGATATTCAAACTCTATAACTCCATGTCAGAAGTCAAAGAAAAATACCTAGCGACTGCAGATTAGCACAAAATCTTTCCCAAAGATATTAGTTATTCCCCATGGAAAAATTCACACATAACACAGCAAATGCTGATAAATAAATGTTTGTATTAGTTACGAAGGAGAGAGGTTTCTCTGTGATAATTCCATGCAGATAAGACAAATTTTATGCACAATGCAGATGGAGAATATTCATGTAAAGAATAACATTCTGATTTTTACAAGCAGCATTTTCAACATTGTTAGTTTTCAAGCTCTGTAAAATCTCAAAATTTTGTTGGCTTAGGGAGGAGCATATACTGTATGTTCAACACTAGTTTTCCAGCAAAGTTTCCAAATCAGGTAATCGCTCCTCACCTGTTGCAGGTTGGTCATTGTCCTCTGTTTCCTTGTCCTCAACAACCGTCTCAATATTTTCATTTTTTACATCCTCTCTATCAATTTTCTTATCTTTCTTCTTTTTCTTTTTTGGACCTTCCTCTTCATTGCTGATTACCTTATTTGGTTCAATGGCATCATTTTCACCATTAACAACTCCATTTTCAAAGGCTCTTTTCCTTTTTCCTTTCTTCTTCTCTTTTGAGATGTTTTGTATTACTTTTCCATTTTCCTTACTTTCTAACTGTGGCTCATCACTATTTGTACCATTTGAAATGCAAACTTTTGAATCCTTTGCTTCCTATAAAATAAAGGGTTATAATCATTAGACTTTTGATCCTCATAAAACTAATATAGCATTGTCAATGCAGATTCTGCACATTCTAACATTCAGTGCTTATCAAAACACTATTTAGCTAATTTGACCAATACAGTACAGGCCTTACACACATTAATATGCTTTTCATGCCTAAGAATTCTTGTTTATGAAAATTTACATCCTTTCATATGACTCAAGTATTCATAACCGTAATTTAAAGAACCTTTGTTATGCCAATGTGGCAAGGCATGCACTGTATGGTGATGAAGAAGATGAAAGAAGAATGTATATCTTTACAAAATTCTCTTTGGGGTATTACCTGATTTTATCATATCAACAATTGGCTTCTGAAATTGTTTTGTTTATGTATCAGTCTATTGCTACTATGACCATCCCCTGGGGACACCCCTGGGCATTTGCACATGAAAAATTCCTGGCCCCAGGCATTTTTCATCTCTGTTGCATTTGACAATACTAAGTGCTTTGGCTTACAAAGCTACTGCGAAAATGCTATTTCTAAGGACCCAGCCCTCAACCTTCACCAAAAAATTTCCCTGGCTCCCAGGCATTTGTGTGGCTCTTAGGAATTTTTCTTAACCCCTGGGCTGCCCAGGGGGGATGATTAGGGTAGGAAATAAACAAAACATTACCTCTGTCTTTTTTGGGCTGAAAGCTTCCCATAATTCTTCAAGAATGGTTGGATTATTTACTCTTAGACTGTTGTTGCAAAAGTTCTGGAATGAAAAAGGTATGTTTACAGAATTTTTCCCTACATCCCGTGTCATAGTGTAGTTGGTATCTGTTAAACAAATGTCACACAAAAGGCAGTATTTGGAAAACTTTTAAATTCAAACCCTTGTGTTTCATGATCAACTGAACAATGAAATTAATCAAAAGTCTTGCCGATGGAAAGAAGCATGGTACAAAATGTTTTCAATACCATCTTTAGTGTAATTGCTTATTCATGGAGATGTTAGGAGCAAAAGGCAATCAAATATTTTCCTTTCACACTGTAAAATGTCTTTGGTCTTCCTTTTCTACTTAGCAAAAAGCAAGCTTTAACTTCCTTGCCCTTTTCAAAGTGTATTTTCTGTAGACTTTCACCACAATTTTCATTGTAATTACTCACAAAAAATTTGGTCTTTTTTCTTGGTACATTGGAATATTCTTGTATTCTCTGAAGATATTCTTTGATCTTTGGATTTTTTACACCTTCACTTGCTTGTTGGACTTGCTATAATAAAAGAATCATGACATCAAACTTCTTTTCAAGTTTATGGAATGAATTATGATTCAACTAAAGTAAAGTGAGCATAGCAAGAAAATTCGCTCAGGAATGTTGCAGAAAGCAATCATTCCTCATCAAATAGCTTTTAGATTTCTAGTTGTGTTTAGCAGGAGCAACTGAAATTTCAAGAAATATTTTTGGGATTCTTTCTGACAGACAGGGCCCATTTTTCTTGCTATGGAGAAGCTAAGAACACCAGTTTTCTTATGACTCTTAAAAGTGGGAGTTTGCAATGAAAATGAATCCAGTCAAATGCAAGGGAGATACATGATATGTACAATCTTGACCAAACTTTATTGATGCTCCAGTCCAGCCTATGAGTATGGCAAGTTTTGGATCAGCTTCTCTCAGAGAATCCAATATTCGTAGTTCCAAAGATGTAACTGCATAGGAACCATGATGCAGGTCCCTATTTGATCGTTGTTAAAAACTATGGACAAACTTTGGCTGTTTGAGTAGCATGATTCGTTATTGCCAAGGGAAAATCACAGATTTAGTATTTTCAACCTTCATCCATTCTTGTTGTTTAACTTCTCCTTTATTCGCTTTTTCTTTTGGCTTATAAAGTTTCCCTTGATATTTTTCTGCCTCTGTAATACAGGTCGTATGTTCAGCATATGAATCCCCATGAAAATCTTTGCCACAATCAATGCATGACAAAACACTGCAACTTCGACATTCAGATTGGTAATGCTTCTCTACTCTGTTCTTCTTTATTGTCTGACCGCAAGCATCACAGATGAAAGACACCATCTTGGAAGATAACGAAGGTTTTCAGCTTAATCAGGATAGGAGTAAGATTCAACAGTGTCTTCTTTTTTTGGTTCACTTTCTTTCTGCATGTGTATTTATTTGAGATTCTTTTTAAACAGCCTCATTCTGAAAAGAACTTTGTAAAATTCGACTTACAACAAAAGCTGCTATTCTATTTGTTGCTGCTGTTGTTATGTTAGCAATAGAAATTACAAGATCTGATTTCACATTAGTACATGATAGCTTTAGTAGTTAGTCTAAAAGTTCTCAACCTTGAGATCAACCTGGTCTCGTTCAGATTTTACTTCCAGAAAGATGGCGAACATATCAGGATTGGTCGATTCGATGCTGCGAGAATATCTTTTATTTCGTGGATTCACTGCAACTTTGAAAGCTTTGGAGAGTGAAATTAAATCAGATAAAGATAAGAGTTTCAGGGTAATGTATATGAAAATGTTAAAGAAATTTACACAGCTATTATTGACAAAAACGATCCAATAGGATGAGAAATGGGCCTAAATAAAATTTTGAGTGCAATGCATGCAGTTGACACTGAACCAAAGACCCATTGTATTAGTCTATTGGTCTCAACTATAAAAGTTCTGTATAATCTTACTTATGCCACATTACCTTTGCACATGTAAAAATACTAGAGATCTATCGCCCTTATCAGACCACTTTTCAGAAAACTAAGGTTTTCGGAGAGGTCAAAGCAGTTCTGGAAGAGAACTCACCTTGAATAGGCTTCTCAACTCTTGCTACAAACCTCAAAGTGAGATTTGCTCCATCCGTTTCTTTGTTGTCATGCTGGAACCACACAAATTCGGACAGGTCTGAAACGCATAAATTAGGCCATATCGCCCTTATCAGACCACCGCAGAAGAACGATGAATTTAGCACATCAAAATCTTTTCAAGGCCGTTGACAGTTCAACAAAGTATTTTCTACTTTCCCAGAAAGCCAGAAAATTACATGACCAATTCTAATTTGATTAAAAATGATTTCAAAATATTGTTAATTTCACTCCCGCTTTTAACTCTCTAAGCCTTGACCTCAGTCAACTCTAACCACACGATGCGTCAATAGTCTACAAAACTAAAGGTGGGGGTCGTAGGGGCTAACGGTTTGCGGTCAACTTCAAAACTTTATTGCAAGACTTCAGAGCAAAACAAAACAGCGAAAGCGAAGAAATATCAAAGAGATGACATCAGCAAACAACTTTCGCGCGCTTTTTGGATTAGCTAGGCCCAAGCTCCCTTTTAATTCTAACATTTTATTCAAGGCCATTGCACAACATGGAATCGATGGTGGTCTGATAGGGGCGATATTACTCTAACTTTCCCTTCCAGTCTAGCTTAGCACCAACCAAGTGCAGGAGAACAATAGGTCTTTTCAATATCAGCATGAGAAACAAAAGAAAGTTGGCCCTGCACACCCAAGATCTTTTTGAAAACGTTCATACTCTGCACCCCCTCTGCACCCACCATACTCTGCAGTCTGACCAGCAGTTGGATGGTGCTCTTAACTTTAGTGCGTTTGACCCAGCCAAGTCACCAAACCCATTCCATGTGCAATGTGTAATGTTTATAACTTTAATGATACAGCCACACAAGATTTTGTGTTTCAAGAAAAGTCTGGGAATGGTTTGTGGACCAAAATTACCAAAATGTGCACCTGCACCTCAACAGTGTTTTTAGCTGGTGGATCCAAGATCTGTTTGGAAAGAATGTGCCTCCTCTCCTCTAAATGCACAAACTTTTAAAGATATTAAGCTTTTGTTATTTGCAAAGGTCCCAAGCAGGAACACTCAGCTCTTATGCATATGAGGATGGCCAGTTTGAGAAATTTTCAGGCAGCCCAAAAATATCAATCCAGCTTCATTGCAGCCCAATACCTCATTTTATACTTAGATGCTTCAAAACAAACAAGGAAACAAAGTTGAAACAAACAAAGGAAATGCTGAAACAATACATGTAGAGGTAGGGATTGCCTCTAACAAATCCAGGAAAATCGATTCGACAATATTTGCTGCCAAGAAACATCATGAAATTAATTTCAGTTTATTTAGACCCAAAACATCACTGTTAGCACTAACCCAGAAATATTGGAGTTGCCTCTCCATATGAGCATTTGCTGAGCTTGCTCCTGGGGCCAAGGTTAAGGTTCCTAAAAAAATGTATCTGTTTCTTTTATAGGTAGATAAAGTTGTTGAACAGATCCAGTTTCTGATAGTTGGCTATGATTTAGCTGGATTAAAAAGCTATTGGTCACATCTTGATAGAAGATTTTTTTCTAAGTTGTCACATGATGCATATAAGAATGTGTGCAAACTTGAAACCAGTGTTTTGCGATTATACCTTGTTCATGCAATCCAGAACTCAAAGCAAGAGAAGGTTACAGAATTCTTTGAAAGATCTGCTTCAGAGATTCAGAATTTGCCAACATGGAAAGATTGGTTTGGTATGTGGTCGTGCCTTTAATTTTGATTATTTTTTGTCAAATTTCAAGTTTAATGAACATTTATAGTACATTAGGAAAGTTGTTTTGCAATATCCACAGCAAATTTCTTTGATTCTAACTAATCTGCCAGATTTGTCCATTTGTTTCATAGGAAATTTGTTTTTTGAGTCTGTTTGTGTGATAAATCATTTTTGGTTGCTTCATGGCTGCACTCCTGTGTCATAAGAGAAAAGCAAGTTATTGAAAGTTGTTAGAAGGCAGTTCATACTACAGGTCTTTTTCACATGAGAACTGTTTTCTTTGCAAAATACTCTTGGAAGTTGTAGCAAACTCTTACAGTATTTGAAAGTCTCAAAAAGTTTTTTGCACCACTTAAGAATTTTTAAGAAATGTGAAATCTTGTGATGTTCTAGTTACGAGTCCTGTATGTACAGTATGCTACATGTAGTGTCCATCTCCTTCTTTTACTGATGATAATCAAAGAAGCACCCTTTGCTCTACTGTATATATTTTCTGTTTTGCAGCCATACCATTCCTGAAGAATCCTGAACAGAATCCAATGTTCAGTATTTATTTCACACGAGTATGGCAAGAATCAGTCATGGTTGCTTTATACAATTGCATCAGCACTGTCTTCAGTAATTTGAGTATCCTTTCATGCCACCTTCCTACCTCCCATTGGATTCAAAATAATAGAACTTTACACAAAGTAAAGTTCCAAGTGAGGTGAAGCCTGCATTCCCAAAAGGAAGTAAATTTCATTGCCGCAAACAAAGCACTTTGTTTCCAAATCTAAACATTGCTAACAAGTTTCATGGGTTGCCATTAGAGATGCAAACTGTTGAGTGATTGTTCCAATTTTTTTTCTTAACTCTGTAACCAGCATTACCATCAATTTTGAATTTTGAGAAGGAGAAAGAGAAATTAGAGAGAATGAAGGAGGAAAACATGGAGTTGAGAAAACAAATAGTCAGCTTGCAGGAAGAATTGGTGAAACTGAGAAATGAAAAGAATGCAGGCAAAAGGCATGTCTCAGTTCAGACAGCAAATGTTTCAATTGGGGAAGAATGTGATTATTTGGTTGTCAGTACAAAGTAGGTAGTTTAATCTTTATTTTGTGCCAGTTCTATGAGAGCTGTAACAAAGTGCCGCAGGCCTTGGACATGTTAACTTGGAATTACTTTCTAAGAATTCTTTGAGAATATTGTTAATTTCTTACGAACTTAAAATGTAAATTGATACCTGATGAAGGGTTAAGCTCGAAACATTGTATTCAATCAATGTTATTAGTCTAGATGATTTGTTTTGACTGGGATTGCGTTTGTTGAAATTTGAAATTAGGGTAATCTCTAAGTTGATTGCAATGTTGTTTTTACAGGACAGTTCCTTCTTCCAAAGAGCTCACAACAACATCAAAGAAACCACGTTTTAAACTGAAAGGCAGCAAGGACAGCAAATCTAAAAAGCCACAAGAAGAAGTGAAAGAGGGTTTTCTTAAAAAGAAGAAAAAATGGTCATTTGACAAAAAAGAAGAGGAAGAAGTTGTAAAACCAAAAACAGAGATCCTCACACCTCAAGCATCTCCGAAAATTGTGATAAAAAATGATCTGAATAAGGAGAATTTGCAAGAAAGCAGCCCAGTGAAATCAGAGAACCAGAACAGCAGCAAAGGCACAAGCAAACAAGCTGCTCCTGTAGCGATCTCGTCCAGTTTGAACATTAGTGCAACCAAAGATTCGACAGTTCATGATAATTTACTGACCGGTAGTTTGGATCATTTTACAGATGAAATGCGGAAACCCTTTATCATATTAAGCCAGGTAAGGTAATCTCATTGGATTTTAAAATGTTGGGTATTTACTTGAGACATTAGGCATACTCCAATGTATCAGAGGCTTTCGAACTATGATTTTCTGATGAGATTCTTCAGTGATATCAAGTTCAGAACATACGCCAGATGGGTCGAAGCTGCACTCACATTTTCAGAGATCAAATGGGAAGAACCCGGAAGCCAAAATTTGGAGCTCGTTTTTCGTGAGTCCTCAACCTTTATTTGTGCAGCCAGTAGGAAACAATTTCGCGTAATTTTTTCTGAATGCAAACATCAACATAGAAAATCTGCGAGTGAGTTCTTGAACCAGAGTTCTAGTTTTTTGCAGCTACAGCCTGCAGCATGCTTTACAAATAGAAGATTCACTCCCACATTTGAAAATTTGTAGCACCAACAGTACTTCACAGATTTGAATGACTCAAATTGTAGTTAGAAGCTGAAAGATCGAAGCATTTTTGTGATTTGTCTAACTGGCTTACGATCGTCAGAAATATAGGTAAATTCAACTTTACAAAAAATTTCATGGTTGCAGATTGACTGAAAAAGGGCCTATAACATTGCTGGTAAGACAGCGAAAAAAATCACAAAAATACTTCAACCTTTCGGCTTTTAACTAGAAGTTGAATCATTCAAATCCATGAAATGCTCATGGTGCTATGAATTTTTAAAACTAGGAACTTTTTTTCGGGCTCACCCTGTAGAGATGTAAACTGTTGCTGCTGCTGTTGTTGCTGCTGCTTTGGCAAACTGTAGAATAACAAAGACGTCTTGACAATTTTACGACATATTGCACACTCTATTTTAGGAAGAATACACTGGTCATTATTCGCCATTGGTAAATTGTCGTTTCTCAGGAGATGGAAGAGTTGTTGGAAGTATCGATACAGATGGAGTCATCAAGTATGATGTTTCATGCATTAGCTTATGTTGAATATTTTCTCGAACCTATGTACATTTAGAATCAATTAGAAATTGACTTATATACACAAACGTGGCAATCCGCAAATATCAGTTCAGCTTGACTGCCATCCTATATTATCATCTACTTTACACACGTAAATGAACATAAAAATCCAGAACCAACTGAAGCTAGTTATCCACGAAACTGGTCGATTTGAATGAAAGTCCATCATTTACCCTATCCAGTCATAAGCCACCTAGTAGTTATTGGTAAATTTTTGAATGTAGCTTTTTGTAATCGTATATTTAATTTTAGTTTAGTTCTATGTTTTTCATGGAATGGCGTCTGGGTAGACAGGATATTATGCTCCTCGGGGTATCGTCTTTGTAGCGTAGTTAAGTATGTTGTAAGTACAGTGTTTTAGGTAATTCGTATTTGTAACAATTTTTAAACTGAGTATATAACAAAAAAGGTTGAAGCCAGGATTGCCTCTACAGAATCCAGAAATTTCAGTGTTATGCCCAAACTCATGTCAGTCGCATGATATGTTTTATGCCCAAAAAATTTAATGGCCATAATTTTCATTTATTTTAAACCCAAAAATATCGCTTTTGGAAATATTCAAACCAAGAAATCTCTGACTTACCTCCCCTTATGTTCATGCTCCGAGTGCCCCCCAGGGGGGGGGGGTGCAGAAGTTGCCTTCGAGAAGCCTTGTAATGGATTTCATGCATTATTGACTGAAACTTAAGCCTGGTTCACACAAAGTCGTTTGAGTTGTCAAGGTCGTACAGAGAGACCCAAAAGACAAAGGACTCAAACTCTAAGTCTGTGTCTTTTTGCACGACCCTAACGACCCAAACTACCTAGTGTGAGCCAGGCTTCAAGAGCTCGTCCTCATCAATGACGCCTCCAGAGTGAGTTATCAACGACGAGATGCCACTAAGCAGAAAGCTGTGCGATTGATTTGGAAGTATGTTATATTTGTTCATTATTACTTTAAAGGTTATTTTTCTCGTAGATTATGGCAATGTCATCCAACTCCCATCACAACGGCTACTATCGCATCGAAATCTCAAGCGTTGTCATTTGACTGGGTACCCAAACTCGATGGCAAGGTAATCACTTGCAAAAGTTTAAATGCCAAAGCATAGCCTTCCCAAAAAGGTTTCTAAAGAGATGTCTACAGGTTATGGAAACTCTTGTTTTATTGATTTAGAAACTGTTAGAAATACAAAATATATACATTTCTATGTACCAGCCAGAGCAATAAAGGACACTTGGTCATTTGGTTTCCACTGTGGCTGGTACTTACAATTCAACTATACTATATATGAAGCAAAACAAAGCTAACAAAACATAAACAGGTAAACGGAGGGGGATTGCTGTTTGGTGTTATGACATGATATTCTGACCGAGTCAAAAATGCCCACCGACGTGCGGCACACAAAAAATTCCTGAGTAATCAAGCAATTCCGCGCATGATGCACCACCCCGCAGCAAAAATGCCCACAAAGATGCAAGGACTCACCCAATCGTATACAGTGAGACAGAGTCCTCACACCCAAGCCAACACCCCCGTCAAAGGGTGAGCCAAAGCAAGTGGAAATGTTTGGCAAATAACATCAAACTCTTTCGTCCTAAGTATAGTCCCAACGCATTTTTTGGTTGTCGAGTTGAAAAAGCGAAGTCACCAAGATGCAAGGACCCACCCCACCGTATACAGTGAGACAGAGTCCTCACACCCAAGCCAACACCCCCGCCACAGGGTGAGCCAAAGTACGTGGAAATGCTTGGCAGATAATATCAAACTCTTTCTCCTTAAGTATAATCCGAACGCATTTTTGGTTGTCGAGTTGAAAAATGGAAGTCTCCAACCTGCTTGATCTTATTCAAAGAGGTTTGATTGTTATTAGGACACGTAACAAATATCATAAATTCACGTATGAAATTCATTGAATATTGTTTTGTTTTTGTCAGTTGCTGTACGGCAGTTATAATGGCAAGATTTCATTATATGATCTTCCTACAAAGAAAGTGATGATGGATGCCACAGTTGATTCCAAATATCAAAGGTATGAATGTATGTTTGTATGTAATATTTTGCTATTTAAATTAAAGTTTAAAAATCATCACAAAATCTAAGAAAGAAAAGGTCTAATCGTAATATCAACAAGTATGAAATAGTTTATTGTAACTTTATTGATTGTTTCAGAATTGTATCTTTGGCAAGCAGCCCAAACGGATCGTCATTTGCAAGCAGTGCATCATCAGCAATAAGAAAGAGATCTGAGTCTTTTTCAATTGGATCTGCAAAACGACATGGACATGGACAAGTAACAAAATTGCAATCACTCACAGACAGCAATAAACCATCCTCAGAAGGGACAATTTTTCACTGGGATATGAAAACGTTTAAGGAACAGGTAGGTAGGTTTCAAACAAATATCATAATACAATGTCACAATGCATATTACAAGCTACACTACTTGCAAGATTACTATGCAGTGTGAACAAAACATTGCGTGAACAAAAGGAACCTTTTATCAACGAAACTGTTCGGTTTGATTGAGATCTTTGCAACTTTAGTACTGTAAATTCTTTTTCAAATCAGATGTCAGGCATATTATCTACCACAACGAATCAGTCGCGCTTTCGACATCACTTAAGTCATCGCAACCCTGACCTGACATCTGATGTGGAACAGAACCAAGTACATTATCCATTAGTTTTTAATCATTTGTAGTGTACTCGTAGTTGGTTGAACGTTGTGTGTCTTTTTATATTGGCCATGTGGTAGTCATTGCCTTTTGCTCCTCATGGTATCGTACTTGTAGTCTTTTACAGTAATTAGATAGGTTCAGTTAAACATGTACAGTACATTGTAAATTTTAGTATTTGAATAAAAAAGGAATATTTACATGAAAAAGTAGAACTATCAGACAAAGCGAAGGAAAATTTACTAAATTGAGATTAGGTGATGACATATAACATAGTTCGGAGTGATCTTGATCAAATCGACCAATTCTATGAATAAATTGCAAGTTTGATCGTAATTTAGACTGCGTTCACACGATGCCGGCACATTTTGAAAACGGTGAAAAATGTGACGGATTGGCCTCCCGTTCACACGAAAACAGCACATTTTTTGCCGGCAGATTTCAAAAACGCTAGATTTTGAAAACCGAACCCTAACCGGTCTAAATTTGAAACAGCATCGTGTGAACAGTCGAAAACAGAACATTTTTGGACGCTTTGGATCGATACTGGTCAATTCTTAGGGTGTAGGTACTTTTCTTTAGCATCACAGTCCTGCAACAAGTTTTTACTGTCAAATTACCTGTCGTTTTCAAATTGTGCCGGCATCGTGTGAACGCTAGCTCAAATTTTGCTGCCGTCATATTTTTCACCGTTTTCAAAATGTGCCGGCATCGTGTGAACGCAGTCTTAGTCTTATGAAGGCCATTGGAAAGTTCTTATCACTATACAATAAGAACTCCATTGGAACCTTGCTTGAAAGATTTGTTTGTCCGACTGGTCGCATTAGTGCAAAGACTCTAATGATAAGGCCACGTTATTCCTCAGGAAAAAGGATAATGCAACAAAAAGTGTTCCGCATCCTCAACACTATCATTTTGGGACTCATCGGATTCATGTTAGGTTCGCTGATTGGAGCATTGTATTGAATCAACTTAAAGAAATATAAGTGCATAATTTAACGAGGGTGGCAGATGGCCCGGGAAAAGTTCTTACGTTTTTTCCAGTTTTCGTTTGGAAATAAATCTGACAAGGGTATCATTTTTGCAGTTTGAAAATGCCTTCTACACATCCCTACCTGAAATCTGGAGAAGAATTCCCATCCCCTTCTCTCAAAGTAATCATTACGCGTCTTAAGGATTGCTGTTGCTTCCTTGGCCCAATTTAAACTTAATTTGGTTCTTGTAGCTGGTAGAACCTTATGACTGTGACTTTTATAGGTAAAATTTGACATAGTAATCACATTGATTTTGACAGGCTGAACTGGTATTGGATCCTTACCCAGCGTGTATACATTGCATGTCTTATAATCATAATGGAACTTTGCTCGTCACTGGTGGAGCTGATGGAATGATTCGCTTATTTGGTAAGTTACTGATTTGTAAGTCTACTATCAAGTCTCATTTTAGTTTTCTTAAATTATCCACCTTACGCTAAAATGGTTCTTGTTTCTTGGTTCTTTTTCTTCACTTCTTATCAAGCTCATGATTGAAGGATATTGTATACAAATGTTAGTAGAATTCATTTCAGGTCCTGTATTGGGGCAGAAAAATTGCAGCCTGTGTGAGTGTCGAGGCTGCCCGCAGGCTAAAAACGTTTCAAAGTGCCCCCTGTCTTTGAGGCGATATACAAGCGATGATCATAAAATAACGGTACACATTTTCATCAACTCGTCTCAAGCAACTGCATTTCTTTAAGAGATGGTTGTACCGGCTTTGTGTGTTATTTTGTTTTAACTTTACTGTGAGAAAAAAAGAAGGATATTTTCCAGATAGCTCCAGTCATTAAGACGGGGCTCCAGAAAGAATATTCAATGTAAGAATGTGTTGTCGTCCTGAAGAATTTTCTTCTCTGATTTTTGTTAGATATGCGAACATGTGATTGTCTTGTTGGATGGCATGCGCACTCTACTGATGTCCTCGATGTGCAATTCAGTGTTGATGAAACTTCATTGTTCAGTCTTGGTGCTGACGGCAAGGTAAGTCAAATATTTTCCTGATTATGCAATATATAATCGTTTGATTAAATGATTATCAGCACTAGAGTTGTTAAAATTACCGTTTTGAAGATACAGACTGATCTTAAATCTGTTAAATTTTGGACAGAGATGTTTGGGACGGTTTAAGGTGAAATTTGGGACATTTTGATGAAGATCTAGAAAGTCTTGGAATGAGAACGACGATAAGTAAAAGACATCTTGATGTTTGCTTTCGAGATGAAAAGACAATTTTGTTACAGTTCAGTTAAATGATGATGAAAAACTTTCCGCAATCCAGTTACATGATGATGAAAGAGAAATTGACAGTCCAGCTGAAAGTAGATTTAGGTCACATCCAGGACACCTTTCATTCCTTCTATCCCCTTCTCGACGGTCCTAGCCGCCTGTGAAGCAGTCCTCGCAACTTCTGTTGCTACTGTACCGTGTAAGAACGATAAAAATGAAAATGACGAAGTTTATATATCAGTACTTATTCAATCCTTTCTGCCCGATTTCATTCGCAGTTGTGTTTATGGGATGTACACAAGGTCAGTTTCAAAATAGCAGAATTTACGTTACACAGTGGGTGCACTGGCATTTCACAACGATCAGTTGAATATGCGTCTAGTCAAGCTTCTGAACCTCGACCTGGTGGTAGACTTCTGGCGTTTGATATGGATGGGAAATATATGTTAACATGTGCTTCGAGTGGTGCTTTAATGTACATGGTAGGTGTTTCAAGTGTATACCAGTTTTTACGAACACAGTTTTAATAAAAGTACTTTCACTTCCACTATGCACAAGCTTCTTCGACAGTTTGCACCAGTTCTTTGAATGTTCATCGCAACGGCTTTAAAACATGAAATCCAGCTGTCAACATGAGA
This sequence comes from Aurelia sp. 3 sensu Dawson et al. (2005), assembly GCA_964020215.1. Lineage (NCBI taxonomy): Eukaryota > Metazoa > Cnidaria > Scyphozoa > Semaeostomeae > Ulmaridae > Aurelia > Aurelia sp. 3 sensu Dawson et al. (2005). The sequence goes on from OZ026585.1 coordinate 1,103,031, forward strand.
AACTTCTAGAATCGCATATTTTGCGTATACTTCGGCTTGACTTTTCTCATCTTTTTAGGAGTGGTAGGAAATTCATGGTCCCACACCCTACATGAGCACACCTTTGCATGCTGATTTTCATTTTTAAGTAGGCCTATCTCAAAGATGGCTCCTAAATAGTAATATAGTCTGAGGTAAACTGGTTTAAATCAGTTTCAGTTTGTGTTAATGAAATGAAGGCAGTCTTTCTTCATATCCAAGAATCGATCTGTTGTAGAAAAGATCTGTGCTGCTGTATCACAAATTTTTCTGAAAGCTTCATTTACTAAATCATGGTTTGCAACAGTTACTGCAGTGTATGCTTCTCATCACTGATTGTAGAGAAACTGGAGTTTGAAGAGTCATGGTTTTTCGAGGCGTACAAAGTAGGAAATATTACATTTATTGTAGCAATCAAATATTTAAGTATTTGCTGTAGATATTTCTTCCTCCTTACAGGTGGATTCGAAATATAGCTTGGAACAAGTTATGATGATACCTGGACAGAAATCAGCGGTTACAACACTTGATTGGAATCCTTCTCCAAATTGTTCAATTTTTGTAACGGGGCAATCGAATGGAGTTATTCAAGTATCTTCGCTTCTAAGAAGATAGAAAATTATCAAAGAAGGGACCTGAATCTATTTGGATCTCGTTATTTCTAGTATTAAATCATTACTTTAGGTATGAAATTGGTTTATTCTCAATTTTGATATGGTAGGTAGATGCTGAAAAAATATTTTGATTAAGATGGTTGACTTAAGTGAGGGTGGATTTTCAAAAAAAAATTCAATTCTGAGACCCATATTGAAGGATTTTCGAGGCTCTAAGGCCATCTTTATGGGTGACACGTACCCGTTGCTCCATATATGGAAGTTACAATTCCGGGTAACAAACTTGCAATGATGCAAACAAATGTAAACAAATTGGCGACAGAAGAACATTACAAAATGCAAACAAAAGTTTGTATGTGGAAGAATTTTTCAAAGAAAGAACTCTCTTTGTGCAAGTCTCACTTTCATTCAGTCGATGAACCAAAGAAAGCTCTGTAGATTGAGTAATCGAGGAGAGTGTACCCTGTCTGATACAAACTATTATGATGTTAATATGATGTATAGTATAATGTAATAGTAATATTGACTTTGGCCATTGTCCTGTACGAAAGTCTCTTCTGTTTCACATGGCCCAGGTCTACACGGTATCCTCTGTTACTCAAAAATGACTAATGTAACAAAAGACAAAATGAAAATTTGAAAATTTTTTGAATGCCACCTGATCCGCTGATAGAATATTTCTTATCTTAGCCCACATATTAGCTTTATTGAAAAATAGATTCTGGACATTTTTGTGCCCAAATTGATTAGAAAAAAATGCATTACTTTATACCAATATCAATGTACATAATTAGAGTCTGGACTTTTGTAGTAATTTGTCTAAATTAATTGACCTAAATAGAAATCGTTTGGTTTCTTTTTAAAGATACTTTCAGAATAATTTTGCTGCATACACTTATCACATAGGAAACTAAGAATTTGGAGCCAGTATTGAAAATTTCTTAAAATTATCGGATTTAGAGTACTCAGAGTTCCTTACGTCTTACGAGCCTGACAAAAATTTTCATGTGCACTGCCTGTACCCTCTCGTGAGCATTTCAAAAAGAAGTTTTTCGAGCCTTTCCAATGTTCAGACATCATTCAAGTAACACTCAAGTACCTTATGGGTCCTTATGATACGGGAAAGAATTGGAGATACAGCATGATATACGCCTAGACTTATCCAGAGTCGTAGTTTCGCTACCCGGGGGGGGACTCCCATTGTGGCCTGACAGGGGGGTCCAGTCAGGGCTAAAGAGGGCCAAAGCAAAAATTTTGAAAAATACCCTCAAATGGTAGTATCTTTTTACAAAAACCCTCAAATGGTAGTTCATGAACCTGAAAACTGGGTCATTTGGTAGCATTTAGAGATGAAAATTTTCTACGGTTTTTCAAGATGTTTTATTGCAAAACTGATGGAACAGAACAAGAAATTTTTCAAAATTAATTTATTATTGATGCTGTAATGACTAAATTGGTGTGCGGAGGAGCGTACCGGGTTGAAACATAATAAATGGCTTCGAATCTTAGAATACCCCTAATTGTGGTTGACAATAAGGGCCATTTGGTAGCCAATTGGTAAAACCCTCAAACTGACTGGACCCCCCTGTTAGGCCACAATGGGAGTACCCCCCCCCCCCCCGGGTTTCGCTATTTGCCCAACTGATATTCCGCTATAAATCAAGGCTACAAATATACGCCCAGGACTTGCTGGGACCCTTGGTTCCCTGTGTGCAACTTTTAATTTGCAGCTACTACCTTAACAACTCTTGGGCGAAATGGCGGAAAAACTGTGCACACGTGAAATCTAAGTTTGAAGTAGGAACTTCTTCTATAATGCGATGTCAAATACAGTATGGCTTTTTCACCTGCTAGGTTCGTTGCCTCTTCGTTTTTTATTTATTTTTCCGATTCAACTATCATTAGGTGAATACTTCACCAAAGAAACTTCGTCAAACCACAGGTAGGCCATTTAATTTAGGCCCAAATGTTGTTTGGCGCCTGCTTGATCGCCGCCAGGCCATGAATTATTTTAGCCCTACGTTTCTCGTCATTGTATTCCAAATTTGAAGACTGTAGTTGTTTTTTGAAAAGTCTGATTGGTGCATTCTTGTCTTACATAACACAACAGTTTTGACCTTGAACGATGCATGTTTCAGCTTAGTTTTTTGATGCAAGGTTTGCACAGCACATTTTTAAAAGAGGGGGCAAAGAATCTGCAATTTTGGAGAAAAGGTTAGCATGTAAACTGAGATAGAGTATTTGATATATGTTTAAACCATTTTTTCATATTTTTCAAATCGCAGGCTAGCTAGCAAAGGCCATGGAAACTTGGAAGAAAGATGTAGAATCTGTCATTAAAAAATGGCAAAGCAAGGGACCCCCAGCACATATTTTGGAGGGTAGGGCCAGGGAACAGCCAGGATTTTCCCACAATGCTCATATTCCATATGAAAGAGCTGACAGAAAAAACAAAAGAAGTGCAAGATCAATAAGACAAGAAAGAGCAAAAGAAAGAGAGGTATGCCTTTTGTAACTGCATGACAATACACAATGCTAACTGCAAGGGCATGGTACAGGTAAGGGCCCATGTCATCAGAGAGCATCTTATATGGTTCCAAAACTATTGATCACGTTTTAGCAGGGGGCATTGAAGGTTAGTGAAATCTGATGAGCTGACAAACCTTTCTACAAAATTCACTAAACACATTTCAAGAGAATCAAAAATCTGTTCATTTTTCTTTCTATTCAAGGTTCAATCTGAAAACTTATGGAAATTAAGATCCAGAATTTCTAAATGAAATATTTCATCAAACTGACAATCTGAAAATGTCTATAACCAATTTATAAGAATTAGAAAAATTTTGGTTAGGAATATAGCTTTGCAATAGAGCAACCATATCTGAGTGGGCTTCACATTATTGTGACATTTCATTACATTCTGATGAAAATGTAGGCTTGAAAGGGCTCAATGTGCCAAAAACCTGTCTCATTCTTTGCATTGGCCTCCTTCAATATACATAACTTTACAATATATAGATGTTGTTCTCCAGACCATACAACTGTTAGCAAGTTTTATTCACACTTTTATCCTCATTTTACAGTTTTGGGAAGCATGTGAAGCAAATGCTGTGCAGAGAAAGTTCAAGTTGATTGCACCAGTGATAAAGGCACCAAGACCTCCTTATAAAGTTTACCAATGTGAGAAATGTCAGGTCCGTGCCAGATGTGATTTCTACACCCCAATTTCTACTACCTTATGTCACTGCCTGCTGACTTTATTACAGTATGGAAATTGAGAATTTCATCCACTTATCTACAGTACAGGCTTCATAGGTATTAGGATTGTTTTCCTGCGCAAGAATAGTTTGATAAGAAATGTGTTTAATTTCCTAAGATTCTTGTTTAAAGAAATTTACAGTTTTGATATGGCTCCAGAATTTGTATCAAAAATGCAAAAAATTCTTTCAAAAGAAGTCTTGAGAATTCTTTGATTTTAACGTACACAGGCCCAATGATATATTGTAGACAAGCTCTGTTATTTGGCAATATCTAAATCATTTATATAGCAAAGCAAAACACCATTACAGAATGGTTGAATCATCAACCAACTCATATGATTGTATGATTTGTATCTTTCAATTTTTGCATTACCACTTCACATTGCTTTCAAACTGTATACGAAGTTTGTCTTTTGCTTAGATGCTTTCTTGCAATTTTGCAGGTCATTCAAAAAGATCATATCAAGCTCAAGAACAGTGGAACTGCTTCAACTTTGTTCAATATTATTGAAATTTCATCATTTTCTAGAAGGTATTTCTTTCTGAAGTTTGAATGTTACTGAAGAGTAAATACTGTAGCTATTGTTTGCAAAAAATTTATCGTAATTAGAAATATATTTCACAAGATCTAAAGGAGATGAAACAAGATCTGTGGCCTCATTTCAGCTAACAAAAATGCTAGAAATATGGTATAATACCCCATACACTGACACAGTAAAACCAACTTTGTCTAAACCTGGCTGAATTTCAATCAATCAAGAGTGCATGTGACTGGCTGAATTGAAGGCCTTCTTTGATAACTTGGTTTGTTTCAGCTGCTTTAGCCTGCAAGTGTGAATGGAGTAAAAAGTTTATTTGAAATGATATATAGTTGACTTGTATAATAATTTAAGATTCCTTAAAGGTAACTGTATGCTTGTGTTATTCAACAGGAAATCATTTGCAACTTTGTTTGTTCCTGATGTTGATTTTATCATTTCAAGAACATCATTTCAGTACCCAGAGACATTATTAAAAGCAAATGATTTTAAAGAGTAAGTAACTTTTTATCTGAATTACACTGAATGTTAGATCAGATGCAGACAAAGTGAAATTATCAGGGTACACCTATTTTTTATATGAAGCTAAGAATTTGGGCCAGAACTGGCTGTTTCATAAAGTCATCAAATCTTTACACCCCCTAAACATTTCAAAACAATGTATTTAAAGTCCTTTCAATGTTTAGAAATTACTCAAGTACTTTCTGAGTAATATGATATAGGAAATAATGAGAATACAGAAAAATGCAGGAGTTTCTTAACTTTTTGGTGGCCTGAGATTGAGATTCTTGCCTACAATCCTTGCCAAAACAAACTGAAGAAAATGTTTGCTGCTTTTTCATCTGACAGACCATCCAAACTACAACTGCAGGAAACTTCATTTCACTCTTTTTTCAAGCCCATGCCCAGTCTGAACAATTTTCAACTCAAAATCTGATCACCAGAATACGACAAGCAGTTGAGCTGCATTGTCACACTCAACAGTACTCAATAATCACAGCACTATAAATGAGAAGAGAGAGGGAAGAGCATATGCTCTATGTTTTTATCAAGACTGATGTGCCTCAAAAATTAAATTTCTTATAGCAGAACCTACTTACAGCAATTAGTATAGTTTCTGTTTTTGTAGATAGGACTAAAAGTGCTTATTCTGTCACTTATCACAAAGTATTTCTTTCCTAGGATTAGGACTGAAGTAGCAAGAAGAATAAGAGACAAATCAACACAGAATGATGGTAATTGTTTTGGTTTTCCTTTTATTTTCCAATGAATTGATTTACCAAACAAAAGAAGATTGTTTTCAAGAGTTTTACTTGGAGAGCTGATGACAAACGTCTTCCCTGCAACCTTTCTTGCTCATCAAATCAATAGCTATTTATTAGTTTGAGGTTCACAGAGCTATATCTTAATGTTTGTTTTGGATAAAGACAAGGACTTAACTTTAATTTTTTAGCATCAGACTCAAAATTCTTGAATTCATGCTGAATTGGAATGGCTGTGGTGGATTCTTGTTCTTTGGACCTGTTTTGGGCACAAAGTCATGCCTTGGCGTTAGCTGTGGATTTGGGTTTTTGTCTGCAACAGGTTCCGTGGCCTTGGACTTGCTGCAGTCATTCCAGGATCTCTTGTTCCAAATGCAGCTTCTGAAAACATACTGATTGCTAAAAGTATAGGTTTTTAACATAAGGGATGCTCTCTCCTCTATTAGTCTGTCTACTGAGAGAGTTCCTCCTTTAAGGAATTCTCCTGATACAGGTTTCTTTTATTTTCGTCTTTAGTAAATTGTAATGTTGTTGCTAGTGCCTTTTGCTAATTTATATTATTGTAGTTTATGTATATACACCACTTTAATTAAGCAGCCTCGTATTGGAAATTTGTCAAAATCTCTTCCTATTGTTAATATGAAAATTTCGAGCCCAGATTCGGATTTAGCACCCAAACTTTAGTCTAACTACATGTTTTTAAACTGCTAACTATTGTGATGTTGATTTTATGATGACGTAAAGTTCAGAGATTTATAAGGGATTTGACCGTGAAAAGTTGTTCGGGGTGAACTTTACACCCCGAATCATTTTCACGGTCAAATCCCTTATAGATTTTCAAACTTTACATCGCCATAAAATTAACACTACAACCGCTAGCAACATGAAAACCTAGGGTTAGACTAAAGTTTGGGTGCTAAATCCGAATTTGGCGTCTAAAATTTCATATGAAGGAATTTTGAATAATTTCCAAAACGAGGCTGTTCATTAAAGTGGTCAATTGAAACTTGTATGTTGTGAATTTTAAGATGAAACTGAACTGAAAAGTACTTAAATTGGGCTTAAATTACAGTTGAAAGAAAAAGTTTGTATCAAGAGAAAACCATGGTGACGGGATGTGCGTTGGACATTGCTTGAAGATGTTTGCAGTAAAGAGTAGTGTATAATGTTTGGAGGGAGTAGAGCTTCAAAACAATGTGAAATCAAAGATAACTATTTTGTTTATCAGATTTTGATAATTTTTAATTAGTACATTATTGTTAAAGGAATTAACGTCAGTGCAGAAGTTGTGAAAGCTGCCTCAAATGTTAGAATATTGCCCCTTTGCTGGCTAAAATAAAATTGTGTGGTTTTTTATTTCACAGAATTACCTCAAAGCCTGCAGAGCACCAGTGATTCTTACATTCACTCTGTATTTGCACAAATAACAGCAGCGACTTCAAACACATTTGTTAGGTTAGTATCCTTCATAACTCTTGATTATGAAAAGAATTGTTATCGGTTGTTATCTTAGTATAGTATTTTACGTCATGAAGGTGTTCTCTAGTTTTGATTACTATAAAGGAATAATTTTCTCTTTGTGTCAAACAGAACTTCGGATCTTTATGTTAAATGGAGCTGGAGAAAAACGGCACAGCAGAAACTGCGCAATCATACGCAACATTCATCCTTGGAGCCCCCTAGCTTCCTGCAACAGACCCCAAAATTAGGCAAACACTGGATATTTTCTTCCTTTAGCCTTATGCAAGCTCATGTATTCAAACACTTCCTTATCTCAGATTGCTCGACGACGTCATTTTACGCAGTTTCTGCTCTGTCGAGGAAAACATGGAACTTTGTAGTCGAAATATTTATTGTTAGTTAGCACATTTCTTACAGTTAACTGTGATTTTCTAGTCTTGTTGCAGGCTAAATGTCACGTGAAAATGCCCACGAAAACTACGAATGAAGAGTTTGCATTTGCAATTTTGTGTTATCGTAGGTCTTATGGCAATGAGTCCCTTGTATCCCTGTGGTAAACCAAAGAGCACAGGGAAACAAGAGACCCATCGTCATAAGTCTAGGTCTTAATGTAAGACTTTAATTCATTCTTTCAAGGAACTGTAGAAAATGATTAGCTACAGACTCAAGACGAAAAGTTCCTTTGACGATGATTATTTTCGATTTTCATTTGTTTCTGTGCCAGGATTGTCTCATGGGTTTTGCTGAAATTCTTTCGAAGAACCAAGGTGAACATATGCTGTCAAAGTGAGGATTTTCACATGCTGAAAGAAGCTACCAAGGTACTGCATGACAGACATTTCTCTGTGGTATAAAGTTTTAATGAATGCAAAATATAAAGCTCATAAGTGTATTGAACGATGTAGGCCAGACTTTTGTGAAAAGAAACACACATAGCTAGTACGTTTTCTTTTCTGGAAGGACAAATTTCTAGATATATTTTTGATACGGCAAAAGATCTAGAATGGCCTTTCTATTCAATGGTTTCTTCCTTTTCTCGACTTGTTTCTTACTTCATTAATTAGTTCATTAAATTGATCTAAGGATTCGCTTTCTTTGATTTACAGAAGGATATTCCAATCATATATTTGCCTCTTCACAAGACGTTCTTGAATTACATCATCATAAATTTTACACTTTACTGTAATAGCTTGAAGGTGAGTTGCAATGTTATTAATTGCAAATACATTAATTAATTCATAGCATGTAGGTTTCAAATCTTCAAAGAGTGGATGTAATATTCGCGGACCTACATCCTTGAACTTGAACAGCTTCAAAGAAACTTTAGCTATTTTGCCATAAGTCTGCAGTTTGAATTTTCTGAATTCTTTGATATTTTCAGAATTTTGGTTTCTTCTTTTACGAGAATTCAAAATTTTCAAAAAGACTTGAAAGCATCGTAATTTCTAAACTGTTTGACGCAACATGAAATAATTTCAAAGAAAACCATAGTTCATGGATGTTTACAATATGTTATCGAGCAAAAGTTTGTCACTTGTCTGGTTTACGATTTAGAAATTTGATGACATCACATCCGTCACATTATCAAAAAATGAGCAGAAATATGAAATACGCTGTAATTTTGAAAAGTTTACAACATTTCTGAAAATCCAACGGTAGAATTATAGATATGCAGCTAAAGCTTCTTTTAAGTCCTTCGCTTTGAAGAAATAGGTCAGGTACAGGACTTTTGAACAAAGTTTGTGAGTAGACTATGAAATATGTAAATGCTTTACATCCAGCAATGGGGGATGAGACTAAGATAAGGTTAAAGAGAAGAAGCTAATTTTGAAGCCAACTTCCCAAGATTATGCCTGGTAGATCATTTATGAGTTGTTCCATCCTTACAACGATTCTGTTTGTCTGATATACTATCTTTTTTGTTTCAGATACCTTTCACTGCAGTTTCAGGTTTGTCAGAACTTTCATATTAAAAGTTAATTAAGTTGCTGTGACATGCTCCATAATGATCAAATAATGTAAAAAGGAATATCGGAGGAATCTTAAGATTTCACTAAATTAAAGTCTGGGTAACTGAACGGTAACAGTAACAGAGGGTTAGGGTTAGGGTGAGGGAGAAGCTCTGACAATCGACCTTTCCAATATTTACAAAAAGGATCTAGATAGAGAACTAAAGATTTGATGAATGGCTACCACCTGGCCCTTATGAATGACAAATTGAGTTTTGTGAATCTGTTTTTTTAATTTACGGTGAAAGTAAGAAAGTAGTGGGCCAAAATTGTCTCTGTCTCTTTATGTCTTTCTGAATACCTCCGAGTGCAAGTGGCATTGTTAGCACTTTCCAGTTAAGGTTGGTCCTGTGCACCTTCTCGTTTCCTGCTACGATTTGTCTGGAGCACATCCTCCTTTTCAAGCGAAGTATCTTTCCTCTCTTTTCTAGATCGGTTGTGTACAAGTAGGATATTAAGGTGAGAGCTTCTTTTCTTAACAGCATTGTTAAATTCGCAGTATCGTTTCATTTGCAGGATATGGAGGATCCATCTTTTTTAAGTGTTCTTTTACAGTTTGATGAATCGCAGATTCATTCATTTCGCTTTTGTAGACCAATATGAAGGGCCTTGTATCCTGTTTGATATTTCCAAGAATATCCCTTTTCCCAATCGCCTTCTTTCTCATCTATTCGTAGATTCCTGCTTCGGAGATTTGGAATTTTCTTTGTGAAAGAGAATGACCAAAGCAATGATACGGAAGTTCAAGTCCAGGAAGTACTTCTCGAAAAGGTAGCATATTTTATATAAAATGCTGAGTACAGCGTTATGAAAGGTTTAGAATTTAGCAATGGATCTGCAAAAGAACGATAAGCTTGGCGGAGGGACTGAAGGTGAAGGTGAAAGCGAAGTTGTAGTTTAGCGTCAAAGCACTGAGATCACAGAAGTAGAGAAGGTCTAATTGATTCCGCGACCCCTTATCATGACACTCATGTGGTGGGGCTTTACTTGGGGTTGAACCCTTTCCGCACGACTATTCTGGCTACAAAGTCAGTGGCTTACACCAATGCCCTTCAACATCTTCAAAGTTTGAACTGTGAAGCTCAGCTGATTAATCATTTTAGTATTTGGTAAAGTAGGATAAATTTTTATCACGTGAGTTGATTGACTTGTAAAGTTGCTTCTCGATTGATTTTTGATTGATTGATTGATTGATTGATTGATTGATTGATTGATTGATTGATTGATTAGTTGATTAGTTGACTGTACTGTTGATTGATTTTAGCTTTGGTTATTCTCTTTTACAGTACATCGAACAACTTTTACTAGCGAATCAGTCACTTCATATTAGCATAGGTAAGTCCCTTGTTGTCAACATCTTGAAGCATTATCTGATGCCAGCCTTATAGCATCAAATTCACAAATTCTGCTTCGATGATCTGGTATCATTTTAGTATATTTTCTTCCAAAACAGGCGATCAGAATCTGGTTGGTGGAAAAAATCAACAGATTTGCAAGAAACTACTTTCAGTTATCACGAATGCGGTGGCAGAAGGTGAAGAATTTATTTTTCTCTTCTTATTCTTCATTCAAACTGACTCAACTAAACCAGCGTTATGTAAACCAGGTTAAGTTTTAACTAGTAAAATGCATTCGACTTGTTGGATTAACCAATTAGAAGAACCTAGTTTAGTTTAAGATGGTTTAAGTTCCCAGTGCGGAAAGGGTATTACCAAGCAACCTGATTTGGGTGGTTTTTAGCATATGATTTTCTTGTCGAAAGCAATTTTTTAAACGCATTTACTCTTTCAGTTACCTGTTTACGAAATTTGTGCTGCCCTTTCTTGGCAGCCCCCCCCCCCCCCGGTAAAAAATATCAATCTTTTAATATTCTCTTGGCGTATTATTGTTACATTTATGATCAAATTGATCTATAGATGTATTCACTGTTTTGCAGACTTAACATCTACTGGGTGAGTCAATAAAATGGCCCGACGTTTGAAAAAAAGTGCTGTTTCCTGAGTACCAAAGCAGTGATATTGAAAACTGTTGTTTTATTTCCGTTATGCTCGGTCAGGTTCAGTAATTCACACGGCTTCAATTGGCCATCCTTTGCCAATCGGAATGGGCTGGTTTTTCAGAAAGCTCCTCCTCGAAAATCTGCAAAAACGACTGCAGCAAGCAAGATTTCCCTTTGTTCTACTTCCTAGCAAGAATGACACTTGAATATGTTCATATATTTTGTCCTCTGGGGAGATTGGAATCTCCCTGAATAAGTCATTCATACAAGGGAAAGACTTACTCATCCCCCTCCCCCCTCCCCCAAGAGTATAGCACTTGCTAAAGCGCGCTCAAGTCATCGCTGCAAAGTAGACATATTGGGGAAACATGCTAGTAATTTTAGCACGTTTTTAAGGTTTTTCGAAAGGAGTTTTGTAGAAAATCCCTTACAGAATCAGACGACCAATTTTAGCCAGAAAAATTCAAAGGATATGTAACATGCTAGCTATTCAATCAGATATTTCAAAATATCATTGCTTTTATACTCAGGAAACTGTAGCCTTTCAAACGCCGGTCCTTTTTTTGACTTACCCAGTATTGTAATGTTTCTAACGATGTCCAATTCCATTTCGATTGTAGGTGCAATAGATGACGTTTTCCTGGTACCAGTAAACATTTGTTATGAAAAGGTACGATTCCCAGTAAATTTTTCTGGAAGGAGCATTGCATTATTTCAAGCATGGGCAGTTCGGACACTGTTGTTGTAATGTCCAAGTTGACCGTGAAATTACTAACAATTGAGATTATTTATTCGCCAAGCTATACCAAGCCGAATATTGGTTTTTGTATATTTAATCACCATCGTGTTTTTAATCTAGGCCAGAATTTCAAAGTCTTAATAGCAACTGAGCTGCAATAACATTCGGACTCCCAAACAAACCCCAACGAAATTCTTATGTGTTCGTCGCTGCGAGGCATTTCGTTGGGGTTAGTTTGGGAGGCTTTTTTCTAGAAGTGATGATCAAATTCTCTAATGTAGTCAATTTGATAAAATTTATGTTTGTCTTTAGGTGGTTGTAAGAAGTTTAAGTTGTGAGAAGTTATCAAAATAGATCTGTCCGTTTCTTTAGATCGAAGAATCAAATCAAGTCACGATGTGGAGTGCTCTGAAGTCTGCATGGGAGATGCTACGATCAACACTAAATGGCCGCATTCATATTCGATTTGGAAAGCCTACTTCACTTCATGTAAGTTCCTGATAAGATGCCTTACAAGCTCTATTTAATCCCCGCCCTATTAAACCCCCTCTCTAATTAGCCCCTCCCGCATAAACAATAATTTTCAATAAGCCCCCTCTTTTTAAAGATCTCCCCACTTATTTCAAATGCCAAAGGTTGCCAACGGTTTTCCAGATATTCAGCTTAACAATTTTGCATGTTAGTTCATTCTTTTTTGGGTAAAAACTGTCGAATTTGTGTAATTAGACTCGTAAAATTATGTGTTTCTCCCCAAAATATGGGTACAAGATCTAAGAGCTATGATTGGTATCCTTGTCAATTCACTTTGTGAATAAGCCCCTCTTCCTATTAAGCCCCCCACTGGAGTCTCCAAACTTAAATGAGCCCCCCTGGAGGCTAAATAGAACTTTTAGGGTAAATTCACTTTATCTTTGTGCAGTTTGTCCGTGATTATACTGGAGGGAATTTTAGACAGTAGAAAGTAGTTCTGACTTGATGTTTTTCTGTTTTTGTTTCAGGATTTCCTCACCAGAGAAGCGAAATTTCCCTCGAGGATTGAAGAATGCGATTCCTGTGAATTAGATGTTCATTCAAGCATATCAACAATGAAAGTTGTAGATCGCCTCATTGATCATGCAGTATATGGTAAATATTGTGAGGTTTTGTTTTTATCATAGGTTTTCCATGAATATAGTGTCTTTCGTTCTGGGTTCAAAACCTACTTTTCTGAAAATGCTTGTTGAAAGTGTTTTATAGACAGTCATAATTTACCCACATAGTTTCTAAAATTATTGCCTAAAAAGGGAGTGCTCTCTCCTCAATTAGCTTTGCTACTGAGAGAGTTTCTCCTTAAGAATTCCCCTTTTGACGAGTCCTCTAGTGTAGTGTCATTTGCCTTTTGTTTTATTTTATGTGTATTGTCTGATGTATTTATCATAATTGTTGTAAGTAGTTAAATATTAGAATACCCTGTTGTATGTAGGGGAATTTGAAATGAATCAACTCAACTGGAATATAGTGTCTGATGAACTTTTCCCCACGCTGGAGCAATGCTATCACTGCGCTGGTTGCTTAGCAAAATAAAATCACGAACGGAAACCCCGGAGGGGGCGTGCTTGACTAGGGAAGTGACGGGGGTGTGTGGCAAAGCTCTCCACATCCTGTTCCCTGTCGCATAAGAAATGGCCCAAACGTATACCCTGTTGCAAAAAATTTTGTCAAAATCCATTGTTTCAAGAGAACTCTAAAAATGTCCTTCCACATGATACCCTGTCACATAATTTTCTTAACATTGTTTCAGTTCAAAGAATATAGATCTCTTTGGTTGAATTTGAATGAAATTCTTTTGATTGCCAAATGAACGCAAGGCAAAGTTGAGATACTCTGTGATTTCATCAAACAGAGCATGATAGAGATGAAATCCGTGGATTGGTCCATTTTAGCTCATTTGCACAGATGGGAATCTTTTACTTAATCATCTATTGCATTTATTCGATTTTATGAAGCTCCTTTCCTTTTTTTAGACTGTAGCAGATTCGAAGTTTTGTCTTGCACGAGTATGGTCAGTTTTTTGCTACTTATCAAGCAAAAATCACGTGCTACTATGGATGAACTAGTAGGCGCATTTGATTGGCTAAAAGAAGAAGCCAATAACCTCAACAGGTAAATTGGTTTTATCGTTTCAACAGTATGAAAAATTTGCATAATGTCTGAACATATTCGCCATGAAAAGGTGTTTAGGTGTTTAAAACTTTAAATCTAAGGTCCCGTTTACGCGATATTGTTTTAGTTTCATATCTGGTTGGCCTTCTGCTGACACGAAATAGACCAGAGGGAGGAGGGGGAGCATTATCACCCGAGGGGGAGCATTATCACCCGAGCTGGTAATTTACTAGATCAACTTCTAACTCAACTTTTTGCTTAGAATACTTTCGCGTTTTCATTTGAAAACGCTCTGAAAGTGGCATTAAAAAAGAATGCGGTATCGTGTCAAGAGTCGAGCCTGGTGTCAACTCAAATCCTACAAGAAATGAAAGCGGTAGCGTGCAACCAGAACTTCTAAACGGAGGGTACAAACAGAACACCAGTCCAATATCACATGGAAAAGGTATTGTGTAAACAGAAAAGTTGTCCTGTCGAAATGTCATCCCAATCCGGTATGAAATGAAATGGTAACATGTAAACGAGGCCCAAGTCTCCCTAACAACTTTTAAAGATCGATGTACAATGTTACGTTCACACTACTCCGTTTTTGTTAGTATCCGTTTTTGTTGCATCGAAGCTACCGTTCACACTACTCCGTTTTCGTACAAAAACGCAGCGAAATACCTCCGTTTTTGTGCGTTCACATTACTCCGTTTTTGTGAAGCTCATTGTTGGATATTGGAGCGTTTTCAAAAACCTCCGTTTTTGTGCGTTCACATTGATCAACTGCGTTTTCAAAAACCTCCGTTTTTGTGGATATCCACTTTTGACAGCGTTTTCGAAAACCTCCGTTTTTGTGGCGTTTTTGTGCGGATCAGTGTGAACACTTTCACAAAAACGGAGGTTTTTCTCTCCGTTTTTGTACAAAAACGGAGTAGTGTGAACGGGGCCTTAGACTGCGTTCACACGATGCCGGCACATTTTGAAAACGATGAAAGATGTGACGGTAGCAAAATTTGAGCTAGCGTTCACGCGATAGCGGAACAATTTGAAAACGGTAGGAAATTTGACGGTAAAAAACTCGTTGCAAGACTTTGATGCCAAAGAAATGTACCGACACTCTAAGAATCGATCAGTCTCGTTCCAAAAGCATTGAAAAATGTTCTTTTTGATCATTTTTGAGTGCTCACACGATACCGTTTCCAAAATGTGCCGGTTAGAGTTCCGTTTTCAAAATCTACCGTTTACGAAATCTGCCGGCAAAAAATGTGCCGTTTTCGTGTGAACGGGAGGCCTATCCGTCACATTTTTCACCGTTTTCAAAATGTGCCGGCATCGTGTGAACGCAGTCTTATGTTGTCAATAGTTTGAAGAGCAAGTAAACATATTTTGAAGAAGCATGAAACATCTCAAACTTGCCTTGGCTTTTATCTTTCCTTCCTGACCTGCTCATAAATCTTAAACTGCTTATTGATTTGGCAAACGTTTTTCCCAGATGCCTGGAATCATCTTTGATGAAATTAATGTTTTGCCAATTAATTTTCATACCGAATTGGGGAAAGGATATTGACACCAGAACGTCTCATTCTTTTATTTAATTAGTTGATAGCTAGAGCTTCATACCTAGAAAAAGTCCCTGTGCTTCCCGTCACAAAATAAGAATATTCATTTCCTAGGTGCTTTGGGTTTTATGGATCAACGCAAGCTGTTGTGAACTACGCATTGCGGATATTGGAAGCTCAGGGATTATTGAAAGTGGAAGCTGATTCTTCAGGGTCTTCTCCGAATATTACAGTGTTCAAAACTCCAGAGAAATTGCGATGCCTTGTCTCATATTCTCATCAGGTATAGTGTTCGCCTCACTCCATAACGGCCCTTATCTCATTGAGTTGAATTGATGTTGTTGTTGTTTTTGCTTCACCGAGGCGTTGTCGTGTTATCAGCTCAGGCAAAAAGCGAAGCTGTGATCTGTAATTGAGTCTAGTATAGATAGTTTATGTATGTTCCTGATGTATCTTGAATATTGTTAAACAGAATGTAGAATGGGTGTAAAGAAGTTTCAAAGGAAGAATGATCCGGAGTCTTCTCAGTGAAGATTATTGACACCTATACTGTCAGATATTTATTTGCCATCCTGCTGCAAGTTTGATAATAACAGGTCACGAAACGGGCCCATATTCGTATTCTCTAGCCCTAGAGTGTCCTGCATAAATAGAGCAGTTTTGCGAAACAAAACTTGCGGAAGAAATATGCAGACATTGATAGGCAGGTGCAATTCAGTTTAGCTGCCATATTTAAATTGATGTCATGTTTGAATCAAACTCGTAGAATTTATGGAAAAATGTTCCTTAGGTTACTAAAATCTTGTCAACCTCATTGTAGCTATTAATTTTACCATAACCAACTTTTTAAGAATTAGATTTCTACGTTCCTAAAAGCTAAGTTCAAACATTCTTTCTTAATCACATTGATTGATTACAGACAGTTTTTGCTTTTTATAATCTTAGTTTTTTAAGATTTTTTACAAAGCCTTCTGTTTGTTTATTTCAGATCACGTCACTATTTGCTTTCAAAGCTATTGTTGGTAAGAGATACTGTTTCGATTTATCGCTCATATTTTCAAAGAATGTTATATCGGTAGGCCCGTTTTTTCCAGGTGAGCCAGGGGAAAAGTTCCCACTTTTGAAAATTCATAGTATCAAGAGTACTTCACAGGCTTCAATGATTCAGATGCTAGTTAAAAGCCAAAAGATAAAAGTAATTTTTTGATTTTTCTCGCTGTGTTAGCAACACTAGAAGTATAGGTAAATTCAACTCTACAAAAAATTAATGGTTGCAAAATGACTGAAAAAGGGCCTAAAACATTGACCAAATCATAAAGGACTCCTTGCACAGAACAATAAAGAAAATGCAGTTTTTCATAGATGAGAGATATCCATTGTTTCTTTATCGCCAGAAAATCTCTAGTATCTGTTTGAAACTCAATGTCTTATAACTCTTGGGAGAGATAAAACGTCCATTGCGTCTTGTTCTATTTGAGGAGAGTCCCTCAAAAGTGTGAAAGTTTTTCTGGCTCAACCTATAGGCTGGTAGATGTTAGAGCTAAGGGCTCTGAGTAATTTAAAATCAAAGCCATCAAAAGTACTGTATTGACTGTAACTAAACTTCCTAACAAGAATTATTTGATGAAGTCTGTTTTAAAGATATCCAGAAGAACTTCCACTAAGTAACGAGCCGATTCCATGAAATTGATGGCAGTCCGTGCAACATTGATGATAATTTTGATCTTTTCAGCTAGTTCAATCATTGGCCTTATTGGTGGAAGTCATCTGATGAAAATTGGGCAAATTGAGCAGGATTCTCTTTCGAAGGTTGAGGTAAGTTGATCCAATATAGCATTAAACGATAGCCTTATTACATTGGCTCTAATGTTTTCCTATTACCTCTCGCCCTTCTCCGGAAGACAATAAAACGTCCTGGCAAACCTTTTGTGTACAGTTCAAATCAATGCCAAGGCCTAGACTCATTGTTATTCGTCTTTAAATCAAGCTTTGAGATAAGTCCAGACTTTGAAATGACCAGACACTGAAGTGTAAATAATTTCTTTGCATTTCAGCGCCTAATCATTTCTATTTTAGGCATATTATCGTTCTTCTAAGTTTTGAGATACATATTCTGTTTGAAGTTAGAAGATAGCTTGATAATACCATGAAAAGGACTATTTTCTAAGAAGACTGTAGTAACGTGGGAGGGGCACATTGAAGGGGGCACCAAATTGGAGCTAGTAAAGCCAGCAGCCCTATAGCTGTAGAATTCAAGTGAGGGACGTTTTAGTGTGGTCTTGTTATTTGAAAAACTTCGTAAATTTTCTATGTTTCAAAACCAGTTTGATGCATTTTGTGCCAATGAAACGTTTCAACGGATTTCCTACGGAGTGATGCAAAGTATTGTCCCCTCCCATTTTGGGAACGAGTCCCTCTTTGGGCATGCCTTTGAAGCATCACTGGTCTTATCAGTAAGTAGGGATTCTTTGAGATTTGCTGAATACAATGAACCATTGCCACTCAGGATCCCTTGCGGACAAAATTCTAAATAAGTCTCCCTCTCTTTTAAGCCCCCCCCCCCACTTATATCAATTTCCAGTGGCTACCAAAGTGTTTCTATTCATTTACCTAGATAAGTGCCCATGTTGGTTTTGTTGTCAATTATTCTTTTTTCCTCCATTCATCGAAAATCTTGTGTCAAATGGGGATCAAATGTTGGTTTTGATATGGTTTGATAAGCCTCTCTTAGCCCCTCTCTGGAGTTCCGAAATTAAATGAGCCCCCGGGGGGTTAATAGAGCTTTTGCGGTATTCGGAAAATATTGATCCACACTTCGTTAATTCAACATGTAGAAATGTTTGACTTTAGTTGAGTTGACTTTAGTTGGTATACTCATGAAATAAATCTCAATAGTATCCCTATTTTTTTTTCGCTCACTTTGAAACTTGGAACCAGGCATTCGATAGAAGAATCAATTAGTCCTTGTTTAGAATCTGTTTGGAAGTGAGTCCTTAGTATGAGTGATAATAAAATATCAGTTTGAAAATAATGAACGAATACAAGGAATCACGTCGTCAGTCTATTTAGTTGGTACAAATTTCAGAATGTTTGATTTTTTATTCAATTCTACTACTTGCAGTGTGGATCAATGTTTTCTGCTTAGGCCAAAATTTGTCTTTCAGACAGTCCGAAATTGTAGCGTGCCCGCAAAGGATTCTGGATGACAACTGCTCTTTAACCGATGTTTCATATGAGACTCCTAAGAGTTAGCAATGTTGTTTTTGTTTCACGACGCCACATCTATGCGTCTGTGGTTGGTGCAGATTCCAAAAAGGAGGCGCCGCGCATAAGTAGGCATTAGTTAAATTCTGTTATAAAAGCTTGAAAATCATAATAAAAGAAACCCTTACAGGGTAAAAACAACTTCTTTTATTTCGTTGACCACAGAACACATGTTCTGTAATATCGTATTTGATTTAAATGATGTTAGGCAAATTCGAAGATTTTCTTTTCAACGAGAAACTGATGATGATTAATATAGGACGACCATAGACCACGCGAAGTTGTTGGTGAAATGTGACTCATCATCTTCGAGACGGATCGCACGATTTGCAAAGCGGGTGCCCAGGGCTTTGAAAAGATATGCTCAAATGTGTCAACCAAAATTGTGTTGTAATATCTTTGGCCCCGTTTACACGATACTGTTTTCATTTCATGCCGGATTGGGGACTGCAATCCGATATGAAAATTTTTCTTTTTACACGGCACCGTTTTCGTTTCATATCGAACCGGGGCTCTGCTTGCACGAGAAGGCTTCGCTGTCCGCCGTCATGGTTTCACCGTATGTATTTTTCCCACCCACTGCGCAGCACTGCGGATGAATACGAGGCTCCTATAAGTGATAATGAGGTTCAATATTGAGTTGACACCGGATGTGACCGTTTGCACAATATCGGATTGGTTTCATGCCACTTTCAGAGCGATTGGTGCGTTCTTGTGTAAACAGGAGGCCAATCCGATATGAAATGAAAGCGGTATCGTGTAAACCGAAGGCCAATCCCGGACCTTTGATTTGTCATCCATTGACCTTTCAGCTGTTCTGCAAAAGAGCCTGGACTGAGCGACATTTTTATATATTTTTGTACTTGTTTATACGGGAGACTTGATTGATCTGAAGTTCATGTTTGCCACCACGCATAAAGCAGGATTTAGCATTTAGGGCCTAATAAAGGCAGAGATTCGACTTGTGCAAGTATAAACCAGCTTAAAAATACAACAGCTAAACTTTTATCGCTGAAATTTTGACTCTCGGTTAGCCTGGGTACCAGAGCCAAAAAATGATTTTCATCTAAATTTTGAGGCTCTGGTACCCAGGCTAACTCTCAGTAATCTGCTTCTACTTGTTATTCCTGCACCGTCTACGGTTTCCTATTACCTTTGCCTTTGAACCTTTTGAAATGATAATCCCAGTTAATTGACTTTGCAACCTTAGCAACCATTACCCAACAACTATTTTCTTGTAACAATAACAAAGAGCTGACCTCGTGACCACGAGAGTTTTACTGGCACGATAAGACGTATCGATTGATGACAATTCTCATCTATTATTTATGGATTTATGATTTTGCAATGTTATTTAAGTTTTGAGCCTCGTTATTTCATCGTTAAAATTTCTATTGAGCACGATGGTGTGATGTCTTTGTTTACCTTTGTGAAGAGAAGGCCAATCGTGTGCTTTTGCTGCAAATCAAATAATCCCTCCGTGTGTCTTTTTATCTAACTTCACATCTCAATTTTTTTATCTTGAAACAAATACTTTGGTACGTGCGTGAGAGAGAAATCATCCCGCTACAAACATTTGGGATAAAAGTTTCCCTTCTTTTTTTGACTGGAGGGAGTTCAAATCAGCTCGCTTTTTTGTTTCCTTCTTCACTGGTTATTGATTGGCGTGAGAGAAAATCATCCTGCCATTTTTAATGAAAGGCTTGGGCTACGTCGAAAGAGTTTATTTGAATTTCTAAAAGAGCTTGCATAAAAACTAAATTCACACGGATACAGTTAAACCAACTTATCTAAAGCAGGTTATATATCAACCAATCAAATGCATTCGATTTGTTGGATTGACCAATCAGGAGGCCCCATTCGATAATAAGGTTTGACTTAAGTTTGTTTAGCTTGCAAGTGTGAATGGGTATTCAATAATGTACCATTCGTTCGAACGCAATGCCGTCCCCTTTGGAAAGGGAGGCGCCAGAGATTTTCTGACAGAGGGACTGGAGCTTCCGACAGGAGGGCCAGAATGACTGAAAAATTGAGTTCTCATACGTTACCTTGCCAAATTCCTCTGACGAGAACCCAAAATTTCCTCTGATTAAGGGGCTAGATACCTCCAACGGGGGCCCCCTCTAGCCCTCCCCTAGCGCCAGCATTGTAGAAAATGTTTTAATTAACTTGAACCTAAAACAACTTGTCACTGACTGAAGTAATATGTTAACAGCATCAGTTTACTACTATTGCCTATCTATGGCCATGCCATTTCTTGAAGATAAAACTTGCCGTTTTGCATTTTGTAGGAAAGCCAACTCTTGTGTCTTCCTTTCTCCCTTGTTACGCTTCCCACTACCTTTCTGTTTTCTCTCACATTGCATTTTTTTATCTTGCAGATGTTATCGCAAGTGAAATTTCTCTGTAGTCTGCTCTGCACACAGTATCCGCTGTATCCGGTATGTTGGCCACTCTGATGAGGAATTTTGAAATAAAGTGAACTAGAACTAACTAATATATTTTGAAGTTTGTTAGTTATGGATTCACAGTTGCATGCTACAATGTTTCAGTTTTACAAACATTAGAACTGCTTTTTTCGGGATTACCACTGTTTCATGTTTATTATCTTTACAGCCTTGCACAGATATTGAAGCGTTATTTTCAACGGTCATCGATACTTTTGTGGCATCTGATTTCCTGTTAATTTCTAAGGTATTTTTGCTCTGTTTTAGTGAATTAATGTTCGTGATGCAAATTTCTATCCTTCCTATAATGATTCCAGCTTTATACTCCATAGTGTTACAGTCATCGTAATGATGAGTTTGCAGTTGGCACAAATGAGGAATTTTTGTAAAACAATCGAAGAAATTCATTCAAAGCTTTACAATGTACCTAAGGGAGTGGTCGTTTTTGATCCTGGGTAACAGGGCGGAGGATAATTTCGCTCAATTAGAGAAGATTTCATGCCCCATTTTGAACATAGAAAAAGTTTTTCGTACCCCATCATCTTTCAGCAAAATGGTTTGGTACCCCATCTAGAAGTTCTTGTGCACAAAGCATAGATACATGGACAGATAGCAAGTTGTCCCAGGTGATTTTCATACTGGTCACGTGATTCATCATTTCCAGATATCTGTTAACTTTTCTTTCAATCTTTCATCGGTGGCTTCATCCAAAACTTTTTCAAGAAAAATAGTTTTGTACCCCCATAAGAATTGCTCTAAAAATTTTCGTACCCCCACAAAATAATGAAGAAAAGTTTCATACCCCTGCAAAAAATCCTCTGCCCCGGTACCCAGGATTGAAAATGACCGCTCCCTAACTCCCATGCCCCCTCTCCAATGCAGTCTTAGAACATCAAGACCTGTTACATGACTAGCAGTAAGTTTTGAAGGAAAGGAAAGAGGGCAACAATAGAAACTGTGTCAACTATTTTGGCGAAAATTGTATTCCTATAAGGACATAACTTATTTTAGCCAAAGAAATGAATCACTGTAAAAGCTCTGTTAAGGCCCCGGGGGGAGGGGGGCTTATCTAATCTCGGACCTTCCTGATGGGGGCTAAATAGAGAAGGGCTTATTAGAGAGGGGAGGCTTATTCACAAAATCAAGTGACAAGGATATATTTGGTAGCTTTTCAGTTCTTTTATCCCATAGTTTGCGGAATCAACATACAAGTTTACGGCTCAAATACGTAAATTCAACACAGTTTTTATCCCAAACCATACTAAAATTAACATGTAAGGTAGTGTAGCTAAATAAATGGAAAATATTTTGTAAATTCTAGAATTTTGTTTAAGTGGCGGGGGGTTGATAGAGAGGGGGCTTATTTCAAATTTTGACTCCAAGTGGAAGGACTTATTAGAGAGGGGGGCTTAATAGAGAATGGGGATTTACAGAGCTTTTACGGTAAAGTTTAGACTAAGGTGAAAGGAAGTAATTTTACAAATTTTATAGCCAAAGCCTCGCCCATTAGTTTTCCTTTTCATTGCCACAAAATCAAGAAAAAAATCACAAAGACCTTTCTGTTGGTCTTAGGACATGACGTCAAACCAGCCAAAGAAAAGATTAGAAGACTGGGAATTATATGATGATGAAGAAAATGATTATTGGACAGCAGAAGAACTTGATACTCGATATGAGGTAACTTCTGTTTTACCGCTGAAACGATAATGTAAAGTGCTGACATATTCGGTTAGACTGACTGTTAGCCTCTTTAGTTCTCTCCTCCTTAGTAACCAAAGTCTGCGTGCAAGCTACCATATTTCCCCCTGTTGTGAATTATTTTCTTTCTTATTTCATAGAATCTAAAATTTTAGCTAAGAAGTTTCTCACCACTTTGCAACATTACATGCATCAATCTTTTCAATTTGAAAATAGATTGTCAATGTGACAACAATTCTAGCTACTACCTGCTTCAGATGACTTGCGCAATAAGTACTGCAATAAGTTTTAATAGAAAGCTACACCATGAGTAACAAAGATAGAGAACTTGATACTGAGATTTTGAAAAGCATGATCCCTCAAACCCGTAAGGAGAACGTAAAGCTGGAAATTATTCTGATTCCTATTGCTATTAATTCAATTGTATTCATAGGTGCATAACTAAGCCTGAGGCGAGAATAAAACCCTAGGCTTGTTGTTGTTGTTGTCTTCTTATTTGATATCGATTATTTCCATCTAGCTTCTCTATATACAATGTATACAGTAAACTAATCTAAATCGATAAATTAATAGATAAATAAGAATATATGTATATATGTTTACTTGGTCTAAGTAAAGATTACGTTTCTGTCACATGCTGACAAGCATTGCATTTGCAGTTCGGACCATCCCACTTTTTAATCATGTGTTTTAAAACTATTCAAATTTTTCGGCGGATTTTATTTCATTTGGCAGTCCATTCCATATTTGAGGTCCCAAAGATCGAAGGCTGTTAGATCCAAATGTGACCTGATTTGGTCTGTAATGCTGTAAGTCATTTGGGTTTCGTGATGAGTAAACAGACGATTTTAGTTTGAAAATGTCATGCATGAAAGATGGGTTTATATTTTTCAATGGGTTTATATTAGGCAAGACATTTTAGGACATTCTATTAACTGTCACTTTTTAACTCCTTCTAGATAAACCTGAGCTTAGAAGGGAAAGAAAATTTATTATCCCTGCATTCAACGATTGCAGCATCGCTTGACACTTGCTGGTTCGTTGCAGCATCGTTACTCGATGGTGTTATTGTGCAGAAAATGTCAGGTATGGTGAAAAGCTTGATCATTGCATTTTAGTTATGAATAATGTCAGCATTTTAGAGTGAATTTGAAGCAAGAATTGATGTGATATGCCCGAATTCCCATTTGGAATTTGACGTTGTATTTTCACATGACATGTATTTTGAAACCGACTATAGTCAGTGTAAGAGTACCTTGTAAATATAATGAAAAGGGGAATTCATTAAAATCTCTAATCTTTTAAGACAGTAATGTGGCATGTTAAAAACAAATTTTTTTGGTAGCACTTTTCTACATATTAGAGAACGTTTATTCAAATTTAATGTTCGACTTAAAATCGATCTTTCAGACAAAGACCTGGCTAGCTCCCTCTATGAAAATTGTGCAGAGAGAATTAGAAAGGGACTTTCTTTTCATGGTAAGTAACCCTCTGTATTCATGAACGCTAACAAATCTCTTTGAAGGTACAGAGTCATTGATAGATCATCTGCTAACTCTTAAAATTTTCAGTCCTTCATAAAGATATTACTTGATTGTACGAAGCCACATTCTAACCAGCAGACGACGGGGCGACGGAAACTCGCCTCTTATTGGCATTTCTTCCCGTTTTTACAGCTCTAGGGAAATAAGGCCCTCAGTGGAGTGACAACAACAGCAACAACTCAACTCAACGATATGAGCGTAACTTAAGGGTTCGTATGGAGTTAGGCCACTAAAACTGTAGCGTACCTGCAAGGATCCGAGTGACAATGGCCATTTAAGAGCCTTGTGTTTCAACGACATTAATGTCTTCAAAATTTCCTCACTTCTTTACATCTGTGGTATGCATTTAGTTTGATTTCTTGTGTAAGCGTAACTTTATTGCGTAACTTTATTTCTCTCTTTTCAGCTGAAAGTGTTTCTCCCAATCAAATCTACCACGTGTTAAAAGCTCTCATTAACGACGGAGTATTAGAAGAATATTATGAAGAGAATGGTGATCGATTTCTGAGACTTGGTGCTGAATACAAAGAGAAGGAGCAGCTTAGAGAATTTATTCATAAAATTGACATCTGCAGGTAGCATTTGACACGCTGAGAGGTGAGAATGCATCTTGAAGTCTTTGATAGTTTTTCAAATAATTGAAACAAATTATATTTGTTGACATTCTGTGTTCAATAGCATCGTATGCAGATATAAGACTCTTTTTGAATATGGCACTTTGACGTAATGGTACTGCAAGAATCTGAACAGATGATCGGGGGCGCTGGACAGGGCACATCTTTAGGGAGCAAAAGTGCAATCTGAGGGCAAAATGATAAAAATAACATATTCAGGCCATTTTCGAGAGGGCAGAAGGTGCGATTGTGCCCCTCCTCTCCGGTGTTTCTGCGGATAATATTGTTTTTGCCATAATATTTTGGTTACTCCGTGAGAGAGTATCATGGAACTTTCACCGATCGAAATTTCTGTGGGAATGGACTTCGATTTGAAAAATTAAAAAGTACTAGAAAAATTTAAAAAAGCTAGAAGTATGAAATAAGCTTAGATTATTTATAAAATACTTGAAACAACAATGAGCTGGAAGATAAACCCCATATGTTGAAGTTGTTTTAAAACTAGGCTAACTTAAACTTTTCAGCAAAATTTCCAAATAATGATTTGCTAAATAGCATTTGATATTTGGCGAAGAAATTATTTTACCACCCTGTTTTTCACTTGTATGTGCCCTCAACACAGCCTATCAGATTTGTTGCATATGTTTGGTGAGAAAATTTTTGTGAAATGAAAGGAAAAATTGCTTATGACCCTGCTTATGACAATCAAGCTGAGAACAATATGATAAGAAAAATATTGCTGACAATGAACAGCAGTGATTTTATCATCGGATATAATGCAAAATGCTGACCATAATATTTTAGGGATGGCGTTATTTACGATCACTTAGGCTACCATTGTGTTTGTTTCTCTATACAATCTATTGTTCTTAGAATTTGCAATGTGATACTGTTATTTTGTTGTATTCTGCACATAGCTTATTGTTTAGTCGTTCAATTTTTCGCTTATCTTATTGTTCCATTGTTAACATAACTTTACACTATTGATCTTCAGTCCCGTTGTTTGTTATTCTGTTGTTCTTTTGTCATGTTGTCCACTTGTCCGATTGTCTCAAGCACTGTCCACACCTAATCTCGCAGATCCGTCCGTATCGGGATCTTTTTAAAAAGGCATCTTTTTATGTTTGGGTTAGACGGCGTTTTCGGTCACGGAAAACGAAGCGTTTCTAAAACTCTGTCCAGAGTGGATCTTCTTGAAATCGCTGTTTTCCCGACGGGTTGAAAACGGAGCTGTTTGAAAATGCTGACGTCACAGCATCGATTTACAACCCATCAGAACATGCGCTCGGATCTTTGGGGATCACACGAGGGCATCTTATTTATCTGTTTTCGAATTTCAAATTGCACTGTGTTTTCTTGTGGACGGGGACATGTTCAAAAACGCTCCTCGTGTGGACGCAGATCTTTTTTATACGGATAGATAAGATCCGTTTTCAAAAATATCCGGATACGTGTGAACGTGGCCTCAGTTGATGAAAGTCGCTGTGTTGGATGATATTTATTTTTGTTAGATGAAGGTTAAAGGGGCATTCCGCGGGAAAAACCGGATATTGCGTCGTTTGTGTTTAAAACGAATATTCCTATCATTACCAACATTTCCCGATATTTCTCCAACTTGAATAAAGCTCAAACCGGCCACAAACGACGGATCGAGAACTCAACCATATCCTGGAATTTCAATCCACGACAGAAAACGAGAATTGTCGGTAAAGCCGATCATTTCTCTTGGTCGTAGTCAATCGTGGACACATATGAATGAACCAATACAAAAGGATGTTCAAACTCAATTCTAAGAGCGACACTCAACAAACCCATCAATACTCGCCGATGATCAACCGGCGGACAATAACGAAAATTTGCAACCTTTGTTCGCCAACAACAAAGTATGAAAATAGTAGGGCATTCAAATTGAAATTGGTCCAAAAGTTTTTCTCCATATCTTGCATTTGAGAAGTGCGATCGAGGAAAGGAAAACGATTTCTAAGCGCTGACATAATCTTCTTTTCGATCGGGATAACGATATGAACCTTTGCAAGCATTTGATTTTCGAGGAATATTATTTTAAGAGCAATGGGCATCAAGAAATTTTCAAGATGTCCAAAAATCATGAACTTGTACTCGTTGCTTCGCTCATTCAAAACAACAAATATTTTGATCAAAATCAAATTTAAAAAATTTAAGTTCAACCGATTCAGAATTAATCCACTTTCAAGCAGCAGGGAAGAAATTTTAATCCAGCAAGTCAAAGAAATTGAGAGAAATTTCGACAAAAGTTACAGGTGAGCATGACAAAGGCATCGAAATATCATTGTTTTATTTGATAAATAACATTTTAAATCCAATTTTTAGATGAAAAAAACAAATCACTAGAGATGTTAATAATTAATCTGTATATCATGAATAACCCTGGGAGGTTTTCGCTTATCTTTTTTCTCACGTCCCCTGGGCATTTATAAATAGTAATTACACACTTTTTATGACGTCATTACATTTACGAAAGCATGTATGAAGTTGTCCTTTATCAGTGGAGTCGTGCTATGAATAGACATAGCAATGGCTATCTCCAGATCAAAGCCAAGCACAGCACAAACCCCTGTACTTTCAAAGTTAAATGTCAATGGCATACTTTTATGACGTCAACTATCTATACTTATTTTATACTTTAATCTACGAAAACGTGTCTGAAATTGTTATTTTCAGTGGAGTCGTGCTATAACTAAACATAGGGGCCACATAGCAATGGCCATCTTTAGAATAAAGCCAATAACAAACCCCTGTGCTTTCAAATTAATTATGACACACATTTATGACATCATTTCATTCATGAAATGCGTGTCTACATTTGGCTTACATCTGACTTTTGTCACTAAAGCTGTGCTATAAATAGACATAGCAATGGCTATCTTTAGAACAAAGCCAATAACAAACCCCTGTGCTTTCAAAATTGATTATGAAACACTTTTGTGACGTCATTTCGTGTTCAAAATGGTACCTTAGTTTGTCTTTCATCGGTTAAGGGTTCTAAAAGTAGACCTACGCGTTCAAAAAATGGACGACCGACCATTTGACAGACTTGTATGGCTGTATGGTTGATTTTAGAACAAAGCAAAGCACGAACTCCTCAGAAAATGTTGGAGTGGTTCTGACACATTATACATGACGCCATTCACTTTACGAAAGCTAGTCTAGATTAGTCTTTTATCAGTTGAGGCGTTATATAGACAGATAACAAAGGAGCAACGAGTTTCATTAAGCCCTTTGCATTCAAGAATAGTTATTGCACACGGAGTCTAGAAAAAGGCCAGACCCAGCCAAATCTTCCTCAAAATGGCCCGATATTTTCGAACTCCTTGCGTTGTTTTCATCACATTCTTTGATTTTTTGCGGCCCCTCTAAATATCTTCCAGCCCCTTACCCGGCATTATTCGTTTAATTAGAAACATATTTTATGAATAAACCTTTTATCTCTGAAACATATTGTTAACAATGCGTCAGCCTGGAAAAAAGTGCTGAATCTTGGTTCTTATCAGAAGAGCATGGAATTCACCTAGCCGTTATCTCGATGACCATGTGGTTAGGCTTAACCATTGAGTTAAAACTTACGGGCACAACGTTTCGCCACGTAAGGAGACTCTGCTTTCCGCTCCGATGAGCACAGGAACCCGCTTTTCAGAAACCCTCCCCTCCAGAAACTTATTAATTGCTCTAGAATCAATCGGTCGATCTAAATTCTGTCAAAAGTATGGTATTACTCATATTCATGGCAATCGAAAGATATAGGCCCACTTCAAAATATTTTACTGGCTTCAGAAGGACTTCATTTTCCACTCCGCTCATCTAAAGATTTTGATCGAACTTTTTCTCAACACTCACAATATATGTTCACTGACACATAAGCCAAACTTGAAGCCAAAAGCTTGGCCAGTTTTTTCGCAATATAATGCTAAAGTTTAGCATCCTACTCGACAACAAGCACTAGAAAAACTGGTCAGTTGATTATGATGAATGCGAAAGAATCAGTGAAGAGCTTGCAAGCATGTGTGAAACAAGTCAGCATTCTTTCGAAACGAAATTTTCTCATCTAAGTTAGCCTTTGACTGATAGATTAATATTTGATTTTTGAATATCGGATACATACTTTTTATTCCAAAGTCCGCCAAACGCATAAACTTTTTTTGACTCACCCGGTATATAATTTACTATTTTTATTATATTATATTATATCATATTATATTATATTATATCATATTATATTGTATTGTATTATGTTATGTCATGTTATATCATATTATATTATAATATGTTATATAATGTTATATTATATTATATTATATTATATTATATTATATTATATTATATTATATTATATTATATTATATTATATTATATCATATTATATTATATTATAATTTATTATTACTATCTTTTTCTTTTTCTCATATTATCTTTGATGAAATATTTTCAGTAAGTTATTAATTTGCTGAAAGGACCTCGTGTGTAAATATAGATAAAATGAAATGAAAAAGGAATGAATAATGTAAAATTTTTAGTATTTTGCGCTCATTCGGAAATTTTACAAGGTGTGTCATATTTTGTATGATTCAGAGTCTTTAAACAATTGGTAAGAGGTCTACTGTTCCTTGACTATTACTTGTTATGAAAGGTTGATTGAGCGGTACCCCAGGGATCAAACTTTGGTATATTGCTTTTTAATGGAGGAAAGATCATTATTGTTTGACTCCTTAGCTCGCTTCCTCGATTCTTTCCCGGGTGATTTTGCGAAATCGCCCATAAGTCTACGACCGCTTGACCGATGTAAATCAAACAGCATTTTGATGGAATGTAGCCATTCTGATCACCCACTAGTTTGGCACCCACTAGTTTGATCACCCACTAGTTTGATCACCCACTATTATTTTTGATCACCCACTAGTTTGGCATAACATAACAGTTATCACAAAAAGCACTCCAACCTCAAACCATAAGTTCAAACTTATCTACCAATCAACTTTGTGAATGCTTTCTTTAACTGCAAACACATGAACTAAAATTTTATAGCTCAGTCTGTTGAATTGAGATCCTTTTAAGAAAGTTTCAAAATGTTGCAAAATTTCTAGTATTTCGCGTTTGCTTCGTCAGATAAGACTGCTAATTTTTCTGACAAAGCGAATGCAAAATGTTCGAAGAAGTGTGCTATACTTCTGAAAATCTTTGTTCAATCTATTTAATTGTTGAAGGTGATGATTAATCATCGAATTATAGATTTGGATTTTCCACGACGGCCGCTTGTTACATTTTACCAAACGGCCAAGAACTGTCAATAACTTCCCAAAATTCCTCCATCTTTAATATCTTCAGCGCTTTGGTCTTCCTAAACTTTACGCATTCCAAATTTCAAGCGGTCGTTTGCGACGAGGCTCGTGTTTAGATATCGCTTTTCAACGGAATTCCTACGCGGCAGATGTATTCCTCGACATGGCAGATGCAAATCGCAAATATTTCTTCCGCATTTTTCGGGACTTTTTGCTCTTTACGCCTCTTGTTTATTGTGGTTTTCCGCATGCCAAATTGCAAGCTGTCATTTCATAACAAAGCTCATGTTTAGATACTCCCTTCAACGGAATTCCTGCGCGGCAGATGTATTTCTCGACATGGCAGATGCAAGTCGCAAATATTTCTTCCGCATTTTTCGGGACTTTTTGCTCTTTACGCCTCTTGTTTATTGTGGTTTTCCGCATGCCAAATTGCAAGCTGTCATTTCATAACAAAGCTCATGTTTAGATACTCCCTTCAACGGAATTCCTGCGCGGCAGATGTATTTCTCGACATGGAAGATGCAAGTCGCAAATATTTCTTCCGCATTTTTCGGGACAATTCCCTTCCTGGGCCTCTTGTTTATTGTTGTTTTCCGCATACCAAACTGCAAGCTGCCAATTATTCAAAATAAAGCTAATGGTTAGATGTTCTGTTCGACGGAATTTCCTGCGCAGCAGATGTCTTTTGGACTCGACAAATGCAAATCTAAATATTTTCTTCAGCATTTATTAGCTTCTTTCCGTATAGACCTTTTCGTTATTCTAAGAAAGAATCTGGATATAACGATATTTTTGCACATTTAGAAGAATGTTCAAATGTGCACAATAGTGATAGCTAGACGATCTACTGCTTCCTCCTTTTCAGACCGCTGTTATCGCTCAGTCTAAAGCCATGCTTTAGGGACCCTCAGCAAGGGGGCTAAAAGTTGAAAATTCAGAAGAACTTTGAGAAACCAACATTTTTAAGAACTTCTAGCACGTGTGATATGACCCACGTCAAACACACAATTGAATCAGGCCTAAGTAAGTCAATTTTGCATATCTACTTTTCCTGAAATCGACATAACAAATTTCCCTATCTGTCTCACAAATCTGACCTTTGGTAACGAATAAGATAAGAATATTTAACCTGCTACACGATGCGACATCATGTTTACGGCGCGTCGAAACAACTGAAGAATTCTTCTCTGGGTCAACAAGGCGCTCCTATTGGATCTTTCGTCTGCACGCTTTCGAAGCGTTGGCGTAAACGAGGTTATAAGGAAACTCACTCCCCCGCAGTTACATAATTAGTAAATCTTGCTTAATCTCAAGTCCATATTTTGACTAGCAAATGCCTCATTGTCAGAATGCTTGATTTGGAAATGACTCGCGAGGTTACACGTGGGGACTTTTTAACC
Organism: Aurelia sp. 3 sensu Dawson et al. (2005); assembly: GCA_964020215.1. NCBI lineage: Eukaryota > Metazoa > Cnidaria > Scyphozoa > Semaeostomeae > Ulmaridae > Aurelia > Aurelia sp. 3 sensu Dawson et al. (2005). The sequence continues at coordinate 1,134,900 of OZ026585.1, forward strand.
TCTAATACGTTTCCTCTCCGTAATTCCACGTCGAGAGAAAGGCCCTAAAACGACGGGGGATCAGAGCTGGGTGCTCTGAAGGACATGAGCAATTGCCAATAGGCTTAGTTATAAAAAGAACAAAGAAAACGCTCAAACACAGCATTGTTTCTTTGGAGCTCTATTGTTCACGGTGGTTGTACTACTTTTTCGATTTGAATGGGCCATTTTGAGATTTTTCTGCTCTCTGCAAACGCAAGCCTGTAACCCAGAACCATTGTAACCCAGGGTCCCTTGGAGACACGCTGAAATTTTAAACAGTCTAAAAATTGAATTTGGCCTAAGCATCATGAAAAATCATGTTCTTCTCACAGCAATCATTTCTGCCTTTTTGGAGCAGTAACTTGTCTCACTGCTTTTTTTTCAAATGAAATAGATATCGTTAAAAAGTCCGTCAGTTGTAGAACAACCCCCTGGAATGTCACAAGTAATAAAAATTGCATTTAGAACTGACAATATGATTTATTTTCTGTAAATGGGAACATTAGAGAAGCGGACGTGAATTACCTTGGATCCATGTGCGAGATCAAGCATGATGGCGTCGAAAATTTATTTGCTTGTCTAATCTCGCCTCGCACGCGTTTTGAAATTGGTTTCATGGTCATTCCAACTGTCAGTATAGCACCGGTAGAGGAAGATGTTTTTATTTCCAAGTTTACTTTCATGGTTCCAACTCTAAAAATTCACCTCTTCAAAGAACCTTTCAAATGGAACTGCTGCAGACTTGCAGTTGTCAAATCGTTGTCAAATGGCCTACCTAGCTAGATCGTTGGCCCAATTTTTTGAGGTGTCTTTTTTCATTTAGTACTTCATTTTTAATAGACTGGACATCTATTTCAAGCTTATTTAGGCCTACCATTCATTCTGCAGGCATGGGACACTTTGGTTGACGTCCCTTCTGAAGGAAGGAAGTGATAGCCTGTTAGGCGAAAGAAGCAACTCTGCTGCTTTTTGTATCTCATCAACCGGGTCGAACCGGCTGTCCCAAATGATGTATCAGTGTTTGCAGAGCTGTATAATCATGAACTTTGCGCTGATTCTAATGAGTCACCTCTCATTTTCAAGCCCAGAGGCTAACTTAGACGTAGAAATTTATTTCATTAAGACCGGTCATGTGGTTCTAGAGTCCTGGGCAATTTTACTTGGAAGCTATATTTGATAAGTCACGAGAAACGTTAAAAGGTTTAAATCAAATTTCATTTGATTTCATCTTTGATAAAGTGAAAATTGCATTAATCATCTTTTAAGAAAATTAACTAAGCAACCCGTGTACATTGAAGTGAGCAAAACATATATTTGCTAATCACAATTTACTCCTTGGAAGATTAGCATAATCACATTCATATTTTGAAGCTGAAACTTGGAAGAAACGTAGAGATTTTTAATTCTCTTTAAGGTATCTTCCAAAACAAATCTCAAGCAAATAACCCGCAGCTCTATTTTGGTATGACCGATTTTAGTGAAATGAATTTCTACATCTGAATTACGCTTTCTGCTACAAAATGATTGGTGTTTCATTCAAATTGGTCCATGATTTTAAGATAGGACATTGTGGCAATCGCTGATTTATCATTTTGGGACGTCCGGTAAAATGCAGACAATTTTGTGTGTATAATTTCTCTTACCCCAGCACAACATCTGGACGAAATTCTGCGGAACACTGTCGTTGAATTTTCACGCAGAGACATTTGAGCCGGGAGGGGAGGCACGGCCCCTCAAGATCTTGCAATTATGACCAAAAATTGCCTGTTTTGTTTCAAACAGTGTCCCTGTTTTGTTGATGAAACGGTGGCCGATGGTGGCCTTGAAGTCTTGTCCCTCCACCCAAGTTTAATATCCCATTCACACTGACACAGTTAAACCAGCTTTATCTAAAAACTAGGTAAAATTTCAGCCAATCAAATGCACTCGATTTGTTGGATTGACCAATCAGAAGGCCCAATTCGATAACCTGGATTAGTTGAAACTGGTTTTACTTGCAAGTGTGAAAGGGCATAAGATGATTCCTACGACCCTGTTTTCATGAGAAATATTTGCTCCTAGAAGCCGCATCATATGGACATGGTGACTTCTTGCCAAATGCCAAGGCCTAGCAATTTTTTTGGTCGAATCGTGCAAAGCGCATATGTGATGGTTTGACATAGCGACGACAGTGTTATCATCTTTGGCAGCTATGCCCCCTTTCCATGAGGTTGCAGCCTGGGCAAGGGTTCCTTTGTTCTAGAAAAGACTAATGTCTATAGGCGGGTTCTGGAAGTCTTCGTTCGAAGGCTTAATTTGCTGTTAAAACATTATTTTCATATTCCATGGTGTGAAGAGAAGAAACATGTTTTTACAATTACTGATAAATTGAATGGTTGGTTTTACACGCTTCTTAAAAATAGAAACAATGAACCACATTTTCGGCAAATTTGAAAAACTTTGCAGCATGGAGCACAAATCAATTCGACACGATCAAGTATTGTTACATGAATCGCAATTAGCATCTTATAGATTGTTGCACTAATCAAAAGACTGGCCTATTGCTCATTTGACGTTTTGTTGGTTATTGCATAAGAAATACACATTTTTACAAGAATCTTGTTTTAACACACATATTCCATGAAGAATTTACAATACACAGTACTTATTACACCACCGAAAAAAATACGCTACAATCAGGGACGTAGGAAGCATCTCAAACTTGGGGGCACGACACTTCGAGGGCACTGTTTTTCCTTAAGAAAAAGGGGGAATTTTTTCAAATAGAAAGGGCGCTTCTTTGTTTGTTGCAAAATCTTGGGAGCACGTGCCCCCAGTATCCCCCCGTTCCTACGTCTATGGCTATAATACTATGATACGATACCATGAGGAGCCAAATGTCATGTCTACCAAGTCTACCCCGTGGTGAGAACATGAAAAAGTGTAACAACTACACTTTATCTTTCATAAGAAACTGGTGCTAAGATGGCCAAGATCGGCCAAGATTTTAAGAAACACCAGCACTATGTCGGAGAAGTATTAAGAAACTTTTAAAAACTTAAGCTCAGGGATGTTATGGCAAATACGTCGTTGAGCCCGTATTCTTGAGTAATATCAACTGATGCTTAGCCTGTGTTCCAGACCATCTGGAACACAGGCTACTGATGCTGACAATGTCAAGAAAACATATCTGCAGAAGTTTTAGAGACCATATGATAGTTCATGCGCTTAAAAGATAAGAAACAAAAGACAAACTTTCGGTAATGTTAAGCGAAAATCTACACGTTGAATAAAGAAACTTTCAGCACTATGGCCTGATTCAAGTTTTTTTTTATAAAAAACGTGTACACGTTGTTTTTAAACTGGTCACATTTGGTCACGCAAGGGAAAATGTTTTTCTGACTTACCGTTTGGTACCAACCTATCAAGTTGATGAACGTTATCCAACGTGGCCGGTGGCGCATGCACGAGTCTGCTCTTAACCAAGTAAAACAGGATTTGTATTCAAACTCAAAAGGAACAACAAATCCATCAGACGTATGACGTATTTTTATATATTGTTCCTTATGTGAAACAGATGAAAGATAAAGGCTTTATATTAATTGTCATGTGTCTTATCTGCAAGAAGCTCACCATTAAGATATTGGATTTTAAACGGTTTTTTTCAGTTCTTGGCATATTGTGATGTCCCACTGGTGAATCTGATTTATCTGAGAAAGGAGTTCTTTCTCCACAGTTCCCCCCCCCACCCTTCTGAAACCTAGTGATTTCATGGAGCAGCTTGTTACTGCGTGGTCCATTTAACTCTGTCGAAGAGAGTGCGAGATTTTTCTGAACAAAAAGATTTCAGAGGATTTTTGATAGATTTTTCTTTAAAACAAAAGGATTTTTGGTGGAGGTGTACGAGTTCTCTTGGGAGTGAAATGACCCTTGGTTTACTATTCGTTCCACAAAAATTTTCCTTCCGATCCTCATACACTTACTCGCGAGTACCGGATAAAAGGGGGAAGGGGGGGGGGTTTGAGAATAATCGGGGGAGTTGATTATTCAAAATTTTTCAAAAATTGATAAGCGGGGGGGAGGGGGGCGATTATTATTCGGTACTCATCGTTCATCGTTCCGCTCCAAAATGTGGAAAGATAAATAGTGATACGAAAAGTGGAACGATACGCAATCGTTTTGTTCCGTTCGCGTGTGAACAGGCAATGAGGTGCAAGACTGGTCCAAAAATGGAACGATAGGAATGTTGCCCTAAGCGCATATGTGGATGTAGTTGTTGCTGAAAAAGTGACAAGGACTGAAGGAAAGAGTGTGGAACGGAACGATTGTGTTCCCGTGTAAACAGAAACAAAAACCGATACGCACGTGTGAACAATCTATTCTTGCGTTCCAGAGACTGGAAGAAGATGGAACGGAACGATTGTTTCCCATGTGAACGGGGCCTAAGGCAAACGTTTGTTTACATTTTTAGTCCTCATTGCAGCGTGATTAGTCAGGCGAAACAACCTCCTTACAGAAGCAACCAAAACTTTACAAGTATATTTGCGATTTTAGGGAAGTGAATTTCTACATCTAAGTTGGTCTCTCTGCTACAAATGAATGCAAGTTAATAGCAATTAATCAATGATTCTTGTTTGCACGATTCAGCAAACAATGATCAACCATAACCTAAGAAATGTTTGTGCAATTTTAGAGAAATGAATTTTTACGCCTAAGTTAGCGTTTCTCCTACAAAGTGAGTGCTATTTTATTGAAAAAAGAATTAGTCAATGATTCTTGTTTGCACGATCAAACAAACAATGATCTGCCATAATTTTAGAAATGTTTGAGCTATTTTGGAGAAATGAATTTTTACGCTTAAGTTAGCCTTTCTCCTACAAATGAGTAACAGTTTCTTGAAATTAGTCAATCATTCTTGTTTGCAGAATTCAGCAAACAATGTTCAACCATAACTTAAGAAATGTTTGTGCGATTTTAGAGAAATGAATTTCTACGTCTAAGTTAGCCTTTCTCCTATAAAATGAGTGCTATTTTATTGAAAAAAGAATTAGTCAATGATTCTTGTTTGCACGATCAAACAAACAATGATCAACCATAATTTTAGAAATGTTTGAGCTATTTTGGAGAAATGAATGTTTACGCCTAAGTTAGGCTTTCTCCTACAATTGAGTAACAGCTTCTTGAAATTAATCAATGATTCTTGTTTGCACGATTCAGCAAACAATGATCAACCATAACTTTATAAATGTTTGTGCGATTTTAGAGAAATGAATTTCTATGTCTAAGTTAGCCTTTCTCCTATAAAATGAGTGCTATTTTATTGACATCAGTCGATGATTCTTGTTTGTAAGATTCAGCAAACAAGGATACTTTTTTTGAACACACGTGAGATGATTGCGTTATTAAGCGCAATTGCGAAATTCTCTGCTCCTCGAAATATTATCAAAGTTTGCAGTATAGCGAAACAAATATACAATATTGTCAATACGTAAATAAATATATTTCATTATGATTCGCTTTCTACAGTAGATTCTAAAGATCAACACTTTATGTTATAACATACACATTATTATTTATTCTGTTCAGTCACATACATTGATATATACAAGAACGTTTCTGAAACTATTTTGTGGAAGACTAGGAATTGGTTTATTGTTTTCTAAAGGCCATGAAGTTGAAATTGAAGTTTGTTTTTCACTCTGAGGGTTGAAACAATTCAAAGTTTAGTGATACGGCAATTTAGAAATCTCAGATTTGGCGGAAACCTTTTCAATTAAAATCTAAGCTAGAAAATCGCTAACCCGCAGCTTTTTCCTTGCTTAGCAAAGAAATGTTTTTCGTTCGATTTTAAACAAACGAAGACTTCTGTAATTAGACAGGTTTCGATCAATTTCGGAAATTATACACTTGATGTTTGTGTCAGAACAACTTTTAGTTATTTATCATCAGCTCAGAAAATTATTTTGTCTGAAGAATCAACGAAAAGTCAGAAGGCAAATTTACTACGAGGTTAAGATCAAGCTCTAGAGATGCTTATCAAGTTTTTAGCTCTGATATAGTAGCCTCCTTTCGATAAAAGCACTAGTTATTCTTTTACCTAACCACCATAAACTTCGCTAACGAAAACTAATGGAAGGCTAAAACTGTTGGTTGTAAAATCAATTCGTAGAGATGCTTAACAGGTTTTCACTACAGTAGATCTTCTTTCAATAAAGCCACTATTATTCTTGCAACTTAACCTCCATTATCTTCGCTATAACGAAAATTTACGAAATTTTGAAGCTTGTTGGGAGTGAAATGAGTTTCTTGAATTCTCTTGCGAGTGTTTAGAAATGTCTTTCTTGACGCATCATACCTTTATTAATAAGCTAAAACTACTTATAAATCTTTACTTCAATCAGAGTTACTGACTTTGCTTCAATAAACTATGCTATAATGAAAACTGACGAAATACGTTTTCAAAAACTGGCAATCGTTGAACGTCAACAAAATCACTGTCGTACATCATTTGTTCATCGACCGGGCTCTCATGTCCAGAAGTTATCTGAAAACTTTCCTCAACCGGGCTTGTTTGACCACTCCCAAATGTCTTTTCTTGAACTGGACTGGAGTGTCCTTCTGGGATGAATAATTCCGAAATATCCAGCGACCGGACAAGTTCTTCACCGGATAGAAAGTCAAAGTTGATTTCCTCTTCTGAAGAGGATGAGTATGATGAAACTGATCCGGATCGAATGTAAGCGGGCGTTGTCGCCATTTCTCGGGCTGATTGTTCATTTTCGCTGGCGTTCGATTTGTTTGAAGATGACTCTAAAAGATTGTCGACAAGATCATCCACCATCTTGCTGAACTTTTTGCATTCATCTAAGTACTGAAGTTCTTGTTGTAAATCATGGGGATCGACAACATCTCTTTTGATACTAAATTGTCCTTTTATCAAATCATTAATTTTGTGTTTTGGCGTCGCATTACGACGTGGCACTCCGACTAGTTCCGCGATATTAGTAACATCATTTCTTTTCCTTTCTGCATTTCTCTGCTTGATTTTACTCAACGCAAATGGTTTCTTTGCAAGCTCTTTTCTTGAAGAAGGTTCTGTCCTTTGCGTTGAACTAACTTTGAGTTGTTTTTGCAAAAATCTTCGGTGATTTGTGTTGCGCTTGAAACAACCAGGCCGCGTCAGAACATTTTTCACACTGCTCGATGCTGTATTGATGAAGTTCAATAAGCTCTCTGCTGAACCGCTCTCGGACATTCTTTTATTTCGATCTTCAATCATATTCTGAATGGTTTTTTACTGGTGGTGTAGATTCTTCAGTCGTTGTGCCGAATGCAAGCAGCTTCTTTTGCTATGCGCCACTTGTCAGCTTTAGCTATGCTGCGATCAACTGCTCATTCGCCGCCAAGCCGTCATCTTTATACAGGTCCTATTGTTATGCAAATTAGCTTCTTCTCTGATTCGAGCATAGATGAGACGTGTTCAGAACAAAAGGCTCCAAGTGCGTGAATTTGCAAATAATTAAAACAACGAATGACTCCCGTTCACTTGATTAGTAATTCTCCTTTTGTTTGCGTGGGTTTTTCGATACAATTTCAACTACCGCTTTGATACTGACGAATCCCTACCCTGCTTCGTTTTGGCGTAACTCTAAGCGAAAATCCTTCCAAAAAGTATTGATATAGGCCTTTTTTCTTGATGAAGAATGGAAGAGATATTTGAAAGAATAGAATTCATTGTTTATGAAGAGCCTTAGATCTTACGCTGGTCGCCGCAATTCGCATAGTCCTCACAACACGTGCAGGGTGTATAGACTGCAAAGAATAGATTGAGCCAAGAAAGAAAGGCTTGAAAAGAGCATACATTTCTAAAATCATTATTACGCCGTCACATCCACGATTCTTTGATTGTTGAATTGGTTGACGCCTCTTTGAAATCCCGGGTTAGCATTTGATCATCATCATCATCGGTTTAACGTGGAGGGCAAAAGGTGAGGAGTGCATGCGCAAAATTTGTAGAGTATTTCGTACGAAGCGTTCATGCACGTGTGCTGCTATATTAGGAAGATACAGTGAGAACATAGTGGACACGCGAGTGTGTATGCTCTTTCAAGACTTGTGTCTATATGATTGTGAATCACAGCAAACAAGAAACGAGCAAGCATAATCCTTTGGTTTGTTAATTTATCAATGTGGCTCTACTCCACCTTTTCCGCTCGTGCGATTGAAGCCAATCATTTTGTAATTAACTTCTACAGGAAAGGTTTTTCCAGGAGTTCAAGCTTATTGTCAATAAAAGAGTTGAAATGTCTCAATTTAGGTTCGAGCTTTGAAGCTCTTGGTATAAATATTGCTTATCACCCATTTTGAATTACTTTTTCCCATGTTTTAGTCGCCTGTTAATTAACTTGGTAAGGTTAGGGGTCTTCTAGAAGTTCAAGGGTCATTTCATTAAAGGAGTTTGAAATTCTATCTTGGTAAAAATACTCCTTCAATCTTTCGATTTAAATTGCTTTTTCCACGTTTTATTCGCTTCTTAGTTAACTCCTAAAGCTAAGTTCTCCAGAGGAGTTCAAGATTCATGTCAATAAAGGAGCTGCAGTGCCTGAACCTAGGTTTGTACCGGGTGAGTTAGCAAAAAGTTTACACGTTCTGTTGGGGATGGAATAAAAAGGGTGAGACCGATATTGAAAAATTAAATGTTATTCTATCATTCAAAGGCTAACTTAGATGAGAAACTGTTGTGTGGTAAAGTCACGCATATGTAAGACCTAATAATGAGAAAAATGTCTGTAAGGGGTTTTTATGGGAATACAGAATTCCACGTTCCATTCTGGTCCATGATTTATGAAGCAATGAAGTTTACACTGTCAGTTTCAGACATAGAACTTCAATTTTGATTGTGAGTAAATCATGAACCAGAATGGAATGTGGAATCCCCGTTCCCAAACTTGGCGTTTACCAGCATTTTCCTAATTTCTGTGTCTAAATGATGAGTGATTTCATCAAACAAAATTTTTCTCCCTATCTAAGTTAGCCTTTGACTGACAGATTAATATTATAGTTTTGAATATCGGCCACATACTTTTTATTCAACAGACCGCCAAACTCGTAGACTTTTTTTTGACTCGACCGGTAGATGAAAATATGTTCTTTGCAGTGGTCATGAACGAATATATGTATCAATGTTTTTGTTGTTGCAATCTTTCATTTTTACCTTTCGTTTTTGATTAGTCGTCCCAAAACGATCAGCCAATGAATTTTTAAGATTTTTACCAAACAAAAAAATATGTGAAATCATTCATTAGGGAGTTTACGAAACCACGACAGCAATAACAACTGCAACGCAATGTTGCTTTTATTTAAGAAAAGATCTGGCAGTAGTACTGCAGATCTAGGCCGCCGAAGTAAAACTCAGCCTTTTTGAATGTTTATCTTCAAAGGAAAAAATATGGTTTCTTCCTTTGCAGAATATGAGATGACGTTCTGGCTGGCGTTGCCGTCCTGCTTTCTTCAACTCTCTATTACTCCATGGATATCTTTGTTTCGATACATTATGTCAAACTTTCGGTAACATAACACTATGTTAATTGATGTGAGTAGATATTGCTCTGAAATGTACTCTGTTGCTATGCATAATTGAAATTCATCGTCATGCTTGCGTTTATGCTGTTTGAGAATATCTTAGACTAGTAACTCGAAACAGTCGATCTTTCCGTTTCTTAGAAATTGACGTTTTATGTTCCTAGACGTCATTGCCTAATATTTTCGTGGCTCCAAGGATTCCAAAATCTAACAGAAAAATATGCTTGGATCTTCTTCTTGATATGTAGAATCTATGTAGAAAAATTTGATCTGGAAGTTTGCTTGTTTTTAACGATTCTGAGCAAACAGGTTGTTATGAAATCACTTGTAACATTTAACCCTTTCACACCCGGCTAAAATTAAGCTTAACATGAAAACCTAATGCAGATCGTCGTTTTCCAGGGGGGTATCACAATCAGTGATTCAAAAAGCAATAGATAAATGCAATGTCCATAACCTTTCAAATCAATCAAAACTCTAAAAGCTTTACCCCCTGAAAAATTCGCAATTCTCAATGGATACTGTTGGGCTATATGGCCCTTCCGGGGGTGAAAGGGTTAAGAAAAATATGACTGAGGTTAACCAATAGATTTTATTATCTAGATAGGTATGTTACCCACACAATGATAATCAATATTTTGTGATCTGACGAACTGCTAGCTTACTACAGGTTTAGCAATTGTTTTAATTTTTTGCGCAATCGGTAAACCATGGGCAGTGCGGACACTATCGTTGTGATTTCCTACCCAGGGTTGTGTTTTCCTAACTGCCCATGAAATAACAAAGAAATGAGATGATACTTACCAGTTACCAAGCCAAATCAAACCAATTATTGTTTGTTTGTTTGTTTGTTTGTTTGTTTGTTTGTTGAAGGGGGCAGTTTATTTGGGTTAGTTTGGGAAATGGAATGTTTTTGCTGCTCAGACATTCTGAATTTTATCTGTTGGCCTAAACACACGTTTTTGGAACGACATAACAAACAAGAGAACAAACAAACAAAGAAACAATATCTGGCTTTCTTTGGCTTGGTAAATGGTAAGTAAACCATCTCATTCCTTTCTTATTACATGGGCAGTTCGGAAATCAAATCAATAGTCTCCGAACTGACAATAGGTAAACCCTCATCAAGAAAGCAAATTGTTTACAGAATTATTTTATTCACGATGCAGTTATTTTTATATCAAAAGTAAAGCTCTAGCGACATAATTTTGATTAAGATAGACTACCTTTGTTTATCAATATTTCAAAACAATCACTTTGCAAACAAAGCAAGGTAGCAATTTTGTTTTTGTAAAAAAATTGTTTTTGTAAACATTGATGAATGTAGATTCAAAGAAACAACAATGTTTTGAATAAGATAAACAATAATATGATCTTGATAGAGTTGTACCGAAGAGAAAGAATTGATTTAGCAATGTTTGCCTTTTTGTTGCAGAATTTTTTGATGGATGAATCATTCAGATTTTAACTTTTTGAATCTAAATTTCAAGGTAACAATGATGTTTTTAGTAAGGTAAACAATAAGATGATCTTGATAAAGATATACCGATGCAAAAGAACTGATCTACCAATGTCTGTCTTTTTGTTGCAGAATGTTGGTAGATGAATCATCCAAATTTTCATAGAATGTGTCTCTGACTAAATTGCAAACTTTTTTAATCTAAATTTCATGGTGGAAGTGATCTTTTTGTTAAGATCAAGGACAAAATAATTTATATGGAGAAAGAGATACCGGTATGCAAGAAATTATTCAAGAATATTTGCACTTTTGTTGCAGAATGATGATTGATGATACAAATAAAATCTTTTCTTAATACCTATATTTTTAAATCGATATTTTCAATTTTCCATCGAATGATTGAAAAAATTTAATGTTGTCAGAATGCTACTTTGTGATACAACTTTCCTCCACAGAGCCGCCTTCCTCTCCTCCTTTGCCTCAAATGATATCCTCTGCGGAGGATAACGTCGTTAATTGTTTTTGTAGCAGCGTCCTGGTTGATACACACCTTGAACCGTTATATTGATCTAATGACACTCCCATGCGCTGAAGATTAAAATGGTTCAGACGTTTGTCAGTGTGGTTTTGCAGGTATATTGCATCATATTTTATCCAACTCATGTTTGGTGTGTACCTAGACATGTGTTTGGTGTGTACCTAAGCAGTGTTCACTCATGTTTGGTGTGTACCTATACATGCAAATTATTGCTGAAAATTTAGGTTAGTTGAATTTGATCAATTTTTCCAGATTTGAAAACAATTTTATAAAAATTTAGCACTTCAGAATTAGTTTTGAAGGAGTCTAATGTCGTTCTACAGAAGTTCTAATATGAAGCTTTCATGAAAGGTATTGTCCCTAAACTAGAAAGATCGAACCATCGAGCTTTTGTGCGCTGAATGTCCTAAGGAGTGTTCATTTGCAAGGGACTGTATCACAACATTTTCATCAATACCTCAGTATACCACATTTGAGTTCCGAAATTTTGCGTAAAGCAAGATCAAATATGCGGCCCAAGGAAAGTCTTTTATTCTTTCAGATATCTGTGACAACAAATCATTTGTCGAGATTCGAAGTGAATAGAAACACGATGTTACAAGCGAACGCTTCTCAAGTCAGCCAGAAGAAGTTTATTTACGTTTAGGCGTGGTAACAAGTTTCTTGGTTGACTAATTTGTAATATTTGAGCGACATTGATAAATCGGTTTGAAATTCTTTCTCATAATTTTGCTTCAACCAGCATTGGATGAAAAAATTTCATTCTTCTTCGATGAGGATTTACAAGAACTAACTACAGAAAATGCGGAATCTGAAAATTGTTTCAAAATGTGTTTATTATGTGATGCACACGCCTCTGCTTTGTATGCAGTAAAGTTAAATATATCACTGTAAATAATAGCTTTTAAATTTATGAAAATGGAGCTGTGAATAAGCACACCATTGATAAGAAATGATTCATCTTTACTTCATCATTGTTTACTAAGTTGAAGTGAAGACACCTTCTCGTATATAATCGTCTCACTTTCGAATGAAAGACGCGAGGAAAATTCTTGCGAAGAACTTTCAATTCACCATGGATGCAAAGTTTTTTTGTTCTTTATGCTAAAATTAAATCTTAATGAGATGGATATGTGATTGATTTGTGTAGAGAACACCTTTCTTCAACACTTAAGAAAGGTTGCTCTTTTCAATTTTTTACTAACATGCTTACAACGTTTCCTTTTAATTTTCATGATTAGTTTAATAAAACGAGTTGTATATTTAGATTGAATTTCGGTATCTTGCAGTGAACTTTACACACGGCTGGATCAATCATACACAAGCGAAAAAGACATTTGAAAACACTCAGTGGCGGCGCCACGGGGGGATTGGACTGGGTGGACTTGTCCCCCCAAATCCCAAAAGTCGAAAAAATTGTCAAAGAAAATGGCGTGGAATTAGTTGGGTATATCTTTAGATTGAAAAATTACGTCAAAGTCCCCGAGAAAGTCCTCCCCCGGTGGAGGGGGGTAACTTGAGTTTCCAAGATACGGGGTTGTGCCATTCAAATCGTAAAAGTACCACCCATAAATCCGGAGAAAATTCTATAAAGTAGACCCACAAATCTGGAGAATTTTTGAAAACCATACCCATAAATCCGAAAATGCCGAAGCAGCTCACCAATAAATGAATTCTTGCAGAAAACTATACCCATAAATTCGGACTCTGTCATGAAAAAGGTACCCTAAAAAATGGCACAACCCCGTAACCGTGGTTAAGTCAAGTTACCCCCCCCAGCCCCCCTCTTCTGTCAGATTTTTCAGAGCTAGCGCCGCCACTGAAAACACTGGATCGAAATTTTTTTGAAGCGTGAGATAAACAAACCCAGGAATAGTGTATCGACGTTTTATTTAATTATTTCTGAAAATTATTCCGGTTGCTTTGAAAATCTAGTTTTCTGACACGAGGAATAACAAATCAATTTTACGCTGCAGTATTTGTCCAAATAACACATGTTTCTCTTTTGAATGCAAATTGCTGCTGTTTTCGAGAAATAGGATCTTGGCTTCTTGCAAGCGTTGTTGTTTGTCTTAAATCCAGTGCTGCTTTCCTTGAATAATATCCCTTATGCTTATCAGAGTGTTTCCAAACTGTTTCTCTAACTACAAATTTGATATTTTAGGCCAAAAAAGTTCATAATTTGAAAAATAAACAAAAAAGATTCTGTTCTTGGTGAAGGTGAAGGTGTAGTTGTATTTTTAGCGTGGAGCGCTGGGACTGCAGAAGTGGAGAACACCTATTCGAGTACGCGACCGTTTGTCGTCACATTCAAGTAAAAGGGCTCTACCCGGGATCGAACCGTGGCCTGCTGACTATTTTGGCTGGGAAGTCAAAGGATTGCACCACTGCACACAAAGACCTTCAAAGTGCGCCACAACACCCCCTTTGTCCCAACAAGGGTAGACATGTTTGAACAGTCATTGTTGATGCATCCCAGTCTCCATAATTTTAAACTTACCTGTATTATAAACTGGAATCTTTAACTAAATTTTTGATGCCTTATTCTTTAGATTTGTGCAATATTAGGTTAATAAGAGATTACGGCTAATTCAGATGTAAGAATTTCTCTTGAAATATAAGGCTTAGCTTCAACAAATGTATCGAAAATTTATAATTGAAAAATTCAATTTCGGATGGCAATATTGTATGAAATATAGTATCAAAATCAAAATTAAAGCTTTTAGTTTATCAAATAAGCAATTTCAAAATTATTGATAATAAACCGCCTCCGCAGTAACCGTTGAAACTTGGTCACTTTTTTGTGACACCAGGTAGAAGGCTAACTTTGGCGAAATTGAGTGTTCGCACAATTCCCACGTGATATTTGAAATGTCAAGAAACATATGCATGTATTTAGAAATTAGGAGAGTTCATGCATTTAGAAATAAGGAACAAATTAAACTCTTAGCACTAACATACCGAAAATCCTCATGTTGAATTGAGAAACTTTAGTATCATGGTCTGATTCAAGTTTCTAATTAAAAACTTGTAGCTGGGGGAATTCGAGGAGCAAATTGCCACCAAAAATAGTCTCATTCACTCACTGTTAGCTAAAATCTCTTTTTTGCAAAATTATGTCTAACAATTGTTTTCCTGCCCGAAAATTTCGCTCACCGTTTGAAGGAGTGCTTTTCCGTTCTGGAGAACTATCATTCCAGCCAAGGATAATCTTCAAATCAGCTTTACGCAAACTTTTGACATCGGTTGTTGCCGAGCACTATTTCCCGCCAAGAATGCTAAAAGTTTAAAGGATCTCATTGTCTGATCTGCCAATTAGAAATAACAAAAGGTTTTGTCTGTAGAAGATCCTTATTTCGCAACTGCATTGTTATCCCTGTCAGGGCGAACAAGAATCCCGAGCAACCCTTCATTGTCATCTTGCTCCTGGATAGAAATTTGACAAGCGACTCAGCTGTTGCATTGATTTCTGTGAGAATATGCACAGTTTGAAGACGAGATCCTTGTAAAATTCTTGACAATGACATTGCCTGTCCATTTTTAGGCTTGGCTATCTATTTTACAAACGCATGTTTAATCTTGGGAGTATTATAATTGGCTTTAGCGTTCATGTGTTCTATAATGGTGTTTTCTTGGGGCTCTTGTGTGTCACATAATATGTTGTGCAAGGCATTGGTGTTTAAAAATATTGAGAATGAAAAGATTCGACGCGCGTGAAGCATAAGCCGGATCTCCACTAGGCGGGAAAATGTCGAGGCGGAAAAATTTCCAGCAATCTGATTGGCTAATTGAATCTTTGCCGCGGAAAAATTTCGAGCCGCGAATAGTAGGAATACGTTCTACTTTTCGCGGCTCGACATTTTCCGCCTAGTGCTGCCTAGTGGAGATCCGGCTATGGAGCTGTGCGGAAAATTCAACGCCTTGTGCACTAAAAGATGAGGCATGTCAGTTTATCTGATAGATGTGTGCGCAGTGTTTTAGAGTTTCTTGTGGAAATAGAGGGTGATCCAGACTTTAGTTATTCACCATTGAATATTCGACGCGCGCATGGTATTTGATGTGCGGAATATCAAAGCCCTGCGCAATAAAAGAAAGGTGTACCCCATCTAATCTAACAGATATCTGTTGTTGGAGTTGTGTAACAACAACAGTGTTGCTGAAGTTGTTATATTTGTAGTTTTGGGTGCTCCGTACTTTAGTGATTCACCGTCAAAGCTTCGACGCGCGTGTGCATAACAATACTGCACTCAAGACTCAATCACTAGCCACATAGTATGTACACGTTTGATTTAAAATTGAGAATAATTTCGTTTACTTAACTCTTGTAATTTGTAAACACACACGACTCTGTTTGCTGTACGTTCAAAGTTTGCGCAACTACTTTGAAAAGACAAATACGCCTTCCTAGTTACACTCTTTAACTGCAAAACAGCCTTTGCTAATCAAGTTCGAACTCGCCACCTTGCTCAAAGGCAAACTATAACTGTGTACTGACTGTGTGCAAGATAAGGCTAATACGAGATATATAGATTGGACTGTGTGCTGCTTTACTTGTAATGGATATGGTATCAAAAAGATTTCTTAACTTAGTAGAATGTTTAGATTGAAGGCCTTAGACAATTAAAGTAAGTCAGAACAAAACAATAGCTCACACCTGGGTTCATGAATTTTTTATAAGATATCGTAAATTCTTAGTTCTTGATCTGTTATTGCACGTGTGATATTTTCTTTCAGTTCCAACGGTTCTCTTTCTTTCTGTCTTACGTAAAAGTTGCTCGTATGACCCTAACTCGTGTTTCTCCCATGCATTTCAAAAGTTTTGATTTACACGTGCAGTGCTCAAACGTGCAGATCACAATTTTGCCTTCCCTTCCCCTTAAATCTACCGGCTGGGTAAATGCAAAATGCACGGCGTTTGCAAAAATACTACTTCCTGAATATCATGGCAATGATATTGAAAACTGTCTTGTTTCACAGCCGATATATTCAATAATTACTTTGATACATCACTTCTTTCCTTGGATAAGGGGGATCTTCTGCAGAGAGCCTGCAAAAGCGAGTGAAAACAACAATCAAATTTCTTTGGCTTTCCTTCCCAACAATGATGATACTAACCATGAATTCGCATATACTTTTCCTCTTGAGAGCATGGAATTGGAATCACCCTAAGTCTCTCCTACTAAGAGGATTTGACGTGCTAAAGCGAATATAAGCCACCGCTGTACTGTAGAAATATTAGGGACATTTGGTTGTGATTTTAGAGTGTGTTTATTGCAGTTTCTCGACGGGCTTTTCTGAAGAAATCCACCCGGGAAAATCCTTTGTAAAATCTGCATGGATTGACCGATTTCAGCGAAGAAAGCCTTAAAAATAGTTTAACATATTGGCTATTGGATCAGATGTTGTAGAATGTCGTTGCTTTGATTTTCTGGGGGCAGTTGCCCCTCACACGGGTGTGCGTTTTTCTGACTCACCCGATGGTGCTGCCAGCCCAAGACCAAGCAAAATATGATTTCAAGTAATGCATAGCGCCTCTTATTAAACCCTCTGAGGCCCCAGGTGACATATATGTCACATACTTTTGTAACAATGGTACCCATTGTTTTTGGAATTCCTTGGTGAAATTTTTATCATAAGAGCCCGGAGTGACATGTTTGTCACACAACAGCCACAATTTAAGGAACTTTACATGAGGAACTAGCTGAGGGGATCAAACAAAATGTGGTCCACTTCGACTGTGGTGATCTGGCTGCTGAATGCTGCAAATACTAGTTGCGATTCTGAGCATCTCGGGTAACTATAACCCATCATTCTATTATTTTACTAACATTTAGATGACAAAGGATGCATTGGCTGCCAAACTTATTGCAAAAACAAATTTATTTCTATGGAAGCACTTATTTTAGAAACACGTGACATATATGTCACTTCGGGTTTAGGCCCACTCAAGATAACAAGTCTTCTACAGGAGATTCTTCGTTAGTACTGACGATTATAGATTGAATTTCTAAGCTATGCGGCCACTCATGGCCAGAAAATAACCCTGTAATTGATCTTTTATGATCAAAGAAGAATTTTGGCAAAAAAATTACTTTTTTAGTAATAACGTGATTGAAGAATGCCCTAAAAACCCAAGATAATTCTCATTTTTGTATGTTTTTT
This sequence comes from Aurelia sp. 3 sensu Dawson et al. (2005), assembly GCA_964020215.1. Taxonomy (NCBI): domain Eukaryota; kingdom Metazoa; phylum Cnidaria; class Scyphozoa; order Semaeostomeae; family Ulmaridae; genus Aurelia; species Aurelia sp. 3 sensu Dawson et al. (2005). The sequence goes on from OZ026585.1 coordinate 1,152,641, forward strand.
CCAGAAATTCTAATTCCTGTTGTCTATATCATTATTTCTATAACCTATTTGGCAATAACAGAACATATTTTTACTTATTTTTTGCGGGATGGCTGATCGAGGCAAATCAAAATTTATCGGATTGAAAGAAATTATATGCCTAGCAGATCAAAAATGATTAAAACTGGGAATATTCCTAGTTATTTTGCAGATTTTAGCATTTTGAGATATTGAAAATGAAGAATCTTTGCTGTTCTGGTCAAGTCTTAATGGTGCCACGCAAACCCAATGTGACACCTATGTAACAAACAAGAAATATATGAAAATAAGGTCGAATTTGAAAAAACAAAAAATTTTTATTTTTCTTGTCATAAAAGACATTTGTACTCCATTTTTTGAATTTTTTGCTGTACGTTTAGGGTGCTTGGGTTCCAGAGGGTTAAAGCAAGGCCTACAGTAAATACTGAATACAGATTATCTGTAGATGTCTTATCTTTGGGGCCGAGTTAAGGAAGATTAGACAGCATGCTTCATAAGATAGCTTTGCTAAATTGTGTCAGCTTTAACTGATAAATACCGTATCTGAAATTTGATTGTACCGAACCGTTTGATTTGAAATATTCATGAATGGTACAGTTGACGGAGTTGCTTTTAAAACGAAGGCCGTTGACTTGCTTGTCATTTTCAAAGAAGCAAATCAACTGATGCCAAACGTCATGAGCATTGTAGCAAGATACCTTCCAGCGTTCATTGTTCCGCATCGATTGAGAAATTTTGGCTAACTAAAGGATTCTGTGTTCATTTAAGATTTGTAAATCAAGCATTTTGTGCGATAAAACCCGGGGGGGGGGGTACTCCCATTGTGGCCTAACAGGGGGGTCCAGTCAGTTTGAGGGTCTTACCAATTGGCTACCAAATGGCCCTTTTTGTCAACCACATACTACCAATTAGGGGTATTCTAAGATTCGAAGCCATTTATTATGTTTCAACCCTGTACGCTCCTCCGCACACCAATTTAGTCATTACAGCATCAATAATAAATGAATTTTGAAAAATTTCTTGCTTTGTTGCATCAGTTTTGCAATAAAACATCTTGAAAAACCGTAGAAAATTTTCATCTCTAAATGCTACCAAATGACCCAGTTTTCAGGTTCATCAACTACCATGTGAGGGTTTTTGTAAAAAGATACTACCATTTGAGGGTATTTTTCAAAACGTTTGCTTTGGCCCTCTTTAGCCCTGACTGGACCCCCCTGTCAGGCTACAATGGGAGTACCCCCCCCGGGGATAAAACTGCCATTGCGGAAATGAGAATTCAAATTCCCTCCAAAATTCAAAATCTGCTCTTTCAGATCTTTCGATTTATGGACAAAGTTTTGAAAGGCTTGCTTCATGACAGTGAGCACGTTCAACAAAAAATCCTCAGCCGACTGGATTTATGCGGTTAAATAGGACAAACTTTAGCGCAGATCTTTCCGCAGAAATCTCGGCGCATAAAGTTTTGGCAGAAAGATTCTTACAGAGAACGAGCTTGTCAGATGGAATTTTGATGGAAACCGCTGAAAAGAGTTGTGACAAATACGTTTTTAAACATTTGAATCACCAACTTGCTCCTCTTTTCAGAGCATTTGGGGAATGCAGAACAATTTCATTTTAAACCCAGAAATCAGGCCCACAAATCGAACGATGCATAACTGCAAAAAGCACTAATCCAAAATTATTGGCATGACGAATTTTCTGCTAGTTTCTGATTTTGGCGGATGAATTTATCATAAATTAAAATTTTATTTGTTGTGGAAAGTTTTGGTTCTTGAAGTATGCCAAATTGCCTGGACTTTTGAAAAGTACTACTGTAGTTTAGTTTCACGAGCACTGAATTAAAACTAGAAGCATTTTATTGCTGCTGCTGCCGTTGCCACCTAAAAGATCTGGGTGTGGTCAAAGCCTATTTGGCTGTTCAGTTCTAAGGAAACAATTCCAATGTCAAGTTAGCTTCAATTGAGGTGACTTACTTGATGCAGGGTTGAAGCAATTCATCATCAACAAGAAAATTAACCAAACAGAATGCTTTTTTGAACAAAACATAAAAACGAGGCTATTACTCCTTTAACTGCAGACTTTTTCACAGCAATTAACAATAAAAACCTTTCATTCCTTAGGCTTTCTCATAACAAAAAATATACAGTCATATGTCATTTTTAGCATTGATCTTGGGTTTTGAATGTATGAGCTTTTCCCTCCAATCTCTTCCTCCACTAACTCAAACTTGAAATCTTGCAAAATGACCTGCCGTAATTCCTCATAGGATAGCTCAATGGAAATCTCTCCGGGGACGTCAGCAAAATGGTACAAAAGAGGACCATTGTTAATCCAAAGCCCTCCAGGTTTGAGAATTGCGTAAATCTTTTCAACGTAAGCTATAATATTGTGTGCTGTATCAATAAAGAAGGAGGTTGCTATACAGTCCCAGTAATTGCTGACTGTGTAAACCTCCAGGAAATCACCTGCAGCCATTGAAAACTTTGCATCTGAGGGCAGTTCTCTTGGGTCAGTGTCTGGAAAAGTTACAGGGGCTATTTGATCTTTGGCGTTGACCATGTTACAAAACTGGTGCACCCATGGATAAAATGTTATGGTGTTTTTGCCACTTACTGCGTTCAGGATAAAATTAGAGGCAAACAACATGTACAGACTGAATTCATTGCCCTGACAATTGAACCCAAGTTTTGTGATCTCAAACACCAGTCTCCCAAGGCCTGCACCTGGAACCAGAACATCAGAATTACTCCTTTGGTCTTCTGGGAAATATTTCTTGATTGCATCTAAAATAGGACCATAAGCCCCTTTTCTTTCTTCAATTCCCTCATCTGCCCAGTCTCTAACAATCTGTGTTAATGTTGTGATGACTTTACTTTGGTCTTCAGGAGAAATATGTTGAAAATCTTTCTGCGAAATGCCCCCAGCTTCATGCCCAAAATCTGCATTCTGGAACATTCCATCACTGAAATTGACAATAGCTTGAATGAGCATTTGATTTTGGTCGATGCCTGTTTTGCATTCTTTCAATTTTGCTGCATATCCTGGAATCATTTTCCGATGCCATAATGGAATCTTTGTGAAATCTTTCACTCTTTTTTCAAGCTTCTGCAGTGAGCAAAATTTGTATGCCAGAAATGCACGGACAATTTTTTGAAAATGCTCCCATTCGAGGCGTTCTTCGTCGTTATCTTCTGAGCAATGTTTGTGTTCTTTGGCGCTTTTATCATTAACTGATTCATGTTGAGGCTTCATAATCTCCGCCATTACAGCTTACTGCAAAAGCTTGAAGAGTCTGCCATAAATGCTTTTGCTTGACTTACTGTAGTTCATGAACTTAGGCCTTCAATGAATGTGACCTCTTTCCTATCCTTGGCACCCTGTGTTTTAGCCTCGGTCATAGTTCACTATGGCCTCAGTTCCGTTCCATTGTTCAAGGCAACGCTCCTCCGCATCAGCACAAACCCCTCCATTTACAAAACCACCGATGATTCATGAATTTTCTTTTCAAATGAAGCTTTGCGTGGGAAAAAGCCCCAAATTTGGCAAAAAAATCTCTATATGGCCTCTCACATCAAACCAGAAGTTGTACCTAAGATTTTCCATTCATTCATGTCGCTAATCACCTTAGAATAATTTTCATTTCTTTTCTCTGTTACTCTACTCTTTGCCCAAAACTTCCGTTTATTGCAAAAATCAATTGGTAAGATTGATTTCTTGATTGATTTACTTGATTCTGAAAATATTACCAAGGTTGCAAAATATTAGATTGTGTTCCAGACCAAGCAAAATATAGAACATATGCAGTAACATTAATTCTATCATTATCTTGTAATTTTACTTTGTAAATGCGCCCCTCTCTAGGGTCTCCGAAGTTGCATAAGCACCCTCCCCCCCCCTCACAGGCTCACAGGAAGTTCGTGGGGCTTCTACGGTAGACACAACGAAAGGCCACTTGTTGCACGAGTCCATAAATGCTTCCACATTTTTTTGCATTTACCTGATCATATCATTGATCACATCTCTGTCCCTCTCTCTTCTCTCACTTGCTCCTCCGTCGGTAGCAATAAGAAACGTGTGATTATCACGTGATCATCTCGCAGAGTTTTGTAGCCTCATGCTGGAAAGGAGATTGTTGGGCGAGGAGGAAACAAATATGGAAGGCAGGGACTTCAGAAGTGGCAAAGCTCCAAGAAGAAGACGATAAATTGCTGAACATGGAAGCAGATTGAAGGCTTAAGATTCACATCAAAGCAATGTCTAAGTCATCAGATAATTCGGTAAGACAAAAGAGTTAGTAGGGCAAGCAGTTATCTTGCAACTGAAATTTGAAGTTGACACGTAAAAAGGAAAACAAAACTGGAAAACTCTGAACAACGACAAGTGGCCTAGTCGAATCCCAGAGCTATGCATGCTCAAGCCAGGGCAGGCTACAAGGCAAGAAGTCACAAGGGGTTGGTGTAAACAGGCTCCTGTCGCCAAGATTTCAGCTCTGCAGGAGTTGCATTTTTGATCTAAGTTTTCAGATAGGCCTAGAGTAGTTTCGGGTATCATGGAACACTTAAGGGAAAAACTTAAATCGTCACCTCAATTCAAGACAAATTTGGCCACACTTGGTATTAGCAATTAGGCCTAAGCATGCTCTAACGTTTCATCAATACATTCTATTTCTCAAACGTTTGTTGTCGATAAGCGAGCCAAGAACTTGAGCCCCGGTCAAGTCAGGCATTGTGGAACACTGTCGGGTATTTTGGAACAAGGTTTTCTTTTGTTTGTATACGGGCCTCTATTTGAAACGTCGCAAGAAAATGGTGACCAGAAATCACGTTCATCGGATGTCCTTCGTTATCAGCGATACAGACAGTACACCAAAAAGTGGAGCAGCCTAACTTTAACAAAAATATGGCGATGGATGTTTGAAGAGTTGCAGCTTGTGCAATTGGTGAGCTTTTATCTCACTTCCAGGCCGCTAGGCTTCATTTTCTGAAAAATTTTCCACAACACCCGATGTCCCATAATACCCGAAACCACTCTAGGCATCCTTCATCCTGTAAAGACTGCAACAAAGAAAAGATGTTTTGCACACATCCAGGAAGAACAGAAGAACAATAGGTTTAGTCAATATTAAGAATGATAAACAATAAAATATACTCATTGGTTCATGGTTCATGAAAACTAGAGGCTAGCTTTATCGGCAATTGCACCCTAGCACTCACTTTGTCAGATTTTCTCTTTATAGTAACCCCACAAATATACTGATTATATACCAAATAGTGTGCCCAAATGTATACTAGACAATGTTTCGCAAATCCAAATAGTGTGTAACTCCTCCCCCATCACCTACTTATAGGGAGTGCTCCCTGGGTGTGCAAATGAGGGTCCTCTATTGTTTATCTAATTGTCTTAATTACCATACTGTTCCCGGGGGGAGGGGGGTACATAACATGTTGAGGGTACGGGTATGTGCCGCCCATATGGGTGGGTTTTTTGGCCCCAAATTCTCTAAACAAGGGTCCCTTTTTTGGCAGATTTTCCTTAAACAAGGGTGGGTTATCCAGAAATTGGTGAAAAATAGCAAAAAATGGGTGGTTTTCCGCCAAATTTCATCATAAAAGTGGGTATGTCCGCAAGTTTTGCTAATTAGAAGAGGGTACCTTTCTGAAAACCGGGCGGCAGACCCCCATCCATCCGCAAGTCATGTACCCCCCCCCCCCGGGATAATGTTCTTCTTGGGTGTGTGCCACACTTCCATTCAGGGCATTTGTCAACTTCACATAAACTTCAATGAAAAAGTAACAAAAAGTAACTTAAATTTATAGAAGCTAATTTGTGAAGCAAATGGGACATCAAAAGGTTCTTCAAAATGGAAATTTTACTCCGCATGCCTGAGATCTGTTGAGTACTGCCATATCATACGAGGCAGTTAGATCCTCCAGAAAATCACAAAGCAATATTTCCCTACAGAATTGTTTTGTGATTTATTTGAATGATTTGGATTTAAATGTTATGATTTTTTCATTCTGTAGATTGTTGTGTTTATGATTTGGTTATCTTACTTACAGGTTGCCTTGCTGGTGTCTGTTATAAAACAACTTTCAAGGTAATTTTTGTGCATTGAAATTCGTATGAATTGATAGTGTTGGGTGATAAACTTGCACTCATTCATAAAAGTAGCTATGGTTTGACAGCCTTGAAGAAGTTCTACATGGCACGAGTATTCAATATAGAATGTAATACTTGCAATTTGTTTTTGTATTCATCAGTAATTATACCATATGGCATTTACTGTTTGCCTCATCATCATCATGTTGCACTGTTCCTGATTTACCACTGATTTCAGTTCAGTTACGTTTAATAGCATGCAACAATCTTTCTTAAATAACGTTAGAATAGCAAATTAAGATTGATGACAAAACATGAATAATAAACTTTGTTCTTTTATTATCTTTCAGTGGCAATTTGCAACAAAGAGAATTTGAAAAAGAAAAGCTCCAAGAAAATTTAAAGAAAGCAGATGAAAGCTTGAGCATTCTGGTTGAAGGTGCATATGATTTTGATTTTTGTAAGATGATGAACTGAACTCCATCATCAAATCTTGTCTGTTTATTATTTGGGATAAGAATCTTTTTGGAATTATTTTGAAATGATGTTTGTAAATATGTTATTGCAGTACATATTTCAAGAAAGAATCATACAGTACAGGTCTTAAGCTCATTAAATTGGTCATCGTGCCTTAGAATTCTCAAGAATTCTTGTGTATATATAATAGTTTATTAAAAGTTCTTGTTTAAGGAATGCACAGTCCTATGACTGAAGAATTCTTGTCAGAATGTAAAGAGTTGTTGAAAAGTCATAAGAATTCTTGGATGTTTAAAAGGCCTGTACTGTCTAGTAAAAAAACCTGATTCAACCAGCTAGTTGCTCTGGAGATCCCTTGGCGGGCAAAACTAAACAGCTTTGAAGGAAAAATAAATGGAAAAAGACCAAATTGATTCATGTTTTCTTTGAAGTTCTCTTAAGTGGTACACTAATTTGATTTGACGAAACTGATTTTTTGCTTTTTATTTGTAGATAACCAAGACAGTTTAAAAAAGACAATTCAATCATTCGCAGTTGTATCATCAAGAATTCAGGGTTAGTTGATACTTTAAGAGAATAGACATAGCTATATCTTGTAGCCACTATAAATAGACTATAGAAACACCTATGCATCCATCGTTTCTTTGGCTCCACAATGAAGCTGCACATGTCGAAGTTATCAAGTTCAATAGATTATATTTTTAAGCTGGCCTGGGCCAGCTTTTAACTTAAAGATTGAAGTTACCCCCAGGCTTATGAAGACATTATTTGCTGATATTCAACAATGTCTTGTAGGATGCAGATCAAAAGTTGCCAGTTTGAGAGAAAAATTAACAACATGCAAAACCTTACTAAATTGCAATAGAGAAGATCTGAGGAGGCATTGGCAAGAAGGCTTAGAATATAGTGAAATATTGAGCCTTCTTGATAAAGTGTAAGTTGTAATAGCTTCAGAAGTATTTTGTAGTAGAATCATTTTGTTATTTCAAAGTATTTTCATTAGAAATCTTCAAAAATTCATTGGATGATGCAGAGCATTTTTCTGTATCTTGTCATGAATTATGAGTGAATTTATGGGAACACAGACATGGTTTTGCTCTCGGAGAATTCTCTTTGATATCTTGTTTAAAAAATTCATGATCTTTCATATGGCTCCAGAATTATCAGAGTATAAAGAATCCTTGCAAAGCCTTGAGGAGTCATGAGAATTCTTGCAATGTTACATGCACAAGGCCTCCTGTAGTTGCACATTTTTATATTGGAAGATGTAAAGCTTTTCTCTTAATTTCATCACATTGAAGCATGAATAGAATTTCATGAGATCTTCACTAGCACTTCGTTCACTATCAAGAAGTAACCTTTAATTTCCATCATGTCTGTATGTATCAAAGGTAGTTTTATTTTATTTCTTTCATCCAGGGATAAAGCAATTGCAGTGCCTGATCAACTCGATAAATACATGGCCAGAAAGCATTATCTTCATGCAGCAGAACTCCTTGTTAAGACTGGTAAGTTTAATGAAAATTGAATCGATCTATGGAATAAAACACCCTTTTAACAGTGCCTACTTCAATATAGCAGGAGAGATATTTTTCCTCAACCTCAAGCACTCTTTCGCTTTTCAGTCTCAAAGAGGTTATACGCTGCGATTTATGACTGTTTTTCCATAACCAAAAGACCTTGGCAATACCAAGGTGCAAAACACGATAGGAGACACTGTATTTTTCTATGAAAATTTTCATTTGATTGATGGCTATTATCTTGAAGATTTTTCACCCATATTTCAGTTACAACACTCGAAACGACGCTATCGAATGTCGACGCCTTACGAGAATTACGAACAGATTTACATTCGCGAAAAATGGTAAGCCGAATACTTTTTCGTAATTGGTGTAACTCATAACAAATTGTACATGGCTTATAAAAAGAGTCTGGCACCTTATTAAGTGAACGTGAAGCGCAATGATCTTTCGAAGCTATATTTTTATAGTATTTAGATCCTTTGGATCTATTTTTGATTTGTACACGAAAAAAGGATAGTTCAGGTTTACTCTCGTTTTTAGGGAAAATGTCAGGGAAAGCTTCTTATCATAGAACGTGTGATGTGTATGTCAGGTGACAAATCGAAGCAATGGAGCCTTGATATGTAGACAGACAAAAGACACAGAGTAATCATGTAGAAACAAACAACGTGCAAAGACTTGAGAGTTACGAACATTGTGTTTGATCATCATCATAGGACACTATCTCCGTCGGCAGCAGAATGTGCATTTACGTTAATCAGCTTTCGCCAGAGTTCACGGTTTTTGGTAGCTTGATTTACGGAGTCAATATTCAATGTTTGAACAATCGATTTTTTTAACTTTAGATAATGCATGAAATCCTTATTGAAGAGCTCAGCAAACAAATACACTCAGATACAACGAAATCGCTGAAGCAGAAACAATCAAGTGGTAAGATTCTTTCTCTTCGTTTACCTAATAATTTTCCCCCTGTTTCTCATTTGTGATATGCTGGGTGCGCTGGGTGACTTATAAAAGAATACCCCTGTTTAGAAATTATTGCAGGAGGATTACTCAGTCTTTGTTAATCGTATTTGTTTTATATGATAGCTTTAAGACCGAAGTTGAGAAAATTTTTTTATTTCCTTCACACTGGAGCTGGCTCACTGGAAGGCCCTGTCCTTCCCAAGATTCTTTGTGGCCTCACAATGAATTTTATAGTGTATGAAGACTATTTGGTAATAACAAATTTTCATTCTTGAAGAAAAGCTAGTATATGACCAGAGTTGATGAGAAGCATTGCTAGCATAGAAAAGAATTAATGAAATAACTGCAAATTTGTTGCACTCTAATTCAGAGTAGCATTGCTGATTAGCTGAAGTCACCCGTTGTACTCAAATAAAAGCTTTCATTCCTTGTAAAATATTGTTTGTTAAGATGTCAAGCTGTTGATAGGCTTTTCTACTGCAGAGTCAGGGTCATCCATTCCTGCCATTAGAAGGCTTGGCCATACAAGATCATCATCTCGTAAGCATTTTGAGATTTTTTTATTACACTCGCCTCTAATTTAATCTTTTAGACCAACCTGTTAGCTCTTCTTTGCACTGGAAGTATAATCTGCACGCAGGCTATGCGAGGCAAGATTATTGCGGCTTGTAGACAAACTATTGCAAAATAATCAGCAAGCTGCGATTTCTCTCCCTCTCTCTCTTCCTTTCTTTCTGTAAGTTTGTGGAAACATCGCAATCCTGCAAGTCGCTTTGCTGTAAACAACCTATGTTTATCACACAATAACGAAGACGTCAGAGGACAGAGGCAGTGTCATTAAAGCCTTATTATCTCTTATTCCATGTAATAAATGCGTGTTTGTTTGACTTCATTATGGTCTTGAGAAAGTGGACGGGGAAGCAAGCAGTGCGTTTGTGATACAATGCCAACGGAACTGAACTGACTGCAAGAATGAGGGTTGCGAGACAGCAGGGTGAGGGGGGGGGGGGCAAAGGCACATTGTAATGTCAACAGAATGAGAAAGGCCTGTTGCTTTATTCCATTCCATATGTTGATGCAGTTTTTTCCCATTAACCAAAATGCCGCACTCATGAACTATTGGCATTGCTAGTTTCCTAGGGTAGTATTGAAATTTCTTGAAATCGTTATGGGGTATCGTTTTGAAGTACTTTTGTGAGGATTCTTTGTAAAGCATATTGATTTGTATGTTTCTACGTATTATATGTTGACTTGTGCAGCTACCAACTTTTACAACTAATAAAATGTTTTCCCTCGATACAGGTACGATAAAGACGGATGCAGTGACAGATACCAAAAATGAGAAATTTGATGAGGTGAAAATTTACATTCCTTTTTGCTTGCGAAGTCTGCTATCGTTATAATCCTAATATCTTCAAGCGTTACAATCTTGTTGAATCATTATCTTCTAAAAGAACAAGTTTATCAAAACGTTTAAGGGTCTGTTTCATCCAGCATTCCTTTGCACGTGTCGTCTCTTGGCTAGCCTCTGTTTGTCGCCATTTTCATGGGCCATGAAAATGGCGACGACAAAGGCAAACCAAGAGACGACACGTGCAAGGCATGCTGGATGAAACAAACCCTTTAAATAGATATGTTCTTCAGGAAGCAGCAGACTACTTTAAGTCAGGTTGCCCTGGCTGGGAATCATTCAGCATACCTCACAGGTCTCATTATAATACACAAGCATGCAGTCGCTGCTTCCGTTCACAAAGTATCAACACACATTACTTGCTGGCACCATTTCTGCTCGTAGAGTGCTTCGATTGCAGGCACATTTTCGCCAGTCATTTGCGCAGAGACAGAGAATACTTTGACTGGGGCCTCATGCTTCATATTTAGGTTGCCTCATGCTTCATATTTAGGTTGCCAAAAAGTCGCAATTCGTATGAAATTGCCTGCTGAGAACATATGAGGAAATGATATTTCAGTGGTTTAAAAATGTTACATTTTTGAACTGGAATGTCAAAATATACTCTCCTTGCTTGGTAACTGATAAAAAAATCCACCTATTAAGAAAGCAATTGCAGTGAAAGTAGTCACTCTGTTTTGGTCGAACAGATTTTTAGAAATCGTTATTGTTCATACTGCTGTATTGTTATTTAAAACATTGCATGTTTCTCTATTTCCTCCATAATAATTCGTTCAATTTCTGATAGGTGACAGAAGACTTACAAGCTGACCCGGAAGAGAACATACCTCTGTTTATCAATATTCTCATTGAAGCGTTAGAAGTTCTTGGAAAAGTACCGGAAGCAGTCGATTCTTTGAAGGGCAGGATTAAAAGAGAAATGGCCTTGGTTATACATCGTGCAACAGATCTTGTTGCTAACAGGTAACTATTCCGCATTTCCGTTATCTGTTAAAGGATCTGTTTCATCCAGCATGCCTTGCATGTGTCGTCTCTTGGTTTGCCTTTGTTGTCATCTATTTCATGGCCCATGAAAATTGTTTTTTTTGTTTGTCAATTTGTTTCGAGTGGGCTTGTCAAGATTTCTAGCTACTGAAAGCTGATTTAGGCCCATTGTGCATGCCGCATCCAGGCATGTCCCTTCCGAAGGACGACGGGATGAGTTGTAAGGTCAGGCCTCCGAGATCATCCATCCGGAGTTTGACCTCACTCGACCGAGCTTAACTTAAGTCACCTGACGAAGACTGTATAAGCCACTCGGCCACTCACCCCACAAATAAAGGCCACCCAAGAGACGACGCGTGCAAGGAATGCTGGATGAAACAGACCCTTTAATGAGAGGTGGAAGGCTTGCTTTATTAATGGGAATAGAAAGGCATCATAGGAGAAAATAGTCACCAGTTTTCAACGAACTTTGTTTATTAATATTGATTTTGATTCGTTCATACTGGGTCATTTTTCCTCCGCAGAGCAATATCACGAGGGGATGCTGTTACCCTGGAGGTAGGTCGCTTTGCCTTCAATTGAGTATCCACATTTGCTACAACTATCTCTGTTATTCACAGATATTTCCCCCCTGTTAATAATATCGGCTACATATTGGAGTCTAATTCTAAATCGAGAATCATTTCTCTTAGGAGCTTGCAAAGAGAGAGTACCCGGCCTTGTTGATAGAATTACTGGATACTGTTGTAGATAAATTTAGAGCAATCGCAAGAAATCACGAAATTGTGATCAATGCAGTTCAAAGAATTAAAGTAAGTAAGCTAAAGCTGATTTCATATTCCTAACTATTTTGGCCAATTGTTATTTATTATGGTACATTTTTCTGACACTCACAAGCGCAATATTCTGCTTTGTAAATTCATGTTTATGTAACTTGTCAAAATGCATAAAAGCAACGAATTGGATAGATTTGTATGTGTTTTCGATGCTAAGAAAATGACAATCTATTTCCGAGCAATCTATGTGACTATGCCCTTCGAATGACCATTGTCCTCTGTTTGAGGTATTTTGGCAAGAAGCTCCCCAACCTTGTAGAGATACAGCAGTCTTTTTTGTCATAGATGTTCATAATCCCTTCCAACACCACCAAGGTACACGGACAGTAAATTTGCGAAAACACAGCAAGTGATTGCAGAAAGTGTTCACTGGAAGCTATAGTCAGTTGCACCCAAATCTAGGACAGCCAAAGCTCAAGAACAAACTTTTGAATATTTTCGAAAGACGAAAAGCAGAATTACTTTCTTTTTAAAACGAAAAGGCAAAAGGCAGTTGAATTCCTTTATGAAAAATTCAACCTCCTGATAATGTCGAGGAGTAGGGACAGCAGCTAGGGAATGGAATAGATTTTCATTTTGAATGCATTGGTTCCATATTTATAATCCACAGGACAAACGAAAAGCGAAAGATGGAGAAATTTCACAAGAATTCGTTATGTTCCATCTGGATGTTGGAAATGATGACACAGAAGCCGCAAGTTTCTCAGAAACTTCAGGTATAACAAATTTAGATTTGTTTTTGACTTATTACAGATTCAATTTTACATTTCTATTCCGTTGGGGAGGGATACTCGGCCCATAAAATTGCGCGGGGTTGTGCCGCTGGGAAAAGGAGATTCTTACCCTGTGCGGAATCAATGTTTTCTAATTGATCCCCCTCTCTGCTAGCAACTCGACAAGAAAACAAAATAAAATGGTAGTTCCTTATTAAACTTCTTTAAGAGAGCGATTATTTGGAAAGTGTGTACCCCATCAAGAGCACCATTTGAGAGAATGGATAGCCTGTTTAGGAGCAAAATTGTTAAAACGATACCCTGTTCCTTGGCAGATACCCCGTAAGGGAAATTGTTAAGTTCCCCCTGGTTTCTATTGTATGTTTTATAGAAATATTTGCCTATGAAATTTAGAGAATAAGAAAGGGGTTGGAATTGCAGAAACGCTACGATATATTGGGGGCAAGCTTGGACCCCAATGCCTCTGAATGTTTTTCATGTCATGTACCCAGTAGTCAATATTAATGATTTGGTGATGGCTTTTATAGATATCCAGATGTACACAAAAGAAGAAGTTTGGTCTGAAATCGAATTTTCAGTTGGTATTTTCACTCTGATTGATATCCATTACTATACAGTAAGAGCCCGCGTATAAGAACCTAGAGTTTTACAAGTCCTCCTGACTAGGCTCTTATTTATTTGGTATTTAGTAGGAAATGAGGCTGTTCAGGTTCTCAAACTGGTTCTTATCTTATTCAGGGCTTTCATGAATCTCTTTTTGTTCAGATTCAAATTTCAAGCCTATTATTTACTGTCGGTTTACACCACTTGAGTTCTTGAGGTCTTATTCACAACAGAAATGACATAATTCACAATAGAAAGATCAGAAATTTGCTACAATCCAAAGCAAAGCTTTCTAAGAGCCACTTGAAACAGAGGTACTTGAAATACTGAACAGGACGTTGAATGCTACATTTTTAGAGATTTTCTGCAATATGCACATGTGGTATTACCAGTTTGTATAGGTTCAATGACTAAGCAACTGGAGTTTTAATCTAATTTGATGATCTCTACAAACTAAGAACCTGTTTAAAATATCAGGCTGAATGGGTTTTATATAATGAGTGTCTAATTTCAAAATTTCAGCCTGTAGGTTTATAATCACTAGGTTCTTATACGCGGGTTTTTACTTAGTACATGATGTGTAACTGCTGCCTTTCAAGGGCTATTAGATACTCTTCAGCTCACTTTACCCTTTACATCTATTTTGTTAAATGACAATTTTAAATTCCTTTACCCATATTTTGCAGAGTCAACATAAATTTGAATCAAATACACAAAGTCGGGATAATTTTCATCCTCTACTATTTCATATTCAACGTGCAAATTTGTGTAGCTAAATTGAATAGATGTTAAGATTTTTGCCAACGTCTTACGTTTGATGTAAGTGGTGGGGGGTGGGGGGGGGGCTTGATAAAGATGGGAGTTATTTATGATTTAGACTTAGAAGGGAGGGGCTATCGAGAGAGGAGGGCTCAGTAGAAAGGGGCTAAGGGCTTGTCTATATGAGCAAAGACACCTGACTTGCCAGACTCCATCTTCTCAAAGAATCCTTTGTATTTCATTTCGCGCTTATACGACAAACGCAACACCACCGATATAGTGAGATCCCACTTCATCAGAAGTGAGATTTCACCTGGGCGAGGGGGATTTTTCCGCATAAACGAAACATCACCGGTATTGTGAGGTGGATCGAAATTATTCATTGATTCGCATTAGTTAATTGGTTCTGATTTTACGAAAAAGATATTTTAAGCCACTTTGTCTCTCAGCCCCGAGGCTGACAGGTGAGGTAAAGAATCTCATATAAATAGTTGCTGAAATTTACCTCGCATGTTAGTCCCGAGTCTGGCAGATGAGGTGTTCTTCCTCGTATAAACAAGTCCTAAGTAGAGCTTTTTATGGGAAGGCCGTAATTTTTGTTGAATCTACGATTCATTTCATTTTCAGCTACAAGTTCTTCTTGGTTATTACCTCGATATTCAAAGCAGAGCTACACGACAACAAGCACTCTCGCCTTTTCCAAATGTCGAAAGGTAGGTGACAAGTGGAATAAAACTTTTTTCTCGTTTGTCCTGTGATGGATGATTTGCAAAGTGATTCATTCATTCTTTCTTTCTCTCTTTCTTTCATTCGTTCGTTCGTTGATTAATTAATTACCTCATTCATTCATTACTTTATTTTGAGTACGGTGGAAAGATTTGTAGCTTTTTGTTGGTAATTTAGCCCTACTACACATCCTGCATCTAGGCATAGGATCCCTAATTTAATGTCCGTTATGAAGGACGACGAAGTGAGGTGCTTGGTCAGGCATCTAAGGTCATCCAGCCATATTCTCTCCTCATGCGATGCAACTAAACTTAGGTTCAGTAACCTAACGGACATAATGCCATAATTGATGCTTTCAGCTAAATATCAAGAAAAGTATCTTTTTGTACGAGGAAAATGGTTCAAGACAATTGAATAACCAACCATCTGTTGTAATGATGAACTTTCACAAGTCATTCTCTGCAAGTTTCGTTAAAGCCTTTTCGGTTCATGTTATTGTAAGGCTTTGTAAATGTTATTGGTGGTACAAACAAACTTCTTGTATGCGTATTTCACAATGTTTCATCAAAAATAAAAAAGTTAAATGTAAATAACTGTGCTATGAACAGAGCTTTGTTTCAAACGACTTTTCGGGCTTAAACCCATTATTGGTGGTACTTTGATAAGATATCGAATTTACTTGTCGTTCTTCCATTTCAGTGAATTAAGCTCCTTCTTTGTAAGTAGGAAGAAAGCAAAATCTTCAAAGGTAAGTCACTTGATTTTAGATACTTTCTTAGGATATCAGCTGGTCACATACAGTGGAACCTCCATATAATTGACACCTGTGAATCAGTCATTGTCCGTTGGAGAGTGGTGTCCGCTGTTTGGAGGTGTCTTATTTTGTCATACTGTATTTTGGGACACGTTGTTCCGAGGAGTCCGCTGTATGGAGGTGTCTGTTATTGGACGTTCCATTGTTTATGGTACCCCTGAGGAATGTAATTGGTACGTACCTTTTAGTATTCAAGCACTCTACCTTGTAACGTAGTCTACGTCACCCTGGATGTGTCGAAAAAATTATATTTATTCTCGAGAATAGATTCCTCAACGAAGAGAAAGCTTAAATGCAACTAAAATCTGCTGTTATGTCAGTTTTTTCATGTTATTCCCTGATATGGCTATTTTGTAGCAAAACTTACAACAAAGATGTAAATAGGACTTGCCTTGAGCGCTTTGTAGAGAGATTACAACTCATCATTTGAACAGAAGCATTGCAATTCACCAAAGAATCTCCTTCTTTATATTTGTTTCATGGCCCATGAAAAAGCGACAACAATGAGATGTACAAAGCATACTGACTGAGACAGACCCTTAAATTTAAGAAATGGAAAAAAGCTTTAGAAAGAATATCTTATTCGGGAATCATTTCTGAATCAAAGCTCCATCAAGGAAAGAACTGTGTGGATTCAATTTGTTTAGCAAATTTAATTTGTTATATTATGTGTCGTATTTAGTTATATTTTGTTTGATTTATTTCAGTATCCATTGTTCAGATTTGAAGGATCATCCTCCGCAATTGCCATGAGCAGTTACATCAAAGATCAAGGACAAGATCTTGTTTCATCGGTACGAACAAAATCCTTAACTTTACATCGTCCATCACTTTGTTTCTTCCCTGCTAAACCAGTTGAATACATCTCTTTTTACATCTTAGAAAGAGAATAAGAATTGACCTTGCTACCTTAAATCCCTTTGGACCCTAAACCTGTCCCATGGGGGGATCCCAAAAGTATGCTCTTTCTCATAAAGATTTTACTACTGGTATACTTGATCAATAGGATTGCACCAGCTAATCGAACAATCCTTCATGCGCATTCGTTTTTTCTTAGGCACCATGCCCCATGGTTTTTGGTCATATGTGATACCCTGTCCTAAAAAGGGATGCCCTTTTGAGTGGCTTATCCAATCAGGTCAAATATGGAAGTGCCTCCCCCGAGCTGCAAAGGCTGCCCACATACTTTTCTTATACTTGCCCTCTTTAATCTTGCAGTAATCTTTTTTCAGATTCCAGACGATCCATATGCAGATTCATTGCTTTCAAGTAAACCTCAGTTATTATGCAAACCATGTGCATCGAATGTTACAGGTAAGAAGATTGCATTGAGTCGCAAATAATCACATATTAGTGATCCGTTTCTGGATTAACCAATACAGTTGTTTCTTTAACATGCAGTTTTATTTCTTGGTTAATTTTACGTTCTGCATGCAGTTCATGCAGCCTCAGCATTCCTCAACAGTTCTCCTCATTTTCGTGGAGGAATATTGTGGCTGCGCACAGACTGTTATACGGAGGTAGATTTGTTCCTCTCATTTTAAGCGATGGGGAAATCATTCCAAGAATAGCGTACGAGATTTAGGGATTCTAAAAATCACTCTGATCTTTAAAAAAGACTTTGACGGAGATTTTCGAAGACTTTTAGATTTCTAAAATTATTAAGATTTCTCGAGATTTCTAGGTTTTTGAGATTTTCAAAGAGTCTCGAGATTTTGCAAGATTCTTCAGGATTTTGCAGGATTTTTATAACTTCAAACGACTTTCAAAATTTTCAAGGAGTTTCAAAAAGATCTTTTAGAATTTGTATTATTTTGTTGAGGAGATTTTTGGTGTTTTTTAGATTTCGAAGATTTTGAAGATTTGAAAATTTTCTTTGGGATTTCTGGGATGTCGTACAGATTTTTGATATTTTCATGACTTTTTGAAAATTGAAGGATTTTTGAAGATTTTTAGGCGTCTTTACGAAAGTATACGAGAGTGTTAGAGTAATTTGCCCATCGACTCTAAAAGTTAAAATTGAATTACTTTTCTTTCAGTTCTGTTTGTGCCGATTATGACTTTAATTGGAGAGGTTGAAAGAAAGACATCTTCGACTTTAGGGTGAGCTGAGTATCATTCATTTAAATATATTTATTTAACTGAAGTATATAGATTTATAAACAAATTTGATATACTTGAGCTGTAAGAGCGTCGGACAAACATTAATGTGTTTTAGCTTCTCTTTTACACAACCTTATCAATTTTATATTTTTGTGGAAACAAGGTTTGGAAGGAAAATGCTCTGTATCAATGAAGTGCAGGTTGTTAACATTTGCTGTGAGATAAGATTTTTTTACTTAAATTCTCTCGTATTTTATGTTTTTATTTTATTCGTTGCTCTTTTTCTTCCGCAGAACGAAAGGAGTTTTATATCATTTTGTCACTGACTTTGTACAAAAAGTATTTTTGGATCAAATTCTATTTGCTGTTACTGACAAAACAAGAATTGCTACGAGAGGCCTAGATGCATTGAAGAACCTGACTGATCAAGTTACCCAGAATGCTTTAAGGGCAGATCGGCCGCTTCTCAAGGTATTGTATCCAAGGCATATTGGTGAATATTTAATTCAGTACAATTTGAAAGAGTCCCATGGCTATGCTCCCAAACAAGAGTGAGTAATGTTGGTAGACAGTAGAGTTGTCGTCAGTTCTGTGAACAAATGTCCAAAGAATAGCAGTTTACGGGATCTGGCTTTTACAGATATCTCTCCAATGGTTTTGAGAATAATAACTTAGATCTTCTTGAAAACAAGAGGGTATTTTAGGTAGCTAGGAAGGAAGGGTAGAACTAGTTTTATCAGAGAGTTCAAAAGCTTTGAACTCATTACTCAGTGAAAGAAAAATTAATTCTTCGAGAAGGTTTGCTGACAGGAGTTTGTATAGGTTGACGTCAAGAGACGCTCTGGTTTGTGTGATCTTCTGCGGGGAAGGGTTTAGATGTCTGCAATGTTGTTAAATTCATAAAACTTAGAAAATATTTGCATGATCATAGAATGGTTTATCAGTGAATGTTTACTTGATTCTTCTTGTGTTCTGTAGGCAACAGTATCTATAGTTAACACAGTTGAAGAATTATCAACATTGATGAAATCATTGCCGCTGTATACAAACGAATTATTGGAAATGATTTTACAAATATTGAGAGAATATTTACAATCATGCAAAGATGCTTATAAAAGTAAGTTATTCCCTGTTCCCTGCATTTGATGAAATCTTTATCTTTTACCTCAAGATTATGCCATGGTATGCTAGTTGGGGAGAGAAATGCGGAGAAGAAACTCGATATGATATTCTGTTTGACTGAATTTACCAACAGTCTTAGGCTGTGTTTACACGGGGCCAACATGGCTTGGAGATGTTTAAATCGGCAGCGTTTAAAGATGAATTTTTACACGTATTTTTCATAATAAATTGCTTATAAGAAACTCAATTCTCTCAGATCGCCAAAAGATTAGTAAACTCCAGTATTGGGAAAATAAAACTTAAGAAACTATTTGTTTTGATAAAGGAAATCCTCGACATATTTCTATTCTATTTTCACTTGTTTCCTGTATCATATTACTCAGAAGGCACTTGAGTGATGTCTAATAATTGGAAAGGCTTCAATAATCATTGTTTTGAAATGTTCAGGAGAGAGAGTCTGGTACCCAGGGTAGGAAGGCACATGTAGTGAAGATGAAGATTGCTATGAAACTTTTAAGAAACTCATAAGAAACTCTGAGTATTCAAAATCTGATAATTTTAAGAAACTTTCAGTACTGGCCCAAATTCTTAGTTTCTTGTAAAAAACGTGTAATCTTTTTAGGTCTGGTACTGAGAGAAGAGGCAGGTCGGCCATCACGAATATTCAGTGCTTCATGGGCAAGAGATGATGACATCAGCAGATATTTGAAAGCTTTGCCAAATTGGTTGAATTTACAAGAAGAAAGGACCAAAGGAAAGAAACTAGTAAGTCAATTTCTTTTTTGCCAAATGTGTCAAAAGCGGATATTACTTCTTATGCTGTTACGTGTTTCTGAAGTATAAACCATGTCAAGAGGTTTACGGGGGTTTATTCCTTCGTTAGATAGGAGTTTTTTTCGTATCTTTTTGGCAGGCTTACTGAATACGTGGAATGGCGTTTTTGCTACGAAAGAGGTTATGACGCACGAACTAAGTCAGTGGACACCAGGGGTTATCCTCTGACGAGACCGTTTCTCAATTTCCTTTTAGAAACCTGCTGAATTCAGGAGTAGCTGTGATCATTTACATCTATGCTTATGGCTTACGCTCTTAGTTTATTCAAATGTCAAATTTCTTGAATTAAAACATACAGTTACTATTTCAGACTGCCCGACATGATCCCATAATGAGCTGTAAATACCTTTGTAATCGTATTTTTAATAGTTTTTTTCAGTCAGTTCCTCTTTCTGCTCTCTAGTATGCATTTTGACAGGAGAACCATTTGACGGTTTTGGCCCCCCAAATTTTCGATTCTGGAGACAGAATTGAAGCTGCGTACGCATTCACGCACATCCATAACTATCTACTTTCATTTTCAGATCGAAGATGAAGATTTGGAATCCGTAAGAGTTCGAAATGAACAAGTAATAAATTCTTTGTTTTATCATTCATTGCACCGTTGATTTGATTTCGTAAGGATGCGTATAAAATATCCATTGGTCAGATTTCCCGCTGTTTCATCTTGAAATTCGCTCATAAGGTAACCGTAACCGTAACCGTAGTCGTAACCGTAGCCGTAGCCGTAACCGTAACCGTAGCCGTAACCGTAGCCGTAACCGTAGCCGTAACCGTAGGAGTGTTTTGGCCATGGTATTGACTCATTTGTTAGTCTTCGAATGATCCGCAAGAACAGTGTAAACGATACACTGATCCGATACACTTATGCTAGGGATACAAAGCTGTATCGGTGTAGTGTAACGTGGTCAGAGTTTAGTTGGATTTATCAAGAGAAGAAGAAGTTTAGTTATATCTATCAAGAGAGAATTTTCCTTATTTGAGCTCTGCTAGTGTATAAAGGGTTTGTCCAAGGTTAAAAGTTGCGTTTGCAGAGAGCAGCAAAATCTAAAGATGTCCGATTCAAACTCAAGTTACACACGCTTCGTGAACAATGGATTGCCAATGAAAAATGCTGCGTTCGATTGTTTGCTTAGCTCTATTTATAGACAAACTCCACAAACCCATTTACCATAGCGCTTCAATTGTTCATTGTTCATTTCTCTTTTTTAGCAAACTGATAAATTACTTGGAACTCTTAAGAAAGGAGCGATTGCTAAAAACGAGGTTATTCTGGACATCGGTGATTTGAAATCGTTGGTGAATTTACAAGAAAGTATTGTAAGTGAATGAACTTTCTCCTTCCCTTTTTATATTTTCTATAGGTGCCTGCCCCATAACGGGGGAACAAATTTGGCACGGGTGTCCCGAATGGGGTCCTCCTGTTTGAAAAATCACCACAACTTTATTATACCGTAGAAGCTCTATTTAGCCCCAGGGAGGGAGCTTATTTAATTTTGACACTCCAGAGGGCTCAATAGCGAGGGGGCTTATCAGAGAGGGGGGCTTATTCACAAAATCAGACGACAAGGATATATATGATAACTTCTCAGTTCTTGAACCCCATATTTTATGGATTCAACATACAATTTTACGAGTCAAATATATAGATTCGACACAGTTTTACCCCTAACCATATCAAAGTTAACATGCGAACTTGTTTAGTTAAAGAAATGGAAAATCTTTGGTAAATTCTGAATATTGTTATCAGTGGAGGGGGGAGGGGGTTAATGGAGAGGGGGAGCTTGTTTATAGTTTTGGGTCAGAGGGGAGGAGCTTATTAGAGAGGAGGCTTAATAGAGAGGGGAGCTTAAAAGATAGGTGGCTGAATAGAGCTTTTACGTTAAAGGACAAGTCCGGGGTTTATAAGATTTGTGTCAAAAAGTTACCTTACCAACTGCTGAACACCAATTGAGACTTTTTTCCGAGTTTCGGGATCTCTACCGGCTGTAACTTCGCATAATTTTATTAGTAAGTTTGGCCAAAATGTCGTCGCCATTTTGTATGATTGCACGATAAGGAGGTTAGCCTCGGTTTACTAGCCTCGGTTCAGAGGCTATATTGTGACATCGGAAAATCTTGAAAGTTTTTTTGCGGAAAAACATCTCGTACGCAAGTGGGACGAAAATGCCGAAGTGTGAAGGATAATATGCAACTGGCAGGAAACTTTCGTTCAGGTCGAACTGATGAAATGATGACGTCATTTCGCACATCTCGCAGATTGAAACATGCAATTTCGCAGAGAAAAAAGAGAAAACGTTGGAAAAAAGTACTACACACCAATCACAACGACGTAATCTTTCATTTTATCGACAATTATACCAACCCCGGACTTGTCCTTTAAGCAGAATATTTTATCTTTTTCTTTTTTATTATTATTTTTTAATTGTTTGCCACGGCCCCCTGAAAAGCAGTCCTTTAGGACTGACGGGGCTACCGTGCTTAAAAAAGTAAAAATACAATAAAATACAAAAAAATACAAATTTATTATTTTTGGCAAGCAGATCAATGACAAAAACGAATTTTTTGGAGCCTGCCTGAATTTGAAGCATGCTGCAAAGAGCACTAATGATTACCAGATTAATTTCTTTTGTATATTTAGCTGCTAGCTTGGTCATTAAACGTCAAAAAGAAAGCAAAATATTATTTTCTACTAGATGGACAATAGAAAATAGACGATAGACGATGCTGCGTATAAAGTATAGCTCAGAATGCGGTTTTCACAGCGTCATTTCATATTTAAACAATGAAAACAAACGTTTTAGCATCGGTAAATAATTTTGGATCATTGACAAAAGAGATCAAAAAGAAAATCTTATGATAGGCTCGATAGTCGAATTTTCACGAATTTTTGAACGGGAGTGCTTTTAGTATGGACACTTGGTACCTTAGAGGTTGGGTTCTTGAGTATCCGGAATTTTTCGCTGTCTCTTTATTCAGAAATATTCAAAATGTTTGTTTTGAAATTTTTTGTAGGATTGGTTCACTAGAAGGCTTCAAGAGTTTATCGTAAAGTTATCTGCAAAAACGACAAGTATTAAGGTGGCTGATACAGAATCTCTAGATGTTCTCATGGCTGTAAGTATTTTTATTGGGGGACGAGATCGCTTTGTCCTAGGAAACTAATGTGTCCCCCCGTGCAGTGGGTTAAAGTTCATGCGCCGTCAGAGCTTCAACTCCAAAACGCTACGGTGCATGAGCTTTGACCCATTGCACGGGGGGGGGGGGGACACATGAATTTCCTCGGACAAAGCATATCTCCTTTCCCCAACGAATTCGTTACGCTTCCATAACAGGATCACGTAAGATAATTTGATGAGGGCGTGTTAGAAATGGCTCATAGGAAATAGATAAGAAATTTAATTATAAAATGAAGATACAGATGAGATGATACCTTGATTTAAAAACTATCAAGCACATTGAGCTTCATTTGAATTGGATTACAATTCATTTTGTAAGAATTTTAAGATCAATGTCTGCCTGTCTCTAGAGTTTGTCATACTTTTGGTTTCTGCTCAGAGGCGTTGAAATGTGTCCCATCGTCGATCCGAGGGCTAAAACTATGGACAAACAAACCTTGATTTTATAAACCTTTAGAAGCTTCATGCTTCAAACCAATGTTAATGCAACAAAACTTTGCAAAATCAACCTCGCGTCATCCAAAGGCTAAAATTTTTCGCGATTTCACATCTGGAATTGATTTTCACATAGACTCTTTAGGGACCCAACACTGGGGAACCCTTTTGATAATTGAGGAAATTCAAAAGAATGTGCTACCAGGGTACATTAAATGATCTGTAACTCATAAAGTACACACAAGAAACAGATTCTTATTGGATCAAAACGTTTTCATGCAACAATGATCTAAGAAATAACATGCTATTGCAAGAAAGGGTGGCAATCAAGCGAAGAAGGACACGTGGTCCCCGAGTTACAACTAAAAATGCGACAATAAATCGAGTCAGTATGTTTAATGAGATATCATCAGTGTTTTCAAAACTATCAATGCTCATAAACTGGAACCGACAGAATTTTATTCAAAAATGTTTATATTGAGTATACAGAATAAGTGAAATGTTGTAAATTTTTTTCAGAAATGAATTTATCATTGAATTCAAAGAATATACCTTTACAGATACACTTTCAAATCTTGAAAATCAATGAAAGGGCAAAAATGTTATTCAAAAACAACAGTGGCATTATTGAGGTTTTTGTAAACTTTTCATTGCAGCAATTGCCACCAATGCCAGAAGAAACTCTAAAGTAAGTATATTCTATCTGGTACTGCATTTTACTTTCTTTTAGTCACATGACCTTTGTTTTCTGCACATAGTTTGATGGATGGAGTGAATCCGACAGAGCAGAAACTGCGTAATATGACGTCATCGAACAATCTAAGATAAGGAAGTGTCAAGAGAGATAAGCTTTTTGAAATAATAACTCAAGAGTTTAAGTCCCAAGGAAGAAAATATCAATTGTTGGCTAATTTCGCAATCTCTTGTAGGAGCCTTGGGGGCTCAAACTTTCCGCATATGCTTGTGCAAATTTCTGCTCTATCGGCTACCCTCATATCGAGATGTCTGTAACCCTACAATATATGAATGTTTCTTTTGTTTCTCTGTGGAATGTCTGAAATTCGAGGAACCATCTTCAAGATAGCTCTTCATTTCTGACAAACCATGGTCATGACTATGGACAAACTGATCGAAAAACTTGTTTAATGTGGCCTACCAAAAAGCTTCCAATATCAGATTCCCTCTCATTAAAAATTTGTATTGCATTATAGTGAATTTAAGTTCTTTGAATTCAGCCCGAGGAAGTGCCAAAGATGTGCTTCTTTAGCTCGGCACCCATACATCTTATCTATCGCTAGTTTGTTTTCTATCATAGAGCACTGGAGTCATTAGCGGAAGAATTTCAAGATCTCGCTGACACATGCTTACTTGTTTTACATCTTGAAATTCAATGCCATTGCCTTTATTACCTCATTCCTGCTACAAGACAGGTATGTCGAGTTCACTTCAGTTCTTTCTCGCCTCCTCTTCGCATCGAGGCTTACTATGCGTGCACATAGGCTGATAACCAGACCCGATTTTGAAACTGGGTCTGGTTATCATGCTAGCTTGCACAGTGATCTTGATGCTTACCGACGATTTTTGTTTGATTTTTTGCCATTTGCTCCTTGCGTTAAAAGCAATTCCTGAAAAAATTATTCATCTCCAAACAGCTTGATTAGACTGAAAAACAAACTATTAGTTGATATATTGATACTTTTTTGGGCGAACTTCAGATGGGAAGCTAAAAATAGGATCATTCAGGCTGTTTTTCTTATGTTATGCACCTTGCTGTTAAAAAGTTGTTGTATGATAAAAAATGTCCTTACAGCAAGGGTAGATAACTCCTTCCCTTCTTATTTAATGACGAAAACTTTCTTAAAACTCGGTAAAAAGGAATTTTTACCGAGATGCATTGTGTTCGAATTACAAATCTTTAACGATTCTATAGGAATTCGATTACAGAACTCATGGCATCTCGT
Organism: Aurelia sp. 3 sensu Dawson et al. (2005); assembly: GCA_964020215.1. Lineage (NCBI taxonomy): Eukaryota > Metazoa > Cnidaria > Scyphozoa > Semaeostomeae > Ulmaridae > Aurelia > Aurelia sp. 3 sensu Dawson et al. (2005). The sequence goes on from OZ026585.1 coordinate 1,178,225, forward strand.
TAAAAAATTCCTTGCCACCATCTTTAGCGCAATCGTCTGTTGGCTTTCAATATCAAAGTATCTTTTGGTGATTTTTGTTATTTCTCGCTTCTAACATTGCAGTCAAGTTATTGGTGTACAATGGATGCAGTTGAAGTTGACCCACTCGTGCCGCAATTAACGAAAGATTTACGAGATATTGAAGAGATTTGTTCTGCATCACTTTCACAATTCAAAATAAGGTACATTTCTCTTAATAGTTAATGAAATAGATGAATGTTGATGTTTGGGTTTCATGACATTGAGACCACGTTTACTCTGTACCGGTGCAGTTTTGATCTGTTACAAAGTTGTTTCGGTTCAGAAGTTTGACACTGCTCGAGAACAAATTCATTCTATAGATAAGAGGAAAGAAGTGATATGGATCCGGTCTGATCCGGTTACGTTTGCTACGGATTCAAAGTTGTACCGGTATAGCGAAAACGAGATTTAAAGCCGCTTCCTTGAATCAAGTTTTGGAGGTTAGCCCTGCAATAGCATACATTACAAAGTCAAAAATAGTTAAGAGATCGTTTTCAAACTTTTTCTAAGCTTCGACATATGCAAGGCTGTTACATCGTTGACTCTACAACGTAGTGTCTTCTTCGAAGGTGTTGTAGTGCAGTGGTGTAGTCCTCTGACTTTGCAGCCAGAACAGTCAGTTGTAGTGGGTTCGTTACCCGGTTGGGCCCCACCACTCGAGCGTCATGACAAGGGGTCGCAGACTCATTAGCGCTTAGCTACTTTTGCGATCCCAGCGCTTGGCGCTAAAACCCACAACTTCACCAAAGTCACCTTCATTTTCAACAATTGTTCAAAGATATATGCAGATAGTAGAATGACGTAAAGGTAAAGACAAAAAGAAACACTTGAATAATTGAAACAACCCTAATCGGAATTAAAACCAATAACAACCGAGTCTGTACATCAGCGCTACTCTAAAGGAATTGTACAAAGATAATTGGGCACAAAGTGAAGGTGAAGGTGAAGGTGAAGTTGCGGTTTTCAACGCCAAGCGCTGGGATCGCAGAAATAGCTAAGCGCTAATCGAGTACGCGACCCCTTGTCATGACGCTCAAAGGTGCTGGTTGGATTTGAACCCCTTCCGCCTGACTGTTCTGGCTGCAAAGTCAGTGGATTGCAACACGGCGCCACAACACCTTCACACTTTACAAAGTCAATTGCATCAAATTGTTATCCTGTGCGCCTTTATTCTCCACAGTTCTTGGTATTAAGATTTCATCGTCGGTCCTCGTATGCGTTGGATATTTTTCCCGCAGCTGATTTCACTTGAGTGTCATTGACTAATCAATCAATTGATTGATTCTTGCTTTGATTGCCTTTTAGGTACCTCTTCGAAGGCGTAGGATATCTGCTTGCATCAATTATCATATCAAGTACATCTTACATGAAGAAGATCAATCGAAATGGTGTCAAAAAAATGTAAGTGTTGAGTGTAGCTCTTCTCACATTTCATCTATCTGCTTTTCTTATACCCCCTCATCAGAAATTGCTTGAAAGGTTTTTTGAGCTATTCCTTGATTCATCTGTTTTAATTTTTAATGCACTTGATTAATCCAAAACAGTGAATCCTGCCAGATTGTCACGTTGATGACAGATAATAAAACCTCAAGATTTTTGTGTTAGAAATCCAGGTTTTCTTCCGTCAAAAGCCACGAAAATGAATTCCCTCCACTCGTTGTCTTTAGAGGTTCAAATCATGCAAACAGATATTTACAGGTAATGTTTTGAAAATCTTGTTGACAGACAGCTCAGGGTTTCCCGCCAAGTTTTGAAATATCATACTGAACTGTGGCTGATGCTATGACGTAGTAAACTGGAGTGATTTATGATTTGTGTGATTGAATATTTCCAAACCTGCCAAATTTTTAAAACAGAAGACTAAGCAGACGCAAAACTATTTTCCAATCAAATCCATAAGTCTTGAAAATGCTTTGGATTCACCATGGTGACTTGAGAATCTCTCCACACTCTGCGAAAACTTCTGCGTTTGAAAGAGAAAATTTAGAAGACCTACCAAATCTACTGTTTTGAGAATTTTTAAGTCAATCAAACAGAAATCCTTAGACTACCGAGGCTACTCTGCCAGAAATGGTGCCATTCAGACATACCCTTTGTTTCGAAGTCCCTACCAAGTTTTAGAATAATTACCATATTTTGGTTTCTCCTTTTTCAGGAGCCAGAATATTTTCACATTACAGCAAGAATTAGTAGATATAACAAAACCACGAGAACCCGACTTGGAAAATGCCAAACAATATATTGAACTGCTACTCCTGACGCCAGACGTAAGTTTGTTATTTCTTGTTTGAGATATTCCTAATGTGTGATATTTTTGGAAACCTTCATGCAGAATGATTTGTACATCACAGAGAATCAAAGTTTGTTCCATATTACATGTAAATGTGAGATTTGCAACATCGCATTTCGCAAAGTTACTGATGCATATCTGTTTAATTACATGTATCTTTTAAGAAATTAGGAATTTTAGCCAGTACTAAAATTCTTTGAAAATACCAGATTTTGAATACTGAGAGCTCCATAAGAATCTTCATGTTTACCTCCTTTGCCCTCGTGAACATTTCAAAACGAAAGTTTTTTCAGCCTTTCCAATATTCAGACATTACTCAAGTACGTTTTGAGCACTGTGGTAAAGGAAACAAGATAAAGTTAAAATGTGCTGAGGATTTCCTTGACAAAAATGAATAATTACTTGGCTAATTTTCTCCCAGTGTTGTAGTTTCTTTACTTTTAGTGAACTGAGCGTTGAGTTTCTTAGACGCGGTTTCTTATAGAAGGAAATATTTGGGTCTTTACTTTCAGGTGTTTTCGCCCGGCACCAAGCATGAGACAGACGTTGATTCCTTTTCTTATTCCAAGATTGTCTCAAGATGTTCTTTTTTCTGCAGGGACTTCTCAACAGCCTTGTAGAGCAAGGACCCGTTTTGAAGGCGGATGACTACATCAATGCAATTGAGTTGCTGTGTAAAAGTGAGATCCCTTTTGATAAGAATGCTTTAGAGGTACGAAAACGTAAGTTACTTGAGATTATTGAGGAGAGACAGAAGAAGAAATCATAATATATTATAGAAATTGCAGCGCATTTTCAGAAACATTAGTTGTTCAGCTGATAGGTCTGAAAACGACCTTTTGTTTACGCAGAAAGGAAAAAGAGGGGGGGGGGACAAAAAGGTACGGTCAGATGTAGGATCGGTGATTGCCAAAGCGAGGGATGGAAGGGGGGGGGGATTTTTGCCCGTAATCATGCGGCAAAAATCCTTAAATTTAGCTTTGGAAGAGCTACCTCTGTCTCGAGCGCTAACCAAACTCAGGGGAACAAGGCTTTCAAGAACACTGAGGTTTTTTTTAAATCTTTATGTCTCAGATCAACATGATGGGCTGTATATTGGAAGAAGTGATTTCTCACCCTTACCGACTTCTCAGTGAGCTTTTTATTTTGCCATGCGCTGTTTTACTATGTCAAACGTGTCAACATGATATGTCTGCCAACAGTTGATAAAGAAATACAGTAGAATCCCAAAAAAAGAACATACTTTTTTCAAAACAGACTGACTGCGTTCTTATTGATATGGTACTCTTCCTGCATTTAGGATGAGGTTCTTATCTCAAGGTCATTTATGATGATGATGATGATGATCACAGAGTTGAATATCATGTATCTGATGAACTTAGGGGAGGCATCAATGCATCATACAGTAGATGTTAGAGGAAATAGAGGTGTTGCAACTTTGAAAAAGTTGCGTTTCCCTGTAAACTTACATGATGGAATGTTTGAAAAACACTAAGTTGGATCATAAGATAAGAACATAGTTAGCAATCAGTCTGTTCTTGGTTCTTATAGTTTTGGGTGTCTTTTTTCCAAAAATCGGTTTGTAGGTTCTTATTTAACTATGTTCTTGTTTGCGGGATTTTACTGTAGCTTGAACTCTGATATTCCACGGACAATCTATCTCAGCAAATGCGATACTTATTGATAGATATCCATCCCAAAAGTGTTCGTAAATCGTGCATCACAGATCCGTTTAATTCAATCTGTTCCACAGTCTGGAAATTCTGTTCCCCTTGGGAATAATTTCATTATCGTGGTCGTCATAATACGTTGATTTAAAACGAAATATGGAACTTATCTCCTCTGATAAGGTTTGTGGCATATGTTTCCAGGAATTTTTGGGGATTCTACTAATTGATTCAATTCAAAGGAGATAGCGATAGCTTGTTAGGGCAGTCTTCGGTGGAATCAAAAATGTTTGTACCGAAACGCCATTATGTGGGGGAGCACAGAACTAGAGAACTAAAAGTCGTCCAAAAATTAGTGTCATGTTATCATATCATTGTCAAGCTACTTTTTGATGGTCCTGTTGGAAACTCCTGTTCAGATAAGTTTCGTTTAGTGCTGTAGATCCTCTGAAAATCTTTAGTGTTCACTAATAATTCCTGTAAATCTTGAAATCTTTTTGTTGTTGTAGAGATTTCGTACACTTTCTGGCAGAGTGAGAATCCCCTCAGGCAGTACATATAAGTTTTGAAACCAGAAAAGGACTGACATTTTCTTCCATGATTTGCTGTTTCCTTTCTATCCTTTTTTAAACGAAACCACTTTTCCATCAAGCAACTTTTTAGCCAAATAGCTACCAAAAACCCTTTTCCCCACGGTTGCTTCTTGCACATTCGTTTGAGATGGTTTTCGCAGACAACATTCCCCTGTTTGTAAAATCTCATTGCTGATTTTCAAATCAACCATTGTTGAGTTCTAGTGTACGAAGTAAAACGAGTGAATGTCAGAGTGAGGTGGTGTAATGCTCTCACAGGAACCAAAACCAAGAACGCTCGTTCTTGAACGTCTGGATGGTCTCTGATTTCAGAGCTCATCTCAAACCTCATATTACATTGTTAAATTTGCAAATAGCGCTTTCTTTTGATATCATCGAAATTGAATCAGTTTTTCATGGATTTATCATTAAATTTTGAATTCTATTGATTTTTGTATTGAATTGTAATTTATCTTGCAAATGTTATAATTTTCTTGTACATTTAACCTCAACTGAATATCAATCGCTTGTAGTTTTATGTCTTTGAAGTTTTACCATCAGATCTATGAAGGTGATTTCAGACCAGACTGCAGAGTATGGCAAGTGCACACCCGAGATTTTTTTCCCGAAATATCACTGCACACCCGAGAAAGGGCGTGGCACACTAGAATTTGGGTGTGGCTCTATTGTTTGAAGCTTTTATTTTGCCACAGTGACGATTGAATGAAGAACTTCAGACGACATGACCGAAAGTCTGAATTTCTGATGAATTTGTAGACTTACTACAGTTGTTGTATCTGTCACGGTAAGCTGTCTTGTTTTGATAATTGAGATCTGGGAATCATTGTAATAAGTCTATGAATGCCCGTTGCGTTCTGTGTGCAATCAAATTTAGGCCCAAACTGTTTCTGCCGGAATACGGGACTGAGAAGCCTTTGAATTGGTATATTTGGTATATTTTCACAACAATTATTACCTTTTTTGTTAGAATTTCTTACAAATACAAATTCAACCTTTTATGAGCACACTTGAAGTGCACACTTAGATAAAATTGCACACTTGCACACTCAATATTTTGCTCTTGCACACCCGAGATCTCGTTGGAAACTGCCATACTCTGCAGTCCGGATTTCAGAGCGAATACCCTTTTTGTTGGCGAAATGTCAATATATTTTGTCTTGAAGTAAAACGGGTCCTGAGCTTATAGGGCTTCAAATATTAGTTTAAGATCAGGTTTAACAGTTTATTGTTACATGCTGTTATTACGGGGGTAAGCTTCTTTGAGTCACTGACAGTCAGTTTACTAAGCTCATCTACCCCCCCCCCCCCATCTACCGAGCGACGGGCAGCAGTGTTTGAAGCTTGGCAATTGAAAATCGTTACCTCGATGTTACCATAGTTTTCTTCGTTGTTTTCCCTTCGGCCCAAGCCTAACCAGTGCTGCCAGTGCTAGAAGTCAAATTCAAATGGCTCCTGCGCATCTGAGCTTTTAGCTCCTTCACAGCGTTCAGCCTGATTTCAAGAACCCACGTATATTATATCCAATTGTAAGAGAAAGTTTGAAACGAGAATGAACGCTGTGTTGGAGCTAACTGTTCAGACGCGCAGGAGCCATTTGAATTTGATTTATAGCACTAGTTCGGCTTGGACAGAGGAGAAGACAACAAAGAAAGTAGAAATATCGAGGTAATGAACGTTAATTTCTAGGCTACAAACACGGTGCAATATTCCTGATGACCAAGCTAGAAACTTGGCTCATTAACTAAAACGAATTTACTGCCTGTTTATGGAAATTGTTTTGCCTTCCAATTTTGGCGTGCTTTTTTATAGACGGCCACAATTCATGTAGTGATTGTCAGCATTTGTGACGATTTTGAAGTTAGAAGCGAGATTGGTAACCAGAAGATGAGCCGAGATCATCTTAAATTGAATTAACGTTCGAAAGCAACTGTATCGAGAAAGGGAAAATGGAACCTTCCACAGCAGTCACACAATAGGGGACGATTGTTGAGAAATCACCGAAGGAATAAACGATTTGTGTTAGGAAGGCCTAATTTAAGACATAAGGTCAATTTGGTTGGCAAAGAGTCAAATTGGTTGAGACGATATCAGATTAAGTTTCTAGCATAAATTTGGAAAAAAAAACTTTCCTTCTGGTGATAAATATGAAATTCACAGCACTTCAGATTTCACTGTTTCTGCTTAAAAGATAAGGAGCTTATTTTGTGTACTCTCGTGGTTAACTCTGTTCCGAATTTTCATCTCTTTGGTTTGACATTGTCTTTTTGATCCAGTTATTTTACCTTAATTCTCTACAATTCTAATCCTATACATGAAAATATATACTGTTGTCGACAATTTTTAAGAGGATTTTTGTTAATCTTTTTTGGACGTAGAAGACATGTGTGGTCTACATTATAAGGATCTAGACTTAGATATCATTTTTAAGAGATATACACGTATTTTTCTATAAGAAACTGCATGTAAGAAACTTCATTTCTCAGATCGTCAAAATCTCAAGAAATTCCACTAAAGAAACTATTTATTTTGATAAAGGAAATCCTTAACATATCTTACTTCGTTTTCACTTGTTTCCTGTATCATATTACTCGGAAGGTATGCATAAACATTGGAAAGGCTTGAATAAACCTTTTGGCAAGCAGTGAACATGAAGATTGCTACAGAAGCTATAAGAAATTTGTAAGAATCTCCAAGTATTCAAATCTGATAATTTTACGAAACTTTCAGTACTTGCCCAAATTCTAAGTTTCTTACAAAAAATTGGGTGTTTTGGTACAAATCTTCAGACCGATTTAACTACTAGGATCTTAATTTTTGATTGAATCATGTGTGACTATGATATAAATTTAAAAAAATCACTTCCAAATATCGCTAAGCCTAGCATCAGGATCGATTCAACATTTTGTATCTTGTTTTCCAGAGATGTCCCCTTCATTTCATGAACTTTAGCGAAAATTAAGGATGGAAGGATGTGGGAAAGTTATCAGGCCATTAGTAAACATCTAGCGGCGCATCGGCCATAACAAAGCAAATAATTAACGCTATTTGGCTATTTGAGATGTCCAAAATAGAAAAGGAACAAGCTGGGGGTGTTCCCAGAAATCTTTCGACAAGAGGGGCCAAAACTTCCAACAAGGGAGCTAAAGCAACCAAAGATACCGTGTTCATACGCCATTTTCGTATAGTCCCACTGAAAGAGCCCAAAACTTCCATCAGTAGGAGCTGGACGCTTCCGACTGAGGGGCGGGGGTGTAGCCCCTTTGGCCCAACCCTGATGCGATGCCAGCCCTGGGCCTGAGTTGATTGGCCTACTGCTAGAAGTAAAATGGCGGATGACCGTGGTTCTTTTCAAAGTCCATTGTTCGGTTCAAAGCCGGGGCATTTTATGTTATTTTAAGATCTACATTTATTTCTGAAGTAAAATTTTACGGGATAAATCTTGTGACGTTAAAGATCTTCAACTAAATAGTTTGTGTAAATTAGGCCAGCGTGAAGGAAGGACATGACTGGCTTCTTCGTTTCAGGAAAAAATTAAACCTAAGTCCCTTGGCGTCATCAACAACATAAAAATGCTTCGTAAATAGTCATTTTCTCCTTAGTTTGAATGAAAATTGATAAATCACTTTATTTTTTATTTTCTATTTACTTTAGTTGACATTTGCATGCTCACAACTCAGTGATGGTGTGAAATGTTATTAGCGTCAAGTTAACCACACAAAGTGAAAGCCCCCCGGCAAATTTGGCACTTTCTGTGTTTATCCCCCCATCATCATTGAGAAATGATGTATTTGTTGACGTCATTATTGTTTTTCCTCTTTCCTTAAATCAACAATAACAACTCACTTGGTTTATTTTTCCCATTTCGGAACTGGATTCATTTGCATGGTTCGTTCCAGTTTGGGCCATTGAAAGGATGTCACACGCAATTTGTTGTCACATGGAGCATTTATTCTGCCAAGTTTCTCTGTCCCCAGTATCCCTTCTTGTGCTATGTAAACCCACAGCAACAACAACCCTCTTGTTCTTGGGTACAGGGAAACATGGAAGAATGAACTGCTGCAGGAAGCGAAGATTTGTGCTTCTCAAAGTCATGCAATCAATAGTTTGTACCATTGTAGGTTACCTGTTACCTACAGAAAGAGTGATTCGGTAACATCTTTGGTAAAATCAAGCTCTTTACTGTTTCGCGATCTCTGCTTTCGCAAGTGACACGAGAGCTGCATTTGATACAACAGAATAGACAAAGGTAAATGCTGAATAAAAACGTATCATTCTACATAAGAATCCTTCCATTCTTCAATGTAAATAATACAAAGAATTAGTAATAATGATTAACTTCTGTGAAAATGATCATCATGTGAAATTGAAATCCGTAACAAAGATATTTTTGGCGATTTTGCGTTTAACCAACGATGTAACGTAACTGGATGTTTTGTCCACGGAGATCACAGTTGATGGGGAAAAGTGAATGTTATTGAAAAGAATGAAAATGATATGATAAAACATACCTTTAGTGCTTCATTTCTTTCATCCTTTCCCTTGCAATCTGTCTGTCTAACCACTGAACTGTTAGGCTCATATCGAATTGACTTCAGGAACTAGGTCCCAGTCTCTGATTGGCGGTCAATTTCGAGATGGGCCTAACAGTCCAGTGGTTAGACAGACAGATTGCAAGGGAAAGGATGAAAGAAATGAAGCACTAAAGGTATGTTTTATCAAATTATTTTCATTCTTTTCAATAACATTCACTTTCCCCATCACCTGTGCGGAGATCCGCGTGCGATGTTCTATGAATTCTGCGTTGAGCAAAATCAAATATATAAAGCAACTTAGAAATCTGGTTCGCGGAAATTCGCGCGTGACAGCCATTTTGCTATAGACTTCAGTTTCGCATGAAACCTTTAACATATAACTACACCCTTGTTGAAAATTACAATGACATAAAAATAACTTTACACTAGTAACAAAATACGATATGGTTCATATATTTTCTCGAATTGTTCAAAAGTTTTAACTAAGAATGTCGCATAAATATCCACATAATTATAATACTTTCCTACTTCCACTATAAAAAACCTTTTCCACGTTTGATAAAAATTCTCTAAATAACACCCTTTCTTCTAAGCAATAATACAGCCATCTGTTTGTGCTTGGCTTGGTAGACTTTGATACAGTAAACCAAGGGTGTTAGGACACCGATGTTTTGATTGATTATTTGCGGTTGGGCCTAACCACGCTCAGTTGAAGATGAAACAGAACAGAAAACAAGACAACAAAACAAGATACAGGGATCAAAACAAGGTAAACAAATAATTAATCAAAAAATTGGTGGCCTAACACCCTTGAGCAAACTAACGACGATTTCATATTTAAATAACTAAAATACTGGCTACTACTAATTATGCAGTATTTACCTTAAAATTTTGAATGAGCCTCTTTGCTCGAGTCCTTTTCTCACTCATACACGGATTCTTTTCATAAGAAACTAAGAATTTGTGCCAGTACTGAAAGTTTCTTAAAATTATCAGATTTTGAGTACTCAGAGTTCCTTATGAGGTTTCACAACAATATTCATATTCACTACCTGTGCCCTCCTGAACATTTCAAAACGATGTTTACTGACGCCTTTCCAATGTTTGGACATCACTCACGTACCTTCTGAATAATATGGTACAGGAAACAAGTGAAAATAGTGTCAAGGATTCCTTTATCAAAACAAATAGTTTCTTAAGTTATGTTTTCCCAGTACTGGAGTTTCTTAATTTTTTGGCGATCTGAGAGTTGAGTTCCTTATAAGCAGTTTTTCATACAAATAGATAGTACGTGTATATTACAGTCATTCCTTCTCCTTCAAATTGGCTTATTCTGACGTCCTTAAACTCAGCCTGTCCGTACTTCACCTGCAAACCAGTAACTGTTCCTGGCTGCCAATGTAAATTCAAGGGCTGTGGGGCAATTGTCCACCCAGCTAGTTTGTTAAAATGCCCGGCTTCGTGTTAGTCTTTGCTAGATGTATTAACATAACTGTTACTTATACGTGGGGACAACCAGTAGCCTGAAGGGCACAAAATCTTTCACAAAGCGGATGTTGTTCCCAATAGCTAGGTGACTGTTGAATTTATCAGTAGATATCGTAGAATCAGCTTTTAAATAGACGATTCATCTGCTACATTCATATCCTTCATCGAAAACAAACTCTGCCTTCTATGTTGCCGATAAATGTAGGGATTTTTCAGGCAATTTCCCCCAGAAATTCGCTACACTTCGAGCATCGAGCCGGTAGCAATGCTGAGATTCAAATAGCCTGTCGGTACGAAAAAATGTCTGTTGATATCCGACCATGTGCTTGCCTGCCAGGCGTAGCCAGGCGTGGCGTAAGAAATCCTTGACAGAGAGGCTGGAACCTGCGACAAGGGGGGGGGGGGGCTAAAATGGTTGAAAATGCAGTTTCGTACTTCATTTTGCCAAATTCCTTCCGAAATAACCAATAATTTCCTCCGACGGGTCTAAATGGTACCGACAGGAGGCTGCAGCCCCCAGACCGTACCTTCATGACCCTACCTTCGTGCCCCTACCTTCGTGCAACGCCCCGTAGCCCTCAAGATACCAGCAATGGTGCTTTTCCAAATGGCCTTATCGCTACGAAAATGCACTATTGATATGTTCATTTTCCCTTAATACTTTCTGAATCCAATCACCATAAAATGAAATATCTGCATAATAGTCTTGATGTGTCCCACAAATTGTTGGCCCATGTGTAAGAATACCAGCGACAAAAAATCGTCCTTTTGTCATTTGGCAAAATAATGGTCCTCCAGAGTCCCCATCACAGGGTCCTATCTTTCGCCGTACTTCAGGACTTTCGGCACATATGATATCTGGTCTGAACAAACAATGGTCTCTGTATTTTAACTGGGAATACAAAACGGTGTGTGATGAAAAGCCATCGTTAGTTTTTCCCCAGCCTCCCATCCAGCACTTTGCGTCGGAATCTAGATGCTTCATTGCGTCCGAGTCAGGTAAACATATTGTCCGTATCTGAAAGGAAAAACGAAAAATTTGTGAATTGGACGAATCAAGTATATACTTGCCCCAAGTCTAGCCCGTCTGACCGGCCCCTTTCCCCCACATTTCCAAGATCCGCCATTCGAACATTCGTAATGATGCCGTGACGGAATGCTGGAATGATGGATGCAGGAATAACCGTAAAGCCTGATTCACACTAGGTCGTTTGGGTGGGTCGTTAGAGTCGTGCAAAAAGATCCAAAAGACAAAACTCAGAGTCAACGGATTCAAAAGGAGGCAGATTTGTATGACCACACCTTTGTCTCTCTTTGAATCCTCAATGAAATTGTTCCGTTTCCAAGCTTTTACACGAAGACGTTCAATGCCGTTTCCAAAATCTTGTTCGTTTTGTGCCAGCGACGGAAATGTGTTGGTGTAAACAGAAGGCCAAATCGGTATGATTGCTACCGTTTTCATTTGGAAAACGATATAGTGTAAATGGGGCCTAAATTTGTTGTTAATATCGATAAGGTCAGTCCTGCACATACTTAATCCAAATCAAATCCCAGGAGAGTCCTTTTTTGGAACACATTACGTCAGCTCACCGCAACATAGTTATCTTTAAGCCGGGAAATTTTGATATTACTGAAGCAAAAACTCTTTCTTTTTCTAGGATCAATTAATGATCTATTTAAAGATTAGAAAGCTTTCAGGATTAAGCCAAACGTATTTCTCCTTTTAAGGTAGAAATCGAAATAACATTGAATTTGTCTTCATTGTAAAGTTAATAGAAACATTCGATTAATCATTGTGCGATAAGAAAATTAATAAAGATAGCAATATGAAATAAAAAGATTTTTTGTAATTGAATAATTTTAACCGATAAAATCGTAAGATAATTAAACTGTTTTTCTTCATGGAAAAATACCCCTAAGGTGTTCCTGAAAAAAAGTCAATGATGTTCTTAATGAGGTTAAAGATTTTTTTTCTTTGCCGAATGTTAGGTTCATTTGTTACTTTTTGCCGGGGGTTATACTGAGGATTTATCGATTTCCGAAGGTGAAAAAACATTTTTTGAATAATACCCCCCCCCAATCCTCGGGGGGGGGGGGGGGTAACTCAACCTATTATGTGACGGGGACGTGCCATTTTGTCCGAAAAATTGGTACATATAATTCCGTAAATTCTGGTGGATTTTAGGTCCATAATTCCACAAATCGAATAAATATCTGGGCCGTAATTCCGGAAATTATGAAAAATCCCCTGAAAAGGACACCCATAATTCCGTGAATTGTCAAAAAATTGTGAAAATGATACCCATAATTCCGTAATGGTTTGAAAAAAGTACCCCTAAAAAATGGCACGTCCCCGTACCACTAACTGTACTTAGGTACCCCTCCCCCGAGCCCCAATCCCAACTATTGGTTTAGCTTCCGAACTTGTATCAAAATTGTTGTGAAACATGGGCCCTGAACAGTCTCGAACACTTTTGGCCAAGCCACTGTTTCAATTGAAAAGCATTGTTCTCACTATTGTTTTCAAACAGAAGATCATTGTTGTAGCCAACATTGGACATTTTATGCGATTTTATGGACCACTATCATTTTGATTGCATTTTACTCCTTGAAAATATATTGTTACAAAAAGAAGGTGGGTGCCAGAAGACTTCGGACCTACTTCGCTGAGCGTATTTTAAAGCAGCAAAAGCAATTGAAAGTAGTGTAGAATGGAAGGCTTCACTTAGTTTCCTTTCGTTTTTTTATTTATATTTCAGGGTTAATAGTGGATGTTAATTAAGCTAAACTGTCTGACATATACCAGCGGGCCAGCGCCAGCTTGCGAGCAGATTTTATTTCCGCTGCGAAGGAGTTTCTGATTGGCTCTCCTTCGCAGTGGGAAGGTAGAGTTTCCATTTAGGCTATGCCAGTGCCTAATAAAGCCCAAGAGTACCCCTGTTAACATAAAGAAACAAGACGAGTTTTACTTACAAAATGAGTGTTTGGTTGATGATCCTCTAATTCCAGTAACGCGATATCATTCGTCAACGATCCCAAATATGCAGGATGAATGTGTACTTTGCTTACAGTTGCAATTTTAGCATTTACATCCCTGTTGCCATGACCACCAAGATAAACTTGGTATGATAATTTTTTCAAAGGGACAACACAATGAGCTGCTGTCAGAACCCATTTACTGCCAATTAATGCTCCTCCGCAACTGGTTTCGCGAACATTGCTAACTGAGTTGCCCAACTGAGAAGCAACAATCTGAAAAAAACAATGCAAATTGTTGAGATGGGATTTATTGACAGCATAAGAAATTTTTGGGGTCAGTGATGATAAATATTCGTGACGAAGCTTTGTCACACTGCAGAATTTCAAAGGGAGTTTGCTATGGCAGTTTGTTACTTTTGTAGTGAATCCGTGGATTTGTTGTTTTTGTGGTACAACCTCTGTTTTGGTAAGCTTGATAACATTAAGGAAAGAGCTCTGTTTTGTGAAGAATAGTTCACTTCTGAAGGCAATCTTGCACAAAAACACCAATTCCTTTTGATGAAATAACTTTGAAATAAAGTCTGAATAACGTTGCAAACTGACTTTCGTGGCTTGAAAAGATCTCATTAGTTTAAATAATGAGGGTGAGCTGCAAGTCATAAGAACCAGTTCAATTCCAGTTAAGATCAGTTCCATGGCCGTACACAGTTTACAGTCCTCATGAAAATGTTCTAAAAGTGACGAAAAACCTCTGTAATTTCCAACTATTCATGTCATATTTGGATAAGTTTTAAGTGGACAACTGCCTCTGATCCTGCTTCCCCTATGCCGTGTCAATGTGTAAGGCCTTTTTTCAAGAATCTCTGACTTGCCTGCTCGGTTGGAGAGCTTGCTGAAATCCGATGCAGTAATTTTTTGTAGAGCCGCAGTTTGGTTGAAGCAAACGCTTGACCACTTCTTCAGTGTCAGCAACATAATGCAATTCCAATTAGAATTTGATAAAACTTCAAACTAAAAAGTAGAGACTTATACCTGTACCAACCAAGGCATTGATCCTGCTTTTGCAATCTGACCACCCACATATCTTCGTTGTCGTTTTTGATGCAGTTCAGGTAAAAAATTTGTCAATCCACATGTCTTATCTGCAAAGAGAACAAACATTTTTAACGATTCTGCTGACAAAAGAGGCACCTTTTAGAGCTAAACTCATACATACCATCTTGAATCCAGTGGGAATGTTAAATGTTATCTGTTCTTAAATCGAATCGAAAATTCTCTCACATTTGCCTTAACAATAATAATTCACAGATCTTGTAATATGATTGGTACTCTAGGAACCTCAGAGTTTGGGTCTAAATAGGATCATGTTTTTCGGAGTAATGTTATGAGTCTCTGTTGACCGAAGCGCAATAATTAAGTCAAAGGAGCACAGGGAAACAAAGGACTCTATGTCATAAGTCTATGTTCATGTGCGTTAGGCGTGCACTGCACTTCAAAGGTGTACCCCTTACTGGTGTACCCCTAAAAAGTGAATTTCACCAGGGCTGAAGTGAAAAGCGACCATAGATAAAGTCCACTTCAATTTCAGAATTCCAGAGAAATAAATCTGATAAATTTCAGAAATGTTAAAACATACCATCATTAATTTTGTACTCAGATGACCATTCGATCTTGAAACCAGGGAAGTTCTTTCTTTTGTTTGACTTGAACATAATGACTGCGGAGTTTCCCTCGACAATAAGCTCCTTTACTGCATCTCTGCCACAAAATACTCCGAGTGATTTTTTCTTGCCATTTTTGATTATTACGTAATCTTTCCTGCAAAAGAGAGATGATATGACACAGTTGTTGTTAGGGAAACGAGATAGGCTTTGTCCGAGGAAACTGATGTGGCCCTTTTCAACGTTCAAGCTCTTTATACTAGACTTTAAAGCGAGTTTGTTGAGTGTAGGAACACCCCCCAGTAACGACCCCGCCGAACGTTAAATATACAGCGGGGAAGTGATGAAATTATATATTTTCAGCGGGGGTTAAAAATACATGGACGGGGAAGGAAACCTTCAAATATAACCATGATAGAAATTGTACAATTTTTGATGGGGAAGCAAAAATTTCAACGGGGAGACAGCAGAAAGCATGGCGGGGAAAGTTTTTAATTTCAAACTTGGCGGGTAAACAGATTTTCTCAGCGGGTCTACCTTCTACGCTGGCGGGGCAATGTTTCAGCGGGGTCGTTACTGGGGGGTGTGTAAGAGAACTCCCGCTAGTTTAGGCCATTTTGAAAAATTGGGCCCATTTTTAAGAGTGATATTACCAACCGATATCCGCAAATCAAAGAACGTGGGGTGACAAGGGACAAAGAGTCATAAGTCTACTTTCTATCAGATTAATTTGATTTTCAGACTGCAGCATACCCGTAAGGTCTCTGTGTGACAATGGCTCTGCATAAGAATCTCCTTTAAAAGCATCTGAAATGCTACTGTTGAACTAGATTTGCCTTACCAAGAATAAACCTCTTTCTTTGTGAAACCCTTCTAGAATTCAAGAAACTAAAAGGGGTGCACCATTGCCTCTGGTTCCTCCTTTTAGCTTATCTCATTTTTCTCTTCGAACAATGGATCCGTTGTCCCACCTCATCAATGAGACAAGGAGCAAATGCCCGTCACTGAGACCTTATCTAAAAATCAGTTCTTAGGTGGTTTGATCTTCTGTCAATACGCAAATGTGAAAAGCATAGGCATATTTCGACGCTGAAACAAAATTAAAGGTGTATTGTGAATTGACGGAGATTTCTATGCAAGCGGTCACAAGTTATCAACCTTTCACTTGCCTCGTAATCTTCACACTACAAGTGCTGAATAAATATATTTTGATGGTCAAGACAGACGTGGCAGACATTTCATTCCTTGGCCTTACATCGCCTAATGGTAAACCTCTTTAGCTCAAGGATCAGTGTTTGATTTCGCCTGGAGCATCACAGCTAGATGTGGGGGTCATCAGGGTTTACGGAACAGCGGAATTTGAAGTAAATTTGTCCCGGAATACGGAATTCTAGCAATTTCTTGGCGGAACGACGGAATTGTGCATCCCTACCGGACGCGGATTTTTGTCGAAAATGATACGCGGAATGCGGAATTTTCATGAAATTTTATGGATTTGCGGATCCTTCATCTGTTGTCTTGCAAAAAAGGTCGTGGTCACATCTCAGTTTTTCCGGTCAGCACTATGAGAATATTTTTCAAGCCTTGCACAAGAATTTTAACTGCCGCTCTCCTCCTCTTTCCACCTGGATGGATGGAAAATGTCTAACAATACAAATTTGTGTCATCATTGGTAAAGAAGTGGCGGGACACGGAACTTTGGCTAAAACTGACCGGAACGGCGGATTTTAACTGAAAATCGCGCGGAACGGCGGATTTCTACCCCCCTTGATGACCCCCACCTAGATGGCAGCCTCAAATGGGCAGGCTAATTTCATATGGGGAAGGATCTGAAACACAAGATAGGCGGCATTCGTCTGAGCATGCGCCGCGACCTTCAGGGATGTCAATGGGGTCTTTGTAGTTGTGCTGTGGCGGGAAATTTTGAGCTGACGTGATCGTTTGTTTTCGCCGGGCCTGGCTTGAAAAGTTACTTGTGAAAAAGCTTACAAGCTTGTGAAAAAGCTTGTGAAAAAGTTACAGTGTTGGAGCTTCATTTCGTGCTTCCATCACTTCTGCAACTTTCCTCGAAAAGTGAGATCTCGTGGTCCTGCGCAGAATCTTGCGCAATGCGCCAAAAACGAATGTCGCCTATCTTCCGAAACACTGCTCACTGCTCATCAAGTAAAAATCTATTTTGTTTCAACAAAGGGCCATAGCTAGTTGTTGGTGGGACTATTTGGAACAAAAAGAGACGCAAGACCTTGAAAAGGTTGGGAGGAAGGAAGCACAACTAAATTTTTGCCAATATGGGAAATAGATACAAGGAACAAGGTACAAGGAAATAGGTTACAAGGAAACATACGAATCTTTGGGAAAGTTGAAAAGCTAGGAGTCCTAGCCCAACTCTGGAGGGAAAATGCCGCTTTTCAAGAGAGATAGACCGATTCAAATATCCTAGAGGAAAAGGGAGCAACTACCCACCCACTCCCCCCGCGGTCAAGGCCTCGTTAGTATTATGGAGGAAAGGAAAATGATGAAAAGTAGGCCCTTGGAGACAAGGAATAGGATAACGAATCGGGTCTTTATTTGAAACAAATTGTTTGCTCTTCAGTCAACTAAGTACGCAGATAGGGACGGGAAGGCTAACCTGCGCACTGCAGGCAAGAGGACGGAGGAGGGGCTACAGACCAATCCAACTGTGAAGGTACTTTGTTACTATAGCAACCACATTTTGGCAAGATGGCTGCCACACAGCTAGAATATTGGCCTAAATTTGAATCGGTTTGTTCCATACATCTTGAGCCAAGCTGAGAGTTTCAAGGGAGATCCAAATAGCTACACAAAGGGAGCGTGAGAATAATTGACATTGAAAGGAAAAGATCCAGGCAAATGCTGCCAAAAATGAATGTTTGAAACTCAAACCCTTTTTGTGGCTTATTAAACAACCATCTTAAACTGGCTCTAGGGATCAAGAGACTAAAATGGGTGATCTATATTAGTACATTGTCATCCGCTGGAAACCTGAGTGTGAGAACATAAAAACAGCGCATTAAGCCTCCAAGGCTAGCTTGCAGACGTTCCCTCAGGCAAAAGTGCTAACTCGGATGAATACAGAACGACGGGGTGATGCTTTAAGAGGAAAACGGGGGTCGTTTCCTTTGGTCAAAGAAAACCATTTCAAGGAATGGGAGACTTTTACTTGCGAGAAAAGGATTTGATCAAGTGCTTGAAACTTCTTGATGTCTCGGATGTTTGAGTACTGAAAGTTTCTTAAGAGGTTCCTCAAATGCTTGCTGTTTGTGCCTACACAAAAGGCAAACCAGGAGTTGTTGTAAACCTCTCACCTCTTCTAAAAGATGAAAAACATGCTTTGGGTTCTTGGATCCAACGAAAAACTGCACCGGTAGTCCTTCTCCAAAGCCGTACTCGAGTTTCTTAATAATTTGGTGATGTGGTTGTCTCAATTTGTTTCCTTTTAGTTTGAAGCGGAGGGCTCAAGCCCCACCAATAATTTTGAATATAACTGGTGCTACAACATAAGCATTAATTAGATGTATTGTTCTCTATTGTTTTAAGAACAATTCCCCCAATCAGCAGCTGCTTCCTACGGCCTTACAGTTTCTTGTAAATAACATCTAAGGCATTTGGTGACTGTGACATGACGTTGTTTGGAGTCTAAAATTCCTATATAGTCTGTAGCAAGATCTGTAGTTATGGAAATTAGGCTTTTTTCAAGGGTGTGACTTTACATCTTGTTAAGTTAGTAAATATACGTGGAAACAGGCAGAAAAGCTCATCAGAAAGTTTATCCGTGAGGTTTGTTTAAATTTTTGACAGGCCATGTACTGAATGAAGCATCTTACTTGGAAATCTACCGAATACCCTTAGGGACTTTGAAGAGGTGTTTATGAGATAAAAGTAACGACCTTTAGCCCAACCATTGGCGGAATTCTTTTTTGGTTATGCGTGGGACTTAAAGAGAAAAAGATTTGTTGGATAATAATCAGAAATTAGTATTCTTTACGAAAATATTTCAGCTCTCTGATACTGTTTAATTTCCTCGCATAGACTGCTTGAAGCAGATAAATCAGCGGTTGAAGTTTGGTTTGATGCCACAAAATTTGGTTGTCGCATCGCAATCTTTGATGTTCCGTTGATGCTTTTATCTTGTCCAAATGAGAGGACATCTCGACAAATGGTTGATATGTTGGGTTTGACAAACTTGGTCTACTGATTACCCTTACTGCATAGATTCGCTAGACTTACTACATGTTCATTGTCGTAGTTATTGTTCTTCAGTTGAATTGCCAGACGCTCAAAATATGACTTATAATCTCGTTTCATTAGAGAGTGATACTTCATGTGCTCTGGTTTGCTTCTCGAAACCAAAAAAGCCACCGTGGACTCGATTTTCTTCGCCTCTACATGGCATATTTTTGCTCAGTTTTCTTGAACTTGCATTGGTTCTTCTTGTTGTTTATTTATTTTTATTCGATATTTATATAGCTAACAATATATGCAGTATACACGAAGTTAACTAATCTAGATCAAATGAAATTTAAATGTATATCAAACTTACTGTTGAATATGATAAGTTACTGCAGGAAATTGCTTTATCAAAAGTTTATGAAAACTTGCGCCTCGTATCAAAATAAAAACCAGGCACCTTTAAACTAGATATTTTGTTGGCCTTACAAAGGCTCGCAACTTACGCGGATCGAACTGAATTGATGTTCAGTCAAGGAGCGAAGAGTGTTGAGCATCTCAGTCATGTGTTGAGCATCTCAGTCAAGATGAAACTATGGGTGGTTCCAAGAGGCCCAAGACTACATTTGACCATAGTAATGCCAAAATCACTTACTTGCATTGAGGTGAATGTCCTTGCAGATCAAATTTGACGAATCTCATTTTAATAATTCCATTCTTGAACGGAGTTGAAAGATGCCATTTGCAAAATGTATCAGATGGGTAATTGTTTGGATAATTTGGTGACTGGATGATTCCACGTCGACCATGAACTGCACTGCTGCATCCTGCAAAATGATTTCATGGTTATTAGTTGGTTATCAACTAGACTCACAAACATGGGCATGAAATCTTGATTGGCTGATGTTTTAGAAATGCTTGCGTGAGTTGAGCTGATCACACTGCGTAAAACAACGACAAATGCAAATTTAGGCCCATTTACCCAAGGCCCATTTACCCAAGGCAATGCAATTTTCTGGAAGGGAAGTTTAGCAAACAAGAGCAAATAGGGCCTGAATTTGCGTTTGTTATTGCTTTCACAAGCAGCGATCGGTTCAGTTCAACGGAGCGTTTCAAAATTATAAGCCAATGAATATTTGCTTCCTCTGCTGGAAAGATCTAATATCAAATAAATTCTAAGGTGCATCTTTGCATCTTGGTACGTGGCCATGTTTTTCCATTACCTTCCTTACGGGTGGTCAGCAAAATGCCATGTTTCCTGTCGACTCTCTTTGCTTTATTTAGCAGTCGATTATTTTTTATGCAGAATTTCTGGACTTCTGACCGAGGTCAGGTATTTCGATTTAAATGGTTTCAAACCTAATATTTACCATCAGACGGCCAGATATTTCTTACCTACTAACTGCTGTCTGGAGGAAACATGTTATATCTATTTTTGCCGTCCTAGGTCAGATGTTGAAGCTATTTCGAGCACCGCAATACTCGTCCCAAAATACACATTTCCCAAATTCTAACTCGTGTGCCGCGAGCGGGGATGGCTCAGATGGCAAAACCAAACAAAACAAATGTAAATATCAAATGGGCCTAAAAGTAACCTTTCGTTGCAAACCACAGCAACCTGAACGAAGTTCGCCCGTCACCTTTATTTCTTCTTGAGGGACTCAACCAGAACCTCACTTCAGCCTCTCTTCCAAATGTCCTCGTTCTGAAGAATCCTTGCTTCCCACAATACTTTGCCCTTTTTTCAGCTCTCCCATCTATTATTTGGTTTATTGCTAAATGATCTGATAGGCAGTGCTTTAAATCGTAAGTTAGTTTTTTATCTCCGCTCATCCATAAGTATATGTAAATCTCGTTGTATACTTCAGGGACTATGATTTTCCATGTGCATAAAACAGCTCTTGAAAATGATTTTGGTAAGTGAGGTGACTGTATCATTCCGCTTGAACGCTCTTTTACATCACCGCATGAGTGGCCTACGAATAACAAAATAACAATAATTAGTTGACTGTTGGTTGACTTTAGCTCTACATTCGACTTGAAGTCTAGGTTCCCACTTCGGAAACTTATTAGTTGAGTTTTTTCTTCGATGGGTTCTTGCAAAGAATTGATATCTATCTGGCCTTTGGTTGAAAAAGCGGAGCTGAGCTATGGATTTGTGTGTTCTGGAAGGACCCTCTGTTGTTCGTTTCCCAACATTTTGTTCTTCCCACTATGAAGTACATCTTATGAAACGTTTTGAACTGTTTGTTTCTTTGCCTTCTAATAAAATCAGAAAGTTGCAAGGCCGCGTCCAAACTCCTCTAAATGTAAATGATACCGTTAAAGAAAGCATACTCTTCTAAATGGTAAATCAGAAAGTTGCAAGGCCGCGTCCAAACTCCTTTAAATGTAAATGATACCGTTAAAGAAAGCATACTCTTCTAAATGGTATTGTCAAAGAAAAGAATCGACTATTCCCAACATTTTTTTATATATTCGGGCGGCTGCAGCTGGTTTGCAGCACACAACTGACTTGCAAAGTAAATAGAAGGAAAACGCCAGTGGTTTTATTTTTGTGGGTTCTCTTCTTTAACTTGGAACGGGTACGAATCAACGTTGCGTTGCACAATCCCCCCACGGAGGTTTCTGTGCCAAGGTCAGCCTGGTGCTGCCGGGACTGGGCTCCCCAGAAAGCGGTCAAGATTGCTTCATTGGCGTCCAGTACTCTGATGTGAACACGGTCAAGTTGAGGGAGGGGAACAGGCTGTGCCAAGGTGACGCCAAAGAAATTCAGCGGGTAGCTATATCCTTTCCTCATGTTACTTTAGGGGCAGGAGCTTTCGCGGGCAGAAAGTTTCGCGATTTTCGCGTTTTTTGGCATTTTTCGCGAAAGTTTCGGCCAAGGCATAATCTAAAGTCAAAATTCGCGAAAGTTTGTGCTCACGAAATTACAGAAAATTCTCGACTCGCGAAAGTTTTTTCTTTCCAATTTTTTCGTTTCTTCAAGATCTTGTGTTACGGTTCCTAATCAACCCGATCTTTAGTCTCTTGAGCTATAAAACCTTGTAGATTGTCACCGTGACTATAAGTAGTACTGAAATGAATAGAAAATTGTGTTTTTCCTGTCATTTTTCTTCAGTCGCGAAAGTTTTTTCACGCGAAACTGCATCTTTTTTTCTCGATCGCGAAAGTTTTTGTTGCAAAATTTGCCGGAAAAAACGTCATTCGCGAAAGTTTATGCCCGCGAAAGTTTCTGCCCCTAAAGTAGTTTAAAATAAAGCTAACTAAAGATTGGACCATTATAAGTGGCACTGCCTGGACCTCTTAGGTTAACCGAATTGATTAGCAGGCTCATTGAGTAATTGTATCAACATTCTCAGTTTAAAAAAAAGGTTTGAAAGGGGAAATCTTTTTTGCGGCACGGCATAGGCTTTTTATGCGCTACCGTTTAATGTATTTATCGTAAGCAGTTTAGACCCAATGCTAGGGCATTAACTTTTCAAGAAGGAAATGCAAATTTTTGAAATCCAGGGGCCATGGCATAGGTCAATGTCTATGACATGCAAATTGTGAAGGAGGGCATCTCGATGTCACTAGGTCCATTTCGAATTCATTTGCAAAATATAACAAAATCAGAGGGAATGTCTGAATTTTGTCAATATTCACCAACCGATATGAAATAGCTTTTCCAGCTGACATCTTTTGAAGAAGGTTTGAGGAAAAACAAACAAACAATAAAGGTTAGAGACTGCTCTTCTGCGCAAGAAAGAATGGAAGCTAATGCTGGGAGCGAAATTCAAGCTTTTTGAAATTGTTACTGTGAAGGTAGGCTAGGCAGGTTGTTAGAGTAGAAGGAGGTAGGAAAGTACCAGAAAGATAGCCTGTGTTCCAGGCCACAGAAAGAGAGATCTTTCCGACGCTCAGAACCCTTGCTGCTGATGCTGCTCATGGTGACGTGAAATTAAGTGTTTTTCTTGTGTTTGAATATCGTGAGAATGTAACTTTTAGAAATCGGTGCAGTTCTCGGAAGATTTATGAGTAGTTTCTTCAAAGCCAGGCGTAACTACGTCTCTTTCTGCATTTAGGGAAGTAATTGCTGTGGAGCTGCAGTATTAATATCTCCTTCTCTGCACCCCATAAAACTAATTGTTTGAAAAACAAGTTCGCTTTCATCTCTGGAGAACATAACTGGCAGAGAGATTTATAGACTGCACGTGATTGTCAGTTTATTACGAAAATAACGCAGAAACATTACTACCAGCTAATTAAATTATCACCTTATATATTGGCAGGGCCGATACCAGCCATGAGTGCCGAGGGGGGCGAAAAACCAAAATTTTCCGACGATAAAACCATCAACAACAACAGCAACAATAACAACAGTTGTAGGAACAAACATTAGATTTATGCATTATATGAACGATCTAACGCCTAAAAAATTTAAATTTGGCTACATTTTGCAATCCAACCTTGAAATCAACA
This sequence comes from Aurelia sp. 3 sensu Dawson et al. (2005), assembly GCA_964020215.1. Taxonomy (NCBI): domain Eukaryota; kingdom Metazoa; phylum Cnidaria; class Scyphozoa; order Semaeostomeae; family Ulmaridae; genus Aurelia; species Aurelia sp. 3 sensu Dawson et al. (2005). The sequence goes on from OZ026585.1 coordinate 1,202,147, forward strand.
CAATTAGTGAATATCAATCAACATTATGCCATAAATTCAATAATTTCTGTTGGAATTTATATTTGAACACTAATAAATTCATGTTTTTATGCATTATTTCTCCTCAAAATCCTGCAAAACTACTCATTTAAATCAGGAAAATTCCAACAAGGAAGCAAAAATTTCCGACAAATGCCCTCCCATGGGGGGCGGGGAGTGCTCCGCCCCAAGCCCCCCATTGGCTTGTACCTTGTATATTGGTGACCGGCAAAATCTGAACTGTAGGTTTATATAGGCCTTTACGTGCAATATGTGGAAACCTCACGCAAACGCCTGGAGCACCAAAATAACTGTGGGTCCTGTAAAAAGCTTTGCAGAAATTTCTAAAAGTCTGGATGACCTCGCAACTATTACAGGCCATGAAAGAAATGCATGGAAGGAAGGACACTGTAGGGATGAGTTATCGAAGATGCATTGTTTATATCTGTCGTCATCTCCTGCGAAGGAGCTTTGCCGGTTTTCCTCCGTACCTGATTGATGCTACCACATTGGACTATCGCTTCAGATATGGAAGGTGATCTCGTTTTGTCTCGTTTGCCTGACATATAGTTGTTGAAGGGAATTTTGCTCCTTGGCAGAAGTGGGTGGCACAGAGCGAATGGGGCACTGTGTATAACGAATTGAAATGAAATGAAAAGAGTAAATTCTACATAGCAATAAAAGATGGCGTAGATATTCGATACATGAACGATTTTTAAGTGAAGGATTTTTGGGTTAAGCCTAAGGGCTGGCAGGTTTCAGAAGTGGTTGTCCTCAAAGTTGCCTAACATTTTATATTTACAAGCTGTTTTTAAGTGATGGTAAAATTAATTTGCGTAGTAATGTGATTTGGACTTTCAGGGCTAAGTAAATAGCCGAAATATGGTTGTACCTCGTTACAGAGCCTAGAAATAATCTATTTTAGACATTAGAGCAACAAATCATCGGTTCAATGAGTTTCAAGCATAGGTGGCGGAGTAATATGTTGGGAACCCAGATCATTTGGGAATATGTTGTTGGGAACACTGACCATATGATGTCGTTTGAGTTGTGAGTATGGCAAGACCCTACCCTGTATTCTGTAGCAGGCGTGCCTGCGTGCAAACTTTGCCTTAAACCATGAAGGATCCTCGTTGAAGTTTGACCGATGGTCATTCGGACAGGTAGTCCACCGGACCACGGGCCAATAGGTAGTATAAATACATTAGGCCTACCGCTGTTCGCAAGACTCGCGTAGAAAGATTTATTACAGCATTGGTTACAAAACAAATTCGTACACTGCTTGAAATTCATAGTTTTTCAGTTTCCTATCGACAATTCTCTAATTATTGTTTACTTTTGGAAAGATAATTGCAGGACTCGGATTTATGGTGAAGATACTCAATTTTCTCTTTGGAATATATGTGGGTTTATAGCCATTTTTACTGTAAAAATTTCTTTATCCTCACTAAACAGATTTGCTTTCACATCAACTGAGATAGGTTGTGTTTTGGTCATAGGTTTGCGTGAATGGGACCTTTCATGAGTTTTGCCTGAGGTGACAATTTGAAATGAGATTACTGGATGAATTAGATACCATATACTTTGGTTTGAAAATCAGAACTAATTCACAATTCATAAAAGTTAGTTATGATAAGATGGACAAAGATTTTTGAAAATGAATTCTTCTAAAAAAGAAATGAAGGCCAAGACCTTCTTTAAATGTATTTTAACCTTTACTCTTGAATATGAAGGGCAGATGGTGTTGTGAAAACCGTTGCCGACTACCGACTGTTGGGCTACGATGACTCAAAACTCTCAAGGCCCTCAAGGGAGAAAACAGTATTGAAATTACCGAGGGGTTCCAATTATCTGGAGTTTTTACCGTATATAAGCCTAAGCAGTGGAGACGAAAATTTTCCAAAATTCGAGAAACTGCCTGCCAAATTTCGGATATGTTGTTGAATGACCTACAACGGCTGGACTGCTAAAAACAGAAATATTTTTAACATGAAGTTTACATTTAGGGAAAAAATAAGATTCTGTTTTTACTTTCATATTTGGCACCTCTCAATAACTACAAGTAGAAAGTAGAGACAATGATGGACGCAGACAAGTGTCGACTAGGGTTATGTCGTCAAGTAAACCACATTCAAATGGTGTTGACATCATGAGATACGCTTCTTCTTGTGGCTGTTGCCTGGTTTGGCCTCCACAATGTCCAAAACCTAAGGGGGTGTGTCTGGTCAACCTGAAGATGTTCTGCTTAGGCCACACTTGATATTCCGACAGTGTTAAACTGCAGCATGCCTGCAAAGGATCCTGAGTGACAAAGACTCTTTAAACGGAAGCAAAGAGAACGTTCACTTCCGTTTGTGCACTCCATTTTTGTGGTGAGCCCCGGTGAGCCCTGTTTACGATTTCTCGCCACCTGATTGGCTTATTCTTGAGATATTTTTGGAGGTGTGTCTCACTAATTAGCCAATCAACGCTGTGAAACCTATGTAGTTCAAGATCACAAGCTCCTGCGCGAATAGTCGAATAAAATGCCCATGTTGACGTTCGAAAATGAACAATTTAGGAAGAGTTAATCGAAAATGTCTCGCTTCCCACACTTTCCTTCTGAATTGCTCTAAAGGTATTGCCACCTTAGTCCCTGCCAAGTGTATGAAATAGTTTGGAAACCGCTAAAGAGTTCTTGTGTCCGATTTCTCAAGATAGGACTACCAAGATAACAAATCATTGTTTCTCAGTTCCTCTGTAAGATTTGATCCACGCAGGCAAGCATTATATTTGCAGTGCGAGAGGAAACTCAGAGATTAACTAAAGAAATAATACGAACCACGCAAATCTTTTTTCCAAGCTCTTTGGGAATTATTTGACCCCATACTAATTCGCGGTCGAATGTATGTTTGATTTTGCGCTCTAACCCCCAGGTACAACTTTGTGAATGAACAGGCTCACTGTAGTCTTACTTTTCTCCACATCATGCTATTATTCCAAATTCTAACCATGTTCTGAAATAGATATTTTTGTGTTGTCGAAGAAAAACACAACGATCATTCAAAACAACTCTGAAAAGTGAATTCTAATTTCTACAGGTTCGAGGAAATCGAAAGATTTTTATAAACAAATGAAAATGATACCCAAGGTTTTCCAATTTTCCAAACAATCTGTATTCCCTGTATTTTGACTTTCTATCAAAGTCAAAAGTCAGTTCCATTGACAGTGTTAAACCACCAAGGAACACTATGTTTTCTTGTAAGTTATTTCAATGGTTCAAATATTCCAAGCATTTGACCAGTGAGGTTTCATCAAATTTCTAATGAAAACAACAAACGAGATACTGCGTTTCATTGATCTGTAATACAGAATTTCTTACAACACCATAACTTGCTGGCACAGACGTTGATGCGTGTAACAACTCACAAAATTTTGCCAAGAAAGAATGATTCCACGCAACCATCTCTCAATCTCTCTGATTTATCAAACTTCCTGGAAAATTGATGGCTTCCCTTACGATTTCGAATGCGGAAGAAGCCCCCGGCCTGGATCGCTGTACTATCCACAGCACTACTGGGGGATTCCAAATCTAACAAATTTTAACATAAAAAAATTTTTGTCTTTATGTAAAAAAAGTTAAAGTTGAAGTTTATGTTGGGTGATTTTTTTGTTTGATACTTTTGCATTGATTGGGGAATTTTAAGTTCAATTTTTGGTGATAGGTTTCAATGCAAATAAAATCGACAGAAATATGACAATGTTTGTCTGTATAAAATGTCTATTTGCAAATGGGAAAAATCGAGATGAATAGACAAATGTCCTGGAAGCAATCTTTAAAAACAGAAAGGAACTATAAAAAGTTCATAAAAATAGTAAGCAAATACTCACCGACCATTGAGTTATATTTGAAACAGGAACACATCTGTAAAATATTGAACATCACAGCAAGAAATTTCAAAATATACACACTATGAAGTCCTTTATAAGCCATATTTGAAAAGTACTTTGACACTTAAACTCCACTGATAGAAAGTTGAAAGCAACTGATCGATTTCTGCCCCATCAACTTGTCTCTCCAAACACACCATGCGATTGTGCGATATGCGGTAATTTCCTCCTTTTTATAGGCGCGATTTATGAAGACAAAGAGAAATTTCCTGCCAATACGGCTTTTTATTATCGCCCAGTCTGTTCACGTGCTACTCGCGATTTAGATGAATGAAGAATAGAAGAAAGCCTCTTCACATCCAACCATCCCCCGTCTCCTTGGTATTGGATGTGAACCGCATACCACCCCCGTCAATTTGGATATAAGGACCCCCGTCTTAGTACAATATATGGTCACGTGATTGCAGCTAAATTAGGTTTTTCACGGTTGCTCACGCTGACAGCTTGGCAAGAGATAATTTTCCTTATTTTTGAGCTCCACGAAGCTAAAACTGGCCGAGTTTTTATTCATTTGATCGGGAAAGTCTCCAAAATTGACAACATTTTTTGTTGAAATTTGATTCAATATTCTTTTGGTGTTGATTGACAGTCCTTTCGACAGCCTTGTTGTTAAATATGAGGGCAGTTTATTGAGAGTCGGAGGAACGTGCAATCAGTAGAGTCTTCAAATAGCTATTATGTTTTGAGACCAATACATGTGGGGTCTTTTTGCAAGGAAAACGGGCAGTGCCAAGAAAGTGGAGGGGGCTTCAATATGCATATTCTTCTGAAAAGACTTACGAAGGTTAAACATGGATGTAACGCCTAAGAGTCTATACTATGCTATACTATACCATACCATACTATAGTATACCATACTATGCTATACTATACCATACTATACTATACTATACTATACTATACTATACTATACCACACCATACTGTACTATACCATACCATACTATACCACACCATACCATACTATACCATACGACACCATACTATAATATACCATACTATACTATACCACACCATACTATACTATACCATACTATACTATACCACACCATACCATACTATACCATACCACACCATACTACTGTACTATACCACACCATACTATACTATACCATACTGTACTATACCACACCATACTATACTATACCATACTATACTATATTAAACTATACCATATTATATTATACTATACTGTAACATACCACATAACACCATGCTATACTATACCATACTATATTATACTATACAATACCATACTATACTATACTATACTGTATTATACTATACTATACCATACTATACTTTATAATACTATACTATACAATACCATACTATACAATACCATACTATACAATACAATACAATACAATACTATACTATACTATACTATACTACATCGATGTCCATACTATACTACAGCAATAAATTTCACGTAGAAGAATAGTTGTATCCGTTTGCCTTCAGAAAGAAACTTCCTTAAGACGATAGTACTAAACGTTTCTCAATTTTCCGGCGACTTGCTTGCGTTTGGCCTTGAAAGATTTTTTAGGACTTCTCAAACATAATACTAGAGTTTCTTAAAGTTTTTGCCATCCTAGTACTATAGTTTCTTATAAACCAGTTTCTTATTCGAAAACGCGTTTGTGATATATCCACCTGTTCATCGTTAATTGTGTAGGTTGAGTTACAGAAATTGATTTAGTATATGACTGGTACTACTATATTACTATAAGCCTATTACTATATTTACTATTTTACTAGTCCTATTTGCTGATTCTGTCCTGGTTTTAGGATTGATTTACTACATGTGATGGTAAAATTGTCTCGAAAGATCTTCTAAGAAAAATTCGATTCGATGCAAGTGTAACTTTCTGTTTATGAGGTAGACAAGGTGTGGTTTTAGTCACTTGCAGACTCATCCATAAACGGAAAAAGACCGGGAAGAATTTGGCCTGTTTGTTTTTCCAACTGAAGTGTGGCTTTTGTGCTTTTAAGATGATAAATCCTTCCCTGGATCAAGTTTTGAAGAGTACGTAACAGATATATTACATATCCGTCTTCAAATAAAGCGAAAGAAAGAAAGAACCTGGACAGTATGTTTGTTCCAACTCAAGTGTGCCTTTCGTGCTTTTAAGATGATAAATCCTTCCCTGCATCAAGTTTTGAAGAGTACGTAACAGATATATTGCATATCCGTCTTCAAATAAAGGGAAAGAAAGGAAGAACCTGGACAGTATGTTTGTTCCAACTCAAGTGTGCCTTTCGTGCTTTTAAGATGATAAATCCTTCCCTGCATCAAGTTTTGAAGAGTACGTAACAGATATATTACATATCCGTCTTCAAATAAAGGGAAAGAAAGGAAGAACCTGGACAGTATGTTTGTTCCAACTCAAGTGTGCCTTTCGTGCTTTTAAGATGATAAATCCTTCCCTGCATCAAGTTTTGAAGAGTACGTAACAGATATATTACATATCCGTCTTCAAATAAAGGGAAAGAAAGGAAGAACCTGGACAGTATGTTTGTTCCAACTCAAGTGTGCCTTTCGTGCTTTTAAGATGATAAATCCTTCCCTGCATCAAGTTTTGAAGAGTACGTAACAGATATATTACATATCCGTCTTCAAATAAAGGGAAAGAAAGGAAGAACCTGGACAGTATGTTTGTTCCAACTCAAGTGTGCCTTTCGTGCTTTTAAGATGATAAATCCTTCCCTGCATCAAGTTTTGAAGAGTACGTAACAGATATATTACATATCCGTCTTCAAATAAAGGGAAAGAAAGGAAGAACCTGGACAGTATGTTTGTTCCAACTCAAGTGTGCCTTTCGTGCTTTTAAGATGATAAATCCTTCCCTGCATCAAGTTTTGAAGAGTACGTAACAGATATATTACATATCCGTCTTCAAATAAAGGGAAAGAAAGGAAGAACCTGGACAGTATGTTTGTTCCAACTCAAGTGTGCCTTTCGTGCTTTTAAGATGATAAATCCTTCCCTGCATCAAGTTTTGAAGAGTACGTAACAGATATATTACATATCCGTCTTCAAATAAAGGGAAAGAAAGGAAGAACCTGGACAGTATGTTTGTTCCAACTCAAGTGTGCCTTTTGTGCTTTAAGGATGACCAATCCGTCCCACCCTGCAGCAAGCTTTCAAGTGTAACAGTCAAGAAATTGCCGATTGAAATTACTCATTGAATTTGCCCGGCCTCACAAATTCGATACTGTCTTTCTATTATAGTATATTATAGTGGCCTCACAAATGCCTTCAAAAGAAAGGCCAAGAGAGCAACAGCGAATTTGAAAATAAGAGTTATTTTGAGATCATTTTAATTAAATAGAAGCATCAAAATAACCTTGTTTTAGCAAAAACAGAACGGACTGACAAAGAACTGATGATTCCAGCATTGTCCTAAGGAAAGGACCTTTTTAGCTAAAGATTTGAGGTGAGTTTCATTCGTTAACTATGGTTTCCTTGAAAGTTTTACCGTTTGGCCTCCCCAGATTTAGAACTTATGATGGCTAGATTTTCTTTGAAGTTGCATGAATTTGTTTAAAAAGAGGAGAATCCCAATATTTTGAGCCAAAAATCCAAAAGTAAGGAAAGAACTGCTTGCAAAAATAGATAGATAATAATTTGAATCCAAGCATTTACCTAGAAGCTCAGAAGATTACCCCCCCCCCCCTAAAAGCTTCATCCTTCTTTCTTATTCAATGATCCTGTAGATACTCTCTTGACATGTAAAAGACTCTTTCCTCCCAGAGAAGAACCACTGTCCTTTTCTTTCAGACATGTTTTACTCATGTGATTCTCGTTAGGTGCTCTCTTCAAAACCAATGGTGTGTCTGTCTTCGTTCTTGTCGAAACAAAAACTCGGAGAGTGACTGGACAACACCCAAAATGGTCAAAACAAGTAGTTCCCTCATCCTTGTGCGATATCATTGTACTTCTTTTAAATGGATTTTGAAAGTTCGAATATGATACATACAACATTAGACCACTGTCTTATTTGTGAAATGACAAAGAGGCTCATATGATACTCTTGATCATATAAGGAATTGCTCACCATAGCACGTATGAAGAAGGTGGTGAAGTTATGAAATGGTCAAAGTCTTCGAAAAACTTTTTTCTTGCTGTAAACTAAATGACGTTTTTTAGTACATCAATGTCCCTTACTACGAAATTGCCAAAATGCATGGCTTATATCATAACATGGATGCCAGGCCCAGCCAGAAAGAAAGACTAAAGAAGGTACTATTCCAAGTTTTGGACGTTACTTTTCCTTGGGTTGTATTTGGATCTGGTACTGAAGGTAATAGCACCAGCAAGGCCTCCGACGAGACCTGAAAAGTGGAGGGGCCAAAATTTGAGATGAAAATATACCATAGCCCAATATGATAAGCTGCCCTCCCAGGGACAGATCTCGAGGGAAAAGTGACTGAGGTATGCGAGCGTGAAGCGCGAATAAAATCCTGCCGTATGGGTCCGAACGTAGGGGTCTGGGGGTTGTAGCCCCTGAAAGATTTTTTTAGACTACGCCTTTCAGCTCATTGAAAAATCTCCATTTTGAATTAAAGCTGGAAGAATCGAGAAGTAAATATTTGTAAGATACCCTACCAAGAAAGTATACAGTTTTTAGAAAGTAGCATTTTCTTTGGCTAGCAAGCAGCACTTGCCTTACTTGCCTATTAGATTTATGCCCAAAAGATGCGAGGTCTTTGCCTTCTGCATTGACTATCTGCTTCCTGGTGCAGTTTCTATAGCTTTAGCTTTCTTATATATTCATAGTGATTTGAAAGGTGTAGATTTTGATATAACTGAAAATTGTCTGTGATTGTGTACAATAGTGAGGTTGTGACCATGTTAGTTTCCGACATGAAATTTCACTTATCAACAGAACAGGGATTGAATCGAATGGATGCTAGGAAATTTGCTTGAATTTAAATGAGCATATGGTTTTAATGTGAATTAAGACGATTATCAACAAATTTTGGAATTGCATTTTTTTGCGAAAAAGTGGAGGGGCCATGGCCCCCCCGGCCCTCCCGTCGTCGGAGGCCCTGACCAGTCAATGTTAGAAGGTCGTTTAGGGTTTGCAGAGAACAGAGGAACAATTTGGAACATTATGACCACTTTGAACAAAACGAACGTAGAAGACATGCAGAAAGCAAGGAAAATTTGCCCACCCCGATAAGTACGGCGGCGACATTTCGATTTTGTGGAGAGAAAAAGGGAACGTGAAACCCCTAGATTGCCTTCGTCTTCAGTTCGAGACCAAGAAACTTGTTTTTGTCAGTAACTACGGCAAGAACGGTGGCTATAAAAGTAACGAGTTTAAGATTCAAAATTTGATATCACACAAAGGAAGCGAGGCAAGTTGAAAGAAAAAAAATCTCAAACTGGCTGCCCTTCAAGGTCTATGTTCGTGTTTACAAGAGAGAAGAAGATTTAGCATAAATTCCAATCTACCTTCGATCAAGAGCTAGTATATTAAACATGGAAGGTTGGGCTCAGTTGAATGAGATCTTTAACAGCAAATTTAAAATTGAGGAGAAACAGTTGACAGCGAATCTTTGTTTTTGACTATGTTGATGATATATTTATAAGGGCCTAAAAGTGCGTCAGATGTCACTTCGCTGCTATTGTCAAGCGCTGAAGAGATCTTGGACTATTTATCTTACAGTTTAGTTAAACGAGTCACAGTTCAAATGAAACGGCTACAGACAGAACCAAAGTTTGTTTGATTCGTTATTTTTCATGTGTCTGGTCGTGGCGAGAGAGTAAAGGCTGCTCTCCATATCCAGCGTTTTGAGCGCGCGAGCGCTGCGACCACGATTGATTGCAAGCGCCCGCGATGGTAGTTGAACTTGTTCCTACTCCCAAAGCGCCCAAAAATCGGTCGCTTGCGATCAGATTCATAACTAAAGTTTTATCAACTGCGCATGCTCCTGTATGGTCGCAGTGCCCGCGCGCTCAAAACGCTGAATATGGAGAGCAGCCTTAAAGTTGCTGCCGTTGGCCGTTACTTAGACTTATGACGATGAGTCTCGTGTTGCCCTGTGCTCTTTGACTTGATGATGGCGCTTCGGGCAATAGAGACTCATAGTATTACTATGAAAAACTTGGCCCTTTTTAGGCCCAAACTTCGCAATTCCTCCAGTACCAATCAGATTGCGAGATTTGTGAATTACTATTGTTACACTGTAGATGTGATAGAATTTTCGATTCGACTGAAGAATTGAAAACACTCCAATGGGATTGAGATTCAACGCCATTATTCCGTCATAATTCCATTGATGATTGAAGAAAATAGGACCAGATTTTTCACTGTCATTTTGAGTCCTTCTTGAGCAAGGTTTATCGCAGGGATACAAGGGACTCATCGTCATAAATCTAGAAGGAGACAGGGGGCTTTGGGCTGCAGCCCCCAAGGTTAGAAAAATTCCCTTGCTGATTGAAAGAATTGTTGTCGAAAAGGGAAGAATTCTTGCATAATCCACACCATGGGCAAAAGCTCGGTCGAGTGAGGTCAAACACCGGATGGGTGACCTCGGAGGCCTGACCTCACAACTCCCCTCGTCGTCCTTCGGATGGGACGTTAAACTAGGGGTCCCATGCCTGGATGCGGCATGCACAGTGGGCCTAAATTAGCTTTCAGTAGCTAGAAATCCTGACAAGCCCACTCAAAACAAATTGAAAAGCAAAAGCAAAACAAAAGCAACTTCGAGACCTGGTGCTAACCATAATCTTTTGCACTCCCAGTGAAAGAAAAACTAAGAGAACCTCTGCCCAAAGGACTTTCATATCATAGGGTAGTCGCCAGTTGGTCCGTAAAGGAACATTGTTAGCTGTGGGTCTCTAATTTTCAGCTCATTTGCCAAGAAGTCTCTTGTTTTTCTCGCATCTTCTTAACTTGTTTTCGTCTTTGAATGTTTTTCAAGGTGGTCATATATCCTTGATTGATTAAATTATTCCCTGGCAAAATGACCTTTACTTTTTTAGACTTGATTTAACATGGATCTAATAAAACCTTATTTACTTGAGACAAGTGTAACCTCTGCGGGCCTAGCAACCAACTTGGTTTCCTTTGTTTGATGATATCTTTATGTGGAAATATGACAATTTCAAAAATTCTTCATTAAATTTTTGGTTCATGTCAGATTTATGATAATCATCTTCATAACCCCACTTACCAACCTTGCTTGATCTTTATCAAGTTTTGAATAATAGATGAAACCCACTGATTTGTAAGTTTTTTTCCTTACCAAAATGTAGAGGTTGTCTCGTCATGTACTTTAACGTGTAAAACGAACGAGAAATAAACAAAAAGAGACGTTTTTAGCACACTAAGGCCTCTCAAGTTAAAGAGTCACTGCTAACCATGATCCTTTGTGGCGCCAAATTTGACTTTCGTATTATCTGAAAGTCGTTTCTGGCCTAAATTCTCCTTGCCTTGCTTTTTATTCAGCGAACAAAGGATCATGTTTGACAATGGACTCTAGCATAGACAAAGGTGCAGAGTCCAAATTTTGATATTTCTCTTTCTCCAATTTCAAAAAGGGGCCAAAGCAACGGACATACCTCCCATACCTCGCACGTGCAGTCTCCAGTTGTTTGTTTGTCCATAAGAAAGAATGAACGCAAAGCCTAATGGTTAGCAGAGGGTCTTTAATGCTATCAAATCGTTTCTTCTCTGTTTATTTTTCGTTCGTTTTTTATCGGCACTTTTAGCCAATTTTAGTATCAATTTAATTGTTTCTTTGTTGCCAATATCATGTATTGATTAAGGTATTTGTCTCGTACAGTAAGCCGTGTTGTCATGACAATAGCAGAATACTTAGGCCAAGAAACTTCAACATGCTCACAACTTTGGCCCGTTTGGTTTTTGGCGTTCTGTTTGTCCGTCAGTTGACTTCAGCAAAAGGAAAACATGGTTACAGTTATGATTACATGCTTGTTCCTTTTTGCTTTTAATGTTGCCGAAATACAGCATGTTAAATAAAAAAGTTTACATTGCTGGTCTATTCCTTTCCAGCGCCAGGGTGTCGGAAAAATAGTGCGCCTAATATTCACACTGACACTGTTAAAACCATCTTTATCTTAACCAGTTTAAATTTCAACCTATCAAATGACTGGATCTGTTTGATTGACCAATCAGAAGGCTCTATTCAAAATCGTGGTTTAATTTAAGCTGGTTTAACCTGTAGCGTGAATGGGGCATAATTTTTGCAACGGTTTTGAATACGAGATGTAACTTCGATTGTGCCGTTCAAATTTCAATGTGGTTTCTGAATGGAAATTTAGGGGAAATGGAAAGTTTCTATTGGAAATTGAAGGTAAATGGACATTTCCATTTCCCTCTTGGAAAATTATGGAGAAAGTGTCTGTTTCTCTTGAACTTGAAAGACAAGGAAGGTAACGAAATCGATTCATGCATTTAGGAACATTTAGGCCAGGTATTTTGGATACGATCAACACCCAAATCGTGTCCATAATACCCATGCTTCAATCAGATTGATATCTAAAATTTCATCAATTGCGCATGCTCCTAATTGGTCGTAGCGCTCGCGCGCTCAAAACGCTCGATATGGAGAGCAGCCTTTTTATCGCGATCAAGTGTTGAGAAAATGTCGTCTAATAAATGTAGTTTGTCTCGGTTCGTTGAGATGAATCATTGTCTCAGAATGTGAAACATATCATGCCAAATGCGAAGATTTTTAATCGCACACTTATTACAGTCGCCTGTCTCCAGAATGTTTCTCTCGATTTGTCTTCATTAGAAAAATATCTTAGGGTCTTGAGCAGAGCCACAGAAGTCAGACTTTATCTTGCAGAGTTCAAGTTTCGCCTTCCTTTGACGTTTTTTTAATCTCAAAAGTTTTCTTATGATGTCAGTTTTCAAATATTTCAATAATATCAAGCGAAGACGAAACCTATCGCAAAGCTGCTTACCTCAACACACCTTATTTATCCAGACGGCATCACGTCACAGCAGTGTTGAAAGCACTACATCGCCTTGTTTTGGGGTAAATTTTTGGTACACTTCTTTAGTTATCCATAAGAAATTTGCGAACATTTTCATAAAATTTCTCGTATTTTGACTCTCGCGACAAAGAGCAGAGAAAGGATTGAGAGCTATTTTCAGTCAGCTCAACGAAATAGTTTCACGAATAGCTGTTCTTGAAAGCAAATCATATATTTGGGTCAAGAAAGCTGCGAGAAACTTCCCTTTGCGACGATGATTTTGTAAAGAACGCCACAAACTCTATCAGTTGTGAATTGTTCGTCGCTTCCTTGGACTCCACCCGGCTTTTCGACGTTTGCTTATTTATCCGCGAAGAGTTTTCAAGTGAACTGAGCAGCCACTAAATAAATATCGATATTGTAAGGAGAAACTCAAAGTCCCAGCGCGACACCCTATATTTTGTAGTGGCTCCATTTACCCCAAGTTTGATTTTCAAGCGCGAATTGATCTGGATGAATCCTTGGCGTTTTTTTTCAATACTAACAGGTTTAGTAAAGAAAACATGCATTTCTTTGTCTTTGCGACGAGAATCAGATTATTCAAAGATATATTGCAAAATTTTAATATTGGTTACATCCATTTTTATTCGTGTGATCAAATTCTCGATAAAGCAGTGTTTTATTTTCCCACGGGTAGGGGGGTTCTCGGCTAAATTTCGGGCAGGGGTGTGCCGCCCACGGTTTCAAAATGACACCGTTGGCTAGACCAATTTTTCTGAAAATGCCACCCTTGGCTAGACTAATTTCTACATCAAAAGTGCCATGAGTGGCATTTTCTGGACAAAACTTGCCAAATTTTTGCATTCTCTTGACCAAAATTTGAAATTTGGGTTTCTTTACAGGAATTACCGAAGTTTGACATTTCTTTGACCAAAATTGCCAAAAGGTATACCCTTGCCCAGACTGAATGGGCGAAAATTGGCAAAAAGTATACCCTTGGCGAGACTAGAAGGTTTGAAAAAGCATACCCTTGCGGGCGGCACATCCCCAGGTACCTTTACTATGGAAGAACCCCCCCCCCCCGTGTATTTCCCTAACATATTCGTGCCATGCAATGTTGTGCCATGAATGCAAAAGTATGGTCTCATGGCTTGAAATAGGACGCAACCTTACACGACTAGGTCTATTGCAATTTCCATTTAACACGTGTTTGATGATAACATACTCGAGATTGGAACAACAAATTAAGGACCATTTTTAAATTTCTGGCCCTACTTCATATCTTATGTTTCATTCACAAGAGTGTCAAAGTTGAAATAAAACTCACACATTTTTAGTCAAGATTTTAGCGAAGAAGAAAACAACTGTTTCTGAACAATCTTCTAAAACTTTTTGACTCCTGTGTACAATTTTTGTTGACCACATCAATTTCTCTGTTGTTCAGAGGCTGTTATCGACCTCAGAAATTAATAACATTTCTAAATCTTTGCTGGATATAGTAATGTTCCATTTTTGCACATCCGAAACTTTGTCCAATCATTATAAGGATTTTTTCAAGAAATAGGTCCATTTCCTCATTACGTTTTCATATTTTTCATCTCTGGTAAGTTTTTTTTGTCTCATTCATGAATTAACTTGTTTTTGATTCTTCACGTGGGATCATTAGATTAACATAAATTTCAATTCATTTAAAATTTGTGGTTTTCTCCATGTTTTTATTACAACAATAACAAATCATTTCTCGCGATGTGGGACACGAGTCTTGAGAAAGAAAAAACATTTTTGAGACTTGGTTAAAAAGCTTCGGTTGATAAATTGGCAACCATATTTGTTATAAATATATTTGAATTATTTTTTATACGAAAATACATGAAATTTTATAAATACATCGGTTCTACTTTCTCATAGATTGTTATTACTTGATTGGGAACTCATTTGAATCAATGTTAAATCCAATTGATTTGAAAATCAAATATAAATTGTTATTTATGGATCTGAATGAAATCCAGACTGACTGACAAGTATAAATATTTGTTCTCTGAGTAATGTTGCCAAGTCTTCTAGCCAAAGATCAACACGAAAAGATCTCCATGTGTAATCCAACGGGATAAACATGTACATTGAATGTCATGTCGTTATTGCTGCGAGCATGCGCGAGCAGCCATTTAGAGCAAGAATTCGAGGATGGACAGTGGAGTATTTTTCAAACAACTACAACAACTGGTTGTAAAGTATAGTGCATTTCTGCCTGAGAGCGCCCACACCACGACTACAATTTCTGGAGAGAGAGAAGCTCTCACAAGTTTATTGCGGGAAGAAGGAAGACTTTTCACGGACTTTGGTACGTATCGAATCGTTTTTTAAATCTCATTTGACAGCAGTTATGAGAGGATTCCTTTTTCCTCTCAGTTGTGTTGACCGTTTGTTGTTTCACAGCGGACATGTTTCGAAAGTGGCAGGAAGATGCCACAAAGAGCGCCTAGGCCTACGCGTTGCTCGCGCTTTCACCAGCAAGCTGCAGGAAGCACTGCTTGCCACCGGGAGGAAGTGAATAAAGAACCATTGTTCAAAGTTAAGAAGGTGAATTCGAATGAGCTGTGGAAGTAGGCCCAATGATAACTCTGTTAGTGTTTCAAGCTTTCAGGCAGGCCTGCGACTAATTAAAAGATATTGCTGGAATACTATACTCCTACTGATAAACAGCTGGTTTCACTGCTTCCCACTGGTAGCGGTGGATAAAGAAAAATTTGTTCAAAATTATGAAGGAGAATAGCTTTTTAACTGCAAGGAATTTTTTTGGTTTGCCAAGTAAAACATGCATGGATAGGCCTTTTTCAAGTTTTCCAAACAGTGCCAGCTGTAGGTTTCATTAAATTCTTAAATCCCATCAAACTTCAAACTGCTCAAATCTTCAGAAATGCCATGATGAAAGAGATGATGATTTCCCTAACAAGGAAAAACCATCAACCAGAAAATTGCACTAGAGATGATTAAAAGGGTTTTTAACCACAATCACATCTGATAGAATCCTGATGATATTGCCTTCATTATTGATAGAAATTCCTGGAATGTGAAGGGTGTGCAAAACTATTCCAGATACTGTTTTTAGCATAATTTCTTTTCACAAGCGATAGTTAAATATTTTTCATAACTTTTGCACATATACAAGCTTATTTCATTTCATTATATATTCTTGCAGGAGTAAGGCAATTTATTAACTTGTGAGATTCCTATAAAGATCAACACAGGACCCAGCATTGGACTGCTATTTCTATATTCACTTGTGACATTCCTGTAAGAATTCTTAGAGACCAGCACAGCATTCGATTGCAATTATTTATGTCGTTCTTGCAAAGACAAAAGAAGCAGAGGATCATTATTGCTACTGTCACCATTCCCAACACCTTGTGACATTTCAACTTTGACACAAAGTGTTATTGGTTGAACTTCTGAAGAACTGTGGTGACCAACTGTTGTGCAGCATAAACTCTCAAGACTGTTTATCTTTGAAGACATAATTGGGTATTTAGACCGAACTGAATATTGAACCCTTTGTTTGCTGCCATGACGTGCGAAGTTAATCTTTTATGCTGACATTGATTAATGCAGATTGAAACAAAATAATCAGTAACTGTAAGCATTACAGAGAAATAACCAAATATGTTATTATAGAAGATCATTTTTACTTCAAAGAATACAATGAGCTGTGGACAAGGAAGAAAATTGTGTTATCTAGAGTACCACCCAGAGCAGAAGAAAGCCACCACACTACACATGTAGTCATGCGTGTTGCAGTCATACCAACCAGTCCTGAAATTTGTAAACAGTTATACTATGTTTGGAATTATATCTACCTTAACAACTGCAATTTCGCATGGCAAGACATACACGTTTCGAAAACTCCTCTCGATTATTATTCTTATACAGTAAATATTGCAGAATCGCGTTACACACTAGGCTGTGAGCAGCACTTCCTTAACATCGTTAACAGCTAGTTTAAAGTCATATGCTGTAAGACAGAAGTTTGAGGGAAATTCGTTCGTGATTTTCGGCCTGTTTTGCAGGCTTTTTGAATGAGGCTCTCCTGAGAAAAAATCTCATAGTTTCAAAAAGGAGTGGCCAATTTGAGTAAAATAAATTTTAAAATGGATTGGAACATGTCCACTGTTAAACAATACATTTTGCAATGCTATCGCCTAAATATCCAGGGAGCAGTAACATTAAAACTGAATTGTTTTTTATTCACTCTGCAATCGTGAAAATGTCAAAATAAAGTTGTTCGAAGTCTGTTCTATGTTCAGAAGTTACTTGAGTATGTACCAAAAAATCCGTGCATTTGTCCGATTCATTCACAAAGTGTCCTTTTTACATTTTGATCAACATTATTTGCCATTTCTGTCTCTTTATGGTGCATGATTTCACGTCACAAATGTTCTTTTGGTGTAGTCACATGCTGTTTGTTTAGATCTGGAGACATTCCAAGGTCAAAAAGCCACAACACGAAGTGGGTGCAATCCAATTTCAAAGGCAAGCTGCTCTTCTCTTCTTGGTTAAAAACAATTTAATCTTCCCAGTGCGGCCAATTCATGTTTAAATTTAGCCGGACACTATTTAGATAATGTTTGTATCTTGACAATTAATACTTAACTCGATTTCAAGTAACTCAAGGTTTCCAGTCAATTAAGGTCAACTCAAAGAATCTTAAAAATCCTGAATACTTCAGTTGTGACAAACATTTCTTACGCCGGGGGATATCTTTCCACTTAAAGAAGCACAGCAAGTTTTGACATTTTTTGGCAGTCCTTATGGGTTAAGAAGCTGCCATGATCTACCTTTGCCTCAAGTGCACACTACGTGCAATGGTTTGGAAACGATATCGTTTCGCGGGTGTAGGTTATGGCAAGCACTTCCCAATGACATAAAGCTGTAAGAAACCCTCTGCAGCTTTAAAAAGAGAATCAAAGTCTGAGCGGAGTAGAATGCAATTGTAGACTTTGTAGACCTTTTATGGCTCAGGTTGGGTTCCTGAACTGATCTATTTTACTGCTTTGTAAATACCGTGGAAAAGAACATTGTAAATATGGAAAACATTGTGAAAATCTGTAAACTTATGTATTTGTAGATAATTACTTTCTATTTGATTTCTTTTTTTTTCTTATTTTTTTTACAAATTTTACTTTTTTAGATAGTAGGCCTGAGTTAGCTCTTATTTTATAGCTATTTTTGTATATTGCCTACTTTAAATAAATTAGAAATAATAATAATAAAATGGCTGAAATATATTTGTTAAAGAAGTAGCATTCCTGGTTGCCAAGCAATAGCTGATCACTGATGATTTGAAACCAAATCCGTTCCTCCCATTGAACAGCGTCTGCGAAGGAGTGTGGACTATTACGCCAAGGATGGTAGCATGGAACTATTTACCAAGATGCATTGTGTTCTTTTTAATCGAATTCCTGCAGAATCATGGAAGATTTTTAGCAAGAACGTAATTCACTTTAGTACAATTTAGTACAAAAACTGCCATCCCCCTATCTTTAACGTAATTGTCTATTACTCCAAGGAAATATTTCCATTCTGCAGTTTTTGGGGTGAAATTTAAGTTATCTTAGTTTTCACCAAGTGTTGGGATCACAGAAGCGAAGAAAGCTATGGGGCGTTAACTCCATTGGCCTTTGATTGACACCACAATGTAAGTCGATTAACGACTGCAAACAAAAGAAATTATTGCAACCAGTAATTCAAAACAATCAAAGCCGCAATTCTTGCGCTGAAACAAGTAGGACAAACTGTCGCCTTGTGCACGCGAAAGGTTGTTTTAAGTGTAGTCGTTAGGGATGAGAGAGATCCCAATAAACGAATAATGGCAAATCAAATGTTATGTCTGGCGGATGTTGTTTCTTTCTGTCAAAACCGAGCAGAAGGCATTGCAGTAGGTCTTTACTGAGAGTAAATTCAATTCGAGTTGCAGCCTGCATTCCCAAAATAGAAGTAAACGTCCTTGCTGCAAACAAGGCACTCTGTTTCCAAATCTAAACTTTGCCAAAAATTTTCTTGGCACGCCGTTGGGTGACTCCAAAGTGAGGTGAAACCGGCAAGTCCAATTATCGATAAATTGTTGTAATATTTACAATGCATTATGGGATTTCGTGTAAAAGCCCATTATCCTTCGACTTTGTTATAAGCTCATTACTCCTCGTAAAAATAACCTTTCGCATGCTCAAGGCAACAGTTTGCCCTGTTGATGCCATGGCAACGTTTGCGGCTTTGTTTGTCTTGAATTGCTGGTTGAGAGAATTTCCTTTGTCTGCAGTCGCTCATCGCTTTGAATTATGGTGTCAATCAAATCAGCTGATGCTATTATTTTTAAGTTGTCCTTCTTCACTGCAACACCTTCAACGAACTAATTTCTCCCATTGGTTTTAATGTCATGACGTCAAATAAAGTAAATCCAGTCTTATGAGATTCATTTCAGTGCAAGATGCCTAAGTCTCGCAAGTGTTTTGCGTTTCGAACGGCTAAGAAGAAGAGCCTAAACGCTTTAGAAAAGCTGTATTTTGGTCACGTGACTGATGGTAATCGCTACAGCATCCTGGGAATATTCTTCACTTTGGACGAGCAAGGAAAGGTTGCTTCTTGCATAAATTGGAGCCTAAAGGTTAAAGAAAGCATTATCTGTGAACAGGCTTATTGGCTGCTACATTATCAGGAAATAGAGTTCCACCACGGGTATGTAATAGTGTAATTCAAGAGCTCTCATTGATCGTTTGGAAGTTAACAAGCAGTAAGATCGATTTTAGTTGCAAATTTTCATATTGAGATGTTAACCACCAAAACAAAATAAAAATAGATTTTATGGTGTGATGGCATCCGTTGCTGCGAAGTAATTCTACGCCTGATTAATCAGGCTGCAATGGACGATTGCGGTAATGATTGGATAAAGATTTGCTACCAAGATCCTTTTCGGTATTAAAGAAATCAACAAATCATTTCCATTGAAATTAAATGCCATGGAAAGCATCATGGTAAAAATTCTGTCCGCCATCTTTATTGAAATGGTCCATTAGCACAGCATCGGTTGCCAACTCGCTCGTACTGCATGCGAAAAAGGACTTTTCGGGAGAGAAAACTACTTCCAGACGAGTGAAAATATATATACGTTTGAAAGGGACAGCTCTAAATGTATTATATTACATGGCCGGATCAGGGATGACGTGACCGGGGGTGCTTGGGGGGCAGGAGCCCCCCAAAAATTCACTGAGCTCCCCCGTCGGCACTTGAATTTTTGAAAATTTCTGTGCACTGTCGGCACTCCCGTAACTTGCTTGTTGTGCTTTTAGAGAGTGTAGTCTCATTTTAAGCCAATCTGAAAGGTGTGGCCCGTAAAAATTTTGCTCGCTTCGCTCGCTGTCGGCACTCTGACAGTTTCTGTCCCCCTGCATTTCTTCCCTGGCGCCATCTCTAGGCCGGATGAGAAGAAAAATTGTTGCAAAAAAGTCTGCAATCATTGCGCAAAAATACAACTGCCCAGTAACCTTTCCTTAAAAGATGCATCTGCCCCATATTCATGAATAGCAGATGTTGTATAGTGCCATAATACAACCTATGAATTAGCCAAAGACCATAAGAAATGCAGTTCATCTCTATAAGAGTATTTGTCAATGACTGATGAATCCTCCTTGCAAAAGACTAACAAGGAAATTTGGTGTCACACTTATACACTTCTTTGCATGCAGTTCTCAACTTGCATGTTTCTTAATTATGCCCTCAAGCTGAGCCATTTTATATCTAAAAGTTCATCCTATCTTGAGCTCATAAAAAGTTACTGCCTTGTTCAAGCTCGTTCACAATTGCTTAACAAAAAATGTTGACCCAGTTGTGTACAAGCTCAAAAGAGTAGTTGCCGTGTTATGTTTTGCACCGGCCATATTATGAAATAAACTTAGCACTGTACTTTAGAATGCTATAAACTGATGATATCTACCCGGTGAGTCAAAAGAGTTAACAATTTTTTGCAGTCTAAATGGCTTCAAACCTAAAGGCTTTCAAACTTCTGAAAAGTTTTCACCCTCCCGGCAATGAAATCACTCTCCTCAATCATTCTCTTGAGTGATCTCTATGATTGATAGTCTGATTAAGAGACGCTACTTCATTATCACAGTTCTTAGGCCCATGAAATATTCTAGTCATAACAAGCATGGCATTAATTTTCAACCGTTCAAACATTTCGTGATTTGAAAGAGAAATATTAGTTATCCTAATTTTTGTAAGATTAGAATCTCAATGATTTTGCAAACAGTCACCTCCTATGTTTAAAATATTTAAAAATTCATGATATCTATACAATTTTCAATGCTGACATCATTGCAAAGAATAAAAATGTTTTGAGAGAACATATTAACAATTTATAACTTAATTTCTGTGAGTTATTTCTGTGTATTCAAATCAAACTTTAAGCGACCGTTATTATTTGTGTGGCCACCAGAAGCTGCCATATGCGTTGGTGGCCTTTAAGCTAACATGGAATATCATGTTATGTTAGGTTTTTTTGTCCTACCATCAAGAAGTTGTTCCACGAGGGCGCTGGTACCAGAGGGAGCTGAAGTGATTTACTACCTTTAGTCTAAGTATTTTTATTGTTCCGTTTGCAGGTGTGGCGGGTGAGAAAAAACCTTGTGCCGTTTGGAAATTGCAGAATTTAATCCAATTTGCGGATATCCATTTCAACACTAGTAGTCGAAGCTTGAGCGAATCACTGCAGGTGAATCAACTACAATTGATATTCGTTCTTTCAGGCTGTTGGCACTTGAAATCTACAAAACTTTGCAAAACTTGAATCCAGCCTTTATGAACGACTTTTTTTCTCCCAAAATCCACTACCCATTATCTTCGAAGAAATGACGTGCTATTCGTTACAAAGGTTGAACCTTAAAAATTATGATATCAGGTCTGTCAGCTTTTTGGATCCAAAGATTTGGAATTCCCTTCCAAACAAAATAAAGTTATCCAGAAATGCAAATCAATTCACGACCCTTATAAATAATTGGTGATTCGAAAATAAATGCACCTGCAATGCTTGTAGTCAATAAGTTCCATAATACATTCTCTTAAGTTGCTTCATGTTAGTGTAAATTAGTGTCCACATTATTTCAAAACCGTACCAAACACCAAATCGTACCAAAACAGGTATGTTATCATGATTTGATCACAGCCAACCTTGCCGTATCGTCATAGATCTGCAAGTATGCCCCATAGACGCAGGAACCGGGGGGTACTGGGTGACACGCCCCCAAGAGTCTGCAATGAACAAAGAACTGCCCTTTTTATTTCCAGAAATTGTCCCCTTTTTCTTCAGTAGAAAGGGCCCTTGAAGTGTCGTGCCCCAAAGCTTGAGATGCTTCCTCCGTCCCTCGCATGGGTATGCCCTTGTATGATCCACCTTTTCAAGATAAGAGGTGCGAAAACGGAAGTCTTTTGTTGTTTGATATTTTGCATTTTTGAGGCCAAAATCTTGTTCTGCATGCAAAGTTTAGTGTATGGACCAACCTTCGCGTTCATGTCTGTCTTCATTTGGAAATAACGGTGATTTAAAGAATTAGAAATCATAAGGGCTTTGACCGTGAAATCAAAAGTTTGGACAAAATTTGTCCAAACATCTGATTCCACGGTCAAAGCCCTTATAACTTTGAATCCTTAAAATCGCTGTAATTTCCAAACGAAGATAGATATGAAAGCAAAAATTCGCTTTGACGCTAAACTTTGTACACAGAACAAGATTTTAGCCTCGAAAACGCAACATCTCAAACAACAAAAGACTTCCGTTTTCGCACCTCTTATCTTGAAAAGGTGGATTAAAACATTTGAAAATGACGCTTTTTATTTTTCCAAGTTGACTCGAATGCTAATTTTTGATCTATGACTGGCAGAAAGTAGGATTTCAAAGTCAAAGAGGAATTTATTGACTTGAAGTGTCAAGTCGTCAAGTACTTTCCTCAGGAAATGAAAGGAAATCTTGCAAAAGAGAAGACCATGTGAAAACGAGAACAGTAATCGACCATGCTGCAAGCTGTCCGAACCTTCTGACACTTTTCTTAGCGTACATTGTCTTACAAAAAACCGAGAGATGAAACGCTATATTATGGTCAACAGCATTTTTGGATAAGCCAATCAAAACATCTTCGAGGTTGATGATGTCTTTTGTCGGGGCTTCTGTCATAAAGAATAAGGCAACTCTTTGCTTTTGCATCAAAAGTCTGATGAATTCAAGAAATTTCTTCGGAGGTGCTTTATGAGATAATTTTTATCAGTTTCTGTTCTTTCTCCAAGATTGAATCAGATCTTTTCTCAGTAACAACGTCATTCTTGAGATCTTTGTTGCTATCCCCGCATCCGACATTTTGCCATCATAGTCGTCAAGGTAACTAAAAAAGTGATTTATGTGATGAATCAAAGATTGCTGCACCATATTACGTAGCCATTGCGTATTTTTTTTGTTTCGTTATGTTTTGTTGCGTATTTATGATAGAGACAGCAATGATGCTTCGTGGGATAAAACACCTCTGTCTGTCAACAAATAAAACCAAATTGTTTCCGCAACTGTGAACGATTTATTTCGCAACTCACTAGTTTTCTCCATGTTTACCACAAGGTTGTTTCGTCAAAGCAATAAAATTTCTGCGGTAGGTAAATTCATTGGTTGTTTAACAGCGATCTGAACAATCAAGATATCGTGTGAGAAACTGAAGAGTCGAAAAGACGTTTAGCGATCGGCAAGTGTAAAACGCAGGTTTGCAGGTTGGTAAAACGTAGGCTTGAAGGCTGGTAAAACGCAGTGCCAACCTTCTTCGATTTTGGATCAATTTTTTGGTTGAATGCTCGAAAATGCAAATATTTGCATTCATTTGAAATTTGGCAGTTACAAGTCTTAGCTCCTTACATGGTTCTCATTTCTTGTTGTGAAATGAAAATGTGATGTTTCATTTTCAGGACGATCCAGTCTTCAATTGGAGAACTGGCAAAGGTTGTATTGTTGATTTAACAAAACTTACGAACTTCGAAAAAATGTGATTGAGCAATTTCTGAAGGTATGACACAACATGAAATGCGTCACTGGACTGATGCCTTTTCGTCCCTTGTTTCCCTGCGTTCTTTGATTTGCTGATGTCACTTGGTCACGAGACAACAACTTCCTCTTGACCAAGGAACGCAGGGAAACAAGGGACGTAAAGGAATCAGTCCAATGCGTCACTTGATTTATTGATTGCTTGATTAGATTGTCACAAGGTATTGATCAATGTGGCATCACGTGATTAAGTGATTTTACGATTGCTTGACTCACGATCACTCATGATTGATTCACTGATCAAGGTTTTGACTAGCATTGCGTCACGTGATCAAGTGATTCTATGATCACACCACGTGATGCAATCTAATCAAATCAAATTTCATAAGTTCACAGTCTGAAAACATTTGCTGAAGCGAAGCTGATACTGAGAAGTGTAGCTCGTTATACAAAACTTCGAATTTGAACAGCTCCTGCTGGACGGGAAACGAAAGAAATATCATTCACTTATTCTTAACATATTGAAGGATTTATCATCAACATTTTAAAGGATTTATTTTGGGTTTTTCTGCCGTAACAGGGCTCTTCTTCTGGACAACTGGAGCTTAGGCCCTCACTCGTTCTCAAAGAAGCGGAGCAGTCAATTCCTGAAGGGAAACCGGAAAACTACTGACTGAACTTATTCGCTTGTGTTAGAGAAATGGATAAACGAACAATGAAGTTTCTTGCAACTATAGCTGCCTTACTTATTGGTATTTCAGCAGTTTCTGGAGTTAAAAAATGTCTGTCATATCTGCCGCATTCATACCCGACTGGTGTTGAGGTAACAGGAACCAAAGTGGTGTTTCCAACGACTACCAAAGATCCCTCTGCCAAGTCAAAAATAAGTACAGAATTTAACTCAAAAGGATTGAGTGCGTTCTTCAACCTTGCCAGATCATTTATGAATACTGTACAAAATAAACCGCTTCCTCCATTGAAGGGTAAGAAGTCAATTTCTATCGCAACTCATAGTTCACTTTTTGCTATTGCTTCCACTTCGCTGCTATCAAAATGTTTTTGTTCGCGTGGAGTTGTTTCCTGTCGAGACGAAGTACCTAGTTTGTTTTTGGGCATGCGGATTTTTCAAGCAGTTTTTGATGGTGTTAAGTAAGGTCCTTCCATGGGATAAAACACCAATGGTTTTCATGGCCGAAGTTCAGTGTTGAGTACTTTTTTTTACTTTGGACCTATTATGGATGATAGCATTTGTGGTGAAGCCTTTTTGAGAGATCAAATTACAATTCAAACCATTGCTGACGGAATGTAACCATGATTTGTCAACTCAAGTTGGCCTATCACATTTCGCAGCAGTTTTTTGCAGCCAAGTACCCAACAAATATTCCCTCATTTGTCCAGTAGGAAAACATCATTTCAGAACAAGTTACACTTGTGATGAAAATCAAAAAATTTCAAGTATATAAGTGTCCTAAAAATCAAGGAAGAAAGATTTAAGTTTGTTTCAACTCCCGTGGGAGATTTCATTCCTGTTACCTCCCCTTGTGAATTCAAAAATGGCTACCAGTACATTCTTATTTCTTGTTTAGTAAACAAAAACCTGGGATATTGTCAAACCCACACATAAAACATTTATTTGCCCGATGTAACTTTATGTTTCATTTGTTGCTAAGGACAACAATCCTTAAGGAAACCTGCCCACCAATGGATTATGAATGTATTTGAAATATGAGTCAAGAGGGAACCTAGATTAATTAAACATGAATTGATCTTCAAGAGAAAAGAATTTTTAAACATGTTAATGCTCTCACCTCTTCTTTCACCAGCAATTCACAAGATTACAGTTCAGTTCTCAGAACCAAAATACTACTTCCTGGCTTACTATCATCCCCATTTCCATTACAGGCCTGTGGCAAGCCGGTGGGGGGCAGGTAGGGCTCAAGCCCCCCTATGATTTGAAGACAATGGTGCTACGTAATGAGTATTAGTTAGATGTAGTGTTCTCTATTGTTTTGAGCAGTTGCTAGCAGGATAGGTCAAGATGGAGTTGACAGTGACAATGATGATAGCAACATAGCGCCATTTGCAGAGGGAACTAGGCTGCGAATGAACAACATTTTGAGATTCCATTTGATGGCATGCTCGATGTATTAAAATTTTTTAGTGATGTTAGTTTGATATAGTTTGAGTTAGTGTGATATAGTGTGGTACTTGTCACAACTGATGAAACTTTTCTCTATGATTGATTTGATAATCAATCATTATGAACATCTCCTCATTACTTAAAGGCTGGTTTCCACATATTCATAACAGTGATCATTCCCATGTGTCGCTGACTGACCGGGGACACATCGCCGATGTGTCGCAGTAGGTCACTGACGTTGCAATCATGTGGAAACCAGGCTTTACATCTCAAGGTGAAAACTGTGCCCAGTAACATTTGGAGAGTGAATAGACACCAAAATTAGACAGCTTCTAAAGTCAGAGATTTGAACTGTAACCCCCCTTTCACCCTTGTTTTTTCAGCGTTGTTTGCATATGATCATGACAGTTTGCATATGATCATGACAGTTCACAACAGGTTGCATAATGATCAGCAATGTGTGTCTGTGATGTATCCCTGATTGATTAGAAGACTTGTTTCCATATATAATCATAGCAGTCAGCAACAGGTCACAGACATTAATCGCTGACCAATCAGGGATCATTTTGCTTATGTATGGGAACATGTTTTATGGCTGTGCTGGGATCCATTTTCAGTCCCTGAGGCCACCGTACAGCCAAGCATCATGTTCCCATAAAAACGCTTGCTTGCAGCAGTCTGCAACTGAACAGCAACTGGCCAGCTACCATTGGACAAGTTGAACTCATCTCAGCTCTTCTGATGCTTTGCCACACTGTCCCTGTCTGATCAGTGACATCAGTGACATCATTCAGCAGATGTTTCCATTTAATGCCACTGTCCCTGATGTATCTCCAAGCCTGCCTCCATCTTGTGTTGCCATCTGTTACAATCATGTTGAAACTAGGCTTAGAGGGAAGTATTTGTTTCACTGAACATCTATCCCAGGCTATTGTACAGTGACAAAGGCACTTGCAGGTAAGGCAGTAGCTTCAAATGAAAATTAGGGGAATAGTGTTGAAAAACATTTTGTTCAAATAAAGCTGTCCACAATGCTGCATGTTTTGGCTGAAGCTTAGCTGCCAGTATTCAGAATTTGCAAAATGATATGTGATATTGTATGGTCTGTTGCATGGTATTGGCTGGTATTGGGAAAGTTTCCTTGGGTTTTAAGATTATTTACAAATTGTTTACAATATTTATATATATATTCAAATTTCAGATGCTAATGGGAAAATGAGAAACTTTAATGATATTTTCAACAATGTTACTGCACGCAAAGGAGATGTAAGTTTAAATCTAAACAAGTCTCACAATTTTCACTTTTAATGACTTGCCGTGCTGCTATCTTTGCATTGTAAAGTTTAAATTGAAAGAGTTACATAGGTCTGTGTGTAAAGTCCAAACCATATTTTCAGTTCAGGCCTTACACACATTAACATTACAGGATATCTTAACATGATGATAAGAATTCTTGAGATGTATGAAAATTTTTGTAAACAAGAATTTACAGGCAGAAGATCATGGCCTCTACTATACCATTGTTTGCTCCATTTAAAACATTTTCAGTATTATCGTTGTGTCCATTCAAAGAATTATATCATCCGCAATTGGAACAAGATAACCCTGCTTTTTTCCCACTGCAAATGATACATAGCAACATAGACACATTTTTTGTTTAGTTGTTTTTATGGAGACATAAAAAACAAAGAATTCTCAAGAAGTTTTGTAAGGACTGTCCAAATTAGATGCTTCCAATATCACTGACTTTATGACTAATGCATATACTGTAGCTCCAAGACGAAAATTCTGCGTTGAAATTTGCATTAGACTTTTCTCTGACAGCTCGAAGATGTCCAAGTTTTGTCTTGGCCATTGCTTGTTAATTTGTGATTCTAAAGCTTATCAATTCAAGGACAAATATTAAAGAACATTTCAAGTCAAAAGTAGAATCAGTGAAATGCAAACCACAATTGTTTATGTTATGAACATTGTGAAAATAAGAGAAAACAAATCATAAAGATTTATTAGATATATGTACATAGAACAGATGAAAGGGCAGAAAACATTATCACATCTTTTCATTGCTTGTCAAAAACCCTTTGTGATTTCTGTCTGCATGTGATAAAGTAATTTTGTCTGTTCAAATTCCTTTTCAGTTCTATGAATTTGAATTGCCAATAGTTGCTTGCAGTGGTGTAGGCGTTGCATTAGCACTCCTAATGCCACTCATTGGCTTTTGCTTCTGCTGCTGCAGATGTTGTGGGAAATGCGGAGGTGACATGACACAAAAAGATGGAGAGTCCCAATCTCACTTCAAATGCTGTATATTCTCATTCATCCTTTTTATCATCTCAGTTTTTATGCTGTAAGTGCAATCGCTCCACTTAGACGGGCTGGGTCATATAACTGTAAAAAAACCTGTTATCTCTATAATCTATGTTGTTTCTGGCATCTGTTCATTGTTTTCTGCATAAATTTTAGTGGATGGGATGAATCCAGAATAAAGTTACTTTGAATCATCGACTGATATCTCTTTAATATTACAAAATATGCATGTTTCAGCTGTTTCTATATGAAATCAAAGAGTCCATCTTCTAGATAACACTTTCATTTCTGGAAAAATCTTAGATGTGGCCTGCCAAAAAAATGCATATCTCTGTTTCAAAAGGAGTTTGTTTACTTTAAATGACCCTGCCCCTTTAATTAAATGTTGATGAACTGTAGGTTCATCTAGGGGTGTATTCTCAAAAAGATGCAGGAGGTAGCCCTTTTATGAGAATTGAATTGTCCGGGCAGATTAAATTTAAGTCAGTTTATTACTTTGTTTCACACTGTCATTCCATTTTAATTCTATTTTGGTAAAGGTTTGTCCCTCTGTTTTTCAAATTTTTCTTCTCCAAAGCTGTTCCCTTTGAAATCTTCTGGCTTTGGCGCAGACGTTTTCTAGAGACTCAGAGCTTTACTGTTTTCATAAGAGTGCAAAGAAAAAAGAACTCAATAATATCTCTCTGAATTCTACTTAAAACAAATAATGTATTCTTGAAAAGTTTATGATACAGTATATTCTTATTCACAGTACAGGCCTTGCACACATTAACATAACAAGAACTCATCACATTATGATAAAAAAATTCATGTGGAAGACCCTGAATTTTGTAAGCAAGAATTTTTAGGCAGGGCAACCATGTTAATGTGAGCAATATTTGATTCTTTTAAAAAATATGACTTTGTACTTAAGAAGTAATATTCTACAACGTTTCAAGCATTACTCTTCATCAGTTGTGAAAGTACGTAAGTAGAGGAGCAATCGTAGAACGATTGATCATTCTACGATTGCTCCTCTACTTACTTTCACAGCTGATGAAGAGTAATGCTCGAAATGTTCTAGAATATTACTTCTTAAGTACAAAAGTCGTATTTTTTAAAAGAATCAAATGTTTGCAGTATGCTAACGACGTACTACACACAAAACCAAGTTTGTTATTAATGTGAGCAATGTCTGTACTGTATGTCTCAAACCATTATCAGATTCCTGTAAACTGCAGGGCTTCAACAGCGTGTTTTCATCTTGGTGGCAGTTTTTGGTTAATAGTTGTTGATTTTTTTTATTTTTCCAGGACTGGTGTTTTGATGATGTTTGTTACAAATAATAATCTGAAAGCAGAACTCAAAGCCACACCACAAAAATATGAAAATGCTTTAGATGAAGCATGGAGATTCCTTACTACTGTACGCAAGGTAAGTGAATTACATCAGCTCAAAGTGTTGAGTCAAAAGTGTTCCTTCATTTTATTAATGTTAAAAAAATGATGTGTGATTTAATTGTTTTGATCCAAATTTGTTTGTGTAGCTGAAAGGAGCTGGATAAGGAGCTTTCTTCCTGGCATATATAGAATGAAATCCTTATTGCCCTCGTGAATATCAGTGTACATCAAAATCACTGAAACTTGCCTAATTCTGTTGCTTTGCGTTGTCTTTTGACCCAGTCAGCAGTGCCAGAAATATGTGCCTTTTACAAAATCATTTGCTAAAAAATCAATTTAGTACTTGAAACTATCAAGTGAACTCAAAACCATGAAACGAAAGATAAAAAACACTTTTGGGGGATAATTAAGCTCTAAAACGTCCTTTCCCAGAAATAATTAGCAACTGTTTACAGAGTAAAAGTCATCTGAGATATTGCAGTGTCATTTGGGGAAGTCTATCAAGCTGAAAACTGGAATCTCTACAGAGGTTGCAAAACAGGGCATGCAGACTAATTGAATGCGCAAGGCACAAAGATGGCTGGGTATGTGATTGGCTCAACGTATGCAATCTAATAAAATATGACGGGCTAATTACTACATACAAAGTAAAAAATGGACTCTGCACAGCAAACCTAAAAAATAAATTCACTCCTAAGTTGAATATTTTGAGATACAACACAAGAAAAATTGATAATTTCGAAATTTGTTGCCTTCGTCTTGAATATTTTAAAAGGTCTTTTGGATACCAGGGAGCAGGTACTGGGAACGAGATCCCGAAGCAAATACGAAAATCTGCCTCACTCAGTTTCTTTGGAGTAAGATTGAGGGAGTTCTAGAGGTGGAGCAACGCAAACACAACCCCTTAGAAGAGCAGCTTTATTTCTTTAAATTAATATGTTATATAGTTATATACTTTCTTTATGGATTTTTGCTGATAGGGTATAATTTATCAACAAGAATGGATAAAGAATAAATAAAAAACTAGTTAGGAAGATAAGTGAACTTTGAAATAATGTTGTATCTTTTTCAGGAATTAAAAGAAATAACAGTAAACAAAACAGAATGCCTCTACAATGATCTCATTATGGCAGACATCAGTGACACTGGTGTAAGGACACTTGTTGGGGATAAATTGAAACAAAAGCTTTCTCCAAATCTTCTTGGTCCTTTGCAAAGAGTCAAAGCCTCAAGTAACAGTAAGTAGATACAGTTAATTTCATTTCGAATATTAAGATTGACAGGGATGTAGGAAGCATCTCAAACTTGGGGGGGGGGGCTTCAAGGGCACTTTTTCCTCAAGAAAAAAGGGGCATTTTCTAAAAATAGAAAGGGCACTTCTTTGTTTATTGCAAATTCTTGGGGGGGCACGTGCCCCCTGTGCCTCCAGTGCCCCCGGTTCCTATGTCTATGAAGATTGATTTATTAGTGAAGAATCCTTTTCATGAATGTAGGAGCACCAAAGCGGAAGAATTCTTTATTACTTGAGATCTTGCACTTAGAGTTTGCGTTCACACAACGCCGCCTGAAACGGAGACTGCGTTCGACACGACGCCGTTAAAAAAAGCGGGACTTTACTGTAACAAAACTCATCTCAATGATGCAACGATAGAGTATTCGAATCAAAGTTCGAATAGAAGTTCTATTTAAATGGTTTTTATAATGCAGCTTTCCTTGTCCTAAGTAGTTATGAAAGCTGATTATAGATAGTCACTATTCATTTCTAGTTTTTCATATTTCTTAATAGATTTAATTCTGTAAAAATCGTTTGAAAAGGGGGTACTTCCTCCTCGATTAGCTTGGCTAAAGAGGCAGTCCCTCCTCAAAATTTCCCTTCATATAAATTCTCCAGTCACGTATCTTTTCATAATTTTTATGTATATTCTATTTATCTTTGTTTTTTAATTCATTCCGTAATTATTGTTATGTTATTAAATGTATTAGTATTTTTATGTATGTAGTGGAATTTAGATCAATGAAACTGAATTGAAACTGGCTGATTTTCAAAACGGAGCTCTAACCGTCACATTTTGAGAACAGCATCGTGTCAGCACTCGAAAATGCTGAACACGGCACATTCTTCAACGCCTTCAAGATGAGGCTAAACAGTTCTTAAAGTGTAGGTATATTTCTTTGGCATCAAGTTTTTGGAGAGATTACACCGAGTTAGTTACAATTGAATTTTCTATCGTTTTCAAATTGTGCCGGCATCATGTGAACGCATTCTGAGACTCACTGCAATTCTCATCGACTCTTTGCGATGATATGGACTCAAGCCTAATGAGGATCAGGACTCTGTCATTAAAACACTCGTCAGATCAGCAGTCACCTGTGCTAACAGACAGTTTTCTCATCACGCCCTTCCTATTACTGATTTATGTTGCAAAGACGTAAGTCAATTGCCTTCTGCTGAAAAGAAATGTTTTCTCTTCACTACAAAACTGCTTATCTAGCTTTTTTATCAATGTTTCCGTTATTTTCACCATAGTAATGGATTATTTTGAAAGGCACTCTGATTTTTTCATGTTTTATTTATGAATATGTAATGCAAAAATATCAACCACCTGTTTCAGTGTGTAAAATTTTTGAGTATGTTGTTTCCATGCTCAGGAAAGTAGCATTCTGCCAGTTTTGTATACATTCGGCTAAAAATTTACAATACATAGTATCTCTGAATTATGGTTTTTTTTTGTTTTTCAATTTGCTTTGAGTAGGCTTGTCAGGACTTCGAGCTACTGAAAGCTAATTTAGGCCTACTGTGCATGCCGCATCCAGGCATGGGATCCCTAGTTTAACATCCCTTCCGAAGGACGACGAGGTGAGTTGTGAGGTCAGGCCTCCGAGGTCACCCATCCGGAGTTTGACCTCACTCGACCGAGTTTAACTTCAGTTACCTGACCATAACTGTTTAAGCCACTTGGCCACTCTCGCCGTAAAGCTGCTCTACGCAACTACTAGGATGGGACCACGGGGAGCAATAACCATGTCTCCCTCAAGGCTATGATATAAGAAATAGAAAAAGGATATAAAGCTACACTTTACTACTGCAAAAAAGAAGGAACATTTACTTAAAAATTACATAGTGTTTGTGTGGCTTTTAACTAAGTTTTGAATTTCTAAGCGTACCGAGGTGGGTGGCCTAGTGGCTTAAACAGTTCTCGTCGGGTGACTGAAGCTAAGCTCGGTCGAGTGAGGTCAAACTCCGGATGGGTGACCTCGGAGGCGGGGTCCTATGCCTGGATGTGGAATGCACAGTGGGCCTAAATTAGCTTTCAGTAGCTAGAAGTCCTGACAAGCCCACTCAAAATAAATTGAAAAACAAAGCACAAAACAAGCCAAATTTAAAGGTTTTAAACGGGGATTGATTTTTATTTGGGTTTTTTTCGCTCATCTGCCACGACATGCTTGCAATCGACGATTGCGCTAAAGATGGCGGCAAAGAAATTTTTGCCAAGATGTATTGCGTTCTTTAATCGAATTCCCCTGGAATCGTTACGGATTCGTAATTAGAACGCAATGCATCATGGTAAAAAGTTCCTCGCTGCCAGCTTCAGGGTAATTTTGTATTTCGAAGCTCCGGTTTCTGCCCATAGAAAAGTTAATCGGTGGATAGAACCTGCAATTCTTGTTAAAAAAACGCACCATGTTTAGATTCATCACACTAGGGGTAAAGCTCTCCTCGGCGACCATTATACAAGTTTTGCTGTACAGACACCTGCAATACACGTCAGATATTATTATCCCGTGGAGGTTAACAACCAAGATCCTTGCAACTGGAAAATGCCTGAATAAGACCAAGGTATCCAGGTCAAGGAATCAAAACCTCTTTTCATTTCATTTCATTTCATTTTAACTTTTTATCTATGGTAATCCACTCAGTTAAACTGCTTTACAGGGACCCATGCAAAACAAAACCTAATAATAACTAAAATATACAACCCTATTTACAATAATCTAAGACAAAAAAAGGAAAAGGAAAGGACAGAGTCCAGAAAACATTACGGTCGCACGGTCATTGACCGGAGGAAGGTTTGTAAAACAATGGAAATTTGGAGGAAGGTTTGTCAAAATAGAGATTTAGAGGAAGGTTTGGATAAACATTTCAACAATAAAAATTGGGACAAATTATTGGAAGAAACTGTCATATGCAATTAAGTCAGAGTGCATTGACAAGACATGTCAAGTGATTTGTCTCACAGTACTGGTATATCCACTCATTTTGAATATGCCCTTCAAAACTCTTGACATAATGCCCATTACAACTTGCTGCATGTGTAATGCAATTTCATTTCTCTTTCAATGATATGTACTCTGAAAAGTCTCCAAAGGTTAGGAAAGCTTCATCATAAACTCCTGGAAACAGGGTGATGTCAGCTCACCAAACATGGTGCTAAACACAGTTGCTGTACATACATCACGGAATGTTCCAGTTGGGTTGAGGGCCGAGTCAGAGTTGAAACATCTTTCAATCTTACTTTCAGTTATTACCTTCCTGGCCTTTTGTTGGTGTCTTCATAATGTTTTTTTTAAATTTGCTGCAAACTACCAATCCTCAATCAACACTTCAAGCAATGTCTTTCATGGTGTAAAACCAATTAAAAATTCTGTACTTGGTTTCTCTTTCATCGTCAAAATGTTGGACTTCCAATAATAAATCTTATGGTTCAAAAAGATGCTGGACATCCATCGATCATACCACTATTCACTATTCCTCAGTTGAGTTTTTGGCTCCGACTTCGTATCATGGGGAACAACAATGTTTTTTCACCAAGGCTGGCTCCTCCAAGAAGCAACCATATCACTAAATGTTTACGCATTTCAATCTTATGCAAACTTCTGTATTTGCCTAGGCCATCAATGGCCACTGTTGTTGGTGTTGCTCCCCAAATGCATGTGGACTTACTACCTGAGCCCTCCATTCAGCTGTATTTTTACAAGAACGTAATGTAGGACAGTATGGAGCTCAGGTAGTAAGTCTAATGTAGCAGCAATAATTCAAGAAATTGTCATGATTTTGCATCGTTTTTAAAGGTTTTTCACCTTTGAATTCCAATGACAAAGACTGGCACGCCTTAGCCATGACTTAGCCACGCCCTGGTATTCAAAAAATTGGAGGAAGGTTTAGCTAAGAAAAAACTTTGACCGGAGGAAGGTTTAGTACTTTTCTGGACTCTGGGAAAGGAAAACGAGATGAGTCATAGTTTGGTTTTATAATTTCTTCGAAAGGAGCTGAATGATGCGGACGCTCTACACATACTTTTTCTATCAGAGACCGTTTGTTAGAAGCTTCACTGTCAAATCGCCAAAAAGAAAATGAAGAAAATACCACTGTTTATTTTTAATGATGGAAATCCTTAATATGTTTTACTTTGTTTTCACTTGTTTCCTGTGTCATATCATTTCGATGATACTTGAATAATGTCTTCAAACAATTCAGAAAACCTTGTTTTGAAATGTTCACGAGGAAACGGGTGGTAAAATGAAGATTTTTTAAGATTTTTTAAGAATTTTTGTAAGAAACTCTGCTTACCCAATAATATACTAATTATACGCCAAATAGCGTACCCAAACGTATGCTAGACAAATGTTTTACAAACCCAAAAATGTCTGAACCCCCGTCACTTACAAATAGGGAGTCCCCCCTGGGGTTTCAAGTTTTCATTCTCCTAGAGTTAGCGATTTCGATTTTATTGCGATAACAAATTTGAGAATTTATAAGGTATTTACCATGAAAATCACTCGAGGTGTAACTTTACACCCTGATTATTCACGGTCAAATCCCTTATAAATTTCCAAATTTGTTATCCTCATAAAATCAAATTCGCTAACACTAAGATTATGAAAATCTGCAATATGACTAACATTTGGGTGCTGAATGTGAATCTTAGGTCAGAAATTTCATACGATGCAATCTAAAGAAATTTTGAAAGATACCAGAACGACGCCGCTTGGTTGAAAAGTTGTATTTTAAAGTTTTCTGTTTTTGTAGACGTCTTTTTCTCTGCTCCCAACAGCAATTAATGATCTGATTTTCCTTTTTAGATGTGACTGCGATAAAAGCAGTATTGGACACTGTTTCCACCTCATCTTCAGAACTGAAGAACGAAGCGAAGTCTCTTGAAAAGCGATTGAACGATATTAGAAACGACTTGCAAAGAATACAGAATGATTGTAATGCTACATCTTATCATAGATGCGATGAAATAGACGGAGCAGGATTGGTGCAAAATGCAAACTTCTCTAATCTCCCTAGTGTTGACGGTGAACTCCAAAGTATGCGGGATATCTTGAATCAGAATTTCACTGGAGCTGCTGACAAGGTATGTTTTGGTTTTTAGAATATTTGGTTGTCCTTTAAAGGACAAGTCCGGGGTTGATAAAATTATTGTTATTGTTATTGTTATTAAATTAAGCAACCTTACCAACTGCTAAACACCAGTCGTGAGTTCTTTTCAACTTTTCAAGCCTTGAACTTTCATAAATCCGTCGATTAATCTTCGTAAGTTAGGCCAAATATCGTCGCCATTTTGTATCTCTTACGAGTATGCGAAGGCGCGATAAGGAGGCTAGCAGTGTGGTTGGTATAATATCAACACATTTGGCTGTCTCGTTCAGGCCAACGTGAAGTGACGTTATACAAAATGAAGTCATTTTGGACTTCTTAACAGATTGAATATGTAGTTTCGCAGATAAAAAGAGGAAGACATTGAAAAAAGTACTAAACACCATTCACACCAGTGTAATCTCCTGAGTAATCAACAATTATACCAACCCCGGACTTGTCCTTTAAGATTCATAGACTCCAAAACTCTTATTCTATTCGTATATAAAGTAATTACAATACATATCTTACATTCTGCTTTACTACCCTAATTACTATACTACACTACGGGGTCGACACCATGAGGAGCGAAAGACAATGACTACGCCATGGCCAATACATTAAGACGCACAACATTTAACAAAGTTAGAAGAAATGTAACTTAAACTAGTCTAGGTAAACTAATTACGAATACGAAGTAAACCGACAAAGTAGGTGCTAATGTATGGGAGTCTGCAGCCATGGAGCATTAAAAAAGCGTTCTGAAGCATGAATGAATTTGAGCTTCATAGCAATAATGACACTTGGATGTTTTCGTGTATTTGGTCTATTTTGTCCTCATGGGAGAATGGAACCCCCTAAATAAGTTGTTCACAGTAAGGGGAACACCTTTCAACCCACCAAGAGGAAAGCACATGCTGAAGCATGCTGAAAGTCATCGCTGTGAGGTAAACACATTAGGACATCTTGCATGTAATTTAGCACGTTTTTTAAGGTTTCTCAAAGGGGATTCATTTTAGGAAATCGCTTACAGAATCTGAAAGGAATGACCGATTTTAGCCAGGAAAATTTCTAAATGAACATGTTAGCTTTTCAACCAGATATTTCAAAATATCATTGCTCAGGGAGAAGTTGTCTTTCAAACACCGGAATTTTTTAGGCTCACTCGGTAGAAACGAGGATCATTGTAAAGAAGACATTATTCGATGACATTAGTGATGAAAGTTCGCCATCCGGTAAATAATCACAATGCAATATAATAAGACATTCCAGTATGTTACTACATAAATGGTGGGACTAGGCCAACTGTTTACGTTGTAAAGTAACCGTTTACGTCGTAACGCATTAGAATATCTTGCTGGATTCCATCTCATCAATGAAGGATGGTCAATGATTTGTGAAGGATGTCTTTTGATAGGCCTTGAGTTTTAAGCGAGTTTTTCCCTTTTTCCTAGGCTATGAAAGTATTCAATGATATACCACAGATTACAGTCGATAAAGCAAGTCCCTCACTCAAAGGTAATTTTGATTTGATTTCAATGCTTGATTTTTTTTGATAAATGATTTTTTTCTTAATTGTGAAATCAGTTAAGCTCCTTCTTGCTAGACTTATGACCTGGAGTCCCTAGTTTCCCGTGCTCTTTGACTTGACGATGACGCTTCGGTCAGCAGAGACTTGTTTTATTATATATGATATTACTCTGAAAAACCTGACCCTATTTATGCCGATACAGACACTTTTCAGGCGGACCAATGAGATTGCGAGATTTTGCAAATTGTGGTTACGGCCATCATCATGATAGAACTTTCAGTTCGATTGAACAACTGATAACATTCGAATGCGAATTGAGATTAGAGGCAGTGATTCGAGACTGGAGGCCATGGTTCCATCATACTCCGACATGCATCCGACGGGGCCAGCATTTTGAAAGTTTTATTGTAAGTCCCTGTTGAGCAAGGTTTGTCACAGGGATGCGAAGGACTCGTCATGATAAGTCAATCTTCTTCCGCCCCCATTTGAAGGACGCAGTGATTACGTAGCTGCCATGGTCAGATTGCAAAATACTGCGTAGGCCAAAAGCAGTTAGCACGTTTTATGGGCAAGTATGTGTATACAGGTTTGTGTTTTAAGAATAAAAAGTATGTGACCGATATTCAAAACTGAAATGTTAATCTATCAGTCAAAAGGTAACCTAGACGTGAGAAGTTTTTGTACAAGCAGTCATCTTTTTAGAACCACACGTTATGAAAATGTGCTGGTAAGTGATTTGTATGGGAACAAGCATTTCACATTCGATGTGATCCTTCATTTACCAGTGAAATTTGAATTGAAACTGAGGCGCCGTTCACACTACTCCGTTTTTGTACAAAAACGGAGAGAAAAACCTCCGTTTTTGTGAAAGTGTTCACACTGATCCGCACAAAAACGTCACAAAAACGGAGGTTTTCAAAAACGCAGTCAAAAGTGGATATTCACAAAAACGGAGGCTTTTGAAAACGCATTTGATCAATGTGAACGCACAAAAACGGAGGTTTTTGAAAACGCTCCAACATCCAACAATGAGCTTCACAAAAACGGAGTAATGTGAACGCACAAAAACGGATGTTTTTCGCTGCTTTTTTTTTATCGGGCAGATTAGTGTGAACGCACAAAAACGGAGGTTTTTCTCTCCGTTTTTGTACGAAAACGGAGCAGTGTGAACGGTAGCTTCGATGCAACAAAAACGGATACTAACAAAAACGAAGTAGTGTGAACGGTGCCTGAGAATCGTAATGTTGAAGTCGTGCCGTTGAGGAATACGCTTTCTTGCGGCGGCTGCTAGTTCTTGTTCAGTCAATGTTTTCTTTCCTCTAACGAAAAATCGTTTGCTGATTTTCTTCCTTCATAGATGTGAAAAAGTTGGCATTTGATGGGAAACAAAAGATTCAGAACTTAACCGCTCAGGTGTATGATCAGTTGGATGTAAGTGATTTGATTATTTTTAACTTTTGTCAAATTTTCTTAAGACTAAGTTTTTTTACATTCAGATAAAAATTTACAATATTAGTTACATTCTACTATACTATGCGCATACTAACTGGTTTTGTGTTGTACAGGAAAATATAAAGTCCGAGGTCTTAAAAGTACAGACCGAGCTTGCGAGGTCTGTGCATTAAGACCGAGGGCTTTATATTTTCCTGTACAACGACAAAACCAGTTAGTATAAGTTTTATTACCTGATAGCTTCTAATTTTGACTCGTATCATTTAGTCAAACACATTTTGTTACTGTCATGTCGTTTCAGTTGCTTGTAAATCGCATAGGCCTAAGGCAGTTGCTGTGGCGACAAAACGCGTCCTTGTATCGTATTATACAAGGCTACGGGAAACCCGCGGGAAATGTGCGATTAGCCAATAGGAATGGCAGGATTCTGTATTGCCTCGTTTTTGAAACTTCAGTCAGGTAATA
Organism: Aurelia sp. 3 sensu Dawson et al. (2005); assembly: GCA_964020215.1. Classification (NCBI taxonomy): domain Eukaryota; kingdom Metazoa; phylum Cnidaria; class Scyphozoa; order Semaeostomeae; family Ulmaridae; genus Aurelia; species Aurelia sp. 3 sensu Dawson et al. (2005). Next base: position 1,241,750 of record OZ026585.1, read on the forward strand.
ATCTACTATACTGTCTAATTATAACTATACGACACTACAGGGACGATACCAAGAGGAGCGAAATGACACGACTACCCCATAGTTATATGAAACAAAACGGGGACAATACAAGAAAACTGTACGCAAAAAAACAACGGAGGGACGAAAAACATAGACGAACAACATGCTACAAGTAAAGAGGACGTTAAGCTACGAGTTAAGGTAGCATGCAACAAAGTAATTGCAGATTAAAAGTTTGAATCTTCAAACCCACTAAGTTTTCTCAACGTGGCCCACGTATACAAGCACTCCTCTTGTCTGTTGTTTTAGATCGATCTGGGCCGTTTTCCTTTCAATATTTTACAAGGAACTGTTGATAGTTCGGGATACAGAGGACCAACGAAATGAAAAGTATATCAACTGACTGGGTTGATTGAAGAACTTATCCGTCGTCAAAATCAGCTTAATGTGCGATTTATCATGGCATTTGAAAAGTGGAGGTTTTTATCACGCCTGGTAAAATTATTTGAGATCTCAATCTTATATCAATTTTTCTTTTACAGGGCATCATCAACAAGAAAAGCAATTATTTCAAGTATAAGACAGACTATGTTGACAAATATATTGACTATGATAAATATAGGTAAGCACATTTTTTACTTTTCCTAATCAAAAAACTGTGCCAAAAATAGGTATTCGATGTTTGTTTATCGAAGAGCTGTATTTCGCCTCCTCTTTTAAGCCCCTCTCCATAAGCCACTTACTTCTAAGCCAAGATTTTGAATAACTCTCTGCTGCTATCAAGCCTCCCCCCGACTTAAATCAGATGCTAGCGGTTAATGAAGATTCATCATTTATGTACCTAAACAACTTTGTATGATGATTTTGATGTGGTTCAGTATGAAACCTGTGACGAATTTCTGTATTTGAATCTTAGGGTGTTTTTAATTGGTAATTCAAAACCTACCAAATTCTGAAAACGGTAGACTTCGCAGAGACGGCAACACAGTTCCCAACCAAACACAAAATTCTTCAAAGTAGCAGCTTCCAGATACATCCTGGCGAAAACGAGGTTTCGAGTTGACAAGCACGAAGACGAGTCCGGTGCTTGGCAAGAACAAGAAAAGTTACCGACTACCACCGTAGCAACGCGAGCAAATTCGCCTCATGATCAAAATTTTGGAACAGAAAACGAGAACCTCTCCAAAGTCTACCAAACCTTCTGCCTTTTGGAGTAGAAGGTTTAACAGGCCTTCCAAACCTGCCAAACCTGCCGTTTTCGGAATTTGGTAGTCAATCAAACACAAATTCCGAGTCTGCCAAGTCTACCGTCCTCAGAATTTGTACCAACCAAACGCACCCTTAAAATGGCGTGTTGATTCCGCAAAATATGGCATAAAAAACTAAACAGACTATCCTGCATATCATTGTCACTTGAATTTGCTAATAGGCCCCCGTCCCCCTCTATAAAGCCCCCTCTCTTTGTCAGAATCAGAGAGCAGGGACTGAGGCAAACCTTTTAACTATTCTAAACAAGAATCTGAGTCGAGCGATGTTTTGATAGACTTTGCAGAGTTTGGAATGTGCACAATAGTGAGAAGTTCTAACACAGCACAGTCAAACTTTTCATTTAAAGATGTTTGAAGATATCGCTCTATCCAGACTCTTTAGTAGACTAGCGATAGGGCTCAATTGTTGAAACTTGAAATTCATTGGAAATTTTAGATTCTATGGTTTCATAGCATAGAATTATGCCTTTTCGTTCCTTGTTTCTCTGCTCTCTTAGAATTGCTGATTTGACTTGGTCAACAGGGACTCATAACTCTCTAAAAATGGGCCCACTTTTCAAAATGGCCTAAACTAACGGAGTTATCGTATACTCAACAATATCGTTTCAACATCTGACTCTAAGAGCTTGAACACTGAAAAGCAAACTTTAAGTACAAAGAATGATGTTTTCCTGATCTATTTATCGCATAACATGTACCTTTCAAGTAGTGATCTTCGTCTACAGCAACAAAATAGGTCCTTCGCAGTTATGAGAACTCTAGGCCATATCAACCGTGTTTTGTATGCAACAGCAATAACTGTCTAAATAGCGCCTCCTGATTGGTTGAAAACTAAATTCTAGCAATTTGATTGGTGAATACGGAATCACTCTATGGTGGCCTAATGTGGGTCCACTTGTTAAGCGTTATGTTGTGTTGACCAAGTGATATCAGCAAATCAAAGAACGCAGGGAAACAAGGGACGAGAAAGCGTAAGTCTATTCGTAGCATTGAGTTTTATGACATTATCAATCGTCGTAGGAAGTTACCCTGCGCCCTACCTATGCACAATTTCTGAGAATAGAAGCTGAGACAAATCTTTATATTTAATTGATTGAATTTTCTTTGAAATTTCAGATTCTATGGTTACGTTGGGTTGAGTGCCATGATGTTATTAATCGTTTTGCTCCTTGGATTGGGTTTAACTTGTGGAGTTTGCGGATACAAGAGAGACCGAACTCCAACAAACCGCACTGGAAGCTCACATCATGGTGGAAATTGTCTTATGGCGTAAGTATTGCTTGGAATCTTTTCATTTTTATCAAGAAAAATAAACTTGTAGATAACACAACATACTTAAAAGCCAAAAATTTTGGACAATAATATTTTCGGACATTTCATACAGCCGAATTTTTTTGTAGTCCGAATTATTTAGGGTCCGAGTTTGTTTGCAGCATATTAAGATCACTGCAAAATGTTTCCACTGTTTGAAGGCGTGATCTTTTGCTAGACTGATTACATATTCGTAGTTATCGCTATTGATAGAATAATGGACGCTCAAACTACGACTCACGGACTTTCATATTGAAAACTGGGAAGAAGTTCCCCACATCGATTTCATGACTAAAACTTTGTGTTCAAACTCCACTCCAAACCGGCAAAAGAGACAGCAATTGTCCACAAAAAATCGTCCAAATCACAACTTCAGAGGGGCATAACTCACGAACTAGGCATTGGGACTCAATTTCGTTTTCTGTTTTAATGTCAACTCAGAATGTGCTATCATGGCGGGGAATAAAAAAGTTTATAAGTTTGAGTGCACTTTAAAATGACATTTCATCTGAACTAATTCATTCCATATTTCTTTTACAGTGCAACTGGATTCATGTTTCTTTTCGCATTCATATTTTTCTTACTGACTGCAATCTTCTTCTTCGTTGGTGAACACCTTCACATTATCTGCAAAGAAATGGAAGATGGAAAACTTATAGACAAGGTTTGGCTCATTACTTGGTCTTTACCTTTCATACCTCAGTTATTTGCCAGAAATAAAAGACAAATCGGCTAAGGTTTGTTTACACCTATTTTCAAGTCAAATGAGCGATGTCTGGATTAGGCATCTTTTGAATTCGGTAAAGGGACATTCCGCGAAAATCAAATACTTGCAAAGATTCAGATCGTCCCGATCGAGAAGCAGATTATGTCAGCCCTCGAAAATCATTTTTCTTTCGTTGATCGCATTTCTCAAACTCGACAATATGGAGAAAAACATTTGGATTAATTTCTGTTTTAATGCTCTATGCAACCCTATATTCTAATACCCTATGTTTAATACCCTATATTCTATGTTTAATATACCGTATAAGTTCTGTATAATACCTAATACCCTATTATGCGTGGTTGTTAGCGAACAACGGTCGCATATTTTCGTTATTCTCCGTCGGCTGTCGTCGGCGAGTCTTGATGGGTGGACTTGCCCAAGTCGTCAAGTCCACTTGATGGGTTGTTTGCGCATCGTTCATTGAATTGAGTTTGAATGTCCTACTGTATTCGTTCATTCATATGTCCACGATCGACTACAGGCAAGGGAACTGATCGGTTTTACCGACAATTATCTTTTTCTGTCTCAGTTCAAGTGCGGGGGAGTTCCGTATAATGCGTGGCCCCGTATTAAGTAGTTTTCGAAACTGAGGGGCTATCATGCCTAAAAGGTTAAAATGAAGATGAAATAGTTAGAAAATTTTTTCTAGACTTTTGAATTCAAGTACAATGGAACTGTCATCAAAGTTTCCGATACAATCATGTAAGTTATATTTAATCTTTAAACCTTTACATCCCATCGTATATAGAATTCAAATGACCAGAAAATATAAGCAGACATTTCAGTAATATTCCGCGTATTTTATTCTTGGAATCTTCGAAAATATCATTATCTTGAATTCCGGTGATTAGTAAATAAGTGAAAGATTATTGCTACAGCAGTGAAATTATTCCAACAGTTTTACAGTATGTGAGATTAATGCCACAGTATGTGAAATTGCTACTGCAGTGGCGGAAAGTACTTGGTTAAAGGGAATCGACATAGTTAAAGCTGGCCCGGGCCAGGTCAAAAATATAATCTATTGTACTCGACAACATAGACGCATCCGGTATTATTGTGTTGCTAAGAAAACAATGGATTTGTGGGCGTTTCTCTAGCCTATTTATAGCGGCTACGAGATAGCTATGTCTATTCCTTTTAAATATTGGGGGGGTCGAAGCTATTGTTTCAGACGAAATGCATTTTGTGTTCTCGTTTTTGTGTTTCTTTTTTTAAACAAGAGATAATTGCTTTTCTTGACATTGGGGCGAATGCTTTTCAGATGTCTTCAATATTTTCAGAATTGCTGGGCTTCGTTTTTAAGACTTCAAGAACTCCCTATAAAAAGGATTATAGTAATTTCTAAACATCTTGAAGAAGTGTAGACTATTTTGCAAGAAAGCCATAATTTATGAATGAATGTCTATGACATGGCACCATCAAGCTTACTTCTATTCCTTGCTTAGAGTACGATTTAGAGCTTGGATGATGTCACATCCTTTAATGAGTTGAAATGTAAGAGACACTGCAGGAAAGTAGCAACACCGACCTTTTCAAAGATTTGGAACCTATGCTTTGCTGTTTTGCTATCTGTCAAGTATTGTGTTTATCTGACGGATTTCACACTTGCATTTCAAGGCACTCTCTGTCACGGTATTTGTTATTTTTCCGCCAATTTGGTCTGTATTTATGGCTTCTTATTCCACTAAATAGCACCATGGCTGATTATTTAATGCCCTTACGTTTCTTCATTGCAGAAATTGCCGCAAAGGAATGGCAGTTTACAAAGCAATAAACGGAAAAAAGATTTATAATCTCGATGACAAACTCAACTTCACGAAGGTAAGCAATTTTTACAACATGACAACATTATAGACCAAATCAAGTCACTTTTGGTTCTAATAGCCTACAATCATTAGGACCTCAAATATGGAATGGACTTCCCAATGTAATAAAATCCGCAGAAAATTTAAGTAGCTTTAAACGCAAAATAAGAATGTGGAATGGTCCAAACTGTAAATTCAATGCCGGCCATTATGCCCCCGAAAGTTAGTTTTGATGTCTATTGATTAGTAAAACACTGGAAAAAATTTTCATGTATATATATATATTTACTTTATGATTAATTTATCTGTTTAGCTTTTATCGATTTGGGTTAGTTTGCATGTATATATAAAATTGTATATAGCAAGCTATTAAAATATAGATGATCGATGTGAAATAAATAAGTAAATAAGTAAACAAACAAACAAACAAACAAACAAGCAAAAACAAGCAGTCTTCCCGTCACTTTACAATGCCATTAAATGACATTGGGTGACTGCTGAAGCCCATTTTTTAATGGTTTTTATTAAAGATCGAGGAAATAACCTTTCGGGCGAAAATCTTTGATTTAAGCCCTATACGTGTATAGTATATCTTGTATTTATTGAGATTTAGTATGAATTATTCGATTTATTTCCTTTTCTCCTTAGTTAGTCAATATTGATGCTACTTTGGATAAATTAAACATTAGTCTTGTGGATCAATCAGTTTTGAATGCAGATGTGAACAAATCATTGCACGATCTGACAACGAGCAATGTCAGCAGTATCAATTTTCAATCATTCTTTGATGAGGTATGTGTTGATCACCCAATCGTGTACCCAATCATAATTGAATCAGCTAATCATGATTCAGTCAACATTTGAGTACAGCGAGGCCACTCATTTAAAGCCATAGTTGTATTAAACCGGATTGTTATCGGAGCGGAGTGGCTTTCGCATCGGATAGGGGGTTGAGTTAAACTGCACCGCACCAGTCCAATACACAACGCTCCGATTAGCAGAGTGAAAATCACCCCGCTCTGGAGGTGGTATGAAAATCACTCCGGAGTCACTCCATAGCGAAGCGTTGTAGTGTAATCTCACGAATCCGATATACTCCGCTTCGAAAATATGAAATTTCAGATTAGCAAACAATAAGATTTGGCGCCAGATTGCAAAAGCACCCTGTAGCGTAGATCTGAACTGTGGAGCAATATGGCGTAGGAGCCGATTGGCTTAAACAGTTCTCGTCAGGTAACTGAAGTTAACCTCGGTCGAGTGAGGTCAAACTCCGGATGGTTGACCTCGGAGGCCTGACCTCACAACTCACCTCGCCGTCCTTCGGAAGGGACGTTAAGCTAAGGGTCTCATGCCTGGATGCGGCATGCACAGTGGGCCTAAATTAGCTTTCAGTAGCTAGAAATCCTGACAAGCCCACTCAAAACAAATTGAAAAGCAAAAAAAACCCTGAATGAAGTGGAATGCCCCCAGACAGGTAAACCAGGACCTAAGTGTCAATCAAAACACAAGATTACTTTATTTTGCCTGTGATCCTCAAGATTTTCTTTTAAGTAGGGGGATGGGGCTAATTGTTGTTCTGTTGCCTAATTTTTCTTCCATTTCGAAACGCGGTTAACCGTAAATATTTACCACCGCCGCCATTACCAAGCTTGTGTTAACGTTGTTTTTCTTTTGTTGTTGTTGTTGTTGTTGTTGTATCTTTATTTTCATCGATTGAATAATCTAGTCTGCTGTGTTCATATGTACAAAATGTTCCCACACGCGTAGCGCAAAGCCTAATGGATAGCAAAGGATCTTTACAGTAGTTTCTTTCTTTTCAGCTTGCCAAAAATCTTGTGAAAGCTAACTTGACAGACATGGCACAGAACTTAACAAAACTGGCTGCAGAGATGAGAAATCTTAACAATACAAATGCAACGGTAACGTGATGACTAATTACCTAATAGATTGAAACGGTCAGTTCTCGTTCATTTTGCAGACGAAAGTACTCAAATATTGTCGTTTTGTTAACTAATATTATTTATTTTAAGTGTCTTATTTCATAATAAAACAGTTGGAACTCAGCTCAGTAGAAATTTTTTGAGTTCGAACTATATTCCTTTGAAAGTTTTTTAAAAGGCTACATAAGAAATTTATGGAAGCCACTCGAATAAGCGCTATCTCCGTTCCACAATGGAGGAAACAAGCCAGGAGAAAAGATCCCAGAGAAAAGCTTCCATGAAGTGAAGGACCTATTTGAAATCATCATTTTGGAAAACTGTGTGTTGGTTGCTTTGCGTCAAAGAGCATTTAATCCAGTGTGGACAATTGATGAAATGGAAATGTGTTGACAGTGAAAATAAATAGAGAAGGAAAGAGAAACTTGATTAACAGTAAAAGCGAATGGAATTACGTTAATGTGCCACATAGGGCTTGAAAAAACGAAGTAGCGTGGTAGCAGCGCTACCAGGAAGATAGCTGAAATGCTCAAATTTCTCAAGAAGGAAAAAGGGAAAAGATGAAAAAGAGATGGAAGGAAATGGAAAAAAGGAAAAGAAAGAAGGAGAGAAAGGACTCGGCAGAGAATGGGGCGGTATATAGAGAAAGAAGAAGGAATTGTGTAAGAAAAAACGAAAGTGCTTTGCTTGCTACTAGGAAGGAAAAATTTATTGAGCCCTGATGCCACATGTAGCAGTGGAGTGGCGTTTTCACCTCGTTTTGATGTGACTTCATCATTTAACTGTTCTACTGCTCATTCCATATGCGCATTGTAATATGTCGTGGACTGATGAGGACCGGAAGGTCGAAACATGTTTTATAATTGTTTTATAAATGTTTAGTTGACTTTGAGTGTGTCACAAACTCTTGTCTTGCCTTGGCAGCAAATCTATCTTCATGAAATATGTGTTGAAATGGGCGAAACTTCGTAAATATACTTGATCAGCTAAGGTTTATTTGCACCCAATTCAAGACAAATAATCAATCCCTTGATAAAAGATCTATTGATTTCTTCAACATATTTCAGGGCCATGAAACTTATGCCATGAAAACTTGCTTCATGAATGCAAATTTTAGGGCCGGTTCACATGGAGGAAGTTTCTCCGGCATTTTCCTGGTGAAGCAGGGATTCCGTTGAACCGAAGTCCCACCTCATATAGGTTCAGCCACATGAACTATCACAAGCGTTCGCAAGAGAAATTATTTTCCCGGTGTGCCGAGATGTCGCTTGAACTCTACCGGGATACGGCCTGGCGGAGGAAATAGTTTTCCATATGAACACATTTTCGCGGCTAGGTGGGGAAATCTCATTTGTTCATTGATAATCCTTTGGCGCCGGAGACAAAGCACTATTGTTTATGTCTTGGCTTTGCCAGGGAAACTATTCTCGACAAGGAATATTACTTTGGCTGAGCGAATTTCTCGGTAAAACGGGGGAGGGGGGATGACTTTCTCCAAATGAGCCTTAAGAGTGATATTATCATGACATGAAGATATCCAAAGAGTGTTGTCAAATGACTTGAAATGAGTAAAAAAGAAACGTGAAACGTAAAGAATCAAGTTTATTTATAATATTTGATATTTGAATATTTGTCATCTCTAATGAGATTCGTCTGGTAGTCCACTCATCGAAAAGAGTTTTTATTCTTTCAGAAAACTGCGAATGATTTGGACATTGTGGCTGTTAATTTGACAGAAATACGAGATCAAAACATTGTCAGGATTACAGCCAAGAGTGTAAGTCATCATTTCTTTTGATGTAGCAGATTTTGTCTCAGGTATCCAGAAAATAGAGTCCTTTTCGTTTGTAAAATCTATAAATTCCATCCTTAAGAGCGATGGTCATCTACGGTCCTTTTAAGGCATACAACAATGTCAGGATGTCATAAAGAAGAAGCAAATTTGTCGTAGCAGAGAATACGCATCGCCACAACAGTAGCTCAGTTCATCTTCTGCAGTATCGTATAGAAGACACTTCTGCTTAGGCCAAATTTGATGTTCAGAATGTCTAAAAGTTTGAGCGTGCCCGCAAAGGGCTCTGGGTGACAATGGCTCTTTAATTGGTGATTAAATGAAATTCAATCACAGTTAATAGAACGCTGATGTCATAATTTCTTAATGACAATGGATGTGTCATATGTGATCATGGTGGTTTTTATCATTGTGTATCGAATATTTCATTTGCACGATGGTTCGTTATGAATTGTAAATATTACGGTCGTTTATAAAGAAATGCACAAACAATCTTCTTTTATGTGTGTTGCACAATGTTTCATTGATAAATTAACAAATAAAGTAATACTAATTGTGCTTTGAACAGAGGTTTTTTGAATACGACGTTTTGGGCTTAAACCCATTATCTAGTTGGATCTGAGTCCATCAGATACAGAAGGCCTCAACTTTGGTTTTCCCTCCCTAGATATAGGGAATACTGAATCTCTCTCATTGTTTAAATCAAAGATAAAAAAGTGGCAAGGTGAAGAATGCTCTTGCAGACTATGTCGACCTTTTATTCCAAACGTCGGATTTTTATGAATTTTTATGATTGGGCTTTTTATTATCTACATTTTATGTCATTTCTTGTATCAAACCATTTTATCATAATATTTTTACATCAAACCATTTTATCATACTATTTTTATAAACTGTATATTTTTAGGTAGTTGGCCTTAATTAGCAATTTTAGTGTTTTTACTATACTTAGCTATGTACTATCCAACCATAAAGAAATTGATTATTATTATATAGTCAAGTTATTATCAAGCGACATGTTTATCATTATCAGATCTTCGTATTTAACAAAGCTCTGCTCGTAGCACAATTAGTATTACCTTGTTTGTTTGTTTATAAAGAAACTTGAAGATATAGTGGACTTGATTTTTAGAAACAATTAGAGAAAGACGTCCAGAACTTGAAAGACAAAGCCACAGGATTACCGGTAAGTTAGTTTTTATTGTCTTTTTATGTGGAATGGTTTTTTCTTTGTCGGAAGTCTGTTTGAGCGAAGTGAAATTACGGTTTTTTAGCTCCAAGTGCTGGGATCACAGAAGTAAAGAAGACCTACTCGAGTCGCCAACCCCTTGTCATGACGCTGAAGTGGTGGGTCCCTATCTGGGATCGAACCCTGTGCACCTAACTGATATTTTTTTGCTGTTTTCATCGACTTACTATTCTAATTTCCATTTTATTCTTTATTCCTTACGATTACCCCTGCCTCCTCTTAGGCCATTGCTCAAGCTGTTTTGACTGAGATGACCACGGCTGACAATTATTTGAAGACTGGTGTGAGTGGTGAAGTCAAAACAGTGAGTATTTTAGAAAATTACCTTGCTTTTATTTCAGATTCCTCATGAACCAAAGGCGTCGATGTCAGAAAATCTTCTATTTTGCTCGGCCTGCCATGTTGAAACTGCTTTGCTACCAACTGTCTTTTGTTTGAAAACAATGTAAATAAACAATGCTATATAATTGAAACAATAGCTTCCCCCTTTTTAATCTTGTGGATTGTGAACTCCCTTCTCCTTGTTTATTTTGTAATTTACGATGCATCTTGATAAACTGAATGTTATATTTTCAGTTGGTAAAGGATTTCACAAAACGGGTCATTGGATGGCCAGAGCAGTTTGTCACGCATACGCTGAGTGAGGTATTGAGCCACTTTCAATATTTTTGCCTTTGGTGTCTTTGATCGAGAGGCAATCACGGGAGTATTTCTTATGAGATTTCGGGTAGCCTGTGAACAAGCCTTATTGCTAAAAAGGTGCTAAACTTTGGAATACATTACCCTTGGAACTCCGAAATGCTCCAACAAAAATAATGTTCAAAACAAAACTAAAAATTCATTTATTGAACAAGCTCGACCTTTGAATCCAAGCTATTTTAGTACTGTAAATGACAATTATTTAAACTTATATAAATTCATTTGATTATTTCTTAGGATAGGGGGGGGGGGCTCTCTCCTCGATTAGTTTACATATTGAGCGAGCTCCTCCTTTTTAGTAATTTCCTGCATACAGTTTATTTAGACCTCCTTGTATTTCTATATTGTATTAATTTTCTGTATCATTATTTTTAATCTTTGTAGTTTAGTTAGTTGTTTGTATTTGCATTGTTAGCATAAAGTGTATAAATGTGGTGAATTTAAATAAAATGAAATTGAAACTGAAACTTATTTGGGAGCTGCCAAGGAGGAAAAAGAGAGAGAAGAGCCTGTAGGAATGGGCTACGTTTTTAAATTCCATATACCTCATCTATGGTTAAAAAGCTTCTTTGTCATTTTGCCTTGAAACTGATATTCTGAAGACGAATAACAATAACCTTTTGTTCTTCAGATTAGATATATATATATATATATATATCTACAGGTTAACACAGAAAATGAGAACCTTGTATTGCAACTAATAGTTTCACGTTGATACGATCATCAGGCAATATATATCTACACATTTTAATTACGCATTGTAATAGGTAGGACCCGCTTAGGCTATTGTTTTGTATTGTTTTTGTAATTCATTATCTATATGTATGCTCCATCTGATTTTGAAAAGTTATACTGATGAAGGCTTTGGCCGAAACGTTTACCAGAAGTGTTTTTCTTTGAATATCCTATATTTATATATATATATAGAAACTCAGAAAAAACACATTCGTTTAAACGTTTCGGCCAAAGCCTTCATCAGTATGACTTTCCAAAATCCGACGGAGCATACATATAGATTTCGAATTTCAAAAACGATACACATGTATATATATATACAGAATTCAAAAATGTGGCCTATTCCTGCACGCTCTCCTTCCTTTCCTTATCACTTTGATTCCTTGAAGCCTTATCACAAGCTAGCTTTCCTTGTCACAGGCTAAATTCAGGGATTTTGAAGATCGCTCACATTTTCTAACTACGAGATTTGTAAGATTTCGATGTTTTAAAGATTTCTCGAAGAGTTTTAAACTTTTCGAAGATTTTTCGAGACTTTGCAAGATTTTTGAGGATTCGAAAGGTTCTTGAGATTTTGAAAAAATTGTCGAGAGACTTTCTGAGAATTTGTATCATTTCTTGTTGGAGATTTCTGGGATTTCTTTAGATTTTTGGAAGGTTTTTGTGAGATTTCTAAGATTTTTCGAGATGTTTTATCATACAGTACGAGATTTTTGAAGTGATTCGCTCGTTGTCTTCGATATTGAAAACAGTGGACCTGCTAGACTCGGATTTGATGCGAATTATGCTGTTTTCAAAATTTGGTTCATTGTCGATATGATGAATATATGAAATTCCTGTGGAAACAGTTGAAAATTGCTATATCATATCATATCATATCATCAGTTATTTAAGCATGGTAGCCCATTCAACTAAGTTGGTTTACAAGGGGCCATGCATCTAAAATACTACAAAAAGCAAAAAATTTGAAAAAATATACAACAAATCTAGATAAAGAAAAAGAACATAATATCATACTCTACTCCTCTACCCAACCATTACATTACTCTACCCTGCCTTACCCTACCTCACCCTACCCTACCTCACAATACCCTACCCTATTTGATCTAAAGATTTGTTTCTTCGGAAATTGATATGTGGGTTTGTTCAACCCAACCTCAGCTTCAAAAGAATTTTGTTGTTGTTGTTGAAGGATAACTCTTATTGCTGTTTTCATTTCTTAACAGTTACAAAAGAATGTTGGAGATTGCAAGCCATTTGCTAATGTTTATGATGGATTATTTAACACTTTCCTGTGCAAAGGAGTGCTTTATAATTTTGTAAGTTTCTAATAAGGCACACTTCTTTATTGTTCTGCTGTGTTTGTGTGAATATCTTCTGCGGTAAATCCTTTCAGCGTTTATGCTGCAGTGAAAACTTGCAGCTCACAAGCATTCCTTTTTGACTATTTTTCCGCATATGTATTTGGACAGGTTAGAACGATAACGGTAAAAAGTTGTACGAATAAACTATATAGAAGAAATATGGATGCAAAAAAGACAAGATATTTAGCACACTGAGGTCTTTCTGACTTGTGTCTTCATCAGAGTGTGACTTACAAAACTAAACTGATCTTAAAATTACGTTATGTGTATATAGACTAAGACCTGATTGACAGATGGATTAACAAATTTTCGAAGGCAAATATAATATATAGATATAGAGAGTACGTGCGGTTACTAATTAAGTGGAGAGGTTAGATACAGAGCTGATGAGGAAGTAACGCAGCCATGGGCCGTTAAATATTTTGAATCCAGGTGATAATTTCAAAATTACTGCACCAGGTAGGACTCGAACTTGGTTCAACGCGGCAATGGTCTAACGATTATCCCACTACACGACTAGAGGGGGGGCTTGTTAGAGAGGGGGCTATAGAGAGGGGGGCTAAAATAGAGCTTTTACGGTACTCTTGAAAAGACTTTGCTTGATGAAAATATTAATTTTCTGAGAATTCGGTTACAAATATTGAGAATGTTACCTTTTAAGGTATATTTGATTCATTTTTCTTTTTTTCAGAATGGATTCTGGTTTGCGATGGGATGGTGTCTATTGTTCTTCCCCTTCGCCATCATATTTGGTGTCAAACTTGCCAAGTTCCTTCGTAGAATGAAAAGTAAAGAAGGCTTTGATCCGTAAGTTTCTCTTTCCATGAATTATTTGCTTCATACAGCTTCCATATGAACATTAATTGCAAAAACTTTGGACGACTTGATTTGAAAGTTTTAAAGTTATTAATCCGCAAAAGTCAGTATTGTTTCAAACTAATCTTGAACGACTGCATCGACAAGCTAAGATTGATGGGAAACCCTGCATTATGACATTCCTTAACATCCCAAATGAATATAGATTGATTTCGAATGGAATAAACACCCGCTATTGACCCCAAATTTATAAACTAAGGAACAGGCCGCATAGCGTTTCAGTAGAGCCTTCAGTCCATTTTATTCCAATTTTTCCATCAACAGACGTTAATTTTTTTTTGTAGAACATTAGTTGCTACAGTAATCCAGATTAAGATTAACGCATTGATAATTTTATAAAGATATTTCAGATTAGACTGATCTCTAAGATCGATGGATTGTGTATCAAATCCAAAAGTAGCGCTTTTCTTAGCTGCGGAAATGAAACAACTGTTATGAAATGTGAAGGACTATTTGGTATGAGGGTTTTGAAATCCTCTTTAACTTGGAGAAGAATTTATTTTGCTGGAATTAATAAGATGTTAATAAAAAGAATTTAATGTCAGAAATCCTCTTTTGACTGGTCAAATTCTGTTGTGATTTTGTAGAACTCTGTTAAAGAATTAATATTCTACATTAAACAAGCTCAGGGTAGCTGACAGAACGGTGCTTAAGGAGAAGTTAACAGATCGTAGCGAAAAGGGAACGAAAGATTAAGGGTTGAGGATTTTATTCTAGAACAAAGAATGTTTTAATCGAGCCGGAAAACATATTTATTTGCTGCGCGTTGATTGTAAAGGTTGAGAGGAGAAAAAGGGTGTGTGCATAATTTCTTAGGACAGTTGAATAGATCGGTGTTGGTGTAAGGCTGTTAGTTTGTTGTGCTCCTGAACTTGGTGCGGTAGAAGTGGGAGATCAGAAAGAATTGGCCTGAGGCAGGACGTCGATAAAGTTTCTCGTATCCTGAGAAAGTTTCGTAGCAAGCATCATGGCAGAAGAAGAGGTTACTGATAATGAAATTAGCGAAGAAATTATCGATTGTTTCAATCTGTTTGATCGAAAGGGTGATGGGAAGGTGGAGGACAGCTCAATTTGCAATGTTCTTCGCTCCTGTGGCCTAAATCCAGTCACTCAAGAGGTCGATAAAATCATAGCAAGCAGCGACTTGAAAGGAAAACGGCTAGACTTCGAGACATTCTATGGTATTTATCAACAGATGGCCAAAGCGAAGCCATTGGTAGGGTATGATGATATGGTCGAGGGGCTAAAGACACTAGATCGGGATTCAACGGGATACATATCTGCAGCTGAGTTGAGACATGTTTTGATGAATGTTGGTGACAGGATGACTGAGGAACAAGTGACAGAAATTGTCTCACCTGGTGAAGATACAAATGGTTCCATTAAATATGCAGAATTGATCAAAGCAGTAATGGCAAAGTAAACAGAACTCTTGAACATTATTTTGACTGTCGGACCAAATTTTGACTGAAGTGATGATCAAACTTTTGAAGTGAATTGAATCCATTAATCGAACCGTTGAATTTAGAACATGTCTGATACTGTTTGTTGTCCTAAAGTCATAAGTTATATATGTTTCATACCAGTCTCTCAAAATCTTTATCGATTTTTTTTTGTATTTTTGTCTCCTTCTCAGGAAACAAGCTGTAAATTGGCGCGACCTACAAATGACACTTAGGAGCAGCGCTACGATTTTTTTATTGTAACTTATATAGCTCTCTTGCAAAAGCGATTTGATTTTAACATTCTTTGGAGTATTTTAAGCAGCAGCTACCAGAAACAAATTTGAATGCGTATCGCTTCAGATAAAGAAGTCTTGCTAATATTGCTAAGGGTGTATGTACCGGGACGGAATGCGCTACGAGAGCATCGTGAAAAGCTTAGAGATGAGATTTCTGGGATTGTTGATAGGAGGGAATGTTAAAAATCCTTTTCGCAAATAGCAATAAGATACAATCTGTAGCATGGAACTTGTAAGGAGAGGTAAAGCCATGGAATAAACCCGGGGGTAACTAACATATATGCAGGTACGGGATGTGCCATTTTTTGGGTGCCTTTTTTCGGCCAGAAAATAAATTCTAGGGTGTCATTTTTTGTAAGAACACAAATGAACATGTATCAAATTTGGTAAAATTTTGGATTTTTACCACAATTTTAGGGTATATACTTTGAATAGCCCGTAAATTTTGGGGTATGGTTTTCGCAAAAATGTATAAATTTTGGGGTGTGATTTCAGACGTCAAAATGGCAAACCCCCATCATCAGCCTATTGAAGTTGCCTCTCCCCCCGCCTTGGGAATAAACTTCAGCTAAAACGAAGAAAAGGAAACTTCCAAATACTCTGTGAAATCGATTAGTTAATAAATTTTGAAATTTGAAGATATGTTCATTAAATTTGAAGTTTCGGATCACGCGGATAACAGATGCTTTGCTCATGTGTTTTCTGCATCAAAGTATCATTGAAGTGAGTGAAGGGAGTTGATAGGAGGAAATCTTCAAATAGAGCAGTAAAACGCCTACGCACGCTATTGTTCTTCAGCGACAGAATGTCCATACACGTACCGAAATCATCAAATTCAATAGGCTAATTTGTGACATGCATATGTAGCTCTTGAGTTAGTTACTTATCTCCGTCGACTTATTTTAAGATGTTGCTCAAGGCCATATAAAGATTTCGTGGGTCAGAAACATGCATTGTTTATTCCACTTTAAGGCTGAATATGGCCAACCTCTAATAATAGAAACAGTGACTGTGAGACCTCATACAGATTTTATCAATGAAACGTTGTGGTAACAGCGAACAGAATTAATGAGCCTTATTATAGCTGTGCAACAGTTTTATAGCACACAGAAGCACAACATTGTGGATTTACATTTCACAATCATTTCAGCAGTGGACTGTGAAATCTTCGCTGTTTGTTGGATAACAGTATGTTATCAGCGACCGTGCGTGGCGAGGTTAGTCAATGATCTTGCCGGCCTAGTAGAAGGTGTGAAGTAATGAGCTCATTTGAATGTCGATGAGTTCTAGATTCAGAAAAAGGTTGGTTTTCATGTGTCGCATTTCATTCCATTTCATCGCATTTCATGGTAATTCATTGGATGAAAAATAATTTCAATTGTCAAATAATATCAGAATCGAGAATCGCAATTCATCGGAATTCGTCCTTCACAGTAAACAAAATTTTTTGATTCGCTGGGATCAGTTGCGACGAAATGCGATGAATTGCAACGAATTGTGATGAATAGGGATACCTTGTTTTGGTCGGTTTTCATATATCGGAAATAATCTTAATCGATCGTAGACCCAGAATTCCGATGAAATGCGATGAAATACTATCAAATGCGACATATGAAAGCCACCCTTAGCCTTGTATCAGGATTGAAATTGAATTGAATTGTATTGAATAGAATTGAAGAATTTAAAGCCTCTGAAAAGAAAAGCTGAGAATTGTATAAATTGTGGTTTTGCTTTGTATTAACAGATGAAAGGGTCAAGGGAGAATGGCTCTACAATCAGGCAAATTGCTTTTGTTTGCAAGAGAAGATCAAATTGTTTGATGTAACATATTCATATTTTTTCATATGTAATCCTTTTAAGGAGGGTTGTCCTTCAACTAGTTGGTAAAAATTTCTGTTTTTATTCTAGATACCCAGGATACGAAATGGAACAGCCAGTAAAGATCCCACTAAATGAGTAAGTGACAATCTCTATTGCCTGCGTGCAACCTTGACTTCTCAACAGAAAATTTGTTTCGTTTGAGGAGGAGTTGAGGCTGTGTGTGGGCCACTCTTTCTCTTACCTCAAGTATTATCTCTTTAAAATTTTCAACCTTTTTCAGATCGCTTCATCATAACAGAACCTGCTTTATCTTATCATGTATTCATTATATGATCAAAAATGGTAACCCTTTGCAGATAATAATAATTACTCTAATAGGTGGCCTGTTTTTAAATTTACTACTATTTTATAGGAGTTTTTAAATTGTGAGGTGGATTGAACCCCTGTGTCTAAATTGCTTAGCTAGTCAAGGCACGCAACACGTAAATTCTGTTCGGTATTAAAAAGTTGAATTTAATTGAGCATGTTTGGCCCTTATTTGAGTAATTATTTCACTTGACTACTAACTCCTTGCATTTACAGTAACTTTTTCACACAACTAATCGTTCATAACCTTCATACCTTTAGGCTGCTTGCAGATAATACCAAGGGAAAACGTTTAGTCTGCGTAACGCCGCTCAGTATCGTGTATTGCATGCGTCAGCATTTCATTCTGAAAGCAGTTTGAATGGCCCTCTCTCTCGTCTTAGCATCTGTGTATTGTCTGCTTTAAGGCATTTAGAATTCCAGGGTATTGTGTTGTTAATAAAATTTGCATAGGGGACAAAGCGAAACCTGAGATTTGATCATATGATAGCTGTTCTCAAATCTGATTGCTTCCTCGTTTCACGGGAAGGCGGTGTTATTGGCTGTTACAATAATACGTTTTCAAATAAATGCTGAAGCTGGCACTACACAAAAGCGAGCGGCGTTGTGCAGACTGTATCTTTTCCTTCAGTATAGGCTGCACGCTGGCTATCAGTAACTTGAAAGATTCTTACATGTGCGACCAATCGAAAATCTTACAAACATGGGACGGTCGCATCAAATCAGCCCCAGCATCCCATCCCATCCCATATTTGTTAATGTGAACCATTTACTTAGGGTGAAACTTTCAGATCACGAAAAACAAACTGCTTTCAAAGTATGTCCTGCTTGATACTTTACCTAGTTACATAATATCTCCACAACGCATTCCAAACTACATTTATATTTGGTATCTTTAGTTTCTTACCAAACGTTAAAGATCCCAATTTCTTACACACAAGCACAAGTAGTTTCCAAGTAGTTCTTAGATCGCTTCATCATCTTGCTACATTACTAACCTTTCCATTGCTAACCCCACCACTCTGTAACAGGACTGGAACATTCTTTCTTACAAATTTAGATCAAAGGTAACCTTTCTACGCATCTAAGAGCGTTATAATTGCGGTGAAAATTGAAGCAGAATTGACACTAATATCCATCATCACAAACGCATTAAACGCACACATCCACCAAAACTTTTAGTTTTTTCCTCCACAAGTTTATATGTTGTCAGCAGAAGTAGCCTTTTTAACGCGAAGGTACTATTGAGATTATGTCATCTACACAGCACATGTTAGACAAGTTTGACACGTTCTCTTGTCATGTCATACATTTCCACAGTTTATTCCTCATCTGCTTTCAGTTTTCCTTTTGTATCGAGGTGCCGTGCGGTTGAATATGTGTGTTTAGCTACATTACATATTTTGTCGATGCCCTCTTTGCTGCGAAAAATTAGAGGATACCAAATTGAGGAAGGGAATAGGTTTTAAAATTTAAGTGAAGGGGCGTAAGAAACGTCGAAGGAAAGATTAAAAATGACAATTTTCGAGCTTGTGAAAAGATGTCAGTCTGAATACAAGAAGCCTGAGGGAGATGGCAGAAATTTCCACCCAAATATCATGTAAAGTCTTAAAATGACAGGAAGGAGGATCTTTTTAAAAAGATCTTAAGAGTGATCTAGGAATCTTCGTAGCATGTTGAAAAATAGGAATTGCAGGCAACTTGATAGACGATTGTTTTTTGATAGATTATCGCAGCATGCACTTAGACACAACCATGGAGCTGTCAACCCAAGGTAACTACATCACAATGCACAAACACATTAATCACACACATCTTTTCTCTCATTTCTGTTGTATATTTCCTGAACACCATTTATTCTTCACATTGCACGTCTTGATGGTGTGTTATTCTTTCCAAATTAAATGTACTTTCTTAACTTTGGCCAAAGCAGCACAAGGGTGCTGAATTTACCTCATATCCATTCAATGTAAACTTCACTATTTCCTTAAAGTCCAGCTGAAAGTAAAATCTGATTTCTACACATCGTTGTACTTAATTCACTCACGATTTAGTCATAGTGAGATGCTTGTTAATTTATTGAAGTACTCAAAAACACACATTGTCCGTCAAGAATTGTATATACAAAATCCTAAACTGGCTTGCCACTAATTTTCCTGTTTGAAATTTGCTTTCTAACTCCCATTTTCCCTCATTAATTCAAAATATTGGCATCTAACAAATTTAGTCCATTAATTTAAAACTCATCACGGATTCACAAGACTTTATCTACCAAAATTAGGGTTCTGTCTTGTATGACAGAGCAGAAACTGCGTAAAATGACGTCATCAACCAATCTGAGATGAGGAAGTGTTTAGACAGATAAGCTTTTGGAATGTTAAATCTCAAGAGTTCAAGGCCCTAGGAAGAAAATATCAAGTGTTGCCTAATTTTGGGATCTGTTGCAGGGAGCTAAGGGGGCTCAAAGTTACGACTTTTCGCGCATGCGTGCGCAGTGTCTGCTCTGTCGTCTTGTACCAAAAGATCTTGCATTGCAGTACCTCGCTTGCGAGCGAAATTAATTGTTGTAATCTCTGTACCTTCACATTAATTTTCAAATATTTTCCCATCTGAATGTTTCTTTCATTAAAATTTATATTGCATCCTTTTATAACTATTGTTGATCCTTTTGATTTCAAATATTTAATTCCTTAATGTCCACATGTCCGGCTTTCTTGGACGTAATCTCTTTGATGCGTAATAAAATGCACTCAAAATTATAATGGTATTAAATGTCACTTTTCCGAACAACATTTCACACCATGCTATACTTAAACCTGGAATTTGTCTCTTAACATCAGCAAGAACACGACATAAAATCTTGTTACTCCTTCTAACATTAGCATAAAGTAAATCCTTCCTCTCTTGAAGGTTCCTTTCACCTCATAATAGAAATTCCAAAAGTTCGAAAACAGCGCACGCATTGTTGTCACATCCCACAATTCATCGATGACTTAATTAGTTGTTAGAATTTAAACAGTTAATTCCTAACCTATAACTTTGATTACTTCTTACCTTCAACCTGAGCTAGTCATACACTCACTCGACAAATCAATCAATCAATCAATCAATCAATCAATCAATCAATCAATCAATCACTTAATCAATTAATCAATCAATCAATCAATCAATTAGTCAAAGATCAATCCATTTTACACTCAACCAACCAATCAATCAATCAATCAATCAATCAATCTGTCAATCAAAAATCAATCAATCAATCATACACTCAATCAACCAATCAGTCAGTCAATCAATCAATCAATCAATCATACACTCAAGCAATCAATCTATCAATCAATCAATCAATCAATCAAAATCAAGCGATCAATCTATTTTTCTCTCATTCAATCAATTAATCTTCCCTAAACATGATATCCGTCACCGGCGGAGCAATCACCCTTTTTGGGAAAGCTCGACCTATTTGCATTTGAAGCTCTATCGTCTTTGTTTAAATTCGAGAATTTGACAGATTTCTCCAAAATGAAGAAAGATGTCGCTCGATCCAGACTCTATTGACATCTTTACTCTGCCGATGCATCATTGTAGGCCATGCAATAGTGCACAACAGTTTGAAAGCCTGCAAAATTTTGAGAAGATTCTTCAAAGTTGATGTTCACGTGTAGCGAAATGTGGAATAAAAAGTATGCATGATGATGTTCAAAACTGAGATATTAATTTACCAGTCACAGACCAATTTAGATGTGAAAATTTTTTTTGGTAAAATCACTCTTATGCCCCATTCACACTGCAAGTTAAACCAGCTTAAACTAAACCAGGTTTTCGAATAAGGCCTTCTGATTGGTCAATCCTACAAATCCAGTCATTTGATTGGTTGAAATTTATCCTGATTTAGATAAAGCTGGTTTAGTTGTGTCAGTGTGAATGGAGTACTATTTTACTCCAAGAAATAAGAAAAATGCCTGTAAGGGGTTTGTATGGGAATGATGATTCCAAGCTCCATTCTGTTCCATGTTTTAATTTTGATTGAAATTTAAGTTCTTTTTCTGAAACTTACAACTGTTTGATTTTAAATTTCAGTTTCAAGTAAATCATGGACCAGAATGGAACGTGGAATTCTCGTCCCCTTACAAACTCCTTACCAGCATTTTCCTTATTTCTGGGTATGAATGATGAATGATTTACTGAACAAAATTTTCTCATCTAAGTTGACCTCTGACTGATAGATTAACGTTTTAATTTTGAATTTTCACCGCATAATGTTTATTCCACAGGCGTAAACTTTAAACACGTAAACTTTTCTTGACTCACCTGGTGAAATAAAGTAAGTCTGTCTACAAGTTGTCAAGGAACTATCTATTATTTAGAGCGTTTAACTATGTGCACCATTGTTTTGTTATTGTTGTTTATGAAACAATGACGTCCATATTAGCTAAAGTAAACAGACAGCATATAAAGAAATTATTTAGTATTTTATCTGTGGATCAAGAACAGCCTATTGTGTGACACATGTGGTAACTGGTAGCTTTTATTTTTTAAATCTGTCTTATACTGATAGCGTAATTTTGATTACAAAAGACAATTTTTTTGCAGAAGAATATGATAGAGATAAATGCATTAACTTTATTGATCTTTAAAATGTTTTGGATTTCTTTGATTAGCTTTTGATATATTTTGTAAATTTCAAAGAAAGGAAAGAGCTCGTAAGCTATCAAAGTTTTTTTCATAATATAAACACGTAATATGCTCCTGTTTGATCCTCTTTTCTTAAAAAATAAGTACCTTTAATGAAAGTACCGGTTCTTTTATATTTTATATGCAAAATCTAAATGACTGTCAAGTTTAATTCTCAGCATATGTTCTTTCCAAACTATGACAATTTCACGTTGGTCCATGTTTTGGTCGAGGGGCATTTCACTCCCAAAAGATCTCGCACACTTTGGCAAAAATCATTTTGTTTTCAAGAGAAATCCACCAAAAATCCGTAAATACCCTTTTGTTCCGAAAAAAATCTTGCACGCTCTTTTGAATGAGTAAAATGCCCCTCGGTTTTGTTCTCCGTATTTTTATTTTCCTAGTTTTTGTCTCAAATGCTGATTTCAGTTGGAGAATTTCAAAATTTTTAACAAATTTTTTATGGTCTTTTGAAACATTTAAGCAAAATCATGTCAGGTTTTGAATTTATTGAAACTAAACGCCTTTTTAATGTTTGGGGTAGAGTCATATCATGCCTCGAACAAAAGTCCTTCGTAACATCAAAGTTTTTTTAAATAGACGAGCAAAGAAAAGGTAAGTTACTAATTTGCTGTTTGATTTTCTGTAATCACTTTTGTTTGGCTTACTGGGGGATTTATTTAATTTCGGACACTCCAGAGGAGGGGGGGGGGGCTTAATAGAGAGGGAGCTTATTAGAGAGGGAGCTTATTAGAGAGGGGGGCTTATTCATAAAATCAAATGGCAAGGATATCTATGACAACTTTTCAGTTCTCTTATCCCATATTTTGTGGATTCAGCATACAATTTAACGAATCAAATACATAAATTCGACACATTCTTCATCATATACACTATCAAAAGAAACACGCAAGCTTATCCAGCGAAATGCATGCAAAATCATCGGTAGTTTCTGGAATTTGATGTAATTAGGGGGCTTTATCGAGAGGGAGTGCTTATTTCAAATTTTTGCTTAGAAGGGAGGGGCTTAATAGAGAGAGGCTTAATGGAGAGGGGGCTTAATAGAGAGGGGAGCGTAATAGAGTTTTTACGGTATTAAAAAGGGTGACTTATTCACAAAATCAAATGACAAGGATATATTAAATAGTTTTTCAGTTCTTTTACCCCATATTTTGCGGAATCAGCATGCCATTTTACGAGTTAATACAATTTCAGCACAGTTTTTATCCCAAATTTTTTCAAAATCAACACCTAAATTTGTTTAGCTGAATAAATTGAAATCTTTGACAACGTCTTGCATCTGATATAATTTGGGGGTAGGGGGAGCTTGATAGCGACGAGTTTGTTCAAAGTTTTGGCTTACAAGGGAGGGCCTTAGTAGAGGGGGCTCAATAAAAAGGGGTTTAAATTAAACTTTTACGGTAGGTTTTCAATCTGCAGATGGACTCAATAATATCATCAATTTCGATAATTTTAATTTAAATTCTTTTTTACTCATAGACGTGGGCGTGTAATCCATGACAGTTTGAGTGACTTTTACACAGACTATGAAGATGACGATTTTTATACTTGTTCACCGTATGATAGTCTAACTCAAATTTGATGTCCCGCGAAAATGCCCACGAATAACATCAGTTAAAGTGATTTACTTGAGTAATTTTGCGTTTCAGCAAATCTCATGTGACATCAAATTTAAGGCGGACTGTGATATTGGCTGGAAATATACACATAGTTTTAACTTTTTAAAGATATAATTTTTAAAAAAAGTTGCATGTTGATAATAGTTTTTTGTATCATGATAAAGATTCAGTTTCAGATGTCTTGCTTTGGTTCCTGTTGATGTCATTCAGTTCACATTTCGAGTGCACGCGCGTGTATGCAGACTTTTTCGGTGTGACTCGGACAACTCCATATTTCGTACTAAACTTTGCCTGAATGTTTGTCACTTCGAAAATTTTAATTTTTCGATGAAATTGGGATCTGGAATCCTTCCCCTTCTTGCATCTGTACTATAAACAATACTTAAAATATTGCATTGCTGTAACTATTAATAAAGTATGAGAAAGCATACCTATTTTAATTCATAAAGGATCTAGGATTAAATCAGATAATTATCAAGTAACTTTCATAAAATTTGATTATTTACAAATCTTTAAACAGACAGTGGTGAAGAAAATCTCTTTGGAAATTATCACATCACACATTTAAAGAGCCGTTGTTACCCAAGGTCCTCTGCGGGCATGGTGCCATTCTAGTTTGTCTGAAAATGAAGTTAGACCCAAGCAGAAGTTATGAATTACTACTGTAGTAGTTAAACCGTTAGAATAGTTCACTAAAATCACACCTTTTTTAACAGCTTGATTGTGGATCCATATTTTCTGTTAGGCCAAGTTTGATATTTTGTGCCCGATCAATGATAGTATCGAGGATACGGCACACTTTTTGCTGCCCTGCCATGCTTATGATGAAGACAGACGTGATCTTCTCAACAGTGCAGATGCGATATTGCGACCTTAGGGATTGATATACCTTTCAAATGAAAATTTACTTCAAATCATCCTTTGCGGACATGAAAAGTTATCCTTGGATTCAAATACAAAATCTTGAGACAACCTTGAAATACATTTAGGCCTCAGAACGGTTTCAATAAGTTCGTAAGTTTGTTGTCGCCTCTTCCATGTATTTTGTTTTTTCTCACATTCATTTTTGTGATCTTTTGTTGTTGGCATTGTTTGTAATTGGTATTTGTTATTTGTTCTTTGTATTATGTTATTTGTAATATTTAAATGTGATATAAATTTGGATTTCTATGTTAAGTGTTATGATCACGGGGTTACTATGTATTTCGATGCTCCTCGTGGCATCGTCTTGTAACCTTTGTTTATTGTAAAATTTTATTACAATATAAAAAAGAGGTTTGATTTTAACACGTTGTGAAGTTACAGCGTGCCCGCAAAGCATCCTGGGTGACGATGGCTCTTTAGAGCACTTGTGCTTGTTACGTTATAAATTTTTGAAAGTTTTTTAAACATTTTCTATCTTTACCATAAAGTAGATCAAAGAATGCTGTCATGCCCTTATATCCTTGAGATAAAAAGCTAAAATCGTAAGTAATTATTTGGGTATTAAATTACTTCTTAAATGTTCTCATTTTCATTAAACAGCGCTAATTAAAATGTTGAAATTTATTTTGAAATTTAAACTTCTTAAATATTTCTTGAGCTGGTACTCAAATTTTTGAATATTTCTTGCTTTGACAAGATTGAACTGAAAACATCAGGTTAATGGAATGATGTTTGAAATAGGAGGTTAGAAGGAATTCAACGCATAATAAGATGGAAACGCAAGGGCGGGTACTTCGTATTCGTTGGTGGAAAAAAGCAGTGAACATTTATATGTTGAAGAGCCTTTGTCACCATGGGTCCTTTGCAGTTTGCAAGCACACTGAAATTTAGGGCAATCAAGTTTAGCTCAAGCAGAAACGATTGATCCACAGCAAATTTATTGAACTGATATTAAAGGTTTCACTCTGCATCTATAAATTGAATCTAGGCCAAATATAGCTTTCAGACAGTTGGAAGTTGTAGCGTGCCTGCAATGAACCCTGGGTGACAATGGCTCGTTAACGATTGAGAATCAACACTAAAGAGCATTGAAGATATAATAAAGAATACTTTAGACATAATAATATTTATGAAATATTGATGATATTTATGAAATTAGTAATATCATGAAGAATCATAACTTTTAAAATCTATCTTATCTTGGCAAAGCCTGGTTTTCATTAAATGGTAGTTCATCGCCGATTATCGTCTTACAGCATCGACGATGATCGCCGACGCTATAAAAATGATGGCCGACGCTTTAAAGCAATGATCGGCGATGAATCACGATTTAATGAAAACCGGGCTTAAGGACGCCAAATATCTTATAAACCCATCTATGGTGTGTAAATTCGATAATTTTAGCAGCTTCAAGTCTGATTTGAGTTAGAACAAGTGTAGGTTTGGTGTGAATTGTGACAACTTTGGAGAGATTATCTACCGTTGTGATTCTTTTAAAAATCGTTGGTTTCTCTTGAAAGATGATGTCAATTGAATGTCAGTGGAAAGAATTTATATACTTTATTCGATCTGTGGTTGCATCAAGGGCGATATGGAATGCGTAGTTTCATAAGTTGGGAAGCGTTTGCAGGAAAGCTCGCAGAAGGAAAGCACTATGCCACAAAAATAAGACAACAAGTGATGTGAATGAAGTGAACATTCATTTACACAGCAGAGGTCAGAGAAAGCTGAAGAACAGGGACAGTAAGATGTGACGGAGTCCAACTGTGGCCTAATCTAGAGGGGATAGGGAAGAATAGAATTATGCATTTCATGTCGCTTTTGGTCGCATCATGAATATTTTCACGGTTTGTATTTGCATGAATCATCATATTTCAAATTTCTGCTTTTTTTATTCAAAGATACAGCGGACAGGGACACGCCCCTCCACCATACGTTGGTTAAAACTGGTTCTTGGAAAGTAAGGTGTGTTTCTTGGAAGAGCACGTATGTGTGTCACATAGCACAAATGATAGTGGAGCATTTTGCTGATTTCACAAAACAAAATTAGACGTAGAAATCCTTTGCAAGCTTCTAAGAAGTCATCGAATAAGAGTCTTGTCTGATTAAGTTATAAATGGTAGTGATATTTCTTACACTTTTTTGTTGGCATACACGTATTTTCTCACAAGAAACTGCTCATTAGAAACTCAACTCTTAGACTGCAGAAAAATTAAGAAACTCTTCAGCACTGGGGAGCTATAACTTAAGAATGTTTAAAACATTAGAAAAGCTTCAAGAAACTTTGTCTCGAAACGTTTAGGATGGCACAGGAAGTAACTATAAAGATTGCTATGGAACGTTTAAGAAATTCGTAACAAACTACGAGTCTTCAAAAATCTGACATACACTGGCACAAATTGTTAGTTTCTTGTAAAAAATACGTGCATGTTCATGTTATATTTGGGAAAAACTTTTATTGAAGTCACCACAAGAAAGATTTGATTATTTCTTATATATGTGTGCCATTACGTGTAGCACATATGTACAGCTTAAGTATATACTTATGATCATGAGTCCCTTGTATTCCTGCGGTAAACCTTACTCAACAAGGACTCGTAATAAAACAGTAAAAAGCTGGCCCTATTTTCTGCGATCGTTAATGGAATGATGATGGAATCACGGCTTCGAATTTCAATCCCGTTGGAATGTTTTCAATTCTTCAATCGAATCACAAATTCTATCACATTTACACCGTAGCAATAGTAATTCACAAATCTTGCAATCTGATTGGTACTTTTGGAATCGCGGAGTTTGGGCCTAAATAGGGCCAAGTTTTTCAGAGTAATATTATGAGTCTCTGTTGACTGAAGCACCATCATCAAGTCAAAGAGCATAGGGAGACAAGAGACTCATCGTTATAAGTCTAGCGTAAGTATAGTCAGTACGTTTTATGTGTTGCACATTATTGATATATTTCCTTAGCTTTGTATGTAATACTGACATGACCAATGTACCTCTGGAGTGACTGTTGCACATTTCCTCGGGGGGGGGGGTAACTCAACCTTTTGTGTGACTGGGACGTGCCATTTTGCCCGTAAAATTGGTACCCATAATTCCGTAAATTCTGGTGGATTTTAGGGCCATAATTCCACAAATCGAATAAATATCTAGTCCGGGAATTATGAAAAATCCCCTGAAAAGGACACCCATAATTCCGTGCAATGTCAAAAAATTGTGAAAATGATACCCATAATTCCGTAGTGGTTTGAAAAAAGTACCCCTAAAAATGGCACGTCTCCATACCACGAACAGTACTAAGGTACCCCCCCCCGAGCACATTTCAAAGCGAGCTCATGGATATCCAAAATGAAATTGAAACGTTAGGTTTATCATTAGAGGTTTTCAAAATGGCTAAGCGTATCTTTATTTATCCAGTATCCACATGAAAATGTTATGAAAAGGTACAGTAGGTATGAAATGTAGGTATGCCACGTTATAATTCAAATTTGATATGCTGCAAGTATGTTTTTGACAGCCAGTCTGAAGGTTGATGGCTCAAGACCCTGCACTGCCAAACCCGCAGTCCCTGCACTGCCAAACCCGCAGTCCCTGCACTGCCAAACCTGCTACATAATGTGAGGAGAGTCACCAACTCTTTGCAATACACCACTTGAATTAGTAGCCTCGCATTAGAAATCATTCAAAGTTATGCTATATGAAATTTTAGAGGCCAGATTCAAATTCTGCACACCAGCCATAGTCTAACTTCGAATTTCATGTTGTTAGCAGGCGCGGTCTGGCCCGGGTGGCAAAGTGGCGATCGCCACCCGGGTCCTCTCATATTTGAAGTAAAACAAGAAATTATGGGCCCTTATAAATTGAAGTATTACAATAATAACCAGGGTCCTAATGATTTCATCATGCAGATAAAACAAAATCCAATGACAATTCGAATTCTTTTTTGTATATTAACAACATGGGTGGTACGCTTGTAGCGCCTTCACTTTTAAGACATTTACGTTGATTGAACTATTCTCTCTGCTCAATAGATGATTGCAGTAAAGATGGCGGATAGCAATTTTTTCACCATGATGCTTTGCGTCATATTGAATTTCGGTTGATTTGATTGGCTGATTTTTTCAATACCGCAAGGGATCTTGGTGAAACATTCCTCAGCACCATCCTTATTGTAATACTATATTGCTGCATGATGAATTTTCGGATTCTGTTTGGGTCAAATTTGATTTTGAGATTGTCAGAAATTTGAGCATGCGCGCAAAGGACCTTGGGTGACAATGGCTCTTTAAGTGTTCCTTAGTATTACCTTCAAATGCTTTGTAGAAACAAACAAGTGGATGAAAACATCCCTTGATTATCACAACATCTCCCTGATAATACAACTTTTACGCTAGATCAATCTTCACTTGCCTGCAAATTGCTTGACAAAATATTTCTCTTAGAATAGGTAGGGTGCCATCCCCTTCGTCCATTTGTCACGTTGTAATAAGGCAGAATGTTTAGAGAAAACACAAGAAAGGCAAGACATAGAAATAGGTGGAAATGCCAAAAGAGCTCGAAACCAAATAGATCCATTTACAGATTTTAACGCCGGTCATGATTAGTGTCTCCAGTTGGTTATTGAGCAAACTTTAACGTTAGTATTGATCATCTGTAGATTGATGTTAATTTTTCCTTTTATTTTAGATTTCTGGAAACCTTTGATTTACTGTTATTTTCTGAATAAGGCTGCAGATGAAGGCACTGCAAATACACCTCCGTCTAAGTGCCATCGCACATTAATTCTACCCTGATAATTTCCTCAGTAAAAAATGAAGCAAACTCCTTCCCGCCAGACAAGTTGCGAATCTCCCCTATACATAATACTAAGTGAAACCTAGACTGCAAAGTCCGCAAAACCTGGCAAGGAATTAGTTCTACGCAGATGTAGTTCCCGCCAAAAATCTTGTGTACGAAACTGAAGCTCCTCCCTAAGCATCTGCCCTAAGGGCCCTCAAGTTACTCTCATATCATTGAGTTGAATTGATGTTATTGTTATCGCAAGAGAAAATACTTGTAGCGTTGTCAGTTCAAGAAAAGCGAAACTACATGTAATAAGTCTACAGGACGGACCCCAGTAAATTTGTCCTCCTCGCAGCGGGCCACTTAGGCTGGGGTGAGCAAACAGAATCTTTTAATCAAGTATATTTTTATTTCGAGTCTTTTCTTGATTTTTTTCGTATTATAAGAATTTTAATCGTTGATTTTAATCAGACATGTTTTATTTTTTACATATAAGTGTTTCCCAGATTGTAGTGAATGAGTGAGAAAATGGGACATTTATTGCAGTAAGATATAACTTTTAAAAGGGACTCACGAACGGTGTAATTTGGGCTCTTATCATAAGATGAATAGCGGTGTCATCATGCTTTTGTAAATAGAATTTGATGTATCTTAATGGCACAATTGTAGAGGTGATAGTTACAGCTGTGTATAATAGCCTCGATGCTAGTCAGGACCACAGAGATTTTGTTGAGCAAAAATTTCTGAAATGTTTTCCAAGTGGCCCCAAAACTTATTACATAATATGAAATGAATAGGCTTCCTGTCATTTCTCCAGTCTTACGATTTGGTAGGGAACTAAAAGATTTTGTTCTAGAGTTTCCAGCTATATCGGTTATCGAGTTCAAATTGAAAATTTTTAGCCGAATAACCGAAAGGAAGTTTTATCTGCAATTTAAGAATTCGGATGCTTCAAGTAAGGAAATCAGTTGTTCCTTCAGCGAATTTGGCTTTCCGCATGGAAAAGCCGAATATCGGCTAAAAAGATCTGATTTTTTCGCCGCAATAACGCACCATGTTTGAGCGCTTAGAATTTTCAGTTCATTACCTCGATATTACCATAGTTTCCTTCGGCTCAAGCCTAACCAGTGCCAGAAATCAAATTCAGATGGCTCCTGCGCGTCTGAACTGTTGGCTCCTACTCAACGCTCAGCCTCATCATGATTGAAACGAGGATGAACACTGCGTAGGAGCTAACTATTCAGACGCGCTGGGACGCGCTGGGGAAATTTGAAGTTCATTTCTAGTACGGGTTGGCTTTGAGCTGAAGAGAAAACAACAAAGAGAAAAACAGTGATATCGAGGTAATAAAGTTCAATTTCTAAGCTACAAACATGGTACATTATTGCCAATGACTTTTCTGGAAGACTAATCAACCTATTCACTACTTCACTTAGCCTAAAGTCGGCAAAATATTTTATCATCCAAGTGCCAAAAGTTAAGCGGTTTTAATATGATAACCCCGTAACATTGATCGTAGGGCTCGCTACATTTCTGTATCTAAAGTGTTTTAAAATTAGAATCGTATTTGATTAACAGACAAAATTAGGCACTTTACTATTATTTTAGTATGTACATGATGTAAAACTACGCTTCAGTTCGTGATTAATTTGCAACATCTATTGATTATCGCCAAGATTCTCATTGTCAGGCTATACCCTTGCTTTTTTGCCAAAAATAGAGAATCCAAAAATACCCCTTTTTCAAAGGCTATACCCTTGCCTTTTTGCCAAAAATAGAGGGGTCAAAAAATTCCCCTTTTTCAAAGGCTATAGCCTTGCCTTTTTGCCAAAAATAGAGGGCTCCAAAGATACCCCATTTTCAAAGGCTATAGCCTTGCCTTTTTGCCAAAAATAGAGAGGTCCAAAGATACCCCTTTTTTAAAGACTATAACCTTGCCTTTTTGCAAAAAAAGAGGGTTTGCCAAAAATAGAGGGGTCCAAAGATACCCCTTTTTTAAAGACAACCTTAGGAAGATAACCTTAATGGGGTTCAAAAATACCCCTTTTTCAAAGGCTATAGCCTTGCTTTTTTGCCAAAAATACAGGGATCCAAAAATACCCCTTTTTCAAAGGCTATACCCTTGCCTTTTTGCCAAAAATAGAGGGGTCAAAAAATTCCCCCTTTATCAAAGGCTATAGCCTTGCTTTTTTCCCAAAAATAGAGGGGTCAAAAAATTCCCCCTTTTCAAAGGCTATAGCCTTGCTTTTTTGCCAAAAATAGAGGGATCCAAAAATACCCCTTTTTCAAAGGCTATACCCTTGCCTTTTTGCCAAAAATAGAGGGGTCAAAAAATTCCCCTTTTTCAAAGGCTATAGCCTTGCCTTTTTGCCAAAAATAATGGGGTCCAAAAATCCCAATTTTTCAAAGGCTATAGCCTTGCTTTTTTGCCAAAGATAAAGGGGTCCCAAAATTCCCCTTTTTCAAAGGCTATAGCCTTGCTTTTTTGCCAAAAATAGAGGGGTCAAAAAATTCCCCCTTTATCAAAGGCTATAGCCTTGCTTTTTTGCCAAAAATAGAGGAATCCAAAAATACCCCTTTTTCAAAGGCTATACCCTTGCCTTTTTGCCAAAAATAGAGGGATCCAAAAATACCCCTTTTTCAAAGGCTATACCCTTGCCTTTTTGCCAAAAATAGAGGGGTCAAAAAATTCCCCCTTTATCAAAGGCTATAGCCTTGCTTTTTTGCCAAAAATAGAGGAATCCAAAAATACCCCTTTTTCAAAGGCTATACCCTTGCCTTTTTGCCAAAAATAGAGGGATCCAAAAATACCCCTTTTTCAAAGGCTATACCCTTGCCTTTTTGCCAAAAATAGAGGGGTCAAAAAATTCCCCCTTTATCAAAGGCTATAGCCTTGCTTTTTTGCCAAAAATAGAGGAATCCAAAAATACCCCTTTTTCAAAGGCTATACCCTTGCCTTTTTGTCAAAAATAGAGGGGTCAAAAAATTCCTCCTTTTCAAAGGCTATAGCCTTCCTTTTTTGCCAAAAATAGAGGGATCCAAAAATACCCCTTTTTCAAAGGCTATACCCATGCCTTTTTGCCAAAAATAGAGGGGTCAAAAAATTCCCCCTTTTTCAAAGGCTATACCCTTGCCTTTTTGCCAAAAATAGAGGGATCCAAAAATACCCCTTTTTCAAAGGCTATACCCTTGCCTTTTTGCCAAAAATAGAGGGGTCAAAAAATTCCCCCTTTATCAAAGGCTATAGCCTTGCTTTTTTGCCAAAAATAGAGGAATCCAAAAATACCCCTTTTCAAAGGCTATACCCTTGCCTTTTTGTCAAAAATAGAGGGGTCAAAAAATTCCTCCTTTTCAAAGGCTATAGCCTTCCTTTTTTGCCAAAAATAGAGGGATCCAAAAATACCCCTTTTTCAAAGGCTATACCCATGCCTTTTTGCCAAAAATAGAGGGGTCAAAAAATTCCCCCTTTATCAAAGGCTATACCCTTGCTTTTTTGCCAAAAATAGAGGGGTCAAAAAATTCCCCCTTTTCAAAGGCTATAGCCTTGCTTTTTTGCCAAAAAAAGAGGGGTCCAAAAATTCCCCTTTTTCAAAGGCTATAGCCTTGCCTTTTTGCCAAAAATAATGGGGTCCAAAAATCCCAATTTTTCAAAGGCTATAGCCTTGCCTTTTTGACAAAAATAGAGGGGTCAAAAAATTCCCCCTTTATCAAAGGCTATAGCCTTGCTTTTTTGCCAAAAATAGAGGAATCCAAAAATACCCCTTTTTCAAAGGCTATACCCTTGCCTTTTTGCCAAAAATAGAGGGGTCAAAAAATTCCCCCTTTATCAAAGGCTATAGCCTTGCTTTTTTGCCAAAAATAGAGGAATCCAAAAATACCCCTTTTTCAAAGGCTATACCCTTGCCTTTTTGTCAAAAATAGAGGGGTCAAAAAATTCCTCCTTTTCAAAGGCTATAGCCTTCCTTTTTTGCCAAAAATAGAGGGATCCAAAAATACCCCTTTTTCAAAGGCTATACCCATGCCTTTTTGCCAAAAATAGAGGGGTCAAAAAATTCCCCCTTTTTCAAAGGCTATACCCTTGCCTTTTTGCCAAAAATAGAGGGATCCAAAAATACCCCTTTTTCAAAGGCTATACCCTTGCCTTTTTGCCAAAAATAGAGGGGTCAAAAAATTCCCCCTTTATCAAAGGCTATAGCCTTGCTTTTTTGCCAAAAATAGAGGAATCCAAAAATACCCCTTTTCAAAGGCTATACCCTTGCCTTTTTGTCAAAAATAGAGGGGTCAAAAAATTCCTCCTTTTCAAAGGCTATAGCCTTCCTTTTTTGCCAAAAATAGAGGGATCCAAAAATACCCCTTTTTCAAAGGCTATACCCATGCCTTTTTGCCAAAAATAGAGGGGTCAAAAAATTCCCCCTTTATCAAAGGCTATACCCTTGCTTTTTTGCCAAAAATAGAGGGGTCAAAAAATTCCCCCTTTTCAAAGGCTATAGCCTTGCTTTTTTGCCAAAAAAAGAGGGGTCCAAAAATTCCCCTTTTTCAAAGGCTATAGCCTTGCCTTTTTGCCAAAAATAATGGGGTCCAAAAATCCCAATTTTTCAAAGGCTATAGCCTTGCCTTTTTGACAAAAATAGAGGGGTCAAAAAATTCCCCCTTTATCAAAGGCTATAGCCTTGCTTTTTTGCCAAAAATAGAGGAATCCAAAAATACCCCTTTTTCAAAGGCTATACCCTTGCCTTTTTGCCAAAAATAGAGGGGTCAAAAAATTCCCCTTTTTCAAAGGTTATAGCCTTGCTTTTTTGCCAAAAAAAGAGGGGTCCAAAAATTCCCCTTTTTCAAAGGCTATAGCCTTGCCTTTTTGCCAAAAATAATGGGGTCCAAAAATCCCAATTTTTCAAAGGCTATAGCCTTGCTTTTTTGCCAAAGATAAAGGGGTCCCAAAATTCCCCTTTTTCAAAGGCTATAGCCTTGCTTTTTTGCCAAAAATAGAGGGGTCAAAAAATTCCCCCTTTATCAAAGGCTATAGCCTTGCTTTTTTGCCAAAAATAGAGGAATCCAAAAATACCCCTTTTTCAAAGGCTATACCCTTGCCTTTTTGTCAAAAATAGAGGGGTCAAAAAATTCCCCTTTTTCAAAGGTTATAGCCTTGCCTTTTTGCCAAAAATAATGGGGTCCAAAAATCCCAATTTTTCAAAGGCTATAGCCTTGCTTTTTTGCCAAAGATAAAGGGGTCCCAAAATTCCCCTTTTTCAAAGGCTATAGCCTTGCTTTTTTGCCAAAAATAGAGGGGTCAAAAAATTCCCCCTTTTCAAAGGCTATAGCCTTGCTTTTTTGCCAAAAATAGAGGGATCCAAAAATACCCCTTTTTCAAAGGCTATACCCTTGCCTTTTTGCCAAAAATAGAGGGGTCCAAAAATTCCCCTTTTTCAAAGGCTATAGCCTTGCCTTTTTGCCAAAAAAAGAGGGGTCCAAAAATTCCCCTTTTTCAAAGGCTATAGCCTTGCCTTTTTGCCAAAAATAATGGGGTCCAAAAATCCCAATTTTTCAAAGGCTATAGCCTTGCTTTTTTGCCAAAAATAGAGGGGTCAAAAAATTCCCCCTTTTCAAAGGCTATAGCCTTGCTTTTTTGCCAAAAATAGAGGGATCCCAAAATACCCCTTTTTCAAAGGCTATACCCTTGCCTTTTTGCCAAAAATAGAGGGGTCAAAAAATTCCCCCTTTATCAAAGGCTATAGCCTGGCTTTTTTCCCAAAAATAGAGGGGTCAAAAAATTCCTCCTTTTCAAAGGCTATAGCCTTCCTTTTTTGCCAAAAATAGAGGGATCCAAAAATACCCCTTTTTCAAAGGCTATACCCATGCCTTTTTGCCAAAAATAGAGGGGTCAAAAAATTCCCCCTTTATCAAAGGCTATAGCCTTGCTTTTTTGCCAAAAA
The DNA here is from genome assembly GCA_964020215.1 of Aurelia sp. 3 sensu Dawson et al. (2005). Classification (NCBI taxonomy): domain Eukaryota; kingdom Metazoa; phylum Cnidaria; class Scyphozoa; order Semaeostomeae; family Ulmaridae; genus Aurelia; species Aurelia sp. 3 sensu Dawson et al. (2005). Next base: position 1,277,433 of record OZ026585.1, read on the forward strand.
TAGAGGAATCCAAAAATACCCCTTTTTCAAAGGCTATACCCTTGCCTTTTTGCCAAAAATAGAGGGATCCAAAAATACCCCTTTTTCAAAGGCTATACCCTTGCCTTTTTGCCAAAAATAGAGGGGTCAAAAAATTCCCCCTTTATCAAAGGCTATAGCCTTGCTTTTTTGCCAAAAATAGAGGAATCCAAAAATTCCTCCTTTTCAAAGGCTATAGCCTTGCTTTTTTGCCAAAAATAGAGGGATCCAAAAATACCCCTTTTTCAAAGGCTATACCCATGCCTTTTTGCCAAAAATAGAGGGGTCAAAAAATTCCCCCTTTATCAAAGGCTATAGCCTTGCTTTTTTGCCAAAAATAGAGGAATCCAAAAATACCCCTTTTTCAAAGGCTATACCCTTGCCTTTTTGCCAAAAATAGAGGGATCCAAAAATACCCCTTTTTCAAAGGCTATACCCTTGCCTTTTTGCCAAAAATAGAGGGGTCAAAAAATTCCCCCTTTATCAAAGGCTATAGCCTTGCTTTTTTGCCAAAAATAGAGGGATCCAAAAATCCCAATTTTTCAAAGGCTATAGCCTTGCCTTTTTGCCAAAAATAAAGGGGTCCAAAAATTCCCCTTTTTCAAAGGCTATAGCCTTGCTTTTTTGGCAAAAATAAAGGGGTCCAAAAATTCCTCTTTTTCAAAGGCTATAGCCTTGCTTTTTTGCCAAAAATAAAGGGGTCCAAAGATACCCCTTTTTTAAAGACTATAGCCTTGCCTTTTTGCAAAAAAAAGAGGGATCCAGAAATTCTCCTTTTTTCAAAGGCTATAGCCTTTCTTTTTTGCCAAAAATAATGGGGTTCAAAAATACCCCCTCTTCAAAGGTTTGCCTTGCTTTTTTGGCAAAAAAAGAGGGGTCCAAAAATTCCCCCTTTTCAAAGGTTATAGCCTCGCTTTTTTGCCAAAAATAGAGGGGTCCAAAAATTCCCCTTTTTTAAAGGTTATAGCCTTGCTTTTTTTGCCAAAAAGAGAGGGGTCCAAAAATGACCCTTTTTCAAAGGTTATAGCCTTGATTTTTTGACAAAAATAGAGGAGTCCGACAATACCCCCTTTTCAAAGGTTTTCTTTGCCTTTTTGCCAAGAAAAGAGGGATCCAAAAATTCTCCTTTTTTCAAAGCCTTCCTTTTTTGCCAAAAATAGATGAGTCCGAAAATACCCCCTTTTCAAAGGTTTTTGCGTTTAGACCAGATTCTGAAGCGATTCACGCGATATCAGTAAATCAAAGAACGCAGAGAAACAAGGAGGGAATAGGCATCAGTGACCTTTGTTCTTGATCTCGATGTTTGTGACCACTCCTCAAGATTCCTTGCTGATAGCAAGTTTGACAGAGCCACCAACCTTGAATTCAAGCAAGATTTCATAGCTGAATTTATTGCTTGCCAAATACTAAATTTGAATTGTTACAGGGAATAACCTGCATTTCATGCCATCTTGACATCTGGGAAAGGGTCTTAGGAGAGTAAACGAATATTTTGCTGGTAAATAGTGGACACTTTTCTGATAAATGGCTGCCACATGGATGACGATGGCTCTTTTATGGTACACATGTATCAACATTGATAAAATTTTTGTTTCCACGAAATTCAAACAAATTTTGTCCGAAATATAGCGAAAAATATACTGACAAAAACGTGTAGTGTAAGAAATATAAGACTAATACTTATTTGATGACTTATTAAAACTTGCAAAAGAATTTTCTGGTATAAAGTTTGCTTTTTGAAATGAGTGAAATTCTGGACTATGTTTGTGCAACAGGTACACACATACGTGCTCTTCCAAAAGAACCAGTTTTTGACCAAAGCACTTTTGATAAAAAGCTATGCCCCGTTTGTGTGGCTGCTATGGAGGAGCTGTCATTAAATCATCTCTGTTTTGACACAGTTTTATAGGTCAGGCTTCAACTTAGAGTTTGAGACCTTGTTTGAATCAATCTGACAAATGGTTGCTGATTTATGGCAGAGTAAAGGCAAAGTGGTTGCTTTAAAAACAGCACTTCCATTTTTCTCCAGCGATGTCAAAATAAACAAAACTTTCAAAGAATGGCTTCTAACGTCGTATTAAATTTTTGCTAAATCTTTAAGGTGCTCTATCATGCGAGAGCACTTTCTCCCTCTTAAAAAGTGTAGCGAAAATTTTGAAACGATGCCAAAACTTAGTAAATTTTGACATTACTGGCGAACAACGGAAGTGCTGTTTTTGAAGCAACCACTTATTTTGCTTTTGCTCTGCTATAAATCAGGACCAGCTGTCAGATTGACTCATACAAGGTCTCAAACTGTAAGTTGAAGCTTGATCTATGCAATGCAACTGTGCAAAAGCAGAGATAATTGAATCTACACTTCCTCCAGAGTAGCCACACAAACGGGGCACAATTTGTTTGGGGCACCCTTTATTGGCATGTGGTCAGAGCTACCTTAAGAAGCAGATAAAACGCAGAATATAAACCCCAAAGTAAAGGATGACATTGATAACACTTGTATGCAAGAATTTCTATATTAACAGTTTGATCTATATAGATGACATTGTATAGTTATCTGTCAAACAAAATACTCGAGTAACTAAAATAATATCGCAGGTAACTTTTACTAACAGCCTGATGTGTGTGAACCACAATTAACCTAATATTTCTGATGAAACTATAACTTCAACTATACTTTGTGTTTAGAAGTGGTCTGAGGCCCAAGGGATACAAAGCTTTGCAAGGGGATACATTAAGTCGTTGCTGCTTCAGGATTATCCACAACGTGTCCTCCACAGTGACGAGGTCTACTTTTGTTAAATGGGCTCTTGGGGTCAAGGGGGGACCAAAAATCTTTGCTCAGTAAAACAGTGAAAAAGCTGTGTGATGTGAAATTTAACTTCTTGAAGACCATAGTATGCACATTTCGAGAAACACTTGTGCTAAAGTGTCTCTTGATTTGCTGCTCAGCTATGGGGGAGTGGGTATTCATTAGGTTTCAAAACGGGGGAGTCGGGGTCAATATCTGTGGTCCGAAATCTTACGTTAAGTCAATATCTAGGGCCTGTGAATGGCAACATGGACAAAAATTGAATATTTGGGGTCCATAAAATCTGAAAAAAGAAGAATAGGAAATTTGAAGTGATTCATTACAGTCGGCCATTCAATGCTTGTAGGTTCATAGGGGCCTCAGAAGTAAATAACAATATTTGCGGTGTCCAGAACGTTAGACTCAATATTTGTGGTCCACAAAGAAATAGTGGCATGAAACCCCCATACTGAAAATTAGGGAGTAACCCCCTGGGTTGCTCAATGTTTGTTTACAATCAAACTAACCCTTGGTAACGCGATCCTAGTATGCTACGGTATAAACACTAATGTTTTCATTTTTAGGTCATCCTTTGGTCATATGTATAGGAAGAGTTCTCAAAAGGACAACATTTGGCAGGAGCAATGTTTCCACAACTCCCTCTAGCTAGGCCTACACTGCACAAAGTACTGGCATACTATAGGTGGGGAAAATGATCAATTTCACCATTACCCTAACATTAACCTAAGCAGGGGCAAAATAGAACATTACCCCTAAAGAACACAGCTAAGTTAATGATAACCTCTGGTACGAAAGGCTGACTAAATAATCACTTTGAACACTGCTAAATCATTTTCACTCATATGCTAATCAATAAACAACAGCAAATTCACTAATGTGTAAGTCTGTCAGCGCAAGAATAATCCATAACACAGATTTCCAGAAAGTTCTTTGCATGGTAAACGAGTTCAAGCCAGCCAGTATGTGATTAAGTTACCAGAGAGTGTCTGTCCATGGCAATACATGTAGTTAAAATAATGTTAGAATAAAAAAATAAATAAGCATGGGATTAAAACCAAGTGGCTATGTAGTATGCATTGGTACAAGGTTTGAATAAAGCAAGCTCATGATATCCGCTAGACTTGGCTTTTATTAACTACTACTAAATGTAAGCTATAACAATATTACATTATCATTACATTAACTAACCTAGATCAAGTCCACTATGTCTAAAGCTAATCACTTTGTTAGGCAAGGCTCAGAAAAATCAGCTGCAAATAGATAGCTGGGGTAAAACAAATGTTATCCAGTCACATGGTGCACCATATGCTAGCATAAAACCTCTTTTCAAGGAAGCATAAGTTTGCAAATATAAGCTGTTATAAACAATTTGTTTTGCAGACACTATTGGAACAAATCAACCTTGAGGGTTTTTCAATCAAATGTAGGTTGAATGTATTCGAGTTCATGATCAACCGTTTACGTTGCGAATTTCCAATTTCTAACAAAATAAATGTCCAATCTAGACAGCCTGATCTTTTGAATGAATCTGTTACTTCAACAAAGAGCATTTTCTCTTCATAATCTGCTCCTTCTGCTTACAACTTTTACTATATATTTATAGATGTGCACCAAGGATGTCCTGCTAACTTGCAAAGATGAGAATGTACATACTGACAGCCTTGTACAAAACTCTTTCCACTATTTACAAGGAAAAGTTTGAAGTTTTACCTGGTTTTAAAGCTCATTGCAGCAACAGACAGTTCTCATTCATAGTGAACAAAGCTAGTGCTATGACTGGGCATAGAAGGATCTCCTAGTTTATCATCTAAAAGTAAAATGAAATTACAGCTTTGACACAATGTGCTTAATGCTCAAATACTGCTTAACCTTTTTAGACATAACGTTGCAATAAACATCATAAAATTTATAAAGGAATCAGGCTTATTTTAAGTGTTTTTCTAAAAAAAGCTAATTCTTTGCATGTCCCTGCCATTTTCACAGAGCAAATTCTGTAGATGTTAAGAGTTTTTGTACTTGCCTCTAAGAACCAACAGAAGAAGCAACATGTAAGCTGCAAATTTAACCTGAACAGAAAGAAAAATATCATGGTAAAGGAAACTAATAAACTGAAAGTATACTAAACAGGCTAAAATCATGCGTACAGGAGACAGAGAAGAGTTTGTGGAAGTGGGACTGGGAGAGCTTTTGCCCTTGAGGTTTGAGGATTTTCCCCACTTTGATAAAAGATCAGCAAGAATGTAGGGCTTTGATTCAGGTAGACCCCATTTCCCATTCATATGCCTATAGGTTTTCTTGCACCAACAGGAAATCTGAGTCTATGTCTCTGATTGCAGGATGGGAAGAAGGCATATCACTCCCTGAAAATCTTACACAGTTTCTTAGGACATTGTTCATTTTCTTTCAAAATCCTGAAAATCCTCCAGGAATTGTTTTGTTTTCCTGGAAACAATGTAAATAATTTAAGGGAGTGATACACCCCTCAGCGTATTAACACTGAGACGCCAGCATGCTCTCTTTGTTTTTCTTTTTTTTTTGGGAATTCCGTAAGAATGATTTGGTAAGGGGAAGAGTGTGGTGGCCTAGTATTTTACAAAGTGCCCCATTAGCTAAATGAAACAGTGCCCTTGAATCCACCTATTCAAGATAAGAGGTGCGAAAACGGAAGTCTTTTGATGTTTGAGATTTTGCAATTTAATTTAGAGGCCAAAATCTTATTCTGCATACCAATTTTCACATTGATGTCTGCCTTCATTTGGAAACTATGGTGATATAAGAATTAGAAATCATAAGGGCTTTGACCGTGAAATCAAAGTTTGGACAAAATTTGTCCAAACATCTGATTCCACGGTCAAAGCCCTTATAACTTTGAATTCTTAAAATTGCCGTAATTTCCAATTATAAAAGTAAAAATCCTGTACGCAGAACATGATTTTAGCCTAAAAAATGCAACCTCTCAACCCATCTCTTATCTTGAAAAGATCAGGATTGCAGTGCCACTGCTACCTTGTTAGAATATATAATATTTGGTATCCATAATTCTCTGTTGCATTTTCAAATATCATTCTCTGTTACATTCCCACATCTAAGGAAAAGATGTTTTTTGGTACATGCAATTTTTCTATCACATTCTCACACTGATCAAATATATGTCTTTAGGTACCAGTCATTCTCTGTCAAATTCTAACTTCTATGGAATAGGTGTTTTCGGGATTTGTAATTCTCTGTTACATTAACATTTATGGGTCAGATGCTAATCATGGGCATAGGGGGAGATAGAATTTAGGGGGAGGGCTGCACGATAGAAAATTCATTGTTTACAAAAATTTTCCAGGCTGAAGGCCAACTTTTGCAATTTTCCCATTGCTGGGGGACCCCCAGCCCCTTGTCTTCTACGCATATGCTTCCTACAATCCTGCCTCCGAATGATTCTGGTGGAAAAGTCTGCCACTGTTACCAATACCAAAACAAGATTTTCCTAGAACTCTCCTGAAGCATTGCAAAGCAATTTCAACAAAACGAAACAGAAACCACTAAACGCTAACTTTTGTTATGTTTCAGACAAATAATTCCAATAACAAATCCAAGATTAGCTCCGACTTAAAACAGTAAGAAGGAAAGTGTACTCACTGGGTCGTGGATTCAGGGACCTAACTAATCCTTTGCCAGACGGATATCTTGCCTTCTTAGGCCCTTTGTTTTCGGCCTAATTTCGGGGATTTATCAACATCAATCTACGTCATAGAAAGATGTTTCAAAAGCCAATGGTTTAGCAACTAAACTACAAACTAACTTGTGAGCAAGTATCTAGAACAACTTTTTCGATTTTCAAGCTATTTCTTTAAGGAGGAGACTTCAAATAAACATGTGCAGGGAGATTGTTTACATGTCAGGCCTTGTGCGTCAATGCACGTGGTCTAGTGTTGCGCACACCCGGCTATTTTTATGCCAACTGCAAACTTATTATCTCTGAAACAATAAGGAAAACAGAGCTGGTTAACCACAATCCATGGCAATAACGCTTCAACTGGAAGTCACACTGTCTGCCTTTCAAGCAAGGACAACAGCCCCCTCCCAAGCGATAAATTCATGTGCTATAAACTTCGTTGATTTCTCAACAATAGGGGGAGTTTAATTGCTAAATGCCTGGATTCTTAAAGGCTTGTGACATGAAAATTTCGACTGTGTCCATTCCTCCATTATGTTGTAAAATTCAGACTTCTTCCTCTGCTGTAAAATTTCCTCAAGTTTTGGGCCCCTCGGATTTGGGAGGTTGAAATAAGAAAGTGCACTGTACATGGAGGAGACGGGAGGCCTAAAACTTGACTCCTGAAATATACCACAAAAATTCAAATGACCCTGCATAAAATTTATGGACAAGGGAATTTGAAAAAAGAAGAGTCGCAAATTTCGAGAATCCCGAGGCTCTTCAAAGTTTCTCAATACATACAAACCACATCCTGCTTAGAATAAAATCAGCTGATATTTGAGGCATTCCAAAGATGTTTTAAACATTCTTTTACATCTTGAATGAAAAATTCAAGAAAGGGAAGAGAAGGTAGCAGGAGAAAGGACTTCCCACTGAGAATAGTGTGGGGCTCTGGGGGGATGGGGGTAATCTCATGGTTGCCTTACAGGGGTATCTAGAAGATGTTGAAGTGGGCAAAAGAGAAGGTAAGGATTTAAACCCTCAAATAGTGCTGTATAGTAGTATTATGCAAAAGCCCCTAATGGTAGCTTAGGCCTGAATGACATTTGGTCATTCATACACTTTTCTAGTAAGAAACTCAACTCTCAGGTCGCCACAAAATCCGAAAAAATCAAGAAGCTCCAGTACTGAGAACAAACTTAAGGACAAAAGGAGGTAGGCCTCCTCAATGAATCTGCCCAACACATAAAATTTCTCGTTAACAAGGATCCTTACAACCTTTCAAACTGTTCATTTATCCAAATTTGACAACTTTTGAGTGACTTTCCCCTGCCACAACTTGTAGAAGTTTTGCCTTTTTCTGGGAATCTCAAAGTGAGAGGGGATGGAATGAAGATGAGAGAAAGATTCTAGCTAAGGGCAATGTTGATACATCCTTGTCAATGGCCATGAAATTTTGCACAGTGCCCAGGCACCTAAATAGCTAATCAATAAGTATATCATCTGATGACAGAAATTAAGGTGATAAAACTTCATAAAACCACAGTTTCTGGCAACCGACATGACAAAACACGTGTCCTTTTCCCAACAATATTGTCACATGTTACTACTGTATTTACAGATTTGATCAAATCCACGCCCAAAACACAGCATTTGGTAGCTTTCAAACTGTGAACAGAATTTCTGACCTCTTTAAAATTGATATTATGATTCTTCTAACAAGGATAATTTAAAAATTTAATCTCTGGAAAACCCAAAAAACACATGCTCACCATAGAAATAAAGCCGCAAAAACAGAGCTGAATAAAAGAATACAAGTGATGTGTTTTGAGTAAAATTGAGGCGCAGGTTCACCAGCTCAAGTAAACAGTTCTTATCAGATATTTACATCAAAACTTGCAAAATGTTTTGATATATTTTATCAATTTTTTAAAACGTTCACCCTGAAAGCGTGCTTGAGCGAGCGCCGCGGGATTTAAGATCAGTCTCAGATGAAATAAATCTCTTCTAAGCAAATATATCACCTCTCGATAAATGGGCGGCATCCTCATGGGCTAGACATCTTAAAATCAGCCTGGAGGCACAAAGCGACAATCAAAACACTTGGGAGGCTTGAAAACAGCTTGGGGGGAGATTAAATTATTCTGTTTATATCCCCTGGCACTCATGAATTATGTATCCTTGGATTAACGGATTAATGCAGCTTTTGAAGACTTTTTTGGCGGGTTTGATTTGACCCTAACCGGTTGAGCTGTTCAAATCACTATGGGGCCAAACTTTGAGAGTTCTCTCAATGGATGAAGGGTTTTTCGGGGGTTTTTCCTCCAATTACAGACGTTTGCTAATAACAATTTTATATCTGCGATGGATAATCATAAGTTTTTGCTATTGGAACAATTTGCCTGAGTTGAAGTTGATGCAAGATAATCCTATAAGGATTGGGGATTATGAAAGGCCGACTTGGATTTCGAAATCAGTCCAGAATCAAACTGAACATAATCCAAGACCACAAAAACAAAGGAAAATGTCGTCTTTAGGCCTGAAAATTGAACCACACAGCAAGTCACAGTTTCTAAATTTTGAGACGTTTGTAGGACTCTTTGATGAAAGGAGAAAGGTATATAACTCTGTAATAGAAACGAGGGGGTAACGATGGGGGATGAGGGGGCATGGGGTGTTGGTGTTGTGGGTAGAGAAGGGCATCACAGTGGAGGAAATGAGTCCTGGTAATTTCATTATATTTTCTTTCATGACAAATCAGTCTCAATATTAAAGAAAAAGAATATATAATTCTCAGAACAAGTAGCATGATTTCAGCTTCTGACTTTCAGCATAACTTTAGAATACCCCGCACCACAAAGGTACCCCTTTTTTGCAAGGATACGTGCTTCAATGATGTGTATAGGAAATAATACAGTGATGGATACTGCATACAGTGGAGACAGCTGAAACTGGAGATTCAGCCGATACTGGAGACAGTGGATATGATGGATGCAGCGGATACTGGATGGATACAGTTGATACGATGGATACAGTGGATACGATGGATACAGTGGATACCGTGGATACGGTGGATACAGTGGATATGGTGGATACAGTGGATATGGCGGATACAATGGATACAGTGGATACGGTGGATACAGTGGAATAATTTCTAGTCATTCTAAGAACGAAACAATGTGATGTGAAGCTAGACATTTGTCAGATACACTGATGCATTGATACACTGTCACTCTCACAACGAGAATTGCAGTTCTTTGATAGTTAAACTTATGACACAATAATGTCTATTCTTTCTAAGAACGAAACAATGTGATGTGATGTGAAGCTCATACATTTGTCAGATACACTGATGCATTTTACAAATTAAATTTTCAGATCGAAATGCTTTGTATCCAGTATCCAGCATATCCACCAAATCCTAATGTCCTATACTTCCTATGCTCTCAACCATGTCTCCGTATCCACGTATCCACATTTTTTAAAGCATCTAACTTCAGTGCGGGGTATTCTAAAGTTAAGCCTGACTTTCTTTCTGTCTCAATTTCAGATATAAACTACGGAGGTCTGAAAGGGGTATACAGCTGCAAGGTAAAAAAGGTATAAATAGAGAACTCCAATAGCCCATTTTGTCAACTGTGACCTTTTCTATTTGCCAACACCCACTCCACCCTACAGAAGTTTGAAAGGGGTAAAATAAAAAAGAAGTACGGAGTTGTAAAGTAAAACAAGGAATGAAAATATGAGGTAAAGCTGAAACCTTACCATCTTAGCTTTGAAGTGATTATCTATTCTGATTTGGCTTCTGCCTCTGCTTTCTCATTTTCAGTTGCTTCCCCATTTACTTGTGCTGTTGCCTCTGTTTTCGTCTCTTCCTCAGCAGGTTTTGTTTCCTCTGTCGTTGCTGCCTCCTCAGTTTTAGCTTCAGCATCATCAGATTTCTTCTCCTCCCCCTCTGTTGCTGGTTCCTCTGCTGCTGGTTCCTCTGCCTTGTCTCCTTCTGCAGCAGCAGCGTCATCTTTTTTCTCCTCTCCCTTCCCTTCATCACCAGAATTCTCTTCCTTCTTCGCCTCTTTTGCCTTCTTTTTGCCTGTTTTGAAGCTGAAACGCCTTCTGATATGAGTATGCTCTGGTTTGTCCCCAAGCACCACATCACCCCAATCAGCCCAGAACTCCCCCTTCAGCCTGTCAACATATTCACCAAGATTCTTTAACTCATCTTTGATCAACTTAGAAAGGGGCGTTTCAAGTCCTGCATACAGAATGTTTGCAAGGAGACCAAATGCAGTGCAATCTACAGTGGTGGCTTCTGCCCCCATCACGTAGGGTTTCTCCCCCAGATAATCACTCAAGGCGCGTAAATCTTTCTCGGCGATTTGATAAATCTCTTCTTTGGAATGGCGGCCTATTCCTTGATGATCGAGGACAGAGCGTGCTTTGCGTTGACTCATCTTAAAATTAACAGTGAAACCGAAGCCCTTTTGGTGGGAAGCATTGATCTTTTTCCATTCATTATACTCATCAATCCACCTAGAATACGTGAGAGCGAATGAGGTATTTTCCTCCAACATCACTCGTAACGCCCTTGACTGCGCTTTCTCTGATTTTCCTAAATCTTTATCCATGTCAATCTCGAAAGTCTTATTCAAATACTCAATAATGAAATTGGAATCTGGGATCCTCTCACCCTTATACTCGATCCAAGGCATCTTTCCTTTCTTCCCCATTTTATATGAATGGACATTCTCGTATGGGATCTTGTTCATCCTCAGGAATGTCTCCAGTTTCAGACAGAATGGGGACAGGCTTGGAAGATTAGTGGCAGGAGGGAACTGATGAAGGATAACTTTTGGAGGGCCTTCTTCTTTCTTTTCTTCCTGGACTTCGACTTTATCGGCGGCTTGTTCTTCGGTCGTGACTTCTACAGCGGGGGTAGCATTTTCTTCAGCTTCAGCAGGGGCTGCTTCCTCCTCTTTCGTTGGCTCAGCACCGCCGTTTTCTTTCACCTCTGTTTCCAGTTCGACGGCCTTAGTTTCTTCTTGGCCATGTGTGGAATCGCTGGATTCAACTGTTTTCACAACAGTAGTTTCAGTAACGGTGCCCTCTGAAGTCGTAACAGTCTTGGTTTCTGTGATTTCAACGGTCTCATGAGTGATGGTAACATTTTCTACTTCAGCCATGATGATTTTGTGTTGCGATCTGTGATTTTTATGGGTCTGATCGCAAATCAAACTTTCTTACTTATTTCGGTTTGAGTTTTGAGCCAGCTTTGATCGAACAACGCCCTTCTTCAACGTTACGCAGCTTGTCTCCTCATTCATATGCATATTCATGCCCTCCAAAAATCAAATCAACCAATCACAAGCCATCACTATTGTTCTCAAATCAATTCATGCGATTCCTTATTGTCTGATGAGCGAATCAAATTACAGCGTTTGGATAATTAGGCGGGAAAAGATCACAGGGATGTGAAATAATCATTGTTTGGGAAGGAAAGTGCTGCACGTTGGATTGAGTTGTAGTGTTGCAAATACCGAAATACTCCTCATAAACACGCTTATTTTTCAAACATTACTGAGAATTTAACGCACGAAAGTTTCCTACAGTTCTCACAGATTCCAGTACTAAGACTGACTTCAAAAGTTTCCTTGAAGTAGCCTAAAATGCTCATGTTTACGTCGGGAAGGCCTTCGTAAACGGGTCGCAGCAGTTTCATGAAATCATGCCTCTGTCTAGACAAGCCAAAATTGAAGTAATACTTGGGGTACACAGCATCAAAAACAATAAAAATTTACGTTGAACTTTTCAGACAAATGAAGGTAAGTTTCTTACAATAATAAGAGCAATAAATATTGTCTTCGAAGTCTGAGAATTTTTGGTGTCCTGCGAGTACGGTTTTCGCCGAGAGTTTCTCATAAAAACTGCGCGTGTACACTGCTCACAATAAATGCGCTTATCATCTTTGTATGCATTGGAAACGCAAGCAATGTCTGAGAGGAAAGATTGTATTTAAATTTATAGTAAACAAACAGAAGCGATTTTGTTAGTTCAGCCAGCGTGAGGGCTGGTACTTTGACCGGGAGATCACAATTTTTGACCTTGGATAAAGGGGGAGTTTCCGAAGAGTTCCATAGGTGTAAATTTGGCGTAGGTGTCGCAGAACTTCCCCCCAGATTTAAACTTTGGACTGTTTGATTTGTAAACAAGGCTCTCAAAGAAAACCGATTGAAAAGACAAATTATTGTGAATTCTTCTGGTATAGAAGTATACAAATTTGACACGTGACGGCATATTATGGTTATCAGAAAATTCATCGAATTCCATACTCAGATAATAGTACCTCGTGATTCCCTAATTGACTAGCCTGCGTGCAGACTTTACTTTTCGCCCTCAAACTCCTCCACCATAGTAAAGTCTGCACGCAGGCTACTAATTGACTGAATTCTTTATTTTTGGGCATTCGACGCTCTTGGGGGAGAATCTTGTCATCTGACCTCATAGGAGGGGGTACAGGTATCGAGTATGCATTTGACGTGAGTAATTTTCACAGGTCACATTGAAATTGAGAGATGTGTCATTCTGCATGTCGCAAATTTCAAATTTTGATCAATACTTTCGAATATTTGTCACAAGTTGAGGCATCGTGATGAGAGATGAAGTGTACAATTCAAGTTCCGTTTTGCTTCTCTTCTGTTGTGAAACGGGAGGGAAAAGGTGGGACACTTGCAATTTTGTGTGGGAGGAAGCTCTTTCGACCAAAATTTAATTAAAATGGCGTAGGAGTGGATACCTTATCTTCTCTTTGGCAATTTTTATCAGGGGATCGCAGTGTTGACTTTAGCAAGGGACGTATGACCTGTAAAAACTCCTTACTAGACGTATCACAACTTTGACAAAAATTCCTTTTCCTTTGTATTTAAAAATATATGTACAAAAAAATCTGCAAAAACCTGATTGTTTTTAGAAAATTTGTTACACATTTTCAGAAGAGTGATGCACCCCTCCGACTTGAGAACGCAAGCACTAGAACAAGGACACTCGACAAATATTTGAAATACCAAATGGTTTCAATTTCAATTTACTCAGAGCGGATTGAGGACCACTAAACATGTGTGGTTGGAGGAAATTCGAACATGACCCTGAAACATGTTTGACACTGACCACAACAAGAAAGGAAATTAGTGATAGTCATTCAAAAATTTCAAGAATGTCGAAACGGAACTTACTACATGGAAAAGTGATAACCGAGATGATAGCTAATAGTTGTTGACGGATTTGAAATAGGAGCCAATTGAGAAAATTCTCGAAAGGAGATATCCCGGGAAGGTTTGGGGTTTGGGGAGGTCTTCAACACATCCAAACGCATCCAAAGAGAGCAACGGGCAACGGGTATGTGCCGTGCGTCTCAAACTATTCGAGATGCTTATTTCTATCATCGGATTTTCTTGGTCGTAGTTGTGAAAACTGGTTGGTGGTAAACTCACCTTCCATTTATAAACCTTTACAGTGAAATGAAACTTGATTCCTGGGAATTTCAACAGGCTTTATGCCCCCCTAAAATCCTTAAAAATGTTGGGCGGTTTCTTAAGTAGAGTTTCTAATATTTTTGCCGCCCTAAGTACTCAGCGACAGAGCCAGACACAAAATAGAGAGGGGGCAAAACTCTAAGATTTTGTGACTGGGGGTGTAAAAAGAATACCCAGAAATTTTTATTCCATTTCTCAATTACAACTTTGGCCAGATCTTAAAAGTGGGGGTGTTGTTACTCCCTCATACAAATCATTCTGAACAGCGGCGTGGCCAGGCAAAAATTAGGGGGAGGGTAAAACTTATAAATTTTCAGACAGGGGGCAAAAAGGTATACCAAGACATTTTTGTTGCATTTTTCAATGCAATTTTTGACAATTTTTGAAAAGTGTGCGGCCAACTGCCCCCTGGCCACGCCATTGATTCTCGAGCTTGAAGACACAGCGATAGAATTCATGCATAAAAATTGGTTACACGGAACCGTGTCACCTGGATTACCAAGAAACTTTTATAATTCGCAGCTTCAATTTTCCCAGATCAACACAAAAATGTTTTGAAACTATAATTCTGTATTTGACAATGTTTTGAGTGCTATTTCTTGTTAACTCATTCAGGAAACTTTGCTAAGAATAACTTTTTAAGCAAAGGTAATCAATTCTCATTTGGAGTGTAAATATTAGGAAAATCAAATGAAAATTTTGGCAGCAAAATTCTTTCATACGCTGCACCACCTGGAAAGGGAGATTTTGTGTAATAGGCTGATAAATGGTCAGGAAGGTACGGGAAGGGACAGTAAATTCCCCATCTCTGAACATAAAAATTTTAAGAGAGATTTAAGAAACTCTCAACAATTTTCAACCCTCAAATCCACCTTTTCAAGATAAGAGGTGCGAAAACGGAAGTCTTTTGTTGTTTGATATTTTGAATTTTTGAGGCCAAAATCTTGTTCTGCATGGAAAGTTTAGTGAATGAACCAATTTTCACATTCATGTCTGTCTTCATTTGGAAATAACGGTGATTTAAAGAATTAGAAATCATAAGGGCTTTGACCGTGAAATCAAAAGTTTGGACAAAATTTGTCCAAACATCTGATTCCACGGTCAAAGCCCTTATAACTTTGAATTCTTGAAATCGCTGTAATTTCCAAACGAAGATAGATATGAAAGTAAAAATTCGCTTTTATACCAAGCTTTGTACGCAGAATAAGATTTTAACCTCAAAAATGCAACATCTCAAACAAGAAAAGACTTCCGTTTTCGCACCTTTTATCTTGAAAAGGTGGATTGGATTATTTTAAGAAACTGTCAGTACTGACTGGCAAAATACGTGCACTCTTTCACTGTCCTCAAAAGGCATGACCGTCATTTACATAGAAATATTTCTATGGTCATTTACCTCCATATGAATGTCTCGGGGTGCGTAAAAGAACAAACGCCCAGCCTCCTTCCTAAGTAAAACCTTCGGCGACCTCGTTCTGAGACAAAGTACAAACCTACAAAACAACAACGAATCATGTGAGCTGATGACGTTCTCGCTGCACAGTCAGTATTTTTAGGTCAGGTTGACCCATGATTAAAAAGCTGAAAATCTTCCAAGGCTGAGAGAGAAAAGGTAATGAACTGGTTAAGAACAATGGGAAGATTCAATTATTCTATTTGCAAATGTTAATCCAGGCGGGATAAAATCTAAAAACGTTTTCCAAGAACAGAATGCGCGTCAGGCATGGAAAACTGAGCTAGAACAGTAATTGCTATGGAAAATGAAGCATGGAGAAGAGAACACAGCATATATGGAGTTGGAGGGGTACAAATCTGCAAATTTCAGCAGAAGGAGAGTTTCCTTTGTTTAGTGCAAAAAGAGAAAATGGTAAGAACTTTGCAGACGAGCATCAAAAATTAATTTGCTTATTGTTGCTATTCTACTAGTTTTAGATTCCCCATTCACATTTGCAAGTTAAACCAAACTTGAATTAAATCAAGCGCCATTCACCGGAATAGCGCCATTCACACTGGCGAGCTAAACCAGCTTAAACTAAACCAGGTTATCGAATGGAGCTCTTTCTAATTGGTCAGTCCAACGAATCCAATGCATTCGATTGGTTGAAATTTAAGGGGTGGCTTCTGCTGAAAAATTTCAATTTTCAAAATTTTGTTCAAAAAAATTTTTTTTGAATTTTCAGTGACTCTGTTATGTTACCAACATGTTCCAGAAAGTCTCTTTTCGTAGTGACATTGATTTGCTGCGAAAATTATACTTTTCTGAAGGCTACTCTGATTTTACTTCTGCTTATCTGATGGTTTCCATGGCAACGTGTGAAAAAGCTCCCAGTTTTCCCAGGTTTTTTTACCCCCAGAACAGAAATGAGTGCTTCATTCTGGCATCCCTGTGAAAGATGAAGGTTCAGAGTTCAATTTACATTGTTTCCCTGTGACTCATACGGGATCTTTGTGCATTTTACTGCAGTTGGGAATGGCGGATCGTAATTTTTGAGTTTGAGGCTTTGATGAGTTTCAAAATCTGAGCAAGATGCCTAAAAGTAACCGCCATGGAGTTAAACATTGTGAATGAAAGAGTATCAGAAGAAAACCACGGTTTAAAGGCTGTGCTGTTGAAAATAAACTGTAGATTTGAGAGTTCAGACCAACAAGAAGATCAAAGCAAAACAGCCGAAGACTTGTAAAGTGGGCCTAAGTCCAGCCTACTTACCAATCAGAATAACACCAAGCCGAACTTTAGAAACTATTCCAGGGATTGTAGAGGCAGAAACTATGAGGAAAACTAAGGAAGCAAGGACTAATGATGAAGTACAAAGTGGAGTAAATGAGATTTTTTCAGAGGGCAAAACTGTTAGAAGTGTGGATGGATCGAACACAAGACGTCAGTTTTTGCCCCGAACAAAATGGTGTCCATACAAGAGCAGCGAAGCAATGTTGGCATTCCAGCCCTTTGAAGACAGGAATTGTCACCTGGAGCCAGTTTCTTGGATACCAAACTGAGTCATATTAGAAACTACTGCAGTGATGCTTGCCAGGAAAGGATTTTCTCAAAATGAAATGAATCATTGAATTCTTTGATATGGAATACATGTCCTAAGCACAGAAACAAAAGCCTAGCATCTGTTGAAATCACTGTTGGTTTTGCAATATTGCAGTTCAATAATATTGGAGCTGCAGCGAGACATGCTGTGATGAATGCACAAGATAATTCCATGAGGAATTTACACATAAATTGGTAGTGGAATGAAAAACAGGAAAAGAGCAATGAATTTGCTGACAAGTGTTGAAATGAAAGTTAAAAGGCCAAGTAGATAATTTGACAAACAAAGTTAAACAAAGAGCAGTGTATCAAAGATCTTGGTAGATCAACTTATGAATTAGGTGCATTTAATGAAGAATTTTTGGGCTAGCACTTGCTAGATGAACAAAATCTTCACAGAACTAAGTAATTTGAAGGAAAATAGGCAAAGAAATAAGAAATGACTGAACAGCAGAGAGTGTGACACTTAGATATCTTTGTTCACAAGTATCTCTAACTTTAATGCCGTTTTTCTCAAAACATCAATTTTCGGATGCTGTGTTGCCCCCCACCCAGGTTTCTCTGCAAGCCCATATCCTAAAGCAACCAAACTTCACCAGTTTGTTGTACTGATATAGAGCTTTGCTCCTATGGGCCATTTTTCAAAAAAATTGCTTTGTCGTGATTTTATGATGACTTAATATTTGTCCTTTGTTCATTCTTGGTTACCATGGAAACGGTTTTGAATTTTTCAAAAATGCCACATAGGAGCATACAACAAGTATTAACCAAGATTCTTACAAGGTTACAAGGTAATTTGTGGGGCTTTGTTGGAAAAAACAGGGTGGGGGAGGAACAAGCCTCTTAAAAATTGGTGCGAAATGCTTTCATTGTCCTTGCCCCACCATATTTTTGGGGGGCATATATTCAACTTTTGAAAGTATTTTAGAGTTCCCAAAGAGTTGTGCTTTCAGAAAAGTATACACTTGGCAAGCATGCTATGGTTATTCCTGGAGATATTAGCCCTTGAAATAAGTGCTCATTTTGCTTGATTTTAGCAGAAGCCACCCCTTAACCTCACTTTGATAAAGCTGGTTTAGCTTGCCAGTGTGAATGGGATATTCATGATTGTCAGTTCGTTTTTGTGACATACATTTTCATGCCAAATTTGAAAGAAACTGGTGCAGCAACAACTAACAAGCAACTCTTAAACTTGAAGGAACTTTTACCTTTATAGCCCCTAATGCAGTATCTTAAACAAAACCATTTTGAGCAGATTTAAAAGTACCATTATCTCCCAGGGTGCTTTGCGGGCAAGCTGTGATTTCAAACGATCTGAAAATCAAATTTTGCCTCAGCGGATAAATAGAGATGATAGACACTGCAGTTAGGGCCGTAGGAAGCATCTCAAACTTGGGGGGGGCATGACATTTTATGGGTACTGTTTTCTTTAAGTTGAAGGGTCTCTTCCTGAAAATAAAAGAAGAATTTCTTTGTTTATTCCAAAATCTTGACAGCACCTGCTCTCAGTACCCCTTGGCCATGACTACAGTTATTAAATTGACACTGTGTTAACACGTTGCCGACGGATTTTGAAAATGGTAGGTTTTGAAAACGGAATTCTAGCCGGCACATTTTGGAAAAGCATCGTGTGAAACACTCGACAATGATTGCCTCGAGTTAGTTATTGTTGAATTTTCTATCGTTTTCAAATTGTGCCGGTATCGTGTGAAGGCTAGCTCAAATTTGCTAACGTCACATTTTTCGTCGTTTTCATAATAAACTGGCATCGTATAAATGCAGTCTAAAGTGGCTATTAATATTGGTGCTTTGGTGGCACAAACTTGAAAAAGTATCTTTGAAAGTGCGTTTAACTCATTAGATGTTAACACAACTAATGTGTCCTGTTACCCATAACCTCATTTGATGAAACCTCAATGTCATGATCGAACACCTTTTACGTTAATTTTGAAATGGAGACAAAACAAATGGGCAAAAAGTCAAAACATGACAAGGCAAATGTAAGCAAAAAGTTACGTTTTGTACGAAATTTACCGCAAACATTAGTTTTTTTCTTATCACTCCCAGGCAAAAGCTGCGAGCCAGAAAATAGGCGGAGACCTCCTGCGATTCTACAATCAATTTCAAGTTCAATTATGACCAGTATAATCTTTTTGCCAATATCAAACTTTCTTGTAACAAATAACAAGGTTAAAATGCTATTATTTGTCGCAAACTCTATTTTGACCCTAGGATTGTTATGTTGTTCATATTTCTTTTCACAAGTTCATGTCAAAGGTCGTGAGTTGGTTGGCTTTTTCAAGCAAACCCTTCATAGCAACGGTAAAAAGAATATGTCAAAATAACGCATTTACTACAGGGGACTGGGGCTAGACATGCGCTCGTTTCTGTTGTGTACAGAGCCGTTGTCACCCAGGGTCCCTTACTACGGGCCGGCAAAATACAAGGGAGTTCTATTCGAGCAACGTGAGAGCGGTTGGGCCTAAGCACGCTTAGTTGACGACGAAAAAGAACAGAAAACAAGACAACAAAACAAGACACAGGGATCAAAACAAGGTAATAAATGATCAATCAAAACATCCGTGTCCTAACACCCTTGCCGCTTGCGGCAGGCTGAAATTTCAAACTATCTTTGGCCTAAGCAGAACCTAGACTTACGCCTTTTCGTCCCTCGTTTCCCTTCGTTCTTTGATTTGCTGATATCACTTGGTCAACAGGGACTCATAATATCACTCTTAAAATGTGGACCTATTGACTTTAGGCCCGTGTAGAGTGATTCCATATTCACCAATCAAATTGCTAGAATTCAGTTTTTAACCAATCAGGAGGCGCAATTCAGAAAGTTGTTGTCGTTGTTTAAAGAGCGGTTCATATAAAGCCTGGAGTTCTCGCAGCTTCGACCGTTTTTGCTTCTTCAGAAGAAGATCAATTTGACAAAACTTTTTAAAACAGGCCATAAGTCACAACCAAATTTTCTGGCCTACAGCAATGAGGCTTTTTATCGTGAATTTAGGCCTTTTTCTAAGGTTTTTTGAAGGGGCCCATCTAGGAAGAGTGCTTCATAACCTTGAACAAAGTGATCGATTTTATTCAGGTAAATTTCAAAATGAATTCAACCATGTCCACCATTAAACGATGAATTATATCCATTGAGCAGCAGTGCCTTTCAAACATAGATTGTTTTCTTGAAATACCAGACAGCACACTTGACCTTGGCTAAAAAGATACTGCAATGCAGTATCGAATAATCCAAGAGATTGTACTAGAGTTGCTTTTCTGTGTTGTATAGCTCAACCACCACCCATATAGGCCATGTTTTGAAACACGGTATCTTAACCATAGTTTATAAACACTTTTTTACTGTTAGGGGCTTGGAGTGCGTATAAGTGAGCGAGGCATTGTTGTTAATAAAACCAATACTGTGATCGCAAGATAAATATTTTAATTTCAGCTTGGTCATGTTTCGAACCGGTCTTTTTCTTCACCGTTCAATTCCCCCAGCCTTCACCGTCAAAACAATGTTAAACTCAGTTTTAACATCAACTGAAAAACTGTTTTTGCAGCATTAAAAGAATTTATCCATCGTATACCGCGGAAATCTCATTGGAGCATTCTTTATGCAAATGGATAATCGCCCAGTACCCTGATTTGTAACAGTTGCCAAGCTTGCTATTTCTCCTAACGAGATTATTTTGTGATTTAAAATTGATCGTTATCTCAATCGAAATCACGAAATAAAACAGTTTTTTTTCTTGCATCGAATGCGATAAACAGTTATTTGATTAAATACCCCTGGATCAAGTTCTTATTCATCGGGAAACAATTTTTGATCCGGGAGGATTAAAGTCTAAATCGAAAAAACATTTTGAAAGCAAACCTGAGTGCTCAAATGATGACCATTGGACCAGCTACAAAGGTAGAGTGATAACCTTAGTTTTGTGCCGAGGCTATTTAGCAGGAAAGGGTCACACGCGTCATTTTATCCAATGGTTATCCTTGCTTCTACATTTTTCAAACTGTAATTTAGATAAATGTTATCAGCATTTCTCGACCTTCCACTTCTGCCAAGAAAACAATACAGTAGAAACCCGCATAAAAGAACCTATTTTTATAAGAACCTTGAGGCTGAAATTCAATATTCTAGACCCCCTAAATAAGAACCTCTCAGAGGTCCTTATAAAACAGGTTTCATGTCTTCAGAATTCATCAGAACTTTCAATAATTCTTGACATTGTGATCAGAATTCTTCAGTGGTACAAAAGACTATGAGATTTTAAGCAATAATTCTACCCTGAAAATGTTCTCAAGAATCCTAAAGGAATTCTCAAAAAGTTTTAGTTTCTTGTGCTGAAAATAGTATTAATGTGTGCAAGGTGAGTGCTGTATATAAGAACCTCTTTAAGAACCTGGCAGGCTGGAATTTAGAATAGCAGCCACTTAATTAAGAACCTATGCAGGCTGCCCAAAAAAAACCTAGGTTCTTTCATGCGGGTTTCTACTGTAGTAAGACAAGACTTTGGGGCAAACTTATAACAAAATAGATTTTGTGGATACTTGGGGTCCCCAAAAGGCTCCCTACGTTTGAAAAAGACATCAAATAAACTTATATGGCCAGTTTTAAAAATTCTTCTTTCAGCAAGTGGATAAAGGACAAAAAGAACTCACGAAGATGTGACGTATCATTTTCATTGGCTCAGATATTAGCAAATATGGCTTTTTGGGACCTTGTTTTGACGAATGCTGTACAAAAATTTAGGCAATGGAAATTCTAAGATCAACTGAACATGTTAGCTATTATTAAATCAGATATTGCCAAGCATCATTGCTTGTATATTTAAGGAGAAGTAGCGTTTCAAACGCAAGGATTTTCTTGACTCACTCAGTATGGAGATTCGACGAACCAAACGAGATAGCATTTATCATGGCCAGGTCTATAACGCGGACCTCGCGGACCACGCGGACCCCGCGGATCTTCTCGACAAACATGACTTTCAGGTCCGCGAAATGTGGTCCGCGTTTTAGAATTTTCCTATAGAGCTAAATTCTAAAACGCGGACCTTAATTTCGCGGACTTCTTCCAATGTCCACGAGATTTTGTCCGCGTTATAGAAATTCGCTATAGGGTGAAATTCTAAAACGCGGACCTTCATCTCGTGGACTTTCTTGTAGGTCCGAGATATTTGGTCCTCGTTTTAGAATTTTGCTACAGGGCGAAATTCTAAAGCACGGACCTAATTTCGCGGACTCGTTCACAGCTTTTCTGCTGCATATTTTAGACGGTTTCCACTACGATTTCTACAAAATCTGTCATCTTTAGTCGATCAACGCCCGTCCAATTTTATGGGCCCATTGGGTTTCGATAGGGGTACAAGACCCGAAATAATCGAAGGGAATGTCGTTTACTTTGATGGGTCTGAAACCGAATGTAGGCTTTTCCACTCACGTAAAAGCTGAGCTGGGACTGAAAATTTCTTGGATGTATCAGACTGTCGGCATTCTGAGTTTCTTGCAGTTTCTTGCACGTTCCAGTCCTACCTTCTTTTTCCCTACCCATGCCGTCCTCAACCCTTCAAAACAAAGTTTTGAAGCCTTTCCGGTGTTTAGGCATTATTCAAGTACCTTCCGAGAAATATCATGAAGCAGAAAATTGGAAATAAAGTCATTAATTTCTTTTAATAAAGTAGATAGTTTCTCGAGTTATACTTTTCCGGGAGTTTCTAATAACCTGTTCCTTGTGCAAGGACAACCTTTTGTTTTTCTTTATGACTAGTCTGGCTTCTGTTTGTGAATTTAGACTAACAATCTACAATCAGAGATCATGCCATTAAAGTGTGCGAAAAATTCTGACAAGGAATTCTATTGAAAATAAAAAGGGCACTTGAAAGGGCCCCTTGAAAAACAACTTCGGTTGAAGGGCAACCCTCCCTAAACAAATCAAATATGAAAATATATGAACATATAAAATACATGATACGTCTTTGTTTGTTGCAAAATCTTGGGGAGCACGTGCCCCCAGTGAACTCCCGGTTCCTGTGTCTATGAAAAAGTAGGGATTGGATCTTACCTACCGATACTGGGGAAATCATTGCTTTCATATCAGAGTCCTTTACGAAAAGGATTTCCTGTGTCGGAAGCATTCTACACAGAGCAATTGCTGCTGTCTCTTGATCCGAACAGGACGACGTAAGATGACGTGACAATAATTTCGTGATTTCAAGTTCAGGTATAATGACATCATTTTGACACGGAGAATTCGTCTCATTGCATAGTGCGGACTGACAAGTTGTCGTGCAATAACTTTGTAAAGGGGACGAGACCAGACGAGACAAGGACAGTTGACATTTTGCAGAAAGTTGCTAAAAATTGCTAAAACAGCAGTATAAACTTCATGGAACGAGATATTTACGTAAGTTTTCTCTACGTTAATGTTTCCCAGGATTCCATTTCTTGTTATGACAAAGAAAGAACTGTTAAATATCAGTGACTGGTTGAGGGTAAATAAACTAAGTGCAAACCCGAAAAAAACTGAATTTATGGTTATTGGTCATCAACGAAGAATAAATGAAATTGATGACCTCCCTCCACTCGAACTCAACGATTCCGAAATTAAACGTGTGGAGAAAACCAAGTCTTTAGGTGTCATTATCGATGGGAAGGATCAATATAAATCACTGACAGGAAAGTTAGCAGGTGGTTTATCACCTTTAAAAAAACTTAAAGACGTTCTTCCCCAATCAAAGTTATGTGATGTGTATCACGCTCTCTTTGAAAGTCATATACGCTACGGAAACGTTGTATGGGGTAGCATCTCTTCATCTGAACTACAAGCACTTCAACGTCTCCAAAACAGAGCCCTATCAATTATAGAGCGCGCAAGATTTAAGGATACGTGGCCTAAAAAATGGCTAAGCGTTGTGAATCTTATTCGCTTTGATCGCTGTGTTATGATTGTAAACAAACAATGACCTGAAAGCTCATGGAATATGTTCCAACAGAGATGCTCTATATCACATCATATTACGAGGAATTATAGAGATCTCGATATTCCCAAGCTAAACCTTGAATTAACCAAAAAAGGATTTCATTACTCGGGCATTAAGGCTTGGAATGATATTCCAGTTAACATCAGAGAACTGCCATCACTGCGCCTGTTTAAAACACATCTAAAAAGGCATTTGATGAGCCTTGATAATTAACTCAAGCATCCTCAAGAACGACTCCCTGGAAGATCAGATTAATCAATTAACTATTTTATATTCTTAGTTTTAGATTTTGTAAGTTGTATTTTACTGAAGGGATATCGTTGTTTAAATGAACTATATATATACTTCTAATGGTTCGATTTTAAATGAGATTTTATTTCGAAATGCTAAGTTTCAAAATGTACTACAAAGTCCGCGAAATTAGGTCCGTGCTTTAGAATTTCGCCCTATAGCAAAATTCTAAAACGAGGACCAAATATCGCGGACCTACAAGAAAGTCCACGAGATGAAGGTCCGCGTTTTAGAACTTCACCCTATAGCGAAATTCTATAGCGCGGACAAAATCTCGCGGACGTTGGAAGAAGTCCGCGAAATTAAGGTCCGCGTTTTAGAATTTAGTTCTATAGGAAAATTCTAAAACGCGGACCACATTTCGCGGACCTGAAAGTCATGTTTGTCGAGAAGGTCCGCGAGGTCCGCGTGGTCCGCGAGGTCCGCGTTATAGACCTGGCCCATTTATCATTAAGTTATAACTAATTAATGTGGACCACAATGATTTTCCGAAATGATTTTGACAATCTTGGCTTTGAGTAATTACATTTTACGGGCTTGATAACAGTAAATAATGAATTTGTCCGCGATGTGGTTGGCCACAATTTCTTTGAAAAGAATAAAGGTCAGGTGTTGTTTCAAAATAATTTAATCGCCAACTGATTGCAAGAAACTAGTTTGCGTGGGGTGTGTGTTTCAAAGTAACGAAAAGCCATACCAAGTGTCTTGAGATTCACCTACAGTGTGTCTCAAAAAAATTGTTCGACGTTTAATCAAATACCAAAAATAACGATGCGCTGAATGGACACTTGGTCACGTGAGCCTTTTCCAAAGGTTATACACTAATTTTAGACACAAGAATCTTGCAAATCCGCTAAAAATTCACGGAGTTACAAGCCTTTGAAGTTCAAGTTTGTGCGAAAACTGAAACCAGAGGCCTCGAAATCAAATGGCATTTTTAGTAAAAATCTTGTCGACCATCGTTTCTGCTCTGCTATTTCTCAATTGTTTCAGGGCGAACCAAATGGGATTTGAACAGGATTTCGAAAACCTAAATTTCAAGCATATGGATGCTTTGAGGAAACAGATTCAGTCTCTCATGTTTTGAACCACTGTTTTTGGACATATGTAATGTTAAGCAAATTTTGACAATGATCGCAAGGGTTAAATCACTTTCAGAAGTCCTATTTGGTTTGCTCTGATATCAACGAGAGGTATGACACTAGACAAGCTTCTTTTACCTCAGTCTTGGAGGTTTTTTGCATTACAAGTAATCTGGGGGTCTCTGGTTTCTGCTATCGGATATTTCTATCTTTGAAAGCTCATAACTCAGTGAATTTTCAACTGATTTGCAAGATTCTGGTCTCTAAAAGCGGCAAAAAAATATTTTAGAAACTTGGTAGTGGATCAGATTCTTAACTTCTCATAAAACACGTATGGCCGTATGTTCACTTTAATTAAATGCGTCGTTTTTGTAAATCAAAGGTAGATTCTTTCAGCGTTCGTAACAAATCAGTAAAGATTAGAAGATAGAACGCACTTTTTCTTTTGGCGAAATCTGTTTTAAGACCGTCTGATCTATTTACATCCATCAGTAAGACAAATTAAGGATTTCGCTATTCTAAGAAGATTTTTCTCTGATGTAAACATGGGTGAGAGGAAGCAAGATATTTATATATTTATTCTATATTGAATTGAGCTGATACAGAGAGAGGATAAGGCGGATAGAAGAATGATAAAGACACTGGTATGATTTGTTTATAAATTTCATCGAAGAATAAACATATAGACATCTTGTTTCCTATCACCCATGTTGTAACGCAGGCGATGCTAGAAGCAAGTACAAAATACAGACCGTGCTTCAGGAGGAATTAAACAGCTAAACGGCTGGTCAGGCCTAAAATTCTCGAAGTTTTGTGAACTGTGATTAATAAATGCAGCCCGATCCCGAAATAAAGAAAGCTTCCACAGCAATAACTGAAGGTAAGGAGCCTGGCAAATAAAGAATCCCTTTTTTTGCAAAATAGAAACAAACCGAACTGATGAAATGGTGAATGGTGAAATAGATGATTATCTCCGGCTAGCCTCACTACAGACCCTCAAGTTACGCTCATTTCATTGAGTTGAATTGTTAATGTTGTTATCGCTCCACTGAGGGCCTTTTGGACATAGAGCTGTAAAAACGGCAAAGAATTTCAATCGGCGACAGAATCTGTCACCCCGTCGTCTACCGATCAGCATGTGGCTTAGAGCAAGGCGGTTTTTGCTTTTGTGGCAAGAATGATCCTTTACCGAAGTACTGACACCTGATTTCATGGTACAGCAGCTCTAGAAAACAGATTTTAAAGGCATTTTATACCCAATGGTTGTGAGGAAAAAGTAGCAGATGATTTAGGCCCACAGCTACATTCTAAAAAATAATGCGAATCGAGCGACAAATTGATACATTTTGTCTAAATAGTACCTCCTGAATTCCTTGATTGGTGAATGCAGAATCACTCTATCCGGGCCTAAATTGGGCCCACTTTTAAGGGTAATATTACGAGTCTCTGTTGACCTAGTGATGGCTAATCAAGGAACGCAGAGAAAAAAGGGATGAAAAGGCACAAGTCTACCAGTAGATACGCTTTCAAGCGGTAACAACTTTGAAACGGATATAAAACTGTAACGGTACAGTGTAAACGTGATCTTTGTTATAACTTTTATTCAATACCTCTGAATGTCTTCATTTCACTTTTCAGGAACAAACGTCCTCTTACTTTGCTTGTTGCTTGGCAACTGTAAGCTGACATCATCTGGAGGAAGAGATATTCCAAGTGAGGCATTCACAGCTCGGCTTTAAGATTTGGTAATTCGGCCAAATTGCTGCAGAAAGTTAAGGCTAATACTGTGAAAATCGGATAAATTTATTGAAAAGCCAAAAATTGTTACATTTAATTTTAAAAGTATCTTCAACGGGAAGGAAAGTTTAAAAATTATTGAAAAGGCTGACATTAGAAATAACGCCATTTAGTGCGCTTCAAATCTTGAGCTTGTAGCATTTAAAAAACGTTCTGCAATCAGCTATTTAAAAATAGCTTTTTCATTGAAAAATTCGTGCCCTTGGAAAATAGATTGTTCAATGTAGCAATCTTACAAATTATCAAGGTGTTTTTGTATGCCAATTTGAAGCCACAACAATTTGAGACTTTGCGCTTGCTGTAATTCATAAATGTACCACACGTTTCGAAAATGATAAAGCTATGTGCAGAAAAAATTACGGTGAACTGATGCCGCGAAAAGTACGGTAAACTGATGCGGCAGAATCCTAAAAGAATACTGAAAGAAAGATAGCCTACAGTGGAGCTTCCATTAACGGATGCCTCCATAGAACGGACACCTCCGAATAACGGACAGGTATTTTCGTTTCAAAATACAGTATGACAAAAGATGACACCTCTTTACAGCGGACACCTCTCTACAAGTAACAATAACATCGGTCCTACCAGTGTACGTTATATGGAGTTTGCATTGTATAAAAATCTGGCAACAACAATCGAAATTCATCAGCGAAGAATCATTTTGACACATAAAGAGCATTAGCAATAAAAGGATCTAAAACTTGACTAAATACGACAAAGAGGATACGATGATCACTGGCTTTTCATGTAGAATATAACCATGCAATAATGACATTGCTTTTGCAGCCAATTCATTTGATGGGAAAGTAACAAATGCTTGTCCTTTCATTCGACCTTCTTTCATCAATCTGATGTCAAAACTGCAAGAAAATAAATAAATCATTTTTTTGTATTCTGTCAGCCCACAACACCTACCATGCGAGTAAAAAATACTATGAAAATGCAATCTCCGTTTTCCAATGCCACGTCTCTCTAGACTTATGACGACGAGTAACTTTGTTTCCCTGCGGTAAATCTTGCTCAACAGGGACTCATAATGAAACATAGAAAAAGCTGACCCTGTTTTTTTGCCATGATCACAAAAACGCCGTCCTCTAAGTCACATCTGACCAGCAGACGACGGGGCGACAGAAGCTCGTCGCCGATTGACATTCGTTGCCGTTTTTACAGATCTAGGGAAATAAGGCCCTCAGTGGAGCGACGACAACAACAACAATTCAACTCAATGAGATGAGCGTAACTTGAGGGTCCTCATGGAATGAGGCTAAGCAGAGGATACATGATATGACAACAAAGAATCGTAAAATCCAATACTATCCTCCTACCTTTTCCTTTCTTCTTCATTACATTTGTACAGAAATCTGTGAAATATATATTCCAAATCCTATAAAAGAAGAAAGCAAATATAAAAACAACTGCATAAATTGCACGGGAGTGAAGACCAAAGACATGATTTGGAGGGTGCACAAAATATGATGGACAAAAAAATTTTAGCTAGCTTACCGGCACAATTTAAGAACGAGTAACAGTAAAGCGTGCGGCGAAGTATTAGTAGCAAAAAAATTGATAACATTTATCTAAAATCACCTGTAACGCCATAACAGAATAAAAAAAACTAAAGGTATCAGGCCGTGCTTGCACGGTAATAGGCTCCTTACAATCTCAAAACAACAAGGCGAGAACTTGACACCGCAGAAATGCATCTAGGCCTAAAGCATTGATCTGCCTTGTTTCAAAAGAGTCGAGAAATGCTCCATTTTCAATCCATTTCGAGTGTTCACATGATGCCTTTTTCAAAGTGTGCAAGTAAGAGTTGTCAAAATTCGTTGTTTTAAATCGTGCCGTCATAATTTCTGTAAGTTTTGTGAGAATGGGAGGCCTATCTATAATAATTTCTGCCATGTTAAAATCGCACAAACATCGTATGAATGTAGTTGATGTCAAATATTGATGTTAGTACGCCCTTCAAACTTTGCGTGAGATGGTTTCTCTGATGTAAAGTAAACAGAAACGAAGAAGAAAGAAACAAAAAAGCACCTTTTGTTCAGTTTGCTTTGCAAGATTCTTGATATACAGACGATTTGACTGCTGGCCTTTCTCATATTTCTTCATTTGTGGTAATGATGCAAGGTCTGAAAATCAAAGGAAGGCATTAACGTAGAAAAAAGGAATAATCTTTAAAGAAAAATTCCGGGCTTCATATGATTAATGATATAAAATCAACTTATTAACTAATCAACTTATTAACTAATCAACTTATTAACTAATCAACTTATTAACTGCTGCCACGAATTCTGAACCTCTTTCCAAATATTGAGACTACTTTCCACAATCTAAGATGACACTTACAGTTTCGTTTCGTTTCGTTTCATTTGTTGGATCAAGTTTTTGTTTTTCAATTTTTTTTCTGAGTGGACTTGGCAGGATTTCTAGCTACTGAAAGCCAATTTAGGCCCACTGTGCATGCTGCATCCAGGCATGGGACCCCTAGTTTAACGTCCCTTCCGATGGACGACGAGGTGAGTTGTGAGGTCAGGCCTCCGAGGTCATCCATCCGGAGTTTGACCTCACTCGACCAAGCGAAACTGCGAACATTTCAAAACAAGGTCTTTGAAGCCTTTCGATGTCTAAACATTACTCAAATACATGTCAAGTGATATTATTCAGGGGAAAAGTGAAAATGATGTAAAAATATGATGAGGATGTCCTTTACCAAAGCAAGGTACATTTTCCCCACTACTGGAGTTTCATGATTTTCGGCGATCTGAGAGTTGAGTCTTTTATAAGCAGTTCCTTACGAAAAAAATGCGTGTATCCACTTTTATAACTGAGGACACGGAAAGAGAACGGAGAAAACAAAACAGGCCTAAACCATGACTATGGCCTAAACAACAATACAGGCGCAAATTTTACCACATCTTTCACATAGTACTGCTACCCCAAATATTGCATGTAGGGATTAAAACAGACATCTATTTATATGTTAAAATGTGCAAATCTGTCAATTATACCGCTATCGGTTTCAACTTCAAGTTCAAAGGATCTGAAAGGATTCATTTTAATCCTCATAAAGCGATAGCGTCAATCACACTTGCAAATGGATGCATTAAAAGGTCAAATATAACTCTCAAATGCAAAACCGTTTTACGATTGATATTTACCAAAGGCTTTGCTTTATCAATGGAGAAACAAGACTTCAGCATTCACTTATCTTCACAACCTTGTAATGATTTAAACCTAATTCGTTTAGATGAGGTCTGTGGCGTCACCAGAGTGAAAAAACTGGGGTCAACTTGGGGAAGAACTGTACGTATTTTTTTATAAGGAATTAAGAATTTGGGTCAGTACTGAAAGTTTCTCAAAATTATCAGATTTTGAGTACTCAGGGTTTCTTCCGAGTTTCTTAAAGCTTCCATAACGATCTTCATGCTCGCTTCCTGATCCCTCGTGAACTGTTCAAAACTATGTATTTTGAAGCCTTTCCAACTCCGTCCCCTTGTTTGGTAGACATAGCTCAAGTACCTTCCCAGTGAAACGATAAAGAAAATCAGTGAAAATAACGTAAAACCATGCTAAGGATTTTCTTTGACAAAATAAATATCCGGTGCCCCAAAAAAGTCTTTGAGTGGTTTCTGTGAATGAGCCTTGGATTCAAAATCTCAACGCAGGTTTTGCGAACTTGCATTTTCTCATAGGGCTTGTATTTGCAGGGCACTTCATCTAAACAGGCAAAATTTCTGAGGCAGCCTGAGACCATGCAGCAGTTTGCAATTTATATCAGAAGCGAGCCACTTAATTTATTGTATTTTTGTGTTCTGAACTTATTTTTATTTGGTATATAACAACCTTCCACTGTTTCATAATTTTGAAATTTTTCGGTAGTGAGCCACCTTAAGTGCAGAGCCACCTTTTTTACCGTTAAGGTAGCCTGCGTGCAGTCTTTCTTTTGTGTAAATTGAAAGAACGAGAAAATAGAAAGACTGCGCATTAGTAAACGATTTTTCGTATTTTGAGGAAGTAATCCATTGTAATATGAGCCAATTAGAGCCTGGTTAGGAATTTTCCGAACCACAACACAATCAGTTTACGTAGTGTCTTTGTTTCGTTTTTGTTTGAAATTGAACAGATTGATAGACCAGATTACGTTCATTGATTTCATTTTGCTGAGTCATCCATACGATAAATCTCTTGGTGATGCGCAGTCTTTCAACTTTATCTTCTTTCAATTTTACAAAAGAAAGACTTCACGCAGACTACCGTTAAGGTGGCTCTGCACTTAAGGTGGCTTTCTATCGAAAAATCTCAAAATTACGAAACAGTGAAAGGTGGTTGTATAGCGATTTTCTGATTCAAAAATACATAAAATGCTGAAAAAGTACATTTCACATTTCCAATACATTTCACAATGCTTCCGATGATGGATGGATATTGCCTTCCACGAAGAAATTGTATAAATTTCTATTGCTTAAAGTTGTAATTTTTAGTACAACTTTATTAGTCTCGTGAGCATTAACATTGTTTTCTGAAACAAAATTAATAAGAATGTTTAAATTCTTTAGAATTCTTGCTTAAAAATTATCTTCGTTGTTCTTACTTCTTAAGACTTCTTATAAGAATGTAAAGAATTCATGAGAAAATTTTAAGAATTAGTTGGTAAAAATTCTTGAGAATTCTTGTGCATTGAAAATTAAGACAATTCCCATACTTCAAGGGAAATTTTCGTATGAATATGGTGGATCAAAAGTTTGTTGAAGAGAGACCGTTCTGCAACATGCCTCGCAAATCCTTGCTCAATCCCTCTCTTTCGGAGCATTAACTGCGTCACCGTTTTCAATCAATTGGATTCCTAAAGATAACCCAACCTATGGCGAATTAATACGGAAGTATACAAATTAATACCATCACAGTTTAATCATTTGACAATACAAACACTGAGATTGCGTGCCTAACGTATAATGTCAGTTCTTTGACATTTAGTAATCAATGTTTGAATCTCTTCAGCATTACGATGACATGTTGTAAATATGTGTTTTGATCTTGTTAGAACTGATGAATCAAGTTCCTTTTTCAATTATATTTACTGATATTTCATCGTGAAATCATAGTATTAACTATGGTGTAATATTTTATACGGTTTTCGGGGTTCCTGCATACGGATGATTACAAACATCGGCTGTAAGTGACAAGTCATTCTTTGAATCTTTTCAGAACTAAAATGGAATTTTACAAATATCAGATTGACCTCATTAGAATTATGAATAATATTTCTTATTTTTTATATATTTATGTCCTTGATCATGAAATATTTCATCTTTCAATGGTGGGCAAGCAATCATCTTTGGCAACAGCGAAAATTTTTTCAAATATTCTTTAGCAGAAGAACTTTCGAAGACTACGCTCACATGATGCCGGCACATATTGAAAACGGTGGGAAATGTGACGGTAGCAAAATTTGAGCTAGTGTTCACACGATGCCATTTTTCAAAATATGCCAGTTAGAGTACCGTTTTCAAAATCTGCCGGCAAAAAGTGTGCCGTTGTCGTGTGAACGGGAGGCCTATCTGTCACATTTTTCATCGTTTACAAAATGTTCCAGCATCGTGTCAACGCAGTCGAGAGAACAAGCAAATGTCTCTGCCATTCAACAAGGTTTTTCAAGGTTCATGAGCAATGTATGAACAATCCTATTGTTCATCGTTTTATGATAAATGCAGAGTTTGTTTTTTGATATTTGCCCCCAAAAAGAGACACTTTTATAATCGATGAAATCATCGTTTAGCCTCAATTTGAGATCGCAGTTGTTGTTGTTGGATAGGCCTAAGTTTTTCGACCACCTATTTTAATAAAATCGTGTACTGAATAGCTGGAGATTGAATGAAGTATCACATGGAAAACATTATTCATTGGTGTAAACTCTGAATTTATCGAGCACCTGACATCAATACCACCAAAGCTGGTGATTATTCTCCTGATAGCGTTTGCAATGTACACGACAAGAAATAAAACAATAATTTCCAGCCAAGTTAGGTTTTATCTGTTATCGAAGTCGCCTATCACCCTATCTTTATCAAACTCCTTCGAAAACCTGGTGCAGCGCCCATATCAAGATTCAGCAAAAATCAAAACCAACTAAAAATGAGTTTTTATCTCAATTGTTGACTTAAAATCTACTAATGCTTGGTGTGAGATCTCCAAATATTATCTTTAAGTAGGCCTAAGGCAGTGAATTACTTGTCTTTCGCCTAGAATTATCTTGTTTATTTTGGAGCCTTAGAATCATGCTGGAGATCGAGAGATCTGGAAAGAAAAGTATCCATCTCAATGCAGCATTGACTTGAAGCAAATATGAACGAGAAAGAGAGCAAAGGGATCCTTGAGGTGTCCTGTTATGAAGAAGGTGAAAAAAGTCAAATGAACTTGTAAATCAGGAAAACCATAACAAGACAAGATGCAAGGGTGTACGAGAAAATAAAAGACTGAGAGGTATGCAAAGCAAACCAAGAATGTGGGCCAATACTGAAGGTTTCTTAAAATCATTAGATTTTCAGTATTCAGAGTTTCTGTTGCAAAAATGAAAATTCCTATTCTACTGTTTTCACCAGATGGGGGAAAGAAAAATGATTGCTCATATGGACATGAAATTAGCATAATCTTAGAATTAATCAAACATGGTTATGAGATCAACTAGAAAGGATTAAATTTCATTCGGCATCTGCAAAACAATTTCATAAATTTACTGTTAAATCGTTTTAATATGATTTAAAAGCTCTGTTAAATATTATGCTGAAATGTACAATGATATAAAGTTTCATGTTTTACTCATATTTTTTGAATATTTTGAGCAAAGTCATTTTTTATGCTTACCGTAAGAGCACTATCAAAAGCCCGGGGGGTTGTCTAATCCCGGGGGGTTGTCTAATACCCGAGACCAAGGAGAGGAATGCTTACAAATAGATGGGGGCCTCAAATGCCAAACATATCAGTGATATCTTTTCAGTTCTTTTAGTTTTACCCCACATTTTGCGGAATCAACATCCAATTTTATGAATCGAATCATGGAAATTTATTGAGCTAAATAAAAGGAAGATCTTTTGGTAACCCCTGGCATCGCATATAATTAGGGGGGGGGGGCTTATTTGAAATTTTGGTTCAGAGGGGAGGGACTTGTCATAGAAGCCTTGACCAAGAATGAGACTGCCTGCGAGAAGGAAAGGCAGACAGGAACAACGATGAAGACAAATGTATGCTTTGTTTATACATTTCAACATTAAAGAACAAATATCCTGTTTCCTCTTACCCATGACCCTTCAAGACTATAAAGTTATTGATTAAAGGGCCAGGGTCACGTAAAGTAAACAAACTTCTTTCGAAAGGACGATTTTGCAGTATTTTTGATAGGCCATATCACAGAGATTGTCCACTATTTTTCTCAAAATAAAGGTTCTATTTTGAAGATGGATTCTTGAACTTTCTCAATAACAAACGAAACGTTCGTATGTTGTGCGATTGCAGAGATATCAGTGGATTTTTAGGAGTAACTTTATTTTGGATTCACCCCATCCACCAAAATCTGTACATAATATAATGGCCACGTGTGGGCAACAATGTAGATAATAGAGATAACAGGTTTGTTTACGGTTACGTGACCCTGCCCCTTTAATACCCCTAGATTTCATATGATTTCTCTCGCAAAATCTTGAAAAAGAGAAATTCAGCATAACGTCAGAAATTCTTGTCAACTCATCTGGTACCAACATTCTACTAAAACAAAGTTGTGACAGACTGTAGGGCAAATGTAACTCGCAACACCACTCACACTTCATTACTAACAACATCGATTCCCCAGGGCTTCAAGAACTTCACAGAATTTTTTCTCCATAAAAACAAAAATAGATGAAAAAAACTATTTAGATCTTGTTAGGACACTGCTTACGGAGAATTGGATTTGAAATTCATGGAATGATTTGAAATCGACCATGTCAACCGTAAAAAGGTTTAAAGGACAAAAATCTGAGAGCACAATCCGCTATTTCGGTTGTATCGCAGATAATGGTCAGCAAAATATCTTGTACATCTGAGCGCATATTTCTGCCCATAAACAATAAGCCTGGGTTACAAAATTGAAATAAATCGACTTATGGGCAGGTAGCCAGCCTTAGGCCCTTTATAGGATTACCAATGAACTTTCTCATGAGAAACAAGAATGGAAGACATCATAATTAGAATAGAAAATTTCGATAATTTGTTGCAAGAATTGGATTGATTATGTGTTGTCGAAAGTCTGGCGCCTATAAAGGTATAAAGTCTCACACTGAGAGAAATTTTTAGTACTTGACTGAAACTACCATATGCTGTAGACGCCTGAGGGCTCTATGCCTGTCTTGTACTTAATTTAAGGCCTCAGTTACACTATATCGGATTGCTATCGGAGCGGAGTGACTTTCGGATCGGATAGGGGTTTCAGTTACACTATGCCACACCAATACACAGCGCTCCCATTAGCGGAGAAAATCACTCCGCTCTGGAGGTGACACGAAAATCACTCCGGAGTCACTCCGTAGCAAAGCGTTGTAGTGTAGTAGTACGTATCCGATATACTCCGCTTCGAAACAATGAAATTTCAGATTATCAAGCTATTAAATTTGGCGCCAGACCGCAAAGTGTCCTGCAGTGTAGACCAGAACTGCGGAAAAATATGGGGTAGGAGCAAGAGAAGCGTCGCAGTGTAACTGCCACCTCAAATATCACTACTGAGTGAAAGTCGCTCCGCTCCGATAGCAATCCGATATAGTGTAACTCTAGCCTAAAAAGTTTGAGGTAATGGTTTCTATCGAGATGCGAGCTGACAGAATTGAAAATCTCCCTACTGTTTTCGATGGCCTAGACAAATAATCGGAGCAACATGTCCCCAGTTTTGGAACTGACATCTCGTCTTAGTTTGTGCAAATCAAAAAAGGTAGCAAGGGTCCAAAGGAAGCAGTCAAGAAGAACCACAGTAGATAAAGCACCTTTTTGCTGGAAAATGTCACAGTATAATAAATACAAAGGAAGGTTTACAAGAAACAAGAAACTCACCCGCTTCCGACATTCTGTTCCGTTCAATTTCCAGCAACGATATAAATTCTTCCCCAGCTCCCGGAATTTCCTCCTCCACTTCCTGCAACGTACATTCTTGTTCCTCCTCACGTTCAAAAACACCAAATCCTTGGGCTTCTCGGCTACTTTCTTCAGTCATTTCAAAATCCATATCTCCTCCCTCAGTTACGTCTCGTCCTTGCACGTGATCACCTCGTCCTGGTGGATTCGATGCCGAAGCGATATTTGCGGCGATACTTGCAGCTAATTTGAATTCGATTCGCTTCATCGTAACTTGTTGCGTTTGCTCGAAAGCATCATCTATGTCTTGTTGCTTTAGCTTCTTTGATTTCTCTACGGTGATATTAGCAGCCCTAAGACGCCTCTTTCTTCGCACTGGTTCTATTTGATTCGCTTTTGCATCTCCAAAGAGTTTTCCAGTTTGACTGTAAAGAAAGAAAAGCTGCAATAATATATGCCAAAAAGGATTACAAAAGTTTATAAAATCATTTAAACATCAAAATTTTATCCAAACCTATCAAAGTTTTGTTCCAAATAAGTAACACTAGACAAATACGTATCAAGTACAGAGGAACCTCAATTAACGGGTACCTGTGGGCCAATTTTATTGTCCGTTGTACAGAAGTGTCCGCTGTACTGAAGTGTCATGTTTTGTCATAAAGTGGAACCTCCATATAACGGAAACCTCTGAGACCAATTTTTTTCTCCGTTGCAGAGAGGTGTCCGTCCGCTGTATAGAGGTGTCATCTTTTGTCATATTGTTTTGTGGACGAAAACATTTGTCCGTTATTCGGAGGTGTCCTTTGTATAGGGGTGTCTGTTAATGGCCATTCCACAACGAGTAATTTAATGAAAATCGTTTTCCTCAATGTGGCCATGTCAATGATTTGTCCATTTCATTGTAAACCCCGTTCGAATATACCCTTCATATCTATAAAATCTTAACAACGGGAAATGTTAATAAGATTGTACCATTCACGTGCTTCTTCTGGTAAAAGCCTACTGAAAGCAGTTTGTTTTTAGAAATACTTCTTTTACAAGCAAAAAAGTGTCACTAAGATTTATAAATAAATTTTCAAAATTAGTGAAAAGACTGAATTAAGCAAATGAACTGATGAATGAACTGATAAATATAGGGCTAGTTTTTTTAAACAAATTTTTAAAAATCTGATATAGTATTTTAGGCGACTTGACGCTTGCCCTGATATGCAAATAGTTTTTGGAAAAACCGGAACATGAATCTGGATTTTGATATAAATAAATGCACGAACCTGCTTTCTCCATCACTTTCAAGTTCGGATTCTTCACTTGAAGCATAAAGATGTAAATCATTCGTGTCAACTCCTGCATCAATTAATGTTATTGTATCATCAGGCTACGAAAAAGGAAATGAATAAATTTTTTAACTTAAAAGAATAAGAATCAATGTCATCAACTTCCAAATTAACGTCTCGTTGGATAAACCCAGTGAGTAAAAAACTTCTTCGATTTAAAGAAAAATTTCCAAAATATGCCTACAAATGTCTTCGTTATTTCTTTAGCTTTCATCTATTTTCACTTTTAACAAAAATCTCCATTTGAGCTTAGAAGCATTACGTTCTAACGTGGACATAACAGCATTCGAAATACAACTTTTTGCTATTCTGCAGAAAATTATAAGTGAATTACCTTTAAATTTCGCAGAAATGAGGAATTTTCAACATGTGGACAATAGTGGTAGCAGCTCAACGCTGCTAAGTCAAACTTTTGAAATAAACATGTGAACACTATATTTTGAGACAGACTTCTTTTGAGAACAGCGACGAGGCAGGTCTGTTGCGGGAAACATTTTACCGAAGCTTAAAATTTTCAGTGAGAACAAATGCTATAAAAATTTAAGAAACTACAAGGAAGTTTTATTACTTTTAATATTTAAATAACTCCGCTTTATTTATACCTAGAGAAAACAAAACTGCATGATGTAAATCCAGATGTAACTCATTTTTCAGTATTATGCAAACTTCAAATGAATTCATAAATAGATAAATTCAAGCTTGTTGTCTATTTACTTTCTAAGTGTTAAACAAAATATAAAGCGTATCAACAAGTCACAAAAACAATTCATAAAAAATATGCAATATAAGCGGGGAAGTGTGGGAGTTAAGAATAAGAGAAACAGATTCTACTGTTTAGTTTGCAGCGTTTTACTCGTTGTTGCTAAAATAGACACAAAAATTTTTTTCAAATTTAAATTAAATCATATTTTTTCTGAAACAAATTCTAATCAAATACCAGGTGCATCTAAAGAACTTCACAGTTTTGGAAGCAAATTGCGGGTCAATTTTTAATTTCTCAAAGTTTCTAGATTTAGAAGACAGAGATAAACTTAAAAATAAATTGAGTTGGTTACCATACTTTTAAGTTATCGAGAACTGAATTAGAAAGTGGTTTAAGCAATGATTTTCGAAGTAGTTTGACGTCAAACAGTGAAATTCGCTTGGTGCACTGAGTGTATGAATAAACCTTAAGATATATTGAAACATGAGCACAGGTGTTGTGACAAGCTCTTTTACAACCCGGCATAGGCTGCAGCGTGGCCTAATCATAAAAGGATGAAGGAACCGGCACTTTGAATTATTCTTGAAAGTGAAAACAGTCCTTGGATAAAATCGTATCAATAAAGGAAAAACTTAGCAATTTTCTCAGATTTTCTTCTATGCTGGGAGAATCACAGAAAAGCTTAATAGTTTGGCGGCTGTGGAATAAAAAGTACGCAACCGATAATCAAAACAAAAATTCTAATCTATCAGTCAAAGGCTAATTTAGGCGTGAGTATATAAACTCACTCATTGTTTAGACCTTACAAGAAGGAAATTGCTGGCAAGGCGTTTTTATGGGAACGAGCAGTTCAACTTCGATTCCTGTCCATGACTTTCTGATATAAGATATAAGATATAAAATACCTTTGAGCCAAACTAAAAATAATGCATCAGAAGAAATGGAAATATTTTTACTCTCGTGATTGAAGTGTTGGCAGGAAACCGTAATCTCATCAAAAATCAAAGAACCAAGATTGTGACGATTATTAATTTAAATTTCATTTCAATCCCTCCGAATCATAGTTGACAAAGTCCAGAAAACAGAGACAGAGGCAAATTCAGGTTGACATATCAGTAAGATGTCGAGTTGACAAATCCATTAGTAGACGAATCCA
Source organism: Aurelia sp. 3 sensu Dawson et al. (2005) (assembly GCA_964020215.1). NCBI lineage: Eukaryota > Metazoa > Cnidaria > Scyphozoa > Semaeostomeae > Ulmaridae > Aurelia > Aurelia sp. 3 sensu Dawson et al. (2005). The sequence goes on from OZ026585.1 coordinate 1,316,914, forward strand.
GTGATAAAAAATTATTTTAAAGATTATGCTATGCTTTTGTTCAACGCTTCGAAGCACACGCTGTGCTTTATCATCGGAATACAGATTTTCAAATGAACGTTTAAAGCTTGACTTACCAAAGGAGGTGTAATTGTTGGACCTGTGAATGGAGGAGGAAGGCTCATTTTGTTCATCAAGTGGAGGACCTGTTGTAAGAAAAAGAAAATTTTTATGATGATAATCAGTCGATAGTTGACATATTGAATAACTTTCAAAAAATGAGAGAAATTAATATTGCTGATTGATTATCAGTGTGAGGTTGGCTAAATAGATCAGAAAGATGTCTCTGCTCGGAAAGCTTTTATTTTTAGCTCAATAAAGATACCAAGAAAATATGACATTAATGATGCACATAAATCGATCTCATCAAGATATCCATTGGGACATTATAACCAAACTCCTCTACCTCACGATCCTTTTTGTACCACTTTTACCAGAAACTCCAAAAACTTTAGTTGGCTAAATTTTCACAAAAACTTGACAATTGTTCTCGTTATTGGTGGAGTACTCTTGATCAATCCTATTTGAGATCTTATCTTAATATTTTCCGATGATGAACATTGCTAAAATACTGACCAAATTGCGAGATTTTTAAATGCCACCCTAATGATGTTTTATCTCTCTATTCTTACTTCTCTCATCATGATTCGCATTCCGGATTTGGACATTCTTTGTTCGTCTGGTGTTAAAGCGGCTTGTTTTAATCGCTAATTTTTTCTTCGCACAAGCCCAAAGACGAGTGTGCGACGAAACGCATTTTCAGTTATTCAACGATGTTCTTTATTGCAGTTGATAACTTATTTCTTTACTCTCAGGGTTTGAAATTAGCTCATTTTCATTCAACAGTTTTCTCTCTAGTTACAGTTGCGTTGATGGGTTTTAGTGCAATGAGTCCGTTATTCAAGGGTTCTCTCATCCTATTCAAACTAGTATAATATCTCTAGCTCGTCCGAAACATTACCTGGACATAAAATTTAGGTACAGATGCCAAAGCATTTGCGATATTTGTTAAGATGGTGACTGTTGGGGGTGGATACAAATAGGATAGATGCCGTGGAAAATCTTGATGCAACCTGCGAAAAAATAAGGGAAATATGAATTTTGTGTGCAGAATAAACTATGAAGCAAACATAAAGACACTGATTATGTGATGAAAAGACGACATTGCAAACTGAAAAGAGGACTATTTGCAAAATAACTTTAGATCAATGAGCAGACTGGATCCCAAATTTTTTGTATAAAAAGGTACACAAAGTTTTTTCAAGAGAAATCTGAGTATGATGCTTGCTTGTATTGCAGTATAACAGACGATTGCACTAACGATGGCGGCAAGGAATTTTTTACCAAGACGGTTCTTTAAAGGAAAAGTCCAGGGTTGATAAAATTATTGTTAAAAAGCAACCTTACCAACTGCTGAACACCAATCGTGAGTTCGTTCCAAGTTTTGATGCCTCCAACTTTCATAAATTGGTTAATAAATCTTCGAAAGTTAGGCCAAATATCGTCGCCAATTTGTATTTTGTACGAGTGTGCGAAGGCACGACAAGGAGGCTAGCAATGTGAGTGGTATAATATTAACACATTTGGTAGCCTCGTTCAGGTCAACATGACGTGACGTCATAGAAAATAACGTCATTTCGCACTTCTTAGCAGATTGAAATATGTTGTTTCGCAGATTAAAAGAGAAAAAGTTTGACAAACGTACTACACACCATTCACAACAGTGTAATCTCTTGAATAATCAAAAATTATACCAACCCCGGACTTGTCCTTTAATCAAATTCCTATCGAATTGTTAAGGATTCGTAACTAGAACGCAACGCATCTTAATAAAAAGTTCCCTGCTGCCATCTTTAGAGCAATCGTCTATTACAGCTTGGATTATCTTGATATTTAACAGTTCCATCGTTCTGTATTTATAATTCCATAGCAGCCTTTTATAGTGGTGCAAATGATGGTCTACCAAAAAATATTTCTGTAAATCCATGAGGTACTTTAAAATTCATGACTACATAACTATTGATTATGCGTTGAGTAAAATTCAAATTAAAGCAGAGGGCTCAAGCCTTTCAAATTGTGAAAGGGGCTAGGTCAGGAACCATAAAAAACCTTTTTTCTCTAAAATCTCCTTGTTGCTCATACGTGGCCATTGTGCTAGGCACAGACATTGGTGGATGGGGGGGGGGGGGAATCCATAGGCATGTGTGAGGGCAACAACTTAGATTATAGAGACAACGGGTTTATTACGTTTACATCATCCAGCCCCATTAAAACGACATTACCAATAAATTACTGCTGTCCATTACATACCCAAGCTTTGGTGCAATTCCTGTTTCGATGTCATCTGTGTCTTCTTCTTTGTTGTCATTCTGATTTTCTTTCTTCTTTTTTGATGATCCAACATTTGATGTTTTGTTCAAAACTTTTCTGGCAATGAAAAGAAATCAGGGAGTTATTTTCAAAACCCTTCAAACAAACATACAGCACAGACTAGCCTCACGACATAGTCCCAGATATCGCAGAAAAGCAACAACAACAACAACAACAATAACAACAACATTTCTTATTTTTGCTCAATCTGGTATGAGCGTCCATCAGTATGAGCGTCCATCAGTCTATCAATAGCGATAACTACAAATATGCAATCAGTTGAAGCACAGACCTTTGGCACATTGATATGGTTTACCTGTCAAAGAATTTGTACATAGAATAAGAATTTATAATGGTTCAAAAATCTATTCTAAAGTTTTGTGTTATTTAACAAAATACTCTAAAATTGAAAAATCACTTGAAGTGAACTTTTAAAAGCTTTCTTGCTTGGAATTCTTAGAAGAAACAGACTGAATAATTTTTTGATTTAAACAACATGTAATTTCTGTGGTGTATTTTTAAAGGGAAAAACCAGCAAATATTAGTTTACAGTTTTCAAGCCTGAAATTTGTTGGAAGCAAAGGAATTTTAATCATCAACATTTCTTAACCAAACAATTTTTCAAAAAAATACCAATATATACGGTACATATCTACACGCTAGCGAACCTATGCGCCTACTGTGGCGGATGCGAATGCAGGACCTCCCGCAGTCGCATCCACCACTTGAAGCATAATGCCCCCACCACTTGAAACATAATGCCCCACCTCTTCAGCATAATGCCCCACCTCCCGCATTCGCATCCACCACTTGAAGCATAATGCCCCCACCACTTGAAACATAATGCCCCACCTCTGCAGCATAATGCCCCACCTCCCACATTCGCATCCACCACTTGAAGCATAATGCCCCCACCACTTGAAACATAATGCCCCACCTCTGCAGCATAATGCCACACCTCCCACATTCGCATCCACCATGGTAGGCGCATAGGTTCGCTAGCGTGATCTAATACCACCTTACATCCATTGGATTTACAATACCTGCTTTCCTGGCCATTTGCAAATTTCTCACAGGTCTCATTTGCATATTCTACCCTTAGAAAGCATCCAAGGATCTCCAATTGATGAAGCCTTTTCAGGGCCTTGATGAGAAGACATTAACAATGTTCAAAATCAGTAGTTACACTATATACCTTGGAAACCAGGAACTCTAGACAGGGGAGGCATGTGAGGCAACCACCATTCCTGCCCTCTCTTAAATTGTTTTAAAGCATTATTTTCCTGTTGCTTTGCACTCAACTTTGCAGCCCCTGATAAGTATGCTCCATCCAGCATTCATGTTGAAAACTTCTTAAAGTAGAGAAATTTCTAACTCACCTAAACCTTTAATCATATCTCAAGAAATGAAAAATATTCTTCCCTGTGCTCTGTGACTTATTTCTTCATATAATGGAATCTTGATGGCATATACTTATTTACAAGAAACTGCTTTGTAAGAAACTGTTAGTAGTATGGCCACAATTTTAAGAAACTCTAAAAGCACTATGTGTGAAAAGTATTAAGATCTTTCACAAGTTACATGCAAGGACATTGTGACAATCCATTGTTGAAGCTTTATTCTTGAGAAATATTAAAGACAAATGACAGATATAAATGTAGCATTTATTTAAAAAATAGAACAAAAGATGGACGCCTGCCATCATTTTCGTCCAATTGTTTTGATAACTTCTCCAGATCATTAAATACAATGGAATTCAATAGATCATTTTTAGATTGCCCAGGCCCCTGATTCAAGTTGCCCTATGTATATCTCTGTCATTTGTCTTTAACCAACCGTTTATGTTCTGAACATTTAAAGAACACTGTTTTTTCCTATACTGTATATATGATGTTTTAACTGTCAAGAAACATATCTGCAGCAATGTTAGAGACCACATTCATAACTCATGCTTTAAAAAGTAAGAAAATAATCAAACTTTTAATGCTACAATGCAAACATTTCTAAGAAACTTTTAGTGCTATGGATCGCCTGATCAAAGTTCTTATGAAAACACCTGTACACACCAAACAACAAATCACAAACTACTTACAGATTCTGCATCTCCATGGCTGCCGAATGATGCAAATGCTGAATTTCTCTGTGAAGTAGAGTAAAAATTGCTATCAAATTTTTTCTAGTATGTATGCTATTTTTGATGAGATTCCAAGGGTGTGTAGAGAGAAATTCTACATGCAAGTAAAATTGCCATTAAGATCAAAAATTGGATGTAACATAAATTTATGAAAAAAGGGGTCTAATTACAGCTGTATAATACAGTATAACATAATAACACAATTACAAAAGTTAAAATGTAATCTAAAGACACCCCCAGTTTTAAATAGCAGGGATAGCATTTAAAGGTCAGTGCAACTGTGTTTCCACAATGGTCCCTCCAGAGGTGTCATTGAAAGAAAGGTTTTCAGACAAGAAAAGAGAAATGTTATCTATGTCTCAAAAGTTGATATCAAATACTGCATTGTCAAGATTGCTGATAGACCGTTCTGTTTCAGCTGTTAAAATTTTAATAATATAGAGCTGTTTCTTTGATTATAGATAACTTATATAAAGGGTCTATTGTTCTCCATAGACTTGGGCTTGTACGGCAGGATATGGTTGGATTATCACTAATATTTTTACTTTACATTGAAACACAGATGTCCTTCATCAAGGTAGGTACGTGTATCAACTTGTGATAAAATAAATAAACTTGATAGATCCACTTCAATTCAATGTGAGATTTCACTAATCTGAAAAATATACAGCATGCAAAAAGTGTAGAACAGCACTTTCTCACAAAAACTTCCCAGAAGGAATTTCGCTGAAACAAAAAATTTTGAAAAAGTTTTGTCCCTCCCTGCAAAATGTCCTTGGATGTTTTGCGTGAAAGAATCGATTTGTTGCGGCCACTAACCCAGAAAGGACATTTTCCTTTGCTCATGCTCAACAAATTGCCAAGTAATTTAAAAGACCATTGCTATCGTGATTCAATTTTCAAAAAATTTAAGACTTGCCCCAGAGGTAAAACAGTAGTGAAATTGTGGCCAAGCATGTGAAATTGGCAAAATAGGACAACAGTGACAGTGTCCTGTCGTGTCTGCTTTCACAAGCGACAAGCCCTTGGCTTTTCATTTTGATATGGACACGTTCATTTGCCAAAAATTTTGGCCGCGAAATTTTGGCAGCGAAATTTGCGATCACAAAATCAAATCTATACCATTTTGCCTCTTTTTCCAAAACAGACGACATTCTTGGCTCCGAATTTTCCAAGCAGGTCTTCTTTGTCTTCATCATTCAGCTCTGGTGGCAAATTTCTTATCAGCAACTTTTTCCCTCCTACGGCAGCCATTTTATTCTACTTCAAATGCGAACCCTCGATCTGAAAGAGAGGCCACAACAGTTGCTTCAGATTAATTCAATTCATTTTACGAATTTATGCAGATATTTTGTGGCTTTATGATTGTTATTTGTTGCTTCATAATTTCAATATGATGATTTACCAGTTTTCATAAGCAAAATTTTTATCACGGGAAGGATTTGTTCAATTGACTGCAAAGTTTGAATTGAAGCAAAATAGTTCTCCATTTCGGAGAAACTTTTTCAAACTTTTCGCGCTTTTCCTGCGCCGCCAAATTTTTACGAAAGAATTGATTGATTACGTCACACGACATTCACTTGCACTATTTTTGTTTTGCACGCACAAAGCGACGATCTCCTCCACCTCACAGTGAACTGAAATTTCATCCGGCGTCGAAAAAAAGAGTTATTTTGACGAATCAAAGAAGAAATGAATTAAAAAAGAAGGAATTGAGATATAACCAAGTGCAAGGAAAGTCCTGAAATGAACAGAAACAGCTCTGGATCTTGGACAAGTGTTCCAAGCGGGCGAGAGGTGAGTGTTGTTTATTAGGCCCAAAAAATCTGACGAAACAGAACTACAGTACCAATACAACCACAGTGGTTCGATCACGCAACGACTGGATTCCTGCGTTTCATGGAGACTCTACGGATCGGGAAGTCCATTTGACATAAGTGATTGGAGAAAAGCATTAATTTCGGCCAAGTAATGGATAAATGAAATTAGCTAGTTTCACCTTGCGCAATAAGAAGGCCCATCAACCGCACAGGCCCGACAGTCTGAACCGCATCATGTGACTCGGGGTGAAATTGCGTTCTCTGCCCTCGAAACGATGATAGCAAACGACAACGACAAAGGAGTTGATGCAGTAATTTCAAAACCTTTTCTGATTCTGTCTGCCCCATATTTTTGCATGCATGATATTAAATGAAATTTATGTTGAATAACCTTCCATTCTGTTGTTGTTTGCTGAAGTTTTTATCTGACACAGGTCACCACAGCAGATCACCGAGGGGGGGGGGGGGTACATGACTTATGGACCAACTTGGGTCACCACCGGTTTGCCACCAGGTGATGTGATGTCTCCCTACCTGTAACTTTGCAAAGTGCGCGCAGAAGATGCACGCATGGCCATTGTTTTTAAACAATAAACTATTGTTCTTCCTGGGGAACTGCGCACGGAAGATCTTCCGCGCACACGACATAGTTAGCAGTCTGGCCCGGTTGGAAGTTCTTTTGCTACGCCAAAGTTTTCTGCCACCCCAATTGTTTAAAGACAATAGAACTATTGTTTTGCCATTGTTCTTGATGTTGATGCTCACCAAAGATATTTAGTGTAAAATACATGTTTTCCCATGTGGTTTTTCAATAGAAATAGGAAAAAGTTGATTCAAGGAGTTTAGAAAATTTACTGACAAATTTGCAATTTTTTGTGAAAAGGTACCTCTGAAATATGAAAATGGCCTGCGTACTAAGAAAGCCAAGAGATATGATAGCATATTAGGGCCTTGAATGTGTGTAACAAAGATATTGGCACCATGAAAATGTTTATCTTTTAAGTTTTTTTCAGATGCTGAATTTTTTTTGAAAACTGTTGTTATAGGTGACAGTTGTGGAAATAAGAAACCCAACCACTCAACAAAAGAAGAATGGAAGAAAATATACAGACTTTGAAATATGGCTCAAGGTACAGTAATATATCAGTGTTGATCTATAAGATTGAAGCAGGAAGAAATGAAATGAATAACGTTGAGTTAGCACAGTGATAATCCAAAAAAAGGAATAAAGAAGTTGTGATTTAAACACTGAAATTTGTGGAAAGTTAAAACTTGCGTTGATCTTGTGTTAATTTTGAATTGAAAATTCCCACTACAGTAGAGTAGGACAGAAAAAAAGAATTGAGCCAATTTATTGGGAGTTAACACAAGTTAATGTCAGAACAAAACTAAACCATCTAGAATTAGAATTGTGTGATTTATTTGAAGAGGACTATTAATTCTGGTGGTGAATTTTACTTTGTCTTTCATTTTTCTGCAGAGCAACAGCAAAGCATTCACTCTTCCAAAATCTACTGTGCGCAGGAGATATTCCGACTTTGTTTGGCTCCGGAACTGGCTGAGTGAGAATAATGAAGGCTTCTCTAGCATAAGGTATAGCAACAGTCTGCAAACAACATATGTTGTACTGTTGACACATATGATATGATTTGCTTTGTATCATCATCAAACAAATAGGAAGGAAAATCTGCAAGATGAATTTGGTAGATTATTAATAATATAAGATAAAAAAGAAGAGGCCCAGAACAGAGCCCTGAGGACCATTCTGCCATTTGCCATGAATACTAGAGCCTAACTGGCCATAAATGCTTGAGCCTAACTTCCTTTTGTTTTTGTTTTCAATTCTTTCAGGAAGACACCTCCATTACCTCCAAAGAAAATCATTGGCAGATTTGAAGATGACTTCATTCAAGACAGGATGAAAGGACTTCAGAGATTTCTCAGAAAGTAAGTTATTTGGATAAGCATCACTACTTTGAAAGAAGGACTTGAATGAATGAGTGGTACTTGCAAAAATTTACTTGCAAAAACAGATACAAACAGATGTCTTTGATCCTGTAAGTATCTGTTAGCAAAAGTTGGAAAAAAAGTTATTTGCTTTGGTGAAGAGGAACTGTTATCCTATCTTACAGTTATGCGAAGGGGTACAATTTAGCTCACAATGAGAAATTTTAGCATGATTGAAAAGGTTCCTCCTTGTGAGAACTTCCACCATGATATTGCCAATGTTCTGAAAAGTTGTGATCATTTTGCATGCTTGCAACCTTGTCACAGCATAGTTAAAAAACTAGCAATAGCAGAAGTTAGTGAGTGCAGCATTTTGAGCTTTGGAAAAACAAAAGAAAATCATGGATAAGCTCACTGCCATTCTAGTTTTATTGGCATTACATGAACAATGCCTGTCTTGCAACCGTTTGTTCTCATCATGTTCTTACGCCTGTCACAAATCTCAATAATCTACTGCTTTTATCCTTGTTCATCGCAATCAAAAATTTCAGCCAACCGTGAAAGTTGTTTTGTGACCACAAGTGAAATCAGACAAAATTAGGAATGCTGGGTGTTACCATTGCTTTTGATGCTTGACCCACACAAAGATCCCGGCTATCAGTCCATGAAAAGTTCTAATTCAACTTGATTAGTAATCCAGCTTCACTGCAGTTAAAAACAGTATACTGAGTAAAATTTACAGATACATACACAGTAGATCTAAATCAATTTTTCTGTTTTGACAGGGTGATAGAGCACAATGTGTTCCTTTCTGATAAAGCACTGCATTTATTCTTGCAAAGCAATCTTAACATTAAGCAAATAGAGAACTATTTAACTGGTAAACCAGTTGATGGGAATGACTCTATGAACACAGATTCACTTTTAGATGATACTGGCAATGTTAGAGAAAATAACTTGAAAGACGCAAATAAAGGGCGTACAATGTTAGACAGTGTTTCATCTTTGCAAAGGATCTCAGAGGACAGCGAGAGCCGAACCTCAACCTCAAGTGAAGCCGATGTTGTACGGAATGAGGCAACACAAAATGAAGGATCCCAAAATGAGGCAACCCCTAGCCAAGCAAAGTTTAGCATTTCACCGAAAGAACCTCCTGGCATGTTTGAATACGAAAGCTTATCCTCATTGCCTGATTCCAAAATTGATGGTAGACTACAGGATGAAACTGGGGGTAATGGAAGCTCCTCAAGCGAATTCTCAAGTGGTTATTTTGTTTCTACTCCTGACTTGAGTGATTTTGAACAACAAGATGAAAATAAGGCTAAGGAGCAAACGATAACTGAAAATGAAGCTGAATCGCAAGGCAATTTATCGAATGTTGTTATCGAGCGCTCGGCTTCCAAGATAGACAATTTTGATAGTAAAGAAGCTGATGTGTGCGATGGAGAAATTTGCAAAAAAAAGAATATTTCTACTGATTCCGGGGCAGGAAGCTCTGAGGAAGAGTTTGAAGCCATATCTGATATTGGAGACACAAATTCAAGCTTCGGTGTAATAGGTAGCCAGTCAAGCAACAACTCAATGGCAAGCCCATCCGAGGGAAGCCCACTAGCTTGTAATTCAGACTACATGGAGAGAGGATTTATCGCTGCAGTTCCTATCAAACAAAGTTGATACGTGACAAAACAAGATAAGTTTTTTGGATCACAATGATTACTGATTATTTACTCAGCAAGACTTATCATTAAATGATGGTTACAGTAAACACCCATGTATAAGAATCCACTGGATCAGGCAGGATATTATTTCTCAAAGTTTCTTACTTTGAAGCACAAAGTTTAATCCCTTTTTTCTAAAGTTTCAAAACAGAAAAACTTCAGTAAAAACTTACAGAAAACATCATATCAACATACCGAAAATAAATTACAAAAATTCGTGATTAAGACCTACGAACCAGCAATACTCCTTACTAACAAATATATATCTCGCCATTGAATTCCTGGCTTCCGGCTGACTTGCACATAGGTTCTTATATGTGGGTATTTACTGTATTTTCAGGTGCTTTTATGATTCCTTCTTGTATGACTTAAAATTTTAGCTTTGGGATTTAGAAATTTGCAGGCCAGATTTGTTAATCCGAAATTACTAGATTCATATTGAGTAGACGACACCACGACACAGTGGGCTTTATTAAAGGGTCTGTTTCATCCAGCATTCCTTGCACGTGTCGTCTCTTGGCTAACCTTTGTTTGTCGCCATTTTCATGGGCCATGAAAATGGCGACAACAAAGGCAAACCAAGAGACGACACGTGCAAGGCATGCTGGATGAAACAGACCCTGTAATGTAAAATCTGAAGTCTGCTTCAAAGTAAATGCAACGTGAGATTTGGGATGACGCAAAATTGCATATGCAACACCCGTCATTTGCGGTCATTCGCGATTTGATTGATTTGATTAGTAATTTGACTAGCAATTTGATAGCCTACGTGTTGATGAATAAGGAATTACTCTTCGCGGCTTGAAAATGAGTCCCTAATGGACCATGTGATATCAGCAAATCAAAGAACGCAGGGAAACAAAGGACGAAAAGGCATTAGTCTACCTGGTGGTTTCCATTTGAATATTTCTATTATTTATTGCTTGTTTTGGTTTTACGTTACGAATTAAAACCGAAACACGCAGCTAGAGTACCAATGGAAAAGCACTTCGAAACAAAAGCAACGAGCGAAAAAAATTTCAAACAGGCTTTGGGGCCATTGTCCATTGAGTCTCGTCTTTCAGCGCTCCGGCACTTTGCAGGACAGCTCTTTCGTAACTTATCAGCTTTCCTTTCTGATAGGAATCCTTGAGAATTCACTGATCATTTAGCGAACTCTAAAAGAATTCTAACAGTGGATCTGCACTTAAGGTGGCTCACTACCGAAAATTTCAGAATTACGAAACAGTGAGAGGTGGTTGTATACTAAGTAAGAATAAGTTCAAAACACATGAAACACTAAGTTAAGATGATTTGCTCCTGATATAAATTTCAAACTGCTGCACACTGGGCGTCCTATCGCTCATCTAGAATCCTTAAAGGGGCAGGGTCACGTAACCGTAAACAAACCTGTTATCTCTAGAATCTATGTTCTTGCCCACACGTGACCGTTGTGTTCTGCACAGATTTTGCTGGATGGGGTGAATCCACACTAAGTTGCTTCTAAAAATCCGCCGATATCTCTGCAATCGCACAACATTTGAGTGTTTCGTTTGTTTCTCTACGAAGTACAAGAGACAATCTTCAAAATAACGCTTTCATTTTGAGAAAGGTAGTCGAAAATCTCTGTGATATGGCCTACAAAAAATACTACAAAATCGTCGTTTCGAAAGAAGTTTGTTTGCGTTACGTGACCTTGCCCCTTTAAAACTTCTGTGGAATCAAGCTGTGAAAGAACATTACTGTATAATCACTTAAAAAATTTGTCTAGGCCTACTTTTAGGAGCATCAAAGTACTACTATTAAAATATTTAATAAACATCTTATCTTCATCTAAAGTTTATTTTTTGCTTGTCACTGCGTTAATTTTCAAATGTTTATGATTACAAATCTTTCAATTGGAAAATAGTTTCTCTCTCTTTTCCTTCCACTTGTCTGTCAAATCTTTCTTGACATTGTCAGATGCAAATATACAGTCAATTGCATTTTCTGACACGTCCCATAACGCATTAAGATCGAGCTGGAAAGTTTCTGCTGCAAGATAATATTCCTTTGAGAGGGTTGTCGCAAACACACCTTGATCATCCGTGCATATAACGCAAGGGTGGTTCATATCATACCATCTTTTGAAATGGTGGGCATCGTAATCTTTCACAGTTTGGCCTTTCACATTGGATGTTAAACACAGCTCTAGTGGAATCTTCTTGTCGACAATGAAATCAACTAAATTTTGATGTCCACCACATTCTGGTAGAAGACAAGTGCCATGACCAATTCTGTCTGGTACCACATTAAGAAGTGCTTGTGTCTCAGAATATGGTTCTTTAGTCTCAGCTAAGTGGACAGCAGTTTTGAGCCCAAATGAAGAAGCTCTTGCCAGGGCAGGAACAAAATCAGCAGCGTTCCCAAAAGAAGGATGACCGCTCAAATCGACCCCCACAATGCATTCATTGCCAGCTTGATGTTTAAGTGCAAGGTCGATTGTCTCCTGGGCTATGATGCTACCATTACGGCGATCAATAGAAACTAAAAACTTCGTAATAATATCAATATCACAAGAATTATTACTTTCGTTAATAGCCTTCATGACGGCCTCAATGTACATATCTTTAGTCATCGAACCAACGGATTTCGGTGTGCTTCTCAATTCTAAATATTTTACTCCATCAGTTGCAAACTCTCTTATGACATCTTTTGTTGCCAAATAGACTGCCTCTTGGTCAGTAACAATTTGATGCACAACTTTGAAAATTTGAAAGCATTCATCTAGCGTCTTCTGTTCACCATCTAAAATCGTCGTCATTTTACCAGTGATGTCATTTTCAATTTCGTTTCTTGCTACTTTCATTGCGATCAATTTTTTCATTGTTTCTTTACTGATGGAGCCATTAATATGAGCGTGAAGTTCGACTTTCGGAAGATGAACACAAAATTTTTCCAGGTAATTGTTTGTTTCTGTTTTCTCCATGATTTCTTCGTTCATCAAACTAGTTCACTTTCAAATTAAATAGAAAGAAAATATATAATTTGACTTTGTTGTAACAGGCAATAAAGACCTTTTAGCTTAGACTGATTACAATTTCTTGTAAATTTCACTCTTTTTTATATTTTGATTTGAACCTTCCCTCAATCCTGTTTTTGTAATGGACCTATGAGCAATTCTGCAAGACAGGAAGTAATAGACCTATGAGCAAGATAATACAGATTGTTGGAAAAATATTTTGTTCAAGAAATTATCTTCCTTTCTTTCATTGTGTGTTGTTCTCCTTTCGTTTACATTCACATTTTGAAAGGAGCACAAGGAAACAAGGGAGCCAAAAGTAAAGCGAAGGGAGAGTTTTTTGGGAATGAATTTCCATATTTTTGGAACTGCTTTCTCGGACAGTAGGCCTACCTTAAATCGACCAAGCAACATCTCAAAAGATATCTGAGCCTTTCAGTTACTTGCGGATACCTTGTTTGTGTTCATGGCCTTTGCTTTCGGGAAACTATGCGCGATCTAGCTCGTAAAGTTTTTCTTGGTCACTCGGTATACCAAAGTATCAAGATCTTTATTCATGGTTGCATCAAATTTGTTCGATTGTTTTACAATTCTTTGTCAACTTAACAAATTTAACGAATTTTTTTACGGGGTGAGTGACCGAGCGGCTTATGCAGTCTTCGTCAGGTGACTGAAGTTTAGTTTGAGAGCAGGAACACCGCAATGCGACGGAGAACAACAGTAAATATATATTTCGTTCTACATATTTGCTGTTCATGTCCTTTCCTTTTTCGATTGAAGTTAAGCTTGGTCGAGTGAGGTCAAACATCAAACTCCGGATGGGTGACCTCGGAGGCCTGACCTCACAACTCACCTCGTCGTCCTTCGGAAGGGACGTTAATTAAACTAACTAGGGGTCCCATGCCAGGATGCTGCATGCACTGTAGTGGGCCTAAATTAGCTTTCAGTAGCTAGAAATCCTGACAAGCCCATTCAAAACAAATTGAAAACAAACATAACAAAGATATCGACTTTTGTTTGACTACACTCTAAGTGAAAGATATCACCAAAGTAACTCACATTTGACAGCAACTTCTCGGCAAATTCTGTTCTTTTCTCAAACTCCATTTTCTTCACATTACGAGGCTGCACGAAAGGGAGGTTATCATAGCAAATGCGCCATTGTTTACAATTACATGATTAATAATTTCTGATGTCCGTTTGAAAACAGAACGTACTTGAAGATTGATCAAAACAACGAAGAAAACTCCTTCAAAATTTCACCAAAGAGCAGCAGTTTGAAAGCTTGAAGATTTCAGCATGCTTAGAGGTGAAAATGAGAGCGAAAGCTCTACTGAGTCTATGAATGGTAAGAGAAATGAAGCAGTGTATTGGGTGGGGTTTTTATTATTTTTGGGTATTCCAAAAGAATTCTGTTGTTTTGGCCTAAACAAAATTGCAGGCCACAATATTTCCTAAACGATGGCTGGCATCAAAGCGTTAAAGAATTATGCATCACTTGTTGATGATTTGAACAACAAAAGTTACAAATAAAGAAGCAATCAAAAGAACTTGCTTCTTGTATTTTGTTAAAATCTTTGAAATCAGAGTCTTTTTTGAAATCAAGCATTAGTTTGCTGAGAAAATCATGGGAAAATCATCCAATTTTTTTCACGCCAAGCGGCTGCACATTATCATGTAGAAGCAATAGAAACTTGACTGAACTGAATGTATATCATTTTCTTAGCACAGGTTGTTCATTCTCTTGGTATAATCTTCTATGAAGGATTTTGGTAACCCTGCTGCAAATTTTAGCACGTGTCAAGAATTTGGTGGCTTGGAGTGAATTTTCAAGTATCTTTCACTGGGATCAAAATTACTACTAAATGACAAAATAATGCTTGGGAAACAATACAATGAACCAACTTTATTCTGTACATACTATGCCACACCAGGAGATTGTAAAAAAGAATTCAAAGCAAAAGATTTTTTAGAATAATTGCCCTAATTGCTCCTCCTCTCATTAAGGATCTTCTTCATGAGATATGTCCTTTTTAAACAGGTAATAAAGTTTACAGGAAAACAGGTTTAAATAGGATTATATCTTACCCAGTTGTTTGCATGTTCTTTAAATGCTTTATCAATTCTGGCTTAGGCTCCTGGGTGAAACTGGATCCATCAAGAAATGGGCATAGCCATAATGCATCTCCAAAACTGTCAGATGGAGAAGAAATGGAAACATTGTTGGCAGAGGCTGTAGAAGAGCAAATGAGACAGTCAAGGTATACTTTAGCAGGCTCTTTGAGTGGCTAATTTCAAAATAATGCATTGTATGTATACATTATTATCTACCACTGTATTTCTCTTGTTGATCTGAGAATTTTTTGTGACCAGTGTTTGACAGGACTATACAGTATTTACAATTTACCAAATGGTTTTGTTTTTCAAATACAGTAACATTCTGTACCCTGAAAAAAAGACATTACTAGCCAAAACTTATGAAAAACCTGTGTATCACCTTCACATGAAATATATTTGCCAAAGTTGGTGAAGAACTTACTTCTATTTGTTTATTATAGCAACTAAAGTCTGCGTAAAGATTTCAAGCTAAAATTGCCCTGTCATCTTTATATTGTTTACCCAGTGGTTTATTTATCAAAAAGCTAAGCTGAGCAAAGTTATTTGAAATATACTGTTTACAGTTTCTCTTGGGTTTCTCCCAATGCATTTTACAAAATGCTATCATTATTTGCCATGACAGTAAGAAGCAGCTTAAAAGTAAAAAAAGAGCTTGAAAGTATCATTCTGTTTATCACTAAAAGAGAAATTCACAAACAGTTTCAGCAAATGAATTTTATCATTTTTAGTGAAATTGTATTCTATAACAATTTTATCTGCAGGCACCCACCAGGCCAAGAAAATCCCACACACTCATTAGAACAGGTATGTATACAATGAATGCTACAGTATCATGATATACTGTATTGTTTGCATTGAACTGTAAGTGGTGATCAATGAAAGATTTCCAAGAACTTAAGTTATAAATAGATGTGTAAGCATTTTGCTGTGAAGAATATCAGTAAACACTAATTATTTAAGCACCTTTTTTGGAAAAGAATCAAGCAAGTTTGGCTGTAGAAATCATCTTTAATTTATTAATTTGGATTGACAGGTATCTCTGCATCAACTGTGACAAGTTGCTCTTGTGATGAACCTAGCATAGGTTCAAATCTTTAAAAAGCTGGGTGTAAAATTCTATTGATCTATTTCTTTGAAATGAATGGCCTCAAAGAAATTTGAACTATTTTACAGTGACTTTTTTGAAATCTTCAATATTTTCAGAATTACAGTTACTTTCTTCTTTTTTAAGTGTTCAAGAAAATTTTTGAGAAAAAACTTAAAACTATCCTAATTTCTAAACCCATTGACAAAAGATTAAATAATTTTTAAGAAAACCATAGCTTATGGATGCCTACAACAATATGGTATCAAGCAAAACTCTTTCATTCTTCTGGTTTGTGATTTAAAAATTTGATGACGTCACATCATAAAATGAGCTGAAATACAAAGCTGTAATTTCGACAAATGTTCAAGATTTCTGAAAAGTCCAATGGCAGAATCATAGAAAATTGGCTAAAGTTTCTTTCAAGTCATCCAGTTTGAAGAAATAGGTCATTGAATTTTACATCTGCCTTTTTACACCGATTTAAATATTTGAAACCTATGCTGTTGAACCTTGTAGTGTAAACAAATCATTTTAAGACTGAACAGAATCAGAGTGTTTACATGAAAAAGTTTGGTTTCCAACTTGCATATTTGATTTATGCTAATTGTTGTTGTCGTAAGACTTGGTTCAGACTAGAACAAAACACATTTGACCAGTATTTCTGAACTCAGTTAAAGGGGCAGGGTCACGTAACCGTAAACAAACCTGTTATCTCTAGAATCTATACTGTTGCCCACACATGGCCATTGTGTTCTGCACTGATTTTGGTGGATGGTGTGAATCCACACTAAAACTACTTCAAAAAATCCATCAATATCTCTGCAATCGTACAACATACAGTATGAGTGTTTGGTTTGTTTCTCTATGAAATGAAAGAGTCCATCTTTGAAATAACACTTTCATTTTGAGAAAAGTAGTGGAGATCACTGTGATATGGCCCATCAAAAATACTCATGCAAAATCTTCCTTTTGAGAGACGTTTGTTTACACTACGTGACCCTGCCCCTTTAAACACATGATAAGTTGTTGCTTTCAAATGGAATTGATACTTTTTGGATATATCCAAGTATATGATATAAAGTCTTCAAAACAGCAAAAATCCCAAATTAAGTAAGGAATCTTTTTGATGCTTATTCTGTTTGTTGCATTTCTATAAATGAATTCTTTTGTCTGCAAGTCAATAGCTTATGGAAACCAAGCATAAACGTTCCTCTTTTTGAAAATAGTTGTAAAACGTCATTAGGTGCAGCTTTTTCTTTCATTATTTGGTGTAGTATATGTGTGTAATTTTTTTCCAAGGATGGTAAATCTGATTGGGTGCAAGCATGGGCAAGTCGTCCAGAGCAGATACCAACAAAGTAAGTAAACTGTCAAAATGTAGTTACTTGACAAGATGTTTTGCTTGTTTCGGAGGTGAAGAAAGATTTTGAAACCATAAGAAAGGGTATCGGTTTGCAGACATCAATACATACTCCCAGGACAATTATGCTCATTATGAAAGAATGTTTCTCTTGTTTCCAAGGCTTTACAAACTGGGAAACCACTAGGGGGTTTTTGGTCACTTGATATACTGTAGCATAATTTTCCTCCACAGGAAAGTAAAGATGGAACATCCAGCAACTGCCAAAAGTTCTGCTTTAAGTATCAGGAGAACAAAGGTCATGAAAAGGTAAGTTAAATGTCTAATAGATTAAATTAGAGACTGTCCCACAACAAAAATTTATCACCACATTGGTTGAAATTATTTTGATTTAATGCCCATGAAGTTTCAACTTTTAAAAATGTTTCATGCAGCTCTAAAATGGGTGAGGTGACTGTCATGTCTGAAGGCTACAACAGTCACATTGAACGATTAATCTTCTGCATTTAGATACAGTAAGAGTTCCATTAAACTTTTGTGAAGTGTACTAAAAGTAAATGGTATAAAAATAAGATGGGTTATTGTGGCATACAGTAACATCAATCAATCAATCAATCAATCAATCAATCAATCATGGTCTACAATAGAGGGTATGAAGCATTTCTATGATATGAAGTTACCAGAAGTACAACAAAGAGTGAGATTTTTATCATCTTCACAAATTTTGAAGTGCAGTGAAATTACTGAAGCTTTTTTGATGGTCATATTTGTTCATACCACAACCAGTGGCATAACGGACTAAAGTTACCTTTAGTTCAAAAACTAAGGGCCCCCAACCTCTAAGGGCCCCGAAGGGGCCCCAAGCAAGTACAATTCCTTTGTTATTTCATTGTAAAACTGGTGCTTTAGCTTTGATAAAATGACGAAGGGGCCCCATGCCTGCATGATTTGTCACTCTAAATGAAAAGCGTGATTTCCTTTTCCATGTCTATCAAATCATATCATTTTACATATGCTCTTAGCTGGGGGCCCCGAGCTGAAAAATCCCTAAGGGCCCAGACTGCCTCCGTTACACCACTGACCACAACAGTGTCCCTTTAATATTTTTGTAAGACACCAGCAACTGTAAATCAAAATTGGAAGGAGAAGGTGCATACAGATATGAACTTAAATTATTTAGCAAATATCTTTTCCACACAATTCTGAGATTTGTTGTCACATCTTTTGCAGCAGTGCAGAATTATTCAGTGCCAATTTAATTGTGATTATTCCTGTGCTTGTGGTTTCTCATGCCATCACACTTGGAATTGGGTAAGATGATATACTGTACCACCTTAAATCTGTGCTTTTTGCAAAAGTTTGGTTCCCTATGGCTTTCCACAAGGATCTTGCCTGGGCTCACTCTTAATCATGATTTTTGATGATATGGGCTTTCTAAAGCGGATGTTTAGGAAGATATCAAGGCAACTCAGCTGAAGGGATTGTTCTGTATAAAATGATGGTACCATGAAAGCATTATTTATCCCCCTCTCTAACAAGCCCCTCCCCTCTGAGCCAGACTTTAAAATAATTTCCCCTCTGTTAGATACCGAATCCCAGAAATTACCAAAAGATTTTCATATGTTTTGCTAAACAAGCTTAGCTTGCATCTTTATTTTGATGTGGTTTGGGATAAAAATTGTTGCCAAATTTATTCATTTGACTCAGCTAAAATTATACTGTATGCTGAATCTGCAAAATATGAAGTAAAAGAACAGAAAAGCTATCATTTGTATCCATGCCATTTGATTTTGTGAACATAGCCATCCCTCTCTGGTAAGCACCCCTTTGGAGTGTCTGAAATAAATAAGCCCCCCAGGACTTAATGAGCTTTTAAGTTAATCTAATCTCACATTATCATCATCATTATTCCTTGGTAAGAAAGTTGCAAAACAAGGCAAGCCAGGCAATTATTTTGATTTCACTGTATTCTCGCTTCAAGCCCCAGGCTGCCATCCGGGAAAGAACTACCAATTCTCCTAGCAACTTCTGTACCTTTCTCTTCTCTGAGAAAAGCTTGCATTCCTGTCTACGTTTCTCTCCTCTGGGAAAAACTTGCACCAACAGGAATTAATCAGAAATATCGATATCATTTGTTGTTAGTCAATTTTGATATGTAGTTCTTAATCTGTGATTATTTCATCTTAGTGTCTTCTTGGGCAAGAAGTTGAACCCTTCCTTACCAAGTAAGTGAACCACTCTTTTTGAGTTTGTCTTCGAACTGCACTTCTTAACTTAACTTTGCACATATAGCACGTCTCTTTATATATCCAAATTGTTAATAGGATTTATTGTAGTTAATAAATGTATATAGATATGATCAAGGCTATTTAATGCTTTTGAGATTTAGAATTTTATAATCCTTGTAACTGGAAGGAACAGTCATGCACTGAAACACGCTAGGAAAGCTTGAATGCAGGGGCGGTGCTAACCGCAAAAGTGGGCTAGACATGCGAGCGGAGCGAAGGATAAAAGTTTTAGGACCACGCCCTCTAGAACATCAGAAAATGCAATTTTGCAAGGTTGGATAAAATTTGATTCGACGTGTTAGACTTAATTTGCAAGCCCTAATTCACTTCAAACTATTAACGAGAAAGCTAGAAAGTTAAATTTGAAATCAATCTTCAAATTTCGTTCATATGTATTTAGATGAATTATTCTAAAGATCTAAGAGACAAGATCCTGTATGGTTGGGCTTATCGTTGAAGTTCAAATTTCCGATCTCTGCGATGGAAAAAATGACCCCCTCCCCCACCTCTTTTAATCGAAGTTAGACGAATTCGAGGGGCAATTCACTGATTTTTTTTTCGTACACCTTCCTTGAAATCACAAAAAATCACAAACAAAATCACAAAATCACAAGAAAAATCACATACAGAAAGCACCAAAAATCACAAATCACTGAAAAATTATTGAAAAATCACACGAAAAAATCACTAGAAATCGCTAAAATCACAAAAAATCACAGAGAAAAAATCACGTGATTTCAAAATCACAAAAATCACGTACGCTATTTTGAGAAGTGATTTGCCCCTCGGACGAATTAGGATTTCAATCCTGAAAAAATGGGGAGGACATGTCCATCCCTGTCCGCCCTGTGGCGCCGCCCCTGCTTACAAGGGTGCTGATAACGTGATAACCACTTTTTAATTGGAGAACATATACAAGTTTGGTTTTGTGCATTTTGTTGTGAACAGTCTAGCCTAGCCATTCTAAAATGAGTCTTGATCGAGCGACATTTTCATAAAGTTTTAAATTTATACGCAAGGTTCCATCGCATGGCATTGTAGCTTATGTCTATGTCACTGTTGTTCACATTCGAAATTATACAAAATTTACGTAAATATCGTTCGATTCAGAATCTTTTTTCGAATAGCTAAAAGGTGTATTCTTACAAATGTTGTGTTGCAAGAGAACTGTACTTACAGACGTGGTGTTTGACATGAGTGACATCATCATATGTCGGGAAACTGAAAATAACAAAAAAATAAAAAAATTTAACGGTGGAATTAGGGCCTGTTCACACTGCTATAACTTATCTATTTTAGCCTTGAGTTCATATTTCTCCGCGGTGAAAACGGAGCTTTTCTAAAACGCTAATGAAAACATATAAATTTGAAAACGGTGCGTTTTGAAAATGCTTCGTTTTCAGTGTGAACGCCAAAACAGAGACATTTGAAAACGTTTCACATTCCTTTGTTGACATGCTGTTGATTACAATTGTATTCAAACTTGCGATTGGCGCCTTTTTGACAGTTATTTTGTATAAGTAGGGGGGCGTAAGAGAGAGGGGGCTTATTTCAGATTTTGACTCAGAGGGGAGGGGCTTATTAGAGAGGGGGGCTTGATAGAGCTTTTATGGTAGTCTGGATTTTGAAGTTTGCACCGCAGAAGAAAACATAGTTCATTTGTTGTGTATCGTGCACATGCAGTTCACAACATGGAGCACCTGCATATTGGCCAAACTTGTTTCTCCATCGAGTGAATAGATTTGTGTACTTTATTTCTAATATTAATAATATTGCAGTGAAGTTTCTTTAATTGTAAATTTATTTAATCTCGTACGAGTTTGGTATTTGTTAAAGTAATATTTTGTGTTAGTACGTTTATTAGAATGTTATGTTTGTAACAGTACGCTCTTTCATTTAGAAATGAGATTATCTTGAATTATAGAATTTAGGATAAACAAATGATTTGTGGTACAGAATTTAAAAAATGGCCTTGAATAAAGGACTCGTGGCACTAAACTCATTAACGCAACGAAAACACTTAAACAGACTGCTTGTTCGTAGTTATCGCTATTGATAGACTGATGGACGCTCAAACTACGACTCAAGGACTTTCACATTGAAAATTTGGACGAAGCTTTCCCCTATCGATTTCATAACTAGGTATGGAAACCATAGCAACCCTGTACGAACTCCAGGCAATGGCGTATGGGCCTAAGTTGCCGGCTCGAATCTCCAATCCTAAAACACCTAAAAGTTCACGTTTACAGTGATATTAGCCATGAACAACTTCGGCAAGTATCCAGATGAATATTTCCTAGATCCAAGAATCAGCAAACCTTTCACCGTGGACCAGGATTTCATAACTAGGTATGGAAACCATAGCAACCCTGTACGAACTCCAGGCAATGGCGTATGGGCCTAAGTTGCCGGCTCGAATCTCCAATCCTAAAACACCTAAAAGTTCACGTTTACAGTGATATTAGCCATGAACAACTGCGGCAAGTATCCAGATGAATATTTCCTAGATCCAAGAATCAGCAAACCTTTCACTGTGGACCAGGAGTTCCTAATTTTTAAGGCCAATCAGCTTCCACGAAATTCACCGCCGAAATTTTGTGAAGTTTGTGCAACCATTCGATGCAGAAAATTTAGAAGATTTTGAATTTCAATTTTCGATTGTCTTTTCTTCATCACCTAAATATTTTGCATTGGAAATCAAGATTGTGAATGTAAGTTTGAAGACTTGTAAGCTCGAAAATTTTCGTAAAGTTTGCAAGCTAGCTTAATCGCAGCCTCCCCAAACTGAATAGCAGTTAATCTTTAAGTTCTGAGCAAGGTTTTTGCTAAATTTCTTTAAAAATTCACTTCTCAATGAAAGTATTCGTCTCTTCGTTGCTAAGCAAATGTTACATTATTCGTGGAAATTCGTTAAATTAGCTTTGATGTTTTTTTAGTTGAATAGTAGGAAATTTTAGTTGAAATTCATTCTTACTCGATGCTAGAAACGTTTTTTTTTGGAATGGAAGTCTCCACTACATCTTAAGTAAATTGCAGGTTGAGTTTTAAGAATATTGCTTTTTGGCGATGTTCTTAGAATTTAGACGAATTTCATCGTCTTGCTATCGATATGCAGTTCAGTTTGGATTCATCAATTGCATTTTTTACCACTCTAAAGATGATCCATTTGCTGTAAGATTTACGTAACATTTGCATAATTTCCGTAGGTAATTAAAAATCTATCCGGCCGGGACAGATGGATAAAAATCTATACGGGATAGATGGATAAAAATCTACCCTGGACAGAAAAATCTATCCCGCATGAATCCCGAACATTAAATCTAAATCCGCAGTCTTAAAGAGCCGTCATCAGCCAGAATTATTTGCAAGCTTGCAGCGATTTTAGTCTTTCTGAAAATCAAATTTCGGCTGAGTGGTAAATATTCATCCACACAGCGATAGTTGAACCGATTAAAAAGTTTTACTATGAATTAAAATTTTGCACCCTGGATGTTTTGTGTCCCTTTTATAGGCCAAATTTGATTTTCAAACAGTGTGATTAGTAGCATAATAAAATAGGTTTCTTAGTGTATTTTTTTCCATTTTTGGCTTATAAAACATTAATTATTCCAAAATACGAAGTTGCCTGAAACGTTATTTACATGCTGAAAATTCTTGGTCATTACAATGCATTTTCAAAGCATCTTTAAAACTGGCAGTTCTCATTGTTGTCTGTAAATGCTTTTACCGGTCTGAGAAATATCTTGATTGAAATTTTCGCAACGTGGTTCTTTTCAGTTCAAATACTGACGATTCTATGGCTGCAGGGTTGGAAAATCTTTCTCGTCTCAGATCTTTTTCGTGGGCACATCCCCGTACAAATTTATGTCAGGTACCCCCCTCCCCCTCGGATAAAAAGAAACATTAACTAAGGGCTTCTTCAATAGTTAAACTAATCGAGGACCATGCTTATGTACACACAATTCAACTTAGGCCCATATTTTACATCTTTGAAGTATTTCAAAAAATATTTGCAATCTACGAAAGGGGCAAACAGGCACATGCTAGACTTACTACGTTGAGTCCTAGTAATCTTCGTACATGCTACTGTGCACACAAGTCAACTTAGGCCCATATTTAACCCCTTCAGTACGAGATCAATCTCAAGTTGTTTTGCAAAAGTCCAATCAAGATATAAAAATTTAAATCTTCTTAAAAATTCAAGGCAATATTCATAATTCCTCGACAGACAATTACGGAGAAAAACATAGCCATTCCAAAATAACGGGTTAACTCAGCACCTTCTGTTAGCACCCTGTCGACAAATCACGGGGGTGCTTACATAATGTTGACATTGTTTGAAGGGAGCTGCCAAAAAGTGTTAGTCAGGTCTTCATTCATTTCTTGTTGTTTGCCCAACAAGGGTAAAGTGTAGCCAAGCAAGCAAATTGAATTTTAAACTTACTTCAAATCGTTCCGCGTCTTCTCTCGCATTTGACTGCTTCTGGAGGGGCATTTGACAACAAGAAAACGCGCTCTACATCTTTGCAGGACAAAATTAGTTTTACGGATTTTTGCCAAAGATGTAGGAGATTGTTTGGGAGTGAAATGCCCCTCATTTGTACTTATTGAAATCTCAAACATTTTAGCAGCGGAAATTTGGGATAAAAATGCATGTATCGTTCTAATTTACATTATGTACACGTTTTTTATAAGAAACTTGGATCAGGCCATTGCACTAAAATTTTCGTAATTCAACTCGAAGATCTTCGCAATTTAGTGCTAAAGTGCTTTTTATTTGTTGAATGCATGATTCATGTAGTCATCTGCTGCAGATATTTCTGTAGACATGCAGCACACTTCTTAGCATAAAAAAAACTTTCATTTGTCTCAAAACAAAGTTACAGTGAACATCATTCAAAAATGAATGTCGCCAAGAATTGTTTGACAGTGTGTTTTGCTTGTTGACGACCAGAATATGTTTGGAAGTTTTTCAAGAAAGTTGCCCTGAAAATTCGGCATAGTTCCTCTTCCCAAAGATGTTTTTGACCTGGCAAGTGGGACACCGTCGCTCGAAAAGAGGGGAAGGGAAATCCAGAGCTTTCTCTGGCTTTGCGCATCTGGATTTGATGAAACAAGGAAAACGTTTTCTTCAGTAGTTTTCTTTTTCAATTTTGAATGAACAATTTCCGAATTGAAAAGAATTTTCATCTTTTATTGATCGTTCCCACGCCAGATGATGTCATTTAAATGGAAAAAACAATAGTTTCTCCAGGGACCAGCTGAAAAAGCCAAAAACGTACCGAAAATGTAAAATGTATTGTTCCGAGAACCAAGAATTTTGAAATGCAAGCTGCAATTAGCATCTCTACCGGGGGACTGAACTTTACAAGATTGTCCTTCACTTGTAATGTTTTGAAAATAAATAATTTGGACGTAAATCGTGTAAATCTCTCATAGGATTGAAAAAACACTTAGCCATTTTTTTAAAGCTTTTTCGTAAATTCTCTCAATAACAGACAAACTTTAATACCTCTGAAAATCATGAAGATATGAAAAATCACCAATGAGCACTTATAAATATGTACCAAAAATTCCCTTCAAGATAATTTTAAGAAACTCTCGTACAATGTCTGAGAAGTATTAAGAAACTTTTAAAAGTTAAGAGCATTGATATTACAGCAATACATCGTTGAACCTTTGTTCTTGAGAAATAATAACTAACCGTTTATGTTTTGAGCATAGCAGGGCACTCGGGGCACTGTTTATTCCTACATGATGTTTTAAATGTCAAGGAACAAATCTGCAGCAGTGTTAGCGACCACATTGATAATTCTGCATTCAAAAAATAAGAAACCAATCAAGGAACTTTAAGTACTAAAGTGGGAAAATCTTTTTCATGCTATATTAAGCAACTCTTACTATGGCCTGATTCAAGTTTCTTATAAAAATGTATAACAACAGCAGCCAAGCCCTTTCTCCTGTCAAATTGTTAACAAGAGCTTTTTGGCTTGAATTTTTGCTTTCAGCAGTTTAAGGTGAATTTCAGATGGTTTGGCACTTCCTAATTTTATCTGATTGTTTCGTGATAAAGTAGCTGTTACTTTGTCACAGGCTTAGGTGTGACAGATCTGCCTTTTGCTAGTCTTTGTCACACATCTGTAAATTAACCACCGAAAGCTTTCCATAGCTTTGACTGAGCTCCATTTAAATCAAGCAAGCTTTGATAAAAAATTCTGACAATTCTCAACACCCAAAGCCAAAGCATTCACCTCGTTCGCTGGTTGAGTTCTATGCACATATTTTTTATAAGACACTGCTTCTAAGAAACTCGACTCTCAGATCGTCAAAAAATTAAGACACTCAATAACTGGAAAAATATTAAGAAACTACTTATTTTGATAACTGAAATCCTTGACATATTTAATTTCATTTATTTTCACGTGATGTTTCTGTATCCACCCACTGAAGATACTTGATGTCCAAACATGGGAAAGCCATAAACACAATGTTTTGAAATGTTCACAAAGGAACCCTTACCAAACTCGCAAGAAACCCTTCATAAAGAGACGTGGATTTCCGTTGGTGGTAGTTTCCCCAGTCAACGATATTTATTTCTTCAGCTATTTTCAACCTGTCGATTTGTCGTTTTAATAAACAAATTTCCGCAAGCGATTTTCGTGTTTACGCAAATAAACAAGAGGCTAAAAAGCGGAAATTGTGGACAGAATACCCCCTGGATCAATAAAGGGAATAGAGATCAAACTGAGCCGAGGTTTCATCCGTGCAAAACAACCGCAGCAGAGCTCTTTGAAGAAGTAAACAATTCGTAGAAAACAAGTATCTCATAACAACACAGTCGATAGATAGACAGGCAGACGAACCAGGAATTTATTAAGTCACATATTATTAATATACCTGTCTGGCTTGAGGATGAAATAAAAGAACGTTTTATCTGCTGTTGAATTGTACCGGCTGTCATTCTAAATTCAAGTTAAATTTACCGAGCTTGCACATAAACAGAGAGAACAGTTTGCTCACCCAGACCCACTCATTTACTGGTTGTGTGGAGAATTATTTTAAAGGTGTTTCACGTGGCATCTGCAAGCTGTATGATGTATGGTACATAAAATTTGCATAAATTCGAATAAGGGAATGTTTATCCATGAGCTGAACATGTCTTAATGAGGTTTGTTTTTTCACATTTCTTTATCATCTGTTGTAAACATTGAATTTTGAAGGATGTAATACCTTATCGGTTCTTATTGCACATTCATTGCGAAACGCTTCGAAACGCAAGAGGTCGAAGGCCACAGTCGCACTGATTCCTTTTGGCGAAGGTCACAAATTCGTAGACAATTTTATCCCTTTTTTGAAACACTTTTGGGGGCAGAAATAATGAAACTGGATGTTTATAAAGCAATTTATCAAGGCACAGTTTTCGGTATTGTTTAATATAATGCAGAGTCATATTTGATACTCGAAGCAGCTAGCAAACAGCAAGTATAGTAAAGTAAACAACCCGGCGGTAAAGCCATTCAAGGTCGAGCTAACCGTGGGAAAGGGCAGAATAATATGCTATGTAAGATATTTGCAATATTGTGTTGGCCCTTAACAGAGCCAAAACATCTTTTCTTGTTGTTTAATTGTTTATGCCAGCGTTCTCACGCTTAAAGTTTGCAGAATCTCAGTTTTGTGTTACTTTTTGTGTATTTCGTCGGCCTCTTTTTATTTGAAGGCCTAAAATTTATTTGATATCACAAACATCTATTCAAAATCGAGACAACTGCAGAAAAGCTAGCGCATTGTGAAACAAGTGTCAAATACTTCAGAAAGGGGCCTGGCCCAAAAATAACCAAATGCACGTTTCTGTTGATAAGAAACTTGGCTCTGCCCTCTGAAAGGTTCTTAATTACATGAAAATGTCAGCTTTTTTAGTACTCACAGTTTCTCAATCTGTTCACATCTGCTTCTTATTTTTGGCTCATTTCCACTTCTACAGACATCTTTGTTGTGGAAGTAGAAACCAATATTTCACACCAAAAAGAAATCGTATTGGAGCTCAAAAACTCATTAAAACTCTACAGTTTATTAGGGAGTGTCCCTTAAGAAGAAGGGTTCAACGAGTTGTTTGTGATGATATACATGAATTAAGTTTTTAAAGGTCTCACCATGTCGTAAAGTTTCTTACTCAGTTTCATAGTAAAAAACTCCTTTTTTAGAAAACATCTGTACCGCAGAAGAGAGGCTTCGCTCAATATCCTACAAGTTATTACCACACTACCAAACAAAATCTTTCCAGAGAGACAATTTATTCCCCCTTTATTGCAGAAAATTTCCTTGCTCGTAAGGCCCTGGTCATGCATTCTTTGGGCCGGACATACACAAACATACCAAGAAATTTTGAAATTCTCAATTATTGTTGACAATCCAGCCCCATTACATACGATTACTGGGTCAATTGAGTTCATTCTTCCCCACTTCCTTTTTTCTTAAATTTAGTAACGACTGTTCAGCTAATGAGCGCATTATTTTCCTCTTAGAAATGTTGATTATTTCATTAGGCCTTGATTATTTCAAAATAGCGCTCCAGGGGGCTGCAAAGAGAGGTTCGCATCAATAAATCAGCCCAAAACTGCTTCTGCTGAGCTGATTGATCCCGTTGTGAAGGTATCTTATGAACGGGCCTGCAGCATTTGTTTTGAAATAGTCTCGCATCAAAATGCTTATATTTTACTTTATTTACTTGTAAAATTGCAATCATGTGACTATGACACAACGAGACGAATTTTTGATAGTTCTGACTTTTCATGGTTATCAAATCCTTAAAGAGCCATTGTCACCCAGGGTCCTTTGCGAGCAAGTTACATTTTTAGGCTACGTCTCAAAATTAAATGGGGTCTAAACATATATAGATGTGCAGTGAAAAGCTGAACTGATAAAACGGTTCAACAAAAATAAAGTAAAAACTTGTCTGTCGGTCGAACGACTGCAACGTGGATCCATGGTTTCCATTTAGGCCACATTTTAAAATAGCCTTAAATAGCGGACCAATCATAATAAACCCATGGACATGCAATAAACTTGTAACCTGTAGTGAAACACTATCAACTCCTGTAAAAGAACAATAATCCAAGTATAAGATAAACCTGTAACTAGAGAGAAAAATGTTAAACCTGCAAGAAAATCAATTAATCACTCACAAACAACGTTGTTATACCAAATTGTTACACCAAATACGCGTTTCGTTGCACACTCTTCAGTTTGGTTCTTGTGAAGATTAGATAAATGACAAGACCGGGCTGTTTTATACCGAACAAACAAAAGACATTTGAGTATCACGTGAACATACTCCTGAACCACTGATTGGCTAATCTCAAACAAAGGCCATCCAATCAACAAGGACCAGAACTTGAAAACAGTTGCAAAGCAAAAAAAATTGAATTTCTGGCAGCCTGAAACAATGGCCTGGAATTGTAGTCTGCCTGCAAAGGACTTTCGGGGACAGTGGCTCCTTAGCACCTCTTTGTGTAGGAAGTAATACGTTCGGGTCCTTGTGACTGCCACTGCACCGCTAGGAATCGCTTGGTTCTGTCCTCTGAGAAAAGCGGAAATATAAAGGATGGAATGATGTCTGTAGGGATTGTGTTCCCAGTCAGCTTATGAGCCATTTGTGGTTTCCAAGCAGATGGGATTCCATAACGGCTGGTTTCCATATAACAGGAAAGGCCTGGCTTGCACCTCTGCACTGTTGCCAGGCAACAGCTGAACGTTAGCTGAACGGTAGCTGCCGGCAAGCATTGCGTCTTCTCAGTGCCGCGTGATATTTGTCGTCCATTCAGAATGGCGCTATTTCGTGACGTTTTACTTCAAGAATTCTCCAAATGCACAAGTACCGAGAGGTAGAAAAGACTGCTATAATTTGTGAAGAAGAGTTTCCTAAGAATCTTTAGGGGGGATAAGTGTTAATGTTAGTTAATGTACCCAGGGCCCTTGCTGTATATGGCAGGCCCTAATGTGCGGTGGGACAAACTTAGACAGAGTTAAAGTGGCAGGGGAAGCCTGAGGTCATGAGGTGTGATTCTCCATTATTCTCTTCCTAAAAAGATAGTTAAGTTGTGTGGAAACTTCTGAATGAAACTGGATCTTCAGAGATTTTGGTGATAACAGAACAGAAAGGTTTTCTTCAAAATTTCGTGGACGAGGTTCTGAAAGGCTTTTCTTGACGCATACATGAGTAAGCATCAGGCAAAACGGTTTAAAAATCTAAGATGTCTATCTTGTTTTGATTAACCATTCTACAAAATAAACAAGGTGAATTTGCAATGAAGGTCAAATGTAAAATCCATCACGAAATACAAGGATAGTGGTCGTGCTTTATATGACGTCAGTTTGTTAAAAATTCATTACCCTCTTAAAATTTAAAGCTGTCACGCAAATTCATATGGCATCACGAATAAAAATGAAGGGGTCTGATTTATTCCTTAAATGCCTTTGTTTTCCTCATTCAAGAAAGGCCGCGTTTCTGCATTCTTTCTTTTCTCCCGTTAGTTTCTTTTGCATTGCTCTTATCATTTCACAAGCGTTAAAGGGTCTGTTTCATCCAGCATGCCTTGCACGTGTCGTCTCTTGGTTTGCCTTTGTTGTCGCCATCTTCATCCCACACCTCGGCCATTGCGAAACATATAATTAATAACACCATAAATATACAAATACACGATATAACGTGGCGGATCCACACAACGTTACTTGGAAATTACACTCCATAAGGCGGCAAAAGTGATGTCATCGCGAAGATCCACCAGTGGAGGCCCCAAGCCCCCACCACACAACCCGAAAGAAAAGTCTTCATGTGAAGTAGGTTTAATCAGTGACTCATTTATGTCAAAATGTTCCTCCACTGTGAAAATTTATGGTTCCATCTGAGTCCAAAATTCCCAGGGGGGGCACTCAGGGCATGCACATACGGGGAGGTAAGTCCGATATTTTTGGGTCAGAATATTGCCAAAAGTGATATTTTTGGGTCAAAATAAAACTAAAGCTATCTTCATGATATTATTTGACACCAAACATCGCTTAACTGATACTTCTGAGTTCGCTAGAGGCAATCCTGACTTTTATTTGCATTGTTTCAGGATATTTTAAGTTCAATTACAGGTTTCTAAGTATAAAATGAGCTGATATTTTGGGTTGCTATGAAACTGAAGTGATATTTTTGGGTTGCCTGAAAATTTCTTGGACTGACCCCCCAGATGCGGATGTGCTGATTGCCCCCCAGGCCAAAATTATCATCATCATCATCATCATCATCATCATCATCATCATCATCATCATCATCATCATCATCATCATCATCATCATCATCATCATCATCATCATCATCATCATCATCATCATCATCATCATCATCATCATCATCATCATCATCATCATCATCATCATCATCATCATCATCATCATCATCATCATCATCATCATCATCATCATCATCATCATCATCATCATCATCATCATCATCATCATCATCATCATCATCATCATCATCATCATCATCATCATCATCATCATCATCATCATCATCATCATCATCATCATCATCATCATCATCATCATCATCATCATCATCATCATCATCATCATCATCATCATCATCATCATCATCATCATCATCATCATCATCATCATCATCATCATCATCATCATCATCATCATCATCATCATCATCATCATCATCATCATCATCATCATCATCATCATCATCATCATCATCATCATCATCATCATCATCATCATCATCATCATCATCATCATCATCATCATCATCATCATCATCATCATCATCATCATCATCATCATCATCATCATCATCATCATCATCATCATCATCATCATCATCATCATCATCATCATCATCATCATCATCATCATCATCATCATCATCATCATCATCATCATCATCATCATCATCATCATCATCATCATCATCATCATCATCATCATCATCATCATCATCATCATCATCATCATCATCATCATCATCATCATCATCATCATCATCATCATCCTCTTTATCATCACGTTCAGCGAAATAGTCCTTTTTTAAAGAGTTAGAAACTAAGCTCAATGAGGTTTCTGAAGGGCTAAAATAGGATTTGGGATTCGCCTGAAATCAAGCTCGGGAATTCGTTTATGTGCGGTTTAGTTGCTACACAGGAACATCAAAACAAAGGACTATCATGACCAGGAGGTTTTGTAAGCTCAACTGATTTTCTCCAGTGATTTTCTCCACCAACAATGTTTCCTGAATTACCTATAGTTTGCTAGGTCAAAGAAGGCGGAACAGGTGAAGCAAAATCTCGTCAATTGGGATTCATTTGATTGTTTTGATGTAAATCATAATCAACAATCGAGCAACAGGTTGATCAACAGTCTATCCATCAACCAACAAATTTCTCTTTGTTGTGGAATGTAAAAACCTATTTACTTTCGCTGTTTTTCCTATTGGTTTATATGCAGGTCCTAAGTATGACCTTTTCTTGATGAAGTTTTGTGTAAATGCGAACTCTTTCATGTTTTTCATTACAGCGCTGAACACTAAAGGCACTAAACATTTTTCAAGCAGTAAAGCGCTCGCTTCGCTCGCACTTAATTATTCCAAGCTCTAGAAGAAGGTTTGTGTCCTGTCAAAACATTATCAATTACAAAATTAACCGTGTCCCTCTTTTGTACAAAAGTTCTGCCCATAATACTATAATACTCATTCTTCTTGTGTTGCCCTGGTGTATTTAAATGATCTTTAATGCACTCTCTGCCATCACACTGACAAAACACGGGCAACACAAAACTCTGAATAATAACGTTGTTGGTAAGTGATTGCTTGATTTTCTTGCGGGTTTAACAAATGATAATATTAATGATAATGATCATTGTAAACACCGACGTTACAAGGAACCATGGGCTAAATGTTTACAAGGTATGTAGCAAAATGTAAGAGTTTTTTCTCCAGTTACAGGTTTATCTTATATTTTGATTATTGTTCTTTTACAGGAGTTGATAGTGTTTCCCTACATGTTACAAGTTTATTGTACATCCATGGGTTATTATGATGAGTCCGCTATTTAAGGCTATCTTAACAATTTTGTACCACAAATCCCCCGGGGGGGGGGGGGGTAACAACATGTTGAGGGTACGGGTATGTGCCGCCCATATGGGTGGGTTTTTGGGTCCAAAATTCTCTAAACAAGGGTCCCTTTTTCAGCAGATTTTCCTTAAACATGGGTGGTTTTTCCAGAAATTGGCAAAAAATGTCAAAAATGGGTAGTTTTCCGCCAAAATTCATCATAAAAGTGGGTATGACGGCAACTGTCGGTAATTAGAAGAGGGTAGCTTTTTGAAAACCGGGCGGCAGACCCCCATCCATCGGCAAGTCATGTACACCCCCCGGGCACAAATCATTTGTTTACCGGGTATGATGAACTTTCAAACAGTCGGAAAATCACATTTGGCCAAAGACGAAACTGTGAATCCAAAGCTTGAATTTAGTTGCACTTCATGCTGTTCAACCAATGTAGTGCGAATCTGTTCTGGGAATATGTAATGGCGCAGTACTGTAATGTTCTGACTTTGCAGTCAGAACAGTCAAGTGGAGTGGGTTCGATACCCGGTATTTCTCGGGATACTATCAGTGAAAGTCTTTCGTAATATCTCAAGAAAAGCCAGACGCCCGTTCAAACGCTTAGCTATCGCCCTTCATCATTCCTTTGTGAAATTGCGCATGCCCCAAAACGCCTCGCTCGTCCCACTGATCAGCGAGTCAATCAGAGTTAACGTCTTTCCTTTTGTGGTTTACAAAAATTCGCAGTATCTCGAACAAGGTAGGATTCCACCAGTTGAGCGTCCTGACAAGGGGTCGCAGAATCGATTAGCGCTTAGCTACTTTTGCGATCCTAGCTCTTGGTGCTAAAAACCGCAACTTCACCTTCACCTTCACCAATGCACTGTGAATCTAATGACAAACAAGTTGTTTAATCAAGTCAGTTCGTGAAGTGTCACTGTCGTTATTTTGGCACATACATGAAATTTTTAATTTGGATCTGACGTCCTCTGTCCTGCAGATGTTCTCAAACTTGCTCTTGAAGTTGTCAAATTTCTGCCATCTTGAAACCGATGTTTCACCTTCGTTATTTTTGGCACTTACAAGACCTGACGTCTTATATCCTGCATATATGTTTCCTTAACAGGTCTCTAAAGTGGTCAAATTTAAGCCATGCAAACGACAAGAACAAGTTAATTTTTTCCTGAAGACTCATGAGGTGTCAAATTTGTTATTTTGGCACATACAAGAGATATTAACTTTGGATGTGACGTCTTCTGTTCTGCAGGTGCTCCCAAACTTGCCCTTGAAGTTACCAAATTTGATCCGAAGTTACTAAGTTAAATCAGGAGGTGCATGGTTTTTCAACTTTGCTATTTTCTAGCACCTATACAAGTATTTTTAATGTGGATCTGACGTCCTATCCTGCACATGTTTTCCTTAACTGGTCTTGAAGTGGTCAAATTTGAGCCATGCTAACGGCTAAAACGAGTCACTTTTCTTCTAAAAGGAGCATGAAGTTTCTAATTTGTTGTTTTCACACATCTGCAGGAAATTCATACTTTGGATCTGATGTATTCTCTCCTGCAGATGTTTGCAAACTTGACCTAGAAGTTGTTAAATTCAAGCCACCTTTAAGGCATAAACAAGTTATTTTACCCAGAAGGTGCGTGAATTTGCAAATCTGTTATTTTGACACCGAAGAACTTGTAAAGCTGAATTTTCTTTCAAGGCAAAAATAGTTTCAACTCTGCCGTTTTGCGCCAATTTAGAAGATCATTAAGTGTCAATGCTAGATGTAAATCAACTTATGCAGGTGAAATCCTTACTCGTCTTCTGCCAAATCGACGTTGTTTCCTTTGTCTTCAATGATAACACCGAGCTTGAATGAAAGCAAATTACTTGTCCTAAATCACGTGACCTGACAGCTGCCGGCAGTCTTGTTCGAGATAAAGCCAAACGTTTTGTGAGCGATCTTCTATTCCAACGGAATTTAAAGATGCTTTGGCGGTTGGGAAGAGGCAGGTATCGTCTCGCAACAAAATTTGGTTTTCTTCAATCAAATGCCTTCAAGAGCACACATTCATTGAACCGGGCCAATATTTTGAAACACTTCCGTTGATGACGTCACTTTTGGGTGCTCATAGCTTGTAAATATTGATGGTTTGTTGTTGTTTATTTCATTGCTGTTGTTTTGTTTATGTATGGGTTATTGCCATATTTAATGTTTACGCCTACATTTCTATCTGATGAAAACACTCGCGGTTAAGTGAAATTTTGTTTCCCTTAAATCTTTTGCCATTTCGCATAAATAGTTACATATGTTTGCTTCTACTTGCTCCAAAAGCTGAAACATTGTTTGAAGATTTGTAAGAGCGTTTTAGAAACATATAATGACCAGGGTCAGTTTGTAGACAGAAATTTTCCCGGAGGGCATAACGTTCTGATAACATCAGTAGCTATTGTAAGACAATTCTGTCGTCAATCTTTTGCGTGAATCCATGGAAAAGTATTTGATGTACGCAGTTTCAAATGAAGTCAACAGGGATGGTTGTTAGTGACCAAAATGTTAGCCAGACCAAAAGTATATCTAGAGGGTTTTTTAGAACATAAAGTTTTGATAACATCGCTTACTATTAAATGAGGATGTTGCCGTTAATCTTCTGCCTTGAAGCATACAGTATCCGTTTCAGTTTCCCACTTTCAAAAGCTGAAAGCTTCTTTCAAAAGCTTGTAGTAGCCACTGTCAACATTCAGTGACCATCGAGTTTGTTTACGGAGCTGTATTTTAGGGTTAGGCGTTTTTATAAGATCACTTGCTAAGAAGTGAATATTTAACATCGGTTTTTCTTACACGAAGGAAAGTTTAAAAGCTTGAATTTTTACGGGTGCAAATGAATCTCCGCTGTATTAGACCCATTCTTCTACTAATTTACGTAACAACCTCCCTCCGAAACTGTAAAAACCTTATCAACAAGTTCTTGGATTGAAAAATTTGAGATGAAAACTGCCTCATCAATAAGAGCCTCCTAGCCTGTGTGCATTGTCTGAACGCAGGCTACTTTCCTCCCCAAATCAAGAAAATTGGTGCAAAAGAATCTCTGGTGTATAAGATTCATTCTTCCTCTAACTTACGTAACACATCTCTCCGAAACTGTTGAAATCTTATCAACGACCTCTAGCACTGAAAAGTTTGGGAGCGAAAACTGTCTGCTTAATGAGAGCCTCTGTCCTTCTCATTTCAAACTTTCAAGCAAAAAAGGACTGCGAGTTTTGCAGTATCAACGCCCACAGCTTTTTGAAACCTGGTCCCGAATATCAAATTGAATATGCAACAGAGAATGTCTATATTATGAATGGGCAGGTGCGTATGACTACTCACTAATGAATTGAAAAATATTTCTAACCTTAAATATCTAGCGGAAGAAAGAAAATTACCGAGAGATTGAAAACTGTTTCAAAAGATATAAGCATTTGTTTTGCTGGTAATTAAATCTGTACAGTTCAATTTTAGTCACAAACCGCTTGTTGCGTTCGGGGTACTTTCACTTTTAACGGCTCAAGCTAGATAAGCAACGCATAGCAACTGATGAATTTGAATGTATGAATCACTCCTACGCCAAGATGTTCCATATATCACATGTACCTCTGCGATTTTCGAATACGGGTTGCACGGGTTGGCAGGATAAAATTCATAGTATGTCTGGTTGACAATTTATGTTATATATGACCCATGAAAAATGGGGCCCTCAAGGCTTACTTGGGTCGGGTAGAATATAATATAAGCAGTTTTTTATAGATGTTTTTTACATTGTAATAAAATTGTATTTCACGAATAGAAGAGAATTGAAATGTCTGACGGGCATGTCTTTTCTGAGTATCATTTTCGCCTCTTCTTTTTAGTGTCAGGTATCGAAAGAAGGCTTTTCTTCTGGAGTTGGTTGTCGGAAAGGAGTTTTATGTTAGAGCGGGATCTTATTTTAAGATTGCTCAGTTAATCTGGAATATAATTTTCTCCGATTTCTCCAGAGTCAGCTGTTGTTTGGTGGGAAAATTCAGCAGCCCGATGAAAAATAGTTTGTTCGGCACAGCCCTATATGATTGAAAATCAAGTGCTCGCCCTCCTGGGTTGTCGTGTAGTGCGGAGCAAGGCTCATGTTTTTACCTCATGAATCAAACGGCTGGACATGTCTTATGCGGCTGAAGAAGAAAGATCGGCACAGCGCTACGAGCAATTCAACTAAAACTGCCGCATCGATCGTCAGTGTCCAATAAAGCTCGGCAAAGTTGAATGACAAGGGCCGATAAGGTTACAACAGGATCCACTACTTGTTTGATTCACGCCTAAATGCAAAACGAATCGATTAGCGATTGCAGACAAAGTATATTCCATTCTATGCCCAGTTGGTCAACTCAAACAAAAACAAAGCAAAAACTTGCTCTAAAAACTCAGGTAGTTAGCTCACTCATTGCGCATTCCAGAAATGGATTTTAGGAGCAAACATGGGCACAGGTCGAAAGAGCAAGGATTTATGTAAACGTCTACCTGGGGCACTTTATTTGTCATGTTCAGAAGCTCAGCAGTAGGTGTTGTAATTACGCCAAAAAAATAGGAGAATTGAATCGTCTTTCAGTCCTCTTCTGAATCAAAAAGTAAAGTGTCTGAGGCAGAAGTAGAGTAAATCTCCATTGTATAAGAGTCTACTTTTTCGAAAGCCAGGCTGAAATTGGTTCTTATTTCAAAGGTACTAAGACTGATTTCAAGGTATAGAGGTTCTTATTTTGAAGGGTGCCTCATATAGTCCCCTTGAGAGTCTCACAAAGATGGTCAGCACTATTATTTGTTTTGGAAGCGTTCTTATGGGCCTAATAAGTAATCGAGGAGGAGAATACAACTTTCAAAGCTAACTGGCACCACAATGACCTTGATAACAGCAATCAAATATCAACTTTGCAACCTCTAAAATAAGAACCTATGTTTCATCAGACTGAAACAGGTTCTTAATTGCCAGGTACAGAATTTAGGAAAAACAGCCTCCAGGTTCTTATTTTGGTAGGTTCTTATATGCGGGGATTTACTGTAAGGATATATTCTTTTTCTTTCGATTTACGCTCATATTTGCTCTCAAAAGCCATTTATGGAATGCACAACGAGCCAGTTAGCTACCTGGGTTCAGAGCAATTTTGCTGCTTGCTTTTTGTCTGCAATTGCTAATTCCTATGTATTAAAGGGTCAGCCAAAAGAACTGGATCCTATCTTGAGATTATCTGTCCTTGTTTGTTTGAAATTGGGCGCTGAGAGTGCAGCACTGTACGTGACAACTACTGTGAGCATGCGTAATGTCTATTTTCTCACCAACACCTGTGGAGCCCAGACTTCTTTTTGAAGAAAGAAAATCTGCAGCAGATCTTGGGGAGCCTCGATTCCAGGGCTATCATTGTCTTCAGCCTCACGAGGTATATCATTGTCTTCAGCCTCATCCCTAAATCCAAATACAAAATTTGATTTCTGTTCAAATGAGCAGCGAGATCTCACTGGAGTACTGGCGAGATCTCGGTAGGCGGGATGAAAATTTTCCCATATGAATATCCATCCCGGCTGCCGAGACGAAAACGTTACAATGGGCGGCACCAATTTCTGTCTCGGCAAGCAGGCTGGAATTTCTCTATATGAACACGAGATGAAAACTGTTTGGCCTGCCAGGCCAGCTCGTCTCCATGTGAACAGGCCGTTAGTAGCAGATGATCTGAAAGTACACGCGTACTATTTATGGTAAAAAGTACAGCGCTCGCTTCGCTCGTGTTCTTAATTGCAAGGTATAGAATTTAGGAAAAACAGCCTCTTGGTTCTTATTTTGGTAGGTTCTTATATGCGGGGATTTACTGATTATACTTTGAATATGTTTTAAATGAAATGATTATAAATGAAATGTTGCAACCATTCGCTTTCATTGGCGCATACTGAGGGCTTATTAACCAAGTCTGGATTATCCGTTAGTCACTGGAGCTTTATTATGAGAGGAGGAGAAAGTCCCTCACAACAAAATCATTAGACTGATTACCTTTCTTCTTGTTTCCCAACTTAGAGGTTTGGGGGCGCAGCCCAAAAGAAATTTTTTGTGACCACGCCCTTCATTCTCCCGGAAAATGCAGGGAACGCCCCTTTTAAGACTAATTACTGAATAAAATTGTTTAAACATTCCATGTAAAGGCTCTACAAAACATTTTATGTATGAATCAAGGACTTCGTTCTATGTTAGTAAAGCCCAGTTCACACCAGGTCGTTGCAGTCGCTGGTAGTGGCTCGGGGGAACGAACGACTCGAAAGGCCAAAATGATTGTGAACGGTAACTCAACAATCCTACGACACCAACGGCTGACTCACTGGGATAGAACCAGTTTCTATCAAATAGAAATATCAGTATGACGGTTTGGTTTGTAACGTGTATACTGTCATCAAAATCGATGGTTCTTGCAAACAGTCTTTTAAAGCAAACAAATTGTCGTAAAAATGCACTGCCGGGATATATAGCAACAATAAACTTTTATGGCGCAAAATATTTACGGACCCCTTTGGGACCCGGCCCCGGACCTTTTACCCCCTCTACCCCCGCCTTCTCGACAGGCTTTTGCTGTGTGCGGCGGCATACAAAGCCCATCATCTTCAACCAACTAGATTGTGCAATTTATCTTTCTTCACTGATTATGACTTCTTTCTTGAGAAAAAGTCTAGAGAAGGCAGCTGTCAACAACGGGGAACAGTGCATTTCGAAGACGCCTTCAGAGAAACCAGAGAAGTTTCTTTTGAAATTTTTGAACGACAATAAACAAAACTTACTAACAACGGATTTTGAAGGGAAAAATCGTTGAAAGCCGCAAAAAAGAACGAAATATTGAAATTCATCTTTTGTACTCAGAAGAAATGAATTCTTTTCGGTGTATTTCTTAATTAAGAGCCGGTTAATGATAAATCGCTAGACAAAAAGCTTTCGAACTTACACGTTTTCTTTTTATACACGTTTTCGAAACTTGGATCAGGCGATAATATTAAAAGACTCATAAGTAAAGATGGAAGTGTTCGAATTATGTTAATTAAAGTTTCTTTATTGTTTCTTATCTTTAAATGAACGAATTATAAAGTTCTTGGGTCAGATTTATTATGCTTGGAAAACATGAAGGTAAATTGAACCTTCTCGAACAAAACAAGATAAATGAATTTCGTTTGAATTGTAGCGAAGAGTGAGGTAATGTATACATGTTTTGGTATTTAGGCCCCGGTAACGCTGAAGAAGCGGTTTTTTGCGCCGAAGCGTTGGGATCGCAGAAGTAGAGACGACGTAAGCGAGTACGAGACCCCCTGTCATGATGCTCGAGCGGTATGGCATTGCCGGGTATCGAACCCTTTCCCCTTGACTGTTCTGGCAGCAAAGCCAGAAGATTGAAGCACTGCTCCCATTCTTATGGAAAGTGCTAAGCAGAATCTGTTACCCACTTCTGCGTTTGACAGCCCCATTAAAGAAACGGAGTTGAATACACGTTTTTTTTTTATAAGAAACTAGGATCAGGCCATAGTACTAAAAGTTTCTTAATTTAACAAGAAATTTTGTCCATTTTAGTACTAAAAGTTTCTTAATTGGTTTCTTATTTTTTGAAT